>BTCW01000015.1:43402500-45802500 GCA_033239725.1 Echinochloa phyllopogon
GTTTGACCAATAATCAAGGGTATTAAATAAAATCAGTTTATAAAACTCCCTTCACAACCCCGGATTAATTCACGAGGCAAATCTAACGAGGTTTGACCGCACGATTAGAGGATGGCTACTGTAGCATTACTGTAGTAAATTATGGACTAATTAGGCTCATTAAATTCATCGCGTAAAGTTACACTCATCTCATTTAATACTTCATGCATGCAAGATTTCCTTTGAAAAAATATTTCTATTTTCCAACGAAACACGGCCACATACAACAAATAGGACAGCAATCATAAAAAGTGGTAGAGCACCCAATCCACGTTCTTGATCTACAAGAGTGAAGGCATTTAGGCCCCTAATTTGTGTTTTGATAATTAACGACAATCGTTGTGGACTGACAATTTCATTTGAGAACGTGAGAATAGGTTAGTCCCAGGATTGATGTGAGCTTCGTATGTTGATGTGGAAAATTGTGTGAATGATTCACATCAAGGGAAGCTCAAGGCAAAGGTATAAGATATGAATTTTTATTTCACCGGTCATAAAGGTGATTAGAAGATGAATTATGACTGGGTTGATAGGCTAGATAGTCGTACTATCAAGAGGGAGCAACGTCGTTGGCTTGATGTTTATATAGTGTCACTTTGATCAATAACTTGCATGGTTTGTATTTAGATGTGCTCGGACAGTCCGTGGCTTATGGGTTACAGATCGGACCAAGTCGGAACTTGGGACAAACAGTCTATAGCATGAGCTCGGACAGTCCGTGGACTATGTAATGTGGTAGGGCCCACTCTGTAAAATCTGCGCAAAATAATGGGTTGATGAGCTAAAGGTCGGATGGTCCGTGGGGAAGGACGGACAGTCCGTATAAAACCAACCAAATTTAGACAGAGACGGGTTCTGACGTTCCAGGGGTTAGACAGTCCGTCTGTGCTGATCGGACTGTCCGTGGTGACTCACGGACGGTCTGTGGTGGCCGATCGAACAGTCTGTCAGGCCCCAATGACTAATTCTGCCACGTGTTTGACTTTGCGTTTTTATCGTTGGAATTCAAACTCGGACACTGATAGCCGTGTTTTTGACCATTTTGAACGTAATGGCTAGTTCCTATGAGAGAGGTTATATATACTATACCCAGGGTTGGGTGATCTCTCTTGGCACTCTTGAAAGCTTTCTTGATATATTTGAGCTCTTCCTCTCCTCTCCCTCTCTCTCACTCCCTTTGCTTTGAGGTTGCATTCATGTGAGATTGAGAGCATCTAGTACATTGCATCAAGGATTTGATCATTGTGGCACTAGGGGATCATCAAGCGAGCGAGTTGATTTGTTACTCTTGGAGGTTGACGCCTCCTAGACGGCTTGGAGCTCGTGATTCCATTGAGCATTTCAAGAAGATTGTGAAGTTGCCTTGAAAGATTATTGTAAGGGGTATTGTGCTCACCTCGCCGGAGCGGTGAAGAGCAACTCTAGTGGAATCGAGGTTCCAAGAGGTTCATTGGTTCTAACCGGCTCATACATCAAGCGATGCCTTGATAGAGGAGCGGTTGAACATGGAATCCACCTAAACGTGGATTAGGGGTGACCAGCAAGTCATCGATACCACGATTTAAAATTCGTCTCGGTTACATATTTGCTCAAATTTCATTTAATCAATTTATTTTGAGCAATTTATTTTTTAAGAATGAATTATATCTTTTTATCCTAGATTGTAAATCTTCAACATAGTCTTAGAGTAGCTAAAAATTTAATCTTCCTAGTAGTTCTAATTAACTTTCTCCCTAGTATCCTAGATCCTACGAAGAGGACCTTAGAGACGAAGAGGTAGGATCACGAGTTCAGTTACTGGACCAACAAATAAACATATGTGACTCAGTCGTTTTAAAATATACTATATTAAGTTGAGTTTCTTTTCAGAAAAGATAAATCATTTTTTATGATAAAGAAAGAAAATGGAATCATATGCCATGAACTTTGTTTGCACTTTTATTTTCTAAATCGAGGAAGAGTGAGCTAATATCTTGGCCATTCGAGACTTGGCTTGGTCCGAGATTATAACAAGATTTATACATTGCATCAGGATAATAACACTCACTAGGTTAGCCGCTCCAAATTTATTAAAAATTTACGCGTTTGAAGGTTTTTTTTCTTTCCAGAAAATATATTTACTAGTCGTATAGATTTTGAAAAGGTCGGGAGGAGGAGTATAGAGCGTGCACGTGTCTTTGCTCGACACGCAAGCCGCGCACCCACCGGCGACCATTCCGCCGCTGCGCTGCGCTGTGCTGCTCGCGAAAGGCAAGTCGTTAATTAAACTCGAGAAATTAAATCCGGACAGCGACGGCCATCACTTCCCCCAACCAAAGCCAAAGCCGAAGCCTCCTCTGATCCTCTCTTCCCCCGCATCGGCGGAGCCAGCCAAAGGCCAGGCCACCTCCTCTCTTCCCCAATCCGCCACTCCGCCCGCCCCCCGAAACCCTAGCAGCAATGGAGCCCAAATCCACCACCCCTCCGCCGCCCCCCGTCATGGGCGCGCCCGTCGCGTACCCGCCGCCGCCCGCCGCCGCGTACCCCGCGGGGCCCTACGCCCACGCGCCGGCCGCCGCGCTCTACCCGCCGCCTCCCCACGCCGCCGCCGCCGTGGCCCAGCAGGGCGCCGCGGCGCAGCAGCAGCTGAACCAGTTCTGGAACGAGCAGTACCGCGAGATCGACGCCACCACCGACTTCAAGAACCACAACCTGCCCCTGGCCCGCATCAAGAAGATCATGAAGGCCGACGAGGACGTCCGCATGATCGCCGCCGAGGCGCCCGTCGTCTTCGCCCGCGCCTGCGAGATGTTCATCCTCGAGCTCACGCACCGCGGGTGGGCGCACGCCGAGGAGAACAAGCGCCGCACGCTGCAGAAGTCCGACATCGCCGCCGCCGTCGCGCGCACCGAGGTCTTCGACTTCCTCGTCGACATCGTGCCGCGGGACGAGGCCAAGGACGCAGAGGCCGCCGGGATGGGGGCTGGGATCCCGCACCCCGCCGCCGGCATGCCCGCCACCGACCCCATGGGCTACTACTACGTCCAGCCCCAGTAACTCTTTTCCATTGCTTATCTTTTACTTTAGCTTCGATCGAGCCTTGCGGGTTTTAGTAAATTATTACTGAGAGAGCTCTGTTGTTTTTCCCTTGTTCTGTTGTCGCCGCTTAATAACTCTGAGATGGCGTGATGATCATCTGATGTGCCCCCTCTTTAGTACAAGTGATTTGATTTCAGATTTGGGAGAGGTCACTGGTTGTAGTTGGGAGAGGGAGGCTGTGTGATGGTGATGATTCATGCGTAACAGATACTTGTTACTTCTCCGATAATTATTAATCCAGAGCTACTCTCTAATTATTGTTATGGTTCATGTCGTGAGATGTTTTTATTTCTTAAGCTGTAATTGTGCTATATCATTCCGTCTTTAGATTTTTTTAATAGATTACAAATGCAATGTCTGTTAATTGTGTGTAATTAAGAGCGCAGCCTGTACATGTTTGAATACTTTTCCATTTTATATGCATCGGTCAATCGACTCAATCATTTGGTTTTTTATCGCGTATAATGAATGCTAGTGTTGTTTTACCAAAATTTAAATGGAATTTATCCTTGGAATAGTTTCGGTCCAGTGTTCGTTGCCAAATTTCCAGAGTATGGACATGTTGCTATTGTCCGTATGAATTTTGTGATTGCCATGCTACAGTTACCTTGCAGTGCTGCTCCTTGCAACATATGTATGCAAGCTCCAGCATTTGCCTTTGCGATACAAACTTCCGACATTTCCCATTGGTTTGTAGGTGATGATGTTCAACTTATTTTAAACTTGCTGTCTCTCTGAATCTTGAAGGCATTTTTGGATGAAATTATGGCCTGTTTCTGAACAACTAACTAGTGGGCCCCTCATAATTTATTTCGATAAACGTTCCTTGTCTAGCCAGTAGTGGCTTTGTGAAACATTTTCATACAGAATCATAGGTTCCGCATATCCATGATTTACTTTGGCTCCATGTAGTACGGTGAATATATAGACTTGGTGCTGAAACGGGTGTCATTCTGTTTTTGTTCTGCTTAAGTTGGCTTTATAGCTCGTGAGCATCTTAAGCTAAGTATTTGCTGCAAACCGCAATTGTTTTAATTGATTCCCGTGGGGAGTACTCATGATTAGCACTAGCATTCCACAGTTCACGTGGTACCTTCACATCAATCACTTTGAGAGCTTAGAATATAATTGATGGTACTTTCAGCTTGTCGAAGGATTATCATAGCATCGGAGTCGCTATGTCAAAACTATTGTTACCGGTGAATTTGTTAAAATCGATATTCCCCTTAAATCTAGGTATTTGGGTGCTACACAGCTCCATTGATTTGTATGACTTAGTATCTCCAACAGACTAGCCATAATCCTAGTTAAATTTAAAGATTAAGAGTAACTAAAAAAATAAAAAACTCCATGAAAGCAAGGGTAAACCCACGTGCTCTCTAAATCCGGACTCCCTATATATTAAATATCAGTGCGACCCACATGTCATACACCTTATCTCCTTCCTTCTCCCCACCCCTCGTTGCTGGCGCGAACGGGACTGACGATGGCGCAGCTGAGCGTGAGGGAGCTCAGGGATGGGAGGCGCGGCGGCCGGCGGCGCCCGGCCCGGCGAGGGCGGGCGCGGGGTGCGCGATCGCGACCACCAGGTCTCGCGCCGTGGGGGCAGAGCATGGCCGCCGCCAAGGGGCCGAGGCGGCAGCGTCGTCCTCCGCGACGGAGTACCTCCCGCCGACGTCCACGACAGAGAGGAAGTCGAGGAGGCGGATGTTGACGGTGGGTGTGGTGGCCTTCTACGCGCGGATCTCCAGCGGCAACGCCGTCAAGCGATCGCCGGCGGCGGCGGCCGTGGTGGTGGCCTTCTTGCGCTCGCTCATGCTCCGCCGATCCATATCCTCTCTCTCGGCGGCTTGTCTCTCTCCTCGCGACGCCATCGCTGAAGCTCCTTGCTCAACTTGGCCTCCTTGGCTCGCCGGAGCTTATCCTTGCGGCAGGGATGGGCTCGGCGGCCACCACGGAGGGAGCTAGGGCGGGAGCCATGGAAGTGGTTGCGGCCTTGGGAGGGCGCAGCTGGTTGTGGATGATCGACGGGGGCGAGGCGAAGGTGGTGGACGGCTTGCGGAGGGTGGGCGGCGCCATCTTGGTGGCTCAGGACCGGGGAAGGGAGGGAGAGCGGGAAGAGGGGGAGAGCGTGCTCGCCGCCCACTCGGCAAAGATGTCGAGCGAAGGGGAGGAGATAGCGATCCAATAGGCTAGTCCGTTGGATGCGATTGTTTCTCTCTTTTCTCTTTTTGTAGTTAGCCAATGGGATATATACGAGCTCTTAGATATGCTCTTAGATAGCGATCCAATGGTGGTTTTTTTGTATACCGATACTGGAGGATTAGAAAACGCACTGCTGTGTCGTGTCATGTAATTTCTGCATCTAGAAAATAGTACAATCACGAAATCACATGTAATTCTGAGGCACCGGAGCATGTTTGGCATCAACCCAGAGCTAGAAATATAACACCTGCCCACAAAAGTGGTTTAGCGAATAGATCTGGAGTATGTGGATCAACTCCTGAGTAAGGGCGAATTGCAAGGAAAATGTATTTGAATGGGCTGAAAAAGCATAAACTTTTCAGTCAAGTCCCAAAACAAGGACCCTAATGTCAAGCTACAGCTGCCGTAAAAATTAGTTCTCATGCCACAGAATACTCAAGCTGCAGTTAACGTAACAATTACTACAAAGAATGCGCCCTTCAATCCTTTCAGGGCAGGAAACAAACTATCCCTCGGCTCGGTCTCTCTTTGCATGGGGGCACAAGTAGTGATCTGTCCCAGATGCAGCGACGAACACTCTGCAGTTTCCCTCTTCCGTTTTCCCAGCCTGCTCAAGAAGCCGGCGACCCTGTAAGCAAGCAAACAGGACAGCATTAAGAACAACATTTCGTTTGTGTACGACCCAATTCCAATGTTTACAGGTACTCTGAATTGCACAAAAGGCGTCGTGCAAACTAAAAAGTTGTATCCTCTATCATTGCTTTTTTATTTTGCAACCGTGTTTGTTAGTGGATGTGAATTTATCATGAATTTCATTCAGAATTTGACGAAACCTTGACCGCAAGCGAAGTTACAGGCGGAATAGAAATTGGAAGAAACTGGGTAGATTCAGAACTCACCCAACAATTTGGCGTCCGTCCTATGCACAGAGGATGAACTTGCCGGAGGGCAACGCGGCGGCGGCGACGGCGAGCAGGCAGGCGGTGACGACGTTCTGCTGGCACCACCGGAGCGGCGCCCACGCGCCGGCGCCCTCGACGCTGGCGCATTTGGCCCTCGTCACCCCGTACTGCGGCTCCTTGGACAGGTCGAACGCGGCGCCCTTCATGCGCAGCTCCTGCACGGCGCGCGCCAGCGCGCGCGCGTCGCCGCGCTCCCGGCGCAGCCGCGCCGCGGCGCGCCAGTAGGCGCAGACCCGGAGCTGCACGGCCGCGGCGAGCGCGAGGGAGGCCGCCAGGGACATCGACGACGGCGCCCACCACCTCCTGCACGCGGCGCTCGCCGGGCCGCCGCCGGCAACCGAGGCGGCGGCGGCGGCCACGGACGCGGCGAAGAGGAGCGCGAGGGAGAGGCCGTGGAAGGCGAGGAAGGCCGCGCAGAGGTAGAAGGCGTCCCGGCGCGCCGCGTCCATGCGCGCCTCCAGCGCGCACGCGCGGCGGCCCAGGCGGTCCTCCTCCCGCTGCCACAGCTTCAGCAGGAGCAGGTGCCCCGCGCTCGCCGCGATCTCCCCGAGCGGGTGCGCCCCGCCTGCTTCCGCCTCCACCGCCGCCGCCCTGTCGAGGGACGCGGCCGTCTCCGCCGCGCCCCCGTCGACGGAGACCGGGATCTCGACGATGTGGGCGTCGTTCTTGGCCGGCTCCGCCATGGCAGCAAAGGTTTCTTGTCCAAGAACGAATCCTTGTGGGGAAGAAAATGGGAAAGTGACGATCTCTCGGGGAAAGATCTGAGTTGGATGTGAGATTGGAGTGGGGAAGGAGAAGCGCAGATGGCAAGGTGAGGTTGGAAGCACGATGATCTCTGCGTTGGGGTGGGTTGGGCGCGGCGCGGCGCGGCTTAAGGCAAGAGATCGTGCTGCGTCCAACGGTCGGGTGGGTGAGCGCTTTTGGGACGGGGGCGAGGGAGAGCCAGGGAGGCAGGCAACGGTCAGATCTCTATGCGGGCCTGGAATTTTCGTCGGGTCGTAAGGGCCTGAGAAGTTGGGCCACAAAGTGCTGGCAGCAGGCCCGTATGCTAAACATAAGGCCCGAGACACAAGCGCTGCTGATAGATACACAAGCGCTGCTGATAGATAACCACCTGCGGGCGATAGGGCCTGCAGTCGAATGTCTGACGCTGGTGCTCGTATTTTTTTTTATTTTCTCAGGATCTATCGGCGTTATGCGTTAAGTGGTAAGCGGCGTTTCCGTCGACAACGAGCGCCAATAATGACTTCAAGAATCTTCAGATCTGTCGGGTGCTCAGTTCTTCGAAAGTGCTCATAGGGGTAGGGTTTGCATACGTGCATGCGTGTTGTAAGCGTCTACATTGTAATTGTACTGTGTAATTTAAAAAGAATAACCACCCGCGGACGATGCCATCATCCTCTCTCCTTCGAACGCCCATATTCCATTCCATGCGAGTGGTGACGTCCGGGAGATCAATGACGCGTCACCAGCATCCGATGCGCCCGGCGTGCGCGGCCGATAACCCGGGCGAGCAGCGACAACACGATACGCCGGGGTACGGCGGATGTCACGCCCAAGATTATATTCTCCGGCGGGCCTCAACAAGCGCGTCGGCACCGGGCGTCTCGTGGCCCTTCTCTGTTATCTATCGCCGTCACCTCCCCGGATCCATGGCAACTCCTGCTGGCTTCACGAACCGTCGTCTTGCAGGAGCCAAGCGTCTATAAGTATCCGCCTGCCGGGCCGCCATGTTCCCACACAACACAAGGACGGGAGACCTGGCTTGACTCTGGTAGCCAGCATCCTGCTCCATGGCGCGCTTCGCTGCCATTCTCCTCGCCTTCACCGCCGCCGCCGTGCTAGCGGTAGGTAATGGCCGCAGAATTTGCTAGTCAATGCACGCATTTTAATTACCTGGTCGTATAGTTCAAGCACGTAATTAGAAATAACCATTGACGTGTCTCTCTCTTCTCCTCCGGTTCAGGCTGGACGGCGGACCCATGCAGCGCCGTCGACGGCCGAGGTGTTCTGGCGCGCCGTCCTGCCGGGCTCCGCCGTGCCGGACGCCGTTCTCCGACTCCTCCGCCCCGGTTGGTTGTCCTCTCCTTTCGTTGACTCTACCTGACTTCCATCGGACACGAACACGCGCCTGAAGAAAATATAGTCATGGCCTCTCATGGATGATGCAGACAACTTCGTAAGCAACGCCGAGGCCGACGACGTGGGCCCACCGAACGCTCCCTTCAACTACCAGAACTACGAGCGGCGATCGTCTGCACCGTACGGCTACGACTACAAGGCGCCGAGCAAGGGCGCCGCCGGCGCCAGAGACGACGACTTCGGCTACGACTACAAGGCGCCCCGCGGCCGCCACCACCACGCGGCGGCCACGACGACAGTGTTCTTCCACGAGGAGGCGGTGCGCGTCGGGGAGCGCCTGGCGTTCCACTTCCCGGCCGCATCGCCCGCCGCGCTCGGGCTCCTGCCGCGCCACGTTGCGGACGCCATCCCGTTCGCGTCGCCGGCGCTGCCGGCCGCCCTCGCGCTCCTCGGCGTGCCCCCGAGCTCGGCCCAGGCCGCCGCCATGGCGGAGACGCTGCGCGCGTGCGAGCTTCCCCCGCTCGCCGGGGAGGCCAAGTTCTGCGCGACGTCGCTGGAGGCCCTGGTGGAGCGCGCCACGGCGGCGCTGGGCACGAGGCGCGGCGTCCGGGCTGTGACCTCCGCGATGCCCCGCGCCGGCGCGCCGCTGCAGGGGTACACCGTCCGCGCCGTGCGCCGCGTCGAGGGCGCCGGCGACAGCTTCGTGGCGTGCCACGACGAGGCGTACCCGTACACCGTGTACCGGTGCCATGGCACCGGCCCGGCGAGGGCGTACATGGTGGAGATGGAGGGCGCACGCGGGGGCGCCGTCACCGTGGCCACCGTCTGCCACACCGACACGTCGCGGTGGAACCCGGAGCACGTCTCCTTCAAGCTCCTCGGCACAAAGCCCGGCGGCGCGCCCATCTGCCATCTCATGCCGTACGGGCACATAATCTGGGTCAAGGACGTGAAGCGCTCGCCGGCGTAAGGAGCGGAGCACCATTCCGTAGCCTTTCTGATCGATACCAATTACCATATCTATTTACGTTTTGTTGTTAATGCCACCTAGTCTGCTCCTGTACCTCTGCAGTTTCTGGCCACAAGAGAAATGTCTGCAATAAAGAACCGATTGTTGCTGCAATAAACCATTGTTGCTACAATAAACCACGAGCACTCATTTTCAGCGTATTGACAAAGAACTGAAACTGAATAGACAAAGGTAAAGGAACTGCTGAACCACAAATGCTGCTACATGAGAATGGGAAACATGAATTATATGCCACTGGAATTACTCAATATAAATTGCCCAGAAACACACACTGGAGTAAACACACACGTCAGTCAATCTTAGCGTAGCAAAGATGGCATTGAGGGATCATCTCAATCTGAAGAAAGATTATAAATACCGGAAGGACTTCAATGGTATTGAAACTTGATCATGAAGCACTTGCAAGCTAAGGAACTAAGCAACTTTCACTAGCTGTCCAAAACATGCAGCAAGCCAGCAAACATGCCATTTCCACTCCATTACAATTTGTGGAACACACACTAGAGTAAACATTGCATCTAAACCCTTACAAAGCTGGATTGTAATACCTAGAATTCTAGATCGAATGGAGCAATTACAACTCAGAACAAACTGAAATGAGATACTGAGTCTAGTGGGGGATACTGCACTCCATCTACTTGCAACCAAAAACATCTCTAGTTGATCAAAATTCACCTCAAATGGTAAACTGTGCATCTCAAGGTGACTGACTCGTGGCATGCACACGTGTACGAATCTGAAGTCCATGGAGTACATCAATCAATCTTAACGGATGAGAAGAGGTAGTGCACAAAGGCGAATGATGTCAGAAAGCCAATGGTTCCAGTTGCTAGCATGATTGCAAATGCCATGAGGAATGAATAGCCAACATAAAGCATTGCAGAGACAGGACCGCTCAGGCTTCTGAGGTCAAAGACCAAGTAGTTGATGGAGTAGAGGAACACGTAGAGAGCAACAGAACCTGGGGCGAAGAAAGCCTTCCACCACCACCTCCAGTCCTCCACACAGAGATTCATGTACGTTAGGACGACGGACACCTCAGCGCAGACAACAACAAGGAGCAGCAGGACAATCAGCAGGAAGCCAAACACATAGTAAAATCTTCCAAGCCAGATGCTCGATAGAATGAAGAAGAGCTCAATAAACAGGGTTCCAAATGGCAGCGTCCCTGCACCAAGGACAAGAAGCCATGATGGATACTTCCTTGCGGGGATCTCTCTAGGGATCTGGTTGGTTCTAACAGGGAATTCTATTTGCTCCGCTCTTGTGCCGAGAAAGCCACCAAGAAGAGTCAATGGCACAGAAATGCAGAACCATAGAGCCAGAAGGGTAAAAAATAGCGAGATAGGTAAAGCTCCAGTGCTCTCACTTTTCCACAACACAAAGTTTAAGACAGTCAGGACTGTAAACATGACACCAGGAAAAAAGCAGGCAGTCAACCAGGACACTGATCTCCAACCTTCGGATGTGCCCTTAATAGTCCTCCAGAACCGAACACTGACATACCCGGCCGCAATACCAAGGAAAAGATAGAGAACAATCATCCCAGTAAGAAGCATTCCCCTTGAGGCTGGAGACATGAACCCAAGTGTGGCAAAAACAATTGTTACGATTGCCATGCCCAAAATCTGAACACCATCACCAATCATTATGCATAACAGCTTGGAGCAAGTTGGCTCTCTGAATACATCTCCGACTACAAGCTTCCACCCAGATAGTTCTTCATTCATCTGTGCTTGTGCTTCCTTGTCAAGCTCTTCGTACCTGGTCAGGTCCCTCCTGACAGTTCTGAGGAATATAACAAAGACAATTCCAGCCAAGAACAAGATCACCATGAGGGAGTTCATTATAGAGAACCAGTGGACCTTAGCACCAGCCTCCATCTTCAGATAAGCATCCCACCTTGATGGCCACCTGATATCACTCTTCACAAACTCGACGTCATAAGTGAATGTAATCCTCTCCTGTTGCCTTATCACTTGAGCTTTCTTAAGCTCCACAGGGCAGTCCACTGGGCCAATGCTGTCGTACATGTTAAGCTTAGAGAAATCCTCAGCATTATGTTTCACACTGCAAGGCACAACCTGAAACCCAACAATCTGATACCCAGACATCCCCTTCTTGTCCATCTCTGAGATGACACCAGATCCTTCTTCTCCAGTGCCAATGATTTCCACATTGCTGCCTTCATACTCATGGACCAATACCTTAAATTTCAAATGGTTGATAATATAATCCTCTGAACCACCGGCTGGAGAGTAACCAACAGGGAAGCCAGTCCACTGCACCGTGACACCATTCTGCTCAGTGAAACGCATGACAGGCAGATTGTCCAGCATCATGTTGACCTGGTAGAGATCGCGGCTGCGCTGCTTAAGGAGCTTTGCATCATTCTCATTAAGCCCTTTTGTGGTGCAGAGGAAGAGAGACTCATTAACATTCACACGGAATCGGTAGGGTGAGTTGTCAATCTGGTCACCCATCAGAAGCTCACCCAGATTCTCAGCACTCTTCTTGATGCCACCCTGGGGACGGCAGTACGGCAGGCTGTAGTAGTTGAAAGGCATCTCCGTCTCAATGGACGTGAGAGAGTTCACCTTGGCAGATATCAACTCGCCTTGGGAGTATGTGTGCATGTAGCTGCCAGGCAAGTAGAATGCATTGCCTGGTGAGACAACCAGTAACAACAAAAGCCATAACAGCGGAGCCATAAAACTGGAACTATGTGACGCCCCAGACATCTGAAGCGCAAATTCTCCAACACCTAGAACATGCGCGAGCCAACCTGTAACCAGACAAGAATTAATGATTGAAAGACAGATTATCCTCTCAACACGCATGAACCCTCAAGCGCCATGTTTGGATAGAAAATAATTAGATTGAACTCATAACACAGTTGCATAAACCAAGAAGTAAGTTTCTTGCGCAAGGTGATTATCAGGAGCAAAACATTGCGAAAAACCTAAATATGAACTATTTAGCAGCTAAACGAACAGGTATGCTATTTGTTAGTCCTATCCTAACATGCACAAAAATGTAAAGTACGCTGCAAACAGGTGAGGAGCCAGAATTTGGACACGGCAAGCCACCAATGGCACTAGCGACAAAAAAAGACATACATATGCATATATACTAACTCAAAGAGACCATTGATAATAAGCAAAACCACACAATTACATGAGTCGCACCATACAATTGTCTACTAATTAGCCCCAATAGACAACAAAATAAGGTAGCATATGTGATGAGCTCATGTGCTGGGGGCTCCTTTTGCATTGGAATTTTGGTCATGCCGTGACAGGATCATGGCCTCCTGGGCTGGGAGGTGGTGTTGGGCTGGAGTCTGGAGGGGCCAATATAGACTAATCTTGTGATTAGCATAGAATATAGACTTATCAGAAGCAAAATAATGCCAAATTCCGTGTGAAAAAAACTAACTATGCACGAATTAGCCTCTAAACGAACAGGCACACGATTTCTTAGACCTAGCACTCCCAAACATTTAAAGTATGCCGCAAATCGAGCCACTCTGCAACTGGAAACCAATAAGGAAGCAGGTATTATAGCCACACATGCAGTGAACACCCTACAAAAACTTCAATAGCCAGGACAGACTAATAAAGGTGCAACCATCACACTCGAATCGATCTGAAGTAAACTTCCCCACTACACCAGAGCAGAAGTTTCACAAGCTACCGACCCGCACGAACCCTTCATACTCGAACCAAGGACCCTCACCCAGCAGTAATCCCCAGCGCGCCCCGCGCCACGAACGAAGCATCGCTGCCCAATTCGACTGGGAAGCTCGAGGGATCTGTCCAAACGAGCTCGGAGATCTAGAACGAGCAAGCGCGCGAGAGCCAGACCGGAAGATTAAACCGCACCACAGCGCAACTACTTCTACGCCCGAGCGGAAGAGATTCTAGAAGGTTAGGGCGCGAGGAGAAGGTTCTAGAAGGAAGGGCGCGAGGGGAGGAAGGGAGGGGAGGTACCCGGCGCGCCGGACGTGTGCGGGAGGGGAGGTGGCGACTGGCGAGGAGATGGGCGAGGGCGTCGCGTCGGAGGGGAAAAGACTGGTGGGATTTTGTGGGAAGGGGAGGGGATGCGCAGCGAAAGCGTTGCCTTGGGGAGTTGGGGGTACTTGGGTTGGGTGTGGTGGGGCATCTAAAATCTTCTCGGCGATGGGCCTGGGCCGGATGGTGGATCTGATTCTCGCGTGCTTGCTGCTTTCGCACCGTGGCGAGTGGGGGAGAGATCTGTGATATGCGCCACGTTTTTGCTTTTCTGGGACGACGCACTACGTGATGAAATCTGGGTAAACTTGGGTGCGAAACGAGCGCACCAACTCAAAAGAGTTAGTAATAAAACCACTAGTAGTGGTGGGACCTGACATGTTGATGTGTCGAACAGCGATGTAGAGAGCGAGAGCGACGACGACGCGCCAGCCATATACGTACACAAAACAAACAGTTCACGTCGAGGATGTGTGTATACACCGACCGTTTTCGATGTAGGGGGCAAAAAAATGGACCGTTTCGGGCCGAGGAAGCAAGTAGGTCCGATATGGGATCCATTTGCAGGCCGGAATTGGCAATGGGCTCAGATCTTCCAAGCTGCTAGCTGGACTTCTGGACCGGGCCAAATTTGCAGGATTTCATTCCACCACGCCGCAAGCTGCATGCTGCAGCGTAGTAGTACTTCGTGACACACGCACAATCAACCAACCCACCGATCCGTCCAAGAGTCCAAAGCCATCAAATCAAAGCAGCAAACGCAGCCTTCTCCAATGCTACTCCTCCCCAGTGGAGCACCATTACCCGATCTCCCGCATTAGTTTCCGGCCGCCACCGACGCACGCGCACGCGCCCGGCTCCCGTTGCGTACGGTGGCCGTAACCCGCGAACTCGCCACCCCGCCCCCGCGCGCGCGTGACGAATTTTACACCCGCCGCGGCGCGACGAGGGCCAAACAGTGCCCAAGCAAGCAGGCAGGCAGGCAGGCGGGGCCGCGCGCACGTTACACGTACTCCCTCCCCCGCGCTCCGGCCGGCGCCACCGGTGGAACCGTGGACGCCATTCACTCCTCCGCCCCGCCCCGGCGCGGAACAGCGTGCGGCACGGGATCCGACGCGACTGTGCCCGCCATCCTTCCTTCCCCGCGCGCGTCGGCCACGACGCTGGCGCTGGCGCTGGCACAGCCAGGCCGAGCCTCTGGATACGTATTCATTGATGTCGCATGGACACTGGAGGCGGAGTAAATGGCTTCTACATTCTCGCCGCAGCCAAAGTCTTTAACCTCGCCGACGAGAACGAGCAGCGAGGAATTAACCGCGCGGCCGGGCGGGCGGCCGGGCTAGGCTTCTTCCATGCCTGCTACATGCTGGCTGCTGCTTCGGAGAATGAATGAATGTATCCGGGGCGATTTTACTCGTGCAGTAGTACTTTGTTACCTTTTGCACGGGGCCGGCCGGCTCCGGGTCCGCGGCCACTGCTGCGCCGGGGCTTTCAATTCGGCGGGCAGAAGGAACGTAAGCGCACAGTGATCAGAGTTAACGAGCTGGGGTCGATCCATCCGGCGCTGGCCGGGCACAGTGTAGTCTACTGCTGGTGTAGTGTGTGCCCGGCCGGGGGCGTCAGCGCGCGCGCCGCGGAGTGGGCTGGCCAAGCGGCGCTACAGGAATCTCTCGCCACCACCCGGCCGCGCGTCCTGTGCCCATCCATCACCCAGACGCGCCGCGCGCTGTCGCGTCGCGTCGCGGCGGTACATGCGCGCCCGCCGGCCTCGCGGTACGGGGGCGTCGGGCCGGCCGCCCTCGGCCGCTGGCCGGCATCGTCAGGCTCGGCTGGGAGACGAGGCGGTCGCGGCATCCGATGCCCGGAGTGGTGGATGGACGCGACGCTCGGCAGGGGATGTGCCATTGCTAGCGCCCTAGCGGAAGCAGGGCAGCGCGGGTAGGTCGTTGTGCATCTTTTTGGTCAAAAGGACCGGTGGACGCCGCGCCGGCCCGTGACACGACTGGCGGTGCCGCATCTCGCTAGCCCACGCAGTGCTGCAGCGTGCAGCTTTCCCGTTGCGTCCCGTCTCGGCACCATACGAACGGGGCTCCTACTGGCCTGACAGGTGGTGCGCCTAATAACAGACAGATTTCCAGATCGGGTGAGAAAAAGGTGCGGGCAATGGCTAGTGATGTCCCGTAGCGACACAGACCTCACCTGCTGCTCCAGCTCCACCGTGCAAATTTTTACCAACTGCTGAGTTTCCACTTTGTGGAAAATGTCCGGTCATTCCGACTCAAACGGCACGCCCGTAGTACTAGCACCAGTACCACTACTGAGTACTGACTACAACTCCATTTCAAAATAAATACCCAGATACGACTCCTTCAGAGCACACAAAAAAACAAAAATACCCCCAAGTACGTACGTGCTTCGTATATGCTCCCGGTCGGCAGCATTAATGGCGGGAGGTTGTGCAGGGGAGCCGCCCCGGGCCGTCCCAGCCCCTGCGCCGTACCGGCCGGCCACCTCACGTGCCCCATGTTGGCCTCTTGGCATCAATGGCGCCGCGACGCCGGCCTGAAGTTACACACGCGGCCCCACTCCCACGTCGCAGGAGGGGGAGGGGAAGCCCCGCCACCGCCAGGTCCTCCACGCCACGCCACAGTCTTCTCGCCGCGCGGCATCTCCCCGCCTCAATCCGTGTCGGTAGTACAGTCTAGCGCGCCCGCTCCGGCTCCATCGGACCATCCCCACCACGCTACCACAAGGTAAACCAAACCCGGGCCGGCGGCTAGTCCATTACTGCACCTGCGCCGGTTCGTTAGATTCCGTTCCAATTGTTCCCACCGCGCCGAGCCACAGCCACGCGCGCGTACGGCCGCCCCGGCCCCAATCCATGGCGCATCATGACAACCTGTAGCTCGTGAGCAGCCTCCCGGTGATCCTGAGCCAATTACGAGGCATCATCATCATCATCATCATAATCCGGCAGCACGCCGCCGCTGGCAGCCGGGGCCGGGGACGCCCCGTGCGCGTGCCAGCCAAACAGCAAAAAATATTACAAGGTAATCATGGCGCCGGCCGCCGTGCGCCCGTGTGCCCCGTGGTGGGTGGCTGCACGGTGGGGGCTCCGGTGGCAGGGGAGGAGGAGCACGCGCGCGCGCGTCTTTTTTACTGACGGCTAGGCTTCGTGGTCTCGGCTCGAATTTACGGGGGCGGGCAAGGGGCAGCAGCGCCACGCGGGGAGCCGGGCCCCGGCGCGCTCTTTTTTTGGCAGCGCCGCTGCCGCGGCGGACCTGGCGGCAAAAGGGCATCACGAGGCGACGCCGAGGGCCAGCAGGCCAGGGAGGCATCGCCGAGCTGGTTGGTCGTCCGTTTCCCCTGCCAGTGCCAGCAGGGAGCGAGGTTAGGGCCTTGTTTAGATGACAATTTGGCACCCTAAATTTGAGAGTTGGGAAACCGAGGCACAATGTAGCATTTCGTTTGTATGTGTGAAAAATTATCCAAAAATTGATTAATTAGGCTCAAAATGTTCGTCTCGTAGAGTACAACAAAACTGTGCAATTAGTTTTTGATTTCATCTATATTTAGTACTCCATGCATGCTATGACATTTTGATGTGATGAAAATTTTCTTTTTGCACAGTGAATTTGGGGGCGCGGCCTGACACTTTGCAAAGCGGCAGTGTTGCGGCTGCAGTAGACTGTAGGCCGATCGAGCGGGCGATACTGTGCGTTGGTGACAGGAACGCGACGCTGCAGTGGAGTCAGCGTGCATCGGCCATCGGCGAGAAGGGTACACGACGCTACGTACATGCAGCGACCATCTCGTACGTACAGTGCATGCTTTGGAGTAAGTGTACGTGGACGAGAGAGGCCTGTGTGCAGGAAACAGAATGGGGGCAGCGAGAGCCGAGCGAGCAGGCAGGCTGATGACCCTAATCGAAGCAACACACGGGCACCAATGCCACCCAACCCATGCGCCGCCAAGCAAAGCGCCATGCATGCTGCATGGCAAGGCCATGGACCTCCATTCATGGCTGCCCCTGCAAACCTGCAAGTCGTGTCGAACCGTCTGTGCACGCAGAGCTCTTCACCGATCGATCCATCCGTGTTGCAGGTGGGGAGGGGGCAGCCCGTGAGAAAGACAAGCAAGAGGCACGCGCGCGCGCGCGAGAACGAAACGGCAGTGGACGCACGCGCGCGCCCGCCGATCGGGACACGCCCCCGCGGCGGACACATCCGTGTCAATCTCCTGTTCATATACCCCATCTCCCCTGCGCTACTTCTGTACGCATGCCACGTACGTACAGACCAGGCTAAACTTTGTACGTATTTCGGGTTCACAGCTGACACGAAAGGAACCCTCGGCTCCCCTCGGTGTGTGTTTACAGTTGATAGTTCTCGGGGCGGGAATCGTGAGGCGGCTGAATGGGCTAATGGCATGCAGCTGTTGCGAGCAGAGCACTGCTGAGACCTGACTGACCGGCTGGATGGCTGGTTTTGCTGAAACGGGCATGCTTTGTGTGGGCAAAGGGAGAGCAGCGTTCCCTTGGCCCTATGCGCGTGTCGTTTGCACGAGACCGTGCCGGCAAAAAGATGCACTGGTTAGTGGTTTGGTTTGGAGTCGGAGAGCCTCGGAGGGGTAAAAAGCGGGAAGCAGTACGTGAGTGGCCCTGTTCGTCGTCGTTCCCCTTGATGAGCATTTGGACCAGGTTTTATGCGTGCCCATCCAGACCCGCGTCTAATCACTCATGTCGGTTTTAGGCCGGTCTTAGGTTTTCCTTGTCGCGGACCCGCGGCAGGTACACATTGAGCATGGTTCCTCTGGGAAACCTTGCCTGGTCAACGCTCCCCTCGCATTGCTGCTGCTTTGCAACTTTATTTTCCTGGTGAAACAGAATTCGTTTGCTGTGAAATTCGTTCGTCCCAGATAGGTCACCGAAAGATGTTCAGGGTACATATATTTTTGTGCATATAGTTTTTGAGCCAGGTTTTTACTGGGTGCACTAGGACATACTAGCATAACTCCAAGCAAATAGATCTGGTAATAATGTAATATCAAGGATTTCTAGTTACTCCTATGTTTGTTTTCAAATATTACTGTCATCTAATTTTCATCTAATGCAAAATATAAAGTCCTTAATGGTTCCTTGTTTCTTAATGTACAAAATATAAGGGCAAGTACAACTGTCTAAACAACCGTTATCTACTTATAACACATACTCAAACTCAAAGAAAAAATGGATGAGAAAAATGGATGATCCGTTTAACTGTCTATGAGATAATTAATACATCATTTGACGTATAAATTATGGTAATCTAGTATAAAATTTGATCTTAGTAGTCATTTTAATGCCTACATGAGAGAATACATGGTATATTCAAATAATTCATACTTGTGCCCTCTGCAATGCTCACAACCAGCACTTGAGCATCAGCTCACACTTAAACAAACTCATCACTTCACGCAGTACAATATTTCCTACAGGATAGCAGGAAACTGATAGTTAACACTTGAGATGGTGCAAAAGCATGAGATCGAAACTGTCAATCCACACCGGAGGTCCAACATACAGCACACCATTGTCTAAACTCAAAGAAAAAAAATGCAAAATAGCTCCAATATCTCGTCTGTCATCACCAACAAGCTCTTTTCAAACTGTCATCTGCAAGATGGGTTCCAGAATTTCAATCATACATTCAAAATTATTATAACTATCAGACTGAACAGACATAAGGAAAAGAAAGTACGATGATGTTACTGTCGGACTACTCAATAGTACCGAATCGCAAGCATTTGAAAAAAAAAAGAACTCAGGAAACTGAAAATATCAAGAATGGTAATCAGCAGACCCGTCAGAGCTTGCTTTAGTTGTAATCAGCAGATAATCAAACTGAAATGAGAGCTATGGAGAAATAAAAAACTAACATTTTAGTGAACACATTTTAAAAGCATTTTATCCTTTCAGATAAACTTGCGATCTTCTTACTATTCCTTGACTACCCTTACTTAAATGCAAATTAGTCAATACGCCTAACTCTAGCAATATATGATCTCCCACCTAGCTTTAGCGGCGAATGATTGTTGGCACATAAATGATCGGAGGTAGTAGCAATTTCCCCCTGGAATCAATATAAACTTGAATTTAAACTTTGGTCGTCGACAGATCAAATTGTTCACCATATAGATCAACTTCTCACGTTGGCACCGACGCACCGTGCTCCAAAGTCCAAACGAAGCTGGGTGCTGCCCACGTGCAAGGAAGGCTCCGGAATTTCGCCAAATTCTGGTGTCCTGAAAAAACAAACCCATCCATCAACTTTGCAATTCAGCTAGTAGATAAAATATGATTTCACAATCATGCGCGTGGCGGTACAGTTCAGTTTTGCTGCAAAGGCGATCTACGCACTGACACCGACCACCATACCAAACAGTAGTCAAACGAAACTAGCACCCGGCCGGCATCATTATTGCCGAACCTTCCCCCAACCCAATCGCCCAGAGACCACATGGAAAATCTCTCGGCTGGACACTTCCATTAATATTAGCACCGTTAGATCCGCCCCCGCGGTCCATCCATCCGCTGTTCGGCACGCCGGTGGTGTGTGCTCGCTCTCCCCTCCGCCGGTTGAATCAGATTGGAATTCCAATCAGATTCCGGTTCCAGTTTCACTCCCCTCTTGCGTGTCCCTGGCCGATGGATGGGTCTGGTCCCCGGCGCCGCTGGGCTCACGCGCGCGGGGAGCCCGGAGATCTTGCTCCCCTTTGGGCACCACCGCGTACTTGTATTACGCTGTTGTTACCGCCGCTGCGGCTGCGTGGGCCGGGACAAGACGGGCGGGGACAAGGGGGTTGTTCCCACTTCCCAGGCTGGGGTGAGAGCGAGCACGCCGCAAAAGGGCACCGGTAGAAAGAACAACTAGAGATCAGCGTGCGCCCAAGGGGGATCCAGATCGGATTCAAAAAGAAACGGAAAAGCGCCAGATCCCAGTCGCCTGTTGGTCCCGGCCTATAGACCCTAGTAGCTTGCTTGGGTTTTGACTGGTCGTCAAATGTTACCACACCTCGCCTGCTTAAAAAAGAGAGTGGTACGTACCTTGCGATATCGCGAAGGATGTGACGCGGTGGTCGTGATGTCAGGAGCCGAGTTTACACCCGCTAAATCTTCCGTAATCTAAGCACGCGCGGTTTGGCCTCATTCAGCACCCCAATTATTGTGTGCTGGATCTTTGTTCTGTACTGCATGAATGAACGGACGGATGAACAAACGGAAAATGTTAAACGGGCGTACCGGATCTTTGGTGACCACCGCCCGGAGGACGTGCTCCGATCCATGCGGCCGCGTACGAGATGCAGACCAACCAAACGGCCCGTTTTGTTGCGTTGCACGGCATCTCGAGGTTCCGGCCTGTTGAGTCCCGAAAGGGCGCTCTTGTCAGCTGGGAGACCGTGCTGTTAGGCCATCCCAACCCTCCTAGTCAGCTAGTTGTTCGTAGAATTAATGAGATTGTCAAGTAAGCAGAAATTCTATGTGGCAGAAGAGTTAAAGAAGAGAGAGGAAAAAACATGGAAATCGGGTCACATGCAGGAAACTATGTCATCACGCATTCCAAGAGAGGGAAGCAAGTAAAAACGTTCAGACACGTGTTCCAAAAAGTTGGAGGAGAGTGAATAGACTAGAAAATTAATCAAGGGCCCACGAGAAGACATTATGGGTTGGGTATCATAGTTTCTAAATCTGATGTCTTGGTGATACGACAACATAGACATCAATTATGAACATTTTCGGTTGGGATTGACCTTAGGGTACCCAGGCTGAGCCATGATTGTGTCCGGGAGGCAGGCATGGATGGGGAGATACGCCACGGCTCACGGTGCCTCCTTTCTCGAGCACGCTGGCGTCCGTGCGCTAGCTCCGCCCCGGGGTTAGCTCTGCTCGTCCCGTCGCCGTCGTTGCTGCCGGACCGGGCGTGCAAGTAGGCGCAGCTGCTGCTGCCCCGGCGAGATCGAGAGCCCCTGGCATCATCTGATCGGTGATCACTGCTCACGCGCGGCGGCATTGATAGCCCCTGAGGAACTGGCGCGTGTTGGCCGTCTCTTTTTGATCGGTGATCCACGGCTACACTCCCGGGAAGCCTTCAGCTCCATTCTGGCGAGCAAGGTTTGTTGCAGCTAGCATTGCTGCCATCGTGGGCTCGTCCGTGCACATGCCTAGCGCGGCACGCCGGCACGAATGGGCGTGGCCGCGCCGCGTCTCGATGGTGTGCCGCCATGCGGCCGGGGGGGGCAGGGCAGGTGCGCCGCTCGATTAGTCAAGCTATCACTGCTCACGCACGTCCGTGTCCGTCCCCTGCAGGTACACACACATGCAGGCCACAGAGGGGCAGAGGCCACGTTCCGGCCGCCTTCAATAGTTCAATCACCCACGTCCTCGCTCCACGCCACGTCCACCGTCTGGGCCTGCTTCCAACAGCATCGACACCGTGGCTGGGAGGCGCGACAGCCACGGACGAGGCAGGCCCTCCTGGAGAACCGAACCGGACCGGGCCTGCTGCGCTGCGCGCGCACCTAACTCACGTACGGTCCCGAGGGCAGACCGCAACGCGACAAGTCCCCCCGTCCCATCGTCCCAAAGCCCCATACCCACCCACCACGCCCAAATCTAATCGCTGTCCAGCTCTAATCTACTAGTACTACACGCGTAATCTAATCCGAACCCGTCCCGATCCCCGTCCCCCGCGCGCGAAACCTACGCCTCATCTGCTTCCTACCCGCCGTGCCCCCGGTGGACGGCGCGCACCGACCCGGCCGGCCGGGTGGTACGCGGTCGCTGCTGGTGTGGTAGTAGTGGCCTCCGCGACGGCCGTCCGCCTCGGAGACCACCGCGCGCGAGCCGTCTCGTCTCGTCTCGTCCTCTAGTGCCGCCATGGCCGCTAGTGCCGGTCCAACTGACGCGCACACAGAGGCGGTGGCCGTGGCCGCCCCCTTTTGCTTTACTGGCCGCGCGCTGCCTTTCTCGATCCATCCACTGTTTACCTCACCGAGCGCTTTGTTTCGCTTTGCATTGCATTGCATGCATGCCCCGTTTGGGCATACGTGCGCGGCGTTTTTCTCGGAGCTCCGCCCGTGTCCCGTGTCCGCTTCCACCCACCACCACCCTGCCTCTTCCTTGCCCGGCCTCGTCAGCTGTCTCCCCTCCAGTTTCGGCAAAAAGAGGGAAACCACGTAGTAGTAAAAGGAAAAAAAAACTTTTTTGTGAAAAAGACGGCAGGTTGCCACTTTGGCGATGTACTGTTATGTGTTATCCGCCTCCTTGTTGTTCCTAGTACTGCTGCACATTAGTATTAGCATAGAGCTGTAGTATGCCTGTATGGCTGTATCCCTTTTATTTGTTTTGCTTTCTGCATCATCGCTGAGAGTTCAGCATTGCTGCTGCTCTGCCGCTTTTGGTGTAATGACCATGACCGTCTAACAGAGGGGGAGGTGCCGGTGCGCGAGCACTGTCATGCCGGACCGGTGCCACGAGATGTGGCGCTGCTGGTCGCTGTTGCTCGACCTAACAAAGGCAGAGACGCGGACGCAGAAACAGATGAGAGGATAGCTAGAACGGAGCTCTCCCTCACCTACCTCCAGCGACGCACGCTCTTGTCACTCTCCCGTTTTCCTCCTTTTTTTATCGTTTCTCAGTTTCGCCTGAGGTCAACTTTATTTATTTATCCTCTTCCTTTTTGAAATGAATTTGTACTCCTCGGGATCAAACGGTACAGTGCACTGTACTGCCAGCAAAAGCGACGTGTATGGAAATGTACAATGTATGCTAGCGACACCAGCAACAATACGACGCGAGATGGCCGGAGCACATGGCACGCACGGGGCTATCACTATTGCTCACACCCGTTAATTTTGCGCCATGATGATGGCTGATGGCGGTGTGGCTGCTAATTCAGCTTTGCGGCACGGCTCATCAAAGTGGCCGGCGACGGCTGGTCTAATTGCCACCTCAATCGGGCATGTGGGGAACGAACCTTCTCGAGACAAAATTTATTCCGACAAAGCGCTAAAGCCGCTTCTTTTACTCTTTTTGTTTTTTTATATATAAATTGGCCTTCTCTCTTAAGGAAGTGTTTTGGATCCACTCGTGATTTGGCCTTCGCAGAAAATAATACTAAATTGGCCGTCATGCGTGGCCATGTTTGTCATATAGAGAATGCTATCTATTTCCGGGAATGTATAAGGAAAAAAAGCATTCCTTTATCGTAATCTTCTACATATGTCGCACCATGTTTTTCGATCTCACTAATGTTAACACGCAGTGAAGAGATGCCGAGATCGATGGCATTGTGGTTTTTGAGGCGACATGTTTGTGATGTTTTCATGTTTACATGCCTCTTTACTGTCGATGACAAAATCACACTCATGTATAATAGAAGCCGTATATATTGTTAATAACTAATTTGCCCATAGAAATCTTTAATTTTACGGTTTTACTCCTCACGACCGTATATGTTGGCTAAATTATTTTATAAAGTATTTTTTTTGTTAAACAATCATTTTAGTAAATTAGAAAACTTGTACATGTAATTTAAAAAATTAATGTAAATCTAGTAATATTTATCTAATGCAGAATCTCTTTAGCTATTGTAATTTGGATCTAGGTACCTTTTTATACAACCATTGAGTCATTTCGATATTTTTTGCTACTGTAACTGCGTTTTGATGACCTCACTTTTATAATCCTGTAGAAACTATGAAGGCCATTTGTATGTGGTCAAAAAGCCATAGTAAATCCTGCAGTTTAATTATGTTGCATTTGGATTCATGTAGCTTTTTATATACCACTAATGACCAATTTTAGAAATAAACTAAAACTACAAACTTTTTAAATAATACAAAGTATATTTTGGCATATATATCAATGTTTCTCTCAGCTGTTGTTGTCTTAAAACTAGGTGATACCCCGCACGATATTGCAGAAATTTCTTAAACAAAATTTTATGATGAAATTTGAAAGTAGAAATACTGAGCCGATTGCATTTCAATATTACTGTACAAACGACATTATACATGATTTTAAAATAAAAATTAAAATTAGAAACACTAAGGTAATTGTATAACTGCATTCTTTTACAACCGACATAAAACACTTTCATTTTGTTGAGAGATGACGGCTTTTAAATGATTGATCATCTATATATTGTACCCACTAGTAAATTACATATATGGATACTATTAGTTATAGAAAATCAATGAATGATATAAATAGATGGTCTCAGTGAATGGTACGTAACGTCCGATACAGTAGATTACTATGACGTGGATAGTCTGTATGTTGAAAGAAATAAAATCAACAACTTTCAGTAGGGTGCATCTACAGAGGTTATACTGATTTGTAACCTTTGCATTCCATCCCTACGGAGTAGTATGTCCATTTCACCTGCACCAGTCATCCATAAACCCGCATAAACCACTCTTTACGAAGCTTGATAAAAGTGAAAAACTACCAAATGAAGGCCCGGTTTATTTCCCACGCACTAAACTTTAGCGCCGTCACATCGGATATAAATATGTTAATTATGAGTATTAAATATAGATTAATTTAAAACTCATTACATAAACGAGGAGTAATTTACGAGATGAATCTATTAAGTCTAATTACACCATGATTAGACAATGTAATGCTACAGTAAACGAATGGTAATTATGTATTAATTATAGTAAAATTAGGCTGGTTAGGTTCGTCTCGTAAAATAGACACGACTTATGTAATTAGTTTTATAGTTACTTTATGTTTAATATATCTAATTATCACTTATTTAAAAACTTTAGCACATGAATCAAACACCACCGAAATCTAATAGGCGGTTACCAGTTTTGGGCATAAATAATCCACGGGCCACAGGAATTCCAGCAACCTTTCAAAGTCCTTAATTGCAAGCTCCTATTAATACAAGATTTCCGCATGAATCTTTCGCATTAAACACCGGAATGGGGCTCCTATCCCCCGGATCCCAAAAGGCCGCGGAGATATATCCAAAGAAGAAACAATCCAGGTCCACCTCATCCGCCGGAAAGCGAACGCGCCACATTTCCAGGCGATAAAAATCATTCCTCTGGCCCATCTCTCTCACGATAAAAATCATTCCGCAACAAAAGGAACCTCGCCTCGTTCGTCTACGCGTATGTATGTACATACGGAGTAGTGTACAGTATGTCTTCGGATAAAAATACGGTTATATAGGAGTCGAGAGGCAGTGCCCACCTCCCTTCAGTTACCAGCAGCCCCAGAAGGAGCAAACTGAGAGGAGACAGAGCGGCACAGGGAGGAGAGAGGAGAGAGAGGAGGGAGCGGGGGAAGGGAAAGAGAGAGAGCTCCAATCTCTCGCCTGCCCTAGCTGCCGAGATTCTTGATTGATTCCAAAACAAAAATGTGAGTTTCTTGTTCTTCCATGAGAGATTTACCGCGCTTTGTTGCCGTCTGTTTCTTGGTTCTCGGATCTGTTTTGACCAACGATTTAACAGAGGTGTTTCCGGGGTAGGAGTGGTGGTGGTAGCTTTGCTGTTCGTGTGTTTGTTTTCCGGTTCTGGTGGCAGATTCGAGCTGTCATGTCAGGCTTGATCTTTCGTTTTTATTCTCTCCGAGTTCCTGAGCCGAAATAAATGAGGAGGCGCTGGGATACATGCTGTTTCTCTGGGTGGAATTTATGGCGACGCTGCTTTTAGTAGTAACCAATGCAGGTTCCTCTTCAGGTCCTGGAAACTGCAATCCTTTTTTGGCCCCGAGATTTGGTCCTCTGCTCCGTTTCTTCCTGCTCAGATCTGTGGCGCAGGGTTCGCTCCTGTCCGGGCTACCAAATGCGCCTTCTTTTTTTTTATGATTGCTGCAGCGCACTGATCATTCCCAGTATTTCTTCCGCAGCGGGTGGAGATTGGAGAGTGGCCATTGGAGCGCGACGTCTGAGCTGAGCTATTGAGGAACACAAATTCGACGACGAAGATGTCGGGTAAGGGGGAGAAGGGGGGTTCGTGAAGATTGCGTCTTTTTTCTTGCGAAGTTTTGTGGTGATTGACGCGGCGCCGTGCCAATCCGTTGTAGCAGTGAGCCACGCGGAGGACATCGAGATATCGCTGTGCGACGGCAACTCGGAGGACGAGCGGCGGCGGCGGAAGATCGGCTCGCTGCGGCGGAAGGCCATCCATGCGCTCAAGAAGCGCGGGAGGCGGCGTGTCGACTTCCGCTTCCCGCCGGCGGCCATCTCCATCGAGGACGTCCGCGACGCCGAGGAGGAGCGCGCCGTCGCCGCCTTCCGCGACCGCCTCAACGCGCACGGGCTCCTCCCAGAGAAACACGATGATTACCACATGATGCTAAGGTCTTGTTGCGAGGAAAAAAAAGTACCTCCATTTCCTCTGTCTGGACAGCATTTGTGAAATGCCAGAGAAATGTCTGTTCGCAGGTTCTTGAAGGCCAGAAAGTTCGATGTGGAGAAGGCAATGCAGATGTGGACGGAAATGCTGAAATGGAGGAAGGAGTTCGGAACTGACACGATCCTTGAGGTGATTATTCAGTCTGTACTGCTAACGATAACTGGAAATAGTATTTTTTTGTTTGATTATAAATCTGATGACTCTGCTGTGAGTTCTTTGTCCAGGATTTTGAGTTTGAGGAGCTGGATGATGTATTGCGCTACTACCCACAGGGCTACCACGGTGTCGACCGTGAGGGCCGACCTGTGTACATCGAGAGGCTCGGGAAGGTGGATCCAAACAAGCTGATGCAGATCACCTCGGTGGATCGCTACATCAAGTACCATGTCCAGGAGTTCGAGAGGGCCTTCAGGGAGAAGTTCCCTGCCTGCACATTGGCTGCTAAGAGGCACATTGACTCCACCACCACCATCTTGGACGTCCAGGGCGTGGTATGTGAATGATTCATTCAGAACTGTGGCTGCATAATGCAGATCTTGTTTTGTAGTTTCTTCATTTTCATTGTTTTCTGCAGGGTTTTAAGAATTTCTCCAAGACTGCTAGGGAACTTATACATCGTATGCAGAAGATTGACAGTGACTATTATCCTGAGGTAATTTTACTTCTGAATGGATGTTGTGTTGTTTGGATTTTTGGCTTGATGATCCAGCCGTGCTAACTGTGATAAATGCAGACACTACACCAAATGTTTGTCGTGAATGCCGGCAGTGGATTCAAGTGGATCTGGAATAGTGTAAAGGGCTTCCTTGACCCAAAAACTTCGTCCAAGATTCATGTAGGTTCCAGAAATTATATACCATCCTTGGAATTAGTGTTTGTTTTGTATAACAATCATCAGTCTTTAACTCCTCGTATATAGGTTCTCGGTTCGAATTTCCAGAGTAGACTTCTTGAAGTAATAGATTCAAGGTAGGTGTTAACTTCAGGAGGAGCACTATTCATATGAATTCATTCTCTTCAGCTATTATCAATCTTCAGCCCTGGATGTTTGATAATACTTGTATTTTCTTATTTTCTCAGTGAGTTGCCAGAATTCCTTGGGGGTTCCTGCACATGTAGTGATAAGGGTGGTTGTCTTGGATCGAACAAAGGGCCGTGGAATGATCCTTATATATTGAAGGTTTCCATTTTGTTTGCTTTGTATTTACCTGAAAATGGTTCGTGTAGATGCTGTCCTCATTTTAGCATGTACTGATAAATATATTATTTGTAGTTGATACACAATCTGGAAGCTGGATGTGTCCGGGAAATCAAGCCTGTTTCTGAGGGGGAAGAAAGATGCTGCTCTTCTCTACGGTTGGAACAGTTAAAGGTAAGATTCTAAAATTACATTCTTCATTCAAGTATTGCAGCAAGCAGATTGCATCTCTGGATTCTTGTTCTATACTAATATATTTGCCTCTTTCAGTGGCAGGGCGTGTTAAGTGACGCGTCGAATGCTGAATCAGGATCTGACATTGATGATTTTGGTTCGTCATTTGTTCAGAAAGTTTCTGACTATGGTTGCCTTACTCCAGTCCATGAGGAAGTACGTTTACCCATTCACCTTTGTTTTTACAGTCAGATTTGATTTTTCCTGTTCTCTTAGTCTTATGAGAAGCATTTGTCAGGCTGTGTCCTTTACCCGTGTACACATTTCCTTTCAGCATGTTAATTTTTGTATTTATATCTGCCATAGGTGAAGAACACAGATTGTGCAACATACCTCAGCTGTGAAGATCATAGTCACCCAGATATGGCTCCTGTATCTTACCGCGGAGTGCGTGTGAGACGAGTGACAGAAATGGTGCAGAAACCAACGGCTGATTACGAGCAATCTTCCACCAACAGAACTTCTCATGACTTAGGTATCTTCTGTTCCTCTCATTTTGGTTAGATGAGCTCTGAGTCTATCAATTGCTATATACAGCTTTAGGACATTGAGGATTGTGTACTTTATGGTTTCATATTATGTTGTAGCCGTGCAACCATGTATTTTCTGTTAGTCTGGACTTAATTGTTATTATTTCAACGCTGTTAGACATACATTTCTTGGCACCACAGTAGACAGTGTTAGCCCAAAACACTAGTAGATGATAGTTGAATTGTTGGTCCTTAGACGGTTGGCATTGACATAATGAGGCTAGAGGACTGAACTATGGTACCTGTCAGATGTGCTCTACGGTGTCCTTATTTAGGATTGATCCATTTACTATTTTACTATAGTATACTTAATATGTTGAATTGACTCACAGTGGACTTCCATTGGTAAAAATATCTCTGAATAATTTTCCTGTACTGCGCCTGCTTGAGTTACCCCAAAAACATCCAGAAATCCTAATTCACTACAGAATGGGGTAAGTAATTTGTTTTGGATCCTTTGTTAGTGTTTCTTGTTATGCTCTCATTGTTGTAATAATATGCTTTATTTTATTTAGTTCCGTTATCTGAGCTGTTTATTTTGTTATGTAGTGCAGCATAATAGCAAACCTTGGCTGTCTATTGTTTACAGCTCACTGCAGCAGCCATTATTAACATCACCTATTATTATTATTGGCAGGGAACAATGCTCTTAATATGAATGGTACATTTGCTCAAAGGGGTTGGGAGAATGTTGTTAGACTAGCAGTCACAGCTTTGATCAAGCTCTTTTCCTTCATCCGGCTTTTCATATCAAGAGCTGAGAGGAGGCTTGAGAACGTGCATCCTTCTGCCCCAGCAGTAGTACCAGCATCAGAGAAGCCACAGCCTCGGAACGTCAGTGATGAAGAGATGTGTGCCTGCTTACAGCGTCTTGACAATCTCGAGTCACTGTGCAATCATCTTGCCACGAAACCTCCTCAGATTCCAGAAGACAAGGAACACATACTGTTGAGTTCATTTGAGCGGATCAAATCTGTTGAGGCTGACCTTGAGAGGACCAAAAGAGTAAGTTCTTACAGTTTGTTATGCATATCTTGGTTGTCATCTATCATTTGAATACTCACATTGATTTGCTCTGCACCACTAGAGGTATCTGACCATCTAGCTTTTATTCAACCTGATCTTTCTTATCTCAACATCTTCACCTGACGACTTACTACTATTTGTTCATTGTCTTAAAATTAACGCTGCTTATTTCATGTCAGGTGTTGCATTCGACAGTGACTAAGCAGAAGGCGTTGGTGGAGGCTCTGGAATCTGTACAGGAGTCATCTAGGGTTAGGGTACACTCACTGGAACATTTTTACCAGATTGTTTTGAAATGCTCCGAACTGAATTACTACTACAAACTAGCATTTTGATTGCTAAGGTGAACCTCAACCCTTTCTTTGTGCAGAAGAGGATGTTCTGTTCATAGGATCTGGAGAAGCACCAGGTCCAAACCATGTCATCTGACATTAACCAAGAAGGCTCCCAGTGCCATTTTTGACCTCGCCTACTTCAGCCGCATCCAAGAAAAACCAAAGAAACCGTGGAGATTGAAAGAGAAGACCGCGTCCGCCTGTTTGCTTCCTTTCATTCCCCATTTTGTAACTGGTATTTGTACTCCCGTGCCCCCTTGTGGTGCCCTGTTGAATGCTGCTGCGCCGTGCCAAGTCCTATGTTTTTTGCTTGGCTGGCCATGTCATCCCACGGCCTCGCGCATCCAGGGCAGAGCTGACGGCGGCCGTTGGGTGAATGGTTGTCGAACTGCTCGATCTGTACCGAGTACTACTGACCCCTGGCTGGAGCTGGAAGAAACAAACATTTTGGCGAGCTTGATGTTAATGTCCGTGTACATGCTGCAACATCATCTTATTAGCTAATACAGATTGTGACATGGTACTTCGCATGCTCTCTCGGTTTCTGCCTGACTCCGCGCTTGTGATCGATTTTAGGTCACATGGCTACATGATTGGTGCCTTGGTGGCTTATACAATCTTATGTACGAGCACGAGGCGTACAAGAAGCAACAGCACGGGCCTCGCCGCTGTATGCTCTTCAGACAGGCACTTTATTATTCGCACGGGTCATGTTATGAAGGGCTTCATTCACTTCCCTCACCTTCCTCTCCACCCTAATGCTAGCCGATGCTGATTCGTTGCGAGAGAAAAACACGGTTAGCTGGTGGCTGTTAAGCTAAACGAGCTTAACGAGCTGGAAGCGCTCTACTTCGAGGCCTCCTCCCTCTCTAGTCAGGCTCTAGTTCGCTCGGCTTATCAGCGCCAGCCAGCAGTATTTTTCTCTCTGCACAAACCAGCACCAGCCGCCAGTCAGCTAGCAGTATTTTTCTCTCAGCACAAACCAGCCACGGCGCTACCGGTCATCTAGCATCAAAGATATATGTATGTCTAGGTGCCTGTGAAGACTCGGATTCATACTTTCGTTTTTCTGTTTATTTGTCATGCAAGGAAAAACGTGTCAAGGTTAAATTCCTCGGACCACAAATGCTTATTCTCGTGCAAACATTGTAAGCCAGTCTCTCTATCCTTTGCAGTCTGGTACTTCGCAAGAAACAAATCCATCTAGCTGGAAATTTCCAGGTGAAGTTCTGCTTTCATCAATGTTCCATATCATTCACCCACAAAATCTGAGCAATATATTGTCAGCGAGCTATGGTTCTTTCATGGACGGATAAGGAATGAGGCTCCATGTCTGTTTCCATATCATTCACCAACAAAACCGGGGCGTGGTGCGCGGAACCACAGCGGCGTGGGGTTTAATCGCGCGCGAGGCGGGCTGCCTGTGGACGTATACGGAGGCCCAAGGGAGGAGGCGGAAAGCCGGGCCTCCATTCTTCCTGGCCCCGCGAAGGGCGGCAGCTGGGCCGAGAGGAAGAGAGAGAGAGAGAGGAATTCACCGACGGGCCTCCATTCCAGAGGAAATTCACCGACGGGGCTCAGGAGCCAGGAGTAGAGAACTTTCATACTCGTGTTCCGCGTGCATGCGTTTTCCTGCCGCGCACCGTCCACTGTACCTTACGGTTTGGGTACCTGGGTACGTACAGTACAGTAGATGCATAGTACTGTACACGCTAAGCAATTTTGCACCCTGTTCTTCCTTCCTTAGCTCACGTCATGTCCTTGTCGTCCGTATCACACAGCTCGCCACCACGCCTGAGGCGATCCGAAATTTCACCCACTTCTTTTTTATTTAATTAAAGACAGGAGCACTGCCATATCATTTAAGAATAAGAAGCAATTATACATCATGCGCCGAAGCGAACGCCACCGCACACAAAACAACGCACACGAATAACGCACACAACAAGATAATACACCATCACAACCTGGGAGAAGAGTCACAAAAAGCCACCACAACACGCGCCGTTGTCACCAACGTTGTTCCACGTCCAAAGTCGTAACCCGCTGCGAGCACAAGTGGCCACATGAACTCCTCCACCATGGGCTATCACTATCAAGCCACGCACTCGGTCGTCGATCCCCCCGCTCCGACATTGCTTCGACAGAACACTCTCATCACAGCACCAATGAAACCACTGCTCCTGGCCACTCTGCATGGGGGCCTCGCCTCATCCACCGCCTCACACTCCTCTGCCAAGGACTCTGATACATGAACGTGTTTTGAGAGTAACACCTCCGCCCAGCCATCACCGAAAATCACCACTGCACCAAGCAGGCCAACCCGAGGCTACACCCCATGGGCCCTCAGCACCTCCATGCCAACACGGATCAAGCACACCACCAGAGCTGCAACGCACAAGGCAACACCACCAGCCGACCACCACCAGTATCACGGGCCGAGACGGTCCTCAGATGCGGCGCCTTCAGGAAGGGCACGACGTCAATGGCGCCGTCGTCGCACGTCCATAGTTCACCCCCAAAGTTCACTATGCAAAAAAAAATTTCCATCACATCAAAATGTCGGCACATGCATGCATTACTAAATGCAGATGAAATAAAAAACGAATTGTACAGTTTTGTTGTACTCTGCGAGACGAACATTTTGAGCCTAATTAATCAATTTTTGGACAATTTTTCACACATATAAACGAAAGGCTACAGTGGCGCATGCACCCCAAAAGACCAAAGTTTGCTCTCAAATTTGGGAACTAAACGAGAACAAGGGCTAAGTGAAAAGCGACCCCGGGAAATTTTAAAGCTTCTTTCGCATCACCGACACACGACGCGAGGGGGGGCACGGAGACAGTTAGTCAGTCAGTGAGTCAGCAACTTGTTGCAGGGTTAAGCTAAGGAAAACTGGGAAAGAGGGGTCATTCAGATCGCCGCGTTAAGCTAAGGAAAACCGGGAGAGAGGGGTCATTCAGATCGCCGCGTTAAGCTAAGGAAAAAGAGAGTATAAAAATTAATAAACGGCGCGGCCGAACGTTCTGAAACCACAGATTTATTTTATCAGAGTCACAGTCAGTCGCCTAGCAGGTCTTCGTCCTCGGGCCTCGGCAGTCGGCTCTCGCACTCTGTCCGTAGTTACGGCCTCCTGTCAGCTTCACCCTTCGATCATGGACGGCGGCGAGACGGCGAGTTTTTCCTCATGCGCGCCGGTCGTCTGAACAAATCTCGGTGACGGTCTTGCCTTTCTTCCGCCGGAGTCGCCGTCTTCAAAAGGCGTGGTCCATGGGGGATTAGGCCCACGTCTTCGTCTGGGCTATTCTCGCGGTTAGGCGTAGGCAACGATCGTGATCTCGTTTGGCCCATTACTGTTGGTACGTGTTTCTACATGCTTGCTTGTAATGGTGTGATCGATCGTTCATTATGATGATCGATGAACGAAAACTGGCGTGACTGCTACGGAGCACTGTACTGTACTGTACTAGTATAGCAACCGGATAAGTAGCAGTAGTACTAGCTCTGATGTGATGTAACCAGCTGACAATGTGTGTGTCGGGCCACGACCATGGCCTTGTTGTTTAGATCCTAAATTTTATCCCAAAGTTCACTATGCAAAAAGAAGATTTCACGTCAAAATGTTATAGCATAGCATGTATGGAGTACTGAATATAGATGAAATCAAAAACTAATTACACAGTTTTGTTGTACTATACGAGACGAACATTTTGAGCCTAATTAATCAATTTTTGGACAAATTTTTACATATACAAACGAAATGCTACGGCGTAAACTAAACAAGGCCATGTGTTAGTTGCGTGTGTTCTGCAGTAATCACACGCCTGCTGCCTGTCTGGTCTGTATCTGTACCTCTCCAAACTGGTTTCCTCTCCGTCAAGTTCCCGTCAACAAATAAATAGTCCTTGCTTGGGCTTTTCGTTTCAGAAGAAAAATAGTTCGGACTGCAATTTACTGGTGACCCCGTCCTTAGATATACGTAATTTAGGGGAAGAAGATTAATTTAAAAACAAACTAATATGCATATGCTAAGGACAATTATACAGTCTTATTTTTCAGCACAATGGTAGTGTCAACCTGCAACCTGAACATGCCCATTTTTTCAGACAACCGGACTTCCTCCCGCTCAAACACGTTTCAGTCGCGTGTTTCGGTCATTCGGCTTCTGGAAATGACTACTTTGCTATCTCCTCTCAATTTGAAAATCGACCTCCTCGCTCCATGTGCCAGGATGACTTCTCCCAGCAGACCCAGAACAAAAATTCAAAATACAGAAATGCAGATTTGAGAATCTTCCATGGTAAGCCCAAATGGGGCAAGGAGCACATGCTGTGTGGATTAGATCAATGTTTATACTGTACTAATAATAATAATCTTCTGAATAATGTATGATTAGGCCACATGGACTAATAAACAAACAGCGATGACATCTCCAGGGAAACCGCTGCTGAACTTCTGAAGAAACAGCCATAATTTCCTTTTTTTTACCTGACGACCATATATATATTTTTTGGCGTGACGAGAATACCGACAAAAAAAATCTCAGAAATAATTAAAAAAACAGCGTGCGGAGGATTCAGGGGCTGGCCTGCTCATCCACCTGGCGCGAATCCTGGGGCCGGCCGCGCAGACGGATCAGACCGCCCCTGTTAATGCGAGCTTGTCCGTTGTGATGGATGGATAAGCATCGCCAATGGTCAAACGGGCCCAGCTTCTTTTGAGGACCCTGTACATCTATCTATCTTCAAAGAGGCCCCTGGTGGTCAGCCTGCAACTTTTCTCGTGATAAAGTTTTTTTTGTGTGCTCGTGATAAAGCCTTTGTTTCACATGAAAAAGACTAACTAGCATTTAGTTTGACGAGGTTATATTTTGATTATGTTTGTAACGGAGACCAGCCGAAAAGACCACCCGTCATTTATATTATTGTAGACTATCTACTAGCATTTAGTTTGATGATGGTATATATTTCCAAGTAAGGTTTGCATTAATCTATAAAAATTTGTATAAAGTGGATATCAAAGTTTATGGCGGTCGTTCTTCCAAGCAGATCTTTGATAGAAAGCTGAATATGCTTCCAACCCACAGTTTAAGTTCTGAAACAATAGGCCAAAATTTACAGCTATAATTTTTTATGTATATTATCTTCTATATATACAAACATGTAAACGAGGGTCTAGATTAGAGAAACACGTAAACGAGGATATAGATTAAAGAGATAAAAAAAGTCAAGGACCTAAATTATTTTGTAAGTTTACTATCGGTATATTTTTTGTTTTTTAATAAAGAGAAAATGCCATCTACATAAAGGGGCAGTATCTGAAATTACAGAAATACATTCTTTTAAAGGGGTGAGAGTGCTAAATGCGATCTTCCAATCTTCCATTTAGGTGTGGCGCGATACTTCCAGTTCTAGGCACTCTTTTCTTTCTCAGTTTCGCTCCCTCTCCCTCCAAAAACCTCAGAACTGCCCGCCAGCAATCCAGGCCCGGTCCTTCCCCAAACACTGAATCTCAAAGGGAGCATTCTTGCAGCAGAAATTCTGAAGTTCTCGAGCCAAATCTGGTCTTGTTCGGCTCGGTTTTCCCTTTCTTTCGGTGGGGCCATGTCTCTATACGACGGCGAGCTTGCCGGAGTTCATCCGGAAGAGGACGAAGAGCGCCACGCCATCCATATGGGCGATTCCGACTACGAGGACGATGAGCCGGACCAATCTGTAAGTGTACCCGCTCTCTGGTCAGTTCTGGAGACATGGTATTTTTGCTCTCAACTTTATATACCCTCTATTTCTTTGATCGATTTGCGTATGTCGTTCCTATGCTTGATTTTACACAGAAGCTGTATGCGGAGACGTGAAGTTAGTTTCTCTAATAAAATTTATCTTCAGCGCAGAAATTTTACGTTTGTTTGGGAAATTTTCTGTTTAATTCCATGCCTACATACATTAGCTCTAATTCTAGGTTTTGAGAATGCAGTTAGGAGCATTCGTTTCAGGCTAACACACGGGGCATTTTTTGTTTGTAGACTAGTAAGCGGACAGAAGACACGACGGCTATGGATGTGAAGAAAGGGAAGGATATGCAAGGGATCCCTTGGGACAGGATGAACACTACAAGAGACAGGTACAGACAGGCGAGGTTGCAGCAGTATGCCAACTTTGAGAACATACCTAATTCCGGAAGGACTTCGGAGAAGGCATGGCATAATTACACATTCAGATTAGCTGATTGATTACTTTTTTTTGTTTTGAACTGATAATTATTATGTGTATTGGTGCAGGAATGCACACCTGCAGAGAAAGGCCAACTCTACTACGAGTTTCAGCACAACACGAGATCAGTGAAATCGACCATTCTTCATTTCCAGGTGAGCCATGATTTTGAGCGTTTATCATTCCAAATGTTGGTTTAATTTGCTTAGTTAATGCTGTGCACGAGTTTTTAGAGATGGTATATCTCCTCTTTCTTAATGTCTGTCGATTGTGTGCTGAAGTTTCGATTGCAGCACATGTTTCTCATGCCCAAGTAAGAAAAAAAGGTGTCTGATCATCTTGATGAATAGTGGCAACAAAGTGTGACAAATCAGTTAAACTATACTCTGTAACTAGGAGTATGTTATTGCAATACAGGGGGTGACCATTTGCTCTTTTCATGATTGAAGTCACATTTCTATTTCCTACTGCACATCAACTGTCATAAATTTTTTAGGCAAGTTCAGTGTAGTGGGCTTGTATCTCTGTCACTCTGTGCATTTGGTTATACTGAACCCACTTGCTCTAGTGGTATGATTTCCTGCTCAAGTCGTACCAATTTGTTAAGCTTGCTCTGTCACTGTCTTGCAGTTGAGAAATTTAGTGTGGGCGCGGACAAGGCATGATGTGTATCTTATGTCAAACTATTCTGTGCTTCATTGGTCAGCACTGACTTTTGAGAAGCAAGAAGTCATTGATCTTCAAGGACATGTCACGGCATGTGAGGTACAGGGTTTCACTTCCAAAAGTTTATTTCATTTTTCTTGCAGAATCTCGTCTATTCAGCCTTATGTTGTTTGTGCTTTAATTCGATTTTGACTTCAGAGGCACCAGGGGAATTTCTCTGAGGGATTTTATCGGACTCAAGTGAGTACTATGGCACTGAAACATGACTTTCTTGTCACTGGTGGATTTCATGGAGAGATAATATGCAAGGTAATTCCTTTTCGTCCTCAGCTTCAATTCCCATTTGTCTTCTAGAAGAATTTGTATCAGGGTCTGATGCTTATTTGTTTCCTGGGTAATGCAGTTTTTGGATCGTCAAGGAATAAGCTACTGTTGCAAGTCAACACATGATGACAATGGTATTACTAATTCTTTGGAGATATTTGAGAAACCTAGGTACTTCATTTTCTGCTGGCAAATCTATTTTTGTTTCCGAGGAATTGAGACCATATGAATATCAACTTAATGATGTTGCTTGACATTTCTTTGCAGTGGTTCTCTGCACTTCCTGGCCTCAAATAATGATTGTGGACTAAGAGACTTTGACATGGAAAAATTTCAAATATGCAACCACTTCCGCTTTGCTTGGCCTGTGAATGTAAGCCTTCGTTTTTTTAATGTCTATTTTCAATGTTGAATATGTTGCATGGCTTGTTGAATTTTCATGTTCAAATCTCGGTGCTGAAGTCGATGCCCATATTTGTAAAAGAAGAGGATGAAAGCACGGTACTGAATCCTATGTTGGCCCCTGTTTAATTTTCTGCAGCATACATCACTGAGCCCTGATGGGAAGCTTGCTGTTATTGTTGGGGATGATCCTGATGGACTTGTGGTTGATGCTAATTCAGGAAAAGTAAGTAGAACACAGTGTTCAGTAGTTGAATTTAAATATCAATTCCATAATTCATGCAAGGTTACATCTGTTTGTTTCTTGTAGACGGTTCATGATCTCCGTGGCCATTTGGATTATTCCTTTGCATCGGCATGGAACCCAGATGGGCGAACATTTGCCACTGGAAACCAAGACAAGACATGTAGGGTTTGGGACATTCGGAACCTCTCCAAATCAGTAGCTGTATTGGGTGGCAACATTGGAGCCATAAGGTCGATTCGCTACACATCTGATGGGAAGTTCATGGCAATGGCCGAGCCTGCAGATTTCATCCACATCTTCGATGTTGAAAGTGGATACAGCAGGAAGCAGGAACTGGATTTCTTTGGTGAGGTCTCAGGCATATCATTTAGTCCCGACACAGAGGCTCTCTTCGTTGGCGTTCAAGATCGCGCATACAGCAGCCTCCTTCAGTTCAACCGGCGACGGTTCTACTCGTACCTTGATGCTCTGTGAGCTAGGTCTCCTAGAGACCTGTGAGGTCGAGAACACAGGTTCTAGAAACTAGAAAGGGGGTGTACATGTTTGCAGGTGTTTGTTGCTCTGAAGAAACAGAACCTTAGTGCGTTTACTTTTGCGGAACAGGCGCACTTTTGCTGAACATGATGTAGATATTCAGCGAGCCGTCTTTTCGGAGATCTGTGCTGTTGCTGTAACTTTGCTGTACATAAATGTTACTTGACCAACAGTTTCACACAAGTTCATCGATTTTGTTTAGTTTGGGCTTGAGATTCTGCTAGTAATGACAGTGCCAGGCGCTAGCACATTTGAAATGCATGTCATTTGTGCAGGAAACTTTGACATGCAAATTGACAAGAGGCATACGAAGAACCAAGAGGTAGCAGCATATTGATCTTACAGAAAGATTTTATGAGTACGAGGATAACTCGGGGACAGTAAATTACAAGAGAACCTTTGCAACCTTGTTTGCACAAAGGTTTCCTATATATTCTCCTATAAGCTCAAGTAGGTACAACCTCGGTAGACGAGGGTGAGAGCCGCATAAGATATGTTCCTATAGCAATACACAGCGGTATAAACTGAACGAAACAAAAGAGTGAAACCCTACTCGTCTTATATTGCAGCCGGAGGACTTCTGAACTATTGGACAGCTCTTTGCACTGTACCTGTAGCTTCTCTGCCATCTCCTCTAACACCAGGGGAATTTCTCCGAGGGATTTTATCGGACTCAAGTGAGTACCATGGCAGTGAAACATAGCTTGCTTGCCGCTGGTGGATTTAATGGAGAGATAATATGCAAGGAAATTCCTTTTCATCCTCAGCTTCCATTCCCATTTGTCTTCTAGAAGAATTTGTAATCAGGGTCTCATGCTTATTTGTTTTCTGGGTAATGCAGTTTTTGGATCGTCAAGGAATAAGCTATTGTTGCAAGTCAACAAATCATGACAATGGCATTACTAATTCTTTGGATATATTTGAGAAACCTAGGTACTTTATTTTCCGCTGGCAAATCTATTTTGTTTCTGAGGAATTGAGAGCATTTGAATCTCAACCTAATGATGTTTCTTGCCCATTTCCTTGCATTGATTCTCTGCACTTCCTGGCCTCAAACAATGATTGTGGACTTAGAGACTTTGACATGGAAAAAAGTTCAAATATGCAATCACTTCCGTTTTGATTGGCATGTGAATGTAAGCATTTGGTGATTTTTCAAATGTTTAATTTAATGTTGAATATGTTGCATGGCCTGTTGAATTTCATTTGCATGGCTTGTTGAATTTTCATTCTTTTATTCAAATCTCGGTGTTGAATTCAATGCCCATGTTTGTAAAAGAAGAGGATGGTACCAAGGTACCGAATCCTATTTTGGCCCATGTTTATTTTTCTGCAGCGTACATCACTAAGTCCTGATGGGATTTTATGAAGACCTAATATATGCTGTCGGATTTTACGAAGATCTAACGGTCCATATTATTTCCAAAACTTAGGAAGATCTAGCTGTCTATATTATTCTGTTAATCTTGAAAGGAGAAGAATATATGATGCCCTATTTTATGAAGATCTAACGGTCTATATTATTACAAAATTTTATATTACCATGCTAAAGGAAAGATAAAGAAATAAAACGTTGCATTCTATAAAGATACAACGGTCTATAATAATATGAAGAGTCTATAGCATAAACTCAGGGTTTAAAATTTTTGACAAATGTGCTCGACCACATATTTTATTAAGATAAAGAAAATCACAATGATACAACACTAAAAGAACCAGAAGCTCATAGGGTTACATGTCCACCACACAGACGGTTGCACATGACCCAACTTTGCGACAATAAAAGAAAACCCACAACACACCACCCACCAAATCTATTAGAAATAACTTGTGGATATAATAACATATGCCATTGCTATTTGCTAAGATTACCTCATTAAACAACATATGCCTCCAAGGAGAACATGCTGCCAAATTATGTTGCAGTCATCCGTCTATAGAAGAAACGGATTGAGTTTTCTCCTGACAAAACCAAAAAGGTAGAGTGACCTCGACAACACACACATAATAGCGTAAGCACGATGTTAAACAAGCCACGATGTCCACTGATAGGGCCGAGAAATCACTTCGTTAATCAAAAAAAGAATATAATAGATACAATTAGATTAAAACATATGTCACAAAGATTAATATATAATTATTTTAGGAATTAAAAATAAGGAATACCTAAGCTGATGTTTGACAGGTTTAGATTTTAAGCTAATGTTTGTAGCCTCTCGGATGGGGACATTTGGGGGCCTTACATGCGCGCTCTGAGAACACCAGTTCACTCTAGGGATTTCAGCTCTACCCAAGTCAATAATGCCTTTCTACATGCATACACTATATGATCAATCATGATCGAGTAACTTACTAGATACGGATGCATATGCTTCGATTCTGTGAGTTTCTTGATAATGAAGTGGTCGCCTGCAAGCACCGAAGAGGATACTTACTATGTCATGACAATTTGGCACATTCATGTTGGAGGAACTCATCGATTCTTCCTCCGATCAAGGTATCAACAAATAAAATATTATTAAATGTTGCATATCGATCATCATGGATAGGTAACTAAGAAGCAACTCGACAAGGTGGTTCATCGAGCCTTGATGTGCCCCTAAATGCGTACCAAAATTAGGGGCACAACAATGATAGCATGGCAGTGCAACCATGTTGTACGCACATCATGATCTAACCTATTCATCAAGTCCAGTGTCACCCTAGCGTGGCCTACTCTGTCATTACCTCTGAGAGACATGGTGATCACCATAGGCAGTGATCTCTTGATGTGTAGCATTGTGATTCATGGATGTCCAAGAGCTAAAAAAAAGAGAGAAAAAGGAACAATAAATGATACGGTCAAGCCTGAGTGCAAAAGTGATTGAGAATAAAGCAATTAGGGAATCTATGTTCGACATGCAAATCAGTTCATAGCAAGATGGTAGTGATTGATGAGAAGGAACAACACATAACGTTGGGGGTGCATGTTCGGTGACCGCCAAATAGTGAGGGCAAAGCTCTTTGGGATGGGATGAGCACAAAAGAGAAGAACATAAGGTGAAGGTGTCATAAGACAATATGGAAGCACACATGCATGGCCTATAACAACTAAAAATTTGAGAACAAAGAAAAGAAAGCAGATTGTATATATGATTAAATCTAAAGTGGGTGTATCAAGTGATCATTAAGGCTTCAAATATAACACAAAATTAAATTCTAATTATTACTTCTAGGGACAAACATTGAACCATACATGGATCTTCAAAAATCTAAGGATAATTTATCATGTACTGTAACTAAAACTTTGAAACAAAACACATGTCATTTTTTAATTAAAAAATTATATTCCTATTGAAAATGACATGATTAAACAAAAAATTTGTATCTATTTATTTATTTTAAATGAAAAAGCCATGTGTTAGAAAAAAATAGCTACCCGGGCAAATGTGCGCAAGCCATCTTGCTAGTTCTAGTTGGTTTTGGCATCATATTCGACTCGTGGCAATCTCTTGACCAAAGAGCCAACATAGCCGCTAATCTTACATGTGCCATACCAGGCACCAGCACACTTTAACCTGCGAGCTACAAAGAACCAAAAGGTAGAAGCATATTGATCTTACATAAAGATTTTATGAGTTTAAGGCTAACCCATGAACAGTAAATTACGGGAGGACTTCTGCTAGCATGTTTGCACAAAGGGTTTCCCAATTTATACAGTTGAGGGAGAAACAATTAAATAATGCAAGGATAAGCATTTGGAACACTTTAGGAAAAGGTTCATGTGAGAGTCTACTACTTTAAAAACCAGTCATGTTTAGTTGTTGCCCGTGACCAAAGTACACCCTCCATTTTATAAAAAAGAGTACACCCTCCCAAAACCCAAAACCCTTGTTTGCAAAAACATTAAGTATGGTCTCTAGTCATGAACCCCGAAACCTACGAACACGACTGCAGGGGAGATGGAAGCCTCATTTTCCTTCTTCTTGGCGATCTTGGGGTAAAAGTCATAGATCTCATCAGCTTTCAAATCCTTGAAATAATTATCTATTAACATCGAATCGACAAGTGGTCTCCCTGAGATAAAATACGAGATGCTTTCGTATACTTGTCAGCTATCCACTTATATCCAGAGAGTTTGAAACATCTCGGCGGAGCACCAGTTGTTGAAGTCAATACTCCATTGTTCAAAAACAAGTGAAGATCATTCCAGCGGCTTACTTTCTTAATTTCATCATTTGTGGAACCTAGAGATGAATTCGATCAGCTTCTATAAGTTTTGATTGTTAGAAGGACTTAAAAGAACTAAATAGAGAAAGAACCATAGTACCAGCAATTTTTCATAATCATCTATAAATGAATCAATTAAAAAGCATGTATCACACTTCTGATCAATGAGAGCATATTTCCTTTTCAATTCCATAAGAGCAGCAACACATAGAGCTTCAAATACACATGTGCCCCCTGATCTGTAGCCATTATGAAGTGTGTCTCTCCACGAAAATTCAAAATTGTGTGTTGTTGTTATCAGTCTAAAAGAAAAAACACTATGTTTGGTGCCACGAAAATATTAGCATTTGCTGGCGCCCAACTTTAAGATTTCATTTTCTTATTCATATCGTTAAGTGTTTGCTAGAGTTAAAACTTATATAATTATATTGCTCATTCAATTCAGACACTCAAAGAGCTAATATCAAGAGTAAGGACGGATCAATTCTCCAAATTCTTCTAAAAGAAAATACAAAAGCACATGTAAGACCTGATGACAAACATATAAGGCATATTTTGGAGCTGATGACAAATCCGATGAGAAAAATATTATATGTAGTCCTTAGTTCTAGATATAAGACAACTATGGAGATAGATTTCTAATTGGGTTTTGTACATGTAAGAACTTTGGATGGCATTATGATATTTCTAAATGCAAATCAGGTGACATGCTCAGATGATTCAATTTGCATGTGTTCCATATTGAAAGTTCTAATATAAGAATTATTTGTTGACTTGTGTCTCAGAAATATGAATATGACAATATTTCAACTTTAAATGTGTGTAGCTCAATACTCAAGGTAAGGGTGAGTTCTTGAATTAGGAAATTGGGTTGTTTAATGATGCAGAAGCATTGAGAGAATGTTATTTCTCATGAGTTTGCACTTTATGTACTTTTGACAAAAGGGGTATCAAATCACACTCCTATGTTATTTCAGACCGGAGCATTTTTTTTTAAAAGAGCTAGACATTAGCTTGAAAACAGATGCCTTCTTCACCATACAAATTTCTAACCAAAGAGCTGTTAAATGTAGTCAAAAATAGAGAGACAAATGACACACAAACAAGAGTAAAATGATTCCATTGTCCTTATTGTTGTGTTTGATTACCTATATATATAGTGAAGGGACACGATGAAAGGGTGTTTGTCCATTGATGAGATGCCCCTTATGAACAAATGTATGTTCACCAAGGGACATCCCCTTAGATATGTATATAGCTATCTAGTCTATATCTTGAATGGTTGGATGAGATTATCTTGAGGAGGTGTACCTATGAGGAGACACCTATTCAGTATTCAAAACAAGAACAATTACGTGCAACCGGTTTGGACAAGAAAGTGGGTATTTCAGTCGAAATAACTGTAGATTTTCTCCAAAACACCTGGATCATCGAGATCCTACACAAAGCAAAGGAGCATAGAATGACCATCAAATAGCAAACATGGATGGTCATACAGTTATATACCGAGCAAGATTTTCATACCTCGTAAGAGCAGGGCCAGTATTTTTAAGTAAGGCTTTACAATGTTTGTACTGTACTCTTTTTTTTTTTGAAGTAACAGGAGGGGATTAAAACCCCTACTGATTATATATTAAAAGAAAGCAGAAATTGTACTGTACTCTTTGTGCTCATCTTCGGTGGAGAGGGTTTCTTAATTAATTGGGATTTACCTGATTGCCAGATTGCACCCTTCTAAGTATGTATTGACCTATTAATTATTAAAATAATAGTTAGCACACTTAAGTCAATTTAATTCGTTCTGTTACAGAAACTTTGACATGCGAATTGACAGAAGGCATACGAAGAACCAAGAGGCAGCAGCATATTGATCTCTTACAGAAAGATTTTATAACTCAGGGACATGAAAATTACAAGAACCTTTCCAACCATGTTTGCACAAAGGGTTTCCCGATATATTCTCCTATAAGCTCAAGTAGGTACAACCTCGGTAGACGAGGGTGAGAGCTGCATAAGATAGGTTCCTATAGCAATACACAGCAGTATAAACTGAACGAAACAAAAGAGTGAAACCCTACACGCCTTAGATTGCAGACGCATGACTTCTGAACAATTGGACAGCTCTTTGCACTGTACCTGTAGCTTCTCTGCCATCTCCTCTAACGCCATTGCTCTGTTTTCTGTGTGTCGGAGTTGAAGTCCGAGCTGCTTGTAGTCTTCAGATAGAGACTTTTGTGCTTTGTATAGAGCTGCTTGATCCTCAGACAGAGTTGCCGAGGCTCGAAAAACTCTTGTCAGTATAGCGCACTGAATCTCTGCTTCCATTTTCTCCTGGTACAGTTGATCAAGTTCAGATTGCGATAACCGCAGGTCGCTATTCTCTATTGCAGTTTTCCTTGGTTGCCTCTGACTGCGCGTTGTTTCGAGTTCATGTATTCTTGAAGCCTTCTCCTTGATCAGTGCTGATGCCTCTTCCAACTTGGACTCAAGATTTTTTATCCTTCCACTTACTTCTTCACTAGGTTCCTTGAGATGGACCAACCCACTACATTCATCATCATCGACATCAAAATCATCAGTTGGCTCTTTCCCGATCGCCGTGATTTTTTCTATCTCTGCAATATGCATTAGAGAAATGACTATTATAGAGAGCATTGTGCAGAGGATGATACTATTTCAATCCACTATATATGAAATGTAACCATGGTTCTGGTGCTAACAAATGAAACGAAAAAATATATATTCTAGGGGGAAAACATATCAGGAAAATCTATGAACGGTCTGTTAGGACATGCTTCTATCTAGGAGAAGGTGATAAATTTCTACCAACCACAGGTAGCAATGCACACAGCAATCGTCCAAGCATTACAGCAGGAGGTCTGCCATTCATCCAAGCAGGAGAGAGAATTACAGCAAATTTGACGGTTGAGTTCAGTTGCACAGTTCATTGCTAACAAGACTTGTAACCATAAATTGTTCATGCTGAATACGGTAATAGACTACTATAATGACCAATTAAGCAATTAGCATTATGATAATTGTGACTTGTAAGATTGATATAAATGCTAGCTGAATGTATAAAACCACTTGCAGGCAACAGAAAAATAGATTCATCAGACATTTAGTATGCAAATTCTTTTAGTGCAGCATATAGTTCAGCATTTATTCAAATATTCATCAGGCAATTCCAGTATATAGTGCAGCCAGACTCAACATCTTTCCAGAAAACTGAGAACTTCTTTAAGTGGCTAAGTAGCAGCCAAATCCTAAATTGTCAGTCTGGAGCATAGAAAAATATATGGCAATGTGGACTTAAAATCCCAACAGATGCAGCCTGACAAATTATATCTTACAGATAACTTTGTATTACACAGACAATTCATACAAAAAGTTGACCTTAAATTGTAATGTTTGGGCAAGAATGGTAAGGTTCTGAAAATAACTTATGTTACGATGATCGGACAGTGCATGGTAATAAACTTGGACAATTTTAGCATACTATTTTCAAGTGCTTCCTGTGTTCTCTGAAGTAGTAGCAAAGTTGATTCGTAGCAAAGATCAGCACCTGAATGCATCCTTCCATTTTGTCCATTTCCAACACCATCGCCAGAATCAGCACTCATCTGGACCGATCTACCCACCACGCTACTGCCATTCTCTTTGGAGTAACCTGTCGATCGAACCCCCTCGCTTGGCTGCTCCTCGTCGCTGAGGTCACGGTAATCAGAGAAGACCTTATGATGAATGCCATTGAGGCCGGCACCCAATTGCCGAGCCTTCACGGCGTTCGAGCTGCGGAGATCAGACTCGACGCTGGACCGCGAGTTATCGGCCTCGGCGGAGACGGCGGCGCTGTAAGCAACCCTCAGCCGGTCGCCGCGCGAGCGCAAGGCGCGGGGGTTCCTACCGTGCAGAGACACGGCAGGGGCGCGGGTGCGCGTCAGCCTGTCGCGCTCCCGCTGGAGGAGCAGGGCGTACTCGTGGCGCGGGGGCACGCGCGGCGCGCTCGCGGCGGTGGAGGACTTGCTGCTCCGGTCCTCGCTGTTGTCGGAGTCGGCACCACCCGCGCCGACCGAGAACCCGGAGGACGCGACGAGGAGGCCGAGGGCCGGGTCCAGCTTCGCTGGCGGGATGAAGCGGGACTCGACCGAGGCGGTGGAGCTCTCCTCCTCGGCGGCGGTCGCGCCGTGCTTCCCCTTCGGCGCGCCGGCGGCGAGTGGGAGCCGGCGCTTGTGGAGCTGCGCGGAGTCCTCATCCCCTGCGCCGCCACTACCGACGGCGGCGGCGTGGCCCTCCCTCTGCTGTTCCTGCCCCCGCCGGATACGCCGCCAGCGACGGAGCCCGCGGCCCTTGGTGGCGGCCGCGGCGGGAGAGGTCCTGGGAACATCCTCCGCCTCCGCCGCCGGGGACGGTGACTCGGCGGTCGACTCGACGGGGCCGTTCGACGAGCTATCCATGCTCCGCATCAGTTGTCAGTGGAGGAACGGAGCAACCGCGACGCTGCTGGGTAGGAGGAGCGAGTTCTGGAGAGCGGAGGCCATGGCTGGTTCTCGCCTCGTGGGCTCGGGATTTCTCGGGCTCGTGGGCGTGGAGGGAGATCCGAGGGGATCAACCGCAAGAGCAAGACGAGAGAAAAAAAAAGGAGAAAAAGGAAAGGGAAAAGTAGGGAAAATATTTCTGGCCTTTTCGATTTTCCAACAGAATTGGCGAGTGTAGGACAGATCGGTGACGAGATTCCAGTTGCTAAACCAGGTGACAAGATGCCCAATCTTGCTAATCCAGGTGCATCGCCCTCTGTTCTTCGAGAAGCTAGCCACGTTTAAAATACAACTCAGCTGTGAAATTTATATATTGAGCCACAGTCCCAATGGTTTTGTACAGCATAGCGTGCAACAGTTGTTTAAGATTTTTACTCAAATCTAGGTTTCGCGTTTATACCCCCCATAAGATTAGCTAAACTGGTGGCCCGCGTAAATTTACGCGGGTAGCTAGTTTTTTACAAATATTTAGATTTTTTAACTTAAATATATATTTATTTAAATATCAGTTGTACTATTACCAATACTGTTTGTCCAAGTATGCCCAAACTGATGTATTATTTTTTATCATCATACATGTGGTACATGGTATGAATTAATGATGCAAGCTTATATTTACTAATTGTATTTGATATTGGTTTTTTGATCAACTTATATTTTTCTTATTTATTCAATTTAAAATTTAACTATTTATTTACTCTAATCAATGTACTTTAAGGGTTAACATAGATTATTAGATCTTATTAAAAAACCAACCGTGTGTATTATTTTTATTTCGTTTAATATGGTAATAACATTATGTTATTAAAATTAACTCTATCAATACCTCTCAGACTCTCCAAATACTAAATGGAGTCTACCTCTATTCTTAAGGGCCACAGAAATGCTACAACTCCAGCAATAACCCTAAAAAATATAGGGCTTTCTATAGACCCCCGAGAATGGAGGCCTACTGGAGTACAATTTTTTTCTGGACACTCTAAACTTGCGACAGGGGCTTGTTGGGTTTGCTGGAGTGCAACTTTTTTTTGGACCCTCTAAACTTGAGATAGGGGTTTGTTAGGTCTGCTGGAGTTGCTCTAAGATAATATATTGTGTGACCTAATATTGAGGTAGTGATCATGGGTAAGTGAATAAAGTAATTCATATAACTTTACATATATAAAATGCAACCTACTGACATGACATGAGATATCCCCTTCCTCACGGACAAGAGAACTACCTCTACCAACTTGCAATAGCGTAACACATGACGATTGGATTAAAGTAGAAATCTTCTACAAAACATAATGGTGTTTGGGTCGTCTCACTTTACAAATTAGCGGTATGATCGGTAGCCTAGTTTGCTACATAAATCAATGATCAAAATGACATACCATGAAGGAAAGCTTAAGGATGGAGGAAATCAAATATAGAGGGTAATCAATCACACCAGGAAAATGCTATCCAAAAAAATTTATGAGAAAATACTACTATTTTGCTAGTTATGCAATGAGAACTTAGGCTGTAGTAACCAATGGGTGCCTATCACGATTATGGATCAATCTTTTGCCTTTTTTCTCCTCCGGTAAAAGATGGAGTAATATATAGACATGGTTGATGCCAGATCTAGTGAATGATCGACAGTAGTTTACAGTTGCATGATTATATCGGGCATTAAGAGAAGCATTTCTTTGCCTAGCCTGTTGTCACTCAACTTCCATGTCAACACATGTGCACGTCAAAGCACGCCTATCATCAAAGTTGTACGACACCTGAGTTTCTTTGCTTTGTTTTTCCTAAATCTACTCCCGCTTCTTGCACTGACTCGTTTACGAAGACCATCAAACGGGATTGAGTGTGGGCAAACCATTTGATGATCTTCCATGAGTGTTGAGCATGACCATGGTGATGATCAATTCCAGCAGCGATTCACTTCCTTCGGATATGGAGAATTTTTCTCTCACGTTGTTCTCACAACCTTGGTGAACGCCCTAAATATAAGCAACTTTTATCAGTTACATGTGCAAATCAACATGGTGTCCTTCGCTCATGTTGAACGCTGCACCACCTTAGTTTCTCCGCTTTGTTTTTCCTCTCTCTCCTCCTTCTTGCACTAAGTCATTAACAAAGATAAACCATTTGATGATCTTCCATGAGTGCTGAGTGCGGCCATGGTGCTCAATCCCGGCAGCGATTCGCTCCCTTCGGACAGGGAGAATCGTTATATCCTGTTGTGCTCACAACCTTTTTGAACGTCCTAAATCCGAGCACCTCTCATTAGGTACACGTGCAAGATTGACATGGTGTCCTCCGCTCATTATTGAACGTTGCCTCTTATATAGAGAAACGTGGAAGGGCACATGGGGCTTTAGGCTATCCGCACTCGTCGTACTCTATTCTTATCCTCTAAAAGGAATATTTGTGCCTAGTCACTGAGATTCTCTCCTCTATATTAATTTCTTCTGCATCTGTTATCCTCTATATCTCATATTATATACCAACTACTAACACGTGAGCCCACCCATCTCTTTTTTCTCCTTTTCTTTCACCGACGCCCGTACTCCCCCACTCTATCTCTCTCCCTCTATCTCCCCACCTCTCTCTAGTTGCGGCGGCGACGAGGGGTGTCGGTCTCCCTGACAGGCACCCTTCAGCCCCGCTGTCCTTCGGCGGCGTGCGGAGCAGTCGGACCCCAAACTCCGAAGGCACGCAGGCGGCTCCCACGGCGGCGACGACGGTGGACGGCCTCCTGGCGGCGGACAGTCGCGCGGCAATGAGGAAGGACTCCCGCGGCGACCACAGGCAGCCGCGCAACCGCGGTGGAGGGCTCCCGCGGTGGTCGGGGACGGCCTTACGGTGATGGCGGTGGACGGCCTCCTGGCGGCGAACGGTCACGCGATGACGACGAAGGACTCCCGCGGCGGCCGCTGACAGTTATGTGGTGGCGGTGGAGGGCTCCCGCGGTGGCCGGGGACGGCCTTGCGTCGACGGTGGAGGCCTCCTACGATGACCATGGACGGCTACGTGGCGGCGGCGGCGGCGGAGGGGCTCCCGCGGCGACCGCAGAGGGGTGGCGGCGGATAAAATAATATAGACCGTTAGATTTTCATAAAATCTGACGACATATATTTTTCTCTTTTTTAATTAACGGAATAATATAGACCGTTAGATCTTCATAAAATCCGACGGCATATCCTCTTCTCTTTAAACCGTTAGATCTTCATCAAATCCGGCGACATATATTTTTCTCTTTTTTAGATTAACGGAATAATATAGACCGTTAGATCTTCATAAAATCCGACGGTCCATATCCTTCTCTTTTTTAGATTAACGTGGGAATTTCTTGGCCCTCTCGGCGAACGTGGTGGCTCCTTTTAACACTATTGTATTAATATAATAGATATTCAAAATTTTAATTTGGGCAAATATTTGCGCGCCAACCGTTTTATACCACCGATCCTCGAAGGGTGTATTTAGATCCCGAAAAGCGTGGTGAAAAAGTCACATCAGACAGTGTAGCGTATTGTAGCACTTTTCGTTTGTTTGTGGTAATCGTTGTCCTACCATGACCTAACTAGGCTCAGAAGATTCGTCTCGTCGCGTACATCAAAACTATGCAATTAGGTATTTTATTTATAACGTAGTGTTTCATACATGCGTCATTTGCTATATTTAATGTTTTGACGTGATATCGATGTGACGTAAAATTTGGAATTTAGGGAACTAAACACACCCATATTTCATTGAGATTACGACGGCACAGCATGTAATCCCTTTGATGACGAGGTCACAGAACAAAGTTCAATTACAGTCCAACTGCACATAGCTTAACTCCCCCAACATAATAAAAAGGAGAAACCTCCCCGCATTCCAGCAACCAGCACGTAGAGAAGCCCTGTGCCGCGCTGGCAGCATGGGCTTGGGGGCGCCGGCACGTAGCAACCGGATGAGGCTTGCCCGGACAGGTGGGCCGGCGAACACGGCCGCTGCGGCTGTACATGCCCGCCACCTGACCTGATTCGCGAGTTGATTGGTACGTCCAGGCCCCGATCTGGCAGCGACGGAGCCCGCGTGCTCTCCCGGCATTCGGCGGCTTCTGGCTGGCTGTCCACCATGCTGAATGCCGAGCTGCCTCGTTGGGTTGGTCTTGGGCTCTTGGCATGGGCGTTGGCAACTGGAGCTGGGCTGCAAGCCTGGGAAAAAAAGACTGTTTTACCTCCCTGAATACTAAGCCGAGTCCAGCATTCCTCCCTAGACTCGAAAACCGGGTGAACTACCTCCCTCAACTTTCAAAACCGTTCATTTTGACTCCTTGCCGTGGTTTTAAGCAGTTTTCAAGGTGGTTTTACCTTTTTTGATTAAAAATAAATCTTGTAAATACTTGTTAAACTAAAAAAGTATTCCTAAGCTTGTAAAAATTATGAGAAAAATCGTAGAGATGGATTGAGATGCAAACAATATTAATAAAATATTTAAAACTAGTGAAAATGACTATAAAATTTTCTAAAATTTAAATTTAATTGTAGTAAAATGGAAATATATCCAAAAACTTAAACACACATAAAATTTTCTAAATGTATCTTGAATACTTTTCTCAATAAAAACATGAAATGAAGCCAGTATGAATACATTCATCGTAAATGCATTCAACTATCATAAATGTAACATATATTAATGTTGAATGCATTTATGCATTTGGGATAAGTGTATTCATGTCGGCTTTATCTTATGTTTTTATTGTGAAAAGTATTCAAAATGCAATTAGATATAGATTTAAATATTTTAATATATATATATATAATTTTTTGTATATATTTTCTATTTTATTGGTGCTAAATTTAAATTTTAGAAAATTTTATAGATATTTTCACTAGTTTAAATATTTTATTTAGATTTCTTACATCCCATTCCATCTCTAGAATTTTTCTAAGAACTTTTAGAAGCTTAGAAATATTTTTCATGGTTTAATAACGTCATTAAGAATTTATAAGATTTATTTTCAATTGAAAATTATAAAACCACCTTAAAAACCGTATAAAACCACGGCTAGGAGTTAAAGTGGACGGTTTTGAAAGTTGAGGGAGGTAGTTCATCCGGTTTTCGAGTGTAGGGAGGAATGCTGGACTCGACCTAGTGTCAGGTAGAACAGGCTTTTTCCGCAAACCTGCAACCCTGTAAACGACCGACCAGCGAGAGAAGAGCAGGGGCGGCGGGGGAACGAGCGGCCCGGCCTGCCCGGCCACGCGCGGAAACGGTGATACCTGCCTGACGCGACGCGGGCACCATACGGCGCCAACGACCCGCCCACCTCCCGTCCCCAACGCCGCAGCCTCACAGTCACAGGCTCTTCGAGTCATCACGGGGGAAAAGAGAAAAGAAAAAAAAAAGAAGGAAAGAACGTTAGTGCGGGACAAAGAAATCCGCGGTGCGAGTGGTTGCCTCCAGATGAAAAGCCGTGCTGCCGACACTGCCAGGTGGACGCCGCGGATTGGGTGGTTTTACGTTCTTGTCTTCTTGGCAAGATTCTCCGGTGAACTGCGCCCAACGAGCGTCCTCTTTTGACGCTTGCCTGCGCCCGCCGCGATCCAGTGGGTGCGCGGACACCGCTCCCCTGTCGCGTCCACCCAGCTCCACCGCCCCGTCCTTTCTCCCCCGCCGGCCGGCGCGCGGGCACACGTACGAGTCGTCGCCGCGGACGCGCACGGCGGGAGGGAGGCCGCGCGCTGGCGCCCCATTGGGGCATGGACGCGTGGCCATGACCGGTAGCGGAAGGACATGGGGGGCACGCATATATGGGCGGCGTGGCGATGACCTGCCGGCCGGAGCCATCTCGCCCGAACCCCGCGCCCGCCCATGCGGCCATGCCCCGGCTCTCCCTTCCCGAGGCGAGGCTTATCTCGGCGCAGGAGCCCCATGCCTCCGCCGCGCGCCCTCCCAACTCCCATCCCCGGGTTGGGATTCCCAGCACGTTGGGCGGACACCGTCGCCATCCCCAACGGCCGGCCGGCCAGCCTCGCCGGCGCACGTACTCGCTCGGGGGTGGCGTGCACGGGATTCCCTCCCTCCCTCCCTCCTGCTCCTAATTAACCGTCTGCGACCGCGACTTGTCGCTCCGGACATCGACGCTTGCCGGGACGTACGCTGCGTGTACCGCGAGTTTGCAGTAGCGCACTTGTCCGTTTGTCGTCTGGTAAAATAGAGACGAGCTGATCGTGGTGGAGGCAGTCAAGTGTCAAGAGAAGAGAATGGTCTGCAAATCGCTGTCCATCAGGGGGGCTGATAACTAACTCGATGCGCTGTAGTAGTTGTTGCTCCAATCGTGACGACACGAGTATAATGATACAGTATGTGGTAGTAATTAGCGCCACATGGTCCGACTGACGCTCTCATCGTCTTGCAAAAACGGAAACGAAAAGGAAAAAAACAATCTTATTTAAAGCACCGAGACGCTGGGAAAGCAGCAACACGAAAGGGAGGACCGGAGGAGGAGGTGAATCGATCAACGCCGCCGCCGCCGCCACATGTGGGTCGTCGTGAGGAGACGTGCGACGGCTGGCTGCCCGGCCGCGCCGCTCAGACGAGGCGGCGGCAGATGGTAACGCCGTCGGCGATGGCGAGCTGGCAGACCTCGACGCGCCCGTCGGCGGAGAGCCTGGCGTTGAGGTCCTTGATGGCGACGGAGAACCTGCGGTCCAGGTCGTTGAGCGGCGTGTCCGGCGGCAGCGCCACCGTGCCCGCCCACAGCGTGTTGTCGTACACGATGGTGCCCCCGACGCGCACCAGGCGGAGCAGCTGCTCGTGGTACTTGACGTAGTTGGGCTTATCGGCGTCCACGAAGGCGAAGTCGAAGGCGCCCAGGTTGGCCTCGTCGGCGAGGAGCTCGTCGAGGTGCTCCAGCGCGGGGCCCTCGCGGAAGTCCACCTTGTGCGCGACGCCGGCCTTCTTGATGAAGGGCCGGCCGATCTCGTAGTACTCGCGGTCCACGTCGATGGCGATGACCTTCCCGTCGTCGGGGAGGGCGAGCGCCGTCGCCAGGAGGGAGTAGCCCGTGAACACGCCGACCTCGAGCGTCTTCCTGGCGCCGGTGAGCTTGATGAGCATCCGGAGCAGCTGCGCCTCGTCCGGGGACGACTGCATGAAGCTGCACTGGTGCTTGTCCGTCACCAGGCGCAGCTCGCGCATGCACTCCGGCTCGTGCGGCAGCACCGACGTGTCCAGCACATACTGCAGGCCGGGAGAAAAAACATCGTGGTCAGCGGCTTGCATGAGTTAACGCGACGCAACCATCAGCTCAAAACAGAAAGAAAAAAAAAACGATCGGTTACCTTGTAGAGGGCCTCGCTCTTGAGCAGCGTCTTGGTGCTGCTGTCCATGCCTCTGTGGACCGGGGCTATGGTGTCGCCGCCGGCAGCCATGCCTTTCTCTCGGCTCGCCTCTCGCCGGCTTCCTTTCTCCGCGAGGTGCAGCTGGTAGCAGGTGGTAGTGCTCGTTAGCTAGATCGCAGGTCGCTCGCTACTTCCTCGGCCTCGCAGCGATACTCTATTTATGAGCTGGGACTAAGCAGGGTTGGTGACTGGGTCATGTTGCATCGCCCTGTTGCCTGATTGCTCCCGCCACCATCCTTGCATAACCTTTTTTTAAAGCAGAGGCAAACGCCTTAGACTCTCGGCATCACCAACTCTCTAGCTCATCCCCCCCTGGAAACCGAAGAAACTTCGCTCCATCGTCCCACTTTAGCTGTTGATGACCCACCAAACAAACGTTTACCCTTTTCCGAATTCTTGGCATCGCCGCCGGCGCGTTCGCTCTTCGTGGTGGCAGCCCACGCGCGCACGATCCGACGAGCCTCCTACCCCCGCCACCCACTCACCCACTCCGCCCCGTGGCGGATAGAATTCTCATTCTTTTTTGTGCGAGAACAAGTGACAAGTTGCTCCACGTTAATTTGTTGGTTGGTGCATTGGGAGAGGTTCAGCGAATACAGCGACGGTAGGATATGAAATGGTTCAGCGAATAGAGGGACGGTAGGCTCACGTTTTTTCTGTGAGGAACAAAAGAGTAAAATACACCAGCGGTGCACAAATTTGTTTCAAGGTGTCACATGAGTCTTCAAACTATCGAAATGCACATTAGTATCCTTAAAATTGTTAAAGTGTATTATTTAGGTCCAAAATTCTCATAATACCTCTATATTGGTGATGTTTGTCCATCTATTAATCTATAATTGCTCAATCAAATAAAGTTTTTTTAAGTATTGTGATGAAAACAACTGATTTGGTGAGAGAAATAGTATGAAAAATCATACTTAATTAGCAGTCATGTCGTCATGTATAGGGGTATTTTCAGAACTTTGGACATAGATGACATAGTTTAGCAAGTTTAGGGACTCAAATATGCATTTTGAGAGTTTGAGGACCTAGATGACACCACGAGATAAGTTTAGGGACCGTTCGTGTATTTTACCCAACAAATAAAGTGGCCCGTGATACGTCTGGAGGGGTTTATTAATCTTTGTTTAGCCCGGCGATGATGACGGGGGTACGGTGGGTGCAAAGTCAGTGGACGATATCTTGTCCTGCGCACCGCTAGTCCTGGATCAAACTCAAAAGAAAGCATGCGTCACTCACTGCGTGCATGGCTGAAACTCTGGAAGGGAAACTTTTTTTACTGTCGAGGCTTGACAAAGAGGGACTGGGAGAACGACAGATTAGCGTGAAAAAAAGGCATCGCGGTTGACGAGGGGGTTATGCTAATCCTGAACACGAGATTAATTTCGGGTGGATCTGGGCGACGACGTACGGGAGGGGAGCAGAGCAGATTTTTGCGTGCCGTGGCCGTGTGTGGCCGAGATCGAGACGTTGAGAGCAAAGCTGTCGATCGGGGGTAGCAGTAGCAGACACGCCGAACCCACAAGCATCCATCTCCGTTTGGACTAGACCGACCAGACACGCCGAACGTGCCGCGGACACGCAACGCGCGCACTCCCGGTCTGCGCACCGGAACATTACACCACCAGGGCCAAACAACCCACAAGCATCACCACAAGGTATCACCAACGCTCCAGCCGTTCCCATCATCCATGCCAGCCGCGCGTCGGTATCGGAACAGAACCGAGCGAGAGACAGAGACGGAGAAAGAAAAGCGAAGCCTCACGCATCCTTGACACTTCCCATGTGCCGCCGCCGTGGCGAGCACTCCCACAACGCGTGGCCTCGTCATTTGATCCGAGGAAAAAGGGGTCGTTTCGGCTGCCGAATGCCCAACCGCACCGTGCGCGCACGTAGTACGACCATTCCTATCCCGTTCCTCCTCCCGGCGGCTGGAACGCTTGCTGCCAGTTGCCACCTCGACTCGCCCAGTCAGACGGCGGAGGGCCCCGGGACGACGAGGCTTTGGCTTGTCGTCCCCGCCGGGTTGACCTGGCCGACCCCACGGCGCGCACCGGTGGATCACCCACCCGGCCGGGCGCCCACCAGACCCGACGACAGGGACGCGCACCTGACCCGCCACCAGGCCACCAACCGCCCTCCCTCCCCGGCCAGCTTGCCAGCCAGCGACTCGCCGCCGCCCGACGGGCTCAGCGTCGCGCGGGGCCGGGACGCCGCGGGGCACGCATCGGTTAGGTACAGGTGGGCGCGGCGGCATGCCCGCCGGTTGGGGTGGTCGACACGGAAGGGGAACTGGCTGGGCGAAGGCGATAGGGACGGCCGCGCCAGTCGGGGCCTCGGGGACGCCTGATCGACCGATCTGATAACGACGAGCATATCATACCATCTCAATCCATGTCCCTGTACATTGCGTTATCGTGAACGCGTATGTGTTTTGTTCATGACAGGTGCACGCGCGCGCAGTGGCAGAGCGTAGCAAATATTTGAAATGCTAGCGCCGTTGCAATTCTTTGAAACCATGCCTGTTTAGTTCCAAAAAATTCTCTCTCCAAACTTCACTATTCATCTATCTATTTCCTGAGCATTAAATATAGGTAAATAAAAAAAACTAATTACATAGTTTTGATGTACATGACGAGACGAATCTTTTGAGCCTAGTTAGGTCATGGTAGGACAATGTTTACCACAAACAAACGAAAAGTGCTACGGTACGCTACAATATCCGATGTGTCTTTTCTACCAACTTTTCATCCCCTCTTCTCAGAAACTAAACACCCATATGTCACGTCGTACGGGTGTGGTCGACGTGGTAGACGGTGTCGAAATATCTTTTGGCGCCAGCAGCAAGTTGAAGCAAACAAATTATAGCGCCAACTATCTGCATTCTCCCTTAAAATAGATTTTTATACTTAATTATCTGCACGATAACTAACTTTGTGGATATTGAACAGTCTCCATGGTTAAATCAATATGATTGAGATACTCCGTAAGTACTAAGGATAGTATGGTCATTTGCTCTTGGCACTAATCTTCTATCTAAAAAAGTAGGATTGCATTTTTTACGGGAGGGAATGAGTAGAAGAACTATATTTTACTGCCTCTGACTATTAATGAAATGTAATCCTTAGCCTCAACCTTTAACACATACCAATTTTTTTACTATTTGTCAAGTGAAAATTTAATTCAAACTTCTTTTCCACCATCTTTTTTCTAATGTTTGCCGCGCAGAAGGCGGAGGCTGTTTTATTTTCGAAAAATATGGACAAAGCAAAAAATTATCAAATGACAATGGCAGACTGGCAGTGACATGCATAGAGCCCCAAGCCTCCAACTAACGACAGGAGTACTAGTGTACTACTACTTCATCTCAAAATAAAAAGATATGCTTTTAATTCCGTATGGTATATAAAGTTATATTTTGACACTTAATTTTTCTTATATTATAATAATGCTGGTAGCAACAAGACCGCAAAGAATTAATTGCTGACCGAAGACCAAACAAGTAACGGATTGAACAACTAACACGGAAGTCGTTGCAGTTAATGCACATTCTCCACCACACCATTTTGATAAATGTTTTGGGCAACTAGCGTGAATTATCTATGGTGTTTGGATTTTAGAATACACCTGTACATACCATATAGAAAATAAAACCGTCAATGTCGTGTGCAACCACTGCAACGAAAGTTGACGTTCTGACTTCTGACCCTAGAATCAGAATGCAAGCCGTTTCGCAAAAAAAAAAACAGAAAGCAAACCTGTTTCCAGTACAGAAAAAAAAAAGATAAGAACGCAAGGCCGAGGCATAGGCTAGCGAGGGCATGGACCAAAATCCAGGCAAATATCTAGCTGTTTATTACAGTACTGGATGAGAACTTGGGCCATGTTTATTTGTATCAGTAAAAAAATTCCGAATTTTTTTGCATTCATGAAGTATTAAATAAAATCTATTTGTAAAACATTTTTAAGGATGAGTGTAACTTTATACGAATCTAACGAGCCTAATTAACCTATAATTTACTACAGTAATACTGTAGTAACCATCCTTTAATTATACGGTGAGAGGTCTCATTAGATAGGTCTCGTTAATTACCCGGGGTTTTGTACGTAGTTTCTTTATTTAATACCTTTAATTACGTAGTTTTATAAACTGACTTTATTTAATATAATTAATTAATGATTAAATGTGCGTATAAAAATTAATGGCCAGCCTGATTTGGCCGGTGCATTTATGATGCTGTTTGGTTGGGGTCTTTTCGGGTGTTAACGATTCACAGTGTGATCAGATTACGTTGTTTTGTGTTTGGTCTAGCTGGAGCGCAATCTGTTCACGCCGTGACCTGATACCAGGGTATAGAGGATCATTACCGCCCACCTAGTGCAGTGAATGGAAAACGCTATGGCCGCCACCGCCCGACTGCCCACCGGAGATCAAACAAACAATCACCGCTTTCCTTTAAAGCGTAACGGTTAGCGCTGCATTCTGATATCGTTTACGTCACTATTTGCAAAACTGAACCTATGTTCGTTGCCGGCCATCTCGTACGGTGACGGTGACACGACCAGGCGATGTTTTCTCAGGCTTGCAGCGACCATCCGTCCCACACACCCACACACCCACCAGCCTCACCACCGCTCCAACTCCCCGCCCCGGACGCGTTCATCCGGAGTACTGTACTCCGTAGGAGAACCAGGGAGAAGACAACAGTCAGACAGCATTACGGCAATGTGTTAAACATGGACTCGTATACATACATCCATGATTCTTCTCCGTCTATAGCGTGTACCGTACTCCGTAGTACGTGCAGGTTGCAATCATGCGGTATCCTGCGTGCGTACTACTCATTTATTGCATTTATTACCGCCGGTCCCTGTTAAGAAAATCAAGGGAGAGCCGGCCGGCATGCACGCATGTGCGACCCTACCGGCCACCACCGCCACCAGACTCGCCGCCGTCGGTTTCAGCACCAACCCTGCGCCCTGCCTACTGCCATGAGCTCTCTTTTACGGTACTTTATACCACTAACTGGTGGTACATAGTATAGAGAATGAGTAATGTAATAATTTAGACATAAATATATTAACTAATCATACTTCTTCTCGTTCTTAACGGCGACGTGCATCACCGATCCGAGACCCATCCCACTGGCGTGCCTCGACTATTGGCCCGAGACATATGATCGAATGAAAAAAAATTAAAATATATCTAAATTACAGTGATGCCATTTAGATTTTTTCTAATAATACCCTTATACTACTATACTACTCACTATATAGTACCTATACCACTGATCAATGTTAGACTAGTATACAATTATTCTCAAACGTCGGATGTTTATATACTAGTCCTTTAAATTAGTGGTATAAGGTACCGTAAAAGAGCTCTACTGCCATAGCCTAGTACTGGACAGCGCACTCGCCACACCACGGCCCCACGCCGCACCCGAAACGCCGAAACGCACCGTGCCCGACTGTCGAGGCACGCCGGCCACCGGCGTGACAGCCTCCGGTTTGTGGCACGTCCACCCCGTTTATTTGGCTTATCAGCCACCAGCCAGCAGTATTTTTCTCTCAGAACAAATTATCACCAGCAACTTATCACCAGCCAGCAGTATTTTTCTCTCAGCACAAATCAGCACCGGCCACTGTTGGCATGTGCAAAATTGAATCCTGACCGGAACGGCGGGTATAGGGAATTAGGGACTAGGGAGACGTTGCAATCATGCACGTTGCTGCATTAATTTATTTCAAATCATTTGGTGAACGACTGAAGAAGAACAACGACCGAGCCCAAGTACCAACTTGTCCCCACGCTCCGGGTCTTGTGTTGCCTTTGTTTGTTTGTTTTTTTTGTCCTTTGAAACGTCTTCGAGTGGCAGTGGTGAGTTGGACGGTGTTAGAAGCAAATGATCCAAGAACGAACGGGCCTGTTTTTCCACCCTCAGTCAGTTACTTTTTGACAAATAAAAAGGATAAAAACCGTATGGATACGAAGAGGTCCAATCGACGTCGTTGAATACTCGGATTTGTCTAAATCGGAATGCGGACTACAATGTCACGTGTACTTGAAAAACGCCATGGTTTTCAGCTTGGTGACCAAACATGTTTTTGCGCGGTTGTTCCATAGCACCATATCGACATTGGCATCCCCGGATGCAGTGACGGACAGACACAAAATGGATGATATTGATTTCGATTGCTTGGAAATTATATCATCTCGTGGGCGCGTGGAAAATTTGAAAATACAGGTTTGTGGACTTCAAAATGGGTATACGACTCTAGAAAAAGAAAAACCGGAATTCTTTTACTGAACATAAAACAGTACGTTTATGTGGTTTGGATGTTGACTAGGTGAATAAGAAAAGTGATTAACTAATCCTTCCTACAGATGAGGCTTTAGGTACAATGTCGAAGTACACCCAAGTCTAAGAACAGAGCCATGAAAAATACATGTGCATCTACGTCATCATTCTTTGGTCCAAGAATGCCAACTTCACGTCGAAGCTGAAGGAAATTTCCAGTTTCCACCGAAATCGACGCTTGGATTACATATTTGCACGTCAATCATGGGCAGCCAGAAACAATAATTGGAACAGGTTAGTTGCCAACTTTCTACAGAGCCTGCTGTGACAGAATGATCCAAGGTTGTCACTTTCAGAGGCAGAGCCTACAGCAATCTCTTCTGTTCCTCAAATTTTTGTCCCCTTAGTCCAATCCGCAGCCTGCCTCTTTTACTCTATTTTACTGGTTTGAAATTCGAATTATGCCATATGAAATGGATGATGTAGTAATTAGGTTGGCGAGTTCAGTGACTTCAGTTTTAACACTCGCGCTGTTGTTCTCGACCCTGATTCGCAAAACTGACGCCACAACTAGTGTCTCCCGTCAGGCGCCATCTCCAAACCTTCCTTCCGGAGACTGTCCGAGCACCACTCGCCGCTGTTTAACCGCCGGACGCGCATCCGAGAACCAGAGTAGCATTAGGCTGCCAAGCTCTCCGCGACCCAATCATCTCCGACCTCCTGCCGCTCAATCATTCAGGCAGCAGAGCGCTAGCCTTGGCCCATCCAAATTTCAGACGTTGGCATACCAGGGAGTAGGACTAGAGTATAGACTACAGTAATGCTACTCCGAACAACATGCTATTCCGAATGATGAAAGCGCCATCGTTATTCCAGTAATTCAGGCAGCACAACCACGACGGCCAACACCTGACGCCCTCGATTTGCAAGACCCAAAATCTTATTGAAACTGCAGCGCGCGGCGCGTGGTCGCCGAAGCCGGCCGTTCATCACACGAGGCGGCGGCAGACGGTGACGCCGTCGCCGATGGTGAGCTGGCAGACATCGACACGCTCGTCGGCGGAGAGCCTGGCGTTGAGGTCCCGTATGGCGGTCGAGACGCTCCGGTCGTGGTCGGACAGCGGCGCGCCGGGCGGCAGCGCCACCGTCCCCGCCCACAGCGTGTTGTCGTACACGACGGCGCCGCCGACGCGCACCAGGCGGAGCAGCTGCTCGTGGTACCTCACGTAGTTGAGCTTGTCGGCGTCCACGAACGCGAAGTCGAAGGCCCCCACGTTGGCCTCGTCGGCGAGGAGCTCGTCGAGCCGCTCCAGCGCGGGGCCCTCCCGGAAGTCCACCTTGTGCGCGACGCCGGCCTTCTCGATGAGCGGCCGGCCGAGCTCGTAGTACTCGCGGCTCACGTCGATGGCGATTACCTTGCCGTCGTCGGGGAGGGCCAGCGCCGTGGCGAGCGGAGAGCAGCCGGTGAACACGCCGACCTCGATGGTGTTCTTGGCGCCGGCCAGCTTGATCAGCATCCCCAGCAGCTGCATCTCGTCCGGGGGCGTCGCCATGTTCCCTCTGCAGGGCCAGACAACGCACGGCTACTGATGAACAAATTAACTTAATAATTAGAGAAGGAGAAGGAGCTGCAGCTTGCAGCTGCGTGTCACCTACAGCTCGTGCTTGTCGGTGAGGAGGCGCAGCTCGCGCAAGCATTCCAGCTCGTTCGGGAACACCGTCGTGTCCAAGACGTACTGCACGGCCACCGGCCGCCGCCGACGCGTCAGTGAACCGTGGCCGGCGAGAACGAAGAATCAACGGCTAGCTATGTGCAGCGAGTATATATATATATATATATATATATATATATATATATATATATATATATATATATATATATATAGAAAAAAAGACGGCTATGTTTACCTTGTACAGGTCTTGGCTCTTGAGCAGCGTCTTGTTGCTGCTGTCGATGCTGCTGTGGGCGTTCGGTATGCCGCCGCCGGTCGCCATGGCTGGATCGCCGCCTCTCCCCGCAGTTAAGTTGCCACGCACGGTAGAACAGCCGACGGCTTCGCTCGTAGGGTGCTCGGTAGTAGACAGAAGACTGGTCGTACTCCACTAGTCCTCTGAAGATATTGTAATGTTGCTTTCTCCTTCTGAAAAAGTTAATATTCTGCTTTCAACGTATTCTTATTCTGAATAGACCTCCACACTTCCAGTGCCTTTTTTGAACGGAGCGTCTAGAATTCACTCAGACATTTGGCTCGGCATGCCACATGATGCCGATGCCCGTCTAAACAATGCTGTCACCTCTCACCACTTTTTTTGACACCTCTCACCATGGCGTCCCGCCAACTCGCCAAGAAAGGTAAAAGGATATAGACAATATTAAACTCCCAGCGCAGCGATTTTTTACCGAGATTTTGAAAAGCTTTGGTAAAAAAACTTATATAGAAACCAGTTGGGTCGTGTGGTTAGTCATAGGTACTGCTTTGATTTTGACCCAGCGTTCAAAACTTACAACAACAAGCTTTGATTTTGACCCAGCGTTCAAAACTTATATAGAAAATTCCATAATACTTTCAAACAAAGTTAAAAAATTCAAAGGGCAAAAAGTATGCAACCAAAATACAAAACCCAAAAGTTTTTTTACGAAAAAAATCAGAGCTACAAATTTGAAACACAATTTATATATTTTGTATAATTTTTTTGTATACAAACAAATGTATGTGGGCAAAATTATATTTACAATGTAAAAAACAAAAAAATGAAAAAATTGAGTGAAAAATTATGAAATAAAATATTTGGTGCAAAAGTTTTGCATTAAAATCAGCAGAAACAAAAAAAGAACAAAAAGGTTCTATAACAAAAAAAATTGTAAGCAAAATTAAAGAACAGAAATATAAGTAAAACATCTGAATCAAAAAAATCAAGAACAAGAAGAATTTTGAGGCAAATTAAATTTATGAACCAAACTTGGGAACCAAAAAACTCATGAACAAAAATCATCATGAAAAAAAATTATGAATAGATTTTAGAAAAAATGAAAAGAAAAAAAAAGCTCTGGTGAGTTGTTGCGGTCGCTCTAGATGGGGAGCTCGTCTCCTTGCGCCGCCGCTCCTCCGGGATCGCACGCCCCTCGCGCCGCCAGCTCCCAGCGGGGACTCGTCCGATGCGTGGCTCCCCTTCGGCAGGCTCGGGGGCCCTCGCGGCATCGGCTCCATGCGCGAGAGCTCCACAGCCGCGCGGATCTGACTGGGAGGAGCACGCCCACAAACCGCCGCCGCATGGATTCATCCCGGAGGAGCTTATCGGGGGCCGCCTCGCGTGGAGCTCGCTAGGGGACCGTTGCCGCTCTCCGGGAGGACGAACGCGAACGGTGGAGTGCTATTGCGGTAGGCATAGTTAGTACAATAATTATTTTGCTTGTGACACCATGATACTGTATCTTTGGATAACATGATACACAGACTGGGATTAGCCTCGCTAATCAATTCCATCCCTAAAGTTTCATCGGACAACGCTCAATTTTCTCTTGTGAAGCTGAAGCTACAAAGTTCCATCCAAATTCTAAACTTTCCTGTTCCATTCTCAAACTCACTGAAACATGCATTTGAAACAACCCTACAGGCTACGGCTCAGACGACGCGGCGGCACAGCGTGATGCCGTCGGCGAAGGGGAGCAGCACGGCCTCGACGCGCGGGTCGGCGGCGATCTTGGCGTTGAACTCCCTGATGGTTGCCCGCACCTCCCGGTCGCCCTCCGTCAGCGGCGCGTCCTCCGGCATCGCGACGGAGCCGCCCCAAAGCGTGTTGTCGTAGGCGAGCACGCCGCCGACGCGCACCAGCCGCAGCAGCTGCTCGTGGTAGTTGCCATAGTTCCCCTTGTCCGCGTCCACGAACGCGAAGTCGAACTTGCCCTGGTTCACCTCCTGCATGCAATGGTGGTCAATCGAAGATCCCAGCCGCCGCCGGCGGCGGCATCGTATCAATGGAGAGGAGGAAAAATGGTTGCGCACCTCGGCGATGAGTTTGTCGAGGATGGGCAGGGCGGCGCCCTCGCGGAAGTCGACCTTGTGCGCGACGCCGGCCTTCTCAATGACGGGGCGGCCGACGTCGTAGAACTCGCGGCTGACGTCGATGGCCAGGACCTTGCCGTCGTCGGGGATGGCGAGCGCCGTGGCGAGCACGGAGGATCCGGTGAAGACGCCGACCTCGATGGTGTTCCGGGCGCCCATCACCTTGAGCAGCAGCGACAGCATCTGCGCCTCGTCCGGCGGCGACAGCATGTATCCACTGCAAATATATAAACACCCCGATTCCGATCCACCATGAACATTCCATTCCATCCAAGGACGACGTGTGTTAAGACAAGGCCTAAACGAATCAGGTTGAGGTCGGGCATGTCGTGCGTACTAGGTGTGCTGCTCGGTGATGAGGCGGATCTCGCGCATGTACTCGTTCTCCCGCGGGTACACCATCGTGTCGAGCAAGTACTGAATCAAGCACAGATCGATCACAAGTTCACAGCAACAACAGCATCAGATCCGGCCGGCGTCAGCGTAACAGCATCGTGCAGTCAAGGAAAGATAAAGATCGATCTCGACACAAACTCACCTCGTGGAGGGCTTCGTTCTTGAGCAGCGTCTTGGTGCTCTCGTTGCTGTGGATCTCCTTCACCTCGCCGCTCGCCGCCATGGCCGTGCTCCTCGCCGGTGAGACGCCCTGCGTAGCGTAGCCGGCGTCAGAGAACTCGCAGTCGATGGAGGCAGTGGCGTGGTGCGCTACTGCTATATGAACGCACGCCACTGGCGTGGCGCCCCGATCCAAATGGGCGGTGGCACCACGCACCAGGCGCGGGGGGACGGGCAGGGCAAGTGGCCCTCGCTGCGCGTGCTCCGGCGCGCCGCCTCCGCGCGAACGGCGTGACGCCTCTTGCGGGGCTCGGCGGCCTTGGACGCTTGCGTGGGCGCGCGTGCTTCCTGCGTGTGGAGATTTGCCGGCGCACTCGCGCGGCGCGTGACAGGAATGGGCGTGCAGCGACGGACTCGGGTGCTCTTCCGATTTTTCTCGGATTGTTTTAAAAATACTGCTCCCTCCGTTTCGTTTTGGCTTTTCTAAATACGTAGCTTTTGCTATGAATCTAGACATAATGTATATCTAGATACATAGCAAAAATTATGAATCTGGAAAAGCCAAAACGACATACATTTTAGAACAGATGTAGTATTTCAAAAGTTGTTTTATCTTTTCGAGATTCATAGTTTTTTATATGTAACTAGATATATATCATGTCTAGTCTAGATTTATAGAAAAAAATAATGTATTTATAAAATCGAAACGACGTGTTTATGGTAATCGCTGAGATTAGTGGGTTCGTTTGAGATTACGGCTGAAACTGCACGAATGTCATTATTGGATTTGTAGCAGACTTGCAATTATACACTACAACCAAAAAATAGAGCCCTCATATATCTTACGAGTACGAAGTTACGATCTCGTCCCCGCCGGACGCAAAAAAAAAGAGAGAGAGAGGCCCAGCGGCTAGCTGCGTTGGGCCTCCACCATCGAGTGGGCTAAATTCAGGGTTTTCTTTGGCGCGGCGTCGAGTCGCCACCGCAGCCAAAAAAATCGCGCGGGCGATTATTTCCTGGGCTTGCCTGTTGGTCCGTTGTCCCTTTCTCTCTCTCTCTAGACCCAAAAAGAAAAGAGCAAAGCGTATTTTTCCTTCAACTAGTATCTCGGTTTAGTTTTAGCCATTAAATCGTAAACACATAAATTTTTGGCCGTAGAACTATAAAAAACGTTCATATTTGACCTGCCGGCTGTTTTGACAAGCGGTTTTACTGACCCTGACGACATGAGACAATGGGGCCCGCATGTCAAAACCTTCTCTCTTCTCTCCTTCGTCCTTTCTCTCCTCTCGCCCACGCAGTGTTCGCGACCATACCCGACCAGCACTGCTCAGCCACACCCAGCTCCACTACGTAGCGACCTACATCGCACCCGTGAGCCGGGAGGCCGGGCGCCCCCGCTGGCTCCCTGCGTCGGGTGACTGCGCGCAGGGTGCCTTGCTGCTGCTGGGGCTGTGCGCCTGCCGCCCCCGGGGCCACGTGTTCGCTGCCGGCCGCTGCTAGGGCCGCGAGCGCGCGCGAAAACTGACGAACGTGGTGGCGGCGGGGGCGCCCCCGACGCTGCAGACAAGCTTGGAGCCGAAGACCAACATCTTGATGCCGGATTCGACGTCCGCCTTGTCCATGGCGGAGAACCCGTCGCCGGAGGATGGAAAGTCGAAGGCCAAAGCATCCCCACGCGCGGCCTCACAGGACAGCGGGGTGACCGCATTGACTATGCGGGCCAACGGCGCGGCGCAGCAGTCGATCAGGGCCGCGAGTGCGGAGGAAAATTAGCTGACATGCGGCCTCACCGCTCAAGATGGCAATTGATACCCGAAACCCGATTGATTTTTACTCTATTATGGCATGTGTTTTGGTCACTTTTTCTACCCGTGAGTTTATTAGCGGGTAAAGTATTAAACCCAGCGGGTTTGTGGGCATGGTTTTGGGAACATAAAACCTAAACCTGTGAGCCCATGGGTTTTTTAGACCCGAACCTATACTATTAAATAACCAATCTTTTTAATTCATAGCTCAATTTAAATGGCTCAAACCTAACTTATTCCTTTCTTTTCCTTTTAGAGTTTAGAACTATGCAGTTCTTCACGTCCAATTGATGGCCTTTTATATTGCGTATCGAGCAATAATGTTAAACATAGTTTAGTTTAAACTGTGAGTATGCCTCTCCTTGGAGGGGTCTGAAGCCGGAACTCTTTCATTATAAAAAAAATAGTCAGATCGCAAATATGAACGGTTTTAATAGTCTGGTTAATAAATATTTCTATCAACGCCGTGTTTCTTTGGGGTGAAAAATTTTTTCCACCCCATTTAACCAATAGTTAAGAGTATTAAATAAAGTCAATTTACAATACTACCTTCATAACCTCGGATTAATTCACGAGACAAATCTAATGAGGTCTTTGACAGCACGATTAGATGATGGTTACTGTAGCATTACTGTAGTAAATCATGGACTAATTAGGCTCATTAGATTCGTCGCGTAAAGTTACACCTATCCCTAAAAAAGTTTTGTAAATAGGCTTCGTTTAATACTCCATGTAATATTTCTTTTAAAATATATTTTTTGGGAAAGAAATACGACCCAAAATAAATCGAGATGATAGTTGAACGACGAGAAATATACTTTACTCAAAAGGAAAGGACCGGAACACTGGAACAGCACGTGGATGGCCCTCCTGTCCCCCGAGGTGAGGACGAGCTGCAGATAAGTGGATGACGACGTGGCGTGTCGGCTCGCCCCTGTCACCGACGCTTGCTAATTCTAGTGTTCCGGTCCATGAATGAACGAAAAAACGGACTAGTGCTGAGCAGCAGTCCTCAGCTCGAGAAGCTCGCTCTCGAGTGGTCTAGAAATTCGGTAGCGCGCGGGAGAGAGAACACACCAGGGGAGAAAAAACGGAGCACGACAACTGGCAGCTCATAGCAAGCAAGAAACCAAGGTGAAGATGCTCTCACCTTGCGCGCGCCGTGGACTTGGACGACGGGGCCTCGCGCCGCCGGCGACTCGGGCCACCGGCCGCGGCGCGTCGTCGCGGCGGCGCGCGGGCCGCCGCGCTGGGCGCCCGCGCAGATCCAGCTGGCCGGCGCCAGGCCGACCGCGGCGGTGCCGGCCATGAACATGCTGCCCCGCGGCGGCGGCGGCGGAGGAGGAGGAGGAGCGCACTGGTGTTGCGGCGAGCCGGGGAGTGGCAGCAACTCAGCAGCAGGCTGCTTCAAGCCTTTCAACCCAACCTCTGCAGTTCTCACTCACTCTGGTCTCTCGGTCACGCACACCACCGTCCTTCCCACTGGAATGAGCGCTGCCACCTGCTGCAATGGCGATATAAATCATGGCGCTGGTCCGGCAGGGAGTCCCCATCCAAGTGGCCCAGCACGGAGACGATCCAGCACGGCCACAACGTGTGAAACGAGCCAGAGCCAGTCAGAGACGTTGGGAGGCTATTCCTCTCCTTCCGCCCTTTTTTTCCAATCCTATTCCTGCTTTTGTCTTTCCGTGGGAGAATGATTGATCGAGAGCACAGGAATTTTACACCTCCATATTTTCGCCGTGCTCGACTGACAGGTGGCTGGTGCTGGTTTGTACTGAGAGAAAAATACTGCTGTGAAACGAGCCAGAGCCAGTCAGAGACGTTGGGAGGCTATTCCTCTCCTTCCGCCCTTTTTTTCCAATCCTATTCCTGCTTTTGTCTTTCCGTGGGAGAATGATTGATCGAGAGCACAGGAATTTTACACCTCCATATTTTCGCCGTGCTCGACTGGCAGGTGGCTGGTGCTGGTTTGTACTGAGAGAAAAATACTGCTGTGAAACGAGCCAGAGCCAGTCAGAGACGTTGGGAGGCTATTCCTCTCCTTCCGCCCTTTTTTTCCAATCCTATTCCTGCTTTTGTCTTTCTGTGGGAGAATGATTGATCGAGAGCACAGGAATTTTACTCCTCCATATTTTCGCCGTGCTCGACTGGCAGGTGGCTGGTGCTGGTTTGTACTGAGAGAAAAATACTGCTGTGAAACGAGCCAGAGCCAGTCAGAGACGTTGGGAGGCTATTCCTCTCCTTCCGCCCTTTTTTTCCAATCCTATTCCTGCTTTTGTCTTTCCGTGGGAGAATGATTGATCGAGAGCACAGGAATTTTACACCTCCATATTTTCGCCGTGCTCGACTGGCAGGTGGCTGGTTCTGATTTGTTCTGAGAGAAAAGTACGGCCGGTGACGGATAACCCAAACGATTCTTCCCTGACGACGATGACCTTCTAGAATTTAAAGGTCGGGTTTTGCGTTCCACGAGGTTTAGACTAGAGATGTCAGTGATGGGGCGCCACTGGCCACTGGTCTCCGATGACGGCAAGAGCGACGACTGGTACGACGGGACCTCGAGGCAGCGACAGCAGCGGCAACTGAGTAAGAATGCTATTAAAAATATTAAATATACATTAATTAAAAATTATTAGACTATTTTGTGAGACGAATTTATTAAACTTAATTAGTTCATAATTAGATAATGTAATGATATAATATTTATATGATAATTATATACTGATTATAGCTTAATTAAGATGGTTAGATTCATCTCGTGGAGTAAACATGAGTTTTATAATTAATTTATATTTAATACGTGTAATTATTCTTTATCTAAAGTAAGAATTTATTCCGCGGTACGTCATAATTTTACTAAAAAGACCCTTATATATTTATGAAATTCAGCCCACATCTACTATGGAGACTGTGCATCGTAATTTGGCAGCTGGACCCCCGCACGTTTGGCACACGCGGATCGTTTATGTTCCGTTCCGCACTTCGACTTCTATCCGTTCTGCACTTCGACTCCTATACGTTCCGTCAATCTCATCGCCTTCCAAAAAAAAAAATCTATAGCAATCTTCTAATCCCCATCCCACCTCTCCTAGAGTCTCATAACCATCTCATGCTCATCGGCTCATCACACCATTGCAGAACGCATCAAGTGGCCTAAAGCAGCATGCGGTACCGTCGGCCACCGGATCCATGCAAGCACAGCCATGCCGAACGTCGACCTACTCCTTCGTATGCATGACCAGGACGTACCCACTCTTAATCCAAGCGGTCACGAGACGACCGATTCTGTCGTTGCGGCACCAAAATTTTCATTCCAGAGCTAAACCACCACTGACGAGCGCCTGGCTGCAGGTGCATTGGAAGGCAGTAACACTGACGATGTTGTAGAGCATGGATACACACCATCGTCCTTAATCAACAAGATCAAATCCCTCAAGAAACAAAATCTATCCGATACTATAGACATCTGTCTACTACTTCTTGGTAGAAGAAGAAATTGTGGAAATAATGCTGGCGAAACAGCTTGTGTAGAAGAATTAAATTCACAGATTATTTTAAAATGTCTTGGTCCTATCATTTTTTTTGCTAATATAATATTCTAATTAGAATTCAGTTACAGTTATATCCGTCTAAATTACGCAAAAGATATCACGAAAATATACACATATAGTCTATAATCAATCTTAGAACTATAATCATATTTTTTTATCTGTAGCAACGCACGCATATTTGCTAGTATTTATTTAAGGGACTAACAATCTTGTGTTGTCAGCTACGGAATCACTCCGGTGATACCGTAAAATCCTTTTATATATCAACCATTTTGAAATACATGTCTCCGATCCATATTCTCGTAGCACCTGATCCAACATTCTGAATAATGTGGAGGCAATAAAAAAGGTATGCATCGTAGATTCGTAGATGATGGCCTCTCTCAAGCGAGCGGCGACGATACGACGTGGTCCACGTGGAGTACTACTATTCAACTCCAGGAGCGAAACAGACGAGGCAACGAGCCATGGCCACACGACAATCAATCGCCATCAGCCCATCACCATCACAGATTTGCACACAAAATTTCGCAAAAAAAGAGATAAAAAGATTCGCACACAAAATGGAGCAAAGGTAATAAATTGAGTAATTGTTCACTTGACGGGCTAATTAGCTGGGCTCAACCTCAGCTCATACTTCTTGTTGTCAGGTCTATGGGCCGCGGATGGACAACTAAGGGCCCAGGTCATGTCAAAAAAAAGGGCCCGGGTCGGTTGCCTCTTTCGGCCCAGCCCACATATTCGGCAATGTCCGAGGCGGTCATAGACACAGTGCTAATCCCGTTTAGTTTTGTACCGTCCTGCCGAGAGAGTCGGGGTTTTAACCCAAAGGAGGCAATAAAACTACATTTTATCTTAGCTAAAAAGGCTTAATGCATAGTAATAAATTACTCTTGCGTTAAAACCCAACCAAATCAAATCAAATCTTGATTAAGGAATCCTCTAGCGTTACTCTTGCGTGGCACTACATCTTGAGCTTGGCACATCCAACCAAATCAATTCTCAAAAAAATTTCCCCTAACTATATCAACTAGATTCCTTAATGTTCAATATCTAGTAATCAATTAATTAAGAAGCTAACTACTGTATCTCATCCTTTTCTCTGATTTTTCGTTTATGACAAACGTAGTATTAAATTTGGATTTCAGATCATATCGTGACACAATGCTAACCACATAGGTTCGCCAAACCTACTGTACCCATCGCCCATGTGTGACTGTCAGTTCTGCTGGGAGATACCAATTCCTTCCAGTTTCATGATAACACACACGTATAGGAGCTCATCAAGGTTCATGGCTAGCCATGTGGTTACCCTCATGAAGCTGCTTTAGGATTGCTTGCCTCCTCTGAATCTTGTGATCGTTTCATCAAGGCTGCCAGAACCAGCGGCCTACAAATACAACACGATAACACATCATCAGTCAGCAGAGCACACACAGCAGCAACAATGGCGGCCACCAGGATGACGGTGCTCCTCACGCTCGCCGCCGTTCTGCTCCTCACTGCCGACGAGCACCCCATACCTGTCGACGCCCAAGTGCACGCGCGTCTGGAACACGCCGCGGAGCAGCACGGCAGCGAAGGCGCCATGCCCGGTGAGTAACTTGGCCCTCTTCTTCTTCGATATCTCCTCCTGCTACCCCGTGCCCGTGGCTCGCCAAGTGGTGTTGTTGATAAAGAAACGTATGCATGCATGGTAGTGCCGGTGGCGCGCGGTGGCGGCTCCGCCGGCGCCGTGGAAGAGGACAAGGCCTACATCGTCGGGCGCCCGCTGTTCAAGGTCCCGCCGAGCAGCCCTTGCCGTGCCAAGGCCATGCGCTGCTGAGAAGACACTGAGCTCGAGCTGCTTAGCTGCTGTCACTCGCTTCTCGCCGAGCTAGCTTAGCACTCTCATCTCCCCGGCGAATATTTGACAAACAAATAAATGATAGAATGAGTGGCGATGCTGCCACTTTACCAGTGATCTTTTTTATTTTTTGGTGATGAGCTTGTCTGGGTAGAGAGAGCCAGTGAGGGACAGGAGACTTGGTAATTGCTCGATTCGAAGTACAGTATTTTCCTTATCCGTGAGGCCTGGAAATTGGTAATTGATCGAGCGAAACATTGCTGAACATTTACGTCATCTTCTCGACAATTTGCCGCTGAAAAAAGCATTGCTCAAGTTCACTATCTCTGAACAAATCTACAAAGCATATGCTCACAAGTAAACAAACACGCGAACTACACAAACCATTGCTGGACTGAACACTTCGTACTTACAGCTTCACAGACGCATCCGAAGCACCGAAAAACCCAACGATCTAACATCCACCAACTCTAAACTTGCTGCACAGCCACGGCCGCCGGCCGATCGTTGCTCGATCTCCCGAACGCCGCCGCGTCGTCCTTCTCCCCGGCTTCCTGCTCCAGCGCCTCCAGAATCTCGTCGAGGGCGCGGCCCTCGTCCTCGGACAGCTGCTCCATGGCCCGCTCGAACTGCGCGACCAGCTCCGGGTCGAACAGCGCGTGTTCGTGTTCGTGTTCCTGCTGCTGATGATGCTCGCGGCGGGGCTTCTCGCCTCCTCCGCGCTCGGCCGGTAACGCCGCCGGCGCCGTTCCGAACTTGGGCGTGACGTAGGAGCCCGGCGAGAAGATCTGCCCGCCCTGGCGCAGCCAGTCCCGCAGGCTGCCGGACTTGGAGAAGTCGAACGCCCCCGGCACCTTCAGCTCGCCCAGCTGCCGCGCCCTCGCCCGCATCTTCGCGCCGGCGGCGGCCTCCGCCGCCTCGCCATGCCCCGCGGGGCCGTCCTGCACGGACGCGCCGCTGCTCTCCGCTGCCGTCGTCGCGGTCGTCGCGGTTCTCGGCTCCTCTCGCTCCGCCGCGCGCTCCCGCTCCGACGAGCCGCTCTGCGTCACCAGCGCGTCGAAGTCCTCCACCGTGCGGAAGCTCCGCGCCCTCCCGGCGGCGGCGCCGTCCGAAACGCACTGGGCCGGCGACCGGTCGCCGTCCTTGCGATCGCTCTGCTCCTGCTCGACGGCGTTGTCCTCCTCCAGGCCGGCGAGCGGCTCGGACACGTTGATGGTCTCGATCTTGGCAGCCGGCTCGGTCACCGCCGCCGCCGGGCTCTGCTCGGGCTCGGGCTCCTTGGCCTTCCTGGCCGTCGAGTTTGACGCGCGGAGGAGGGCCAGGAACTGGTCGCCGTTGCTCTTGGAGCTTGACAGGATGATCTCCTCGATCACGTTGCTCGTCTTGAAGCTTTGGCCCAGGCTCCCCTGCTCCTGGAAGCTCCCTGATTTCGCCAGGACCTTGGAAGAGACGCACCCCATCTCTTCCAGTCAGAGCTCTCGCTCCAAAAATATCTGACACAGAGTACAAGCTTGTTGTAATCACGCTTCCATGGATATGTTTGTGTTTGTTTATCCTACTGTTCGACATGATCACACAAACTCTGCATATTCTCGCGATGAAACAACTGAAATCATATGAACTGGACAAAAAAAAGAGTGAGAAGAAATTCAGAAGCTTACCTGATGATATGGCTGTCAGAACTGAGAATCACGTTGCCTTCCTCCTCGGTTCTTCAGCTGACACCAGGCAGTGTGTACTTGGTACCAGAAGCAGCACTTGGGGCGGCAATTAATTAGCAGCAAGACTAACACAACAACACATGCAGAGATCCAGTCATGGGTGGCAAATGGTTAGAAAACTCGAGGTGGCAATGCGATGGAGAATTCTAAACGGAAGAGGATCGTGGGCTCTGAGTCAACAAGTGATTTTCTATCAATCGACAATTGTGGCCTTCTTTAACAGGTGCACCACCAACCCCTGTTTGAACGCCTGGGCATTGTTTTAGTCGGCGCTGGGTGTAGCCTCGGTTTTGATGATTATGGCATCAGTGCATAGGTCATTATATTTGACGAATGTAACAATCCTAATTAAACTATAATTATAATTAATATATAATTACCATCATATTATCTAATTATAAATTAATTAAAATTAATAGATTCGTCCTACAAATTAGCCCTCATTTATATATGTGTTTTTAATTAATCTATATTTAATACTTCTAATTAACGTCCTTATATTTGGTGTGATAAGACTAAATTTTAGTCATGAAGATCCAAACACGTCGTAGTTGTGATCGTATTTGCGTCTAATTTTGGAATTAAGACGGTCTGTTACAGGGCTTACGGTCCATTCGTAAGAAATGGAACAGTCAATGGTCGTCGGTCTAGAGTGAGCCTCAATTTGACCGGATGGATTACCATCCAAGCCCGAACTCAAATTATATCCCAAATTTTACTATGTAAAAAAGGGATTATCATTACGTCAAAATGACGACACTTGGAATACAAATCAAAAACTAATTACACCGTTTTGTTGTATTTTACGAGACGAACATTTTGAGCCTAATTAATTAATATTTAAATAATTATTTATAAATATAAATAAAATACTATAATAACGCATTTATATCGTTTTGTAAAGTTTGGACACCCAAATTTCACGTGTAAATAGGCCCGGTATAGCCATCCGCCGTGTTTGACCGGGAGACATCACTCTCAACACCAAACTCATCGGTACGGTGTGGCATTCTTGGGGTTTCTGCCTGAAACGTGGGTGGTGTGCATTTGCAATATGCCGGCACCAAGACACCTCTGCGGGCCCCGCGAGAGGAAAAGAGGGACGTGCCGGGAGACAACGGGGAAAAGTCTAGCTGTTCACGTTCCGGGTAATCCATCCACCGTCCGTCACTTCTCCAACGGCCAAGGATCTCCCGAGGTTGTTGGAAGTCAGACACTCGTACTACGTGTGAACTTTCGAGGGCTACCAGTACCTTTTATTTTATCGCCCACAAAACAAGTCAATTTTTGGGCGCTACGAAAATTCACGGAGAGGTTTTACAAGGAACCAACACGAGTCGAATCAATCAATTAAGTAGACTCACATTTGAAAATCGGAGATGGCGATTCAAACCGTGCATCGAACCAACCGATCACGGAAACAAAACTAGTGCAGGGAGTGGGGATTTGCTCGTGCGGAAGCTGACAAATCCCGCGGGCAACGAAGCGCCGAATCAAATTTTGGAAAAGGTGAGAGGCGACAAGCACGCGAGGATCGGAGAATGTTAGCTACTACTTGGATTAATCATTGGGGTTAAGCTAATGAAGCACAGGGTAGCCACGTCTGGACGAGGAGAAGCAACCTCCGAGACAGCAACAACCAACAGCGAGCAGCAGAGCAGAGTCCTCAAATGTAGCGGCCTCTTTTCCGCGCATTCCGAGGCTAACGAGCCGTCCAAGGCGCTTCCTAATCCACCTTTGGGTTTCCTAATCATACTGTAGCTCTTAATATGATTCCAAATGTTGTACTTTGAATACACAATTACACTTTTTTTTCTTGGCGGGAGGAATTAGAACCATGCCGCGTGCATCCCTTGCCTGGTTAAGCCCATCATCTATTTCCATTCGTTTTCCATGGACCTTTTAGCCCATTTGGGGACCCGTTTGATCAGCGACTCCGGCCAGGCCCAGAGGCCCAGTACCCGCACTAGGAAACACTTTATTATTATTATTATTATTATTATTATTATTATTATTATTATTATTACTATTATTATTATTATTATTACGGAATCAAAAAGTGAAGCAGTGCACGCGCGAAATCAAAATTTGCTCGCCGGACTAACGCCAAATCTTTGTCAGGACATGAGTAGTAACAACTAGTATACGATGATAATTCTTTTGTAAACAACTTGTCTCTTTTTAATGAAAAACATACTACGACACACAAAACTTTAGTTCCCATCAGATTTTTCCTCTGCATCGATCTGCAGCCGCGAGAAGCGGCCTTGTTTAGATAGCCAATTTCACTCTCAAAATTCACTATGCAAAAAAAAATTCTCATAACATCAAAATATCGGCACATGTACGAAGTACTAGATATAAATAAAATAAAAACTAATTACATATTTTTGTTGTACTCTGCGAGACGAACATTTTGAGCCTAATTAATCAATTTTTGGATAATTTTTCACCAAATACAAACGGAATGCTACAGTAACGCACACACTATGAGGGATTAAATTTGGAACGTCCTGTTCGTCTGGCAAGTGATAGGTGGCTAGTGCTAGTTTGTATTGAGAGAAAAATACTGCTGATTGACTGGTGGTTGGTGTTAGTTTGTGCAGACAGAAAAATACTGCTGGCTAGCCAAGCGAACAGGGCACCATGGATCAGCGCTGGTGCTGCCACCGCCACGGACACCCCGGGATGGACACGGCGCAGGCACGGCACTAGCAAGCACCAGGCAGAGTCAGCAGACTGCAGAGACACCTCACCACCCGACGCCCATCTGCCCTGGTCCTCCCCATGGCCCCTGCACCTACTCGTCCTGGCCTGCTTGCGCGGTTGCGCCCGCCCGCCCCGTGCTCGCCCCCTGCACCTGCTCGTCTTGTGATGCCGCTGCCCGCTGGCGCTGGAAGCTGGATCGTGGCGGCGAAAGTGATCGGGGAGTTGGAACCAAAGCCAACCAACCGATCCGGCCGAGAGGAGAGGAGTGATTGGACTTGCAGTTGCAAAGGTGTGGCTGTGGCCCTGCTGCCCTCCGTCTCCTCCAACTCCATGAAGGGTGCCCTTTCCCTTCCTCTACTGCCGCTTTTCCTTTCCTTTTTTGGTGGCGACTTTGCCAGCAGTCCTCAACTCCTGGCTTTGGTATGGCGGCGGCCTAGCTTAGGAGAAGGATATGGGGTGTGTCACCTGTGACCGTGAACGGTGATGGATGGAGTGATGGGACTGACTGCTCATATCACATGACTCCATAAGTGGGATGTGGGAGTGGGACGCATGCGGAATTATATCTTTCTTTTTATATCGCGTTACTTTAAACAGAGATCTGTTCTCTTTATTTTGAGAAAACAAGGAGGGGGAGAAAAACTGAGGCCTTATTTAGATGTTAGAATTGGAAGGTTAAATTTGGGAGTAAGATGTCACTTCGTAGTCATTGCGCTACTGTAGCATTTCGTTTGTATTTGTGAAAAATTATCCAAAATTGATTAATTAGGCTCAAAATGTTCGTCTCGCAGAGTACAACAAAATTGTGCAATTAGGTTTTAATTTTATCTATATTTAGTACTCTATACATGTTATGATATTTTGATGTGATGGAAAATCTTTCTTTTGTATAGTATATTTGGGAGTTCCTTTTTGAAGGTCTGAATGAATAAGATAAGAATAACTGAATGAATGAATAATGCGTCTACTACACAGATCATCGGCTAGCGCCTACTCTCTTGGACTGACCGAATAATTGGTTCGCCTGCTAGATTCCCGTAGTATGCTTCTGCGATCGGGTGGCGGCATGGCCACATACACATGGCCTGCTCCCACACTGCTCTTCCTCTGTTGTTATCAGGAACGGGAGCAGGAAACGATGTCAACCACAATGTACAACCACAAGGAGTTGTGTGACGGTAGAAATGTAGGTTCAGATTCAAAGGCTGTCCACACTTATTTCTCTATTTTCTTTTCTTAAAAAATATTATATTCTGGTCATCGAGATTCCTTCCACTATCACAATTTCTTCCACATCCATCTCTCATCTATACTAACTACCACATATTTTATTCCACCATATCCAACTACCATCTCATTTTAACAAACACATTTCTTTTTACTCAGCCATATACAACTACTCTCTCAAAATTTATTTCCATCTATTTTTTTCTTTTCTTTCTTTTCTTTTTTCTTTTTCTTTTTTTTTCTTTTTCCCCTTTTATTTTTTCTATTTTTCCCTCTTCCCTTCCTTTCTTCTCTCTCGCCTTCCCATCTTTTTGTCTCCCATCCCCTCCTCGGCTCCAGACGCCCCGCCCCCCGTCGGTTCCCCGACCCCTCCCTCTTCCCCTCCGCCGCCTCCTCCCCTCCCTCCCCAACCGCGCCGCCGCCTCCTCCCCTACCCTCTCCAACCGCGCCGCCACCTCCTCGCCTCCCCTCCACCCCCGCCTCCACGGCGGCCGCGGACGCTCGTCGCGGCGCGGCGACCACGCATGGCTCCCGCGGTGGCGGCAGATGCCCGCGCGGCGGACGCGGATGGCTTACGGCAGCGCTGGGCGGCGGCCCGAGCCCCCGCCCGCGGGTCTGCCGTCCGCCATGGCCTCGGCCAGCCAGCGGCCGGTGGAGCAGCGGCGGCCTTCGCCTCCCGGCCCGTCCGCGAGCGCGTGCCGGCACCTCGTCGAGCTCCTCGTGGTGGGCGGTGATGGAAGGGGCAACGGCAACGGGGGGCAGCTGCATGTGGTGGGCGGCGGAGGAGCAGGAGCGCCCAGCAGCGGGGGTGGCGTACCCAGCGCGACGGCGGAGGCGGAGCAGGGGAGCGCGGGGAGCCAACGGCCGCGGCGACGTGAGTGGGCCCGCGCGGGAGATAGCGCTGCCTCGCTATCCCGGTAGGAATAGCGGAACCCGGGGCCTCCGGCGTTTTACCGTGGGCTTTACCGGGCCCCGGTGCGGGGGTTCATTCCCCTGAACGCTCCTGCAGGGAGCTTTGCAGGAGACCGGTGCGGGCAGCCTAATACTTCTTTCAGAACAGGAACAACTGTTTTTTTTTTCATCTAAACAAGGAACCGACTAGTGCTGGTTATTAACCCTCCATTCAAACAATATTTTTTTAAATTTTTTTTATAAAAGCCAGTCTCTTATATATTCAAATCGACACGTATAATATATTTACAATACGAAGTCATACGACCACATTTTGAAGTGATTCCACTTCTATCTTAAAACCAATACCTACATGCAACTACGATGGCATGAATTCCAGCCCATTTACTTTTAATTTAACTTTTAGAACAAGAATTCAACTTGATTTATTTCCACAGATTTTTTATTTGTCCATTGTAAACACCTATGCCAATGAGATATATCTCATTCCCCTCCCCCTCCAGATACGCTGGAATTAATGTTTCGGTTAATAAAATGGGCCTATAGTGTTTACTTTTGCTTTTGCCTTTTCTTCAAAACATTTCCACAAAAGCTTTTATATGGTACTAGTGCTCGAACAGGAAGTACTAACCGTATTTTTAAATTGCTTTACTAGAGTTAATGGTTAATTTATAATGTAATACGTACAGAAACATGTCCCCTGTCCTTGATTACATCTACTCCCTGTCAGTTTCTCCAGTGTTCTTATTGGCGGTACCATTTTGTACCGGTAAACAAATTTTATGACAAGTTAATAATCATTCCGTATTTTTTTGAGCGGCCATGAATGCAATAATTATTTTTACTCTTGGTCTGTTGGAGTGACTGTACAGTTCATGTTCCGCACTGTGCAGAGTTTTGGACAGACATTAGAAATTGTTAACATGGTCATCTGCAAAGAAATGAAAGGTGTTTGGTTACTGTACAGGGAAAACACATGTTTAAAATTGGGCTAGTTAAATTAGACTTACCTATTCACTCAGTTAAACAAACAATTTTTACGGGGCTGCAATATTTCATGTTGCTCTTTTTTTGCAATAAACTATGAAAACACGCTGTGATGACTGACAAGAGACCTTTGCATACTCTACTTGAATGCAATTGCAAAGTATATGACTTGATCAATGTCTGAATTACTCCCTGAAAATGAACAAAAGAAAATGAGAAATGTTTGCCGACCAATTCTGTCATGTGGTCTACACAAACTTTTGTCTCAAATTTGAGCTTTGAAGCCCTCATCTTCTTTGTTTATTTTCTCTTTTGACCACGAATAGTTCAAGCTCAGGAGACTTTAAATTACTCCCTGAAAATAAAAAAAATCACAAAGGTTTGCTACGGCCAGTCCTGTCATGTGTTCTACACAAACTTTTGTCTCAAATTTGAGCTTTGAAGCTGAGCAAGGCTTTGTTTAGATCCAAAATATGGGGGTGTGGATTTAGGGGTTTGGAGTTACATCGTAATCATTGCGCCACTGTAGCATTTCGTTTGTATGTGTAAAAAATTATCTAAAAATTGATTAATTAGGCTCAAAATGTTCGTCTCACAGAGTACAACAAAACCGTGTAATTAGTTTTTTATTTCATTTACATTTAGTACTACATGCAAGCTATGACATTTTGATGTGATAATTTTTTTTTTTTTCATAGTGAACTTTAGGGTTGCTTTTTGGGCTAAATCTGTGTGCCATGGCCACGAAGCCCTCATCTTCTTTGTTTACTCGAGTAAAAGGAAAACCCTAGACTGCCCTGTCTCTCTCATCATCAGTTGGTCAACATGTGAGTCATCTTCCCCCCGGAAAGGCCCCAAGAGAATCAAATCATCAATGTCTCCACCTAGTAGTCGCCAGTCACTGCCACGTCTGCTGTTCAAACATGTGCTAGAGAGAGAGTCGATCCTGTTTCAGTGCTCGCCGAGACGGTACACCGGCATTGGGGCGTTTTTTCCAAACTTTACAGAACAACGTAAATGCGACACTATAACATTTTATTTGTATCGGTAAATAATTATCCAAATATTGATTAATTAGACTCAAAATGTTCGTCTTGCAAAGTACAACAAAACTATATAATTAATTTTTAATTTTATCTATGTTGAATATTTGATCGATATTTTGATGCGACGAGAATTTTGTTTTCGTACAGTGAATTTGGGGTGCATCTAGGGCCGGATTTGAATGCAAGCGCAGAGGCCACAGAGCAGCATGTAGCGGAGGCCGCGGTTGGACGGGCTCTACCCCCATCTCCACAGCGCACAAGCCACAGGCACAGGGTGCACGGATTTCTAGGCAAAACAAAGGAGAGGCCATGCTCTGCCCCTGCGCCCCCTCACCAGCATTATTATTTATTACTGCTACTGGTAGTATCTCGTGTCCTCTTCCGGTCTACCCCTACCTGCAAGATCTCTTGCCGCCGCTTGGTGTTTGCCCTAGAAAAAAGCTGCTTGGTGTCCCAATGGTAGCTTAGGGTTTTACCAGTACATACCCAACGGCATGGCATGACATTGCATTGCATTGCGTTGCAGATTTGCATCAGTAGTTTAAATACTGCTCCATTGGCTAAGCTTAGGGCACTGTAAAGTAAACAGTGGGAGGCATCACTCCAGAGCACATAAAACAAGGGGTTAATCGGTCAGATGACGGGCATTATTCAATGGCCCCCGGCCCGCGCTAATCTATGCCCAACCCCACAGCACTGGTCCAGATGAGAATCACAACCACATCAAGATTCGAAACACGGTGGCTAGCTCGTGCTGAGGCTTTCGATCTGCGAACAGTTTTGGTCTTCAGAATTGGACGGACAGGATGGTTCTTCCTGGGGCGTGAAGCTTTGCTTTGGCACTGCTGCATTTGGGTTCTACTGTTGGTGGGTAGATTTTGGCCTTTCCGTCCATTGGGAATGGTGCTGGTCTTCACGCAGGGGTGTGTGACACTAGCCCTAGCCCTAGCCCTAGAAGGAGTAGTAGCTTCACATTTCCTTGCATCTTTTGATATTTTTCTGGTAATATTTTAGGGCTGGCTGGTGGTCATCTCAAGAGAGAAGAGACCTTGAACTGGAGCTGTACTTTGCTTGACATGAATGGGCCTCCACCCTTCATTTGCTCCTAGGACCGGAGGGTCACAGTCGCCCGCAGGAGGATAGTTACACCCATCCCATTCAATGGCTTGAGTGGGAAAAGGCAGGGTGCCCGTTTTAAAAATCCAAATCCAGCTCCAGGCTCCCCATTCCATTTTCTGTTCTTGAAGTTGAAGCATCGGGGGAAACGCAATCGGCTCTGATGTGGCTGGATTCTTGAAGGCTGCATTTGTCTCGGTGAGTTTTCCCCTTTGACCTGTTTCTTGAAGCTTCAGTTTCCTTTGTGATTCAGGACTCAGGAGCAGTATCTGCAGATTGCTGCAGCTTATTGCCATATTCTTTTGTGCTAGCTTTTCTGAATGAGATGCAGTATATTCTCTAGTTTTGTTGATTGATGTTTTTTTGGTACTAATAAAACTCTGTTATTTTCTTCCCCTTTTGCTCAATCTTTGATAGGGAAATGAGGTACGCCAGATCGTGCTGCACTTTCCAGCAAGCTTCCCGAGCTTTGTGATTTGGTAGCCATGGAGGACGAGCAGAAAGCTGCGAACTTCCTTGATGTGCCCAAGGATATCCCCATTGCCACCAAGTCCCTCACCATCCGGACCAGCGCCGCCGGATGCGGCAGCGGCTCCGACCGGTCCTGCCCCATCTCGCCGGCCATCTCCATCACGCCGCATCTCTACTCGCCGTCGCCGCCGTCGTCCGCGTTCGTGTCCGCGCTGCAGTCCCCGTACATCTCGCCTCGAGTTCTCGAGCCGCCGCCGCCGCCGCCGCCGGAGCCTCAACCGCGCCAAGAAACCAAGGCCGCCGGCGCCAGCGTCGCCACCACCGCGGCCCCGTCGCCGGCGTCATGCTCCAACGGGTTCCACTCGGAGGACATCGACGCGCCCAGCGGGCCCAGCGCCCCTCGCACGCCGCCGTCGGAGCGCTACGACTCCAGCGGCATCGACGCGGCCAAGATTTCCGACGGCGTCGGCGGGCCCCTTCCGCCGCGCGTGTCGTTCTCGTTCCCCGTGCCGCGGGTGTCCTTCACCAGGGGCTCCGTGGCATCGCCATCCTCCAACGCCAAGCTCCGGAGCTGCGACGTGTACATTGGCTACCACGGCAATGGCGGCCTCGGCAGGTTCTGCAAGTGGCTCAAGTCAGAGCTTGAGCTGCAGGGCATTGCCTCTTTTGTCGCCGACCGGGCAAAGTACTCGGACTCGCAGAGCCATGAGATTGCTGACCGGATTATTTGCTCGGTAGCATTCGGTGTTGTGGTGGTCACGGTGTCAAGTTTCCTCAATCCATTTAGCCTCGAGGAGATCAGATTCTTTGCTCAGAAGAAGAACCTGGTGCCTATATTGTTCGACACTGAGCCATCAGATATTGCTGGGCTTTTCGATGGTAAATTGGAGGATAAGGAGGGGAAGGAAGCATTTGAAGGACTGATGCGGTGCCATGAATTCAAGCTTGAGGCGAATGAGAGCAATTCAAGAAGCTGTGTGTCGAGGACAGTTACTCTGCTGCGGTCCAAGCTCGGCCGGAAGAATATAGCTGAGAAGGAGAATGAAGCATCTGAAGGCCTGCCCTTTCCACGCAACCGACATTTTGTGGGAAGGGAGAAGGAGCTGACTGAAATCGAAGGCATGCTCTTTGGGTCGACGGTGGATATCCAAGAAGTGGATTGCCCAAGGGCATCCACTACAAATGAGAGATCAAGTGGTGTATCTGATGGATTTGCTGACGAGGATAGTGATACTGTGAGGAAATCTAATGCCAGGTACATCAGTCTGGAGATGCCCAAGTGCAAGGAACCAACATTAGAGGCTTGGATTGATCCAGTGATTGAGTTGTCATCAGGTAAAAGCAGAAGCCTCCAGAAGCAAAGATCAAAGCACAGGAGGTCAAGGTTTCGGTGCAACAGCAAGGGCTATAACAGTGCCAATATAATCTGTATCAATGGTTCTTCAGGCATCGGCAAGACTGAACTGGCATTGGAGTTTGCTTACAGGTACTCGCAGCGGTACAAGATGGTACTGTGGATTGGAGGTGAAGCTCGGTATTTGAGGCAGAACATACTCAATTTATCCATGAATTTGGGATTAGATATCAGTGCTGAGGCTGAGAAAGATAGGGGTAGGATCAGGAGCTTTGAGGAGCAAGAATTTGATGCTTTCCAGCGGGTTAAGCGGGAGCTTTTCCGTGATGTGCCCTATTTGCTTGTAATTGACAACCTTGAGACTGAGAGGGATTGGTGGGAAGGCAAGGATCTCCATGACTTCATCCCAAGGAATACTGGAGCCACACATGTGATTGTGACCACACGTTTGCCGCGCGTGATGAACCTTGAGCCAATGCAGCTACCACAGCTGTCGTACATTGATGCAATGGCCTTGATACAGGGGAAGAGGAAGAAAGACTACCCACCTGAGGAAACAGAAGTTCTCAGGAAGTTTGATGAGCGTTTAGGCAGGCTGAGCTTTGGCCTGTGGGTTGTCGGTTCACTTCTCTCTGAGCTTATGATTGCTCCTTCCACTCTGTTTGAGGCTGTTGAGAGAATATCGCTGAGTGAGAATTTGTTCCCCATTGGCGCCAATGACGATGGCTTCTGCCGCAACAATTCTTTCTTGATAAAGGTCTTGGTCTTCTGTTTTGCATTGATGGACAGAGCAAAAGGCGGAAGCCTTACCTCAAGGATGGTCATTGCCGGTTCTTGGTTAGCTCCTGCTCCTGTATCATCCACACTATTAGCTGCAACAGCAAGCAAGGTACCAATGAAAGGCAGTGGTATGCACCTGTTTGGTGAGTCCCTCAAGACTGCATTTCTGTGTGGCACACATTGCTTCCTAGCTCCAAATGGGCGGAAGGCTGAGGTGGAGTCGGCGCTCTTACTTGTTAATCTTGGGTTGGCAAGAAAGGCAAATCGACATCCTGGTTGCTGGATCCAATTCCATCCAATCACACAGCTCTTTGGCAAGATCAGGGGAGGTTTGGCGCCTACAACTGCAGCAGTTAATGGAGTGATGAGAGCTGGAAACCCCTCAGTATACTCTGACCACCTGTGGGCTAGTGCATTCCTTGTGTTTGGTTTCAAGTCAGAGCCACCTGCAGTTCAGCTCAAAGCAGTCGACATGGTTCTCTTCATCAAGAAGACGGCACTGCCCCTAGCAATCGACTCTTTCATGTCGTTCTCCCGGTGTGGCTCTGCTCTGGAGCTGCTCAAAGTATGCACCAATGTCCTTGAGGAGGTGGAGAAGTCCTACGCCTCACGGATGCAGGACTGGAGCCGTGGGTCGCTGTGCTGGAGGAAGAAGCTGCAACCGAACCACCGCGTCGACGAGTTTGTCTGGCAGGAGGTAACGCTGCTCAAGGCAACCCTGCTGGAGACGAGGGCAAAGCTGCTACTCCGCGGTGGGCTGTTCGACACCGGTGAGGAGCTGTGCAGGACCTGCATCAGCATCCGGACCGTCATGCTCGGGCATGGCCATGCCCAGACGCTAGCTGCCCAGGAGACCCTGGCGAAGCTGGTCAGATACAGGAGTAAGATATGAAATTATGTCCAATACCCTTGTAGGCTCCTTGTAATGTGACATTCCTCTTCTGTATTATAAAGGATTCAGAAGTTTTCACGCCCCAGTATTTCTGAATCAGTGACACCAGCTACAGTTTTGTTAGCTATCATCAGTATAATAGCCAAAGCTCCATGATGCCATGTGTAACTTATTTTAGCGCAGGTGCCATATGTAAGCGGAGGTGTTATGTACAGTGCAGTCCATTTGCTATTTGGTGGAACTTCGTTGTCATCTTACAATTGAGCTCCCCAGACTAAACTTTCAGAAATTAAGATGGCATTCGTTTTATCATCTTGAGTACAGTTTTGGTGAACAAAGAACTCCATCATACCATGAAGTTGCTGGAAAGTGAATACTCTCATCTCTTACAGAACTTGCATTTATGGGCAAATCTGTCTGTTAAGCAGCGAAAAAATCTCTGGTCTTTCTGCAAAATTTTCTTTGTAACTGCACCATCAGCAGGTGGCCTTCGTTTTATCATCTCGAGTACAGTTTTGTTGAACAAAGAGCTCCATCATACAATGAAGTTGCTGGAAAGTGAATACTTTCTCTTAAAGAACTTGCATTCATGGGCAAACCTGTCCGTTAAACAGCGAAAAATCTCTCTCCTTTTTGCAAAATTTTTCTTCGTAACAGCACCAGCCGTGGGTAACTATGGACAGTCCTGTTGTCTTGCTGCCTGATGCAAGCTTTTTGTGCTGATGAGTGTTAACAAGCTCATCTTTTGAGACAAGGTTTGTCGGGGAAAATGGCGACGTCTGATCCCGCAAGGCCGAGAAGACATTTCACCCAACAAGAAAGCAAGACGGAGAAGAAAGAAAAGATAATGGCTTTGACAGAAAGAAAGTAGAGGCTAGTAGTAACGGCACTCCTCTTTTGTTCATCCAAAGCCTTGTTTTAGATGCAAAATAGGGGCGGGGATGATTTGGGGGTTTGGGGTCACTTCGTAATCATTGTGTCATCGTAGCATCGTTTGTATGTGTGAAAAATTGTCCAAAAATTGATTAATTAGGCTTAAAATATTCGTCTTGCAGAGTACAACAAAACTGTGCAGTTAATTTTTGATTTCATATACATCTAGTACTTCATCAATGGACCGATATTTTGATGTGATGAAAATCTTCTTTTTGCATAGTGAACTTTGTTTTTTGAACTAAACATGGCCAAAGTGTCTTTCCGTGCCTACTGCTCTGTGAGCTTCGATTATAGGGACAGGGCGACATGTCTGCTCTTCACGCACTTTGGCGATGGCAATGGTTTTATTGCCGTACGCGGTATGCTACGTTGATTTGGCGATCTGCCACTGCGACTCCGCTGACATGTTCTGATTCTGAATTCCATTCTGAATCCCAATGGCAAATCAGTAGTGGGAGACCCGGGCTAGTGCGTTTCGCGGTGCTCCCAAATCCAAGTGGGCTGTAGCCTGTAGTGGAGATCTGCCCAACTTGAGTCAATGGGCCTGTGCCTGTCATGTCGGCCCAACCCAGAGCCGAGGAGGGCATGTATTTGGGAATATGAACTTGCACAAGGGCCAATCTGCAAAACACGCGCGCACCCAGACCCACCCAGACACCCAGCTTTGCTTTCCTCGTCCGCTTCCTACCGCCCGCCCACCTCCTCGCCCCCGATCCGCTCCGCGTCGCCCATCGCCAACCGCCGACGAGATCCGCCGCGGGAAAATCCCCCTCAGATCCGCCGCCGCGAGGTCGCGGGCTCGGGAGGACTTGACCTGAACCCAATCCCATGCGATCCCGTTAGCCCGGCCTCCTGATCCTCCGGCTCCTGCTCCTGTCGCCATGGCGGGGAGCGACCTCGAGCCGCTGCGCGCCGGCGCGGCCGCGCTGTCGTCCTCCTTGGACCCGGACTCGCCCGCGACCCCGCGCCGGAGCCGCATGCGGGAGCTCCTGCGGAACCTGGACCGCCGTCTCTCGAACCGTGGCCGAGGCGGCGAGGCCAACGCGGCCGCAGGGCACGGCAGCGGGGAGGCCGGGGCTTCGCCGAGGAGGGGCGAGGAGGACAGCGACGAGCTCGGGGACGGCGCGCCGCCCGAGTGGGCGCTGCTGCTTGTCGGGTGCCTCCTCGGGCTCGCCACCGGCATCTGTGTCGCGGCGTTCAACCGCGGGGTGAGTACGAGATCCCCGTGGGGAATTACCTTGGTTTTTACGAAACCATCTAGTTCAACACCCTTTGCGAAATTGCCTTGTTTTGTTAACGGTTGTAGTATCATTTGGTGCCATTTTCAGCGAGATAGTATCCATAGGAAATCCTGCTGGTATGTTGGTGTCGATTAGTTTACCGGCTGGGTTCGTGAGAATTCGTTATTCATGAGACGTTTATGTGCTGTTTAGGGCGCTTTTTTAGAGACCTCAGTGTATTTTTCTGTCTCCTTAAATTGGAAAGTTGTTGCTATGGGGATGACAGCATGCTTGTCGGAGCTTATCTCTTGTTGTGTGGTGCCTTGCTGCATGACTTCTAGTTCTAAGAGTTTTCAGGCAGAGTTGTAGTCTGATGAGTGATGATTTTGCGCTACGGACTAGCTAATGTCTTCTTGCTGCTGTTTTTTGTGAACGGCCTGTGTTTCCTGTGTACTGTTTTATGCTGTGATGGATCAGATAGTTCTTGGTACTGGATTGATTAGGCGGATGCCTGGACGCCTGGTTAGATTTAAGCTAACCATATGGAAAGGTGGCCTGTTTTGTTATTTTAATACTAGTGGGTGTTACCAGTGGCTTGGTTAACATGATTCTCATTTTTGGAGTCATTGGTGTTATTTTGGGTGTTATCATTTTGTGTTGCTTTATTATTATACAATCAAGGTCATGCTACTCACTTGTTTACTCTCTTACTATGATGTTTGAGCCACTGACAGATTTTCACATCAGCTGTGTTTTGTCGTTTGAATACATCAGCTGTGTTTTGTCGTTTATTCAACTATCCAAATCAAAGGGGAAGTACTGTATCATGCTTTGCAAGAACAGAGTCATTATATGAGAGTTAAATTTGGTTTGCCTGCACATTTTTTACTAATCCAAAGTTCATATTTGAACCTTTCCAAATGTTTGGCACTATGTCTCAGAAGTTCCTTCCTGATCTTTACAGGTTCATATTATACATGAATGGGCATGGGCAGGCACACCCACCGAGGGTGCTGCTTGGCTCCGTCTCCAGAGGCTGGCCGATACTTGGCATAGGATATTGTTGATTCCAGTGACTGGTGGAGTAGTTGTTGGGATGATGCATGGATTATTGGAGATCTTTGATCAGATAAAGCAGTCCTTATCATCTCAAAGGGAAGGTATTGATTTCATGTCCGCGATCTTTCCCACAATCAAGGCCATTCAAGCTGCTATTACTTTAGGGACGGGGTGTTCACTGGGACCAGAAGGGCCTAGTGTTGATATTGGTAAATCTTGTGCAAATGGGTGTGCTGAAATGATGGAGAACAACAGGGAACGGAAGATTGCTCTCGTTGCAGCTGGATCAGCTGCTGGAATCGCTTCAGGTATTTTGATTAATTATCTATTCAATTCGTTATACAGACTTGATGAATTGAAAATTGAATGGATGCATTTTCAGTTTTCTTTCAGCTTGCTAAGATGTTGGCCAATTTATCTGACAAATCCCAATTTGTTTAGGAAGAGTAAACATGAAATATTTTTTCGGATATTAAATCTTTGCTGTAATGCAGAATAGAACCATAATTTTTTGCAATCATCGTATTACTGAGTTTCCAGTCCTATATCCTCCCCTGACTTGTGTTATATGTCTTCTTTAGGTTTTAATGCCGCAGTTGCTGGATGCTTTTTTGCTATCGAAACAGTATTGAGGCCACTTCGAGCAGAGAACTCACCACCATTTACTACTGCGATGATTATATTGGCATCAGTTATATCATCAACCGTGTCCAATGTTTTGCTAGGGGAAAAGGCAGCGTTTATTGTCCCTACGTATGAACTAAAATCTGCTGCTGGTATTTTACCTTATTCTGATCATTTTTGGTGTTAATAAGGTAGATGTTTTTTTGTTACTTTCAAATTTTAGGGAAGCATGCATTCTGGTTTCACTTGACTTATAATTTTCATTTTCTATATTTTCAATATCATATCAGTCAGTTGTTTTTATATGCGGCATACATTTATGTGTAGTCTTTTTGCTATTTGAGGAACTTATGTGATTGAATATCTGTAATAATCTTTTCTTCTAATTTTAAATCATTATGTGTCGTTTTATTGTTTGTTAGTATGACATCTATGATTCCTTTGGCAAATTTATTATATTAGCTCATTCATAGTCTGCTCCAGTAGCCTGTCTAGCATTCAATATTCCCTCCTTTTAAAACCTGATAACTCAAATTAACCCTTTATTCCTCCTCTAGGCTCTAGTACTCCATCCAGCTCTATCTGACTCTTTAATCCTCCTCCTCTAAGCTTATGGTTTGAACTTAAACAAATCTTCTTTTTTTCTTTTTGGTGTTAGTTGCTTTTCGAGGAGAAAAAACGGATAGATTTAGTGCCCTTCTGTAGTATTTTTATAAAATGAAATGTCACAGGTTGATCTCCTTACCACCAAAATGTAGAGCATATGTGGTTCCTTGTAGAAGTATCTATGACTGTTTTTAGTTATTTTGACCATTTAGAGTTTGGTATTTTCTGTACATTGTGTATAAGATTAGCAGTATCTTCAACATTTTAGTGTTAATGTTCCATTGTTTAAACATAAAGCTGACTAAGATTATATTCTGCAGAGTTGCCACTCTATCTTATTCTAGGCATGCTTTGTGGTGTTGTGAGTGTGGCATTCAGGCAATTGGTTGTTTGGTTCACTAAGACTTTTGACTTGATAAGGAAAAAGTTTGGCCTTCCTGCTGTAGTATGTCCTGCTTTAGGTGGTCTTGGAGCAGGTTTAATAGCGCTAAGGTACCCTGGAATATTGTATTGGGGTTTCACCAATGTTGATGAGATTTTACATACTGGTAAAAGTGCTTCAGCCCCTGGAATTTGGCTCTTGGCTCAATTAGCTGCTGCGAAAGTTGTAGCAACAGCACTTTGCAAAGGTTCTGGTCTTGTTGGTGGCCTTTATGCTCCAAGTTTGATGATTGGCGCTGCTGTCGGTGCTGTTTTTGGAGGCTCAGCAGCAAAATTAATAAACTCTGCCATTCCGGGTAACACTGCTGTCGCACATCCTCAAGCTTATGCGCTAGTAAGTTTCCTATTTTTTGTCAGGCACTTTTAAGTTTGTTAGTTCCAAGGGTGTACTAACTTTCAACTTCATTTAGGTGGGAATGGCTGCCACGCTGGCTTCAGTCTGTTCTGTCCCATTGACATCTGTGCTACTGCTCTTTGAATTGACCAAGGATTACAGAATTCTACTTCCTCTGATGGTAGTATCTAATGCAATTTCTGTTTTGTTACATTGCATATAATTTAATTTAGCATGTCCAATGTAATTGTTGCGCTGATTAACAGGGAGCTGTTGGTTTAGCAATATGGGTCCCTTCTGTTGTAAATCAATCTGGTAGCAAAGATACATTTGAAGCAACATCACCTCGACATGGCTATTCTTCACTATTACCTCCTGCAAATAGGAATGAGACAGATTGGAGGCGACAAGATGGGGATGATGTTGAACTCGCGATTCTAGATGTTGATCCCTACCACTATGGTAGTAACAATGAGGAGATGCTTCTCGATGACTTGAAGGTTGGTGATGAAGTTTTTTTTTATGAAAATTGTTTGTAGAAAATTAAATGATCAATACATCTGCAATAGTAACAGTTTATTTGTTTATACTAACAACCACTCTTCCAGGTATCTCAAGCAATGTCAAAGCATTATGTGAAGGTCGCGCCTACATTCACCATCAAGGAGACAACAAGGCTGATGCAAGAGAAGCAGCAAAATTGTGTTCTTGTTGTAGACAACGAAGATTTTCTCGAGGGCATTGTAACATTAGGTGATATTCGTCGTAAAGGATTTGAACCAAGTGAAAACTCTCATAGTACTGGGGAAAATTCATCTACCTTGGATGTATGTAGACTGCACGTATTATGTCTACAATCTGAGTCCTTCCTGTTATTACTTTTTAAGTTAGCAATGCATGCATTTACTTGGCAACTTTGCAGGAAAATTCTTCTCTTGTTTCGTCATGCCTTACTCGAGGTTTTCAGTTCCATGGCAATGAAAGAGGACTAGTGACCTGCTTCCCTGATACAGACCTGAGCACTGCTAAGGTGCTTATGGAAGTTAAAGGAATAAAGCAACTTCCAGTGGTGAAACGGGGTGCTGGTAGAAAAAATGATGGGAGGCGAAAGGTCCTTGGCCTTCTTCATTATGATTCAATAGGATGGTGCTTGAGGTGATCCTTTTCCCTACTTATGAGTATTTGAATTGCTTCTGTTATGGTATCTTCCTTTGAGGATCTTATCACATCTGATTCTTTGGAGACATTTATACCTAATATGAGTAGCTTAGCTGCTTTTGGAGAAAATTCCCAAAAGCACTGCATGAGTCTTCTCCCATCTAATACCATCCAGGAACACATGTAGCTCAATTGCCAATATGATCGCAATGTCTTCTCACAACGCCTATTGCACAATATAATTTTATCCATGGAGATATGATATGGGTCCTTGATACTGTTGGATTATGTTCTTTAGGCCATTGTATTTACAACCCTTTCTATTAACTGCTTTGTGATAAAAAAATCCTTAGAAAATTGTATTTGCCCTTTGCTAGTTAATCTAAATAAAGTTTGGACAATGAAACAATGAAATGTGGCTATGTCTCTCCAATTGACATTACATGCCTTATTTCGTTTCGTTAATACAAAATTTTTGTGATACAAAATTGATTTTATTAGATCACATTAAAGAAATTCTAACATATTAATTTTTGTTCAAAGCTTTGTTCTAGCCAAACGAAATACACCTTGTAAGTAAAGACAGGGAGCTGATGAAAATTCTTCCAGAACATAGTATGGTTGACCTCACTTCCCCACCAAAATACCAAAAGCCTGTTGCATTTTATACGCCTTGGGGTTTTATGTTGTGCTTTCCATGCAGAACATGTGTACAAAACAGGTTTTTGAGGTATTTGGACATTTCCTGTTTGCTTTTGTTGATGTGATATAACAATAGTAATTAATATAACTGTATGGGGTAGCACAACCAGGGGCTTGGAAAACTGCCAGAGGATGAGAAACCAGACCATTCAAGTTTTGGTTTTCCCACACCCATTCTTCAGGCCTCAGCCCCCAATGCAATCCCTAGTCCACATCACTTACCATTAGCTGCACCAAAATTCATAGAAAATATTGCAGTTTGTATTTTTCAAATATGCTAAACTTAAATTGAAACTTGAGATGCAGAAAATTAGAGTTGGTCACGCTCAATTTTCTAGCCCCAAAAGTTTATAAAACTCTAGTGTTGACATGGCATCACACGCTCTCAAGACTAAAGAGCCTAATTGTAGAAATTCCATTTGACCGTAACTGATGCCTTCTGCAAGAGACGGGAATCAGGATTGCTAACTTACTTCCTACCTCTGAAGATAGTCTGATGCAGATGTTTGTCTGGTATCCATTTTCAGGGAAGAGCTTGAGCGGTGGAAGGCGATATACCAGAGAGAGAATTTCCAGCAGACAGCAGCCAATGGGCACTAAACGCGTGGAACTGAAGTTTTGATTGTACCTTGTAGCGAAGAAAATACGAGATACATAAAGTGACATTCCAACAAAATTAGGGTTTAACTTAGAAACAACTCCATTAAAGATTCCCCTCATCAAGTGTAAAGTCTCATGGAGTCTGCCAGGACGTGCTTCTTGTATCAAACACATATATAAGAGGCTGAAAGGCGATTCATATACAAGAGGTGGTGTGTGTGGTCTGATGTTTTCAGCTTACCATGTGGAGTGGTGAAGTTCAGTCATGGTAATGTACCTGAGTCGCTTTGGTCGCCCTTGTTCAGTGGTTGTGTTGGAAGAGAAGAAATAGCTAATACCTTCTGTCATGTATTTTCTTATTGCTATAATATACTGGAATGGTTGCACGCGGTTAGTTCCGTGAAAACTAAACGAAACGAATGTACGGCTTGGCCTTAACTAAGAAACAACTCAGGGTTTAGAAAAGTCCGAGCGAAACACTGGCCCAATCTGTACAATCGTAACAGTAATAGTGTCTTTGAACTATCACAGCACTAACAAAAAATCTGCAAATTTTAAGCTGGTTCTAGTTCCGGGGCGCCTAGACTGAATGGTTTGATTATCACTGCATCAGCACAGCCTGAAGGTTTTGAGCACCCAGCTTCAGCTCTTGCCTGGGCCTCACTATCACAGCACTATGAAACATCTACAAATGGTTTGATTAACGCAATAGCAGGCACTCCTACAGTCCTACTGGTGCTACCTTTACTTTCCTCCTTATCCAGTTATCCCGTTTGGAAATTCAATTGCAAAGTCATTTGTTGATGACAAGAAAAAACAACGGGAGGCGAAGGCAACACAAGCAGGGTTGCTGGAAAGAGAGCTCATTTCAGCCGCAGCAGGCCACACAAGGCTCCAAGCCAATCCCTAACTCCACCAGCCTACATCCATCTAGGGGCGGTAAAAGGGCTCTTAATTTTATACTAGAAATTTTAAGGATCGGACCCAATTAGAACTGGACCAAAATAATAAGTTTTTAAGCTAAATTTTGCTAGGGTTAAGTTGGATTGTAAAGAAACAAACGGTCATGATCCGTTACCACCCCCACCTCCATCACTTATCTTCACAAGAAGGATCGAGCACCGTGCCTCTTTGTGCATCGATTAGCAACACCTGCATGCCTCGTTGCACGATGGCTATTGCTCAACATGGAACAACCGAATGTTATGGGCTTGCATCTCATATTCTACATAACACACACGCAGAAAAATATAGAAGCAAAAAGGAAAATTTTGCCATGGGACATTGAAATTTCTTTAAATTGGCTAGAACACACCGCAAACGGTAAAATTAGCTAAGTACCATTATATAATCGGAATTGTTTGCTCCACCACACCGCAACGATTAAAATAAGAGTATCTAATCTAAGGAGAGAGAAGTCAGGAGAAATATCATTTTTACCCTCCGTTGAAGTTGGTCCACCTTATCTCTGTCTTCTCCCTATCTTCCTCCAATCGGCAGCAGCAGCTCACTTTTCTATTTCTTCTCCCATCAAGCAAACACAGACAGCAAGCCTCCTGCTCCAACGACGCAAGCAAGGAGGAGAACCGGAACAGATTGCAGAGGGGCGGAATCGAAGCAATAAATTAATCTACGCTTCCTCCGCTGGTACAGCGTATGCTCACCGGCAAGCTGTGTAGAGAGGAGCTATGGTGAACGAGTTGACTGTCGCGGATGCGCTCAGGCAGCCCTTGCCTTCCGCGTCAAGCTCCGCACCAGCGCACCACCCTCCTCGCCTCCTCAGTCTTTCTTCATCGGGCCAAGCTGCAGCCAGACACCGCCACCACGTCCCTGCACGGGCCTCGAGGCCGCCTTTGCTCAGCTCGCCCTTGTCGTAAACTGGCAGACAGCGCGCCCCGGCGCCCCGCACCTAATAGAAATCTCCATGCAGCTGCTTCGCATTCTCCCCCTCCTCTTCTTGATTTTGGGAGCGACGGTGTCCCAGCTCCAAGCGCCATGAGTGAGTTCATCGAGCCGCCACTCCCTGCCGGCTTCCACTGCAAGAGACGATGAGGATGTGGCGACGATGTTGACTCCCAGCTTTGACCTGTGGCTCAAGGACCGCATGGATCCGATCTGCTTGGGGTGGGGCGATGGATGGCGGCTGCGACGAGGAGCTTCGCACGGGCGGCACAACGACGCTGGGTGCAAGAGGATGAAGACGAAGGCAAAAAGGGCATTTCCCCATCCTTCTCTCTCCCCAAATCAGAGAAACTATTATTTTAATTGTTGCGGTGTGCTGGAGCAAAGAATCTTGACTTTATAACGATACCTAGCCGATTTAGCTGTTTGCGGTGTGTTTTAGCTAATTCGAAGAAATTTTGGTGTCCAACGAACAAAATTTGCCAAGCAAAAAACAGCAAGTATAAGTCAACAAGAGCATATGCAACAGCATAGCGTTACGGTCCAAGCCACTGAAATCAAACATGATACAGGTCCATGCCCTGATGATCGTGCGGTGTTCAACCAGAGTACAAGACAATGGCTCGATCATACCATACAGCATAATAAATATGGAATGTTCTAACTGAATGCCATCCGATGAACAGAGATGAGCACGCCTGATCCCTCTCCCAAAACATGCCACCAGCACAGAGCATACCATACCTTCTTGTACCATGGCTTGATTCCAGTGTTGCTAAGCCTGGATCAAAGGAAAATTCATCAGAACAAGATTAGGTTAGCACACTGCACACCTGCACCCACGATGTGGGAGGGCAGACAAGAGCTAGCATAGGGCAACTGGCAGGCCCGTACCTAAGTTTCTGAGGCCCTGGTGCGAAGTATAAAATGAGGCCCCTATATTTAAAAGATTAAAATAAATAAAATGTTTTTTACTTCACTATGTATTATAAATAGGACAAAAGCTAAAGTTAGATTATTAAATAATAAAGATGGTGAAATTCTGCTATAGATAGAAAAACTACCTGTGATCAAGTCTTGATGTAAAATACGCTCCGCATAATTAATAGAATTAAAGCCCAATCATCATCAGATCCACTTAAACACCAGCACACCCTAATTGAAATAAAAAAATAGATTTGAGAATAAGAGATTGAGATTTTGAGAGTGCATCAATAGGGGATGGGTAGTACTTGTACTCGGAGAGACCGCAACGGCGTCAGTCTGCAACGACAAATCACAGTCGGCGGCCGGCGGGGCAGCACGTCGCGGAGATCACGTCGAAGTCTGCAGGCTTGGAAGTTGGAAAGTGGAAGGCAATGCGTCTCTGGATGGCTGGCGGCCGTCGATTCAATTCATCCGAAACCTTGCGTTAAGTACTTAAGTTGCTCTCTGGACTTTAGACTCTGGAGCTGGCGGTCTAACCTGTGGGCTGGCGTGAACTATTGGCCCATTACGTGAAAATTGCTAGCACAATTAGGGATAAACTACTGATTAGCGGGGCCCTTAATTTTGGGGGCCCGGTGCGGTCGCCCCGACTGCACCGTGCGATGTACAGGCCTGGCAACTGGAATCAAGCATGTGTGGGGGAGATGAGATCACCTAGCCAACTATGCAGCTGCAGGCCCTTGCTCCTCCATCAGCTCATCCGATGCGATGTCGCTCGGCCAATTGACCACCCCTTCAAGCAAATTCAGTCGACACTGGTCAGAACAAAACGAGGCATCATGCAAATCTGTCTAGCTTTTCTCTCAAGCACTAGTATTTCGATAGCCTAATGAACTGCGTTTTGTACAATGTATATCTGAAGTCTGCTAGCCAGCAATCCATGAAAAAAAGCAGCATATTTGAGGAACCAGCAGATCGAGGCAGGCGAGCATGCTACTGATACGTACGTACCTGAGGCAACCGCCGCCGGGCAGCTCCCACGCGCAGACGGTTCGGTTGGCGACGCCGTAGTCGGGGGGAGGCGCCACCAGGTGGTAGCGGTCGCACTCGACGATCTTGCGGGCGGGCACGTCGACGACCTTGCAGGCCTCGCCGTCCTCGAGCACGCAGCCCCGGGAGAGCGGGACGAAGCCGAGCACGGGGTGGTCGGCGAAGGGGTTGGCGGTGATGACCCCCCACGAGTAGTCGGCCCACCAGAGCCGGCCGTGGTGCGCGAGCGTGCGGAGCGGCGCCAGGAGACGCGCCGGGAGCGGGTAGTGCACGCTCTTGCTGATCCACGCGCCGTCGTCGGAGGAGTAGCAGCGGAGGTCGGCGTGGTCGGAGCCGATGATGGGGACGAGCTCGGAGACCACGTAGCGGCCGCCGCCGCCGGGGCAGGCGAGGAGCCGAGGAGGCCCACGAGCGCCTGGTGCATGGTGGGCTCCTCGGGGCCCGGGTCCGGGAGGCGGACCGCGGGCGTCGAGGACGAAGTAGCGCGGGTCGGAGTCCATCCAGCGGAGGTACTCGCGGTCGGTGCTCTCGACGCGGGTGAGCGGGGCGGGGAGGATGGCGGAGAGGAGGAGCAGGCCCGAGTTGTCCGTGGCGAGCACGAACGGGAAGTTCTGCGGCGTGGGGCGGTCGGGGAAGACGCGAGAGGAGACGGAGAGGCGCGCGAGACGTCGGCGGCGCCGGCGCCCCGGTCGAGGTCGACGCGCGGGAGCCGAGGATGACCCACGGCGACGTCGGCAGCGGGGTGGGGCCGTCGGTGGCCGGCGCCGCGTGTTGGGGGGGGGGGGGGGGGGCGGAGCGGGTTTTGGGTGTGCTGTGAGCGACGGCGGAGAGGTGTGCGCCGCGGGGCGGCGGGGGTTTTGGTGCTGCTGCCAGCGGCAGCAATCCAGCTCCGACAAGCCGCGGGGAGTCTCATCGGGCTCCTTGGCGCGGCTGGTGGCTGGTGTTTGGTTTGGTTTCTCCTTTCTCCTTTGCCCGCAGCCAGGGAGAACTGAGAAGGGAGACGAGGGGGAGGAAGGAGGGCGAAGTGGTGGGCGGCCGGTGGGGACTGGACGACTGGTGCTATCCTGCTAGGGTTATGGGAGACTGGAAGGCTGGCAAGTGGCCTTGTCCGTGCAGGTTTGAATTCATTCCTCTTCCCCGGCTGGCTCCCGTGCTCCGCACCAGCTGCCATGGGAGCCGGTTCGAGCAGAGGAAGGATAGGGCAGCAGCCTTTGAACTTGGTCGGGCAGGTGCATGGAAGCTCTACTGTACAAATAGCGGGAGCGAGTACATTGTCTATTTTCAGGGCTCATGGTGTTTTTTGGGATCTGTTCCTAGTCTTAAATTTTATGCAGCTTGTCGAGGCCTTTCCTGGATTCAAGAAGAAAATGGAATATTTTGAAGAATTGGATAGCCTGGAAACAAAACCCTAACAATTCAACAGAGTGTGAAAGTACTCCTACGGATTAGCCTCACCGGAACTATCCGTTGCATATTGACATCATTCTATCCCTTGGGCTTGTTGTATTTTCCTATATGTTTCATCTAAAAAATTTGTACCGGGTTTCCCAGTTTCCCACCAAAAAAAAACTTGATTTTTTTAGCACTGGTCCAACACTTGTAACGAGACCCCCTTTTTTTTTTTCCATATTTTACTGTGGAGTGTTCAAATTCTGACATGGTTTGTCAAAACCGCTATTGGCCTTTGTTTAGATCCCAAATTCTACCCCAAAATTCACTATGCAAAAAGAAGATTTCCATCACATCAAAATGTCATAGCATGTATGGAGTACTAAATGTAGATGAAATTAAAAACTAATTGCACAGTTTTGTTGTACTCTACGAGGCAAACATTTTGAGCCTAATTAATTAATTTTTGGACAATTTTACACACATACAAACGAAATGATACAGTGACACACGCACCCCAAAAAACCAAAGTTTAGCTCCCAAATTTAGAAACTAAACGAGGGCATGATCGTTAAGCCCTTGTTTAGATCCCAAATTCTACCCCCAAAGTTCACTATGCAAAAAAAAAGATTCCCATCACATCAAAATGTCATAGCATGCATGGAGTACTAAATGTAGATAAAATTAAAAACTAATTGCACGGTTTTGTTGTACTCTACGAGACGAACATTTTGAGCCTAATTAATCAATTTTTTGACAATTTTTCACACATACAAACGAAATGCTACAGTAGCGTACGCACTCCAAAAGACCCAAATTTGACTCCCAATTTCGGGAACTGAACAAGGCCTAAATACTTTATACTCCCTCTATACTGGTATTAGATGTCGTTTTGGACAAGATTTTAGTCAAACATTGAGAATATAAATCATAAATAATTTTTAAGTCGTTGAGTTTATAATGTGAAAACCATAGGAATAGATTTATCTTAAAAATATTTATATAAAAATATACTATATTATTTTTTACTACTTCAGTTCCAAATTACTATTCGTTGTTGACTTTGTCGTTTAACGTTTGACCATTCGTCTTATTCAAAAAATTTCACAGGTATCATTTATTTTGTACGTGACTTGCTTTATCATCGTATATACTTTAAGTATAATATATTGGTTTGTATATTTGGATAAATTTTTTGAATAAGACGAATGGTCAAAGATTATGAAAAAATTCAACAACGAATAGTAATTTAGAATGAAGATAGTAATAAATATTTTTGTAAAAATAAGAAATTAAAATTACGTTTTGGAGACCATATCGTTGTCCTAAACGTCATCTAGTACCAATATGATTATATGGAGAGAGTACTTCATACCCTCGTATTTCTGTATTGCTATGAAATGTATTAGAATCTAATCTCTACTCTAGTAAGAATACCGTGGGAACCGCGACCGTGCTTCCTCCGTCTGCCACTCCGTTTGCCCGCCGTGCGATCAATTCCGTCCGAATCTATCCGACGCCCCCCTCCCGCGCCTCCGCGACCTGATCAATTTTCACCATCAAAACTCTCTAGGACGCCACACCGCTCCCCCTCCCGTGAATCCAGCGACGCCCCCGCGCGCCTCCCCATCCCCAACCCTATTTTCCCCCGCCCCTCTCCGTCACCGCCTGGATCCTGACTCCCTACGCCCCCTCCGCCGCCGCCGCTTGGGGAGAGAGAGGAGACGAGCGGCATGGCGGGCGCGGCGTCCCCGGCGGCGGCCGTGAATATGGCGGGCGGGCTAGATCTGAGCGGAGCTTGAGGTGAAGGACGGCCGGAGCTTGGTGAGGCTCGGAAGGGGGGAGGAGGAGGAGGGGAGGGAACGCAGCAGCGCATGAGGGCGCCATGGAGCTGGCAGTGACGACCGCTCGCTCAGCGACGTCTCGCACTCGGGCAGCTACGGCAGGGGCGGCGCTTTCGATGGCATGTACTCGCCGAGGGGCGGCCTGCACTCGCTCGTAGGCACGCCGGCCTCCTCCGCGCTCCACTCCTTCGAGCCCCGCCGCCGCCGCCGCCCTCGCCCATGTTCTCCTACACGCCCCACACCCGCGCCGCAACCGTCCCTCCCTCGCTCATACTCCACCTCGCCCGCGGTCCGCCGCCGCCACCTTGGATTTGAGTCTTCCATCGGCCTCACCAAGGACCACTTCGACGGGTCCTCGCCCTCCGTCGGCCGCCCGGTCCCTGCCAAAGTAACGGCGGCTGCTGGATCCTGTCAGCGATGCCGTGGAGGGGGCGCTGAAGGAGGCCGTGGTTGGATTCGTTAGGTGATGGTGTGATCCATGGAAAGGTGAAATCCTCTTCATGGATCCTTGTAGTTGTGGTGGAGGGGCTGAATTTGTTGGGAGACAACTGGGTTAGCCAGAGATCCGTCACTCATAGCCCCTGCCCGATCCAGTGACTGCATCTCCCCTGAGGTATTACGGTTCCTAAATAGACTCTTAGTTACCTTCAGTCTCATGAATTGATCGAAGTTTGCCTTTGCATTTGAGGAATGATCAGGATAGCAGATCGGCCTGGAGCAGGTCATGGAGCACATCATGTAGTCATTATACATGGAGTGTTCTGCTCATCGCCAGAGCCAGGATGTACTCTTGATTTGCACACAATCGCACATCTACAAATCTTAATTAAAGGTACTAAGATACAATTTCTGTACCACCATTACAAAGCATGTTAAATTTATAGCTAATATTGGTTTCATGTTACATTTCAAATCTTGATGCATTATCATGTGATATAGATAGATGTATATGTATGTGGTTTGATGGTTGAGCTTAATATGTGCCCTTCTGTCTATTCATCCTACAATTTTCTGCTGGGTCCGCCACTGATCTTAACGAAACACTCATTAGATGGGAAAAATATAAATGTGAACATAATCATCAATTTGATTTAAGAGTTCAGATGCAAGGAGCTTCGATGGTCTCAATAGGACGCCTCATGTCAATATGGTCGGCTCTAATCTTATCATTCTTAACAAGGTTGCTTCTTTTAATTGCTTTCTAATAATTGGCATAAACGATCACATGCTTGAAGGGGTTGCACCTAGAATCGGCATTACTTATCTGAACATAGGCAGGGATTAACCTATAAGATATTCATATAACTTCTATATCAATTTTGGATGTAAGGCTTTTACATAATTCCTTAAATTTATCTATCATCTTTAGTTGTGAAATCAACCTGGTCCGGATGATAAGCTATTGCTTTTGGACTGAATGTATGCCTGCTTATATTTCTGATGAAGTGATTTGTACTTTGTACTGCATACTGCCCTCCAGAGTTGGATGTAAGACCTTTACAAAATGCCTCTATGGGTTGTAAACTGGAAAAGCAAACTGGGCAACCAAGGCTGCATCTTCTATCAGTAATATCTATGGAGATCATTCATGCGATCTGATTCATATCGACGCGATTTGCCACTCAATACTTAATAGTAGTAGAGACAGAATTAATTTCATCGGTCTGAATCGCAAAGCTATAGTATCAATCAAAGTACTGTCAGTCAGGACCTCAACTATCTCTCTAATTAGGTTACATCAAAATACCATTATCCTTTTTTGTGAAAATTATGGATCTCTTATATTCCTTCGATTCATGTCTTTGGTCGCAGTTTTTTGTGTAATATGCCATTCTCTGCTAGGTGTCTCTTTTATTTTCTAGCATCGGTGTTACATGGTCATGGTCTTTTATGATACCTGAAATTTGCTGCTACTGCATGTGCAAGTCCAAGTCTATTGCCTCTTAGATTCAGTGTTTTAGACAACTTGTATGGATCATAGAAATCATATTCTATTTACTGTTCACTGTTATTAATTACTGATTAATATTTGGCAGGCTAACGTATATGGTCCGGTTGAAGGCCTTAATCCTTTCACAGTCTGGGTATAGATTGGAGCACTTTCACAGCAAGAAATCAAGTGAAAAACGTCAACTAAAAATACACTACTCAAGCATAAATTTTTAAGCTGATAGTGTGCTACTGTTATTTTAAACTTATCTACATCCCACTACTGATAGTTTTGACGTCGGTTGCAGAAAAAAAGTTCATGGTTCAAGTGGTGACTCCTTGGAAGATACTCATTCTCATTCACCAAGCAACAAGCATGAATTTGTCTTGTTATATTTTCTCTGGCATAAATATTGTTTCTTGGAGAGTCAGAAGCATGCATTCACAGTGACAAGCTGAAATGCGGATATTGGTTGAGAACAAGACTGAACTCTAGGACTGGTTGAGAGCGGAAGGTACATTTCATGTCAATTGTACTTAATAGCTACCATGCTTGTTCGACTAATCTCGCAGTGTTAAACAATATGTTTGTCTCTTCCTCTTATTTCAGGTTCACGGTGAGCCACTGACGCTGGATCTAGAGACGAGATCAAGAGCAACAGCAGTACAACACATCATCTTCGTCACAAGGCACTCCTACTTAGTTATCCACAAAAAAAATCTCTGATTCAATGCACATTGTTTTTATGATTCAGTCAGGTTGTCTATACAAGTGAAATCTCGAATACATTTCCATGACAGCTGCTTGCTGATTTTCATACATTGGGCACACCTGCTTGATTGTTTTATTAATGCAAAATTGATATAATACTCACATAAGAAGCTGTCTAGGTTGTTCCCCTAAATCAATCAACTCTGGATGTTGACTCATATCTATTTGTTATCATCAATTAATTAATTCATCGTATACCTGTTACCTAATTATAGGATCACATGGCTTTAATGATGGGAACTCTTGCAAAGATGCATTGCAAGGTTATCGTCGGTTTCTCTCATTCTCTCTTTAGCCAGGTATCTAAATTTCCCTCTGATTTTATCTGAACACTGTTATTGTGATTGGTTAGAGCTTGATTCATGCATCTGAATTCTGCTTCTGCTCAGCTTCTGTTGTCTAGAAGGTTGCAGGGACAGATGCATGCTAGAGTTGAAGACAGAAACATAAATTGAATATGGTCAGTACGTCACATTGACTGAGCTGGAAACCAGTGCCAGAGTTTACAATGCCAACCAGGCAATGTGCAGTTGATCACCCCACATCAATAAACTTGGGCACAGAACGAGACCTTATTTTCCTGCAACTTACATAAATACCCCAAGAATTGAAGTAACAAGCTTGGAATCGATACATCCGGTTATCTGTCAGTAGGAAACGCAGTGGTGGCAAGTGCCATCGCCATTGCAGGCAGAGGCCAGAGCAACCACTAATCTGCAGGACCATGTCTTTCTTTAGCGCAGCAGATCACAGCATCCTATTTTCCAGTTGGCCTGCAGGGAAAAAGGAGCTGGAGGAGGTACAGCGGGCACAACGGGAAGAAGAAGAAGATTGCAGCGCGCAGGCGGAGGCCACTGTTGGTGCGGACGCTTATCACGTTCACCAGGCTGAATCCATCGAATTCTGAATGTTGCAATTGAGAAATAATATGACCTAAGCTCGTGCCGGCTATAGATGCATGACACAAACACATTTCATTCCATTCCATCGTATTCTATTTAATTGTCAGACAGGAGAAATATCTATCTGAAAAGTTGATGGCTAATTACATTGCAAATATCCTGCTGTAGCAAAATGGCACCAATCCTAAAATTACATTTCCAAAATGCATTCATTTGCCTTCTTTGCAAGTGCACATCTTGGGACCTGCAAATCATCTAATGTTCGAGAGCTGCAAGCATGTTTTCCTCCTGGTCCTTGATTTCTCTCCAACTTCTGCTGCTTCTGCTTGCACATGAGCAGCAAAGCAGTGACGACGTCCGTCCCCCATGGGCACCACTCGCCGTCTCATGAGCAGCGCAGGGCGCAGGCGAGAGATGTGGCCGGCTGCATGCCAAGGTAAGGTCGTGGCGGCCCGGCGCAGGTGGCCGGAGTCCTTGAACTAGCGACGAGCTCAAGAACTGCCACGGCAGGGTCATGGCCATCGGGCAATGGAGGAATCCTTGTTCGACGCTTTGAGGAAGAGGCAGGCAGAGGCACGGCGACTCAGCGAGGAAGAAAGATGCGACGGAGATGCATGCACTTTGGTGCGACTCTAAATCCATCAAAATTGAATTTTTGTATGCTCAATTTATTTATTCTTGATGATGCAACCTAATTCGATTCATGGTAGAACCACACATCTGTTCTCAATGTTCCTTCTTTTGTTTTGTTGCTATTTTCCTATTATATTGATTAATTTTTCAGGAACTATATTGCACGCGAGGCAGCGGTCGCCCTCGTCAGTGCGCTTGATAAGGTCGCAGATCGCAGCGTAGCACAGGCGCGGGGCGTCGCTCTCCCCGGCTTGGCGCAGCTTGCCGAGGCCCGAGCGTGCGGGGGCGAGGCCGATGTGGCCGGCGGCGGGTGGGGAGGCAGAGGCGAGGAAAAGGCTTAAGAAGGAGCTAGGGTCGGAGACTTGGAGGGGCGCCCAGTACCCGGGAGGTGGCACGATGGAGGAAGTGGCGGCGGCTGCGATCTTTTTGATCTGCTTCTTTTGACATGAGAACACGTACTTGAGAGCACATGCACATTACATGATCGTATTATTACATGTTCCCAATCAGGAGTGCACATACACATGCACATTACGGTGATTATCTCGTGTCTTTCCCATGTGACTTACGTGATTAGCAGGTAATGGTGATGCGGTGGTGTTCAGTCCATAGGTTTCGTGCAATAAACTGATCTTGTCCATAGGTTTCGTGCCGTACCTGCAAACCCTAAACTATCTTGTCCATTTAAAACATAGTTGTGGTTGATTTTAATATAGTAAGATATACTTTAAGTATGTTCGGTAGTTGTGAAGCTTGATTATGCAATGTTTATGCCTACCTCAAAGAATATTTGTTTAGATTGATACTATTTTGTTTATACTTTATGTATTGCATCCGTAGCAACGCACGGGCACTCAACCACGGTTGCCCAACATCTATGTCTCTGCGAAAAAACAAAAGTACTAACTTTTATGGGCTTCTGTGCGACTCTACAATCATCAAATTTGAATTTTTCGTGTGGTTTATTTATCCTTGCTCCAAGTATCATACCCGTATTAACGCACCGGCGTTTCTAGTAAGCCAATAATCGCATGTGTTCGGTTCGTGTTCCTGCGTTTCTACCCGGCACGCCGCACACGGCATGGCACGGCACGGGAACGGTCATGGCCGGATCCTCCGGCCGCGCAGGCCCCCAAGACCAGCCGAGGAATGTCTGATCAGTGATCAGTCCCGTCCAGTCCCCAAAGGTCCCGGCAACACGGCACCGCACGGCGAGGCCCATTGGCCATCGGGATCCCCGGATCTTTTGCCCGGCGGAACGGGCGGACCAGTGCGCCGCAGCCGAGGAGACGACACTGCCCCACGCGGCCATGCCCCGCCATCCTCTGTGCACGAGCAGACAGACCAGTGGCGACCGGCTGAAACGGCTCGGAGACTGGCACCTGGCTGAACCAGCCGGTCAGTCCCATGGACAGGCAGCGTCCGCGGCTGCCTCCCGGAGCCCTAGCAAGGCTCGACCTCGCCGCGCCCACCACTTGCTCACTCATCCCCACCCAGACCCCACACGCACCGAACCAATCAGGACCCCAAGGGAATTTCCGATGAGGCTCCCTGCTGGCGGCGCTTGGCTTGCCGCCGCCTCCCAACTCGCCACCGCTAGCCCGACCAAAACCCTCTCCACGCGACGCCACAGCGCCACCGCCACCACCACCAACACCGCGGAGCATCCTCAGATGGCGCCCGCTGCCGCCGGCCCCACCGCCACCCCGTCACCACCGGCGACGTCGCCGTGGGCCATCCTCGGCAGCATCCCGCGCGTGGCCAAGGGCGGCGGCGCAGCCGGCTCCGCCGTCGACATGTCGCTGGCGCTCGCGGCGCCCCCGCGCGTGTCGCGCCTGACCGTCTCCGACCGCGTGTTCCCGGGGCGCCTCACGCCGCAGAACTTCCCGTTCGTGCTCGCGGCGGACCGCTCGGGCCTGCTCCTCCTCTCGGCCACCCTCGCCGTCCCGTGGCACCGCGTCGAGATCGACCGCCCGGGCAACCAGTCGCTCGAGTGGCGGGACTCCGACGCGAGCTACTACGTGCTCGACGCCGCCACGGGCGCCGCGCTCCGCCTCCCGGACCCGTACCCGGACGAGCCCATCGAGCACCAGGCGCTCGTCGGCGTGCTCCCCACCCCCGGCGGCGGCGGTGGATTCATGGTCGCCGAGCTCCTCCCGCTCATCGGCAGCGGCAGTGCCAACCTCCGCTGCTACTCCTCCGACTCCGGTGAGTGGGTCGACAAGCGCGTGTGCTATCCGCTCCCGCCGCGGCTCCTCGCGCCGATCTGCACGATCGCGCACCACGGCAGGCTCTGGTGGGCCGACTACTCGTGGGGGATCATCACCGCCGACCCCTTCGCTAACAACCCCGTGCTCCGATTCGTGCCGCTGCCCCGGCGCTGCGTGCTCGACTGCAGGGAGGCATGGGGCGTGCTCGACCAGTTCCGCTACGTCGGTGTCAGCGCCGGCAAGCTGCGCTTCGTCGACACCTACCGCCGCGGCGGCGCCCCCACCAAGGTCACCGTCTGGACCCTGCCCGACTCCGACGCCAAGGAGTGGACGCTGGAGCACGAAGCCACCTTCACCGACATCTGGGCCGACGACTCCTACAAGGCCACCGGCCTGCCCAAGAAGCCCCCCGTGCTCGCGCTCATCCACCCCCACAACCCCGCCGTCGTCTACTTCTTCCTGGAGGGCTACCTCTTCGCCGTCGACGTGCCCGCCCGCAAGGTCGTCGAGTGCGACTGCTACCACCTGGTGGCTCCTCCCCGCGATTACCCAGGCATCGCCAGCCGATTCGTCCGCTCACGGGAGCTGCCGCCATCGGTCTCCTCAGGTATGCACAAATGTATTGCCTTTTCATTGATCGATGGCCTCTGGTATGCACTCCATAGTAGCTTGATGATGCACTAGTCGGTTGTCGTAAATGCTTCATGGTTACAAATTCTCTTTCATTCATGTACAAGTTCAGTGTGCACTTGATTGACTGGCTGGGCTCTGCCTGTAACTGAAGTCAGTTAAAACCGACAATTGATGCTTGTTCGATGCACTTGCCGGTTTTAGATGTTAGATGTCTGCAAAATTCTCATTCTTGCACTTAACAACAAGATATATGCTAAAATTTCGGCAAGGGCTCCCAAAGTGATTCATATGATGATCACTGATCCAATTACATGCTGTAATATGCCTCTACTGTTGGTGTGTACAAAATGCTGACATTAAAAAATTTGGTGCTGAGATACTAGTATATATTCCCACTTCAGGGGTGTGCTATTAGACTAGCATATTGCTATTTGCTACTGATGTTTACCACAAACTGAGACTAGTTGTTTGTAGTAGGACACTGTTTAATTCTTATATCAGTTAACATCCTAGTTGATTAAACAGAGCCAATGCATCTTCCTAGAAACATTTGCTTTGAACACTGCTTCCTAGTGCTAGCAGATATATATCTTGCACATGGACTAGCTTCTAATTGTTGCATTAAAAAATAATTCTTTCATTCATGCATAAGTTCATTAAGGCTAATAATATGTTGTACTGGAATCCCAAAGCGTGCACTTGAGCTGTGCCTGCTACTGAATTCACTACTGATAATTGATGGCTTGTTTGATACATTTGCCGTTTTAGATGTTTCATGACTTACATGTCTGCAAAATTCTGATTCTCGTGCTTAACAACAAGATCTGTGCTAAAATTTCGGCAAGGGGTCCCAAAGTGACGCATATGATCACTGATACCAATTATGTGCCGATTTAGTGTATTGTATAGCTTGTATGGTTGGTGTGTACAAATTGTGCTGACATATTTTCTTTCAAAAAACTGATACTTAGATAATGGTATATATTCCCACTGGGATGTGGTATTACATATTTTCTCATGCCAACTTGATTTCAGTTGCTCTATCTACATTCTACAACCCCCCCCCCCCCCCCAATATCATGCATGCAAGGTGTACTAATATAATTTTATTCTGCTAAAATTCCGTTTGATTCAGGTTTAGCTAGCAGCGCTGGACTCAAATAGTGGCACGACATGTTTTGGCTGCCTGTGGCGTGCATTGGCCTGGTGACATGTGCTTGGGTGTCTTGTGGCAGATGAAATTAGCATCTCAGTTCCATTTTCGTCCAAGGACAATGCTGTCGCAAGTTTGCAAAACTATTATAGAACAAGATCCCAAATTCCACCCCAAAGTTCATTATGTAAAAAGAAGATTTCCATCACATCAAAATGTCGGCACATGTATGGAGTACTAAATGTAGATGAAATAAAAAACTAATTATACAGTTTTGTTGTACTCTGCAAGACGAACATTTTGAGCCTAATTAATTAATTTTTGAATAATTTTTCATAAATACAAACGAAATGCTACAGTGACGCACGCACTACGAGAGACCAAATTTGGGGTGCAAATTTCGCATCTAAATAAGGGCTATGTTTACTAAGCTGTATGGTATGATCTATCAATCCCTGCTTTTGTGGAGAATTGTATTCAAACATCAGGGTGTGACTTGGATCATGCTTAATTTCAGTGACTTCAGTCCGCAATACTATCATATGCAATTATACATGTTTACTGTGTTCCATTATTTTTATATGTTTTTTGTACATGTCGGTTAGCTCGAGAAGTTCTTCATCGATCGTGATCTGTGTGGAGAACTAGCTGGAATATTAGATGAAGTCCATTTGTAGTTCAGTGCTGGGGTGAGCGCAATTGCCAGCGTGTGATGAACTGATCATCCGTGTGGGAAGTGGCGATTAGTTTTTTTAAAATAATTAAGTGCTGCTTAGTTTTAAGAATGAGATTCACCGGTTGTGTCTGGAGCCCAAACTTCAAAGTACTATTAACTTTTGTCCCTACGGTGGTATTTGTGTGTGCGTGGGGTGCATCATCAATGAATTTCCTTATGCATTTGAATTAAAAAAAAGTAATTTTCAAAAACAATGAAAAAGAAGGAAGAAGCGGAGATGACCACGCTGGTTTTGTTCGCACGCAGGAAGGATGCCAATTCGAATTCGGGACGTAGCATTTTGTTTATATTTGTGAATAATTGTTCAATCATTGATTTAGGCTCAAAATATTCGTCTCGCAAAGTACAAACTGTGCAATTAGTTTTTATTTCATCCACGTTTAGTACTTTATACATGTGCCGATATTTTGATGTGACGAGAATCTTCTTTTTGCATAGTAAAATTTGCGGTTGATCTTTGAACTAACAAGGCCACAACACCTTGCTTTTTGCACGGCGGTTTCAAAGGCCTGAGGTCCAAAAAGCAACTCCAAAGTTTACTATGTAAAAACAAGATTCTCGTCACATCAAAATGTCGGCCATGTATGAAGTATTAAATGTAGATGAAATTAAAAACTAACTGCACAGTTTTATTGTACTCTGTGAAACGAACATTTTGGACCTAATTAATCAATTTTTGAATAATTTTTCACACGTACCAAATGAAATACGCAATTACAAAGTGACCCAAACCGGACAGACGGCGTGGCGATAGGCTGATTGACCGATTGATTTGATTCCCTCTATTCCGGCGGCCGAGGACATGCACACGCCATGAATGCACCACGCTGCCGAGCTCTGTGACGACTGGTGTGGCGCGGACTGGCCGAGTGGCGGAGTCGCATCGTGTAGGACAGATGAGATAGCTAGCACAGCACGAGGCGCTTGAGATTCCTGCAACTCTCGTTATCAAAATTATTTTTTAAAACATGTAACTCTCAATTTACTTACGCCCTGTTTGGTTTAAGTTTTAGTTCCGTCACATCGAATCAAATGAAAAAACGCTAATTAGAGATATTAAATATAAATTAATTAAAAATACATTACATGACTAATTTAGGATACAAATATATTAAGTCTAATTAGTGCATGATTAGTCAATATAATGCTACGATAATAATTTGATAATTATGTACTAATTATAGGTTAATTAAGCTTGTTAGGTTCGTCTCACAGAGTAGATATGACTTATGTAATTTAGTTTTAGAATTAGTTTATATTTAATGCTTCTAATTATCACTTATTTGAGGGACTACATTTTAGTCCCTAGGATCCAAACACACCCTAAACAAACAGCTCGGAGTTTACAATGGACGATTCAATGAATAAAAAAATTAGATAAAAATGGTACAAAATGGATCAAGTGAAAAATCCACTTACCCATCAGAAATTTGGAACGTACCAATTTGTCTGTTTGCTCTTTCCGTAAAATTTAGTTTTAAATTCGATTTTCATGTGGTGAGTGGTGACAAAAAAATCATAACATATGTTAAAGATTTCTAAATATGTTGAGAATTTTGATATTTGTTTTATAGGTTCGGAGTGGCAATACTATATTACGCTAGGATACGAAATTGTATGAAAAAACCCCACAAAAAGTTTGTTAGCATAGGATATTATGTCATATGCCATCCTACAAAATTTGAACTCAAAAGTTAATTTTTTCTGGGACAACTTAAAACTCAACTTACACCGGGTGAAGCTAGCAACAAAATGAAGGTGGTGCACAACCCAAGCAACATATCAAAATTCATCTCCCATACATGCTTGGTCTCAATTTCTCTACATATCTACACTCCCACATTATGCATGCAGGTGTGCTAACATAATTTTGTTCTGCCGATTTTTCCTTGTATCCAGGTTGGTTATGGTGACATGTTTTGGGTGGTATATGTTATGCTCCGTGTTGGTGGCATGTTTTGGGAGACGGTCAGGGCGTCAGGCATTATTGTTTCAGTTCATCGGATTGCATGCTGTTGGAACACTATTTATGTTACTAAATGTTGTATGCTATGGGCGATCCCTGTCTGGTGGAACATTGCTCGATCATCAGGTTGTGACCTGGATTATGCTTGATATCAGTGCTTGAACCGCAATACTATGCTATATTGCTATTTCATATATGCTCTTCGATCGGTGATCAATCGATCCTTGCATTTGCTGTTTGATGTTTCCATTTTACTTTCTGTATGAGTTATATCGCTCCGGCCCAAGCCTCCGGCGACGGGCCTCCGCTGCGCTTCGGCAGAAGCCCGGCCTATGTCGTGGATGTGGAATTTGGAACATATCCAACATTGGGGCCGGTACACTTGGTCTACGGCAGATGCCTCCGTCTGGACCACACGACCTCCGTGGTGGTTCACATGGGGGGAGTGGCTTCTTCCTGGGTAGTAGCAGCAGTGGGGGACACTCTCAGCGTCATGTACGTCTGGAAGTGAAGCAGAGGATGGTGTGGCAAGTCAAAGCTAGAGGGTCAATTGCTTCAGGACAACCAAAGGCTGTGGACATGCAGGATGGATTGCTGCAGGAAGCTGACCGTGGGGCAGTGGTCTGGGGCCCAAGTCCAGATTGCCGTTTTGATGAAAGAAGCACATTTATTGAGAAGCTGACGGACCCAATGCTGGATGAGGCAAAATTGCAGGCATGTGATCCTGAGCAGCAGCCCATCAATGACAACAGCAAAATCACCTTGTCAGTTCAACAGGAACGGCAATCAGATGGCAATGGGGGAGAGCCCGACAGAGCAAGACAGGCAGCACTATGGGATTTGAATTCAGAGGAGAATGCACGGGAAATCCCATTTGGACCAGATGGAGTAATCACGCAGAAGCTGGGTCTGATCAACATACTTGACAATGGGCCAGATGACCTGACAGGCCCAAAGGGGTCGGGAAAGGATCCAACCCAGGAGTCACTGTTTGATTTAAACAAAGACTGTTCTTTGTCAGAGGAGCAACAGGATCATGTTAGCACGCCCATGGAAGGAAACACAGAGGCTGGAACTGCAGACAGATTGGTTCTTGGGGCTGCGGATGGGAGGCTGAACAAACCCAGTAAAGAGCAACCATTCCAGAATACAGGAAACAAGACTATGCCAAGGCTAACAGTGCCACTCAAAAAGGCATTGCTGTGTGCTCTAGCTCATAGGACAAGGCCACTGAATGCTAAGAAGACTGCAACTTTTGTTGGGGCATCTGCTGCCGGGGCACCCGCTGGTCAAGTTGAGAAAAAGAAAGACTGCAGGGCAATATCCAAATCAGCCACACCCTTAGATGATCAGGCCACTAACCTATTGCTGAAATCATGTGGCATAGGATGTGGTATAAACCAGCCCTTTGGGCTAGTGCAGCAACAGCTGGTGGCCCAATTTGTGGATCCTTTACAGAAAGAAATTGTTGGAGATCTGAGAGAGGTATTTGGGATCATAGAGGTTGGAGGTGCTGATGCACTCAGTGCCTTGGTCAGTGACGCTGGTATTGATGATGAGTAACTCAAGACAGGTTCTGATGTGGGGGGGGGGGGGGGGGGGGGGACTCTGGTTGGAGTCGTTGTATCTTAGTTGTCCTGCTATTTGATTCCTTGTTAAAGTTTGCTTTATGTTGGTGTGTTGTTAGCTTTGTTCTTTTAGATGGAGTGTGTTGGTTGTATCTTAGCACTGCTATGTTATATGGGGGGGTCTGGTCTCGGTTGATCAATATTGTGTTAAGGGTCAGCGGGCAAGAGGTGGTTTTGGGCTTGATGGAAAGTGGTGGTGTGTTCCCTGATGCTCCTCTCTCTTTTGCTGCTGACATTGGTGTACTTGGCGGGTGGAGTGGCAATGTTATCAATGATTGAGCAAAATTGTGTGTTGCTTAATTGGAATGTTAGAGGACTCAATAACACTGCAAGAAGAAAAGTGGTGAGGGACTTGGTAGGTGAATGCAAGGCGACGATTGTGACGTTGCAGGAAACCAAGCTCCAAATAATGGACAGGCAGGTGGTCCTGGAAACATTGGGTGCCAGATTTGCTGATAGCTTTGTTGCATTACCGGCGGCAGGCACGAGAGGGGGAATTCTATTGGCTGTGGATGATGACCATTATAAAATCTCGAACATTGAACTGGGGGTTCACTCTATTACAGCTAAATTAACATCATTGGCCGGCCCGGTGGAGTGGTTCATCACAACAGTGTATGGTCCCCAAGAGGACAATGAGAAGCTGCAATTCCTGGGAGAACTTAGATGGATACAACAATTAGTCTCAGACAAGTGGTTACTTATTGGTGATTTCAATATGATCCTTCAGCCTAGCGACAAAAGCAATGCTAATTTGAACAGAAGACTGATGGGTGCATTCAGAGAAGTGGTCCGAGTACTTGAGCTGAAGGAATTAAACTTAAGAGGAAAAAAGTTCACTTGGTCCAATGAAAGAACACATACAAGGATAGATAGAGCATTCTGTTCAACAGGGTGGGATTTGATGATGTCTGATGTATTCTTACAGGCTCAGTTTTCCCGTGTCTCAGATCACTGTCCTTTGCTAATTGCCGGAAGTGCAACAGTACCGCGACACAGGGGCTTTCGTTTCGAATCGTTTTGGCCTATATTGCAAGGCTATCATGAGGTGGTTGCTGCAGCATGGGGGAGGTCTATCCAAATCCATAACCCTTTCCTTCGGCTGCACACTAAACTGCAAAGAACAAGCAAAGCATTGAGATCTTGGGCCAGGCGGTTAATTGGGAATAACAGGCTACTTCTCCGAGCTGCAAGCCAGCTAATTGGAATTTTTGATGTGGTTCAGGAATACAGGCAGCTTAGTGATTATGAAATAAAACTGCAGAGAGATCTCAAGGCCCGCTTCTTGGGTCTAACAGCGGTGGAAAAACTTAGAGCAAAACAAAGATCAAGATTGACTTCGATCCTAGCTGAGGAGACCAACTCTAAACTGTTCTATATTCAGGCAAATGGGAGGAAAAGGAAAAATGCCATTCATCTTCTGCATACAGCCAATGGAGTATGCTACTCCCATGAGGACAAAGCTCAGGAAATCTTCAACCATTTCAGAAGTCACTTTGGGCCCCCACAGCAAAGAAATATCACACTCAACTGGGAGGAGGTGCTGTTGGGAAGGCGGGACTTGTCACATTTGGAGAATGAATTCACAGAAGAAGAGGTACACGCAGTAATCAGGGTCATTGCAGGGGATAAGGCACCAGGGCCTGATGGTTTTATTGGGGTATTTTTAAAGCAAAGCTGGCAAGTAATCAAGCAGGATATGATGCATGCTATCCATTTCTTTTATCAGCAGCACAGTCAACATCTGCATCATCTCAACACGGCACACATCATTCTAATACCCAAGAAGGTAGATGCAGTTGCTGTCACTGACTTCAGGCCAATTAGTCTTACCCACTCAATTGCTAAATTTCTTTCTAAACTGCTCGCAAATCGGCTTGCTCCTGAGCTAAATGAAATGGTTTCAAGGGCACAAAGTGCTTTCATCAAGAAGAGAAGCATCAAGGACCACTTTTTGTACACAAAGAATTTGATAAAATCACTCCATAGTGCAAAGCAAGCTGGACTGTTCTTGAAGCTAGACATTGCCAAGGCCTTTGATACAGTTAGGTGGGACTATCTCATGGAGGTAATGGAGCAACTTGGCTTCGGTGCTCGTTGGAGAGGATGGGTGTTTGCATTACTGTCAACTGCTTCCACCGCTGTGCTGCTCAATGGAGCCCGAGGCAAGTGGTTCAACCACTTTGCAGGTCTGAGGCAGGAAGACCCATTATCCCCAATACTTTTCATTTTAGCAATGGAACTCCTACAACGGCTGCTTGATTTAGCTACCAGTGGGCAGATGTTGTCGCCTCTACATAACAGAGCGGCCAAATTGAGAGCAAGCATGTATGCGGATGACGCGGCAATTTTTATTAACCCAGTAAAGGAGGATGTGTATGCAGTGTCACACATACTATACATTTTTGGGCAAGCTTCATGTCTAGTCACCAACCGCAACAAGTGTGCAGTATATCCAATTCGATGTGATGGTATGGACATCAGTGATGTAATGGAAGGCTTTACCTGCCCTATCAAGAGCTTCCCTTGCAATTATCTGGGACTACCTTTGCACTTCAGGACATTACATAGAGTTGAGGTTCAGCCAATTATTGATAAAATGGCAAGCAGATTGGACACTTGGAAAGGAAAATTTTTAAACAAGGCTGGGAGACTCAAGCTGCTGAACACAGTCCTATCCTCCATGCCAACGTACTTCATCACGATTTTTGCGCTGAAGAAATGGGTTATTAAAAAGATAAACAAGATTCGGAGAGGGTTTCTATGGAAGGGTTCAGGAGATGCTAATGGGGGTCATTGCCTTGTTCGTTGAGCCAAGGTTCAAAGACCAAAACAACTTGGTGGGTTGGGGGTGCTAGATTTAGAGCTTTTCAGCCGTGCATTGAGATTGCGGTGGTTGTGGTACCAATGGACTGAACCTGACCGGCCTTGGGTAGGCACTGATGCACCATGCAATGAGGTGGATAAACAACTATTCAGAGCAAGCACTACTGTCACTTTAGGAAATGGTCTGGCAAAATTCTGGGAGTCCTCATGGCTTAGTGGCCAGGCACCTCGTGATCTCGCCCCTAATCTGTATAAACTAGCATGGAGGAAGAATCAAAATGTACAGGAGGATATACAGAATAGTAACTGGACAAGGGGTCTTTGGAGAATGACATCGACTGAGGAAATGGCTGAATTGGTGTCACTTTGGGCATTGGTCAGTGAAGTTCAGCTTACAGAAGTGGAAGATGAAATTAAATGGAAATGGACTGCTCATGGACAGTATACTGCAAAATCAGCATATAATGCACAACTTGTTGGATCCTTTGGTAGGTTTGACAGTATGGCAATCTGGAAAGCAAATACAGAAGGGAAGCACAGATTTTTTGCATGGTTGATGGTGCAGCGCAAAATTCTAACAGCTGACAAACTACTGGTAAGGAATTGGCCTTGTACCCCTGAATGCCCGTTGTGCGATCAAGTTCTAGAAACGGCTGATCATTTGTGCTTGCACTGCGTCTTTGCACAAGAAGTGTGGTTACTTGTGGCGGATTGGGTAGAGGGAAAAGTGCTGGTTCCTGCTAGGGAGTTGGACATGGCGACATGGTGGAATTCGGAGCTGAGCGGCATTTCAAAATCACTCAAGCAAGAAAGAGCCACAATTACGATCTACACAGCCTGGAACATTTGGAAGGAGAGGAACCGGAGAATTTTCCAAAATACAGCAGCATCTCCACGGCATGTCTGTGAGTTAGTCAAGGAAGAAATGGCAGCAAGAGCAAGAGCATTTGGGCTGATACAGCCCCCTGATGTACCTTAGTTCTCATGTTAGTCGTTAATATGCTTGATATTAGAGTTCACATTTATATTTTATAATATCGACCTGATAACATTCCGCATGCTTTCCTCTCTTAAATGACATGGCAGTGCTCGTGCTAAATTTTCGAAAAAAAAAGATTTCAAAGGCTGTCCCCTGTCCTGGCCTGGCCTGAGCTGCAGCCTGCCCTCTGCCAACCGGCCAGAGATCAGAGCCAGACGGCAGGGGCGCAGCGCACAGGCTGATCACCCGATTGATTTGATTCCCTGTGTCCTCCTCCTCGATCTACGCGCTTGGCAGCTCGGCGAACAGCGGTGGAGATCGACGGCGGCGTGGCGTGCTGGTCAGCCGCCGGTGTTTGCCATCGTTTGCGTTGCGCTTCGTCCCGGAGGCGATGCAGAATGCAGTGCAACGTCCCCCAACCCCTACCGACTAGAGTACCGTGACGAGAGACTGGACTGGAGTGGGCGCGCGTGGCACCGAGCGGCGTCTTGTCGTGTCGTGTCCCACTCCCAAGTCCCAACAGAAGACGCTTCAAATTCCTGCTCGCTTTGATCACAGATACTCCACCTTTGATCATCTTTACCTAAAATTTATACGGATGGACAGCACAAATATATCATTACTAGACTTCCGGTGTGTTTGGCTGGCGTCTACTACAAGCGGAGGCCTGTTTGGTTGGTGTCTAACCATATGCCATAAATTAGGTCCCGTTTGGTTACATAGACTAAATTTTAGTCCTTGTTACATCAAATATAAAAATAATAATTAAAATTATTAAATATAAATTAATTAAAATTTTATTACATAATTGAGGATTAATTCGTGAGACGAATCTATTAAGCCTAATTAGTCCAAGATTCGATAATGAAGTGCTGTAGTAACCACGTGCTAAACATATGCTAATGATGAATTAATTAGACCTAATTTATATTATAGTTTTATAAATAACCTATATTTAATACTTATTAGCATCCATACATCCTATATGATATAGACTAAACTTTAGTCCATGTAACAGCCCTTACATTAGATAAGTTGTGGCTAGCTGCCGAAAAAGGCGTGGCCAGTAAAATTGAAGCCACATTTGCGGCAGGGTTTGACTACAAAATGTATCTATGATATGTGGGGTATGTATCTAAGAAACTATGGACAAAACACAACTATGGTAGTGAACCGAACAGCAGCTTAGCAAACTGTGGCGTGTTTAACTTTCAGCCTGGCAACTTTAGACACGAACTAAACACGTCCTTAGACGCGGCGTATCGACACCATGGCATGGCAGATTATTTTTGCCTCCTCAGCCTCAGGTACCTATTTTCTACTATCATGCCTCATCTCATCTCTAGAGATAGTGGGTTGTGTCCATTCTGCTGAAATATGTTGGCTTTTGATTGATAGCTTGCCTCTGCCTGCCGCAATCACTTACATTCAACCGACTTATATACTGAACAAGTTCAAGACTTGGTTGATGTCTTGATGCACTCACCAATTGTAGATGTTTCATGGTTACATTACAACACGTTTGAAATATTCATTTTCATGTGCGTAACTTCAATGTCTACTCTAGTATTTTGGCAAGGGGTCAAATTGATGCACTTACTAATACCAATACATGTATTATTGTACTGTGTGCATCATATGGTTTTGTTGGTGCAAAAATTGGACCAATATATTTTCTTTGAAAATAATTGATGCTGAGATACTAGTACTCTCCACTGGGGATGTGCTATCGTAGTAGCTTATCAGTGATCATATTCACCATGAATTGTTTGTTGGATATGCATACTTTTTCCCTGTGCTTCACATTGAAATCTTGATCACAATTCGACATCATTATTTATTTGTGGAATATGTGTACACTCGCTGTGATTAATTTTTATGTAGATATTGTAATGCTTAATTCTTATTTTTAGCGCTTTCATCTTTGTTAATTAGATAGACATTGCTTCTTCCTACAAACATTTGCTTTGGACCTGTTTCCTGTTGCTAGTAGATATATATCTTGCACAAAGAGTAGTTACTTAGGGCTCTCCAAATAGACATTGAGCTCTATTTATGATTTGATCTACCAGTAATACAGATTTGCATAATGCCTTGTGTTGCTGTACCTTGACAAGTACTGATTGATACACTGTTGGCATCCCAAAGTGATACACTTGTGAACAATACACATTGCACTGAATGCCTCATATGATTGGACTGTATAAACTGTATTGCCATTTTCTTTGAAAAAACAATACTGTGATAATAAATTGGGCTATTATTAGGCTAGTTTATCATTGTTGATGTTTAACACCAGTTCAGACTACATATTTGTAGGATATGCGTACTTTTGATGTCTGCTTCTTATGTGAATAAAATGTTCATGTCTTAGTCTTGTGTAAATGGAATGAGTTAGGCGGCCAATGTTTTTGTGTACACATGTTTCACCTAGATTCTGGACTAATTTGTTGATCAAAAGTTAAGAACTTGAGATCACTATGATTTATATGTGAATAATGCAATGTTTACTTCTTACAGTATCACTATTAGACACAGCCACTGCATCTTCCTATGCACATTTACTTTGAACTTGTTACACGTTTCTAGCTTGGTATAAATATTGCATAAATTAATAGTAGCTAAATGGGCTGTTCAATTATTCATCGAGAGAACTCCAGATTTGGATAATGTGTTTCTGATAAGTTTTGACTTTTTTTTGAAGGTCTGGGCAATTGGTCGGTTGACATCAGTTCGTCTGAACCAACTGAAGCAGCACCGTCCCACTGGATGCCAGGGGATTACCACTTGGTTGGCAACACCAGGCAGACATTCATAGGATGAGCTGAGAAGCAAGGGTTTGCAACTGTTTAATTTCCTAGGTGAACTCATCCCCCCCACCCCTCAAATTCGTGATCTCAGTTGCTCTACCCAGGTTTGTGCTAATACAATTTGGTTCCCCTGAAATTCCCTTTGATCCAGGTTTAGCTAGCAGCACTGGATTCGGTACGGTGACATGTTTTGGGTGGAATGGCATGCTCTGTGCTGGTGACGTGTTTGGGGGGCCTGTTGCAGATTAACTTAGCGTATTTGTTTCAGTTCATCCGGTGGCATGCTTTTGGAACAGTCTATGTTACCTATCTGTATGGATTATATCACCATGATTTGGTGGAGCACTGATGTATGTACTCGATCATGAGGGTGTTACCCGGATCATGCTTAATTTAAGTGACTTTGGACACCGTGCAATGCTATGCTATGCCATGATACATTGCTACATGCTGGGATTTAGCTCGATTTGGTTTTTGTTGGCACGGGCTCGTTTGGTTAGTCCGGATTTCACCGGAATAGTTCCAGCTAATAAAAAATTTGAAAATAGTTTCAGCTAATAAAAGATTAGTATAAATTAAGTAATTAAGCAATCTGGCTAGAAATCGTTCACCGTTCCGTGGAACCCAACGGGTCCTGAGCAGGATCGGTTCAGTACGAATGGCTGCCATGCCACGGCCGGCCGGTGTCCCTTTTGCTTTTGCACAGGGACATTTCAAAGGCTGCCCTGGCCAACGGCACGGCAGCAGGCTGATTTGAGTCCTTCCACGCTGGTAGCTCGCATTGTCGCCTCGAGGTACCTGACCGTTCAGGCCAGCAATATATATTATTTTATGCAGCTTAATAACACATGATAAGCATTACGAACTCACTATAAAAAGTATTTTAAAATGTATGACTCACTTTTATAATACAATATATATTAAAGATGGCATCGGTATTCTAATAGACTTATATTCTTGAGCAAAAGAGATACTACAGGAACATAGGACATCGCATTTTTTGTGAAATAATTATAAGCAAATACAAGTTTAAAAAATAAATTAGAAGAAACTAGCTGTTGAGTTGCCATGGGAAAAGCAATCATCTTATCCGCTCATTGACCTAACAAAATTACAACTCAAATTTTGCCTATAGTTAGTACAACCTACCCTATAATAATTTTTTTCTACAGAAATAATATGAGTTATAAATTCAATTTTTTGAGGTGACAAAGAACATCATAGTAACTATTTTTCACCATTATTTTCATAAATTAGTAGTACTTAAATATTAAATTAATCCTAAAGATATGAAATTACACAAAAAAATTAAATTAAATTCTGATATAGGATATTATGTCCACTTTTCTGCGACACCAAAAATTTTAAACATTAATCAAACCCAACTTACAAGCAAAGAAAAAAGAGACAACAATCTCTCAAGGGATTGATCAGAACAATGGAAACAGTTTATAAGGTAAATCAAGTCAAAATTTTATTACAGAGGCCAACCAACAAATTGAATAATCCGTTCATGTTCAAAAATTCCTGATAAGAAAATATATATAGACACAAAAATAGCAGAAAAAAGGGGCTTTGGGCTTGTTTAGATCCTAAATTTGCACCACCAAATTCACTATGCAAAAAGAAGATTCTCATCACATCAAAATGTCATAACATGGAGTACTAAATGTAGATGAAATAAAAAACTTAGTGCACAATTTTGTTGTACTCTACGATACCAACATTTTGAGCCTAATTAATCAATTTTTTGATAATTTTTCACACATACAAACGAAATGCTACAGTGACGCAATGATTATGAAGTGACACTTTACTCCTCCGAAATTTGACCTCCCCAGTTTCGATCTCCGTTGGTTCATCCCTGCCCCGGCTGCTTCCACTTCCCCACGCGGTGGGCCACACCGCTTTCTTCTGGCTCCCCACCGCCCACCAGTCCGTCCCCCCCCTGTCACGGCTGCCGCGGCATCCCTCCGGCAAAAACCCTGGCGGCCGCCGCCGCGCTCACCACTTCGCCGCTCGCAGCTCGCAACCCCCCAAACTAAAACCCTCCTCCTCCTCAGATGACGTCCCCGCCGCGCGCCGCCACCTCCGGCGACCCCGCCGCCCCGCCGCCGAGGTCCTCGTGGGTGATCCTCGGCAGCATCCCGCGCGTCGTCCAGGGCGTCGCCGACGAGGCCGCCGACCTGTCGGTGGCGCTCGCCGCGCCCCCGCGCGTGTCGCGCCTGACCGTCTCCCAGCGCGTCTTCCCGGACCGCCCCACGCCGCGGAACTTCCCGTTCGTCCTCGCCGCGGACAGCTCTGGCCTGCTGCTCCTCTCCGCCATCCTCGCCGCCCCGCTGAAGCGCGTCTGCATCGACCGCCCGGACAACCACTCCTTGCAGTGGCGGAATTCCGACCCGCGCTACTTCGTCCTCGACGCCACCACGGGCTCCGCGTTCCGCCTCCCGGACCCCGACCCACAGGAAACCATCATGCACCAGGGGCTCCTCGGCGTCGTCGCCTGCCCCGGCGGCGGCGGTCGCTACATGGTCGCCGAGCTCTTTCCCGTCTTCGGCAGCGACACGGGCGACCTCCGCTGCTTCTCCTCCGACCTCGGCGAGTGGGTCAACAAGAGTGTGCACTACCCGCTCCCGGCGCGGCCCCTGTCGCCGATCTGCACGCTCGCCTACCACGGCAGGCTCTGGTGGGTCGATTACTCCTGGGGCATACTCACCGCGGACCCCTTCGCCGACGACCCCGTGCTCGGCTTCGTCCAGCTGCCCCGGCCTTGCGAGTACAGGGAGGCCCACGGCGTGCTCGACATGTTCCGCTACGTCGGCGTCAGCGCCGGCAAGCTGCGCTTCGTCGACACCTACCGCCGCCGAGGCGCCCCCACCAAGGTCACCGTCTGGACCCTGCCCGACGCCAACGCCACGGAGTGGACGCTGGAGCACGAGGCTGCCTTCACCGACATCTGGGCCGACGAGTCCTACAAGGCCACCAACCTGCCCAAGAAGCCCCCCGTGCTCGCGCTCATCCACCCCCACAACCCCGCAGTCGTCTACTTCTTCCTGGAGGGCCACCTCTTCGGCGTCGACGTGCCCGCCCACAAGGTCGTCGAGTGCGAACGCTACCATCTGGTGGCACCTCCCCGTGACTTCGTCATCGCCAACCGATTCATCCGCGCTTGGGAGCTGCCGCGCGCGGTCTCCTCTGGTACGTTCCATGGTATCGTGCCTCATCTCATCTCCGTCTGCTGCTTCAGATTTATGGAGTAGCATGGAATGTCCGTGTGCTGCTGAAATGTGTTGGCTTGAATGCTTGATTGACCGCTGGCCTGTCTGCCTGCTGCCGCATTAACTTACAATCGAGAGATATACACTTTCCAGTTCATACATGGCTATGGCTTGATCGATGCACTCAGCCAAGGGTAGATGTTTCATCGTTACATATAGCAACAAAATTCTCTGATGTGCTGTATGCTTCATATGGTCGGTGTATGTAGATTGTGCTGACATTTCTTTCAAGAATTTTTTGGCTGAGATACTAGTATTCCCCACAGTGGTGTACTATTAGACTAGCTTATCTTGTTGATTTATACACTAGTTGAAACTAGCTATTTGTTGGATACGCGTCACTAAACTGTTTAGGTTTGGGTCGTATACGCAGTTGGATCCAGTTAGACCAGCCAATACGCCTGTGATATCCTAATTTCTTGGGTCACATGTTGGGATCACTAGCTGTTGAATATTTCTGACCTCACTGAGCTTAATTCGTATGTAAATATTGTAATGCTAACTTCAGTTATAGATGTTTTGTAATTACCCATCTTTGGGGAATTCTCTATTATGTCCCCGTGTTCAAGATTGCACAAATGTCTTGGCAGTGGTCTGAAATTGATGCACGCGGTGATCAATAATGCTAATCAAATGTTGGTTTATTGTATTTTACCCCTTCTATGGTCGGAGCGTATGAACTGCGGTGACAATTCATTGAAAAGTTGATGCTGTGATACTAGTATTCTATAGTCGGGCGTGCTTTTAGACTAATGTATTAGTGCTGATGTCTACACAAGTTGAGATATATTTGTTGGGCATGCGCACTTTTGCTTTGTACTTCATATGTGACTGAAATGTTTTATGTTTAAATCATAGTGGTATATATGGTTGGATCTAGTTAGATGGCAGGTACCCTTTTCCTACAAGTGTGATCTAGACTAATTTCGGATCACAAGTTGAGATCACTGGTTATTTGTATAACATGTGTACACGCTCACTGTGCTTAAGTATGCGATTGTTGAAATGTTTGATTCTTGTAGCACTGAGCATCTTAGTTAATGAGGCAGCCATTATTGCATCTTCCTGCACACAGTTGCTTTCCCTGCTGCTAGCAGATAGTATATACTTTGCTCAATCTCAATGTGTAGTTAATTGGGGCTATCCAAGTATTAATTTGTGATCGACGCACCAGAGATCTAGATTTGCATAATGCATTGTTGTGCTCTTACAAGTATTAACCGATTTTCTTTGAAGGGTTGGGGAACTGGTCGAGTCACATCAGCTCGTCTGAACCAACTGAAGTGCCACCATACCGCCGGATGCCTGGGGATTATGACTTGGTTGGCATGTCCATGATGGCATTCAAAGAATGAACTGAGGAGCAAGGATTTGCAGCTGTTTAAGTTCCTAGGTAAACTCATCTATCCAGTTGCTCCTTCTACCCTCCTACATTATGCATGCAGGAGTACTGTTGTACCAACTAATATATTTTGCCCTGACGATTTACCTTGATCGAATCCAGGTGTAGCTAGTGGTGCTGAACTCAAGTTATGGACTGATGACATGTTTTTGTTGGGATATGGCATGCTGTTGGTGTTGGAGCACTTGTTACTTTAGCTGTATGGTATGATGGATCACTGCTGTGGCAGAGCACTGTACTGGATCATCAGGGTGTGACCCGGATCATGCTTGATTTCAGTGACTTAATCACAATGCTATGCTGTTAGATGTTCTTGAGCGACTCACTGCCCCATGCTCGTGATGTTTCATGCTTTTATACTTGTTTTTTGTGTTAGTGTGAGCTTATTTGGGCGTTCAGCGCTGAGTAAATTGCCAGTCTGCAATGATCCATGCGAGAAGTGGTGCTTGGTTTCTTAACCGGCTGGCTGGATCTTGCTGCGACGATGACAAAACGGATGCCGGCCGGTTGTAGAGTCAGGACTTCACTTGGTGACTTGGATCTGCTGCTGCTAAGAACTAGAACTAGCTGTCTACTTTCTTTTAGGAAACCATGGCATGTGTTCTGCCTCTTGAACAACGAAACCAAAACCCTTAGCTCGGGGACTTGCTGAAACAAACCTTGCCATCGATCCATATAGCTTTTCCAGACTCTTTTTTTTAAATCTATGCCTTTGGTTCTCGTAAAATTTGAGTCGCTTTCATCAATCAACATGTAAAAAGCTGCATTGGTTGTCGCGTGTCCAAAAGGAGAAGAAAGGAAAAATGTGATAAAACTGCGCCTTATTTAGTTTCAAAAAGCAACCTAAAGTGCACTATACAAAAAGAAGATTCTCATCACATTAAAATATCGGCTCATACATAGAGTAAAATATAGATAAAATCAAAAACTAACTGCACGGTTTTGCTGTACTCTGCGAGACGAACATTTTGAGCCTAATTAATCAATTTTTGGACAATTTTTTATACGTATAAACGAAATACTACAATGATGCAATTGTTACGAAGTGACCCCAAACTCTCAAATCACCTCCTCCTCTAGACGAGGCCGTAGCAGAAAAGAAAAGCAGGCGAGGCGACGCCGGGCGTACAGTACCCACCCGCCTGGCCGCCTCTGATCGCAGATTCGGAGCAGCTGCTGAGGTAGCAGTCACCGGATTGCCCGGACGGGCAGCGCTCCTCCTCTGCTTTCCTTTCTCATGACCGGCTGCCGCGCCATGGCTGGAGCCTACTCCTTTTGCACGTTCATCAACGGCTGCTGCCTGCCCTGGCCGGCTGGCCGGAGCTGCAGCCCCAGCCTGCCCATGCTTGTTTAGTTCTCAAATTTAGAAGTCAAACTTTGGTTTGTTGGTGTGCGTGTGTTACTGTAGCATTTCGTTTGTATGTGTGAAAAATTATTCAAAAATTGATTAATTAAGCTCAAAATGTCCGTCTCGCAGAGTACAACAAAACTGTACAATTAGTTTTTGATTTCATCTACATTTAGTATTTCATGCATGCTATAACATTTTGATGTGATGAAAATCTTCTTTTTGCATATTTAAATTTAGATTGAATTTGGGATGAGGCGGGAGATGACAAGCTCCTGCTCATTGATTGATTTTGACTCTTCTCCTCGGCGCGTCGCGTAGAGGGGTAGGGCGCTCTACGCCTAGGAGGAGATCGGCGGACACACAAAGGACAGCGACCACGTATCCGATTTTGTATTGATTGTGATAAATAAAAACGAGCACAGTTTTATTTTTTGATAATTACCTGCAAAACACTGCCCAAGTTCTGGGAAGCATCTGAACTGGCAACAGCAGGCCAAGGATCAAGATCGAGGGCTCGAGGTCCACTTCGAACACACGATGCAAGTTCAGCTCCTGCCTCCTCCTCTCACCTGTCCTCTTCCTGCTTTACAGTTTGTTCTCCCAAGATCATGCTGGTGAGCATGAGCGCTGATGGCAAAGCATCTAAGAGAGAGGAAAATGTACTCCCTTCATTTTAAAATATATACAAGTAAATTAGTTTATTTTTAAACTAAAAAAATTGTTATAAACGATGCTCCCTCCGTACTCGTAAAGGAAGTCGTTTAGGACAAAGTTTGAGTCAAACTTTAAGAATATAAATCATGAATAACTTTTAAATTATTGAGTTTGAAATTATAAAAGTTATATGAATAGATTTATTTTGAAAATACTTTTATAAAAATATACATGTATCACTTTTCGATAAATATTTTTATAGAAATAAGAAGTCAGAGTTGTGTTTTAAAGACCGTGTCGCTGTCTTAAATAACTTTCTTTACGAGTACGGAGGGACCGTATATTTAAGAACGGAGGTAGCACCTGGGCATATATCAGCTCCGACTCGGATCAACTTCAAAAATGTCCTCGTGCGTGCAGCTGCAGGCTTGCAGCCCACCGGTGGCAAGCTTGGCTGAATCTGAACTGAGACTATGAAATCGAGCTCTGCTGGGCTGGGCGCCTTTCAAGACGCCGCCGCCGCTCTCGAGCGGGCCTGGCGCGGTCGCCGGCCCGAGACCGAGGCGCCCAGGAGGCTCGTGGCCTGGCCGTTTGAGTTGACCCCCATCTGTACCGTACATAGTAGATCGAATGGCCCGTATCTACATAGACGGCGGAAGTGGCCGCCTCTGTCACCCTCCCGGCTTTCCCCACTTCCGCCTCCAGAGTGCAGTTGATTTTTTCCGCAAACCGCAAACCTTTCGGCTGCTTCGTCTAATTCGATCTCGCTTTTGCAGAGATGGCGCGTCGTCAGCGTTGATGGATGTGAAGTGATCGATGCAGGAGCGGGCTCGTGGGTGGCTACTTGCGAGAAGAAACTCTAGAGCAGGTCAAAGGTATTTTCATCTCTGTGTTGTCTTGGTGACTGTTAGGAGCCGAAGCTGAACAATGTCAGAGCACTCAATTGAGATGTCTGTTTACTGGGAATTGGAAACAATGGCCTTGTTTAGTTCCCGAATTTGGGAGCAAACTTTGGTCTTTTAGAGTGCGTGCGCCACAGTAGCATTTCGTTTGTATGTGTGAAAAATTGTCCAAAAATTGATTAATTATGCTCAAAATGTTCGTCTCGTAGAATACAACAAAACTGTGTAATTAGTTTTTGATTTCATCTACATTTAGTACTCCATACATGCTATGGCATTTTGATGTGATGGAAATCTTCTTTTTGCATAGTGAACTTTAGAGGTAGAATTTGGGATCTAAACAAGTCCAAACAATGAAATGCATATTTGGTAGTAGAGTGAGATGGCGTGGTATGTATTCTGAAATGCATGTCTGAGCTCTGAAGTCTGAACTATAATCTGACAAACAAACTCAGGATTCAGACAGGAAAAAGGAAGATCAAATAAAATGATTAATTAAAAAAACAAAGAGAACGGCCAAAAAAACAATTGTCAGATTCTCGGTGACCTCAATCTTTGAACGGTTACAACAGTCCCAAAAAAGCAGATATTGAAGCCGGCTACTACACCAGGACCTAGTCTGAATGATTCCATTAACAATTTAACATTAGCAAAACCAGGCTTGCTCACCCAAGTTAGCTCTTGCCTTCTTCAGTCCTTCACCCTTTTCCTCTTCCTGCTTACTACTATTATCAGAATCATCTGTACTAAAGGATGAAAGCAAATGTTCGATTAAAAAAAAGGCTGAAAGCAAATGTTTGATAAAAAAAAAGGCTGAAAGCAAACATCTGACAAAGGAAGTACAATAGAAGAAACCACAAAACATTGACACTGTCTATGTACACAGGAAAAAAACACCTCTCTCTCCATCTCTGTGCCTGCTATTTACATCTGAGATCCCTGAGGCAACCTGCCCATGAACTGCTGGTAAGTTGCCATGGCATTCCCGTTTGCCACCTGCAATCTGGACTGCTCCTCTGGGTTCACCTTCACCTCACCTCTTGGCACTACAAGCCCTGTGCAACCCTGCATTGTTGGTGGATGACCAGGTAGTGCTGGCATGAAGGTCCCCAGAGATGGTACTGGTACTGCCATGCCAGGTGGGAGCATTCCGAAGGAGAATCCGCCTGAAGCTGCGTTGATTTGTGATGGGAGACAAAGTGGGCCATAGGCAGCAGCAGCAGCACTCAACTGCGGGATGCTGGGTTGTGCTGGTTCTGGCCTCTGGTGAAGATTGCTAGCCTGTGGTGCAGCACCAGAACTGGAGTTGGGATGCCCACCACTGTTTCTGGCAGCTGGAACTTCATGGTTGTGCTTACCCTCATACGTCGTGATCACAGACTTGAGATCATTTGAGGCTCTCTCAACATGCTTGCGCACCGAGCAGCCTGCATAAGTGCATTTGTAGTAGCTCCTGCAGACATATAGAAGGGTGTTTCTTGTTAATGGTGAGCAATTGAAAAGCTAAGATTTCCATTTTTTAAAACGTTGAAACATCAAGATTTCCAATTGGTTTCCTATGGAAGAGTTGTAAATGGCACTACAAAGCTGACCTTGGGTTTGGATTTCCTTTGACAACTTTCTGCCCATACTTGCGCCAGTGATAACCATCATCAAGGATGTCAACCTCACTTGTAGTCTGCACAACAATCCGAGGCTCCCGGACAGCTCTTGATGCCATAGCTGCCATGTCAATGCCATTGATGGTAGTGTTTGTAGTAGCAGAAACCTCCATCTTCCTGAAATAAATTGAAAGGAACAAATGAGCATTGGTTTTAACAGGATGGTATGCTTGTATTATATAGTTCGTCACAAGACCCAAACCTTCTTTTAGATTCAGTCTCATTTTCATCTCCATGATAGGTCGAGGGAATGATGTCATGTGTTGCCCTGTCATCTTTCTCATTGGAGGATAGTGTTGACGAGACATCTACAGCTTCTTGGGACTCCATAACACATGTATCAGCAATCTCTGTTGTGGTAAGAGAATTGGATAGCTTTCGTTCAAGAACTCCACTGTGCGCATCTTGGAAATGGTCATTTGGAGCCATTCCCCGTGAGGTTTCTGTGTTATTACCAGGCTTCGAACCAAAGCTCTCGGAGCCATCAGCTTGCAAATCATTGACTTGTGACAATGGGACACTTGGCCGGCGGTTGGGAGGCGGTAAAGGGTGACTGTGAGAACCTTTGTAGACTATCTCTGTTATATGACCCTCTTGAGAACGCTCCACCTTTTTCTTGACCGGGCAATTTGGGTGAGTGCATTTGTAGTAGCTCCTTGGGTGCTCACTGTTCTTCACTTGCTTTTGTCCATATTTTCTCCAGTTATATCCATCCTCAGCAGGCGCAATAACTGGAACTGAAGAATCTTCTCCATTTTGGTTTTCCTCACTCTCTTCTTGTTCATCGGCAGGGGAAGGATGATCGTTATCTAGCATGGAATCACATGTGCTAGGTTTAACAAGATTTTCCTCAGTTTCATCCTTGGTTGCAGTTGTGTTAGCCTGAAGACTTAGCTCCCGCTGACTATCATTTGCTAAGGACGGGGTTTGGTGAACAGCACTTAAACTCTGGAAAGTGTAAACTTTGTCAGGCCAATGCGTTGTGAACCGAAAGATGTGTTTGGCATGTCAAATTTACAAGACAAAGAAAATGCATTAGTAAGGAACGGAAATGACAGAATGTAGGTGACGTGCCAATAATATTTCAGCAAGCATACCTTGTCCACAGTTGACAAACTTGGGGGTTTAGACCTCAAAACGGGCTGGAAGGAAAATGCACAGTCTTCACGTGAGTGATCTTCAGCCTTCTTGGGGACCGGGGGTATCATTGATTTAAAGTTATTAGGCATCAAAAATGGCAACTTGCCAGTTGTAGGAGAAGGTTGTGACTGCAGATATCATAAAAATTTACGGGTTCACATCACAAACAGTATAAAGAAACTAGGAAGGAGTGGACCATCTTCTCTATTTTATCCTTTTCTTTTAAAATTTCTTTTTTTCTTTAAGAATTTCAAAAGTTGTAAAAGAAATAAATGCATTCGAGGTTGGAAAATAGTCCAAAGATGCTTTGATCTAAAAAAGGAAAATAGCCCTAGATGTTGCACTATGTATGACTTAACCAAGAACGATGGCTATCTCAATAGGTGTTATATAGATTCTTACGATGGCATTGGGTAGAAAAACCGGTGACTCAAGAAGCTCTCTTGGACTCACACCAGGTGGTATTGTCACAGGAGACCGAATTGGCGCAGAAGAGCTGACGCGAGATGTGTCGATTTTCAGAACGCCGAAACCAGCCCTGGCAGCCATCCTCTCTGCAAGACCTCCATGTGAGGTCGATTTCTGATTTGCGCTAAAAAGGTTTGATTCAAGCTGCAGAGGGGCTTTTGTATCTTGAACAGTTTCTTCAAGGCTCGAATCAACGAAAATTTTGCTCCTCTCAATTCCATCTTGTGGTTTGTTGCTGCCACTGTCACAGAAGATGCTGGAGAATGGACCAGAGCTGAATTCTTCGTTCAAGAAGCTTGACATCAGTGTTCTTGGGTTGGGTGAAGGAAGCATCCAATCCTCCATCAATGCTCTGCGGTTGTCGGTCCCGGCCATGCCGGTGGTGATTCTAACTCAGACTGAAACATTTAAACCAAACCCATTATTTTAGTTGAAACACTGAGCAGTCCTGTTAATGAAATCAAACAGGTGGACTATTTCTTATCAGCTGGAAAAGCATATTGCCAGATATGGCACATGACAGCATAGCTGGAAATAAAGAACAGATTTAACTGAAGATCCAAGCATCCGTTTGACATATAAACACATGAGCTCAGGAATTCAGGATATGGATAGGTACAGATATGAGGAAATGGGGCAACCTTTGCACAAAGATATTCTACAACAAAAGTGTAGACACATTGAAAATAGAACAATTTTCACTGCTTAACCCAGGAGATTATTTAAGAAGGTATGGAATTCATACTCACCAAATTACAAAATACATACAAACACACTGAAGAGCCCTTGTAGATGTTCTTTTATGCCTACACAACGAATTCATGATCCTATGTCCAAGCAAATTACTGCTAGACTAGCTGAACTTGTCACAAACATTTGAACTGAATCCAAGCACAACATCGCAAGTACAATATGATGATATGGATAGACTCAAGCAGCCAAATAACCACTGTAAAAATCACAGGTCATGCCTTGAATTCCGGCAAAATGACCCGCAGGCACAGTATTCTGATACAAACTACAGTGTACAGGTGATTCCCTGCTCAAACTATGAGCCAAGCCTCAAACTTCATACACAATTCAAGTAAACAAAGAACCCACAGAGCCTCAGCTTTGACGAGAAAGGAGTTGCCTTTGGCCAGAAAACTCATCAAAACATATAGCGAAATTAAACGCAGTAAGGCATTCAGATAGGCACCTGAAGGCCGGAGCGGTCGGCAGCAACGATACGCCTCCTCCTTCAGAAAGGAGAACCGCCTTTCTATGGGCGCCTGAAGGATGTGCGAATGGGCTGCGGCGGAGACGACAAGTTGGTCAAATCCTGCGCCCGTGGGGATAAGAACAATCGACCAGACCAAAATCTGTCTTTCAACGGCTTCTTTTTTGTTCCTTTTCCTCTCGTAATTCTCTCTCACCAGAACAATAACCTATCAACCACGGCAGCAAAAACCTTGCAAGCAGCAGTGGAAATCAGATTCTTGCTCCACGAAGAAGAATCTGTTCCGAGACAACTGAATTGGATTCACCTCTCTCTCTCTCTCTCTCTCTCTCTCTCTCTCTCTCTCTGGTTTCTTGGTATTTATGGGGAGCTGGTTTACGCGAGGGGGTGGAAGAGGGAGGGAGAGAAGGGCGGTTGGCCGAGAGGAGGGAGGCGAAGTGAACGGCGGCAGAGAAGCTGGAGGCGATTCGCTGCAGTTGCAGGCGATAGGCTCCTAATAATTTTGAGCACCGAGTGGCAGAGCTGTCGCCTTCCCCGCTCACTTTTCCCCATCTTTTATGGAAGCGGTTGCTCTTTAACCGCCTGGCGGTTTAACTTTAACCATCTTTACATGCGTCATTATCTGCACTATTTCATCAAATGGTGCTCCTTTTTTACAGCAAAAAAACATTTTTTTTCTAGATTAGTACTACTATACTTTCCACTAGAATATGAATTGTTTAAACAGCACAAATTCAACATCCACTGTCACCACACCTGCTCCCTCCGTCCCAATACGTAAGCATTCGTAGGGTTCAAATTTTACGTAAAATATAAGTATTTTTAGGGACAAGACAAAACTAAATGGGTTGGTGGGTTGGATGGAGAGTTGGTGAACAGTGTAAAATGAGAGGTATTGATGTCTTTTAGCAGTTCTGCTATTTTTTTATTTAAATGCTTCGAATGCTTATATCGTGACACGGATGGAGTATTTCAGTAGATTAAATAGAGTTAAAACAAAGAACATGTCATGCCAAGTTGTACATGCCCAAGATGTTTACTAGTATTATTTTCCTGTTTCAAAGTACTCCAGTAAAGAGGCCAGAGATGCCCCGAGCCCTGCAGGTTGCAGCTTGAGCTGAGCTGACAGCCCCACTCCTTGGGCTCTAGCAGCAAGTGGTGCCGTACCGAAACACTGAACAAAGATCTTGCACTGTACGGGGCCAGCAGGAGTGGCAAGGTTCATCTTCTCTTCCCAAGCTCGGTGGTCTCATCCCATGGCAAAGCCATCTCCTTGGACTGACCACCAGTTTTGGCACCATGCAAGTGCAACGAACCTGGCGTCCATGATCCATGCGGCATGGAATGGATGCATTCAGGTGGATCGCCAGACCCCACGTACACAAGCACAGCTGCGATGATGAACAGGAGCATCTGAACTCTGAACCAGCGAACGGAACTCTGTCAAATGTCTCGGTAGAACTGGGAGGTTTGTGCACTGTTGTTCGAGAAAAAAAAGGTTTGTGCACTGTTGCCGTGAACTAATGATTAATGAACAGAGGCAGCAGCTGGATTACTGAACCCGGACTCTTGAGTGCCTGCATAGAACTGTGAGCTGTCTGCTTGAGCACCTGCGGTCAGTGAACGCTGCACAGAACCGACAGGTAGCATATTCATGAGCTATGCAACAAGATTGCTGAGATCGTGTGATCCTGTGGAATGGAGCCGATCTTTGTGATCTGTGGAATGGAGCCGATCTTTGTGATCTGTGGAATGGAGCCGATCGACCATGAGAGCTGACGTCTGACTGGAATATGTTTGTGTCTTTACTCTTCTTATACAATTCGTACAAACTTCAGTGACTGATCATGGAAGAGGAACCGTTATAAAGCAAATTTGGTAACTGAGCTACGAATTTGAGCAGATACAATGAATCAAGATCATTTTACCTTCTTGGCATATCAAAGATCAATATGATTATCTGCTTAAACTATGTTTCTTACTGGGCTAGATAACCTGCCTGGTCGGTCCAACTAAAGTTCTCCACTTGGTGAAGATAACGGGAGAAAGAAAAGGCTCCTGGAATCTTATAGTTTAAATATAAAAAACAAAAAATAAAAAAACATAATTTAATGTTGCTACACGTTTCAACGCTGCGATTCAGTCGTAAAGGCAGTTTTCAGTTCTACAACAGTTTGCACTGTGATATTTCCATAAACAGCAATACAGCATCCTCAGTTTATCCGCTGATTATTTTTAAGGAATATGGTAGCTGTTCACTTGTTCTGCCTTCTCATTATACCATTATAGAAGAGTTATCTCCTAATCTCCATACGTGTAATGATGTACTACACGTAGGATTGCGCTTTTGTTTTATGTGTTTCTTCTTCTCTTTTAGCTTTGTTACGTACGTGGCATCGGATCCTTGCTTATCTGGCCCGCAAAAATGGGATTAGACTAATTGCATGGATAATATGGAGGAAAACAGGTAGCCATCATGCAGAGAGCTGAGATGGAGGATGTAGATGTGGATATGGTTTTCACGAGAGAGATTGGTTCGGAAGCAAGAGAGAAATTCTCAATTAATTTTACATTCGCGCAATTCCTTATTTGTGATTGCAAATCTTGGCTTTGCCTTATTTGTCATCATTCGTTATTGTATCGATGACATGCGGGGCTCACACAACACAGTAGCAACAAGAGACCAACACCTTACAGCTTGTCCTTCTCGGTTTAATTAATCACAGTTTCTTAATGTAATTTTAATTCATTAGCAAGAACGTACGTGCTGATAGAAAATATACATATCATACTGGTTACGAACTCGATGATTATACTAGAGGGTTTTCGTAAAATTACAATGTATTAAAGAACCGTGGGTTGATTTTTATAAACATTATAGGATTTTCATAAAATTATGATGGTTTGATTGACGAAGCGAAAGTTGGATCTTTATAGTATATATATAGACTAACAAATATGCCCGTGTGACACGTGCATGCTACCTTCATTATGCCGGCGATTACGACTCTACTGTTTTGACGATGAGGAGTAGGGGTGGGCAGAAAAAGTGAGACCCGAAGCTCGAACCCGAAAGACCCGAGCCCGAACCCGAAAACCTGAAATTTAGAAAATCCGAAGTTAGATCGGATTTTAAATCTCGTAACCCGAATTAAATTAGGGTAATTCGGGTTTGAGTTCACGGTACCCGAATAACTCGATCTACCCGAAATATGTTAGAAATTATATATATTGTAACTCATAAGACAATTCAAATGGTCTTATCTTTTTATTTCCTTTTCTCTTACGTCAAAACACTATAGCTCTATGTTAGTATGATCTTTTTTTTGATGGTTAATAGATACATCATTGAATCATTTTTAGACTTAAATGATGTTAGGTCTCTTAAATATTACTAAAATTATGTTTCGCTATGATGTAATAAGGTAGATCGGGTTACCCGAACCCTAACCCGAACCTGAATTTATAAAAAATCCAAAAAAAATCCAACACAATTTTTTATGGATAAATTTTGGGTTTCAATTTTCAAAATTCAAAATTTTCAAAACCCGAAAAACCCGACCCAAATTTTTGTGGACAAATTTTGGGTTTCAATTTTCAAAACCCGAATTTTTCAAAACCCAAAAAACTGACCCGAATTTCTCGGTAACCCGAATGCCCACCCCTAATTAAGAGTCCTGGGTTCACACTTCGTAGGGCGCATCACTTTTGGTTCTTGTATATTTTGATGATGAGTAGTTATGGGTTCGGACTGTTTCATCAAGCGTGGTTTGACGAAAAAAAGAGCCTAATAGGTGGGATCGTAGGAGGGATAATGTTTCAATGACTAGTGGGTCCGTGAGCTGGCGAAAGTTTTACATCTTTATAGTATATAAGATAGATAGATATAGATGTAACCCCACCATTTGCTAGAATTCTTCTCCACAGTGACGAAGGTCATGAAATAGTGAGAAAATTATGCCAGAAAGACCCCTTGCCAATGAGTGGGCGCCTATATGGCGCACGGAAGCCAGTTAAGCTTGCTGGCTTCCGGTTAGGCCCACCGTCTCCTTCTTCCTCCTCGCGCCCCCTCGTCCTCCGTATCCGCCCCTTCGTCCTCTGCCCCGACCAGTGGGTGCTGCGTCGACCCCGTCCTTTCTAACCCGATGGCCTCGCCGCCCCCCGCGTCGCCAGTCACCGCCCACCGCCTGTCCGGCCCCGCCTGGCCGGCGGCGTGGTCACCTCCGCCGCCGGACGAGCCGCCGCCACCGGACCTTTCCTCCGCCCCTCTTCTTCTTTTCTATGGCCGGCAGCCATTGGAGCCCCCACGTGGCAACCCTGAAGCCCTAATCCTAATCCCGCCGCCGCCGGCCTCGCCCATCACCCGCGACCGATGCCTCCGAGCTGCCCCCGCTCACCTCCCGCCCCTTCGCCGGCTCCCGCTCCGCCCGCTCGCCGGCGCATGGCGGCATCACCCCAAAGAAGACGATGGAGATCGTGCGGTTCATATTGGCCGCACGAATCTCCAACATCAAAAGTCAAGTGGCTTTGATGGCTTGCGGAAGCCATATAGTTCCTGTGTCAACGATGCACCAGAGCCCGTCCACGGAAACTCTTGGACGAGCCCATATATATATCTATACCGGATTGCTGGGCTCGAGGCCCACGAAGGCGCCACTTGTGTCCTCGGCCTGAGGAGCCCAGCAGCAGTTTCAGCCTTCTGTTTCGGAAAACCGTGGGCTCTCGCCCACCGCTCGCGAGTCCGCTGCCCGGAGCGGTGCGTCGCGCCGCCACGCAGCTCAGCCGCCGCGCCCGTGGACGCTCCCTTCTCCCTCACCTCGCCGCCCCCAACAAGTCAACAACCCACGCCCATGGCCGCCGCCGCCGCGCACTAGACTCGCGTCGCCGCTCCTCGCCCCGGGATCGAGCGAGACCAGATGCTCTCCCTGGGCGCCATCCGCAAGCTCTGCGCCGCCTTTGACGCCGTCGCGCTCACCGTCATCGCCGCGGGGCTCTCCCGGCCGCCCTCTGGCCGCCACCCATTCTCCTCCGCGCACGCGCACTCCCCGCATTCCGCCGACTTCCCCACCATCGCCGCCTGCCGCGCTGCGGTCTCCGCCTCCAAGGGCAGCCGCCGCCACCGCCAGCGCTTCCCCTCCCCCGCGGCCGCTGTCGCTGCCAAGGAGGAGGAGGAGGAGCCGGTGCTGCTCAGGATCAAGCACGAGCGGGACCCGGAGCGGCTGTACGAGCTGTTCAGGGCCAATGCACACAACCGCCTGCTGGTGGAGAACCGCTTCGCGTTCGAGGACACGGTGGCGCGCCTGGCAGGTGCTCGACGGAATGATCTCGTGGAGGAGATCCTCGAGCAGCACAAGGCGCTGCCGCAGGGGAGGCGCGAAGGGTTCGTGGTCAGGATCATCGGCCTTTACGGGAAGGCCGGGATGCCAGACCATGCTCTGCGGACGTTCCAGGAGATGGGGATGTACGGATGCCCGCGCACAGCCAAATCTCTCAATGCCACCATGAAGGTTCTGGTTCGAGCACGACTGTTTGATGAGGCCCTGCGGCTGTTTGAGGAGGGATCGGAGAAGTATAGCGTCGAGCTCGATGACATCTCGTATAACACAGTGGTGAAGATGTTGTGCGACATGGGGGAGTTGCGTGCGGCTTACCGCGTTATGCTGGACATGGGGGAAGGTGTGCGACCCGATGTCATCACGTACACAACGCTCATGGCTGCGTTCTATAAGTGTGGCCATCGTGAGGTTGGGGATGGTTTGTGGAACCTCATGAGGCTGAGAGGTTGCAACCCGACGCTGGCTAGCTACAATGTGAAGATCCAGTTCCTTATTAACAGGGGAAGGGGGTGGCAGGCATATGATTTGGTGCGGAAAATGTATGCAGCAGGGATCAAGCCAGATGAGATCACATACAATCTAATTATCAAAGGTTTCTTCATGATGGGTGAGCATGAGATGGCCAAGAAAGTGTTTGGCGCGATGCATGGGAGAGGATGCACGCCAAACCAAAAGGTTTACCAGACAATGGTCCATTACCTCTGTGAGAAAGGGGACTTTGATTTGGCATCCAGATTGTGCAAGGATAGCATGGAGAAGAACTGGTTTCCCAGTGTCAAATCTATTAACCAACTGTTGAAAGGCCTCATGGCAATCTCAAAGGATAGAAATGCGATTGAGATAATGAAGTTGGTTACTGGGAGAAAACCTTCGTATTCAGATGATGAAATGAAGGTCTTCAAAGACATATTATCTCATGGGAAGACTGGAAGATAAGTTGATGGCTGAATAGGAAATTTTGCTGTAAATCCACCACATGTAACTGTAAGGCTGTTGTTGACATTCTTTTATCTCTTTGTTTTCACAGTCAAATTGAAATGAGTTAGATCAAGGGGTTTTGAATAATGAACCATCCTTTCAGACTCCTCAGGTAGCAATTGTAATGCTTAAAAGATGTTATTATAAGTTATAGAGAATACCTCTAGCAGAAATATCATGGATGGCAAAGACTTTAAGAGCTGAAGATTCTGTACTATACTTTCCATTGGCTAATGTTTTGAAATGTCATAAAAAGGTTATGTTCAAAATAATTGAACATAACTACATAAGAACGTTTCAAAACGCAGCTCTGCTGAGTGTCGATGAAATAATGAAGTATTCTGTGCAGTGTACCAAATTATGTTTGGGAAAGCCTGATCTTGTTATCTTTTTTTTTTATTTTGCCATCTCACCAAGATCGAAGTTTACATTTATAACAAGATACATTTTTACTATGCCTGAAAGTTTTTCTATGATAATTACATAAGGTTTCAAATTCGTCTTGCATGTTTCCTATTAAAAGTATCAAGTTTCTTGACAACACTGTTCAAATTTGTGACTGATCATACCAGTTTTCAATTACCAGAATTACTTCTCGTCACCGAGTGACTAAAAAGTAACTAACATGGCATGCTACTTGATGCATCCACCTCTTCCACGCATCAGTTCAGAATAGTTATTAATAACTTATTATTGTGCATTGCTAACTAATGTAAAACAAACTAATGTAACCAGCGTAACTAATTGTAGTGCATATTTGGATTGAAGCCCTTGCTTGCCCTACCATAAGTTGATATTGACCCATTCCGTTGGCAGACATTTGGATTGAAGCCAGCATTTGGCGAGCCCACTCCAGCACTGCACATGCTAGTTGATTTCCTGCCAAAGGATGTGCGACACTGCAGATGGCAAAAAGCTCTGCCAGATATTTGGCGAGCCTAGGTTTGGCGGGGCACCTGCAGGCAAAAATTAAATGTGCCCATATTTCTTAGATCTGTGTAGTTTTTGCACCTATAGTATGCGATATGATTGGAATGTTTGTGATTCTTTACATGACTGAAATGATAGACATGGCATGTGCAACTGTACATTACTTTTCAGATTATTTTGGTAGGTCAGAATACAACTTGTTTCTTATCGTTCAGTAGTTATCAATTTGAAATCCATGATGCACATTTCATCATATTTTTGCCAATATGGAGACAGTCCTTTGCCCCCTTAACCATGTAGCTTTAAGTTTTAGCATCTGTTACATTATATTTTTTTATAGATTTTTTAGAAGGTTTCACATGAGTAATCTCAGGACAGAATCCTGCATTCTGCTCATATGTGAAATGCCAGTGAATAACTGAAAGTAAAAAAAATGAAATAAACATATGTTATTTATATGGAACCCTGGGCTTAGAACAGTACAGTTGTGCTTGTCTTAAAATCCCAAATGATTTTTCACTATTCTTGAAACAATTTTTTAGATACATGGATCCTGGAAATTCCATTGCAACAAGATGATAAATATGCCCATTTAAGACCCTAGTCCAATGTTGCTGTGCATTCTTCTTTCTTTGCAGCTTGCAGTCAGGCGGTCAGCTGACAGTCTTTGACATGCTTGACTAAATGGAGATAAGAGCAAGGAAAAGAATAAAGAAACAATGGAGATTGTGGAATGGGGTTGTACATGTTTCAGCAACATCAACATCAGAATTCAGAATGACTGGATGTCCTAAGATAGGAGAAAGGTGCTTATTAGTAATTTAGTCAACATGGAATACACAACTGAAACAAATTTGTCATATTTATTTTCATCCACCTGTCAGCACTTACTCATCTATATACTTAGGCAGTGAAATGGTGCTAGTTATTCGTGTGATATTTTCTTTAGCTTTATTTCAGCATAGCCATTCTGCATGAGAATTACTAGTTCACTGAAAGCACGCTTCTGACAAAACAAAGAGAGAGCATGGTTTCATCTTGCTTACTCTTCATCTGCAATTGATCTTCAACAGCCCTTTTAAAGTACAATAGCACACATTGATTTGCAGTGTAACAGCTTTACTCTTGTAGATTGAGTTATCCTTACCCATTTGCTGCAGGCAGACATTCGGAAAGCACCACCTATTTTGTTGCTTGGAAGCCGTGATGGAAAGAGCCTTAAGGAATGGGATCATGGCAAATCAAGCAACCCGCTGCAGATTTCTATATGCAGCAATCTTGTAGTGAAGCTGTATACTGCTAGCTCTGGTAGTGTGACAGTTGTGAATCAGTGTAGTTGTATATCAGTGTTATCATCTCGCTGCACCTGTAAATTCCAGGATCACTCTTTAGGCTCTTTCTTGTTTGTGTTTGTTGTGAAATAAAAATTACATCATCTAAAATTTCTATTGACTTGTGGTCATTTCCTTGTTTATACTTCATTACATTGGCATTGTATAATCTGCTATATATTATTATGAAAAGTAAAATGCGGCAATAATCCAATGCCAAGAAACATTTGGATAACAGAAGCATTGCTCCATTGGCATGCAGTTTTGTAATATTGCATCTAATCAATCCTTCTATTTAATTTTTGAATTACAAAGAAAGATGGAGTATATACTAAGTCTAGATACAGAAAACGTAAAAAAGATTTATAATTTAAAATGGAGTGGTACAAAACTACAAATACTATTACTGATGAAATACACCTTATATATACTCACACCTTATATATACTAACTTCGGTCCTACATAAGTGATGTTTTTGGACTTTGACCGGTCTTCAAAGCACAAATGTAACTGGAAATTTTTTATATAATATTTATAAATAGAATTTTATTCTTATAAAATTAAATTTGATACAAATATACCACTCCATTGCCAAATTAGATAACAAAAAAATATCCAAAAAAAAAGAAAGGTAACCCCAAATTGGCTGTTTCCAGTTCCATTGCCCAATCGGCTATTCCTCCTGAACCATGGAATGAACACACCCCTTCCTGATTCTCGGTTTGGCCATCCACCATTCCCTCTCCCAAATCCCAACCATATGGCCCACGTGTCTGGGAATACCTGTCCCCGCAATTCTCCAATCCAAAGTCCACACTCCAGGCCCGAAAGCAAACGGGGAGGAGCACGCCATGGAGAAAAAACCTCGAGCCGCCGCCGGCGGCGGTGGCGGCGACGGAGGCGGCAGCCGCGGCGAGACCTCCGGGAGTTCTGGAGGTGGAGGTCTGGTCGAAAGGCTCCCCGAGGCACTCTTGGTGGAGGTGCTCGGCCGGCTCGAGGTGGACGACGCCTGCTCCGCCGCCGCGTCCTGCCGAGCGCTCCACGGCGCCGCCTACGCCGCCATCTCGGCAATCACAACCATCGACCTCTCCGTGAGACTCCCCTCCCCTGCCCGCCCCTCCCGCTCCTCGTCCCGCCGTACCCTCCCAAACGGTCCCCCCCTAAACGCTGGGGTTTGCTCGCTCGCTCTCGCAGGCGTTTGCTCCGTCGAACGCGATCCTGAGCACGATTCTCGCGGGGAACAGCGCGATCCGCAGCCTCACCGTCAATTGCAGCCTCCTCGATGACTCCGCTGCCTCTGTCATCGCGAAGTGTAGCCTCCGCGAGCTCTCGCTGTTGAAGTGCTCCTTCACGATGAGCTTCTTTTTGGCTATTGGTGAGAGATGCCGCAATTTAAGGTATGATTCTTGTGTATGCCCTTGTATGCAAGCGAATGTATTTCTTGAGAAAGATTGCATCAGGAGCAATGCCCTGCCCAGTTTATTCTCGTTGGTTGTTGCAGTGAAATGGAATCATTGAAGTTACAATCTAGTTTTGGGCCATTGTTTTCAAGTCACAGTGATTGACTGTTATGCTAATACATGTTGTTGAGACATGATGAAAAGTTGAGTATGCTTTAATGGTTTAACCTGTATTTAAATTCAGATCATTGAAGCTGGAGGTGGCAGTTACTCCAGACGTTATATATTCTCGTTCTGGATTAATTACTTGCCTAGCACCTATCTATGCGGGATGCATTTACTTGGAGGTGAGAAATATTTCTCGTATGAATATGATAATCTTCCTCACATAAAAACATGGTCGTTTTGTAGCAATATTGCAGTATTTGAAAATTTGTTTGGTTTCAGTATCTTTTGGTGACTAAATACACAGAATAAATTGAATAAGATTAACCGCAGACTTTGAATAATGATATGGAGCTTTTGGAAGAAGTTCATTTAATTTGGCTCCTGGGTCTAAGAAGTCTTTTTCAATCTTTAATACAGACTCTTTGGCTGAAGTTCCCTCTGCTGGATCCATGCACTGCTGATTATGAGACCGGATTGCCTTTGATTCCCAGTACTGTCAAGGAACTGTTGCTACAACCTGTGTCTCATTCTCGGGCAAAGATGGTCTTCCCTAGAACCACATCTCTGCAAAAACAAATCACTGACAGTTTGGAATCACTCTCTTTAGTTCTTGACACAATAACGGATGAACTTGTTATGTTGATCACCGGTAATGTCTGTAACTTGGTTGAGCTCTGCCTGGAAGATGAACCTGTTACCCAACCAAATTTGCCTGAAGATTTGACCAATATTGGGCTTCAAGCACTTGGCGTGTGCCACAACTTGAGACATTTATCTCTGACACGTCGTTACTGTGACTTCAGACGGGTAAATGACTTTGGGATACTGATGCTTGCTGAAGGATGCAAGCAACTCAGAACCATTAGGTTGAGTGGGTTTTCTAAAGTAAGCGATGCAGGGTATGCTGCCCTTCTCCACTCTGGCAAGGACCTAAAGAAATTTGAGGTTAGTAACGGCTTGTGCTTGTCAGACTTGGCATGCCTTGATCTTGATAAGGCAGCTCCAAATATCACAGAAGTGAGGTTGCTTAATTGTGCTCTCCTAACTAGTGATACGGCCATCTCTCTCGCACCCTGCACTAACTTAAAGGTTCTTGATCTCTCGGGTTGCAAGAGCATTGCAGACTCTGGCTTGGTTTCCATCTCACAACTTCCCAATCTAACTCTCCTGGATCTTGCTGGAGCTGACATCACTGATGCTGGTTTATCAGCACTAGGGAATGGAAGGTGCCTGATATCTTCTTTGTGCTTGAGAGGGTGCAGAAGAATCGGCAGTAATGGAATAGCTTCAATGTTGTGTGGGACTGGTACCATCAACAAAACTTTAGTCTCACTTGACATTGGGAATGTACCAAGAATATCATGTCGAGCTGTGACAGTGATCGCCAAGAACTGTGAACAGATAAGCAGCCTGTGTCTGCGGAACTGCCTCCTCATAACCGATTCATCTCTCGAGGTGCTAGGTTCTATGAGCCGCGACTCCGGTAAATGTGCCCTGAGAATGCTTGATCTCGCCTATTGCAGTAAGCTTTCTCGTAATTTCCTGAGACTCTTTGAGCCACCATTGTTTCGAGGCCTGCGGTGGCTTGGCGTCGGGAAGAATGTGGTTCAACGTCGTGGCTGCAGTCCAACGGTTGCAGAGCTTCTGGAGCAAAAGCCAGGATTGACAATCTGTGGCAATGCGTGTGACATGGGCTGCAGGAACAAGTGCCATCCTGATATTCGTTTTTCTCAGTAGACGTTGTGATTGCAGTTCGAGTAGATGTTGTTGTGATGTTCTTAAGTAGATATGTGATTGCCATTCGAGATGATGGTGTAATGTTCTGTTCATTCTTTGACAAAACTAGACTAGTAGTTTGCTGCCTGCAATGAATAGCAGCGTTGTATACTTAAATAAATTTTATTGGACAATTCTGGTTTGTGTGTTTTTTTTACTTGTCAATGATATTTCAAGTTGCTGTCGCTAGCGGCTATCTGACTAAAGCTAGCCCTCTTTGGCTTGCTTATAACATTCAGATGTAACCTCAAAAACTCGAAACATGTCAACAATATTTTAAGTTGCTGGCGCTAGCGGCTATCTAAGTAATCTAACTACAGCTAGCCCTTTTTGGCTTTAGAACATTTAGATGTAACCTCAAGAAGTCAAAATGCCATAAAATAGGTTCACGTCAAGCTTTGCTGTCGCTAGCGGCTATCTGACAACATCTAGCCCTCTAGGCTTTAGAACAGTCAGATGTTATCTCAACAGCTCAAAATGTCATAAAATAGGATCATGTCAAGCTGCATTCTTCCATGGTCATCAATCATAATACATCAAGCTGCGTTGACACATTAACACGGCAAGAAATGATGTCAAGTTTTGCTAAGCGTGGTGAAATCGGAAACCAGCATCAATATCCACTTGGCACGGTGAGTCAAATAGAATGACTAGGAGAGGACAACTTTACAGATCAACTTAAGCAAAGTGGTATTTGGCACAGAATCGAGCAAATCATCATTTTCGCCTAGAAAGTTTGATGTAACTCAAGAGCTGCCATATAGCCGATAGCGCATAATAGATTGCATGCAAAAAATTGCCTCGGGATACAAGAAGCTATATCCAAAAATCTCCACATATGAGAGCAACAGCCTACATAAAAGCACCACGGCCTCCTCTCCTAGTTGCAGGTCTCTCGTAGCTTGTGTTGATCTTCTCAACCAACTCGTTCATTGTACTGCCAAGTAAAAATTTTGAAATAAACACGAGCAAAATTTCAAGTGAAGAATGACCTAGGGCATAGAATAATCAAGGTATTAACAAAGGAACTAAAACTTCTCAACAGGTAACTGCATACCTTGAGCAGTTTGTGAACATTGCAAGGTAAGTCATGAGGAGAGTGTCGTTGTATTCCTGGAAAGAATGAATGGCCTCATCATAATTACACACACAGGGTTAAATATGCAACACAAAAAATTAAAGATAATTGTTTTTTACTGGCAACTGTAGCTGGATTTGCTATTTCAAACAATGGTTTCATTGAGTAAATCTCTTTCCAATATAGAAAGAGAATGCACTCTTGTGTAAGATGAGTACCAATAAACTTATCATACCATTAAGAAATCATCTTGGAATTTCTGTGACTCCATAGCTGGTAGCCTTCTTACGAGGCTTGACACTTGCCTAAGCAGCGAATTATCCACTGGAATATCACCTGCAGCCGAAGAAAAAGGTTTTGCAGTTGAATTATTCATGCCAACAGTTCAACGGGGCCATTAACAAGTTTGGGCAATTCAAGTTATAAAGGTAATGGTCAACAATGGAAGGTAAACATGAGAAACACTAAAACATTGTTGTGGTGAAAGATAAAGCGCCATAGTGCTTCATATATTCACAGACCTTTTTGCATGGCAACAAGATACTGATGGATAACACGAACCCTGCTATTGAGCATCTTGATGGCACTGTGTATTCCAGTAAGATGAGCAGCCACTGCACAAAGCATCCACCAGAAACATACTTAGGTACAACTCAAAATGTTAAAACAAAACTTGACCAAGGGCAGGAGGACATCCCCCTAGCTTGTCTTAAGAGATGCACTTGAAAGACAAATCCTTACACTGAGTTGCTGCCGAGCCACCATCAGATGGTTTGAGATGGGCAACATGGTCTACAGAGATCCTCTCCGCCTCTACAGTCTTTGGTCAAGCATATGGAGTTAAAAAGGAACATTTGTAGCTAGACAAACACAAGGGAAGAACACTTACCTCAATGGTATAATTTGATCTGACAAAGATGAGCTGAGGACTTCCATCGATAACATGCAACTCTTCAAATTACAGAAAACGAACAAGGAATTAGCAGTCAAATAGGCAAAAACGGGAGCGAGACAAGGACTTAAGTACATTGAAAATTTTCTGTGTGATTTAAGTATCTACGGAGTAGTGAGAAGAAATCAAGGGCTATCCGTGTTATACTAGTATTATGATAGTACCTACAATGACTAATGCAGCGAAATATTGGCACATGGGGAAGGAACTTTAGGGTCACTGGATAGAAAACAAATAAATGAACATTTACAAAAAAACAAAGAAAGAAAAGGCAATGTGCCATAATGACAAGGCAGAGTGATTTAATTTATATTTACATCTTCAGTTCACTTCTTGAATATCCTTTGTTACTGTATACCTTGTTAAAGAGCAATATGGTAAGTAGTATGTCAGAGTGACTTGGTTGTTGATCTAAGATGCGCAGATTCTATGCATAACTGATTTGCAAACAAAATTAAGCGCCAATAGTCAATGCAACGCATATAAAATCCTTGATTAAACAGAGCTAGGGTCCAAAAATCAGAAGAAGCAAGTTGCAATCCATTCAATGATTCCAAACTTGAGATTATATTAGCTTACCACTCTCATAGATAGTCACAGGGAGATCCTTCTGGGAGAGGTTGATTGCAGGGTTTAATAGGAGATAAACAGGGCTTTCATTAACGTCCATCAACTGGATAATACAAATAAAAGAAGATTATGCAGAGGCAAATGAATATATACATCACAGATCAGACGAATATCTGTGCTGAAAAGCAATCCCTCAACTACTCAAGTCAATTTCAAATATCAACTGTTTCATTCAGCGATACAAACTCACTGTCAGATCCTACAGCGGTAAGTTATATATATTTTTGCTGGCCATGAAATAAACCATACATAATTTTGAATACAAGGGCATGTTTGGCACAGCTCCAGCTCCAATAATTTTTGGAGCTGGTCATGCCTAGCTACAGAAATTCTTGGAACCGTGGGCACACTAAGTGTTTGTCTAAGTAATTGCTCTTATTTTTCTATTAAACAAAAAACTTTAGACCACCCTAACTCTATACCATGCATGAATCTCGGAGCTGGAATTTTGCCAAACAGGCCCAAGTGGGAAAATTAGTATAATTAAGGAAATTCTCAAATATCCAAGCTACTGGTAAACTATTCTCTGATTTTTTTATCATTAATTCTGCCTTGTAGTTAGGCTTTAAAAAATGCAGTGATGCGACATTTTTAGTTCTTGATCTTGCAGCAGTATACCTTTTAAATTTAACCGTGAAACGTCAATTCGTCAAAAGCAACATTATTAGAAGCATAGTGCGTTACAGTATTAAACCGGTTATTGGCATTAATAAGCAACCATCTGCTTCAGCATCAATTAAAATCCTACAGAGAATTCCCAAATTCCAAAAGCATTAAGCCAGTTTTTTTCTCCAGTTTATTAGTAGGCACATGTAAATAGGCCTCCAGGTTCTACCCGCCATTAGCAGCAACAAGTATACTGACAGAAAATTACATCCGAAAACCCACATTTGCTTCACAACATAAGCAAACACTAATGCCCAAGCACAATGTTGCAGCCTCTCAGATCAAGCACTTCAAAAAAAAAAGTAGCATAAACTCACCGCTTTGTGGATTTGCATGTCAGTTTCCTGCACATCGCTCCCAGTGGAGTACCAACCCAGCACGTAGAAGTCAGGGAACACCTTCTTATCTGCATAGCCACAATCGTAACAAGCACTCATCAAACCATCCACAAAACCCTAGCGTTCACTAGAATTCCAAGCGTTACCAAACCCTAAGAAACCCCTAGATTTGGTTACGAGCTTACAGAGCTCCTGCTTCTTCTCGAGGAAGGCGCGGTCGAGGGTGCCGGAGACGGGGTCGAGAACGAGTTCGAAGCTGTTGAAGATCTCCACCATCCGCCCGCGCTGCACCCCGATCACGCACCCGAACACCCTCGGCGGCTGCCCCGCCGCCGCCCCGGACGAGGGGGATCTGTCCCCGGAGCAGGCGGCCTGGGCCTTGACGCGGGTGTGGTGGTCCGAGACGTTCACGATGACGAGGGGGTGGAGCTTGAAGGTGAGGCCGCTGCTGGAGGACGCGGCCGCGGGGGCGGGCGCCTGGCCGGCGGCCGTGGCGGGGTCGGAGGGCGCCGACATCGTCGGAGCCGGGGGAGAGAGGGAGGGGGAGGCGTGACCTAGGTATCGCCGGCGTGGATTGCGACGGCGACGGGCACGATGCGTGGTGGGGTTGGGTTGGGGGTTTTGCGCTGTGGGCGTGGGTGGCTTTTGGCGTGCTTAGGTTTCGGGCCTTTGCGTGCGTGAGAGACGACGGTTAGCGCTCGTGTTGGGCTGGATAGGTTATTTGGGCTGTGTGGGCTGGGCTGGAGCTTGGTGGAGTTCAGATGGAACTACGTCTTCTGGGCCGTCAGATGAGCTTCCGGAGCATCTCCGACGCTGAAGCTGCGATTCCGGCGGCTCCGCCTCTCGACGCGCGCCGGCGGCAGGTTTCCACCACCGTCGCCCCCCCCCCCCCCCCCCCCAAACCCTAAAACCTTTTTGTCTCCCTATTCGCAACGAGAGCTCGTACTTCGCAGGTTACAAGGAGCCTTTCGGCGACAGTGCGGCAGGCCAGCGAGGAGACCGAGATGTGCCGGCGAGTCAACGTGACGCACCCCCGATGCCGCCGTCGTGAATTCTGCAAATGTAAGGTTTCATCTCTTTCTCTAACTAGACGTGAATCCATACTGAAGAATGCAGTTAGGAAGCTCATTCCTAGAATTATTTGGCAACCCGTTAGGTAAGAGAAATTCATCTTTGCGGTTAGGAGTTTAAAATGGCAAGCAGGCGAAGCAAATAAAGATAATGCCTCCTACCGCGAGAAACTACTAGTGAAAGCCTAGAAAACATCCGTAATTGTGTAGAGCAGGAATGCAGGATGGGTGAGGATGCGAAAATTCCATGCCAGTTGATTTGGGCTCATTTTTTTTAGAGTTCTATTGGTTTGGGTTCCTTTCTCAGGAAATGAAAACTTTCTGGAGCTGTCTGAAAAAATGAACCAATGAGTTTCTAAAACATTTCAATAATCTAATGAGTATCAATATCAAACAGACACCGTCGCCTCCTTAAGAGCAACATGTGCAGTAGCCCAAGAAACAAAGATGCTTCCCTGAAAGCTTATTCCAAGTTTCCAACAAAATAAAAAGCTCAAATATGAATATAAACCCTGTTCGGCTGGCGTATGGCAGGTGGCTGGTGCTGAGAGAAAAATACTGCTGGCTGGTGGCTGGTGCTGGTTTGTGCAGAGAGAAAAATACTGCTGGTTGGCTGCTGATAAGCCAAGCGAACAGGGCTGCCTCATAATTACCCAAGGTAAGTATCTAGCTGCTAGCGTTAACCTTTATCTAAATAAACCTGCTAGTGTCAACTTTTCATACACCACATATGCTGCATACACAAGCTAAATGACTTGGTTTATAACTATGGAGTTGGGAAGCTGCTGTAGTTCCACCATATGCCACTATACACCAGTCTCACCATGACTGCTGCTGAGAAGCCAACACCAAATCCCAATCCAATGAACAAATGCAACATGATGTCGCCAAACCAGTCATCCTTAGATTTGGACACCGATGGAGTCGATGGTGCTGGATCCTTTGAAGGTGAACCTGTCAGGGCGCATTCTATAGGAAGGGGGCAGCCATAAAGTCCTTCATTCCCTTGGAAAGAGCTACTAGGAAATGTGGAGAATTGAGGACCCGAAGGTATCCTGCCACTAAGAGTGTTGTATGACAGGTTTATCCACTCGAGAGACGTCAAAGACATTGCCAACTCCTCCGGTATTACTCCTGACAGCCTATTCCATGAGAGGTCGAGTGATTCAAGGTGAACCAGATTGCCAAGCTCGTGTGGGATCTCACCTGTGAATGCATTGCCTGACATGTTGAGCACATGCAGTGCACTCAGCTTTCCAATGGTCATGGGGATGGGGCCATGGAATCTGTTACGAGACAGGTCAATCAACACAAAGTCAGTCTGGATTTCAGACACATCAATGTACAGCTCTTTCATTTCAATGGTAACCACCAGCAGATATGGACGGAACCACTCTTCACTCTCTGGACTTGTAGCATAAATCCCACCACCACTTACTGCTGGATGGGTCATGAGCTTCGAGCTCTGAAACAAATTTGTAGGCAAAGCACCATTGAACCTGTTGTTTGCAATATCAATGATTTGCAGATCCTGGAAATACTCCAAGGTCGAGTTCTCTTCGAGACTTGACAATGAACCAAAGAATTGGTTTGATCTCAGGACTAGGACACGAAGGTGTGGTAGCTCTCCGATCCAAGATGGAAAAGAATCTGTAATAATATTTTCACCAACATCCAGGAATATTAGTTCTTGGCAGCTGGACAGCGACCTCGGCAGACGCCCTGTGATCTGATTTCTATTTAAATCGATCAAGTGCAAAGAACACCCCCCCTCAACATTATCAGGCCATGTTCCAGTAAGGTGATTTCCTCTCAATCTTAGGACGTCCAAGCTTTTGCAGTTCAGAAGATATGACGGGACTGGACCACTGAAATTGTTATTAGACAAATCGATGATCCTGAGACTATCGCTAGGGTGGCACTCTGAGAAAGGCACTGGGCCACTTATCTCATTGTTTGCCAGATTGATGGAATTGGATGCCTTAAACTGCTGGTTGAAACTGATGGAAGGGATAGAGGAGAATCTGTTGTGTGAGTAATCCTGGTTGACACCCACAGCTATGAGAGGTACTGTCCCATGAAGCATATTGTAGCTTAGATCGATAGACATAACTGTGGTGTTGGCGAGGGGCTGTGCAACAGCTGTAAATTTGTTGTGTGACAGGTTCAATGTGCGAACTACCTTGCTCCATATCCAACTAGGAATTTCCCCACTAATTTGATTCCATGAGAGGTCTAGTCCATTTATTAAAGGATATGTACCTAACAAATAACTGGTACTACTGCTACTGTTTTCTGCGTTTGATGCATGCCAAGCAACAGAGAGTAAATTATTATTTGATGCTGACAGCCATGATATGTTCCTTAGCCTGAAATAGGAGAATAGCTCCAATGTACCCGTGAAGTAATTGTAGTCAAGACTCAGGCTTTCGAGAGCTGCAAGCTGAGCAAATGATTTCGGAACTGGACCATGTATGTGGTTGCCACTTAAGACAACTTCAGTTAGCGTCAATGATGGATTTGAGAATTCTCCAAGAGCACCTGAAAATAGATTCCCGCTGAGGTCTAGCCTCTTCAGTGCTGGATGTGTGAACAAAGATAGAGGAATTGTTTGAGACAGACAATTGAAGCTCAGATACAAGGACTCCAGATTATTGAGTTTTACTCTGTCACCAAGATGAATTGGTCCTGTACAAGGTTTCAAAAACACATTTATCAGCAATAAATAAATGAATGGAAAATAGGACGTACCAAAATTACAGGAAACATGCCTGTGAAATTGTTATTCGAAAGGTACACAGATTCCAGCTGTGTCAAATTTGCAAGGGCTTTTATTTCACCAGACAAACTACAGTTGGCACACTTCATTATCCTTAGTGATGTCAGATTGCTGATTGTCGAAGGCAGACCCCCTGAGAGGGCATTATCGCTGAGGTCTAGTTCTGTCAAGGATGTGAGATTGCCAATGGAGCGGGGTATACATCCAGAGATGTTTGCACTCCAAAGATTCAGGACTTTGAGATTTCTGAGTTGAAGAATCTCGAGTGGGAATGCCCCGAGATTGCTACTGCCAAGCTTTAGGACTTCTAGCAAGTGGAAGTGGGAAAAGAAACCAGGGGGATAAGTGATGGAATTGTAACTGAGATCAATTACAGATAGCAAACTTAGACCTGACAAGGAGTTGTCAGTGGGATTAGACAGGTTGCAACCAGGCATTGTTAGAATCTCAAGCCGAGGAACGGACTTGGCCAGAGCTCTGAAGCATTCTGCCGCAGTGCTGGAGATTTTCACCCTATCAAGATGGAGCTCATTCAGTTTACTGAGGTTTGCAACGATGGTCTGGAAACTCGGTTCATGGAGCCTCAATTCATCGTTGAAGGAGAGATCAAGTGACACCAAGTTGGTCAGCTCTGCTATGTTGATAGGGACATTGCCGGCGAGTTCAAGGCCAGACAGGCTAAGAGCGGTGACCCTCCCGGCGCTGTCACAGGTGACACCTTGCCAGTGGCGGCAGCAGTCCTTATCGGCTTGCCACGATGGCAACATCGTGGACGGATCATTGCTGGACAAGGAGAAGAACTGCTTCACCTCGAGGAGCACCATGGCCTGATCCGGGAGGCACTGGAGCTGCCGGCTATGGCGCACAGTGGTGCTGTTTGTCGTGGCCAGCCCGAGTGAGAATTGGAGTTGGACTAGTAGTGGCAGGAGAAATAGAACTTGCAGCAGCAGCAACCGACGAGACATGCCGATGATGGAAGGTGGATGCTATGTGGTTTGTGCATGGAAGGGGAGGGTGCTGGCATCATTGATGAAGGGACGCGCAATATAGAATTCAACCCTCGGATTTCGGTTTACTAATTCATAGTCAAAGGACATGGCTAGGAACAGTCTGTTTGTCAAATGGCAGTCATCTTTGTTACATGGGCTGGCAGCATAACAACATCATGCTTCAAAAACTAGGCAAGAAAAGAATTCTTTTGAGGCTTGTCGCATTGTTCCTATATATGATTGGGTCAAGTCTAATTAACTTGTGGCGCCAAACACAGGTTGGGTTGACCATGCTTCAACATGGTATCGAGAAGCCGACAGGTTTCCACGCGTGGGAGACTGGAAACGTGGGGGCGCGTCGGCCTCGTTTCATGGACTCACCTGGGTCTTCGGCGTCAGGCACGTCAAGTTGTAGGCGACAAGGTAAGACGCCATGGCGGTTCCGGTGTCTCGTGGGGTCTCATTCATGGTCGCCAGTGTGGAAGAAGACGGGAGGAAGAGGGCATGAGTCTGCGCGTGTGCTTTGGAGTTCCTTTCGTTTTCTTTCTTCTTTTTTTTTCCTTCCGCGAGGAGCGTGGTGTTTTAGAATTCTGCGTGTGATGCGTAAAAGGCCATTGTTCCATCTTCCGTGGGTGGTGGGCTGGGCCCAAGTTTGGCAGAGTTCGACCGGGCGATGTGTGCCGTCGATTCGATACAACCAGAATGAGGCCTAGTAGTATGTAACATGCCATCAGGTTAACTTACAAATATCTTCTCTATGTATAATACAGAAATACTACTTGTCAATTCATTGATATTTTGCTTATCCATCAGTTGCTCTAATTCATGTTGCAAAAGCTATACCGTTTTATTGCAATTGACATCTAGGGATGTTGAAATGTTTGATGTTGCGTGAAACATAGTGTTTGTGGTGGGAATTTTCTAATTTAAGAGTTGGTTGCGGATTCATTTTATGTATATTTTTAATATTGATGCACCCATGTTGCAAAAGGTATCCCATATTATTGAAATAGATATTTAGCAATGTTGTAATAACTGATGTCGAGTGAAACACAGTGTCATGTTGTGGCGGGAGTTTCCCAATCTTGGTGGGTAACAGAGTTATGCATATTTATTAATGTCCCAATCACGGTGAAAGGCTTGGGAGAATAGGTCTGTCCCCCGAACAGATGCCGATTGGGTCGCATGGATTGGAATCAGACTCTCTTCCTCATAAGTGGTAGAAAGATGGACCATACAAAGATGCAAGAAGGAAGAAGGAGATGTGCTCGTTCTAGCCTGAATGTTGTTCGTGGGGCGAGTGTTCTCAGCCTGTTTGCTGAGCGTATGCCTGTGCGGTCTTCTAGTTGTTTTTTTTTACACAGTTTCGGAATTAAGATTTGGAGCTGCTTAGTAAGTGAGTACATTGAGGCTCTGTTTGGAAGACCTCTCAGAGCTGATTCTCTGATGAATTCAGGAGGAATTCTGCCAAACAGTTTTTTAGAGAGAAGTGATTCTCTGCTGATTCTGTGAAGTGATTTTCTGAAATGAACTAAGGGGTTGGGAGCTGAAAAAAGTAGATTCTCTTGACTTTGGGAACTGATTCTCCGTCTTGAATTTTGAGAATTTACGATAGAGAATGAAAGAAAATTACTTTCAACCATAGAATCACTTCACTCAGAGAATCAGCCCTCATAGAAAATCCGAATTAGATGGAGAATCAGAATTAGGTGGAGCTCTACCAAACATGCCCCGAGAGTGTTTTTAACTTGATGTACTCGAATTTGATATGATATAATTGTTTGATTAAAAAAAGGTCTGAAACATTCGTGCCTATGAATTACGTGTAATTTTTTTCTCCTTTTTGATGCGAGAAGAATCATGGGAACTCTTGCTCTCCGGAAGCGAATTTCGTGCAAACTCACAAACTCCAATCCTTTTCACACTGCGAAAGCAAAAGGAGGGAAATAGAAAGAAGGAAATTTCCTCAACTAACTGCGAAACTTAAAAGACGGAAAAAAAATGTGATCACAACTACCCATACGTACGCAGGCCAATCTCTCGCGTGTCCGGCCGCCGGCGTGGTATCTGGCCTTATCGGATCTTACAGCTTACTGCCCTCCACACCCGCAAAGCCACCGCCGCACGGCGACTCCACCTCACCCGCCCCCTCCCCTTCCCTCACCTCGAGGCGGACGGCCCCCCCTCGTCGCCGGCGACCGAATTCGGCGCCCGTAGCATCGCACCTCCGGCGTCGGCGAGCGCGCCCGTTCGGCGGAGGCGGCGGCGGCGGAGATGGCGATGCGGCACCTCATCACGGGCCAGAACAGCTGCGCCCCGGATGGCGCCTCGTCGTCCAACCCCCTCAACGCCTTAGCCAACGCCGTCCTCGGGCAGTCCTCCAAGACGCAGGTGAGTCTCCCTACACCTAGCTCTGCGGGTGTAGTCTGGAGCTCGGAGGATTATTCCATGTCTCTGTGATGGTTAGGCTTAGATCAGTGATTCATGCCGCTTGGGTTGGTTAGTCCCAATTGACTAGTATATCACCACTCCAGTCCATTAAGTGTGCCTGATTCCTAGTAGAATTACTTATCTTTGTGTTCCGCTGCCGCTGGGCTCTAATAGAGCAGTGAATTTGGTTACTTATCTCTGTGTTCCGCTGCTGCTGGGCTCTAATAGAGAAATTGCCAGTACACCTTGTTGAAGATCATGTATCAAATATGAGGCAGTTTCCTACCCTGATGCTTTTCTGTTTCCAAAGAGGAGTGAGATAAAAGAAGCTCGTTTTGCTTCAGCTGGCAGGATGCTCATTTTCTCAATTTAAGCACTCAGTAATCAGTTAATAGGTTATAGATAACATCATCAATTAAGTACTCAGTGGATCTACCATGTTTCTTGATATATGAATAAGAGTGGATCTATAAAATTCTGCAGTGGCTAACATCCAAATGCACTAGTTGGCTATAGTTAACATCAACCCAGCATTCTCCATAATACACCCTTTATTTGTGCAGGCAATAAAGGAACTTCCTGGCTCAGTCAGTGTTCCATCTACATCAAATAATGGCACAGCTGCACCCTTGTCAACCATCCCCGGTTCGGAGAATGAGTTCAAACAAGATCAACGACCTTTTGCAAGGGTAAGGATTATTCCGAGTGCTGCCCTTTCTATTCCCCCTGCAGGCAGTCCTGAGTCCTAACTACAATTGAGAACCTACAGGGTGCTGATTTCATTCGTGGGGGTCCTGCTAACGATTGGATTGAATCTTTTCGCCCTCCGGGGGTTCCTGATTTTGGAGGAGCAGAATCACAATTTGACCAGATTTATAACAACACAGGGACAACCTTTGGACCGCCCTTGGATGGTAAATGTCTAGATTTTCAGTCTTTCTTTTGACTGTATGTCTCTGTGTGTACCAGATTGCACAAATACAATTCTGATAGCAGTTTGTAATACACCCAGCTTGTTGATTAAGGTTGCACTCATGTACAGCTTAGTAATTACTACTGTGAGTGAGATATTACCGCTCTTATATATGACAATATGCTTTGCTTTGTTTGCCTCTTGTTGTTTCACATCTGGCATGCTTCCTACCCAATTTGTTTGGGACAAAAGGTTTGGTTGTAGCAACAATAGACATTAGGTCTTGGCATCCTGCTTTAATATATACTTGTATGGTGCTAGTTAGAATCTTAAATGTATGCTAGGGTTATTGACGCTTTCTTATGTCAAATTGTGTTTGATTGTGAGGAAGTTTAATATATTGAGAAGAAGCCTTCAATAAATAGATGTACTGTTCTTGTAACATAATATATGAAAATGGAGAGTTTACCTCAGGATCAACAGTATTTTCCTAGTTTTACAGTAAGTGATACCAAAATACTACACACTATAGTGACTCTCAATAATTCATTTCAGGTCCACCGCAAAGGGTGTTGTCTGGTGTCTTGCATTCTTTTCTTGCAAGTGGCAGAGCTGGTGTGCCGTTTCAACCTGTTCCAGTACCAGCTCTTGGTTTATCTGAAAGTGACAAACAATGCATTCGTGATCGTAGCTGCATAATGGCCCGTCATATTTTGGCTGATCAACCGGAAGAATATATACAGGCTCAGGTTAACTTATAATTTCTAAACTCTGGATATGAAAATTACCAGGGACCATATGTGGTTTGCTCAAAATATTTCTGTTTTTTGTTCGCTTGTTTAACTGGAATTGTACAGTATCTTCAATTTTGCATGCTGTGATCTTCTAAGTTTAGCATTTCTCTTATTGTCTATTGGTGATCTTACTTTTTTATGTTCACCAGGTCAATACTTTGCTGCATTCGCTTGATATTGACAACCGAATGAGAGGCCCTATGCACGGGCAATACCCAGAGCTGGAGCAGTACTGGAATCAGTCCCAAAATTCTATGGGACCTGTCCCGATGCATAATGCTGCAGATAAATGGATTACCGAATTTGACAATCAAAATAATAACCCAGAGAATTGGGCACATTCTTTTGAACAGCAATATGGCCCAAATGGTTGGGCCTCTGAGTTTGAACAGGTCAGTCTTCAGCATGGTTGTTTAGCTTTTCTGCAAGTATCATTTACTAAAGACGTTTTTTTGCTGCCTATATTAACAAGTTCAGTGGCCAGGGCCTCTTAGAAATAAACAGGATGTGGTGTCAATATGGTTTTCCTTCTCAACTTTTTTAACCCTCAATCCTATTGCATATCCATGCTTAAAATTGCTTTGCCTTGCAATATCATTGTTCCTGACATGCTCATCTTTAGTATCTATGGTTTAAATTTTCATCTACTTTTATACTGTTGCAGCATCAGTCTCAGATGGCCATGGGTCAGATGGGAGGAGCGAACATGGCCAACCTGGCCGCTATGGAGCAATCCCGTATGCTTGCCCAAACATTAGCAAGTAATAATGATCCTAAGTTTCAGGTATTAATGATGACCGGATTACTTTATACAATTAGTATCTACTTCTTTTTCCAGTGTGAGCTAATAATTTTGATTGAAACAACACTGTCCTAGTTTGCTCTGTTTGTTCTGATTAGTGTCTCTGCACACATTTAGTTGGCTGGATGTGGTGCATCAATAATTAAATCCATCTGGCAATGTGCACATATGCTCTTGATCTATCATTTTGCTACATGAAAAAGCAGATCATTTTTATCATTGTATTGTATGTGCACATTCTGACCGGAGTGGTTTTTGTTATCATATCTGGTGAAGTTGAGTGGTGTAGTGACTTATTGCATTTTATTCTTACAGATAGCTTGAATAGGATGACATATGAGTCATCACTTTAGAAATCGTCTGTGTATTCTATTGCTTGCCACCTTTTGAAAAGTGATTTGCAATACCTTGGGTTTCATTAAAGTTAACATGCTTTAATTATCTAAATATGATCTTGCTTTCTGGAGTGAACAGAGGGGGGCCTCATTGGGTATACAGAGAGGGCATAGTGTGCATTACTTTTGTATTGACTGTGCATGTTGGCATACCACGCTATTGTCATATCTGAACAATTGTTGTTCAGTACTGACTACATTTTTTTCTAGACCATGTATCAACTATTCAACTGACGATACTGTTACCAGTCTATATTAAGTTTATAGGGTCATTTGGATCATCCGGTTGTAAGGACCTGACAATACCTTTTTTTTCTTTTTGGGAAGAATTCTAAGTTCTTCCAGTTTGTTTCAAAGATGAGCCGCGGTGAACTTATCATAGAAGATAACCAAGTAAAACAAGGTTCAACATCCCAATCCAATGGCTGGGCTGATGAATTTCAAACACAGTACAATGCTAATGCAAACTCATGGGCGGATCAGTTTGCACATGAAGAGGTAATAACATAGAGATGGGTGTATGCACATGTATCGCATGCTTAATGGGGATTTAATTTTCCTTGGTCAGAGTACAATTTTTGATAAATTACATCATGGTGCTTTATGAAGGGCGGGCTTGGTGCAGCGGTAGAGCCTACCGTCTGTAACCGGAAGGTCCCGGGTTCAAGCCCCAGCCTCTGCACATTTGTGCGGGTAAGGTTTGGACGCTATTACAACCCTTCCCCAGACCCCGCACGGTGCGGGAAGCCTACGGCACTGGGTACGCCCTTTTTTTACATCATGGTGCTTTATAACTTGCAACTTTTAAGCTTTTGTGCCTACGAGCATGTGAGAAACTAGAAGTTGTCAGGATACCTTCGTATGTACAGACTTTCAGAACCACTGAAGCTTCTGATTAGATATCCCCAAACCATGGTGGCTGGATAGCATTCTCTCTAGAACCTGCATATGATGAAATGATCATCCTTTAGTACAAACCATCTAATACTCTGGCATACTTGGTGTTGGCAGCATCACGCCTTTTGCTTCGTTCACACTTGTATCAGCTGTGCTCTGATGATATTTCCCCACTATTCTTTATACTGCAGCTTTCCCAAGGGGCAGATAAGTGGGCTAGCGAATTCTCGAGTGAACATAATCAGGGCACGCTAAATGACAACTGGGTTGATGAGTTTTCGAAATTAAATGTCACTGACGAATGGGCAGACGAATTCAGCGGAGGTGGTTTTGGCGAAAGTTCTGCTGATCCATGGGCAGACGAGTAAGTATAAGTCTCTTATGCCTCTGTACATTTGCTTTGTCATGTGAATAGCATTCTTCAGTTTGAGTCAACATCTATTGCTTCTTTCTTAGTGTGTTATCAGACCTATCTGTATATCAGATACAACTTTGGGTTTTTATTTCCAACATCCCATCTTGTTTGGCAAATTGCTAATATAATTGTGTAATTAGTTTATAGTGCTGTGGTGAATTATGTTATGCTTTATAGGAAACCCTTTCGTATAGCTGTTACGTTATGGTATTTTACCACTAACTGTTATCATTCTTTGCTTGTAGGTTCCAAGAACAATTGTCATCTTTCAAACAAAGCTCGGGGGCTTCTCGAGGGGTTTATGTTTTTTCTGAGATGAACCCGTATGTTGGTCACCCTAATCCATTGCAGGAAGGACAAGAGCTCTTCCGCAAGGGCCTCCTAAGTGAAGCTGTTCTTGCTTTAGAGGCTGAAGTTTTGAAGAATCCTGATAATGCTGAAGGTTGGAGGTTGCTAGGAGTAACACATGCAGAAAATGATGATGACCAACAGGTGATGTGTCTCCTTTTAATGTTTAGATTTTTTTTATACGTCAATTATGACCATATTGAAAGACAGGCAACAGGGCACTTTCAGTATGGAGTTCAACATGTATTCACTGCATGTTTGTGTATGAGTTCTGTTTGTTATGAGTTTGAATAGATCGATTTTAAAGAATTGCTTGACCAAATCTGAGAGGTAAAAGCATTAAGTTTGTTTCAGGGTGGCTGAACTTATTGTTTGTAGCTGTCCTGCATGCAGTACAAATTGCCATGATGAATATGTGAAACATGCTGTTATGACCTAGGGGAAAATATGTACTTCTGTTGCTAGTTTTTGGCACAATAAACTATGATGTTATGACCTAGGGTTTTCATGCTTCTCCTTTTCATCATGGTGAATTTTGTTTCTAATTTATTGCTTTGAGTTCAGGCCATTGCAGCAATGATGCGTGCGCAGGAAGCTAATCCGACAAACCTTGAAGTTCTTCTTGCTCTTGGTGTTAGTCACACAAATGGTTAGTGCTTGGAATTGTGAGAATAATTTAATTTCCTACTCAATTTGCTCTGATGCTCTCGGGGATAATTTAGTGACAGAAGTTGTGATCGAAAGTAATCTTATTTCCCGCACTGATGCAAAGCTATTTCACCGGTAACGGTGAACTGCTAAACAGAACTTATTGAATGAAGTCATGTTTGAGGGAAAACATTTTTCTTTCCTTTTGTGGTTTCAAAGAAAAGAAAAACTTTTCCATGCTCTTCCAAGCTTCATGTTCAATCGTGTAAAAAGAAAAAGCTTCATGTCCAATAATGGAATGCTTTGGCAATACCATTTTTGCAATTTGAAATTATTAAATTTAGTTCAAGTAGGAAATTAATCAAAACTACTTGCAAAAAAAAAGGAAATTAATGAAAGCAGTAAATTGTACGCTATCTTGAAAGTGTTTATTCTATGCACAATTGCTGCAGAGTTGGAGCAGGGAGAAGCATTGAGATATCTTTATAGGTGGCTTCAGAATCATCCAAAATATGGGGGCCTTGCCCCTCCACAGTCAACTGATTCGCCTTATGGTCCAGATGTAAGTGCATGCTAAGTGCTTTTAGTGTGGATGGTTTACTTTAGTCTATTAACTCATTCAACTCTGGCAACTTCAGATTTGATATGTCATTTACTTTTGCCCACTTCTAATATGATTGAACATATTTATTTCTCCAAATAGTTTCATTCTGACATACTAAATTCTTACATCTCATCAGGTTGTTAGAGTGTTTAATGAAGCAGCTCAGATGTCACCTGAAGATGCAGATGTCCATATAGTTCTGGGAGTCTTATACAACCTATCAAGAGAGTATGATAAAGCTATAGCTGCATTTAAGACAGCGCTACAGCTCAAGCCACAGGACTATTCACTCTGGAACAAGCTTGGTGCAACCCAAGCAAACAGCATCCAGAGTGCTGATGCGATATTGGCGTATCAGAAGGTAATTAGTACCAATACATGCTTAAACTTTCAAGTTTGGCCGTGTGCCCAATCGACAACCCAGATTTATATATATATATGCTTGTTTAAAGAAGGATGGCACTTTTGTTTTTTATCGTGTTCGATGCTTAAATGGCTGCTTATCCTGTCTTTTTTTGTTTTTTTGCTATTCCTTTTGGTGGAATATTCCTGGCTACTATATTCTGTGTAAGCTGCAAAACTAGCAGGAAAAACGGTATGGTTGTGCCTTAACGAAATTCCTAAATAATGCATCACTGATCCTGTTGGATTTGTTATCGAAACTCCGAAGTGACTACTTTATAGACTGATATAGACATGGGACAATTGGTTCATGTTGCGACTTTAGTGGCCTCGTGCTCTCTATGGAAAATGTTTCTGTTTGATAAAGTTATTGCTATGTTACAGTGCTTGTAGCATTATAGTAACATCCAAACTTGGTCAATACAATTTAAGATTTGTTTGGCCCAATTATTTAAAGACTTGTCAGGTAAAAATTAGCACCTTCACTTGTTTGATTAATAACACAATAATAATAATTTTTTTCTATTATCTCCTCCGTCTGCGGCTGATTGATATAGTCACAATTCAAAATTATCGTTGGCTTGTCATCCATTGTTGATACTATTGCGGGTAACAATTGTTTATGCATTTGAAATCTGGAAGTAATCACAATAAGTTGCTTGTTGGTTTCAGGCTCTTGACTTGAAACCGAACTATGTCCGTGCGTGGGCTAATATGGGAATCAGCTATGCCAACCAGGTAAATCTTCTCTAGTAGAATGCTATCACTTGATTATGTTATCGGCTGTCGAATCACATTCTTTAATACTACCTTGTGATGTGAAATAAGAGGCCATAATTTGACTTTGCTTACCTTGGCTTCTAAACGCTACGGGGCTGTTTGGTTGCCTGGCTAACCCCTAGCCAGGCTCCTGTAAGCCAGTCGGTGCATATTTGGTTGCCTGTACAAGCTATTTAGCCAGGCTCCGGTAATGCAATGGACCCGTCCTGGCCTGGCTCCACGGAAACGTGAGAAATTCGCGTACAAGACTGGCCAGGCTTGCACAAGCCGCTACCGTTTAGATATGGCATGTCGCGTCACCTCCTGTGTGCCCACCGGCCACTACCGCCGCCGTCGCCGCCGTTAGCATTCATCTTGGCCGTCGCCGCTGCTAGCATTCTTCTTGGCCGCCGCCGCCTCCCTCTCAATTATTGTATTCGCTTCCGCGGCGTGCCCATGCTTGGCGCAGAGCTCGCGAGCATGGACTTCAGAGATGCGATGGGAGAGACAAGTTCTTGGGGGAGGAGAGGATTGGAGAGATGAGTTCCTGGGGGAGGAGGGGATTCGGGAGCAGCGGAGCTCGCGTCGACGCCGAACATCGTCTCTTGAGGTCAACGGGCTTCTTCTCCCCAATCTCTTGGTTAACGTTGTGGTATTGTGCTGCTCTGCTCAAGCAGGGAAGGGGCAGAGCAAAGCTGCCGGTGCTCTCGTGCTTGGCTTTGAGCTTGGAGGGGAGCAGCACAAGATTGAGAGAGGAATAGAAAGAGGCAGAGCTTATTGGATTGGGGGAAATCAGAAGAGGGTGAGAGCTGTGTGCTGTAGCTGTTTGATAATGTAGCTGTTTGATATGTCGATTGGATAAGAACAAACGAAAAGGGAGGTACAGAGACGCGATGTAGTCTGCTTGCTAGCTTGCTCGGTAGGGAGAAAAGTGAAGAGGAGATGGTGACACAAGCTATTGCCACTAGCTTCTTGGAGGAGCGGAGGCCGACGACGGCGTGTGGGATCGACTCACTGATACCGCCATCGATGCGCCGTCGCACAATTCGAGCTTTTTTTCGTGGAATAGAAGGAATGGAGCCGAGGACGACGGTGCTGAAGCTTCGGCGGGTGTGGGAGCAGAAGGGAGACGAAAGACTGTAAGCTCACCTTGAGATCTAGGAGGTGATTCGATGCAAAACAAGCCAACCAACCAAACACACTCCTATGTAGACTAGGTTTAGTCAAGCCAGCCAACCAAATATGACCAGATTGCATCTTCTAAGCCAGGCTTGGGCTAGCCTGGCTCTATACGCTGGCCAGGCTAGGATAAACCTAGCAACCAAACAGACGCTACTACACTAACATTCAACTATGCAACCCTGGTGGAACTTCAACTTTTGTCAGTTTTGTGAATTATTGTAACTTTTGCATGGCAACAGTTGTCTAGACAACCTGGTAACACCTATGCAACTTTCTTCTATGTTACTTATGCAGGGTTTGTATGAAGATTCTATTCGGTACTATGTAAGGGCAGTTGCAATGAATCCGAAAGCTGACAATGCCTGGCAGTACTTGAGAATCTCTCTTAGGTATGTCTTGTATGCTGATTTTACTAACTAATCATACGATGTTCCATTTAAACCAGCAATGCATCACGAGCCGACATGATTGCTGCATGCGATGCCCGCAACCTCGATGCTCTTCAGAAAGAGTTTCCTCTGTGAGTCTCGCTTCTCCACAATGCTGTTGCATTCATGGACATGGAACTGGAATCCAGTAGCCTTTTGTTCTTCTGATTCTTGTTTGATGTATGTTGATTCTTCTGTTTAACAAGTGGGGGATGTAATAGGAAGTGGGGAATAACACCCAGTTTTAGATGTGAAATGGCAAAAGGCAATAGTAGCAGAGGGGGGTGGGGGGGGGGGGGGGGGGGGGGGGGGGGGGACAGCGTCTGTATTTATAGACTTACGGGAGGCACAGCAGGAATAAAAGAATGATCGAATCAAAAATATTCTTTATTTCGAAGATGGCAGCTCTGCTTGTTCAATGAAGTAATAGAAATGCAGAGCGGAGCCTGGAGGGGCTCTGATCTGATTCCTGGTACGCGTGACGTGACTGCAAGAAGATTAAGTTTTAAAGCATCTCCAGCGGATCCATTTTTCTATTTAACTATCATATTGAAAGAGGTGGTGCAAAATTATGCTTAGCAGAATTCCATTAACTTATCTTTTTCTAATAATTATTGGGATGAACTATAATTCATCCAACTTTTAGTTGCTGCTCTCATTGTAGAACAATAGAGTAGTTGGATTGTGATGATATTATGCAAAAGTACTTATCTCAATAACTACGAAAGAATTATTATGACATCCCCAGCTAATCATGGGGAACTGTTTCAGACGCTATTATTTCGGACCGTGAGGCAGCGAAAGCGTAAGAGGACCAGATGTTGACCAACATACATTTTCATAGGCCCATAGACCGGTTTTTTGTTTTCCTTCAAGCCTGATTTCCAACCTGGTTTGGTTTTTTGTTTTCCTTCAAGCCTGATTTCCAACCTGGTTTGGATTTTTGGTTTTTTGTTTTCCTTCAAGCCTGATTTCCAACGTGGTTTGGTTTTTTGTTTTCCTTCAAGCCTGATTTCCAACCTGGTTTGGTACTTTGGTCAGCTGGCGCCACAACAGTACATCACAAATGTGCTAAAGTTCATTATCTTTTTTTTTTTACGTGGAAAGGTCACCCCATACGTAGATCGACATTTTTCTTGTCATCATGCTCTTTCTCGTTCCCCTCGTGCACAAACCATAAAGACCCCATGTGTAGATTGACAGGCCCATAATACGTTGCATTCGGACCATTAAAACTTAAAAGGACTGACTAGTAGCAGGCCTGACCTTTCAGGCTCGAGCTAACGTCCGCGTAATCTTACCAAAATAACAGTTCCATAGAAATTTTTAGTATCATAAACGGGAAAAAATAAAATCCTGTAGCAAAATTGTATGACATTGAAGCAAATTTTTTTGTATTCAAAACAACACAATATTATCGTACATAACGCTAAAAAATTCTTTAAGTACAGTACTGAGGGCAGATGTGTCAAGCAACAGCAATAATACAGCAGAAGATTTACCGCCTGAACGCATTGCCCTCGGCATCACGGCCACCCTGAGAGTAAAAAGCACGGCGCCTGATGCTCTCTTCGATCGTGGCGCTGCCACCCTTCTCCGTTCCAAATATGCTCTTCTTTTCATCTTCCAAGAAGTTCTTCCCTTTGAACTGGTTTGAATTCACAGTTGCTGCCTCTTTGTCATCGTCATCTGCAGCTTTCTTCAGCCTCTTCCATCTCTGCTCCTCGTGGACCTCAGCATCAGCCTCCATCTGGCGCAGCCGAGCTAACCTCTCCTCTTCCGACATGTGGTGGATGCCACCCCGTCGACGGCTGAATGGACCATTGTTTCTGCCTTGTTCTCTTTCTTGCTTTGTCTGCTCTCCCGAGCCTTGTTCAGCACAAGAACGGTGTTCAGAAGTGGAATTTCCAGTTTTGTAGTCATCCTCCACTCTTTTGGACCTAGAGTCTGGAACGTCATGCTTCGAGTATGCATGATGGCGGTCTGGTGGCGAATGTTGTCTCCTCTTCCTATCATCAGCATCCAGTCGATCATATCGTTGACGGTAATCATGCCGTCTTCCCCTTGGCTCCTCATCATCCTGCCTTCTTCTCCTTGGTTCCTCATCGTCCTGCCTTCTTCTCCTTGGTTCCTCATCGTCCTGCCTTCTCCTTGGTTCCAAATTTTCCTGCTGTCTTCCCCTTTGTTCCTCATCGTCATGCCTTCTTCTCCTTGGTTCCAAATATTCCTGCCGTCTTCTTGGTTCATCGTCATCTTGCCACCTTCCCCTAGGTTTATCGTCATCTTGCCGCCTTCCCCTAGGTTCATCGTCGTCTCGCCGCATTCTCCTCAGTCCATCATCATCATGTTGTCTTCTCGGTTCAACGCCATCATGCCGTCTTATCCTCGGTTCCTCGTCATCACGCCGTCTTCTCCTTGGTTCGTCATCTTCTGACATATCCTGTCGTGTTCTCAGTGGTTCATCATCGTCTGAATCTGATGAATCTTGTCTGCGGTGTTTCTTCTCATGCCTGGACCTTTTCTCTTCTTTCTTATGGTCAGGCGAATGAACCCTCTTCCTTCTCTCATCCTTGCCGTCACTTATTACATCTGAATCTGAATTCTCATCCGAGTGATGCCTCTTACTCTTTGACTTATGGTGGCGATGCTTCTTGTGCTTTTTCTTCTCTTTCTTCTCCTCCTTTTGCTTTTTCTCAGCTTCAACCTATACAAGAGCAACATTGTGTCAGGGAGCAAGTTCAACTGAAAGAATGGATATTGAGCTTTACACAAAGACATTTCCTAAAACCAATTTCAGAACAACCATGAAAACATTGTTTGGATACTGCCAAGTAATTTGTGAATAATCAAAGTTATTTTTTCCAAAAAGACAGAAAATTGTATATTTTTTACAAAAGCAAATAGCTGCAGTTTTTTGTTGATAAAACCAGTTTTGGGTGTCCACCTTCCCGACAAGCCAAAAAAGAATTTTCCACCCTTGCATTCAACAAATCAACTATCAACCAAGAGGTCACTAATGTTGTTATCTAAAAACTTATTTATAAACCAAAAATTAGAAACCATAATGATATTGTTACCATTTGTTCACAAGTTTGAATATATATAGTTACTTACTCAGAATCCAAGATCACATATTAAGAAACGAAAGAAGAACTTACGGATTTCTTTATCTCAGCCATCTTGATTGGATTGTTTTTAATCCTTGCAATTGCATCCTGCTCCCGCTGCCTTATTAGGAGTAGAGGATCAGAGTGGAGTTTTCTCCATGTATCATTTGCAGATTGAGGTTTATCCTCAAATAAAGCTCCTGGCGCAGCTGGCTGAAACATGCAAAGACAAAAAAAGAAGAATGTGATTCCTAAATTATTTTTTTAACATGATATCAATTTAACAAATAGGGTAGTCATTATAACAAGGCAAATATCAAGCTTAAACAAGAAACTGTGTGAAAACTCAAACCATGGTGCTGCTCGACATAAAGAGCTGCTGTTAGCATGCAAGTTTAGTGTGTGCAATTCAGTTTTCTATTCAAGGACTACAAAGAGACCACTTCAGTGTTGTATCTCTACCACTTAATTCTGTAGATATGGTTCTCAAAAGAAGCGAGATATGCAAGGGATCCACTACTAGGAACTGCATATTTGCAAGGATCAACAAATCAAATATTTTTAATGACTAAATAATACTGATGCAAAATATTTTTCAGTGGCAATACCCGCGGCATGTATCGTATCATGACATAGGCTAACAATATTCTAGCACAACAATCTCATGACATCGATTATCAGGTATCACTCTAATTTATCTTGGCATTGCTTACAGCCTTCCTGCCTTGGCACATCGCCCCTATTAGTGCATCGCAATAACAGAACATTTTTATTGGTTCCCAGCTTTCAATTACATTCGATTCACGAACAAAGCCCAGCTGATCGGTATGCATATAAACCAACTACAATCATTGAGGCGGCTAGAATCACAGGCAGGCATAAGTACCTTGGAAGAACCAGGCGTGCTAGCTTGTGCAGAAGAGGATGCAGCAGCTGCCCCCGGCGCGGATTGTTGCAGTGCCTGGAACCCTTCGGAACTCTTGCCGACGGCCAAACCCGACTCGTAGAGGAAGTCCAATCTCTCCTGCGCCCTGTAGCAACCATCACGCGATTAGTACATCGGACGAAGCCAGAAATGGCACCGCCCAACCCCCATCCATCGAATTGAAGCGAAACCCTAGCCCCAGGACTAGCCGCTCAGATCCAATCGAGCGAAGCGAAAAAGAAGAGGACGACGAAACACTTACGGCCTGAGGCCGGCGCGCTCCTGCATGGCCCGGAACTCGGCCTTCTCCTTCTCGGCGGCGACCTGCTTCTTGAGCTCCTCCGTCTTGCGCTTCTCCGCCTCCTCCGCCTGCTCCGCCTTCCATACCCGCTCGATGTTGCGGAGGGACCCCGTGTGCCACCCCTTCTTGTTTAGGAACTTGAGCGCCATGGCTGAAGCCCGCCTTCCGCTCCCGAAAACCCCTAACCCTAGCGGCGGCCTGGCCTGGTCTCCCTCTTCTTCCTCGCGAGTCGCGTCCGCTACGAGAAGGTGGGGGGAGACGACGCGGAAGAAAGAAGGTGAGATCGGGAGGTAGCCGCCGCCTCGGCCACGAGTCGTATCGTATTGCGTGGGGGCCGATTGAGAGTGGGCCCGGCCCACCAGCCACGGCGACTGAACTAGTAGAGGAGGGAGTACGCTTTCCGCGAAGGAAAGCGAATCCGAGGTGCCAAGGTGCGCGGTTGCCGCCGGCCGCCGAGTCGGTTCTTTATTACTGGATGGGTGGTGTCGGGCCGAGCCTGTTATCGTGAATCGTGATTGGGCTTCCATCTAGCAACATTTTTAGGTCTAAAGCCCAATATTTATGGGATGATAATGATATAGTAGGCAGTTTTGCCTGGTACTCCATAGGATAACAGAGTTGAGTTCACAAAAAAAAAAAGAGTTCAGAGAAGATGATACAACAAACTAAGATTGTTACCAAAAAGACAAAGGCATGAGAAATCATCAGTAAATTCACAGGTTAAGTTCGAGCCAAAGGGGAACAAAATCATGACCTAACAATAATACATATAGCACTGAACCCGTCTTTGTTTGAATACAGTCATGGACGGCAGGCGAGCATCGATCCAAAGTCAGGAGGTATCGCATGATTTACAAAAAAAAACTTCTTACAGAACAAAAACTTTCTTATGCACAAACGAAGCAAAGAAGCCCAAGCATGGAGCACCCTCCTGGCCACAAGCAATCTGGAATTTACACACCTGCCAGTCAAAACAATCTGGGGAAGCCTAAAAATCAGCTAGAGCAAATCCCAGAGACCGGAGAATTTTACACACGCCTGATGGAAAATGCCCACACTGGGTTGAAATGTGCCTCTCCACAAGAATTCTAGGGAGCTTCCTTTGCTGTTTCCCGTCGTTTCCTCCAGCTGGTCGATCTCTTATCGCCTGACAGCATTCTAGGGAGGTTGAGCAGGGAATTCACCCGGGTAACGCCTTCAAGAGCAGACCATTCCTCTTCCTCGTTTGTTGATATGCAATCTGCCAGGCTGCGAGCAGATCCACACCTTTCGGGCTCCTTCAAGATGGGAGGTTCGTCAACTGGTACAATCTCATCAACCTCCCTTAATGTGTTGGAGTGTTGCAATGTGGCTGTGGCGACGTGCTCTTCACAGGATATATGTACATTTACATCTGCAATGTCTTCATCAACCTCAGCACTGGCATCTCGTGTTGAAACCTCCTCCCTTGTGGTTTCTACCATCTCCTCCTCAGGTTCGCTCTCCTGAACAGAGTCAGGTGTCTTCTCATGATCCAAGAATAAGCAGACAACAGCACAGTCATCACTCTTGGATGTCGGGAACTTCAATCTCCAAGATCTGACAGCACAGTCAACAAGAGCCCTGGCTGCTGTTGCCCGAGACGGTGCTGATGCTACTATGTCAACAGCCTCCTTGTTTGAGAGGACATCCCAAACCTACAGGCATTGAACTTTCAAATATAAGAAAGTTGATGAAGCTGGAGGTTGTAAAACCTTTATGTGGAAAGGTGCTAAATAGATAAGTACTCCAAGCAGGGATTCGAAAATTAAGATATAATGCACAAGCTAATTTCTAGATCACGACACTATTTAAGTAAGAATGGTAGATGATTACTTGATTAGAAACATACCCCATCAGTGGCCAATATTATAAATTCATCCTTTTGAGTAAGGCGGCGATATGATATCTCAGGAACAGATATTAAGCCATAATCTTTAAGGCAGAAGTCTCCAAAAGCTCTTGCCATTGCCAATCCAGGAGAGTCATTATTTGGCAACCATACTCTAGAAACATCTGGCTCATCCTGAAGAGCAAAAACTCTTCCTTTACATTGCTGGATCCTTGCAGCTTCCCCTAAAGAACACGGAATGAAGATTAGATATTTACATCATAGTTCGATCCAAGGCACCTCAAGGACAGAAAGGAAAAAGAAGATTCTATAGGCAGATTAAGATGGGCCTAGGTTTGAAAGCCATGGGAATGGCTGCATGGGTACCCAACAAAATGATCGAAGTGAGAAATGAACATACTGGGAAGGTTAGGCTTCAAATCAACAGTGAGTTGCACAGCTGTTAGATTGTTGGAGGCATCTCTTGTCCCCATTATTGCTCTTGAGTCCCCAAGATTTCCAATTACAAGGTCCAATCCCTAACAAAAAAAAACATATACGAATTAGAAATTTAATTTGTATTTCTATCACTTCTCTCAAAAGCTTCAGTATCTGCAAACACAAGCATAAGTTAGAAGTATCCATCACCTGTTTCACCAATGTTACTGCCGTAGATCCACTGCAGAAACAATCAACTGTGGGGTGCAGCTTCAGTTCCTTGTCCATCAATTTGAAAGCTTTCAAGTAAGATTGTTTAAGTGGAAGAAACAGCTCAGGAAGCTTGTCCATCTCATCACCATTAATGGATTCACCCCATTCATCATCAACAACAGAACCTGTTTCTTCAGAGTTAATACTTCCAGAGATGCTTCCATTTTGATGAGGACTAGATGCCCCATTAGCACTGGTTTTCCATTGCGTGCGCAGCTTGACAGGAAGTGAATCTCTAACTTTCTTGGCGACAAAATGACCGTAAGGACCATGGCCATCAAACACACCACAGAAGACGCTATCACTTGAATTAAAACTCTGCAGTAACAGAAACAATTTCATACCATAGTCAAGTAATAGCATTAACTGCACCATAGGCTAGTATTTTACTTTGTATGTAACCAAAAAGTCCCATCAGTAGCAATGTCTGTAATTTTCTAAAGCAGCAGTTACCTATTCTACTGTTCAACAAAAAGTCTGAGATAGGCTGGTTGACCAGGTTTCAACAAACTGCGCTGGTTGCCTGGTTGAATCTTACTCTATTATTAGTTTCATGGTAGTACGAAGAAAACGTCAACAGCGAATACTATGAGGCTAGTTAGTAGCTAGGCAAGGAAAAGGAAAAAATATATATCACCCTATCAACAATGGCGTGGAGCTAGAAAAATTAAATTATGGCATGCAATGATATAGACTGAGACACTGAGTAGCCCCATTTCACAACAAACTAAATTATGGGAGTATTCCTAGACTGACATTAAGAAAAAGTCCTATCAGCAGGCATCAAATTGCTCCTGCAAACCCAGTGAAATTTACAAAGATGAATAGAAAATGTGAAGTCCGGTAAATAATGGACAGTATAGATAAAACACATAAAATGAGAAATTATGTTTTTTAAGAAAATATTATCAAAGAGCAAAACAAAAACCTTAAGAGCCCATAACTCAATTCCAAATTTAGTGTAACTAAAAAAATTTGTTAAGCAAGTATCTCACTCTAATTAATTAAGTACCTACATAGCCTTCAATATTAGCAATCAATAGCACTGTTCTGAGAACCTACATACACTGAGAAATCATCCATAAGTGCACTTCACCTTCACCCTCTCCCTCTGCTAAACTCCACTTATGAGATAGGAATCACAACCAGCCTATTGTGTAATGGAACTGATTTCTAGTATCAGCTGCTTGTTCATGAAACTAAAGAGCAATTCATAAATTGATTACCATGGGTCATAAATGGAATAAGACAGCTATCACTAGGCCAAACCAATCACCAGAGAGCACAATCGCATCCGGTTCAAGAAAGCAGCAACATTATACCATTCTTTGAATAAAAGGATATCAAAGCAAAGAAAGGTAGAAAAGATTGTCAAAGTATCACAGGCAAGAATGTAGCCTGAACTACAAAGATTAGAACCGAAAGCAAAGATCAGAAATGAACAATGCCCCAATATCTCAACCAACTCATGTGCCATCTCTCAGATACTTATTGTTCCTGACAAATCAGCAGACAAAATTATGCTAGCATTTTCTAATTCCACTTTGAAAACTTCTCACTTCCAGATTAAAAAAGATCGAATAATCTACAGCAAAACACCACACATTTCGGATCAAGCCATCCCGTGCAGTAAAAGGGTTGCCAACCAAAATGAATTCATAAAGAAAAAAGCACTCATTCGAACTCCATTTACAAATCCGAATCTATCTAAATCATTTCAAGGAACACCTCGGAGAGGAGCATATTCTCCATCCCAAAGCTAAACTTTTCTTAACCTCAAAAGTCACAAATTTTATATGCAAACGCTTCTCCCATCGAATCAAAACAAAACCCAAAATCAAAATATGCCCCTAACCGAAAGTCCGAAACCCAACCAAGCCATTACCACCAACAGCTAAGGAACAGTTCAGATTTTGGACGAGTAAACGCAATCATTTCGACGCTCTAAACCATGCGAAAAAGGAGAAAAGGCGGCTATTTGGGGACCAAAGATCGCACACAGACCGAACGCCGCCACTGATCAGGGCTCAGAACCCACCGGCCACCGGAGCGAATCAACAGGTAAGAAACGTCGGTTACGAGCTCACCTCCCACACGACCATGGCGTCCTGGTTCGTGCCCTTCCGCCCCTGCTGCGTGTGGAGGCACGCCACCGCGCTCGCGCCGTTGCCGTACATCCTCCCGGAGACCCGCGCGAGCTCTTCCTCCGTCATCTCTCCCCTGCCCCCGGGCAGCTTCTTGCCACCGCCGGCGGCCGCGCCCTCCCGGCTCCCGCGCCGCCTCTTCCGCCACGCCGGCCCGTCGCCGGTGGCGGGGGCCTCGGAGGAGAGGCAGGAGCCCATGGCGGCCAATGGGAGGGAGGCAACAGGGTGGAGCACAGGGTGGGAGTGGTAACTGCTGACTGTTGTGCCGCTGCAAACTGTGGGGTGGCTGTAGGGTTTTGATGCTCTGCAGGTCTTGTGGAGTTGAGCCTTTTGTATCATCTGGATTGTATGGTCTTCTTCCTTGGAGGTTTGTGTTAAAAATTGTTATTTAAATTTTTTAATTAGGGTTTGGTTGGGTGTTGGTTTAACTGATTATCATGATGCCCTCCTTATGGGTGATGGAATCCTATGATGGGGAAATGGGGAAAAATTTACTCCAAGATAAGGTCACTTTGAAGATACAGTGCTTTGCCACGAGGGATAAAATGTTGCCTGTCCCATAAAGATATGTTTTCAATTCAGTATTAATATTTATGTGTTTAAGTTATGTTTATTTTTTTATATTGCAAACACTTAATATTTGTTTCTAGTTCCTTATCCAATTTTAGTTTTGGATAGTATATAGTTTGGCTTTATAAGTTTGTACAACACCATAATCTTTTTACAAAACAAGCATTACCACTGACACGATATGTGAAAAAGAGAGGCAAAGCACAAGAAGCATGTGCCCGCTGTCGTCTTAAAACACACTATGGGTACAGCTGTACAAAAATGCATCTTTTTCTTTTTGTATTTGCAAGTGTCAAAGAATCTTAGAACCTGAGATGGATATCTTGTTTAAGAATCAGATCTATTTGATAACACTAATCCAACCTGCCACATGATGAATACATTGGATCCTAACGGCTGTATCACTGATGCACTTCTAAATTGTCCTTGCACGAGAAAATATAAGAACAAGCAATTTGATAATCCTGTTTCATTTTTAAAAATGTATAAAATAATCTAGAAAGTACTGTCATTTTCTGATAATTTCGACATTTTGCGAACAACCAAAAAAATAAATTTTGTTGGTATTGGGTACCTACCCGAAGTAGTACCATTCCAATCCACTCATGTTTTCAACCCACTTTTGACATAAGGGGAACTTTTTGGTGCGTCTCCGCTTCGGATTCTAGATTGAGATTTTTCCACTATACACATATAGTATACTCTTTGGCATAGCCTTTTTGTCTGCACAGGGAACAAGTGATTACCTTATGGGTCTCCCTTTGTCCTCATCAGCACAAGTGCACGCAATAGGTTACTCATATATCATTATTTATCATCTTGCTGAGCATCATCACTATAACTGTTCACTAATCTGCGTTACATGGACAGTGATGAAGAGATGGGAACACTTATCTTGAAAGCATCACACCTGTATACATCACCTAAAAAACGCAGTTGTGTATATCCATGAACGTTAATTTATTCTTTCTTTTTCTTTGGTACAGAAACTGAAGCCAAGTCAAAGCACTGGTGAGAGTGCAGAAAAGCGAGGTGTTGAATGAATCTGTGTGCGTGTCGAGATCGAGTTCATCAGTTCACGTTTTCGGACATGGGCCGTGTTTCTTTACTACCCGCAAAAAAATTTTCAAAGGGAATCTTGTATCTATGAAGTATTAAATAAAGTCTATTTACAAAACTTTTTTAGAAATGAGTGTAACTTTACGCGACGAATCTAACGAGCCTAATTAGTCCATGATTTACTACAGTAATGCTACAGTAACCATCCTCTAATCGTACGGTCAGAGGCATCATTAGATTTGTCTCGTGAATTAACCCGGAGTCGTGAAGTTAGTTTTGTAAAGTGACTTTATTTAATACCCTTAATTAGGTCAAAGGGGTGGAAAATTTTTTTTCTTCCCAAGTAAACACGGCCCGGACTGTCAAACTTAGGAATAAAAGTGGCGGTGGTTGAGTTGACTTGGCCACCCAGAGAAAGAGTGCAGTGCAGTGGGACAAATTGCATTGACAATAGTACTCCAGTTTTTATTTAAACCACACAAACAGAGTACGGAGTAGGTATCTCGTGGTTGGCCAAGAAGATCTCCCATTGCCTACTACTAATAAACAGTGTGATCCTGTAGAACTTGGTCTCCAAAAAGGCATTCCTCCTCTAGGGAAGTCTTATCAAGAACTTCTGTTCGGATGGATGGAATGGTTTTTTGTGATGATGCGTACATGTAGTTGTCCAGATATATATATATACACATTGCCAACACACCGTGTTTAAAGCACCCAGATCCACAAATTAATAGCTCGGAGATTCAGATAACACCACCATCGATCGACCCAAATGCCAGGATCTTTCACGGAACGTCCCATCACATATCGGATCAACTAACCTGAGCGTGACCCTACCGTTGCAGGCCGCCGCCGCCAACGCCAACGCCGCTCGCGTCGCATGTGGCGGCGATGTGCGGGAGACACCGAGAAGCTAGCGGATCATATCTGAAAAAACCGCGGCGGCGGCGGCAAGCTCCGGCACGGCGGGGGTAATAATTCCGGCGAGGCCCGGCTGTCCCGGGCTGTCCGTGCTCACCGTCACCGGTGGCCGGATCCGCGTTGTTGCCGTCGCGCGCATCCTGCCGCGCTGTGCACATGAATGTCGGCGACCAACCGTGACAGGTCCCCCGTCCAGGGTGGGGAGAGCTGGGGGCGACGGCAATTAGTTCGGTGGATGGATGGATGGATGGATGGGATGGGATGGCCGGCCCGGCCGGCCGGACGAGGACGCTCACCTCAGGCAGTAATGCCGGCCATGTGTTGCACTTACACTGCTGCTTGTCTGCGTGCGAGACAGGGCAGGTCATCGCCGCAATTCTGCCTAAATTTGGGAGTATAGTGTCACTTCGTAATCATTGCATCATTGTAGCATTTCGTTTGTATGTGTGAAAAATTATCCAAAAATTGATTAATTAGGCTCAAAATGTTCGTATGGTAGAGTACAACAAAACTGTACAATTAGTTTTTGATTTCATCTACATTTAGTACTCCATGCATGTTATGACATTTTGATGTGATAGAAATCTTCTTTTTACATAGTGAACTTTGGGGTTGTTTTTTGGGAACTAAACAAGGGCTCAATCTTTTCTCATGGGGTGTTTGGATACCTCGAAATGATAAGATATTAATTAGAAGTATTAAATATAAAGTAATTAAAAATTTTATTACATAAAAAATCTATTACGTAAACGAGAGCTAATTTACGAGACGAATCTATTAAATCTAATTAGTTCAGAAAGTAATTTACGAGACAAATCTATTAAACTTAATTAGTCTATGATTAGGCAATAGAATACTACAGTAGATATGTGATAGTTATGTATTAATTATAATTTAATTAGGCTCGTTAGATTCGTCTTACAGAATAGACATGACTTATGTAATTAGTAATACTTCTAATTATCATTTATTTAAGAGATTAAACTTAGTCTTTTTTATTTTAACACTTAGTCGAAATACAGCTGTTTCAGTGCTCGTTAGTTTCTGCAAGTCTGCACGTAACAATAGACTACTACTCCAGCCCACATCACAAGTTGCATCGCTAGTACAACAGCTAGCTTGGGTGGGTGGGACTCCTCCGAGTACACTACTACTCGTAAATTCCTTCCTTTTGATCCAGTAGGTCTCATTCAAGTTGATTGCTCTCCTAACCCAGAGATTACTGAATTACACACGTGTGTGCTTGAAAACCAGGCGCACAGGTCAACAACCCAATTAAACTTCCCGGCACATCAGACGTGGGCGCATCCGGGGCCAAGAACACCACCGAGCTGCCTGCCTGACCCGCAGGGGAATCACTTGCTTTGCTGCGTTCCCAAGCCAACCTCCCTCGCCGCGGAAGATTCTGCCGGCGTCGTCATCAGAGCTCGTCGATCAGAAGCCACCAAACGCACACCCAACACAGTTAATGAGACGGCGAACTCGCCGCCCACCGGCGCCGATCGAGGAGGCCGGCAAGCTCGCGGCGCCCCCTCACTAAATTTAGAGGACGGTGACGCGAGGAAACTCAACTACCCCCACACGCCGGACATTAATCTTCAAGAGCAAATTACTACCAATGGCGACGGTGGCCTTTTGCGTGTGCAGAGTGCAATTCTGCCCTTGTTTAGATCCAAATTTGAGGATCAAAGTTGACATTCTGATCATAAATGCGACATCGTAGCATTTTCATTTGTATTTGTGAATAATTGTTTAAAAATTGATTAATTAGGCTCAAAATGTTCGTTTTGTAATTAGTTTTTGATTTTATCTACATTTAGTACGTGCCGACATTTTGATGTGATGAAAATCTTCTTTTTGCATAGTGAAATTCGGGGACCAAATTCTGGAACTAAACAAGGCATTCAAATTGAAATTTTTGTGTGTGGTTGATGTTTCGCAGCATTCAAATTGAGATCTATTTGGCCTTTTCATCGGATTCTGGACGGCATTGCTTGGGGTTCTCCGTTGCACTAGACTAGGATAATGACATAATCCAAATGCAGCATGCAGAAGTACCGGAAAGGGGAGTTGTTATTCTCTGTTTCATATGCAAGTGCTCTGTCTGTGTGTTGCAAAGGGGCAACCGAGCGTTCTATAGAAAAACTCTAATCGGACGCCCAGACGCTAATTGTTCCATTGTGTCATTATATGCGTAGAACACCGCACTAGAGCTGCACGGGCGCTAACTCAATTACACACCGTGAATTCCGGTACTTATCTCCTTCTCAAATGAATGTGAGAGCTCACTACATCATTCCTCTTTTTTTTAACATAAAAGGACAAAGTAGCATGGCGCTTTTCATGGGTATTTATATAGTGCTAGCAAGATCTTTTTTGTGTTATGATTTCTACTACGGTCCTTAGGCAGTAAGATGAGATAGTAGTCAGATAAACAGAGCCCTTGCCTGCAGCAGCGAGGACCAAGCAGTTAGAAGGACGATCAGATCTCCATCATCAGGCCTGGGCCATCGACGTGTACGTTGCAATCATGATGGTTTGCAACAGTGACATAGAACACTGATGCATGTCGGGTTTGCATGAAGGTAACACTATGATTCAGTGCCAAAAGGATGCCCATTATTGTGTACCACCAAATCCTCTGTATCCACCCCTTTACTAATCTCTAATTCGCGCCGATCAGACAAACAGTAACCATGATAAAAAAAGATGAAAGTTCGGATAACTATGGAGAAATTCTCTGTGTTACTGCATGGTGGGTTTGATCTTTTTTTTGCGAAAGAGAGAGCTTTATTTCTTAAGGTGACTCATTACAAAGCAAAGCCTCCACACACGACGGAGGAATCACACTAGATTTCACACATTCTCCCGACCAGAGAGCATGGTGAGCAAGCTCATGAGCTACTTTATTCTGCTCTCTCCCAGTTTTGACAAAGACAATCCCCGCCAGACGGTCCGTCTCCCGCAATATATCACTGATGATTGGAGCAATCAGAGATCTATCCAGGCATCGCTCGCGAAGTTTGGCCACAATTGCAGCACAATCGGACTCCAAGATCAGCTGGCGGTCCGGCCAAAGCGCCGCAAGTTCGACCCCTACCAAACATGCCATCGCCTCCGCCTCTTCCGCATCCCTACAATGGTTCAGGCAGCGCCAAGCCGAAGTCAAGTGCTTGCCCCGGCTATCTCTGATTACCACTCCCACTGATGCCCTGCCCGATTCAGTGATGAACGCTCCATCGACATTAATCTTGAGTGTCTCCCCTTCTGGTGGTCTCCATCGACCTGTACCCACTTGCATTTGCGGCAGTCGCCCCATCTCCCTCTCAGCGACCATCTTCTGCTTGCCCTTGTCATTCGTCCGGGGCTGCTGTTGTCGGATTTGCAACAGTGCATCAAGATATCTTGTAATGAAAACAACTGAGCTCGTGATGCAAATCTTCTCTCCCGCCTGGAGCACGCTATTCCTAGATGACCAACATCTCCAGATTAGCATAAGGAAATTTGAAAAAGTGTCTTTGTCATACCTGTCAAGTATCAACAGGAGCCACTCAGGGCCATGATCGACTAGGTGTTCTTCACCTGGTAGTCTTATCTTCTCTCTCAGTGCCTGCCTTAATGCTTGAGCGTGCGGACACTTGATCAAAGCATGAAAACAGCTCTCCGGCTGCAGCCCACATAACTCACATACACAATCTTTATCCAAATGGCGGAAATGTCGATTGGCCCTTGTTGGGAGGCCGTTCTTGATGACCTTCCACGCAAAGACCTTAACTTTCGAGGGCAAGACATGCTAACTTGTTGGGTTTGATCTTGAGTACACTGTGAACAGGTTGGTATTATTGGATCCATCATAGAATCAGCAGGCAAGACATGCTAACCACTTCTAACAAAACAAAGGAAAATACATTATATCATCCTATTCTTTTGTGCATATTACTACTACATGTTCAGCATATTCATAGTCATCTGTTGTACAACCATGTCCTTTGGCTAGGATCAAGAGTACACACGCGTGCACCAACGCAGAAAAAACACTTTAAAATCTAGAACATTTTGGTTTCGCCTATCTGTTGTGCACTTGTGCTGTCTGTGGCTCCGTCGCTTAGTTCTAAAAAACAACCCTAAAATTCGCTATGCAAACATAAGATTCTCGTCACATCAAAATGTCAGCTCATGCATGGAGTACTAAATATAGATGAAATTAAAAACTAACTACACAATATTATTGTACTCTACGATACGAACATTTTGAGCCTAATTAATCAATTTTTGGACATTTTTCACACATACAAACGAAATGTTACAGTGTCACAATGATTACGAAGTGACCCAAACCGCCATATCACAACCCTATTTTGCATCTAAAAAGGCCTGCATCACGGAGCTGCCGTGAAGTGAGATGGGTCGCCACTGCCATTGCCACAACGGTGAGCAAATCAAGGCGGACATAGATCTGCTGCTTTATTTAGGTTAGGCCACACTACACTCTATCCTATACATATGGTGGGTACCACGCATGAGCCAAATTCCATGACTCCATTTCTGCGTTTCCTTTCCTTCACACCGTAAAAGTTTCGTGGACACAGTTATCTAGAGTGACACATCATCTAAAAATATTTGAAATTAGGATGAAACACCTTCCTCTCAATGCATAGTTTCATCAATTGTTGTTTCCTAGGTCACATACAAGACACAAGCTGTCTAGGTAACTGTGTACATGGAGTTCCATCACCCTGAAACTCATTTCACCTCTCTCTTAATTAATACAGTGACACATCATAAAAAATGATGATATGATAATTAATTTATTGTCCATGAAACTCTCGCCTCACACAATGGTCGCTAAAAACTGTCGGCTGTCGCCATGCTTCTCAATACCTTGCAGTAGCTTTCCATTGCGTCTCATATTTTTTTTAAAAGATTTCTTTTGGAGCCTTCTGCGTCATTGTGGATGAGAAGAAAGTGAGACCCGCCGAATCGAAGGTGTTCATATTTCGTGGAAAGTGATGACAAGTGGTGAGGAGCTTTTCGGATCTTTTTTGTTTGACTTGCTTGCGCACGGATATTAGGATATGTTGTGGCAAGGTTTCCTTTGGGCTGTTGGGAGTGTGGAGTGTCTTTTTCGTATTTTTTGGGTCTTGATATAAACAGTGGTAGGAAAAACATCAGTTTATATTGAGATGGAGAGTGTGGCTTGAGCCCAACAAATGACCAATTTATCAATAGACTATCTCGATTGACATTTGGATTTCGTTATAATATTAGGCCTGTCACGGTGGGGTTTGATGGAAAGTTTCATGATATTAAATTTAATGATGTGGTAAAGGAGACAGAATTGAGAGTTTTATGGCATGTGAGAGAAGTTTCATCCCCATAAAATTCATTTGATACAATTGCTTAATTTTTAGTTTGGATAACTATGCACTAAGAGTGGTCTTACGAGATATGGAGTATTGCATTATATATTTTCTTTAAAGCGCTAGAACATCTCCAGGAGACTAGCAATAATCCTAGCTAAATTTAAAGTTTAAGAGGCTAGCTAAAAAAATAAAAACTTCCCAAAAGTAGGTGTAAACCAACAGACTCTTTAAAAACTGACGAGCTTGGATGGAGAGCGCGTCTGGCTAGACAAAGATATCTATCGAAGGGGAGGAGATAGATAGCATGAAAAGATAGCTATCCAGTTGACTAGTCTGTTGGATGCACTTTTTTCTCTCTCTTTTTTTAGCTAGCGAACGGGATATACAAGAGCTCGTGGAAACGCTCAGCTTTTAACGCCACAAACAAACGAGATCATATTTTCAAAACTAGGCACTTTTTATGGAAGGATTCCAAAGAGAACAATACATGATATCTATTGTTAAGGTATTAGTAGATACTCCCTCCGTTCACTATTGATATGCATGTTAGGAGAAAAGTGAAGTTCAAAATTGATCTGAGTATTTTTTATTGGAATTTGTTTTGTCTTGGGTGATTGCACAGGCATGTTTGGCCCCACTCACCTATTCAATGGGTGCGTTTCCCAAGCCAATCCCTTTGCATACTGGGCACTATAGCTAGGAATTCAAGCCCATGTTTAGATCCTAAATTCCATCCTCAAAGTTCACTATGCAAAATGAAAATTTCCATCACATCAAAATACCGGCACATGCATGGAGTACTTAAATGTAGATGAAATCAAAAACTAATTACACAGTTTTATTGTACTCTGCGAGACGAACATTTTGAGCCTAATTAATCAATTTTTGGATAATTTTTCACACATACAAACGAAATGCTACAGTGTCGCACGCACACCAAAAGACCAAAGTTTGGCTCCCAAATTCGGGAACTAAACACGGCCCAAAGCAGCCATGCATTGCAAAGTTTAGGCCTTGTTTAGATCACAAATTCTACCCCCAAAGTTTACTATGCAAAAAAAAATTCTCGTCACATCAAAATGTCGGCACATGCATGGAGTACTAAATGTAGATGAAATCAAAAACTAATTGTACAGTTTTGTTGTACTCTGCGAGACGAACATTTTGAGCCTAATTAATCAATTTCTGGATAATTTTTCACACATACAAACGAAATGCTACAGTGACGCACGCACCCCAAAAAACTAAAATTTAGGAATTGGGAACTAAACAAGGGCTTAAATGAAGTAATGGTTCTACACGTCTCGTGATACTTAAATATAGGAGATTAATTTTTTCTTGTTCTCTAGGTTGCTCCCTTATCCGTATATCAGTACCTTTACAAGGAAATATTTGGAAGAATAACGTACTGACTTGACTTGTTCAAGGTCGAAGGACAATTCCTCCTACCGGAATGTACGGTAAAACTCCATTGACATTTCCTTGTCCAAAAGCTCATTTTATTGTCAAAGACTCTAGTGTCAAGTACGTGCTTTCATTAAAATCTCATATTTCAACCACCAGCCAAAAAAGCAAAAGAAAAACTAAAAGTCACAAATAGAGGAAAGATGAGATGGAAACTGTCAAACAGCGGTGAAGAAAAATTGCAGCTGCCACAACCTTGCATCTTTCGTTAACGTGACAAAGCCGGTACATGTTAGGCTCTGTTTGGATTCCTCGCTAAAGTTTAGCGTTTTAAATAAGTGGTAATTATATGTATTAAATATAAATTAATTACGAAACTAATTACATAAGTCATGTCTATTTCGTGAGATGAATCTAACAAGCATAATTTCGCTATAATTAATACATAATTACCATATGTTTACTGTAGCATTACATTGTCTAATCATGATGTAATTAGACTTACTAGATTCGTCTCATAAATTACTCATCGTTTATGTAATGAGTTTTAAATTAATCTATATTTAATACTCTTAATTAACATATTTACATCTGATGTGACGGTGCTAAAGTTTAGCGCGTGGAAAACAAACAGGGCCTTAGTCGTTTGTCGCAGCTTATACAAATGACACCTCTAAAGGTATCATTTTAGCAATCATGTAATTAGCAAGTTTATAACCATGCATCAGGTGAACTTTTGGAAATGGTGGTATAAATCGTGTTAAAAAGTAGATTTATAATGTTACAATTTTATTATATTCTTCATTCATTCCACATCTCTATACAGGTGGTGTTTGGATCCATGTGCTAAAGTTTAGCGCTTTAAATAAGTAATAATTAGATGTATTAAACATAAACTAATTATAAAACTAATTACATAAGTCATGTCTATTTCGCGAGACGAACCTAACAAACCTAATTTTACTATAATTAATACATAATTACCATACGTTTACTGTAGCATTACATTGTCTAATCATGATGTAATTAGGCTTGATAGATTCGTCTCGTAAATTACTCCTCGTTTATGTAATTAGTTTTAAAATTAATCTATATTTAATACTCTTAATTAACATATTTATATCCGATGTGCCGACCCTAAAGTTTAGCGCATGAGAAACAAACAACGCCTAAAGAGCAAGGGTGGATCCACCCTATCGGCGACATGGGGCGGCCGCTACAGCCGAGCATCCCCCGGTAGGCCAGTACCCATCGATCCCTGTCTTTGTTCCCGTTAGGGGTGGTAATGGATCGTGACTTTTGTCTCATTCACGATCCAACTTGACTCTAAAAAATTTTAATTTAAAAACTAGTAGTATTTTAGAAGTATTTTAGAAATTTCTAGTAAAAAATCAGGGTCATTTATCACCCCTAGTTCGGGTGCCTACGAGACACCGCGAATAGATAACCGTGAATGGAGGCGCGGCACGGTCTGTTGCACTGCTGCATGCTTGTTGAGAGCTAGCTCTAAGGTTGTCGCATGGACTCATCGCTTGTCCCAGACTGCTAGTGTCGTCGATTCCAGCGTAATCAGATATGGCCAAATTGCTGAGAGCAAAAAGGCATCTTCATGCCTTGATGGCCAGCCATAGGTGGAGCAGCTACGGCTCAGACGGAAGTGCAGTGGGGAGTTGGCCGAGGTTAGCATTAGGAACAAATAGACCAAAATAAATAGTAATTTTTGTTAAGTATAATTGTTTGATTGATCATTTTAGTATTTTAATTTAATCGTTAGTAGATTATTCAAAAAATTTTATTGTGTAGATTTAGATTTAAAGAACTACAAGTACCGGTCGCTATAATAATTTATACAATTACAGTATGTGAATTTGGTACTTATATGATTTTTCTGTACTTTTAGTTTAGCCTGTCGCTAGAGTTCACCCCAACTAATTTTTTTTTCTTGGTTCACCACTGCTAAAGAGTGTCATTTAGGGTGCACACATAGTTAGCATGATCATATTTCAATCATCAGTATTTTCTCCATTGGTTAAACTTTTGAAAATGGTATGGTTCGATTTGCCCTTAAAAAGATTTATAAAGCTGCAATCTTTTCATGCTTTGCATATGCTATTTCATTCTCCGCAAATGGATGCAAAGAAAGAATCGTGCCCAAGGTCCGAGTTGCACGAAAGAGAAAACGCATCCGGAAAGAGAAAAAGCAGCCGCTAACCTTGCCGGCAAAGCAGCCGCTGGCCGCTGCGCTACACTAGGAGGAATCGAGGAAGGAGCAAGCCAGGGCCAGGCGGGCGGCACCACAAATCCCTGCGCTTTTCGCCGTGCGGCCGCGTGGTTTTCGTAAGCCAGCCGTGCAGCCGCGGAACAAAATGGGAAGCAAAGCAAAGAGCAAAGCAGCGCAGGCGCAACAGCGCGGTGGCACAGTACCCGAGGGGACGGCAAGCACCATCACCTCCTCACCACTCCCCACCCAATTCCATTCCCCAACCCTTCCCTTTCCTTGCCTCGACCTCGACGCCGGCCCCGATCCGATCCCCGGCGCGCACGCACGGTGAGCACCCCCACGCCTCGTCGATCATCCGGGTTTTGGTGGGGGCTGGCGGTTGGTAGACTTCAGTTTGGGGGCGGTAGTCGGCGCGCTCTGGGGGCCTTGCTCGTCGCGGAAGTGCGCGGTCGCGACCTGCGATTTGCGTCAGTTCGGGGGGATTGATGGCTTCGTCGTGTGAGGGCTCGATTATTATGGGTTTTCCTCTTCGCGGAGCTGGGCCTGTCTGCTTGTGTGATTTCTGTGATTTATGGACGACTGCAGAAGAAATTCGGCGACTTTTGTTCGAGCCTGAGAATTCGCGTTGGATGGTTAGAGTTGTGCAGCTTTGTTTGCTTCCCGAAGTGCTAGGAGATAGCAGATCAGACTGCTTTTTGTTGAACTTGAACCTGATTTCCTTACACTGCGTTGGCACTTGGCAGCGTTGCTGCAGCTATGCTACCCCCATTTATGCGCAAATAGTTCAGTGACTAAACATAACGGAAACTGGCGCTTACAAATAAAAAGCTGCCATGCATCACGACATCATATTATTATATAAAATTGTAATGCTGCGATGCTGTCAGTATTGCTTGTTTCTTTTAGTAGTTTTGGTTTGAAATGCATTTTGTAGCTGGGATAAGTATAAGTGCTCAAATGCCTCTGTTCAGGAATCCTTGCTCAAACACATCTTTTCTTTTTTTTTTCTCCTCTCAGGAATCCTCTATCCGATAAAGTGGAGATGTGCTACTTTTGATTATCTATTATCCAATTGGAGTATCAGACCACCTTTTTCGGGCAATGGGGATTGTCAAGATAGCAAGCGGTGAGCCTGCAGCAAAGAGCAGTTACAGCTGCGGAGATGAGGACCTTACACGAGACGAGAGAATGCTGCTTCAGAGCTTCCCTATTCATGAATCTCATGACTCTGAACATGCAGAGGTGGACTGTGAGCTTGCAATGTCCAGAGGTCAGATATGCAATGTGCCGTATGGGCTTTATGATCTGCCTGAGTTGACAGAGGTTCTCTCTTTGGAGACATGGAGTTCATGCCTGACGGAAGATGATAGATTCTGTCTAGCAGCCTACCTCCCGGACATGGAACAACACGACTTCGTTACAACAATGAAAGAGCTGTTTAGCGGTGATGCTATGTTCTTTGGAAGTCCCCTTAGAAGCTTTTTCCTTCAATTGAACGGTGGGCTTTATTCTCCACAGGTTTCTCAGGCAAGAGAGTTGCTGATGACGTTTCAAAGACGAAGACATTATCATTTTCTGAAGTTGTACCATGATGGTATGGTTGGTAAATTCGCATCCATGACCAAATTGTTCAGAAGTTCTGATACGGGTGCTAGTCTTAGCGAGAAGGTTCGCATCTCGCATCACCGGGTATATGAGAAGCAATTCCCATGTGTTGGTTTTAGCAGTTCCACTCTACCAATTATTATCAAGGGTGAATCTGCCACTGTTGCACCAATGAAGCGAGCCAAACTTATTGATGGGTCATTAACCAACCATTGTTCAACCAGACATAATGAAACAGCCCGTGCAGCCAAATCAGCAGAAATGAACTCAATGGGAAGTCAAATCTTCCATCCAATCACTGATCCCAGGCAAAATTTTGGTAAACTACCAAAAGGTGTGCTGAAAATAAGGACTGGTTGTGCTTCTCATAGTGATGGCAGTAAAGGGATACATCACAGACCTGGATTGGTTGTAGTTGATCAGTTAGGAATGCAGAGCTCCAGCTTTTATGCTCCAGCTCATGCTTTCGCTCATGATGCATGTGGATTTTCTATGGATTCAGATTCTCACATCAACAGAGTCAATGGTACTTCTGCTAGTTCACGACGGAGTCCCTTGCGATGGAAGGGTACACAGGAAACTTGTGCTCTGATGAGCAAAAGCACAGTTGGAGTTCAAATGACAGTTCCAGAGGAGCACAATGCAGTTTACCCGTCGCTGAGGGGCTTCTATCAACCAGCAACTAATGACAGTTTAGCATATTCCAATGAAGCGCATGAAACCAGAGAATGTGCCCACATGAAAGACCTTTTGAAGAACTTTGGTCATCAGAACAGTATAGTCCATCGAAGTTCTCCTGATCCTTGTCTAAGAGTTAGTGATGGTCATGAAACAAATGGATACACAACAATGCACAGTTTAAGAAGTGCTGAAAGTATTTCAGAGATGTTGAACCTGGGCCCAAGGATATACCCGCCTCATAATAACTTCACAGAGCTGCTGGAAACCTTGAGCAAGTACCATGATGGCACGAAGCTGGAGGCATCTCCTGTGAAGTCTGTTACTGAAGTTAAAGAAGCTCAACAATTCGCTTACACATATGCCAGGAGGAAGCCGCACAAGAGGACAACTATGGAGGGAGATACACTGTCACAGAGTGTGCTAGACGGCATGGCCAATATGAAAACGAAGGCAATCAAACTCTGAAGCTCGGCAATTGCAGACATTCAGAGCTGAACATAACTGCTGATATAATTTAGCATCCGTCTAACATAGTAATTAGTAAATAAGCATGGATTATTTTTCATTTCTCCTAAGAAATCAATAGACAAAAAGCCTCGAAACAGAATAGTCGTCTGTATGACAACGGTATAAGTAGTTTATACAATTCTAATAGCTGAACTGTTGAAGTATGCAAATCAGTCACATCTTGCTCCCATGTTCAGGGATTTTTTTTTAATGGAACAGGAGGGGTTTCCCCTACTGGTTATATATTAAAAGAAGCAAAACGTAAAAAAGTTATAGAGGAGGTTAGGGAGGAGTAGTTGCATCAAAGTAAGTCTAGCCATTGTTCTATCAAAGGAAGTAAGGCTGCTGTGCCCGATGAATGTTCAGGGAATTTTCGCCAGCTATTATATGTATCCGGGTATATCGTTTCATGGTGAGCTGCATATTTCTTCTCCTACAATCATGTCCTGATTTTTTCATTATAACCTTTTTTTTGCGAAATACAATACAGATATAAGCACTCACATACACTTTTCCTTATACCCCAGTAAACACTTACGAGAGAGACTGGGTTAGGAAAATGCTGCATTGTAGAATTTCCTAGTAGAGGACTAGAGATATCACAAATTTACGGATAATAATTCTGCGATGCCTGACGCTGACTAACATTGATTTCTATTGGTATCTCACAATTTCAAGAATGTGATTCATCTCCTGTCAGTTAAATTTGAATAGGTGCTCTCTGATTCATTATCCTGTCAGTTAAAAAGATCTTTAAAATACAGTACTCCCTCCGGTATCGTATTAGGGACAGCGACACGGTCACCAAATCATAACTTTGACTCCACTTTTCTATAAAAATAGTTTTTGAAAAGTTATATATATGTATATTTTTATGAAAGTAATTTTCAAGACCAATCTATTTATATGATTTTCACATTTTCAAACTCAACGACTTAAATATTATTCATGATTTATATTCTTAATGTTTGACTCAAACCTTATTAAAAGGACACGATACCAGAAGGAGTACTTAGGTAATTTCGTATCAACCAAAGAGTCCAACAGGGCTGTCAGCTAGTGGTTCTGTAGGTTGATCTCAGCCGTCTGATGCCGATCGTACGGCCAAAAATTGCGGGAAACTTCAAAGTATTCGAACTAGCACTCCAGTCCCCGTCCTCTGCCAACATGGAAATGGCGGCGCCGCCTCGCCACCTCCCGCTCCTCCTCGGCCGCCTCCTCGTCGCCGGCGAGATCCACCAGAGCCCGGACCACCTTCGCCACATCATACCCCTCCTTCCTTCGCACCCACACCTCGCCGCCGCCCTCTCTAGCCTATACTTTCCGCTCTTCCCCTCCTCCACCACCTTCCTCCACAACCTGCTCATCCGCGCCTCCGCCGCGTCCCCCTCCCCGCGCCTCTCCTTCGCCGCGTTCTCCTCCCTCCTCCGGTTCGGCTGCCTCCCCGATCATTTCACCTTCCCTCCGCTTGTCAAGTCCGCCTCCAGGCTCCCCTCCTTCCCGCGCACGGGCGCGCAGGTCCACGCCCAGGCTGCCCGGCGCGGGTTCTTGGTCGACATCTTCGTTGTTAATTCGCTCCTCGCGATGTACGCCGCGTTCCGCGATACGGCGTCGATGTGGGGCGTGTTCGACTCGTGTGCGGAGGTCACCGACGTGGTCTCTTGGAACACGGTGATTGGTGGCTTCGTGAAGTGCGGGGAGATTGGGAATGCCAGACGTGTGTTCGACAAAATGCCTCACAGGAATGAGGTGTCTTGGAGCGCGATGGTGGGAGCCTATGCAGGTGCTGGTGAGCTGGATGTTGCCAGGGAGATGTTTGATCGGATGCCTACCATTGGGAGGAATGTTGTCACATGGAACTCGATGATAACGGGGTTTGCAAGACATGGGCTCCTGCCATTGGCGAGGAAGATGTTTGATGAGATGCCATTGAAGAATCTGGTGTCATGGAATGCGATGATCCGGGGATACATGGTAAATGGAGAGATGGATGGCGCAAGGGAACTGTTTGATATGATGCCGGAGAAAAATGTGGTTTCTTGGACATGCATGATTTCCGGGTATGCACAGGCTGGACGCTATGCAGAGACACTTGAGTTATTCAGGTCAATGCAGAGCGAGAGCAGTATTCGACCTAATGAGGTGACCATGGTGAGTGTGCTCTCGGCATGTGCACATTTAACAGCTCTGGAGGAAGGGAGGTGGGCTCACACCTTTATCGACAAGCACAAGATGGTGCTCGACAATGACTTCAATCTTGGTGCTGCTCTCATAGACATGTATGCCAAGTGTGGGAGAACAGATGTAGCTGTTAAAATTTTCCATTCCCTGGATCAGAAGAATGTCTCCGCCTGGAATGCACTCATCACAGGGCTGGCAGTAAATGGCGATGCTGCGCAGTGCATTGATGTGTTTGAGCGGATGAAGAGGTCAGGAGAAAACCCGAATGACATAACATTCCTCAGTGTGCTGACGGCTTGTGCCCATGCTGGGCTGATCGATGAGGGTCGGCAGTACTTTCAGAGAATGGCATCTGCTTCTGGGATGCAGCCGGAGCTCAAACACTATGGCTGCATGGTTGACTTGTTGGGCCGTGCAGGGCTTCTTGATGAGGCGGAGGAGCTGATTCGGAGCATGCCAATGGCCCCGGATGTCAAGGTTTTGGGTGCGCTACTAGGTGCAAGTCGAATGCATAAGAGATTTGATGTTGCTGAAAGAGTACAGAGTGAGATCCTCAGTATCAATACAAATCAGCCTGGCTGCCATGTTTTGATGTCTGACATTTACGCTGCTGCTGGAAAATGGGTTGATGCTCTAGAGGCAAGGTGTTTTCTGCAGAGGCATAATATTAGGAAGTTGCCCGGGTCATCCTGCTCAATGGAGGAGGATTTAGCATCTTAGATGGGATTGCATTCTTTACCAGCAAATGCGGAGCTTACGTATATAAACCCAATCAGCAACAGTTGCTGTGTGGACACAAACTTAGTGACAGGCAGAGATAGAACCGTATAACTAACCTTTATCCTGGCCATATTGTCGTTGACAATGTAAATGATTCAGTTCTCATAAAACCGTGGACAGTCTAGTGACACAATCACTGTGTGAACACACTTAATAAAAGGCAGAGATAGAATCGTAGAACAAACTTTTATCCATCTGTTGTATGTCATCGATGATGTATGTTTCATTTCTTATAAAACCGTGGACAGTCTAATGAGATGACCGCTGGGGTATGACAATCTTTCTTTTTCTTTTTTTTGCGAGTAGATATGACAAGCTTTGATCTCTAGCATTCCCTCAGGTGATCTTCTCCATGTAATCTCATATATCAAGATAAGCACTTCAGTCCTCTCAAAAAAGAAAAGAACTACAAAAAATGGTCACGAGCAACTCCAGAGTACAACTCCTCTAACAAAAAGAAAATAACTACAAAAATTGAATTGCTAGACTGTGTAATGTATGGTATGCATATGATGTTTTGTTTGTCATACATTGGTATCTGTTATACATACCAGCACAGACACACATGTATTCTTTCAGAAGAATATATACCAACAAGGGAATCTAATGCAAATCATGTAGAAGAAACTTCATAATTTCACAATCAACAAAAATTGATCAACAATTTGTAACATCGGATTATTCCTGGTAAACGTGTGATCCAACTACAATCCATTATTACAATTTCAGACATAACACCAAGAGGGCAAGGTCAGGAGCAGCCCTGCTTTTGCGCGCCCAATTCTTATACACACGTACTACAAACAGGGAATGGGTCTACACGGTCAATTCCGTCCTCGAGACAAGAATGCCATCCGTATCGGCATAGAGCCACTCGCCATCGCAAATCCGAGTTCCTGCGATGGTCACTGGGACATGCTTCTCACCCATGCCCTTCTTGTTTGCCTTCATCGGGTGGGAATTGAGAGCTCGAACGCCAATGTCGCAGCCGTTGATCTCATCAACATCCCTGATGCAGCCATTCACCACAATGCCGGCCCACCCATTGTTCTGTGCCTGCTGGACAGGGTTTCCACCAAGTATGGCACAACGCATGCTCCCACCACCATCAACTACAAGGACCCTGCCGTGACCTTTCTCCTCAAGGAACTCACGGATCAGGACATTGTCCTCATAGACCTTGAGTGTAACAATAGGACCAGCAAAAACTTGGCGCCTTCCGTAGATTTGGAAAATGGGATGGAGAGCACGAAGCTCGCCATTCATAATCAAATGAGGATTAGCATCACATACTTCAGCGGTGGCCAATGGCAAGGCAGCCATATTAGCTTCACTCCTGCTCGTCGTCAGAAGAGAAGAAAATAAAACACTGACCCAAACGAAATCAACAGAAGCAAGCTATCCATTGCACAGGAACAAGGATAAGAATAAGAATAACAACAGACTCTCCAAAGAACATATTTAAATCTATAGAACTTGAAGAGTGAGATGGAATAAAAAATTATTTACAGTAGTCATATATAGATCCCCAGCAGAAGATAATGTATAGATTCCTTGGCGAACATCACAAAATTTTCCATGATTTAACTGTCAAACAGCTATGGAGCAGAACCAACTTTTATTTTATTATTGCACCAGCAAACATCAATCCAAAGAAACATAGTCCAGTCTTCTGTGAAAACCACAAATCACCAAAGTAGCCTCACATTTACATGCTGAGCTGGATCCATGCAACTCCAGCGAAAAAAGGAAAATAAAGGTGTCTGCCTCAGCCCAAAGGCTCAAAGCTCTGAAAAGGCTGAAGGTTGAGCATATGTTACAGGCCATTTCCTAACAGGCGAAAGATCATTAAATGTTTTGGTTATGACTATAAATTATTCATGGGAATAGTAATATATCATGCTTGGAATGAATTGGAAAGGGATAGATCAGATGATTTGCATTTGAATTGCACCAGCATGGAAACAGCTATATTTTTTTACTAAAACAAGAATTCCTTTTACACTGTAAATGGACACAGCAACACCTTGCAGTTGCAGAAAGTCACCTTGCTATGGCTGATGCGGCATCTAAAGTGCCCCCTTGCACAAAAGATTTTTTTTTTCGGCTCATGAAACACAAAGAAATGACCCAAATACCAGGGACAGACCCAACATACGACTGGGTCAGATAATTTTGCAAACAAAATTGAAGTTAGTAGTAACTGGGCCAGATCCGAATACAAATAGCTTATGTGAAGGTTTTGGGTCCTCCGTTTCGCACAGCAGGAAGTGAAGACAAGGGGCGGGAATACCTGGTGGGCCCCCAATACTCTGCTGGTAATCAAGGAGTCGCGAGCGGGAGTACAAGTTGAGGGCGTCGAGGAGCTGATGCGGTAGATCGGTGACGCCGGTGTCGAGGAATTAATCCAGGGAGGGAGTAGATCGGAGGTCGGCGGTGGCAGGTGAGCAGCACGGGCGGTGTAGTCGCCGCTCGCCAGACGGTAGGAGTGCCTGGCAAAGATCGCGTGAGAAGATGGGGAGGACGAGGCTCGTCGCCGGCAAAGGGCGGGGGCGAAGACGCTGCGAATGGCGCCGCCACTCACCAAGTCGTCGACGCGAGGAAAGGAGGAAGGATCCAGCGATTGGGAGTAGAGACCTTAAAAGGCTTTTTCACTATTCTCTTAGGGCCCATTTGAAACATAGGATAGCAAAAATATACTGTAGAAACGGAAAAATTGTAGGAATTAAGGTGTTATGAATTCATGATTCTCAGGATTGGAAAACAAAGAAAAAACGATGGAAAGTCCTTTTGTAGTGAGTAGTGACCAGTGTTCTAAATTTCAGCCGGTTTTCACCGATTTTTGGTGAATTTCGGTTCTACTGGTGTGGTGAGGACCGGTAAATAGCTATACCGGTAATATTGGTAATATTTCGGTCGGTATTTAACTGAAAATTCAAAATTCAGTCAAAATTTATTTAGGTTTTCAAAACTTCAGCCGAAAATCGATATATCAGTTATATCGGTCCCTTCTAAAATTTTATTGCACACCGATAGTTACCGAAAGCAAATTTATTGTGCCTGCGTAGAACAGAATCTTTATGTATTATTAAAATCTTATCATTTCAACTAAACCAAGAGGCTAAAAAATGGCACAAATTTTTTTTTGGTTGAGAATTACACAAATCCTATCTTTAGTGAACATATTGTGCTGGCAACTAAGCGATTGGGATTCTAATCCGATCTTTATGGAAGATGGAAGCTGTGAAACCGTAAAAAAAATTACAACTGGATGCAAAGAATCGTGCCGAACTGTCGAATTGCATGAAAGAAAAAAAAAGCATCCGAAAAGAGAAGAAAAGCAGCCACGAGGAGGAACCAGGCGGGCGGCATCCCTGCGCTTTTCGCCGTGCGCCCGCCGCGGATGGTAAGCTAGCCGGGCAGCCGCGGAACAAAATGGGAAGCAAAGCAAAGCAGCGCAGGCGCAACAGCGCGGCGGCACTGTGCCCGAGGGTACCCGCACCTCACCACCACTTCCCACCCAATTCCATTCCCCAACCCTTCCCTCCCCTCGCGTGGACGCACGCCGGCCGGCGGCGGCTCCGATCCGATCCGATCAGATCCCCGGCGCGTACGCACGGTGAGCATCCCCCGCCTCGTCGATCATCCGGGTTTTGGTGGGGCTGGTGGTAGGTAGGCTTCAGTTTGGGGGCGGTAGTCGGCGCGCTAGGGGCTTTGCTCATCCTGGAATTGCGCGGTTCTGACCTGCGATTGGGGATCAGTTCGGCGGATTGATGGCTTCGTCGTGTGAGGGCTCGATGATTCTGGTTGTCTGCTTGTGTGATTTCTGTGGTTTATGGACGACTGCAGAAGAAATTCGGCGATTTTTTTGTTCGAGCCCGAGAATTCGCGTAGAATGGTTAGAGTTGCGCCGAAGCTGTTTGCTTCCTGAAGTTATAGGAGGATAGCAGATCAGACTGCCTTTCGTTGAACTTAAACATGATGTTCGTGCACTGCACTGCTGCAGAGTGCAGACTGCAGCGTGCTACTTACTCGCGAGTGAAACCATCTGTGCACAACTAGTTCAGTGACTAAACAAAATGGTAACCTGTGCTTACAAACAGAATGCGCCCATGCATTCTGTTGTTAAATAAAATCGTAATGCTGCAATGCTATCAGTATTGCTTGGTTCTTTTCAATAGTTTGGTTCTGAAATGCATTGTGTGTTGATAACCACTGACTACAGTATGCCATTCCATGAAATATGTTGCTGGGATATCGTTGAATACAAGTGCTCAAATGCCTTTTGTTCATTTCCCCCTATCAGGAATCTTCTACCGGAAAAAGTGGTGTTGTGCTCGAAGCTCTGTTGACTACCCTTGACTTTGATTATCCATTATCCAATTGGTGTATCAGACCACCTTTTTCGGGCAATGGGGATTGTCAAGATAGCAAGCGGTGAGCCTGCAGCAAAGAGCAGTTACAGCTGTGGAGATGAGGACCTTACATGAGACAAGAGAATGCTGCTTCAGAGCTTCCCAATTCATGAATCTCATGACTCTGAACTTGCAGAGGTTGACTGTGAGCTTGCAATGTCCAGAGGTCTGATCTGCAATGTGCCATATTGTCTTTATGATCTGCCTGAATTGACAGAGGTACTTTCTTTGGAGACATGGAATTCATGCCTGACAGAAGATGATAGATTCTGTCTAGCAGCCTACCTCCCAGACATGGAACAACATGACTACGTTACAGCAATGAAAGAGCTGTTTAATGGTGATGATATGTTCTTTGGAAGTCCACTTAGAAGCTTTTTCCTTCAATTGAACGGTGGGCTTTATTCTCCAGAAGTTTCTCAGGCAAGAGAGTTGCTGATAACGTTTCAAAGACGAAGACATTGTCATTTTCTGAAGCTGTACCATGATGGTATGGTTGGTAAATTCGCATCCATGACCAAATTGTTGAGAAGTTCTGATACGGGTGCCAGTATTAGAGAAAAGGTTCCCATCTCGCATAACCGGGTATATGAGAAGCAGTTCCCATGTGTTGGTTTTAGCAGTTCCACTCTACCAATTATTATCAAGGGTGAATCTGCCACTGTTGCACCAGTGAAGCGAGCCAAACTTATGGATGGGTCATTAACCACTCATTGTTCAACCAGATATAATGAAGCAGCCCATGTAACCAAATCAGCTGAAATGAACTCAATGGAAAGTCAAATCTTCCATCCTCTCACTGATCCCAGGCAAAATTGTCGTAAACTACCAAAAGGTGTGCTGAAAATAAGGACCAGTTGTTCTTCTCATATTGATGGCAGTAAAGGGATGCACAGGAAACTTGTGATCTGATGGACAAAGGCCCACTTGGAGTTCAAATGACAGTTCCAGAGGAGCAAAGTACAGTTTACCCATCCATGATGCTGAGGAGCTTCTATCAGCCCGAGTCGGTCCATCCCGATCATCACAAGCTTCCTGAACCTTCTCCTTCAGCAGCTAACCATAGTTTAGCATATTCCAGCGAAGCATATGAAACCAGAGAGTGTGGCCACATGAATGACCTTTTGAAGAACTCTGGTCATCAGAACAATATAGTCCATCAAAGTTCCCCTGATCCATGTGTAAGATGTAGGGATGGTCATGAAACGAATGGATACACAACAATGCACAGTTTAAGAAATGCTGAAAGTATTTCAGAGATGTTGAACCTTGGCCCAAGGATATACCCGCCTCATAACAACTTCACAGAGCAGCTGGAAACCTTGAGCAAGTGCCATGACAGCATGAAGCTGGACGCATCTCCTGCCAAGCCTGTTATTGAAGTTGAAGAAGCTCAACGATTCGCTTACACCTATGCCAGGAGGAAGATACACAAGAGGACAACTATGGCGGGAGATGTAGTGTCACCGAGTGTGCTACACGGCATGGCCAATGTGAAAGCGAAGGCAATTAAACTCTGAAGCTTGCAATTGCAGAGATTCAAAGCTGAACATAACTGGTGATAGAATTTAGCATCCATCTAACATAGTAAATAAGCATGAACTATTTCCATTTCTCCTATGATATCAATCAATATACAAAAGCCTCCAATCAGAATAGTGGTCCGTTTGACAATTCCAATAGTCGAATTGTTAAAGTATGCATATCAGTCATATCTTGCTCTTCATGGAATTTTTGGCGAAACATAATACAGACACAAGTACTCAAATACACTTGCATTGTAGAATTTCCTAGAAGAGAACTAGATGTTTTCGCAAATAGATAGAGAACTAGAGATACGGATAAGAGTCCATCGGACTGTATTATTGCCCTCATGATTCTTTCCTGAGTCAATAAGAGGAGCTGTGATCTCCAGCGTTCACTCAGGTGACCCATGTATGTAGTCTCCAAATTTCAGCTGACGGACATGTTATTATGTTTTTTTTCCGTAGGGCTGTTGCATCATGATGAGTACTCGTTACAGTTGAGTCGTCTCCAAATTTCAACTGATGGACATTATTATGTGTTGTTTCTTATCAGGAGGTTGGTGCATTCTCAGGGCAAATACATAAATCCTCATATTGCTGCTCCAAAGGAACAGTATGTTGGTTTATCAATTAGAAGTTGACAGATTCCGACGCAACATGTTTGCGTATCCGCTAACATGTTACGGTTTCATTGCTGAATTTGCAGTCCTGTTCTGAGAGTCGTGGATGCCATGCTTCATAGAACTTGTTGCAAGGCTTCTACACAGGAGATGCTAATAATTCTTTTTGATGAAATCAACAAATACAACCACAAGACAAGAACCAGAATCACTGCGGAGATCGGCAGACGTTATGCGCCAATTAATTCATCAAATTGACTAAAAATGTGGTAAAAGCGAAAGTTAAAAGACGAAAAAATGCTGGTACCCAAAAATAAAACGACGAACAGGTATACCACCAAAAATTAGCGTACGCAGTTCGATAATCGATGTCACCATACGCATCTAGCCCCATGCATTGCAGGCTAGGAAAAGTAGCACACACAAAATAAACCGACAACTCGAGGTCCGATGCATGCAACATACTCGTGTTTGGTTACCTGCACGTGGTCGATCTGATTGAGATGAGATGGTGTTTGGTTGCTCGCACGGAACATGTCGAAATAAATAATAAAATAATAATTATTAAGGTATTTAATATGTGTAACTATTTATGTACAACACTTGTTTCATCTTATTACTCCTTAATATCACTTAAAATATGTTAATATCATTTAATGTGTTAATCATACACTGCTAATATCATTAGTTGACTAATTACTCGCATCCAGTGAGAATCGGCCGTTTCACGTATGTGTGGAGCCTGGCTCGGAGGGCTTTCTTGCGCCCTTAAAGACCAAGAGTTTGCATATCCGCTAACATGTCCCATTGCTTTGCGCATACATGTGAACTCTGGCTGCTAGGCACACGCGAGATGCTAATCGTTCTTTTTGGTGAAATCTCCACGCACAATAACAAGTCCAGAGCCTGAGTATCACATAAATCACAAGACAAGAGCCTGAATCACTGAAGAGAGCTTTGAGCTTTCCTCCGCGAAGGGTATTCCGAAGCAAAGGCAATCATGCGCTAGTTAAATCGTCAGATTGACTAAAAATGTGGTGGAAGCGAAAGTTAAAAGACGAAAACACCTAGTACCCAAAAAGAAAACGAAGAACAGAAATTGGAGGACAGCAGGATAACAATACTATACCACCAACAATTAACTACGCAGTTCGATAATCGATGTCACCATACGCATCTAGCCCCATGCATTGCAGGCTAGGAAAAGTAGCACCACAAAATAAACCGACAACTCGAGGTTCAGAGACGGTAACCATAACAGCTAAGCTAACTCGACTCAAAAGTAAAAGCCCGCGCTTAGTCGACCTCCTCCATCTTGCTCTCGCCGGCGTCGTCCTCCAGTGGGGGCATGTCGGTGTCAGCCTCTGGGGTCTCGTCCTCGTCGATGCTCAGGCCCAGCTTGAGCATGCGGTGGATGCGGCTGCCGAAGGTGTTGGGGTCCTCCAGGCTGAAGCCAGAGGTGAGGAGCGCAGTCTCAAACAGCAGCATGACAAGGTCCTTGACGGACTTGTCGTTCTTGTCAGCCTCAGCACGCTTGCGGAGCTCCTCCATAATGGCATTCTCAGGGTTGATCTCCATGGTCTTCTTGGAGGACATGTAACCAGACATGCTGGAGTCCCTCAGCGCCTGGGCCTTCATGATCCTCTCCATATTGGCGGTCCAGCCGTACTCACCGGTGACGAGGCAGCAGGGGGAGTCCACCACACGATCAGAAACCACAACCTTCTCAACCTTGTCGCCCAGCACCTCCTTGATAACCTTGCAGAGGCCCTCAAACTTCTCCTTGAGCTCCTCTTTCCTCTTCTTCTCATCCTCGCTCTCATCAAGCTTCAGGCCCTCCTTGGTGGCAGACACGAGCTTCTTGCCCTCAAACTCCTTCAGCTGGCCAATGGCGTACTCATCAATGGCATCCACCATGTACAGGACCTCATAGCCCTTCTTCTTCAGCTTCTCAAGGAAGGGGGAGTTCTCCACAGCCTTCTTGCTCTCACCAGTGATGTAGTAGATGTCGCTCTGGCCCTCCTTCATCCTGGTCACGTAGTCCTTGAGGCTGGTCAGCTCATCACCACTCTTGGTGGAGTGGTACCTCAGAAGATCAGCAATCTTATTCCTGTTCTGAGAGTCCTCGTGGATGCCAAGCTTGAGGTTCTTGGAGAAGGCTTCATAGAACTTGTTGTAGTCCTCCTTGTTCTCAGCAATCTCAAAGAAGAGCTCAACGCACTTCTTGACAAGGTTCTTGCGGATGACCTTGAGGATCTTGTTCTGCTGGAGCGTCTCACGGGAGATATTGAGGGGAAGGTCCTCAGAGTCAACAATGCCCTTGACAAAGCTCAGCCACTCAGGGATCAACTCCTCACAGTTGTCCATGATGAAGACACGGCGCACATAGAGCTTAATGTTGTTAGCCTTCTTCCTGGTGTCAAAGAGGTCAAAGGGAGCCCTCTTGGGTACAAAGAGGACGGCCTTGAACTCAAGCTGACCCTCAACAGAGAAGTGCTTCACTGCAAGATGCTCCTCCCAGTCATTGGTCAAGCTCTTGTAGAAAGCAGCATACTCTTCCTTGGTAATCTCCTCCGGCTTCCTCATCCAGATAGGCTTCTGCTTGTTGACCAGCTGCCACTCGTGAGAAACCTCCTTGATCTTCTTCTTTTTCTTCTCCTTCTCTTCCTTCTCATCAACTTCCTCAACCTTGCCCTCCTCATCCTTCTTATCTTCTTCATCTTCATCATCAGAAATTTCCTTCTCAGTGGTCTTCTCTGTCCAGAGAGAGATGGGGTAGCTGATGAACTCTGAGTGCTTCTTGATCAGATCCTTGAGGCGACGCTCCTCAAGGTACTCCAACTGCAGAAACAAGAGTATACCGTAAGAATACAAAATTAAAAAGTAGAATATTCCAGATGTTTCAAATGTATGCTTAAACTACAACAGGAAATTTGTACAGCAATATTTATATGCACACCAATTATTCAGTATAACTGTGAAGATAGTACTTGCATCAATCAATTTGTTAACACCCAGAAGAAATCACATGACTAGAAAAATAGCACCAGACTTTCCATTGGGCTACCATAATAACAGCAGAAGCAGTCATTACAGAAAAATAAGCACGACTATGATTTAAGAAAAGGACATTATTGTTTGTATTTATCCAAGGGAAATTAACAGCAATATATCAAAATACTTTCCATAATCCATCCAAGGGGAATCAAGCCTTGCCTCAAGACAATAATAACCAAATTCCTAACCTAACAATTGTTAACACCAATTGGGTAGCTTACATCCATATTTACAGTCAGTTCTAATAGACAAACTCAATATGCACAGGTTGTAAACTGTTGAAACCTACTAGTAACATGATAGAGACATGGGAAGTAAACAAGAGCTAAGCTTCAGCACTGTATTCCGAGTAGTCCAAGTTTAACAGTAAATAAATGACTGTCATCATCGTCATAAAAACTAACAAGCATCAAGCACAACTAATTCAGCAAGTTACACAGCAAGAACAATTAATTCAGCAAGTTTCAGCTATACCTGATCATCCTTGAGGTAGAGGGTCATCTTGGTACCCCTGCCAAGGGGCTTCCCAGAGGTATCACGTGTGACGGTGAAGGAGCCACCAGCCTGAGACTCCCACACATACTGCTCATCATCGTTGTGCTTGGTGATCACGACGACTCTCTCAGCAACAAGGTAGGCAGAGTAGAAACCAACACCAAACTGACCAATCATAGACACATCAGCACCAGCGGCCAGAGCCTCCATGAACTCCTTTGTGCCTGACCGTGCAATGGTACCAAGGTTGTTCACGAGATCCGACTTGGTCATACCAATACCACTGTCAATGATTGTCAGCGTGTTGGAGGCCTTGTCGGGGATAATGTGGATGAACAGCTCTGGCTGGGCATCCAGCTTGCTCTTGTCAGTCAAGCTCTCAAACCTGATCTTGTCCAAGGCCTGTTAAAATCCCATAAATATAAGTTTAGTCATTGGATTTATACAGCATTCAGTAAAACACATGAACATAGAAAATAAACAAGTGATTATCAAAAGATTTGAATACTTCTACTTGACACAATCCAACAATTAATCAGTAAGAAAGGCTAATCATACTTTCAGTAATGCTATTGTAAATTCTAGATAAGCAAATGATTCCATATATCAGCTCTACTTAGCACCAACCAACGAATAAATCGGTAATCATGCTTTCATTTCATTGGTCTGACTATTATAAATGCTAGGTTATCAAAGGATTTGAATACATCAGCTCTACCTGGCACAAACCAACAATCAAATCTGTAACAAAGACTAATCATGCTTTCATAGGTTCCCTATCCTATCGATCAGACTAATCAAACTGTAAAAAAGACTAATCATGCTTTCATAGGTTCTCTATCCTATCGATCAGACTAATCAAACAACGATTTGAAGTTAATATTGCACACACAAAACCGAGATTCGACAGAACTATGACCGATGTGTTCACTAATACAACCTAGATTCAACAAAACTACGACGCATGTTCACTACTACAGGAGCCCATGTAGAAGCAAGGTTGAACAGTAGCGCAAAACCCTCCATAACCCATCGCCAGATTCAAAGCAGGAGGCATAAAACATCGATCTATCGCACGGCGAAACGGTCCGAGAGCACAGATCTAGAGCCGCAAACAGAAGGGCACGAGCGGGTCGGGGAAACTTACATCGGAGGAGTTGGAGATGAGCTCCCTGAGGAAGATCTCCTTGTTGGAGTAGAAGGTGTTGATGATGAGCGAGAGCAGCTGGTTGATCTCCGCCTGGAAGGCGAACGTCTCCGTCTCCGAGGCCATGGCTAGACCCTTCCCGAAGTCGAGGAGAGAGAGAGGGAGCAGGCGGCGGCGCTTGTTGAGAGGCGACGAGGGTTTGTGGGGAACGCGACAGAGAGCGTGGGTCGAGATGGAGAGGATGCGGAGGGGTGGGGGCTTTATTGGGGGCGAGGGGCCGAGGGGGCAAGGGAGAGGAGGGGTTCTCGAATGTTCTACCAGAGACGGGAAATGCGGGCGCGAGGGGGAGCGGGTTGACTGACTTGCCGTTGGGCCCGAAGTCTTCCGGGCCCGGCCGTGCACGGCTGGAGTTCCCCTGGCCCACGAGCCAGTCGCTGTTGCGGCTTTGTTTTTCCAGACTGGGAAGGTTCTAGAGATCGAGGGGGTTTGCAGCATGATTACCGAGCCGCAACAGTTATAGAGAGCATGCTCTCTATAATCAGCTATAGCAGTCATTGTAGATTAGCCATACAACGGTTAGCTATAACATATATTTATAAATTTGGTGAATCCCACATGTCAGGTTTTTTTAATCCCGTATCTCTCTCCTAAGCTCTCCGTCGTCCCAGCTACCGACACCCCTGAATCCTCGCGGGCCGCGGTTCTCAACTCCGGCAATCCCTGCCTCGTCCCGGTCCGGCAGCCGTGCCCCGCACCGGCGGGACGCGCTGCTTCTGCTCGCGGTGGCTCAACGGCCACGGCCAACGGCCTCGCCTCCGCTCGCGGCCGCGGCACATCGGAGCTCGGCGTGTTCCAGCCCGACTCGCACGCGCCGGCGGCCTGCCGCGCTACTCCTCTCGCTTGGCATAGAGGTGGCCCAGCGCCGTGTTGCCCACCCCGCTATCTTCCTCCCGTGGTCCACTTCTGCTCGCAGAAATCCGGACGCGCTGCAATTCGACGGCCGTGGCCCTCCTCAATGTGCTGGAGTGCAGGTGGCCACATCCTCCTCTGTGCGCTGCTATTTGTCCGCCCATCGGCCAGCGGCGTCGCCACGGTGGTGGCGGCTGCGCCTGCGTTGTTCCTCTCGACGCCCAGTCATCGTGTTACGTCTTGTATAGGGCCGGCTTGCTGCTCTGCTCTTGTTGGAAAGAAGAACGAGGAGGAAAAGATGAATGCTGCTGTCGGGGACAGACCAGGGTCCCCTAACCATCGGGGTAACCATCCTAAAAAAACGTTAACCACAGAGGGCCGAATCACCAGCAGTCCGAAAGGGCCACCAAGGCAGCGCGGCCCGTCACAGCTTATCACGGCCCAAAACAGCCGTCCGAGCTCGCCTGTCGAGGGGACCCAAGTGGCGACCCCCGTCTCCGCCTCGCTCGAGGGAGCCGGACCCCCCGGGTCAGGCGCAACGCCAACTCCGCCTCGCTCGAGGGCCGCGCACCCCCTCAAGCAAGCGAGCCAACTCCGCCTCGCTCGAGGCCACCCCTCTACTCGACGCGGCGCGCCCCGGCGCCCCGCCCGACAACGGCATTTAATGCCCGCCCCATTGGGCAGGCGCCGAAGTCAAAGGGCGATCTCTCCCCACGCCGCGCCGCTGACACCGCAGAGCTCGTTGTTCTACCTGCTCCGGTCACTATGCGTCCTCACCGCTACTGTGCGGACGCATGCGGCGCTGCGCAAGGCCCTGTGCAGACTTGCAGGCGTCATTCCGCACCACTATTCTACCTGCTCCCGTCCTCGCCCCCCCGGTGCAGCCCTCGAATGGGCGTGAAGAACCCTCGAACGAATATATGAGCAGCGACCGAGCACGGACTCCGGTCAGGCGCGGCCCGGTGATGACGAACGCCGGGTCAAATCCACCAACTCTCGGCCATTCCCCGGTAAACCGGGCACGTCGCGCACTATGGTCAACAGCAACCCCCATGCCGACCCTTGTGCCGCCAACTCCTGTCCTTCCCCACCTGCCACGCCCTCGAACCAACCAGCGGCGGACGGCTGGGCGCGGATTACGGCGGCACCGCCCCTCGAAACCACTCCAGGACAAGCACAGGGACGGCCGTGACACCCGCAGAAGCCGGAGCTCGCCATAAATCCCCTGCCAGGGTCAAGGATGACCGCACGCCCGGCGCCATGCTCTCCAGTGCGCGCCCCTGTAGCACACACTGTACCTGTACTTGTAGGCCCCCCTCTCATTGGCCTATAAAAGGAGGAAGGGGGCGAGAGAGAAAACAGACGAACACGCACACGATCACCGCCTTCCACGATATTTGCACTCTCCTCAATCACCTTCACACCCATTTTCAGGGACTTGGAGACTTCCTCTCCTCTCCCGCCATGCTTGTAGCCCCCCCCACTGCAGGCACCTCAGTGCAAGATAGTATAGTGCCGCGAGCACAGTCTGCTGGACGTACGGCCCCGCGGCCGGAACCAGGATAAACTCTTGTGTCATCGTGCTAGCTCTTGCATCAACCGTCAGGGGACGGGACACAGCGCATTCTGTGTGGCGCTGAGGTTGGGCGGCCAATCTCAGCACCGACAGTGGCGCGCCAGGTAGGGGGTTGCGCTGTGATCAGCCCACTTCACCCGATCAGTTCCCTTGACGGCAAGCCACGCCAAGGCCATGCCGCCACGATCCGCCACGGGGTCCCCCGGCCCGCTTCCGCGCGGGTACCGGATCACGTTTGGGAGCCTGGAGTTCGAAGCGACCGGTGAGGGCCTCCTCATGCGGCTCGCCTCCAGGACGCCCGACATGATGGCCATTACCCCGGCGCCGCCAACGCCGCCCCAGCTGAGGAGACGTCGAAGACTGCACGAGCTGCAGATTCGCGTGGAACGGCGCGTTGCCCCATGCATCGTCCTCCCTGATTGGGACACACTCCTGTTGCTCCGGCCCGCTGCCGCAGTACAGGGGAGCGCACCCCCACCAGCGGCTCCCGCGGAGGGAGCACGCTGGGAAAATGCGGCCGGACCGGTGCAGCTCCCTTACGGAATGAGCAAATCGGCCGCAAGCTACTCCGCGGCAATCAGCGCCAACCTGAACGCGCAAGAGGATTCGCTGGGTCACTAGCTGGGTTCGATCCGCGACCTCAACATTTCCTCGCCCGGCGGGTCCCAGCCCGAGTCGGACGACGGGGAAAGTGGGCGCGGCCAGGAGCACCCAGGCCTGGACTACTCCGGGCTACGCGACCGCGAAGGTCTTACCTCCTTCCAGGCCGCTGCGGACTTCTGCCTCACCTGTTCCGACGATTCCAGCGAAGGGGAATACGACCCCACGCGGGAATGCTTCGTCCTCGACGGCGAAGTAGAGTCCGTGGGAGAGGATGAAGAAACGCGCGACGGGGCCGGACACGACGAACCGCCACCAGCGCCCGCCGAGCCATCGGGCGAAGCCGCACTCGCACAGGCACAGCTCATGCAGGTACAAGAGCTGGAAGCCAGGCTCCGACAGGAGCGCCAGCAGGTACAGGAGCTACGCGCAGCTCTGGAAGCCCGGCAGCCCGATCGCGGCGAACGTGCGCAAGCCGCCGGGCGCATCGCTCAAGCGCGCATCATGAATGATGGCAACGACGCCAGTCCTGCCATGCCGCCGCGGGCAAGCCAGAAGCTCGTCGCCGCAATAACTCTGATTCGGGCCATGCCCGAACCATCGACACCAGAGGCACGCGACATGCGGCGCCAGGTGCAGGCGTTTGTCGAAGAAGCGACCGTTCAACAAGCAGAAAGTTCCGCCTCCCGTATGCGCCACCAGGCCAGTTCAAGAGCCGGAGGAAGCAAGCGGGATAAGGAACAGTCTATCCATACCCCGCCTAGGGGCGCATGGACGCCTCACCGACCGACGAACGACGGGAAGATGCTCATGACCGGCGACCGCGAAACGAGGAGGTCCGCGAAGGACCGACTCGTGGACACACGAGGCGCCATTAACGACGGTGACGCGCGCAACGTCCTGAACAAGAAGAGGTAGGACGCGGCACCTCCCCGCAGTAGGTACCCCCAACGAGGGGGTCGCTACGACAGCGAGGAGGACAAAAGCCCGACGCCGGAACCCCCGGGAACCCCTGTGTTCAGCCGAAAGATCCGTTCGGCCGCCATCCCGCCGCGCTTTCGTCAGCTGACCACCATTACCAAGTATTCGGGCGAGACGAAACCCGAGACGTGGCTCAATGACTACTGCCTGGCTTGCCAGTTGGGTGGGGCCACCGACGATGCTATGATCATCCGCAACCTTCCGCTTCATCTCGCGGACTCGGCGCGGACATGGCTCGAACACCTACCCGTGAACCAGATCCACGACTGGGACGACCTGTTCAGGATGTTTGTGGGTAACTTCCAGGGCACGTACGTGCGCCCCGGAAACTCCTGGGACCTGCGCGGGTGCCGGCAGGCGGCCGACGAACCGCTGAGAGACTTCATCCGCCGCTTCTCCAAGCGCTGCACCGAGCTCCCGAGCGTGGGGGACTCTGAAATCATCCACGCCTTCCTTGAAGGCACGACTTGTCGGGAGCTGGTGCCCGATGTCGGCGCGCGCATCTTCATCTTCATCCTCGCCAGGAAAAAGCTCATGCCCGAACTTGGCGGCAAGCGCTGTGGCGGCGTCCTCGGCACTGTCATCGGCCTCGTCGAGAGCAGCAAGGGCGGCGTCGTCATCCAGGTCTGCGTCGATAAAATAACCGCGCGTCACCGCCGCAAGGTCGATGTCGTAGTGGGTCGACACCACGCCGAGTGCCTTCTTCACACCAAGGTGAAGAGCATTCTCGAGGCGCTCCGCCACGCAGCATCTCAAAGACCTCAGGCGGTTGGGCAATGACGACCCCGACTACAACCCCGATGGGATGACGACGCACTGGATGTCCCGGCACGCGGCGTCGGTGGCGGCCCTCAGAGTTTCGAGCTCCCCCTGAGCCTCGCGCTCCCGCTGCAGCTGGCCTTGTGCCTCCAGTAGCTTGGTCCCGGCCTCCTCGCGCGCCTTGCGCTTGAGCTCGAGCCGCTCCAACACCGCGGCCAATGCCCGGGCCCCCTGCTCCGCCGCGCCCCTCTCGGCGTCGCGTTCCTGCTCCGCGCGAGCCTTGGCGCCCTCGTGTGCGCGGGCGGCCGTCTCTGTCTCCCTCACCCGGGCGGTGAGCTGGGTCACCTCCGTGCCCAGGTCCAGGTTCGCCTGACGGTACCGACGAAGATCGGCGTACAAGTCCACGATGCACGCGGTCTTGTCTGCCGCCTCCTTCCGCAGAAACTGCACGAAGAACCATCAAGGATAAGGCACGAACTAAAAACGATGACGAATTACCAAGCAGTATGGATAAGCACGGGGTTACCTCGAAAAGTTCCAGCGCCTGCCTGGAATGGAGATCGGCGGCGGCAGCGATGGTCCGCTCCAGGTCCGTCCCGACCCGTTCTGCTCGAGCCCAAAGCTCGTTCTCCTCCATCATGCCCCGCCAAACTCGGGCAGAGACGCCGGGCTGCTCCGGCCATGCGCTCAGGCCGCGCCGACCCTGACGCAGCGCCGCCTCGGCCGTATCCCACTCCGCCGCTCCCCCAGCCACTGGCGCCTGCGGCGGCCCCCGGGCCAAGGAAAACGCCGCCAGCACCTCGGCCACAGCCACCCCCGCAGGGGGAGCACGTCCGCCATCGTCATCTTGGGCCACGCCTTGTGCGCAATCCGAAGCCGGCAGGATGACCGTGCTACCGATCGGCGCGACCGCCTCCTGCCTCTTTAAAGTAGGGGCCACGGCGGCGGCACGGCCCCCCTGCTCGCCCACCTCAGCGAGAGCGTCGCGCCCCGACTCCACCTCTATCACCGGTGCGCCGTGCCCCGGCTCCACGTCCACCACCAGGGCGTCTTGCCCCGGCTCCGTAACCACCATCGGGGGCGTCCCCCCCGCTCCGTCTCCATCGGCCGGGAATCTCGTACCCCCGACGCCGGCTCCTCCGGCATCGCTGCGGGCGTCGCTGCTGGACACGGAGTCCCACGCGAACGCGATCCCCTAGCGTGAGGGGAATCCAAAACCCCGACCTTCAACGCCTTCTTAGGCGCAAGGTTGGGGTTGGCCTTGGCAGCACCCCGAGCGGTGAATCAGAACGGAAAAACGGAAATTGCGAAGCAAAAAACCAAACGGGGATGGAAAATCACGAGAATAGCTCAAAGCGAGACTTACCGGACCCAGTCCTGCAAGGCCTGCAATTTCCGCTTCGAGCCGCCCGATGAGGGAGCCCTCCTCGAACTCGAGGACCCCCTCAACCCGCTCGGGGGCTGCGAATCCCTCGAGCCCTCGGCATCCGATCTGCTGCGGCGCAACGCGCCCGCAGCAGGGGTAGAAGTCACATGCGCCCGCGGTGCCGCGGGTCGGGCGGGCGCGACCGCCGTCCGCGCCGCCACCGGCGCGACATCGATGGCGGGGCGGAGCCTCTTCCGCTGACCGTCACCGGAAACACCGTAGCTCCAGGAGTCGGCCTTCTCCGTCAAGACCTTGCCAGTGTACTCCGGCAACCCCATGCCGTCGTTGCGCAAATAGAACCACCCCTTGGCCCAGCCACTGTTGTTGGTGGTCATCCTGTAGGCCGGATACAGATGCTTCCGGGGCTCGAACGACGCGAGCGTAAGACCGCCGGCACACGAAGAACGGCGCACCCCCTTCCCCGCGCCGGACGTGCTGAGCTCGGTGCGGAAGAGGTGGACCCACAGGTCCCAGTGCGCCTCGATCCCCAGCACGCCCTCACAGACGCCAACGAAGGCCGCCGCCTGAGAGATGGCGTTGGGGGCGAAGTTGTGGAGCTCCACGCCGTAGTAGTAGCAGAGGCCCCACATGAACTGACAGGCAGGCGCGTTGAAGCCCTGCTCGTGGAAGCGGATGAAGCTCACCACGTACCCCGCCGGCGGGTTTGGCACCCTGGCCGCCAGCGGCGGGACAATCCACGTCGGCCCCGCCGGATCGCCCCGGGGCGAGAGCTGCCCGCCGGTCACCAGGCCCTCCAGGAGGTGATCGGTGGCGGTGGACGGAGTCCATTCGGTGACGCCCTCAATGACCACCATGGCAGACGGCGGAGCGGGGAGCAAAAGCGACGAAGGCGGGCAGGACGAGCAGAGAGCAGCAAGCGGACTCGGAAGCAAGAGAAAGGCGGAGGCGCGAGCTGGTGCGGGGAATGGCGAAGGTAAGTAATCCCCTCCCCCCCTGCTTTCCTTTTTATAAGGGAGGGAGCGAGTTCATCCCCGCCGCGGCACACAAAACCATCGGCGACAGGCCCAGCGCGCGTGGCGCATCAATGACAACCAGGTGCCCCCTCCCCTCTCCCCGGAGAACGGCACGCGTGAGCGGCGGCATTTACTGCGACACAGTAAAACGAAATGACGCGGCAGCGGCGCCTGACCGCCCGTCGCCTCGCCTCTCCCCGATGCACGCCAACTCTGCCTAAAAAGGTGCGCCCACTACGCCCACCTCGCCCACTCCGTGCCACGTCAGCCACGACCACGCCCGCCAGCAGTTGCGCGTAGGCCCGCAAACCGAAACGTCAACAACCGAACGGAAGGGTTCCTTCCAAGGTAAGACAACGACGCCCCCCCCCCGAGGCGCGGGGTGCTACTAATCAGGGGCTCGAAGCCCAGACCTCGAAAGGGTTCGACGGGCGCCCCAGATTAAGCGATGCGAAGGCTGCAGGTCACGCTCGACCAACCCACTCTCGAGCCCGCGGCTCGAGGGCGACTTGCACCTTTCGCAAGGCCCCACTGATCAGGAGTACGAAGCCTGGCCCGCGAAAGGGTTCGACATGCGCTCCGGATCAACAGAGTCAGGGACGATTCGGGCGTGCTCAATGGACTTTACCCCGAACGCGAAGTTTGGGAACGCCCCTGTTATGTTCAAGGCCAGACATGGGCAGCTAGACGAGGGATCCCATCGAGGGAGAGCTTCCGCGCCCTCGGCCTCCATCGAAGGGGGCCGAGCCCTACCTAGCAAACCTTTGCAAGCGCTCTTATGGACGAGTCTCCGGACCACGAGCCGACCCCTAGCGAACGGGGCACGGGCGTCCACTTGAACTACCCGCTAGCAGCTCACCAAGGCATCCGTGTACGCGGCCCAATTCGAGGGTTACACGAATGACCTCACCCCTCTCTCCCGCGAAGGGGAAGCGAGGGTCGCAACTCAAAGACAAGAGCCCCCTGATCACCTCCGCTCGGGCCAGGGGCTTGGGGGCTCCTTGCAGCATATCCTCCTCCTCCTATGCGCGAAACACGTCGAAGCCGTGCAGGACCCGCCCCCCGAGTTCCGTATAAATCGGTATCATCCCCGCAATCCACCACGTCGAATGAGGAGCGACTAACACAACCCTCGGGGGTCAAAGCCCTTGCACGAGTGAACTCACTCCTCCAAAGGCTCGGGGGCTACACCCGCGGGTGCGCTCGCGCGCCCCCACGGAAGAACATGCGTAATCAAGAAGGAGTAACCCCCGCAGAATGCCCGGGAACGATCCCGCAAACTATCAGCCTCTGCCCGACTGACCCTTAGTCCGGCAGAGGCTCGGGGGCTACTGTGTGGGACAGACCCAGGGGGTCCCCTAACCATCGGGGTAACCACCCTCAAAAAACGTTAACCACAGAGGGCCGAATCACCAGTAGCCCGAAAGGGCCACCAAGGCAGCGCGGCCCATCATAGCTTATCACGGCTCAAAACAGCCGTCCGAGCTCGCCTGTCGAGGGGACCCAAGTGGCGACCCCGTCTCCGCCTCGCTCGAGGGACCCGGACCCCCTGGGTCAGGCGCAACGCCAACTCCGCCTCGCTCGAGGGCCGCGCACCCCCTCAAGCAGGCGAGCCAACTCCGCCTCGCTCGAGGCCACCCCTCTACTCGACGCGGCGCGCCCCGGCGCCCCGCCCGACAACGGCATTTAATGCCCGCCCCATCGGGCAGGCGCCGAAGTCAAAGGGCGATCTCTCCCCACGCCGCGCCGCTGACACTGCAGAGCTCGCTGTTCTACCTGCTCCGGTCACTATGCGTCCTCACCGCTACTGTGCGGACGCTTGCGGCGCTACACAAGGCCCTGTGCAGACTTGCAGGCGTCATTCCACACCACTATTCTACCTGCTCCCGTCCTCCCCCCTGGTGCAGCCCTCGAATGGGCGTGAAGAACCCTCGAACGAATATATGAGCAGCAACCGAGCACAGACTCCGGTTAGGCGCGGCCCGGTAATGACGAACGCCGGGTCAAATCCACCAACTCTCGGCCATTCCCCGGTAAACCGGGCATGCCGTGCACTGTGGTCAACAACAACCACCATGCCGACCCCTGTGCCGCCAACTCCTGTCCTTCCCCACCTGCCACGCCCTCGAACCAACCAGCGGCGGACGGCTGGGCACGGATTACGGTGGCACCGCCCCTCGAAACCACTCCAGGACAAGCACAGGGATGTAACGCCCGCGTTTTTACCCTCTGGGAAAATCACGAAGTAATGCACCCGGTAAAAATCTTTTCAAAATGTTTTACCGCCTGAGCTCCCGTTTGCATCCAACCATGTTCGCCTCGTTATCACCACCCGCTTTCCCGTCCCATCCCGCGTCACCCGTTCTCGGGTCGACCGCCGGGCCCTACCGTCGCTGGCCGACCGCCGTCGACCACCTGTCGGCTTTCCGCCGCGAATCCCGCCGTCTCTTCCCTCTCTTTTCCCCCCTTTTCTTTCTTTTCTTTTCTCCCATCTCCTTTCTCTCTTTTTCCCCTTTCTTCTTTCCTTTTTCCCCCTCCTCTGTTTTTCCCGACGCTGAGCACCGCCGCCCTGCTCACCGACGCCGTGCCGCCCCCCCACCATGCCCCACCATCGTCTGCAGCCCTGCGCCGTCCTCCACGGCCACACCGCCGTTGTACTGCTGCAGCTGCTCTGCTCACGCCACCGCCCACGAGGCCGTCAAACACCGCTCACCTCCCCCACCACTGCAACGCCGCCGCCACCACCTCCATTGCCGCCGCCGCCACTGCTCCCGTGGGCAGCTCACCCCAGACCCTCTCCGCCCGTGGTAAGGCCCTGAGTGGACTCGCCACGTCCCCCTCTCCCTTTTCCCCCGGTTCCAGGCCGCCGCCGTCGCCCCTATCGCCGGCGAGGCCAGCGCCGCCGCCGCCGATCCCCTCCCCGTTCCCCTGCTCTGTTTCGCGAGGAGGAGGAAGCCACTTTGCACATAACCCCCTGCCCTTTCTTCTATTCAACCCGCCGTCCAAATAACTGTTCTCTCTCCCTCTGTCAGCTTTCCCCAGAGCCCCTGACCTTTTATATTTTTACAGTTAGGCCCTCAGACTGTTAAAACAGCCCCTAAACCCTCCTAATCTTCTTTCTTTTCCCACCAAAGCCCTCCACCTTTTATATATTCATATATAGAACCCTCCCAGCACCCAAAAATATCACAACCATACCCCTACACCCTTCAAATAAATCCCTAGCCATTTACAGAAGCTTCCAAATAAAATCTTTTTACTTTTAAGACATCCACCATAATCCAACGACGCGTCATTTCATGCGTCTTATTAATCCCGATCGACCCCAAATTTCACCACGCCTTTCTCCCATCTTTCCCCAACACCGCTATCCAAAATAACCCAGGAATAATCGCCCCACCTCCATTTTCCGTTCACTCTCTGTTCGAGCTCAGCAAATCAAACAGTGTTTTCTTTTTATTTACTGTGTGTTTGTTTGTGTGTGCCGTAGACTCTGCTGTGAATGAGGAAGGACTCGAGGAGGAGCAGGGTTACGAGCAGGAGCTTGGAGACCAAGACCCCGGGCAGGAATCCCTCGAGGGTTGGGAGAACAGCAAGTGCAATCCCATCCTTTGATGCATACTTTTGTCCTAGATTTTATAAACACAACCCATGACCTGTTTTATAAAACTTGCATGATTTTACTACTAAACCCGGTTGGATAGCCACTCCTTGATTGCCATGACTGCTTCCTTGACAACCTAGATTAATGTTTGAATATGACATTGCTCTGTTTGGATGTTAGTCACTGCTAGAAATGCTTAGGAATGTTTTACTGTTATACTCTCCATTACAATCACTTGGTGTTTACAAAAGCAACCGTGTGGGTGCTTTAAAATAAAAGAGATGGATTTTGTGAATAAAATGAGTATCCGTGTGGGATGAGACAGACGGTATTTCTTGTGTGAAATGCCGAGGTGAGCTCGAACCTGTGTGGTTGGGCATGGAGGGAGTTGTCTATCCTGTCACAGTTTTTGGGATGATGTTGAGGTGTCATCTAGCCTAACCCATTCTATTGTACCACCACTCGACCGTTGTATGTGGCAACGGCCTAGCATAAACCCCACTAGTCAAGTTGTTGGTTACGTGGTGTGCTGGTGAGCAACAGAGGGCCATGGAGCTGGGGATACGGTCTATGTGAGGTATGCCTCTGGGTAGAACCTCACTGGTAGGTTGCTGACCCCCCTGGTCGCTTCTGTAGTGACTTGTCAGTTTAGCTAAGGTGGGTAATGGCTTTGAAGGAGCTGCACTGGCACTAAGGTGTTCATGTTGTGGTAGCCTACTTGTGGTTGTGTACACCTCTGCAGAGTTAAAACCTATCTGGATAGCCGTGTCCACGGTACTGGGCGAGTTACGGCTTGGTCACTTCACTAGTCCCCTGTTTTGGTGTAAGGATGTGTTTGGTGAATGCTGTGTTGAGAAAAGATGTTGGCATGGGCTATGACAGATAGGGAATCTGGTAGCGTTAAAACCTTGTGGGAAAAATAATCATGTTATTTGATGCAACTAAAAGAAATGCTTGTGAAAACCCTTTGAAAAAAAATCAACCCTTGCATATGTAAAATTGGCTTTGCTGCAAAATAAACCACGAACCTATCCTTGTTTATTATCCTTTGCATGCTTCTGTTGTATCCTTCCGTGGTGGTGGTTGTGCTTGCTGAGTACGTATGTACTCACCCTTGCTTGTTTTGTTACAGAGGCAGACCCGGACTTTGTGCCTGAGGACGTTGTCTAGAGGGGGTTCGTTCTACACCCAACCTTTGCCTGTGTCTTAGGGTCGCCCGCTGGAAGCCGCATGGATATCCACTCTGATGAAGACCTCTATGTTATCAACCTGTTTATCTGGAGTCTAGCTTTAGTTATGTTCGTTGTGGCCTTGCAGTGCCACCGTCTCCCGTAATGTTGTTTATGTACTGAACCATCTGTTGTAACAATGTGAACCAGCATCCTGGGACTGGTATTTGTATCACATTAAGTTCTCTCTCTTGAGGGGATGCTTCAGGTGGTATCAGAGCCGATAGGTTGGCCGTAGGACGTAACCCCTAGGATCATGACCTTTCTCTAGTCTCCTCTCACTAGTTTGCTCCTGTCTAAATCTTTTCCCCATACAAGTACTCACCGACGGCTTTTTGACTTGCTCCAAATGGCCCAGCTGGCTGACGAGGGATGGAGCGAAGGAGTCTGCCCCGCAGAACCTGGCCTTCCCAAGTTATTGCTGCTCAGCCTGGATCACGTTGGAGTCACAGAGACCCCCGAGTACCTTTGCCGGGAGTTCACCACCAATGGTACCCGTCGGTGCCGGATGTTCATCTTTGTGGGGAAGAGCTCACTTTACAAGGAGGTGGCACCTTGGTTTGTCCACGCCACCGGCTACGACCGCCCCAATGCCTACCGCAAAGCCGCAAGAAGAGCCCTGATGTGCCTCCGCATACTCTACAAGCAGTACCTCGTGGGAACAGCAATGGGATTTGCCCCACCTCTGGAAAGTGGAGGAGGCGAGTGGATTGCTCAGATGAGGAACCTTGGGAGAGATGAAGATATGGAAGACACGGTGTCACACTTGTCTATTTACCTCACGGGCCTAGACAGGCTGTACCGAGAGACATCGGGACAGCTGAGGCACCAGATCCGCAGAGCCGAGAAGGCGGAAAAAGAGTTGGAAGAAGTGAAGGGAGAGCTGGAGATACAGAAGGTGACAGCTACTCAGGATGTCAGCTCCCTAGCCACTCACCAGGCTAGATGCCAGGCTTACTCTGAATATATGGAGAGACTTGAAGCCTACAGGAGGGAGAATGGGTTGATGGAAGGAGAACCCGAGATGACCCACATGGACGCGAGCACACAGACTGAAGACGAAGTGCCGGAGTATCAGCTCCCTCTGAAGAAGCGTCGTCTTTTGGTGTAGAGTGAGAGTCCTTTGATTAGCGTAGCTCGTAGACTAGCATCTAGTCTAGCCTCTCCTTGAGTAGAGTCTGTTGTATCCAGTTAGCGCTACCAGCTTAGCTTTGATGTATCCATGATCTTTGTACCCCACCATGTTGTGCAATAAAGACCACCTTTTATCCTACATCTGTTCAATCTTTGTTTTTCCCCTGGTTTCAGATGGCGGAAGATGGATGGACCCAGGGAGCCTGCCCAGTCACACCTGGCTTTGCTGGCCTGTTGATCCCCACGCTGGAACGCCTCGGTGTACCTGAACGCCCGAGGTACTACAGCAGGGAGTATGAGCACCATGGGACCCAACGCTGCAGAGTGGTCATAGTTGTCGCCAAGAGTGACCTCCACCCCATCGATGCATGGCGTGCAACCGCCACAGGATTCAGACACCAGGACACCTACCCCTTGGCTCTCAGGAAAGCCCTCCGCTACATGTGCGGAATCTTTGAAAGACACTTGGTCCCCACCCCAATGAGGTACTTTCCTCCGGTCGTCAGAAGTATAGTCTGGCGGGCCCGCATGAGAAACTTGGAGCAACGCCGTCAAGAGGAACCCACTTTGTACCAAGTGGTCACCTATCTCAACTCTTTGGACCAACTCTTTGACGAGCAGGCTGAACTCCTGAGGGAACAAACCTCCCGGGCCGAACAAGCAGAGTTCTCGGTTCGCATGCACCAAGTCCAGGTGGCCCAAGCTGAAGCAAGAGCTGCTGCTGCCGTCAGCAGTGAGGCAATCGCCCAAGAAAGCCTCAGGCAGGCTCGGGACCTGCATATTCAAGACTGGACTAGAAGTGGAACGCCTGTCCCGGCAATTGGAGAACCCCATGTCCTACTTGGAACACCTGTCATGGCATGGGGAGAAGTTGTGGGGAACCCTCAAGCACTGTCGGGAACTCCCGCAGGATCACCGCCCGCTGAAGAAGGACCGTATGAGCCACCTCGAGAGAATGGAACCTTGACCGAAGCTGAACATGCATAGCTTGCACCGCTAGAAGAGCACCCCACCCCAGAGGAAAGCTCGCCCCGTGAGTAGATCCAGAGTCAAGCACTCATATGGGAATGAAGCCAGCCTAGTCCGAAGTTGGAAGAACCCTTGTATCCCTAGCAGTAGTTTCCTTACCGTGTCCTGTACTCCCGCCTTGTAGTGCGAGTCTTGTTGGACCCCCCTAAAGTGTTGTAGCCCCAGTTGTTTGAATGAAACCTTGTGTGCTTGTTTGTTAGCTTGTGTGCTGTGTGCGCTTCGGCAGAAGCGTTTCTGCCTTTTGAAAATGCGAACTAAACAATTTAAACATCATCTTAACCCAATCTCACAAAGGCCTTGCTCAACCTACAGATGGTGAACACGCGTGCTAGCGCCTCTCAGAGACGCGCCCCCCAGCTGGAGGAGAGCAACCAGAGGAGAGAAGAGGGAACCCTGAGAACCAGGAAGTGGATCAGCAAGATCCTATGGGAGAAAACCAGCCCGAAGGACAAGCGCCTGTAGGAGGCGGACCAGAAGCGAGTCAGCCAAGAAGTTAGAATGAAGGATCATTTGTTGTACCCCCACTTCCACCAGATTTCAACCTGGCACAAGCTTTGTATCACCACACCCTGTTCATGCAAAATGTGTGGAATGCCAGCCGCCGTCAGGAGACAGCCCGTAGGCCCAATGCGGGTGACAAGTTGACCAACTTTCTGAGAACCAGACCACCCACCTTTGTAGGATCCAACAACCCCTTGGAAGCAGATGATTGGCTGAGAGCTATCAAGAGAAAGCTGGAACCGTTTGGATGTGGAGACCGTGACAAAGTCCTCCTGACCTCCCACCAACTCACTGGAACTGCCTTAGCCTGGTGGGACACTTACTGTGCAGCTTCCCCAAACGAGTTGGCAATCACCTGGAAAGAGTTTGAAGAAGAGTTTCGTCGCTACCACATCCCCGACGCCACCATGAAACGCAAGGCAGATGAGTTCCGTGCATTGAAGCAAGGAAACAAGACCGTGGAGGAGTACACCCATGAGTTCACTGAACTAGCCCGTTATGCACCAGATGAAGTGATGTAACACCCGCGTTTCTAATCTCTGGAAAATCACTAAATAATACACCCGGTAAAAATCGTTTCCAATCTTTTCACCGCCGAGCTCCCGTTCCCGCCAAACCCTCCCGCCTTGTTATCACCGCCCCCCTCTTTTCCTGTTCGCCTCGCTGTCACCGCCCTTTCTCCCGTCCCCTCCCGCGTCACCCGCTCTCGGGTCGACCGCCGGGCCCGACCGTCGCTGGCTGACCGTCGTTGACCGCCTGTCAGTTTTTCCCGCCGCGAATCCCGCCAACTTCCCCTCCCCTTTTTCCCTTTTTATTTTCCCTTTCCTTTTCCCTCTTCCTTTTCTCTTCTTTTCTTTTCTTTTTCCTCCCTCTCTTTTCTTTCTCTTCCTTCCTTCCTTCCTTCCCCCTCCTCTGTTTTTCCCGACACCGAACGCCACCGCTCTGCTCTGCCCTGCTCCACTCGTCGCCGACCACCCGTCCCCGACCGGCCTCACCCCTCTGCTCACTCCCCACCTTCCTGCACGCCACCACCGACCGGCGCCGTGCCACCCCTCCTCCACGACCCCACCTTCCTGCACGACGACACACCGTCGTGCCGCCTCCCACCGCAGCCGCCCTCACTCACGACGTCGTCGCCGTGTCCGCCACCACACCGGCCCCACCGCTCCTCTGCTTGGCTCGCCGCTGACCTTCCCATCGCCGCACCGCAGCCACGCCATCGCTCCACCGCGGCAGCTGCTCTCGCGCGCGCCATCGCCGCCGCCGCTCCACGTGCTCACCGCGCACGCGCTCCCGGGCCGGCCCCGCCGCAGCGCTGCTCCGCCACCGGCCACCCGATAGCCGTACGGGCAGCCGTGCCGCCCTCCACCGTGGCCCCGCCACCATCATCGCCGAACCACGACGTCCGCCCGAGCACGCTGCCCATCAAGCACGCCACCCCGGCCACCACCGCTCCGACCGCCCGGCCCCGCCGTTGTCCTATCGCCACACCACCCGCGCCGGGTCACCGCCACACCGCGCACACGCCACATCACGACGAGCACAACACCAGCCGGACCGCCGTACCAATCACCGCACGAATCCCGGCCGCCTTAACTCCGCCGCCGACCACCATCACCGACCGCCGAGCCCCTCTCGTCGGACCACTTCCTCACCGCCCCTCCGCGCCTACAAAAGGGCCAGCGAGCCTCTCCCTCACCTCCTCGCACTCACCCACCGCCGCATTCGCCTCCTCCACCGCCGCAGCAACGCCGCCCCCACTGCCAGCGCCGCCGCCGCCTCTGGCTCTTGTGGGCAGCCCTCCCCGCTGCACCTCCGCCCGAGGTGAGACCATGGGTGGACTCGCCATGACCCCCTCTCTCATTTCCCCTGGTCAATTTGACCCTTCGCCGCCGCAATCGCCGGCGAGCCGGCCGCCCGACACCGCTGTCGCTCTTCTCCCCCCCGGCACTGTTCTGCAAAGAAGAAAGGAACATTTGCCCATAACCCCCTACCTTTTCTGCTAATCAACCCGCCGTCCAATGAACATAAGGCTCTCTCTCTAACACGTTTTCACTTAAACCCCTACCTTTTCTGCTAATTAACCCGCGGTCCACAGTCACTATTCTCTCTCTCTCTGTCTATTACGCCAGAGGCCCTCGGACTTTTCTGTAATTACAAATAGGTCCTTATTCTTTAAAAACAGCTCTAACACACCACTAAATTCGTCATTTCATGCGCCAAATTAATCCCGTCTGACCCCAAACTTCACCACTATTTTTACCAGTATATTTCCACCAATTCTTTCAAAAATAATCACGTCATCATCATCACTCTCTTTCGCTATTCTTTCTTTCGGAGCTCAGTAAAAGCTTTTTCTTTTATTTATTGTGTGTTTGTCTGTGTGTACCGTAGACTCCGCTGTGAACGAGGAAGGACTTGAGGAGGAGCAGGTTTACGAGCAGGAGCTTGGAGACCAAGACCCCGGGCAGGAATCCCCCGAGGGTTGGGAGAACGGCAAGTGCAATCCCATCCTTTGATGCATACTGTTGTCCTAGTTTTATAAACACAACCCATGGCCTGATTTATAAAACTTGCATGATTTCACTGCTAAACCCGGTTGGATAGCCATTCCTTGATTGCTATGACTACTCCCTTGACAACCCAGATTAATGTTTAAATACGACAATGCTCTGTTTGAATACTGGTCACTGCTAGAAACGCTTAGGAATATTTTACTGTTATACCCCATGACAATTACCTGGTGTTTACAAAAGCAACTGTGTGCATGCTTTAAAATAAAAGAGATGATTTGTGTGAATAATATGAGTACCCGTGTGGGATGAGACAGACGGTATTTCTGTGTGAAGTACCGAGGTGAACTCGAACCTGTGTGGTTGACCATGGTGGGAGTTGTCTATCCTAACACAACTTTTGGATGATGTTGATGTGTCATCTAGCCTAACCCATTTTATTGTACCACCACTCGACCGTTGTATGTGGCAACGGCCTAGCATAAATCCCACTAGTTAAGCTGTTGGTTATGAGGTGTGCTGGTGAGCAACAGAGGGCCATGGAGCCGGGGATACGATCTATGTGAGGTATGCCCCTGGGTAGAACCTCGTTGGTAGGTTGCTTACCCCCTGGTCGCGTCTGTGATGACTTGTCAGTTTAGCTATGGTGGGTAATGGCTTTGATAGGAGCTGCACTGGCACTAAGGTGTTCATGTTGTGGTAGCCTGCTTGTGGTTGTGTACCCCTCTGTAGAGTTAAAACCTATCCGGATAGCCGTGTCCACGGTATTGGGCGAGTTACGACTTGGTCACTTCACTAGTCCCCTGTTTTGGTGTAAGAAAGTTTTTGGCGTTTGTTGAGCTGAGAAAAGTTTTGACATAAGCTACGATAGATGGTAAATCTGGTAGCATCAAAATCTGGTGTGTAAAAGTATCACGTTTATTGATCCTATTCAAAGAAATATTTGCGAAAACCCATTGCGAAAATCAACCCTTTGCATGTGTAATAAAATTTGCTTTGCGGCTAAATAAAACCTGAGCCATCCTTGTTATTATCCTTTGCATACTTCTGTTGTATCCCTCCGTGGCTGTGGTTGTGCTTGCTGAGTACGTATGTACTCACCCTTGCTTATCTTGTTTCAGAGGCAGACCCGGACCTTGTGCCTGAGGACGTCGTTTAGAGGGGTTCGTCCTGCACCCAACCTTTACCTGTGTGTTAGGGTCACCCGCTGGAAGCCGCATGCGTTGCCACTCTGATGAAGACCTCTATGTTATCAACCTTGTTATCTGGAGCTTAGTGTTAGTTCTGTTTGTCGTGGCCCTGCAATGCCACCGTTTCCCGTAATGCTGTTTTTATACTGAACTATCTGTTGTAATAATGTGAACCAGTATCCTGGGACTGGTATTTGTATCACATTAAGTTCTCTCTTTTGTGGGGACGCTTCAGGTGGTATCAGAGCCGATAGGTTGGCCGTAGAACGTAACCCCTAGGATCTTGACCCTACCTAGTCTCCTCTCATTAGTTTGTTCTTGCCTAATTCTTTCCTCCACACAAGTACTCACCGACGGCTTTTTGACTTGTTCCAGATGGCCCAGCCGGTTGACGAGGGTTGGGGCGAGGGAGTCTGCCCCGCAGAACCTGGCCTCCCCAAGTTACTACTGCTCAGCCTGGAGCACGTTGGAGTCACAGAGACCCCCGAGTACTTTTGCCGGGAGTTCACCACCAATGGTACCCGTCGGTGCCGGATGTTCATCTTTGTGGGGAAGAGTTCACTTTACAAGGAGGTGGCACCCTGGTTTGTTCACGCCACCGGCTACGACCGCCCCAACGCCTACCGCAAAGCCGCAAGAAGAGCCCTGATGTGCCTCTGCGTACTCTACAAGCAGTACCTTGTGGGGACCGCGTTAGGATTTGCCCCACCCCTGGAGAGTGGAGGACGCGAGTGGATTGCTCAGATGAGGAACCTTAGGAGAGATGAAGATATGGAGGACACTGTGTCACACTTTTCCATTTACGTCACTGGCTTGGACAAGCTGTACCGAGAGACATCGGGTCAGCTGAGGCACCAGATCCGCAGAGCCGAGAAGGCGGAAAAAGAGTTGGAGGAAGTGAAGAGAGAGCTGGAGATACAAAAGGTAACAACTACCCAGGCTGTCAGCTCCCTAGCCGCTCACCAGGCTAGATGCCAGGCTTACTCTGAGTATTTGGATAGGCTGGAAGCCTACAGGAGGGAGAATGGGTTGATGGAAGCAGAACCAGAGATGACCCACATGGATGCGAGCACACAGACCGAAGAAGAAGTGCCAGAATATCAGCTTCCCCTGAAGAAACGTCGAGTCTGCCTAGAGTAGAGTCCTTAGATTAGTTTAGCACCTAGTCTAGCCTCTCCTAGAGTAGAGCCTGTTGTATCCAGTTAGCACTACCATCTTAGCGTCGTTGTATCCATGATCTTTGTACCCCCACCATGTTATGCAATAAAGATCACCTTTTATCCAACATCTGTTCAATCTTTGTTTTTCCCCTGGTTTCAGATGGCAGGAGAAGGATGGACCCAGGGAGTCTGCCCAGTCACACCTGGTTTCGCTAGCCTGTTGATCCCCGCGCTGGAACGCCTCGGTGTACCTGAACGCCCGAGGTACTACAACAGGGAGTTTGACCACCATGGGACCCAACGCTGCAGAGTGGTCATAGTTGTCGCCAAGAGTGACCTCCACCCCATCGAAGCATGGCGTGCGACCGCCACAGGATTCAGGCACCAGGACACCACCCCTTGTCTCTCAGGAAAGCTCTCCGCTTCATGTGCGGAATCTTTGAAAGACACCTGGTCCCCACCCCAATGAGGTACTTTCCTCCGGTCGTCAGAAGTGCAGTCTGGCGGGCCCGCATGAGAAACTTGGAGCAGCGCCGTCAAGAAGAACCCATTTTGTACCAAGTGGTCACCTACCTCAATTCCTTGGACCAACTCTTTGACGAGCAAGCTGAACTCCTAAGGGAACAAACCTCCCGGGCCGAACAAGCAGAGTTCTCGGTTCGCATGCACCAAGTCCAGGTGGCCCAAGCTGAAGCAAGGGCCGCTGCTGCCATTAGCAATGAGGCGGTTGCCCAAGAAAGCCTCAGGTAGGCTCGGGACCTGCGTATTCAGGACTGGACCAGGAGTGGAACGCCTGTCCCAGGAATTGGAGAACCCCATGTCTTGCTGGGGACGCCGATCATGGCATGGGGCGAAGTTGTGGGGAACCCGCAAGCACTGTCAGGAAATTCCGTAGGATCGCCACCCGCTGAAGAAGGACCGTCTGAGCCGCCTCGAGAGAACGGGACCTTGACCGAGGCTGAGCAGGCACGACTTGCACCGTCGGAAGAGCACTCCAACCCAGAAGACAACTCGCCCCACGAGTAGGTCTAGCGTCAAGCGCTCGCAGGAGGATGAAGCCAGCTTGGTCCAAAGACTCTTGTATCCCTAGCAGTAGTTTCCTTACCCTGTCCTGTACCCCGCCGTGTAGAGCAAGTCTTGTTGGACCCCCGAGTGTTATAGCCCCAGCTGTTTGAATGGAAACCTTGTGTGCTTGTTTGTTAGCTTGTGTGCTGTGTGTGCCTCGGCAGAAGTGTTTCTGGCTTTTCAAAAATACGAACTAAACAACTCGAACATCATTTTAACTCAATCTCACGAAGGCCTTGCTCAACTGCAGATAGTGAACACACGTGCTAGCGCCTCTCAGAGACGCGCCCCTCCAGCTGGAGGAGAGCCACCAGAAGGGAGAAGAGAGAACCCTGAGAACCAGCCCGAAGGACCCTATGGGAGAAAACCAGCCCGAAGGACAGGCGCCTGTAGGGGGCGGACCAGAAGCAAGTCATCCAAGAAGTCAGAATGAGGGATCGTTTGTTGTACCCCTGCTCCCACCAGATTTCAACCTGGCACAAGCTTTGTACCACCACACTCTGTTCATGCAAAATGTGTGGAATGACAGCCGCCGTCAGGAGACAGCCCGTAGGCCCAATACGGGTGACAAGTTGACCAACTTCCTGAGGACCAGACCACCCACCTTTGGTGGGTCCAGCAACCCCTTGGAAGCAGATGACTGGCTGAGAACTATCAAGAGGAAGCTGGAACCGTTTGGATGTGGAGACCGTGATAAAGTCCTCCTGACTTCCCACCAACTCACTGGAACTGCCTTGGCATGGTGGGATGCTTACTGTGCAGCTTCCCCGAACGAGTCTGCAATCACCTGGAAAGAGTTTGAAGAAGAGTTCCGTCGCTACCACATCCCCGACGCCACCATGAGGTGCAAGGCAGATGAGTTCCGTGCACTGAAGCAAGGGAACAAGACCGTGGAAGAGTACACCCACGAGTTCACTGAACTAGCACGTTATGCACCAGATGAAGTAAAGACAGATGCAAAGAGGCAAGACGCTTTCATCAAAGGGCTACATCCAGACCTTCGAGCCCTGCTAGTCTCCCACAGTTTCCCTGACTTCAATACACTGATGAACAAGGCCATAGTTACAGAAAAAGCCAGGGTGGATGCAAGGCAAGAGAACAAACGTAAGTTCCTAGAAAGCAAGAGCCGCCAGATGGACCGCTCGCAGAAGCCCAGGAGCTCCGGTTACACTGCACCTAGGCCCCAGGCCCCCATGCAGTACAGGACTCAATTTCAGGCTACAAGCTCCCAGGCTCCCAACAACCAGTTCAAGAGCCAGAACGCCTTGAAGCCACCACAGAGCAAAGTCAGTCAAGTCACGGCCAGCAACAACAATGCGAGAGCCTGCTTCAACTGCCGTGAGACCGGACATTACATCGCGGACTGTCCATACCCTAGGAGCAAGCCTGCGATATCGGTCTACTCCAACTCGGTAAATGGACCCAAGCCACCAGTGTCTGGAGCCAACCGTGTACCCATCCGCAGCACCAACACCGGCAGCAGCAACAACAACAACGCCCAGCAATCGTATGGACGAGCCCGCGTCAACCACATCGACGCACAGGAAGCAAAAGGAGCACAAGGAGTAGTACTCGGTGAGTACCTAGTCAGTTCAATTATGGCAACAATATTATTTGATTCTGGGGCATCGCATTCTTTCATATCATCAAGTTTTGTGGAAAGGCACAAAATACCGACAGTACTACTAAAGACACCCCTCCTAACCCGAACACCTGGAGGTGATATTAAATGCCAACTAGGGTGTTCACGGGTACGGATTCTTTTAAGTGGGGTAGAGTTTCTAGCAGACCTAGTAGTACTAGAGTCCAAAGGAATTGATGTGATCCTTGGAATGGATTGGCTAGGCAAACACAATGGTCTTATAGGATGTGCGGATAAAATAGTGCACCTAACCAACCCAGATGGAATGCAAGTGACCTGTCACACCAAAGGAAGCGGACCAGACCCTATAATCTTTAGCATGGAGGCAAAAACCATAGAAGAAGTCCCGGTAATCAGGGAATATCCTGATGTTTTCCCTGAAGTTCTACCTGGAATGCCACCGGATAGGGACATAGAGTTTGCTATTGAACTTGTCCCTGGAATCTCTCCTATAACCAAGAGACCCTATAGGATGGCAGCCTCAGAATTAGCAGAATTAAAGAAACAACTAGAAGAGTTGCAACAGATGGGATTTATCAGACCCAGCACATCCCCTTGGGGAGCCCCAGTACTCTTTGTAAGAAAGAAAGATGGGAGCATGAGGTTGTGCATCGACTATCGTGCCCTAAATGATGTCACTATCAAGAATAAATACCCACTCCCTAGAATTGATGATCTCTTTGAACAGTTGAAAGGAGCGAAGTACTTTTCCAAGATTGACTTAAGGACCGGGTATCACCAATTGAAGATTAAGGGGAGTGACACCTCAAAGACCGCATTTGTCACCCGTTACGGACAGTATGAGTTCACGGTGATGCCATTTGGGCTCACCAATGCACCAGCTTACTTCTTGAATCTCATGAATAAAGTGTTTATGGATGAGTTAGACAAGTTTGTCGTAGTCTTCATTGACGACATACTCATCTACTCCAAGAGTGCCGAAGAACATGAACAACACCTACGGGTAGTATTGGAAAAGTTGAGGGCGCACCAGCTTTATGCCAAATTTAGCAAGTGTGAGTTTTGGCTGGAAAAAGTGGCATTCCTTGGTCACATCTTGACCGCAGAAGGGGTAGCGGTAGACTCTGAGAAGGTAGAAGCAGTCTCAAACTGGCAACAACCAACCAATGTGGGTGAGATCAGAAGTTTTCTTGGTTTAGCTGGATATTACCGGAGATTTATTGAAGGATTCTCCAAGATAGCCAGACCCATGACAGAACTACTTAAGAAAGAGAAGAAATTTATTTGGACTGAGTCTTGTGAAAAGAGCTTTCAGGAGTTGAAGAAAAGATTGACTGCTGCCCCAGTTCTAACCCTACCAGATATTCACAGGGATTTTGTCGTATACTGCGACGCGTCCCGCCAAGGATTAGGGTGTGTTCTTATGCAAGATGGGAAGGTTGTAGCATATGCCTCCCGACAACTTAAACCCCATGAGCAGAATTACCCAACGCATGACTTAGAGTTTGCAGCCGTAGTGCACGCACTCAAAATCTGGAGACACTACCTAATTGGGAACAAGTGTGAAATATACACGGATCATAAGAGCTTAAAGTATATTTTCACCCAACCAGATCTGAACCTTAGACAGAGAAGGTGGTTAGAGTTGGTTAAGGATTATAATGTGGAAATTCATTACCACCCTGGCAAGGCCAATGTAGTGGCAGATGCCCTGAGCCGGAAATCCTACAGACCCAAGAATGCCCACCTGCAAGAAGAAATGGCACGACTAAATGTGCACATCGTCCCCCGGAATAGTAGTCACCAACTGACAATCCAGTCCACTCTGGAGGATCGGATCAGAGAAGCCCAAGAATTGGACGAGGATTTGGTAAGGATCTGTAAGCATACTGGCGATAACAAGGCCCCAGACTTCGGAGTCGACAGTAAGGGAACACTGTGGTATAAAGATAAGATTTGTGTGCCTAAGAAGGGAGACTTTAGGTCGATAATCATGGACGAGGCTCACAATTCACCGTATTCCATTCACCCAGGATCCACCAAAATGTATTTGGACTTGAAGCAGAACTATTGGTGGAAAGGAATGAAAGCGGATATAGCTCAATTTGTCGCCCATTGTGACACCTGCCAAAGAATTAAGGCCGAACACCAGAAACCCGCAGGTTTATTACAACCCCTGCCTATCCCAGTTTGGAAATGGGATGAGATAGGAATGGACTTCGTAGTAGGATTACCCAGAACACAGAAGGGACATGATTCTATATGGGTAATAGTGGACCGACTCACCAAAGTCGCTCACTTTCTACCTGTGCGGACAAATTATGGCGGGGAGAAACAAGCCAAGCTTTATGTGGAGAATATAGTAAAGTTACATGGAGTGCCTAGTAGAATTGTCTCAGACCGAGGGACCCAGTTCACCTCGAGATTTTGGAAAAGCTTACACAAGGCTATGGGCACCAAGTTGGATTTTAGCTCCCCTACCACCCACAGACCGATGGCCAAACAGAAAGAGTAAATCAGATTATGGAGGATATGCTAAGAGCATGTGTCCTTACCTATGGTAAAGATTGGGAACAGAGTTTACCCTATGCAGAATTCTCCTACAACAATGGTTATCAGGCAAGTTTAGGTATGTCCCCGTTTGAAGCCCTCTACGGAAGAAAATGCAGGACTCCTCTGATGTGGTCAGAAGTAGGAGAACGTACACTAGTGGGACCCGCGCTCATAAAAGAAGCCGAAGAAAAAGTAGCTAAAATTAGAGAGAAGTTGAAGACAGCTCAATCCAGACAGAAGAGTTATGCAGACAAAAAGAGACGCGAATTAGAGTTTAATCCAGGGGATTTTGTCTATCTTAAGGTCTCACCCATCCGGGGAACCCGTAGATTTCAAGTCCATGGAAAGTTAGCCCCTCGGTACATCGGACCATACCCGGTGCAAAAGAAAGTTGGAAAGGTGGCCTACCAATTGGAGTTACCCGAGACAATGTTAGATATACACCCGGTATTCCATGTCTCACAATTAAGAAAATGCCTGAGAGTACCTGAGGAAGAACACGTACCGGAAGAAGAAATAGACCTGCGGACAGATCTACGGTATCAAGAAGTACCCATCAAAATTTTGGACACCGTCACCAAAAGGACCAGAAACTCCGAAGTGCGGATATGCAGAGTACAGTGGAGCAGACACACTATAAAGGAAGCAACATGGGAACGAGAGGATGCTTTAAGAAAGGAGTTCCCCCACCTTTTTAGGAGCCAGCCGAATCTCGAGGACGAGATTCCTTTTAAGTGGGGTAGGTTTGTAACGCCCGCGTTTCTAATCTCTGGAAAATCACTAAATAATACACCCGGTAAAAATCGTTTCCAATCTTTTCACCGCCGAGCTCCCGTTCCCGCCAAACCCTCCCGCCTTGTTATCACCGCCCCCCCTCTTTTCCTGTTCGCCTCGCTGTCACCGCCCTTTCTCCCGTCCCCTCCCGCGTCACCCGCTCTCGGGCCGACCGCCGGGCCCGACCGTCGCTGGCCGACCGTCGTCGACCGCCTGTCAGTTTTTCCCGCCGCGAATCCCGCCAACTTCCCCTCCCCCTTTTCCCTTTTTCTTTTCCCTTTCCTTTTCCCTCTTCCTTTTCTCTTCTTTTCTTTTCTTTTTCCTCCCTCTCTTTTCTTTCTCTTCCTTCCTTCCTTCCCCCTCCTCTGTTTTTCCCGACACCGAACGCCACCGCTCTGCTCTGCCCTGCTCCACTCGTCGCCGACCACCCGTCCCCGACCGGCCTCACCCCTCTGCTCACTCCCCACCTTCCTGCACGCCACCACCGACCGGCGCCGTGCCACCCCTCCTCCGCGACCCCACCTTCCTGCACGACGACACACCGTCGTGCCGCCTCCCACCGCAGCCGCCCTCACTCACGACGTCGTCGCCGTGTCCGCCACCACACCGGCCCCACCGCTCCTCTGCTTGGCTCGCCGCCGACCTTCCCATCGCCGCACCGCAGCCACGCCATCGCTCCACCGCGGCAGCTGCTCTCGTGCGCGCCATCGCCGCCGCCGCTCCACGTGCTCGCCGCGCACGCGCTCCCGGGCCGGCCCCGCCGCAGCGCTGCTCCGCCACCGGCCACCCGACAGCCGTACGGGCAGCCGTGCCGCCCTCCACCGTGGCCCCGCCACCATCATCGCCGAACCACGACGTCCGCCCGAGCACGCTGCCCATCAAGCACGCCACCCCGGCCACCACCGCTCCGACCGCCCGGCCCCGCCATTGTCCTATCGCCACACCACCCGCGCCGGGTCACCGCCACACCGCGCACACGCCACATCACGACGAGCACAACACCGGCCGGACCGCCGTACCAATCACCGCACGAATCCCGGCCGCCTTAACTCCGCCGCCGACCACCATCACCGACCGCCGAGCCCCTCTCGTCGGCCCACTTCCTCACCGCCCCTCCGCGCGTACAAAAGGGCCAGCGAGCCTCTCCCTCACCTCCTCGCACTCACCCACCGCCGCATTCGCCTCCTCCACCGCCGCAACACCGCCGCCCCAACTGCCAGCGCCGCCGCCGCCTCTGGCTTTTGTGGGCAGCCCTCCCCGCTGCACCTCCACCCGAGGTGAGACCATGGGTGGACTCGCCATGACCCCCTCTCTCATTTCCCCTGGTCAATTTGACCCTTCGCCGCCGCAATCGCCGGCGAGCCGGCCGCCCGACACCGCCGTCGCTCTTCTCCCCCCCGGCACTGTTCTGCAAATAAGAAAGGAACATTTGCCCATAACCCCCTACCTTTTCTGCTAATCAACCCGCCGTCCAATGAACATAAGGCTCTCTCTCTGACACGTTTTCACTTAAACCCCTACCTTTTCTGCTAATTAACCCGCGGTCCACAGTCACTATTCTCTCTCTCTTTGTCTATTACGCCAGAGACCCTCGGACTTTTCTGTAATTACAGATAGGTCCTTATTCTTTAAAAACAGCCCTAACACACCACTAAATTCGTCATTTCATGCGCCAAATTAATCCCGTCTGACCCCAAACTTCACCACTATTTTTACCAGTATATTTCCACCAATTCTTTCAAAAATAATCATGTCATCATCATCACTCTCTTTCGCTATTCTTTCTTTCGGAGTTCAGTAAAAGCTTTTTCTTTTATTTATTGTGTGTTTGTCTGTGTGTACCGTAGACTCCGCTGTGAACGAGGAAGGACTTGAGGAGGAGCAGGTTTACGAGCAGGAGCTTGGAGACCAAGACCCCGGGCAGGAATCCCCCGAGGGTTGGGAGAACGGCAAGTGCAATCCCATCCTTTGATGCATACTTTTGTCCTAGTTTTATAAACACAACCCATGGCCTGATTTATAAAACTTGCATGATTTCACTGCTAAACCCGGTTGGATAGCCATTCCTTGATTGCTATGACTACTCCCTTGACAACCCAGATTAATGTTTAAATACGACAATGCTCTGTTTGAATACTGGTCACTGCTAGAAATGCTTAGGAATATTTTACTGTTATACCCCATGACAATTACCTGGTGTTTACAAAAGCAACTGTGTGCGTGCTTTAAAATAAAAGAGATGATTTGTGTGAATAAAATGAGTACCCGTGTGGGATGAGACAGACGGTATTTCTGTGTGAAGTACCGAGGTGAACTCGAACCTGTGTGGTTGAGCATGGTGGGAGTTGTCTATCCTAACACAACTTTTGGATGATGTTGATGTGTCATCTAGCCTAACCCATTTTATTGTACCACCACTCGACCGTTGTATGTGGCAACGGCCTAGCATAAATCCCACTAGTTAAGCTGTTGGTTATGAGGTGTGCTGGTGAGCAACAGAGGGCCATGGAGCCGGGGATACGATCTATGTGAGGTATGCCCCTGGGTAGAACCTCGTTGGTAGGTTGCTTACCCCCTGGTCGCGTCTGTGATGACTTGTCAGTTTAGCTATGGTGGGTAATGGCTTTGATAGGAGCTGCACTGGCACTAAGGTGTTCATGTTGTGGTAGCCTGCTTGTGGTTGTGTACCCCTCTGCAGAGTTAAAACCTATCCGGATAGCCGTGTCCACGGTATTGGGCGAGTTACGGCTTGGTCACTTCACTAGTCCCCTGTTTTGGTGTAAGAAAGTGTTTGGCGTTTGTTGAGCTGAGAAAAGTTTTGACATAAGCTACGACAGATGGGAAATCTGGTAGCATCAAAATCTGGTGTGTAAAAGTATCATGTTTATTGATCCTATTCAAAGAAATATTTGCGAAAACCCATTGCGAAAATCAACCCTTTGCATGTGTAATAAAATTTGCTTTGCGGCTAAATAAAACCTGAGCCATCCTTGTTATTATCCTTTGCATACTTCTGTTGTACCCCTCCATGGCTGTGGTTGTGCTTGCTGAGTACGTATGTACTCACCCTTGCTTATCTTGTTTCAGAGGCAGACCCGGACCTTGTGCCTGAGGACGTCGTTTAGAGGGGTTCGTCCTGCACCCAACCTTTACCTGTGTGTTAGGGTCCCCCGCTGGAAGCCGCATGCGTTGTCACTCTGATGAAGACCTCTATGTTATCAACCTTTTTATCTGGAGCTTAGTGTTAGTTCTATTTGTCGTGGCCCTGCAATGCCACCGTTTCCCGTAATGCTGTTTTTATACTGAACTATCTGTTGTAATAATGTGAACCAGCATCCTGGGACTGGTATTTGTATCACATTAAGTTCTCTCTTTCGAGGGGACGCTTCAAGTGAAGACCGATGCAAAGAGACAGGACGCTTTCATCAAAGGGCTGCACCCAGAGCTTCGAGCCCTACTAGTCTCCCACAATTTCCCTTACTTCAATATGCTGATGAACAAGGCCATTGTCACGGAAAAGGCCAGGATGGATGCAAGGCAAGAGAACAAACGCAAGTTCCTGGAGAGCAAGAACCGTCAGCTAGACCGCTCGCAGAGGCCCAGGAGCTCCGGTTATGCTGCACCTAGGCTCCAGGCCCCCATGCAGTATAGGACCCATTTCAGGCTACAAGCTCCCAGACTCCCAACAACCAGTACAAGAGCAAGAACACCTTGAAGCCCCCACAGAGCAAGGTCAGTCAAGTCACGACCAACAACAACAATGCAAAGGCCTGCTTCAACTGCCGTGAGACCGGACATTACATCGTTGATTGCCCATACCCTAGGAGCAAGCCTGCGGCATCAGTCTACTCCAACTCGGTGAATGGACCCAAGCCACCAGTGTCTGGAGCCAACCGTGTACCCGTCCGCAGCACCAACACCGGCAGCAACAACAACAACAACACCCAGCAGTCGTATGGACGAGCCCGCGTCAACCACATCGACGCGCAGGAGGCTTAAGGGGCACAAGGAGTAGTACTCGGTGAGTACCTAGTCAGCTCAGTTTTGGCAACAATATTATTTGATTCTGGAGCATCGCATTCTTTCATATCATCAAGTTTTGTGGAAAAACACAAAATACCTACAGTACTACTAAAGGCACCCTTACTAACCCGAACACCTGGAGGTGATATTAAGTGCCAACTAGGTTGTTCACGGGTACGGATTCTTTTAAGTGGTTAGAGGTTCTAGCAGACCTAGTGGTACTAGAGTCCAAAGGGATAGACATGATCCTTGGAATGGACTTGTTAGGCAAACACAATGGTCTCATAGGATGTGCTGATAAGATAGTGCACCTAACCAACCCAGATGGAATGCAAGTGACCTGTCACACCAAAGGAAGGGGACCGAACCCTATGATCTTTAGTATGGAGACAAGAACCATGGAAGAAGTCCCGGTAATCAGCGAATATCCTGATGTTTTCCCTGAAGTTCTACCTGGAATGCCACCAGATAGGGACATAGAGTTTGCTATTGAACTTGTCCCTGGAACCTCTCCTATAGCCAAGAGACCCTATAGGATGGCAGCCTCAGAGTTAGCAGAGTTAAAGAAACAACTAGAGGAGTTGCAACAAATGGGATTTATCAGACCCAGCACATCCCCTTGGGGAGCCCCAGTACTCTTTGTGAGGAAGAAAGATGGGAGCATGAGATTGTGCATCGACTATCGTGCACTAAATGATGTCACTATCAAGAATAAATACCCACTCCCTAGAATTGATGATCTCTTTGATCAGTTGAAAGGAGCCAAGTACTTTTCCAAGATTGACTTAAGGTCTGGGTATCACCAACTGAAGATTAAGGGGAGTGACACCTCAAAGACCGCATTTGTCACCCGTTACGGGCAGTATGAGGTCACAGTGATGCCATTTGGGCTCACCAACGCACCAGCTTACTTCATGAATCTCATGAACAAGGTGTTTATGGAAGAGTTAGACAAGTTTGTCGTAGTCTTTATTGACGACATACTCATCTACTCCAAGAGTGCCGAAGAGCATGAGCAACACCTGCGGGTAGTGCTGGAAAAGTTGAGAGCGCACCAGCTCTATGCCAAATTTAGCAAGTGTGAATTTTGGCTGGAAAAAGTAGCCTTCCTTGGTCACGTTTTGACCACAGAAGGGGTAGCAGTAGACCCTGAGAAGGTAGAAGCAGTCTCAACCTGGCAACAACCAACCAATGTGAGTGAGATCAGAAGCTTCCTTGGTTTAGCTGGATACTACCGGAGGTTTATTGAAGGATTTTCCAAGATAGCTAGACCCATGACAGAGTTGCTCAAGAAAGAGAAGAAATTTATTTGGACTGAGTCATGTGAAAAGAGCTTTCAGGAGTTGAAGAAAAGGCTGACCGCTGCCCCAGTTCTAACCCTACCGGATATTCACAAGGATTTCGTCGTTTACTGCGACGCGTCCCGCCAAGGATTAGGGTGTGTTCTCATGCAAGATGGGAAGGTTGTAGCATATGCCTCCCGACAACTTAGACCTCATAAGCAGAATTACCCAACGCATGACTTAGAGTTTGCAGTCGTAGTGCACGCACTCAAAATCTGGAGACACTACCTAATTGGGAACAAGTGTGAAATATACACGGATCATAAGAGCTTAAAGTATATTTTCACCCAACCAGATCTGAACCTTAGACAGAGAAGGTGGTTAGAGTTGGTTAAGGATTATAATGTGGAAATTCATTACCACCCTGGCAAGGCTAATGTAGTGGCAGATGCCCTGAGCCGGAAATCCTACAGACCCAAGAATGCCCACCTGCAAGAAGAGATGGCACGATTAAATGTGCACATTGTCCCTCGGAATACTAGCCACCAGCTGACGATCCAGTCCACCCTAGAGGATCGGATCAGGGAAGCCCAAGGAACGGACGAGGATTTAGTAAGGATCTGCAAGCATACTGGAGAAAATAAGGCACCAGACTTCAGAGTTGACAGTAAAGGAACGCTGTGGTATAAAGATAGGATTTGTGTGCCTAAGGAAGGAAACTTTGGACAGATAATCATGGACGAGGCTCACAACTCGCCATATTCCATTCACCCGGGATCCACCAAGATGTATTTGGACTTGAGGCAGAGCTATTGGTGGAAAGGAATGAAAACTGACATAGCTCAATTCGTCGCTCACTGTGATACCTGCCAAAGGGTTAAGGCCGAACACCAGAAACCAGCGGGTTTATTACAACCTCTACCTATACCAGTATGGAAATGGGATGAGATAGGAATGGATTTTGTAGTAGGTTTACCCAGAACACAGAAGGGACACGACTCGATATGGGTAATAGTGGACCGACTCACCAAAGTCGCTCACTTTCTATCGACACGGACGAATTATGGCGGAGAGAAACTAGCCAAGCTTTATGTGGAAAATGTAGTAAAGTTACATGGAGTGCCCAGCAGAATTGTTTCGGACCGAGGGACCCAATTCACCTCGAGATTCTGGAAAAGTTTGCATAAAGCTATGGGCTCCAAGTTGGACTTTAGCTCCGCATATCACCCACAGACCGATGGCCAGACAGAATGAGTGAATCAAATTATTGAAGATATGCTAAGAGCATGTGTCCTTACCTATGGTAAAGATTGGGAACAGAGTTTACCCTATGCAGAGTTCTCCTACAACAATGGTTATCAGGCAAGTTTAGGTATGTCGCCATTTGAAGCCCTCTACGGGAGAAAATGCAGAACTCCTCTGATGTGGTCAGAAGTAGGAGAGCGTACACTAGTGGGACCCGCGCTCATAAAGGAAGCCGAAGAGAAAGTAGCTGAAATCAGAGAGAAGTTGAAAACAGCTCAATCCAGATAGAAGAGTTATGCAGACAAAAAGAGACGTGAATTGGAGTTTAATCAAGGGGATTTTGTCTATCTTAAGGTTTCACCCATCCGGGGAACCCGTAGATTTCAAGTCCATGGAAGTTGGTCCCTCGGTACATCGGACCATACCCGGTGCAAAAGAAAGTTGGAAAGGTAGCCTACTGATTGGAGTTACCCGAAGCAATGTCGGATATACACCCGGTATTCCATGTCTCACAGTTAAGAAAATGCCTGAGAGTGCCAGAAGAGGAACACATACCGGAGGAAGAAATAGACCTGTAGACAGATCTACGGTATCAAGAAGTACCGGTCAAAATTTTGGACACCGTCACCAAGAGAACCAGAAACTCTGAGGTGCGGATATGCAGAGTACAGTGGAGCAGGCACGGTGTAAAGGAAGCTACAAGGGAACGAGAAGATGCTTTAAAGAAGGAATCCGCCACCTTTTTAGGAGCCAGCCGAATCTCGAGGACGAGATTCCTTTTAAGTGGGGTAGGTTTGTAACGCCCGCGTTTTTACCCTCTGGGAAAATCACGAAGTAATGCACCCGGTAAAAATCTTTTCAAAATGTTTTACCGCCTGAGCTCCCGTTTGCATCCAACCATGTTCGCCTCGTTATCACCACCCGCTTTCCCGTCCCATCCCGCGTCACCCGCTCTCGGGTCGACCGCCGGGCCCTACCGTCGCTGGCCGACCGCCGTCGACCACCTGTCGGCTTTCCGCCGCGAATCCCGCCGTCTCTTCCCTCTCTTTTTCCCCCCTTTTCTTTCTTTTCTTTTCTCCCCTCTCCTTTCTCTCTTTTTCCCCTTTCTTTCCTTTTTCCCCCTCCTCTGTTTTTCCCGACGCTGAGCACCGCCGCCCTGCTCACCGACGTCGTGCCGCCGCTCCCCCACCGTGCCCCACCATCGTCTGCAGCCCTGCGCCGTCCACCACGGCCACACCGCCGCTGTACTGCTGCAGCTGCTCTGCTCATGCCACCGCCCACGAGGCCGTCAAACACCGTTCGCTGTTGTACCGCTGCCGGGCTCACCATCGCTGCCGCGTCGCATGCTGCCGTGCCGACCACCGACGCGCCGGCCCCTGCTGCACCGCCCACACACGAACACTGCCGTCTCCATGCGCCGGCCACCCCGTGCTACCGTCGCTGCCGTGCCGCCCACTCCTGCGCTCCTTGCCGACCACCGCACCGCCTGCACGCCACCTTCCGGCTCCGCCGCCGTCGCATCGCCGCGCCGCCCGCCGAGACGCCGTCAACTCAAGCGCACATGCCAAGTCGCGACAAGCACACACGACAAGCACAGCGGCACCACAGTGCACCGACCACGCTGCCTATCGACGCCGAGCCTTCCCGTCGCGGCCGTGAATCGCGCCGAACGCCATTACTCCCCGCCACCAGCCCGCCGAGCGGCCCCTCGTCGGCCCGCCTCCTCAAGCCCCCTCCGCTCCTATAAAAGGGCCCGACGACCTCTCCTTCACCACCTCCCACTCACCGGCCGACCAGCTCACCTCCCCACCGCTGCAACGCCGCCGCCACCACCTCCATTGTCGTCGCCGCCACTACTCCCGTGGGCAGCTCACCCCAGACCCTCTCCGCCCGTGGTAAGGCCCTGAGTGGACTCGCCACGTCCCCCTCTCCCTTTTCCCCCGGTTCCAAGCCGCCGCCGTCGCCCCTATCGCCGGCGAGGCCAGCGCCGCCGCCGCCGATCCCCTCCCCGTTCCCCTGCTCTGTTTCGCGAGGAGGAGGAAGCCACTTTGCACATAACCCCCTGCCCTTTCTTCTATTCAACCCGCCGTCCAAATAACTGTTCTCTCTCCCTCTTTCAGCTTTCCCCAGGGACGGCCGTGACACCCGCAGAAGCCGGAGCTCGCCATAAATCCCCTGCCAGGGTCAAGGACGACCGCACGCCCGGCGCCATGCTCTCCAGTGCGCGCCCCTGTAGCACACACTGTACTTGTACTTGTAGGCCCCCCCTCTCCTTGGCCTATAAAAGGAGGAAGGGGGCGAGAGAGAAAACAGACGAACACGCACACGATCACCGCCTTCCACGATATTTGCACTCTCCTCAATCACTTTCACACCCATTTTCAGGGACTTGGAGACTTCCTCTCCTCTCCCGCCGTGCTTGTAGCCCCCCCACTGCAGGCACCTCGGTGCAAGATAGTATAGTGCCGTGAGCACAGTCTGCTGGACGTACGGCCCCGCGGCCGGAACCAGGATAAACTCTTGTGTCATCGTGCTAGCTCTTGCATCAACCGTCAGGGGACGGGACACGGCGCATTCTGTGTGGCGCTGAGGTTGGGCGGCCAATCTCAGCACCGACAGCTGCAGTTTGGATTTCACGAATTGGACCAAGGATTTGGCTCTCGTGGTAGATTAGGTGCTTCCTTGGGCTGCTAGAGAGAAAAGGAGAAACGGAGGCGGCCTGAGCTGCTTGGATGGGTGGATGTGGGCTCCATCTCCGGCGACGAGGCTGCCCCGGCTCGACGCCTCCGCCGCGCCCGTTCCTCTCCTCCGCCCAGACTCGGTCTTCGCCCATCGCCCGTCCTGACCCGGTCACGCGCTGCTCGGAACGTCGTCGTCCGTTCGCTCCGCTTCGCCCCGCCGTTGGGACCTGGCCGCACCCCTACCTCAACTCCTCGCGCGTCCGACGTCCGCGCGCAGCTCCACGCTTCGTCCGCGGCTTGCCCCCTTCGGCCCTCCCACTCCCCCGGCCTCGTCGGTGAGCCAAGTGAGCTCCTCCGCCCCGAGGTGGCTAGGCCGCGCTGCTCCTCTCTCCGCTCAGTCTGCCTCGCCTCATCCGCATCCACCGTGGGAGCCGCTCAGCACGGGGGCGCGTGCTAGCGGCTCTCGCCAGCCCTGGCGACAGTTCCTTCTCTCTCTTCAATTCTCTTTCCTACCTGGAGGTGTTGTAGAGAGTCTATCGACCCCGTTGCGGGTGCCCTAAGGAGACACCTACTTTTCCATTTGAACCCCTTCTCTCACGGTCACGGGTCAACAGGAAAACGCTACTTTTATTTTGGCTAGTGTATCTTAGGCTTGTTTGGTAGAGCTCCATCTGATTCTGATTCTCTATGGGAGCTGATTCTGTAAGAGAAGTGATTTTGTGGCTGAAAGTGATTCTCTTTGATTTTCTAGCATAAAATATGAAAATCAGGATGAAAAATCACTTCACAGAGTCAGGAGAAGCTACTTTTTCCAGCTCCCAGCCTCTTAGTTTATTTCAGAGAATCACTTCACTGAATCACTTTACACAATCAGCAGAGAATCACTTCTCTCTAAAAATTGTTTGACAGACCTCTTCCAGAATTCACCGGCGAATCAGTCCAGAAGCTCTACCGAACGGGGCCGGTCTCTCTCCTTACTCGCGCACGAATCCCAGGCCACTGAGCAGGAGGTGGCGCGACGGGTGACGCGGGGGCTCGGGCGGCGGGGCGGTGAGGTACGGCGTGCGGGCGACGCCGCGAGGCGCGGTTCGGAGCGGTGTGGGGAGCGATGAGGCGAGGCACGACGCGCGGACAACGGCGCGAACGGAGCCAGCGCCTCCGTGCGAGCCCGCCGCTCCGCTGCACGCGCTCGTTGCGCCGGCCCGCATCTCCGTGCGGCCCTCGGAACAAGATGCAGAGTGGCGAGCGGTGTCGAGACACTTACACATTTCAGATCACTGACGAACTCTCCTTACACGCGCCACTGCCCCGGCTATAAACGAATATTAGCACACTATAACAAATTAGCTCGACAGGTACAGATAGGTAAACTCACGCTGCAACAAATTAGCTCGATGTTGACAGAAAAAAAGGGAAAAGCGAGAGAATGATCCTTTGCTTCGCAGCGAGATGGAATCGGTGCCATGGTCCCTGGATCTGGGGGACCAGGTTCAGCAGCCAACCTGTCGGTGTTGAACTTTGATCCGTTCCTTTTGAGGGTAAAAGGAGTAAAAGGAATTACAGCATGTTGCAGTGGATCCTTCATGCGCGGATTTCTGAATTCAGACGTATCACTGGATTCACATATCCATCCAATCTCCGGGAATGGTTCTGTGTTTTAAGTCCCTAACAACTAATTTTTTAAGTCCCTAACAACTAATTTCATATGCAAAGCTCTGGGAATGATTTTCCGCAAAAAAAACTCCAGAAATGATTTCTCAAAGGGGGTTTGCAGCATGATTACCTTACGATTAAAGGGCAGTTGTCAGGTCCATCTACGAGCCAGCTTGTGTGTTGCTTGCTATAAGTGTCGGTCATGTTCGTTTGACTAGTGACTGGTGCTGACTTATTTTGAGAAAAAATACTTCTGACTGGTGGCTGATTCGTTCAGAAAAGTACCGGTGGCTAATAACCCAAACAAACAGGACAGAAAAGCTCAGAGCAAGCCTTGCACGAATTTACTTTTATTTTTTTAAAATCCCTTTTCGAAATAGGCAAGCTAAGAAAAACTACTCGTTTCAAAGAGTTTGTTGCTTAATTAATCGTTTGTTGCTTAATTAATCGTTTGTTGCTTAATTAATCATATGGCAGTGGTGTCAAAAAATCTAGGAATTTCTCCACCCGATCGCCGCAGTGGAGAGTGGACTCTGTCTCTACCTACAGTAAGCAATTTACAGGCGAAGCTTCTGAAACAAGACAAATACACAATCTTGCGGATCCAAACAGGGCCATATTTTACCAAGCAACTACTCCGGCGAATTATCCTGTGTTGTCGTTCAACCACACTAACAAGTACTACCAATGAGGAAGATGCATAATGGCGAGCAGTGTTCAGAGAGTTACCGCATTTCAGATCGCTGACGAACTCTCCGGACACCTGCTGCTGAGCCGGCTATAAACAAGGCCTCGTTTGGATGCCAAATTCCACCCCAAAGTTCACTATAAAAAAGAAATATTCACATCGCATCAAAATGTCGGCACATACATGGAGTACTAAATATAGATAAAATCCAAAACTAATTACACAGTTTTATTGTACTCCGCGAGACTAATATTTTAAGCCTAAATAATCAATTTTTAGATAATTTGTCAACACATATAAATAAAATGCTACAGTGGCCGCACGCACCCTAAAAGACCAAAGTTTGGCTCTAAATTTGGAAACTAAACAATGGCCAATTTTAGCACGCATCCTTTTTAATACGGACAGGTAAACTCTTACTCATGCTGCAACAACGATAGAAAGGAGGAAGGCCGACTGACCGAGGGGAAGGATCCAGCGATTGGGATGGGTGGTGTGTTCCTGGTGGGGGCAGAGACCTGAAAAGGCCTTTTCACTCTTCTCGGGCAGCTCTAGCGTGCGATTTTACATTTTTTTTAAACAAAGGAAAAGTCTCCGGCCTCTGCAGACGCACACAGCCCAGTTTTATAGTATCCTCAGCTTATAAGCTGACCTCATTCACGAATAACATAAAGGTTGTCGGGGACAAACCCAGGGGGTCCCCTAATCATCGGGGTAATCACCCTCAAAAAACATTAACCACGAAAGGCCGAATCGCCGGCAGCCCGGAAGGGCCACCAGGGCAACGCGGCCCAACACAACTCACGGCCCAAAACAGCCGCCCGAGCTCGCCTGACAAAGGGACCCAGGTGGCGACATCCGTCTCCGCCTCGCTCGAGGGTCGCGTGCCCCCTCAAGCAGGCGAACCGACTCCGCCTCGCTCGAGGGCACCCCTCTACTCAGCGCGGCGCGCGACGGCGCCCCGCCCAACAACGGCATTTAATGCCCGCCCCATCAGGCGGGCGCCAAAGTCAAAAGGCAATCTTCCCCCACGCCGCGCCGCTGACACCACTGAGCTCGCTGTTCCACCTGCTCCGGTCACTATGCGTCCTCACCGGCGCTGTGCGGACGTACGCAGCACTGCGCAAGGCCCCTGTGCGGACTTGCAGGTGTCATTCCGCACCACTATTCCACCCGCTCCCGTCCTTTTTCCCCGGGGCGCCCCTCGAATGGGCGTGAGGAACCCTCGAACGAATATTTGAACAACAACCGAGTACAGACTCCGATCAGGCGCGGCCTGGTGATGACGAACGCTGGGTCAAATCCACCAACTCTCGGCCATCCCCTGGTGAGCCGGGCACTCCGCGCACTGTGGTCGACGGCAACCACCATGCCGACCCCTGTGCTGCCAACTCCCGTCCTTCTTCACCTGCCCCGCCCTTGAATCAACCAGCGACGGGCAGCTGGACACGGACTACGGCAACGACACCCCTCGAAACCACTTCAGGACAAGCACAGGGACGGCCACGACACCCGCAGAAGCCGGGGCTCGCCATAGATCTCCTGCCGGGGTCAAGGACCATCGCACGCCCGACGCCATGCTCTCCAGTGCGTACCCCTGTAGCACACATCACGCTTGTACTTGTAAACTCCTTCCCCTCCTTCTTCTCCTTGACCTATAAAAGGAGGAAGGGAGCGACGCGGGGAAGGGGGAGTAAAAAGAGAAAAAAGAGACAACGAGCAACCACGCACACCGCCTCACACGATATTGGCACTCGCCTTAATCACTCTCAGACTCACCTTCAGGGACTTGGAGACACCTTCTCCTCTCCCACCTTGCTTGTAGCCCCCCACTGCAAGCACTCCGGTGCAAGATAGTACAGCGCCCCGAGCGCACTCTGGTGGACGTACGACCTCACGGTCGGAACCAGGATAAACCCTTGTCTCGTTGTGCTAGCTCTTGCATCAACCGTCAGGGGACGGGACACAGCGCATTCTGTGTGGCGCTGGGGATTGGCCGATCGATCCCAACACCGACAGTGGCGCGCCAGGTAGGGGGGCTGCGCTGTGATCAACCTCACCCGATCAGTTCCCTTGATGGCAGGCCACGCCAAGGCCATGTCGCCACGATCCGCCCCGGGGTCCCCCGGTGTCACACCCGGCCCAGTTTGTATGGCCCGGTAGTGGCCCATTAGTGCGGGATGCACATGTTTAGTGCCACATTGCTAGTTGAGCAAGGGTGGAGGCAACTTATAAGCCTTTGTCTTCCAGCCATAGCACCTTCGGGTTAACCCTTTTACACGAAGCGAGGACGAAAGTGTAAGCAAGGTGCTATGTGTACGCGTGCACGCCCCTCGGAAGGGCTGTGCGGTGCGGCTTTGGAGGGCGGGGTGTTACAGGTGGTATCAGAGCCGACCCTCGCGGTTGCGCGTACGGGCGCAGTGTGCGGGCATAGGGCGCATGGCGCGTATGGCCCGGGTAGGGCATACGGCATGGACTATGGCGCCGGCACTGGACGTACGGTCGTGCGCCAAGGGGGAACGTTCCTGGACATTTGCCCGTGTGGGTGAGTTGCGCCGACGAGGACCCTCGCGGTTGCGCGTACGGGCGCAGTGTGCGGGCATAGGGCGCATGACGCGTATGGCCCGGGTAGGGCATACGGCATGGACTATGGCGCCGGCACTGGACGTACGGTCGTGCGCCGACGAGGACGTCGGGTTCTTTGAGGGGGGGTGTATGTCACACCCGGCCCAGTTTGTATGGCCCGGTAGTGGCCCATTAGTGCGGGATGCACATGTTTAGTGCCACATTGCTAGTTGAGCAAGGGTGGAGGCAACTTATAAGCCTTTGTCTTCCAGCCATAGCACCTTCGGGTTAACCCTTTTACACGAAGCGAGGACGAAAGTGTAAGCAAGGTGCTATGTGTACGCGTGCACGCCCCTCGGAAGGGCTGTGCGGTGCGGCTTTGGAGGGCGGGGTGTTACACCCGGCCCGCTTCCGCGCGGGTACCGGGTCATGTTTGGGAGCCTGGAGTTCGAAGCGACCGGTGAGGGCCTCCTCATGCGGCTCGCGTCCAGGGCACCCGGCATGATAGCTATTACCCCGGCGCCGCCAACGCCACCCAACCTCACGGGACGTCGAAGGCTGCTCGAGCTGCAGATTCGCACGGAACGGCGCGTTGCCCCACGCGTTGTCCTCCCTGATTGGGACGCACACCTGTGGCTCCGGCCCGCCTCCACATTACAGGGGGGCGCACCCCTACCAGCGGCTCCCGCGGAGGGAGCATGCCGGGAAAATGTGGCCGGGCCGGCGCCGCTCCCGCTCGGAATGAGCAATGCGGCCGCAAGATACTCCGCGGCGATCAGCGCCAGCCTGAGCGCGCAAGAGGATCCGCCGGGTCACCAGCTGGGTTCGATCCGCGGCCTCGACACCTCCCCGCCCGACGGGTCCCAGCCCGAGTCGGACGACGGGGAAAGTGTGCACGGTCAGGAGCACCCAGACCTGGACTACTCCGGGCTACGCGACCGCGAAGGCCTTGCCACCTTCCAGGCCATTGCGGACTTCTGCCTCACCTGTTCTGACGATTCAAGCGAAGGGGAATACGACCCCATGCGGGAATGCTTCGTCCTCGACGGCGAAGTAGAGTCCGTGGGAGAGGATGAAGAAACGCGCGACGGGGCCGGACACGACGAACCGCCACCAGCGCCCGCCGAGCCAGCGGGTGAAGCCGCACTCGCGCAGGCACAGCTCGCGCAGGTGCAAGAGCTGGAAACCAGGCACCAACAGGAGCGCCAGCAGGTACAGGAGCTGCGCGCAGCTCTGGAAGCCCGGCAGCCCAAGCGCGGTGAACGCGCGCGAGCTGCCGGGCGTATCGCTCAAGCGCGCATCATGGGTGATGGCGATGATGCCAGCCCTGCCATGCCGCCACGAGCAAGCCAAAACCTCGTCGCCGTAGCAACACTGATTCGGGCCATGCCCGAACCATCGACACCAGAAGCGCGCAGCATGCGGCGCCAGGTGCAGGCCCTTGTCGAAGAAGCGGCCGTTCAACAAGCGGAAAGTTCCGCCTCCCACATGCGCCACCAGGCCAGTTCGAGAGCCGGAGGAAGCAAGTGGGATAAGGAACAATCCATCAAAACCCCACCTAGGGGCACATGGACGCCTCACCGTCCAACGAACGACGGAAGGGCGCTCATGACCGGCGACCGCGAAACGAGGAGGTCCGCGAAGGACCGGCTCGTGGACACGCGAGGCGCCATCGACGACGGCGACGCGCGCAACGTCCTGAACAAGAAGAGGCAGGACGCGGCGCCTCCTCGCAGTAGGCACCCCCGACAAGGGGGTCGCTATGACAGCGAGGAGGACAAAAGCCCGACGCCGGAACCCCCGGGAACCCCTGTGTTCAGCCGGAAGATCCGTTCGGCTGCCATCCCGCCGCGCTTTCGTCAGCCGACCACCATCACCAAGTATTCGGGCGAGACGAAACCCGAGACGTGGCTCAACGACTACCGCCTGGCTTGCCAGTTGGGCGGGGCCACCGACGACGCCATGATCATTCGCAACCTTCCGCTTCATCTCGCGGACTCGGCGCGGACATGGCTCGAGCACCTACCCGCGAACCAGATCCACGACTGGGACGACCTGGTCAGGATGTTCATAGGTAACTTCCAGGGCACGTACGTGCGCCCCAGAAACTCCTGGGACCTGCGCGGGTGCCGGCAAGCAGCCGACGAACCGCTGAGAGACTTCATCCGCCGCTTCTCCAAGCGCTGCACCGAGCTACCGAGCGTGGGTGACTCCAAAATCATCCACGCCTTCCTCGAAGGCACGACTTGTCGGGAGCTGGTGCGCGAGCTGGGGCGAAACCATCCCACTAGCGTCAACGCGCTGTTCGACATCGCTACCAACTTCGCCTCCGGGGAGGAGGCTGTCGGGGCGATTTTCGACGGCAAGACCAAGGGGAAGCGCGCGGAGGAGCTGCCCGCGGAGGGCAGCAAGTCCAAGGGACAGGCTAAAAAGCAGAAATGGGGCGGCAAGGGCAGGAAGCCTCGGCAGGCCGCACAGCAGCTGCAGCAGCAGCAGGGCGAGGACTCCGACGATGCCCTCGTGGTCGAGCGAGGCCGCAAAGGCCCTCGAGGCCCCCCTCAGGGGGGAGGCCTGTTCGACGAAATGCTGAAGAAGTCATGCCCGTACCATAAGGGCCCGGTCACCCACACCCTCAAACAGTGTGGGATGATCAAGGGTTACTTCAGGCGCACCTCCGCGAAGGAGGATGGCCCGAAGAAGGATACGGGTGATGGCGACAACGACGAGTTCCCCCATGTGGAGAATGTCTTCTTCATCGTGGGGGGGCCCACGGCGAACACGACGTCCCGGGAGCAGAGGCGTGAACGCCGAGAGGTCTTCTCCGTTCACCCCGCAACGCCGACCTACCTCACCTGGTCAGACGAGACCATCTCCTTTGGCCGCGAGGACCACCCGGACTATGTCCCGAATCCGGGGCGATATCCGCTTGTCGTCGACCCCGTCATCGGCAACACGCGATTCTCCAAGGTGCTGATGGACGGGGGCAGCAGCCTCAACATCCTATACGTCCACACCTTAGAGCTCATGGGCATCGGCACGAACCAGCTGAGGCCAAGCAGGGCGCCGTTCCACGGCATCGCGGCGGGAAAACACATCCAACCCCTCGGGCAGATCGACCTACCCGTTTGCTTCGGCACTCCCGACAACTTTCGGAGGGTGACCCTCACCTTCAAGGTGGGTGGATTCCCAGGAGCGTACCACGCCATCCTCGGGCGTCCGTGCTACGCCAAGTTCATGGCGGTCCCCAACTACGCCTACCTCAAGATGAAGATGCCGGGGCCAAAGGGCGTCATCACCGTGGGATCGTCGTACGAGCATGCTTATGCGTGTGACGTCGAGTGCGTCGAGGGCGCGGAAGCGCTCCCCTACAGCGAGACCCTGGTGGCGGAACTGGAGAAGATGGCGAACGAGGCCGTCGACTCCGCCAAAAGGCACGCAGGCACCTTCGAGGCTGCCGAAACACACCAAGGCGGTGCCCCTCGACCCCAATGCCCCCGAAGGCAAGGCGTTGAGGGTCAGCACCACCCTCGACCCCAAATAGGAAGCAGTGCTCGTCGACTTCCTCCGCGCCAACGCTGACATCTTCGCGTGGAGACCCTCGGACATGCCGGGGATTCCGAGGGAGGTCGCCGAGCACAGCCTCAACACCCAGCCTCACTCCAAGCCGGTGGTACAGCGACTGCGGCGGTTCGACGAGGAAAAGCGCCGCGCCATCGGGGAGGAGGTGCACAAGCTCCTGCAAGCCGGATTCATCATAGAGGTATTTCACCCGACCTGGCTTGCTAATCATGTTCTAGTCAAAAAGAAAAACAGAAAATGGGGCATGTGCGTAGATTATACCGGTTTAAACAAAGCATGCCCTAAGGTTCCGTTTCCCTTGCCTAGAATAGATCAGATAGTAGACTCCACCGCTGGGTGTGAATTGCAATGCTTTCTTGATGCTTATTCCGGTTATCATCAGATTAAGATGAAAGAGTCCGACCAGCTCGCGACTTCTTTTATCACCCCGTTTGGCATGTTTTGCTACGTCACTATGCCGTTCGGCCTCCGAAACGCTGGAGCTACATACCAGCGATGTATGCAACACGTTTTCGGAAGCCACATCGGGTGGACCGTTGAGGCATATGTTGACGATATCGTTGTAAAAACCAGAAAGGCGGACGATCTGGTCAACAATTTGCAAATCGCATTCGGTTTCCTTCGGGCGAACGGGGTAAAATTAAATCCGGAGAAATGCGTGTTCGGGGTGCCGCGAGGCATGCTATTGGGTTTCATCGTCTCCCAACGAGGCATCGAACCCAACCCTGAAAAAGTCTCGGCCCTGGAACGAATGGGGCCAATTCGGGACCTCAAGGGGGTGCAAAAGGTACTGGGCTGCCTCGCGGCTCTCAGCCGTTTCATCTCTCGACTTGGTGAAAAGGGCTTACCTTTGTACCGGCTCCTGAAAAAGCATGAACGCTTTTCATGGACCCCCGAAGCCCAAAAAGCCCTCGACGGGCTAAAAGCATCGCTCGCACGTGCGCCAATCCTCACGCCGCCGCAGAACGGCGAGCCCCTCTACCTATATGTGGCTGCGACAACGCAGGTTGTCAGCGTCGTCATTGTCGTAAAAAGGACAGAGGAGGGCCACGCTCTGCCGGTCCAGAGGCCGGTGTACTACGTCAGCGAGGTGCTGACCGAAACCAAGATGCGGTATCCACAGATCCATAAGCTAATCTACGCTATAGTGCTCGCGCGACGAAAGCTACGACACTACTTCGAGGCCCACCCGGTCACCGTGGTCTCATCTTTCCCTTTGGGGGAGATAGTCCGCAACCCGGACGTCTCGGGTAGAATAGCGAAGTGGTCGATGGAGCTCGTAGGAGAAACCCTCTCCTACGCGCCGCGAAAAGCGATAAAATCGCAAACCTTAGCGGATTTCGTCGCTGAGTGGACCGATGTTCAACTTCCACCGCCCCAGATCCAAGCCGAATGCTGGACCATGTACTTCGACGGGTCGGTGATGAAAACCGGGGCAGGCGCGGGCCTCCTCTTCGTCTCACCCCTCGGAGAGCACATCCGGTACGTGGTTCGCTTGCACTTCCCGGCGTCGAACAACATGGCGGAGTATGAAGCCCTCCTCGCCGGGCTCCGCATCGCCATCGACCTCGGCGTCAAACGCCTCGACGTCCGGGGAGATTCTCAATTGGTCATCGACCAAGTGATGAAGAACGCGAGCTGTCGCGACGAAAAGATGGAGGCGTATTGCAACGAGGTTCGCCGCCTCGAGGACAAATTCTATGGCCTCGAGCTGAACCATATCGTGCGCAAATACAACGAGGAAGCAGATCAGCTGGCCAAGATCGCGTCAGAGCGAATCACCGTTCCCCCGAACGTCTTCGCCCGCGACCTCGACAGACCCTCCGTCAACTTCGAACAAAAGGCCGGAACCCTCGAGACGCCCTCGGGGGCTGAAGAGGTCGAGCCCATGGAAGAGAACCCCTCGAAAGAGAGGTTCGAAGCCCTCGACGTTGAAATTTCTTCAGCCGAGGCCATGGAAATCGACGTGGACACGCGACCACAAGACTGGCGCGGTCCGTACCTCGCGTGGATCGACCGCGGGGAGCTGCCCTCGGACCGCACCGAGGGGCGCCGCATCGCCAGAAGGGCCAAGACCTTTGTCTCGGTCGGCGGTGAGCTGTACAAGCGCAGCGCCTCGGGGATCCTGCAACGATGTATCCCCATCCCCGAGGGAAGGCAGTTGATCCGCGACATCCACGCCGGGGCATGCGGACACCACGTGGCGCCGCGTACCCTCGTGGGTAACGCGTTCCGGCAAGGCTTTTACTGGCCTACCGCCATATCCGACGCGAACGAAGTCGTGCGCACTTGCGAAGGGTGCCAATTCTACGCACGAAAGACGCATCTCCCGGCGCACGCCCTACAGACCATCCCTGTAACATGGCCTTTCGCGGTCTGGGGGTTGGATCTCGTGGGGCCTTTCCGCCCAGCGCCCGGGGGCTTCACCCACTTGTTGGTGGCCATCGACAAGTTCTCGAAGTGGATCGAAGTCCGGGCCATCACCAGCATCAGATCTGAGCAGGCCGTGTTGTTTTTCACCGACATCATCCACCGATTCGGGGTACCCAACTCGATCATCACCGACAACGGCACCCAGTTCACCGGCAAGAAGTTCTTGGAGTTCTGCGACGACCATCACATTCGCGTGGATTGGTCGGCCGTAGCGCACCCACAAACGAACGGCCAAGTAGAGCGTGCCAACGGCATGATACTACAAGGCCTGAAGCCAAGAATCTTCAACAAGCTGAACAAGTTTGGCCGAAAATGGGTTGCTGAGCTGCCATCGGTGATCTGGAGCCTCAGGACAACCCCAAGCAGGGCCACGGGCTTCAGCCCGTTCTTCCTCGTCTACGGTGCCGAAGCCGTCCTCCCAACAGACTTGGAGTACGGGTCTCCGAGGCTCAAGGCCTACCGAGAAGACCAAAACCAGCGGAACGGCGAGAATTTGCTGGACCAGGTGGATGAGGCTCGCGACGTAGTGTTGCTTCACTCGGCACGCTACCAGCAATCACTCCGGCGGTATCAGGCTCAGAAGGTGCGGCGTCGAGACCTCCACGAAGGGGACCTGGTGCTGAGATTACGCCAAGATAATCGAGAGCGCCACAAGCTCACTCCGCCATGGGAAGGACCATTCATCATCGCCAAAGTCCTCAAGCCTGGCACCTACAAGCTGGCGACCGAGAAGGGCGAGGTCTTCACCAACGCCTGGAACATCCAACAGTTATGTCGCTTCTATCCTTAAAACTCTCAGTATTTCTTGTAAATACTTCATGTTCTTAGTTAACAACGATGAAAAGTTTGCGAAAAACATGGAAACATTGCTACTAACAACATGAACAAGGGGGACTTGGTTCTATTCTCAATAGAGCCAAGCCCCCCTCGGGGGCTGCAGGGGGGTTTACCCCCCTAATCGCCCCAATTTTCAAAAATTGTGCTAAAACTCGAGGCGCTTAGAGAGATGCGGGGCGCGAGCTAAATAAAGATGCAGCCGGCTGAGCCGTGAGACCGCCTACGCCCTCGAAGGGATACGGCATCTCCCTCTCCACTCCACGTCTTAATTACTCGCAGATTCGAGATACCCGGCCAAAATCTCTCCAAGCTAAGAACAGCACAATAGAAACAAGTTCAAAGCGCACAATCGAAATTCAAACTTAGTTTATGTACAGAGCCAGTCTCCTAAAAACTAAGATACATTTAAACCTCTAAGCCTGAGCCTTTCAGGCTTCACCTCCCGGCGGGGGCGCGGCGGCGGCCTCGGCATCGACAGTCGAGGGGACCGACGCAAGGGCCCCAGGACTATCATCGTCACGGTGCACCGAGGCAATGGCCTCCTCAAGGGACGCCACGGCGTCAGCTTCAGGATCAGCCTCGATGTCGGGAATGGCTACGACCTCGGGCCCGATGACGGCACACGCGTCTCCATCGTCGTCCTCGCCGGGAAAAAGCTCGCGACCAAACCTGGCGGCAAGCGCTGTGGCGGCGTCCTCGGCGCTGTCATCGGCCTCATCAAGAGCAGCAAGGGCGGCGTCGTCATCCAAGTCTGCATCGATGATGTAGCCGCGCGCCACCGCCGCAAGGTCGATGTTGTAATGGGTCGACACCACGCCGAGTGCCTTCTTCACGCCAAGGTGAAGAGCGTTCTCGAGGCGCTCCGCCACGCAGCCTTTCAAGGACCTCAGGCGGCTGGGCAGTGACGACCCCGACTGCAATCCCGACGGGATGTCGATGCACTGGATGTCTCGGCACGCGGCGTCAGTGGCAGCCCTCAGAGCTTCGAGCTCCCCCTGAGCCTCGGAGTAGGCAGCTCGAGCAGCCACTGCCTTGTCTGCCTTCTCGGCCTCGGCCTTCCGCAACCCTGACAAGGAGCGAGCACGTCAGGACGAACTCCAGCACAAAAACAGCCAAGAAAGCTAAGAAAAGCGTAAGACCATACCATCCGCCAAGCTCGTCGCCTCGGCAAGCGAGTGGCCCAGCTGTTCAGCCTCCTGGGCCTTTTGCTCTGCCCGGGCCACCACCTCCACGAGCTGAGACTGTGCGGCCTCGCACGCCTTGCGCTCCTACTCGACCTGGGTCCGCTCCGCCGCGAACGGCTCGCGTTCCCGCTGGAGCTGGCCTTGAGCATCCTCGCGCGCCTTGCGCTCAAGCTCGAGCTGCTCCAACACCGCGGCCAATTCCCGGGCCCCCCGCTCCGCCACGCCTCTCTCGGCGTCGCATTCCTGCTCCGCGCGAGCCTTGGCGCCCTCGTGCGCGCGGGCGGCCGCCTCCGTCTCTCTCACCCAGGCGGTGAGCTGGGTCACCTCCGTACCCAGGTCCAGGTTTGCCTGACGGTACCGACGAAGGTCGGCGTACAGGTCTGCAATGCACGCGGTTTTGTCTGCCGCCTCCTGCCGCAGAAGCTGCACGAAGAACCATCAGGAATAAGCCACGGACTAAAAAACAGCGACGAATTACCGAGCGATGTGGACGAGCACGGGGTTACCTCGAAAAGCTCCAGCGCCTGCCTGGAATGGAGATCGGCGGCGGCAGTAATGGCCCGCTCTAGGTCCATCCCAACCCGCTCCGCTCGAGCCCACAGCTCGTTCCCCTCCGCCATGCCCCGCCAGACTCGAGCAGAGACGCCGGGCTCCTCCGGCCATGCGCTCGGGCCGCGCCGACCCTGACGCAGCGCCGCCTCGGCCGTATCCCACTCAGCCGATCCCCCAGCCGCAGGCACCGGCGGCAGTTCCCGGGCCAAGGAACACGCCGTCGGCACCTCGGACGTGGCCACCCCCAAAGGGGGAGCGCGTCCGGCGTCATCATCTTGGGCCACGGCGGTGGCACGGCCCCCCTGCTCGACCGCCACTGGGGCATCCTGCCTCGGCTCCACGTCCGCCGTCAAGGGCGCCCCTTCCCGCTCTGTCTCCACCGGCCGGGGATCTCGCGCCCCCGGCGCCGGCTCCACCAGCACCGATGCGGACGTCGCTGCTGGACGCGGAGTCCCGCGCGAACGCGATCCCCCGGCGAGAGGGGAATCCGACGCTCCGACCTTCAGCGCCTTCTTAGGCGCAAGGTCAGGGTCGACCCTAGCAGCGCCTCGAGCGCTGAATCAGAAAGAAAAAAACAGAAATTACGAAGCAAAAAACCAAACGGGGATGGAAAATCACGAGAAAGGCTCAAAGCAAGGCTTACCGGACGCAGTCCTGCAAGGCCTGCAATTTCCGCTTCGAGCCGCTCGTCGAAGGAGCCCTCCTCGAGCTCGAGGACCCCCTCAACTCGCCGACCGAACCCCTCGAGCCCTCGGCATCCGATCTGCTACGGCGCGGGGCGCCCGCAGCAGGAGCAGGAGTCACTAGCGCCCGCGGCATCGCGGGTCGGGCGAACGCGACCGCCATCCGCGCCGCCGCCGGCGCAACATCGCCAAGGCTCGCCGCGCCCGCGTCAGGCGGCGGCACGGTCATCTCCTCCTCTCCACCGGCGGGCGGAGCCCCGCCAACGTAGATCTCCTCCTCCTCCTCCTCGCTGGGAGGGTCCGAGGAGTCCTCTGGGGACGACGGCCGCGTCCCACCGTCCCTCCTCCACCGGCGGAGCGCCGCCAAGTGCGCGTCGCGCCGGGCCTGCCTCCTCTGGCTACTGGCCTTCTTCGCCGCCTTCGTGCCCCTCTCGCGATCTCGGCGGGCGCGGTTCGAAGCGCGCACCTCCGGAGTCGGCGCAAGGGAGCGGCAGAGGCCGCAGTTCACCTCCTGAAGCCACGAATGATTCGAAAGGGGAAATCCTAAGTAATTAATCTAACAGCTCGGGAAGGAAGACGGCGACTTACCGACAAAACATGGCCCTCATCGGGACGCAGCCAGAACGACCAGAGGTCGCTCGGCATGGTGTCGGGATGCACCGCCGTTCGCACCCTCGTAACGACGTACTCCCCCAAGAGCGGCTCCGGCAACATACGCGAAGCCGCCACTGCCGCCGGGTCAGCGTCCTTTGTCATCCGGAACAGAGGGAGCTGCCTCTCCATGAGGGGGACAACCCGGCGGCGGTGGCAATGCACAAGCACGTGTGCCACGGACAAACCCGACTCCGCCAGAGTACGAAGGGCGTCGAGGGCGGGGCGAAGCCTCTTCCGCTGACCGTCGCCGGAAACGCCATAGCTCCAGGAGTTGGCCTTCTCCGTCAGGATCTTGCCGGAGTACTCCGGCAACCCCAGGCCGTCGTTGCGAACATAGAACCACCCCTTGGCCCAGCCGCTGTTGTTGGTGGTCATCCTGCAGGCCGGGTACAGGTGCTTCCGGGACTCGACCGGCGCGAGCGTAAGACCGCCGGCGCACGAGGAACGGCGCACCCCCCTCCCCGCGCCGGACGTGCTAAGCTCGGCACGAAAGAGGTGGACCCACAGGTCCCAGTGCGCCTCGATCCCCAGCACACCCTCACAGACGCCGACGAAGGCCGCTGCCTGAGAGATGGCGTTGGGGGCGAAGTTGTGGAGCTCCACGCCGTAGTAGTGACACAGGCCCCGCATAAACTGGTTGGCGGGCGCGTTGAAGCCCCGCTCGTGGAAGCGGGTAAAGCTCACCACATACCCCGCCGGAGGGTTCGGCGCCCTGGCCACCAGCGGCGGGACAATCCATGCCGGCCGCGCCGGGTCGCCCCGGGGCAAGAGCTGTCTGCCGGACGCCAGACCCTCCAGGAGGTGATCGGTGGCGGTGGACGGAGTCCACTCGGTGACACCCTCAATAACCACCATGGCGGACGGCGGAGCGGGAAGCGAAACGCAACGAAGGCGGACGGAAGGAGCAGAGAGCTGCGAGCGGACACGGAGGCGAGAGAGGCAGAGGCGCGAGCTGCTGCAGGGAATGGCGAAGGTAAGTAATCCCCTTCCCCCCAGGCTTTCCTTTTATAAGGAAGCGAGCGGATTCATCCCCGCCGCAGCATACAAAGCCGCTGACACATGGGCCAGGCGCGCGTGGCGCATCGATGAAAACCGGGGCCCCCTCTCCTTTTCCCCGGGGAGCGGCACGCGCAAGCGGTAGCATTTACTGCGGCGCGGTAAAACGAAACGGCGCGGCAGCAGCGCCTGACCGCCCGTCGCCTCGCTTCTCCCTGGCACACGCCAACTCCGTCTAAAAAGGCGCGTCCACTACGCCCATCTCGTCCACTCCGCGCCACGACGGCCACGACCGCGCCCGCCTGTGATCGTGCGCGGGCCCGCAAACCGAAGCGACCCAACCGATGGGTTCCTTCCAAGGTAAGACAACGACGCCCCTCTCCCCCGAGGCGCAGGGCGATACTAATCAGGGGCCCAAAGCCCAAACCTCAAAAGGATTCGATGGGCGCCCCAGATTAAGCGATGCGAAGGATGCCGGTCACACTCGACCAACCCTCGAGCCCGTTGCTCGAGGACGACCCGCACCTTTCGCAAGGCCCCACTGATCAGGAGTACGAAGCCTGGCCCGCGAAAGGGTTCGATAGGCGCTCCGGATCGATAGAGTCAGGGACAATTCGGGCGTGTTCAACGGACTTTACCCCGAACGCGAAGTTTGGGGACGCCCCTGTTGTGTTCAAGGCCGGACAAAGGCAGCTAATAGCGGGGATCCCAACGAGGGAGAGCTTTCGCGCCCTCGGACCCTGTCGAAAGGGACCGAGCCCCACCTAGCAAACCTTTGCAAGCGCTACATGGACGCGTCTCCGGACCACGAGCCGACCCCTAGCGAACGGGGCACGGGCGTCCACTTGAACTACCCGCTAACAGCTCACCGAGGCATCTGTGTACGCTGCCCGATTCGAGGGTTGCACGAATGACCTCACCCCTCTCCCCCGCGAAGGGGAAGCGAGGGTCGTAACTCAAAGACAAGAAGCCCCTCCGACCGCCTCCACTCGGGCCAGGAGCTCGGGGGCTCCTTGCAGCATACCTCCCTCTTATGCGCAAAATGCGTCGAAGCCGTGCAGGGTCCACCCCCCGAATTCCGAATAACTCGACGTCATCCCCGCAATCCGCCACGTCAAAAGGGGAGCGGCTAACACAACCGTCGGGAATCAAAGCCCTTGCATGAGTAAACTCACTCCTCCAAGGGCTCGGGGGCTACACCCGCGGGTGCGCTCGCGCGCCCCCACGGAAGAACGTGCATAATCAGGAAGGAGTAATCCCCGCAGAAGGCCTGGGAACGATCCTGCGAAACCGTCAGCCTCTGCCCGACTGATCCTTAGGCCGCCAGAGGCTCGGGCGCTACTGTCGGGGACAAACCCAGGGGGTCCCCTAATCATCGGGGTAATCACCCTCAAAAACATTAACCACGAAAGGCCGAATCGCCGGCAGCCCGGAAGGGCCACCAAGGCAACGCGGCCCAACACAACTCACGGCCCAAAACAGCCGCCCGAGCAAGCCTGACAAAGGGACCCAGGTGGAGACCTCCGTCTCCGCCTCGCTCGAGGGTCGCGTGCCCCCTCAAGCAGGCGAACCGACTCTGCCTCGCTCGAGGGCACCCCTCTACTCAGCGCGGCGCGCGACGGCGCCCCGCCCGACAACGGCATTTAATGCCCGCCCCATCAGGCGGGCGCCAAAGTCAAAAGGCAATCTTTCCCCCACGCCGCGCCGCTGACACCACTGAGCTCGCTGTTCCACCTGCGCCGGTCACTATGCGTCCTCACCGGCGCTGTGCGGATGTACGCAGCACTGCGCAAGGCCCCTGTGCGGACTTGTAGGCGTCATTCCGCACCACTATTCCACCCGCTCCTGTCCTTTTTCCCCGGGGCGCCCCTCGAATGGGCGTGAGGAACCCTCGAACGAATATTTGAACAGCAACCGAGTACAGACTCCGATCAGGCGAGGCCTGGTGATGACGAATGCCGGGTCAAATCCACCAACTCTCGGCCATCCCCTGGTGAGCCGGGCACGCCGCGCACTGTGGTCGACGGCAACCACCATGCCGACCCCTGTGCTGCCAACTCCCGTCCTTCTTCACCTGCCCCGCCCTCGAATCAACCAGCGACGGGCAGCTGGACACGGACTACGGCAACGACACCCCTCGAAACCACTCCAGGACAAGCACAGGGACGGCCATGACACCCGCAGAAGTCGGGGCTCGCCATAGATCTCCTACGGGGTCAATGACGATCGCACGCCCGACGCCATGCTCTCCAGTGCGTACCCCTGTAGCACACATCACGCTTGTACTTGTAAACTCCTTCCCCTCCTTCTTCTCCTTGACCTATAAAAGGAGGAAGGGAGCGACGCGGGGAAGGGGGAGGAAAAAGAGAAAAAAGAGACAACGAGCAACCACACACACCGCCTCACACGATATTGGCACTCGCCTCAATCACTCTCAGACTCACCTTCAGGGACTTGGAGACTCCTTCTCCTCTCCCACCTTGCTTGTAGCCCCCCACTGCAAGCACTCCGGTGCAAGATAGTACAGCGCCCCGAGCGCACTCTGCTGGACGTACGACCTCACGGTCGGAACCAGGATAAACCCTTGTCTCATTGTGCTAGCTCTTGCATCAACCGTTAGGGGACGGGACACAGCGCATTCTGTGTGGCGCTGGGGATTGGCCGACCGATCCCAGCACCGACAAAGGTATACTCAAATAAAAGAGAGAAATCAAATGCAGAGCCTATTATTGCTTCTCCATCCATTCCTAGAAAAAATATCCAAGGCTACGACCTCCAAAGCCTTGCTCGCCAGATGGATCTTCTCCCTTGTATCCTCATGCTGCAGCAGAGACCAAAATCTCAACCAATACGCGCCCCTGAAAGTAGCCTGCATAAAAGAGGTAAATTGTTTTTTTCTCAAACACTAAATCATTACGCGTGCACCAAATTGCCACAAGAGAGCTGCAACCCCAACAAAAATTACTCTTCTATCTTTTTTGTTTATGCCTGTTAACCAGTTCCCTAGCATATGGACAACTGATTTCGGCGGGGTTAACCCAGTAGCTATCTCGACAACTCGCCAAATGATTCTAGCATGTTGACACTCAAAAAAGAGATGCTTAATTGTTTCATTCCCATTACAGAAACAACATTTTTGGTTCCCGGACCAATTTCTTTTGACTATGTTATCCTTTGTTAAAATAACACCTCGTTGGAGGTACCAAAGAAATATTTTTATCTTTAGAGGAATCTTCAGCTTCCAAATAAATTTATTTGCGAAGGGTGTGTCCTTATTCATGAGGTACTGGTACATGGATTTTACAGAAAAATGACCATGCCTATGTAAATCCCAGGTAAAAATATTCCTGCCCTCTGTAAGCTGGTAGTTGGCTATTTTAGCTACCAGGTTATGCCAGGACGTTAGTTTATCACCAACTAAAGTTCTTCGAAAAGATATGTTTAGCGGTATTTGATTTATCACATTTGCTAATGTATCGTGGGGATAGTGCACTATACTATACATTGTTGGAAATTGTTGTTGAAGGTATTTAGAACCCACCCAAATGTCCTCCCAGAATCTGGATTGTGACCCATCTTTTATTTTGAAGGACCCGCAATTTAGAAAATCTTCTCTAGCTTTCAATAAACCTTTCCAGAAATACGAATCCCCAGGTTTAATATGTACTTGAGATAAGCACTTTGAGCTCAGATATTTATTTCTGAGTAAGGTTTGCCAGGTGCCGTCTTCATTCAACATTTTAAATAACCATTTGCTGAGAAGACATTTATTCTTGATCCAGAGGTTTGTTATTCCTAGACCCCCTTGATCTTTTGGCCGGCACAAGATATCCCATTTGGCTAAATGATATTTTCGTTTGTCGTTGTTGCCTTGCCAGAAAAATCTGGAGCGATGAAAGTCCAATTTTTTTAGGACACATTTAGGAATTTCAAAAAAGGACATCATGAACATAGGAAGGCTGCTAAGCACTGAATTCAACAAAATCAGCCAACCCCCGTAAGATGAATGGTTGGCCTTCCAGGTGCTTAGCTTACGTTTGAATCTTTCTTCAATGGCACCCCAATCCGCATTGCGAAGTTTATTATGATGCATAGGGATTCCTAAGTACCTGAATGGATATGACCCCATTTTGCAGCCAAACAGTCTAGTATATTCTCGCTCGTGCTGTTTGGCTTCTCCATAACAAAATATTTTGCTTTTATGAAAGTTTATTTTTACATGATGCTAGGAGTAAAGAGATAAGAATAAGAATGAAGGAGGTTTAATACACTGGACCAAATTTCGCGTGGGGTGCTAAGCTAGAAACAGGTATAAAATAGAGCACCAAAGCCAACAATTAAAAAAATCAGCTTGCCCTCCTCGGTAACAGCAGAATGTAGGTTACCGGGAAAGTTTGGATCGAGTTTTTCGGGTTTTGAAAAATTCAAGTTTTCAAAATTGAAACCCGAAATTTGTCCATAAAAGTTCGGGTCGGGTTTTTTAGGTTTTTGATAATTTCGGGTTCGGGTTCGGGTAATCCGAACTACCTCATTACAACAAAGTGAAACAAAACTTTAGTAACATTTGAGAGACCTAATATCATTTAAGCCTAAAAATAACACCATAATGTATCTATTAACCGTAAAAAAGAGCATACTAACATAGGGCTACAATGTTTTGACATAAGAGGAGAGGAAATAAAAAATAAGACAATTTGAATTATCCTATAAGTTGCAATATATAGAATTTCTAACATATTTCGGGTAGTTCGGGTTATTTGGGTACCGTGGGCTCAAATCCAAATTACCCTAAGGCTCCGTTTGGATGTAGATATTGAACATCTGAAATTGAATTGGGTACCAGTACTAAAGCAGTCTCATATTGGAAATGGTTATAATGCCAAATTTGTTGTTTGGATGTAGATGAAATTGGCAGTTGGAATCCAATGACATGGCACATAAAAATTCATGTTTGGGTGTGCTTAACTTGAAATTGAAATTCACCCTCTCCACCACGCCCGTGTCAAATCCCTCAGCGAAGCTCGACCATACCAGGTCACCGCCCTCGCAATGGGTGACGCTCGGCCAGACCAGGGAGGAGCTCGACTAATCCAGGTCATGCCACCCTCACATGGAGTCTGTCAGCCCATGCCAGGGGCGGAGCTCGGCCGGAGGGGCCACGCTGCCCTCGCTTGGAGTCCGGCAGCCCACGCTAGGGGTGGAACTCGGTCGGAGGGGGCCGCACTACCCTCGCCAGGGACGGAGCTCGGCTGGAGGGGGCCGCACCGCCCTCGCCTGTAGTCCGCCAACCACGCTAGGGGCAGAGCTCGGCCGGAGGGGGCGCGCCGCCATAGCTAGGAGTCTAGCAGCCCCACGCAGGTCGGAGCGGTTGGCCTAGAGAAGCGGCGGGGCGGAGAGGGAGACGAGGGTGCACGAGAGAGACACACAGCTGCGGGGATAGCCGATTCAGTCAAATACGGAGGTGAAGGGGTCAGAATTGTGGGAAGGGGTGCAGCGGTAGCTCCAATACCCCCGGTATTGATGATAGTTTCCAATACCAATTCCAAAACCATCCAAACAGTTGATATTAGATACACCCAATACCAATTCACAATTCTGGACTTCAATATCTACATCCAAACACTACCTAATTTAATTCGGGTTACGGGATTTCAAACCCGATCTAACTTCGGGTTTTCTAGATTTTGGGTTTTTCGGGTTCAAGCTCGGGTTTTTGTTGGGTTCGAGCTTCGGGTATCAGGTTTTGTGCCCACTCCTAACAGAAAGCTACAGAAGATGTAATAAGTTGCTATGCAATGAATATATGCTAGTGGGCAGTGGCGGAGGCAGGAATATTTTCTAGGTGTGACGGGTTTGTAAATGTCAAATATGTATAATACAACTATCAACTATGCAAGCCTGGAGGCACGAAACTGCCAAAGCAGTCAAGTAGACTTGTGTGTTGGCTCATTGGTTATTGCCTAAGTAGACATATATCATACATGTGTATGTATATTATATATATATTTAATTTTTTAATTTGTTTTAGGTATGGTGGCCGCCAAACCTCGCTAGATACCTGCCTCCGCCACTGATAGTGGGACTTATCTTAAGAACTTTTATTGGAGCTAAGACACTGGAGCAAATTTCTAAACTTGGCACCCCCGTGACAGTGTTCCAGCTTGCCCTCCTTGAAGTAAACAAACACTAAAGTTGCCCTAGGGCCATTTAGACCATAGGATAGAAAACACATAGGAATGAAAAAATTGTAGGAATTGAGGTGTTATGAATTCATGATTCTCCAATCCTATGGGAATGAGAAACAAAGAAAAAATGATGGGAAGTCCTTTGGTGATACAATGTTCTTTGGAAGTCCACTTAGAAACTTTTTCCTTCAATTGAACGATATACTTTATTCTCCACAAGTTTCTCAGGCAAGACAGTTGCTGATGACGTTTCATAGACAAAGAAATTATCATTTTCTGAAGTTGTACCATGATGGTATAGTTAGGTTTAGTCCCAAATAAAAAATTGATGGTGGGGGAGCACAGCATGTAAGGCGGCGGCAGCCCTCACCTATGGGACTAATCTTTTGGGTTGAGTTAGGTCTAGGCCTTAGTTGGTTGTGGCTTCGGTGGACCTGGGCTTGATGGGGCACCGGCCTATGGGTATAGCGGGCCGGGCTAGATTCCGCTGCGCACTCTAACAAGTGGTATCAGAGCCAAAGGTCGAGAAACCTGGAACATCTCAGGGTCACATGGTGACGGGGGAGCTCGTGAACGTCTCCGGAGGGTCACACAGAGTGTTGTGACGGAGAGAGTTGGACTCGGAGCCTGGGATAACGTCTTCCGGGAGATCACATGGGGTACATGTGATGGAAGAGTTGGGCCCGATGTGTGACGGGGGATATTGTTAGGTTTAGTCCCACATCGAAAATTGATGGTGGGGGAGCACATCATATAAAAGCGGGGACAGCCCTCACCTATAGGACTAGTCTTTTGGGTTGAGTTAGGCCTAGGCCTTAGTTGGTTGTGGCTCCGGTGGACCTGAGCTTGATGGGCGCGGCCTGTGGGTATAGCGGGCCGGGCCGGATTTCGCTGCGTGTGCTCCCATCTCGCACCGCCAGGTATATGAGAAGCAATTTCCATGTGTTGGTCTTAGCAATTCCACTCTACCAATTATTATCAAGGGTGAATCTGCCGCTGTTGCACCAATGAAGCGAGCCAAACTTATGGATGGGTCATTAATCACTCATTGTTCAACCAGATATAATGAAGTAGCCCATGTAGCCAAATCAACATTCAACAGAAATGAACTCAATGGAAAGTCAAATCTTGCATCCTCCCACTGTTCCAGGCAAAATTGTCGTAAACTACTAAAAGGTGTGTTGAAAATAAGGACGGGTTGTGCTTCTCATATTGATGGCAGTAAAGGGATGCATCACAGACCTGGAGTGGTTTTAGTTGATCAGTTAGGAATGCAGAGCTCCAGCTTTTACGCTCCACCTCATGCTTTTGCTCATGATGTATGTGTTTTTTCTGAGAATTCATCTTCTCACACCAACTTAATCAATGGTACTCCTGCTAGTTCACGACATAGTCCCTTGCGATGGAAGGGTACACAGGAAACCTGTGCTCTGATGGGCAAAAGACCAGTTGGAGTTCAAATGACAGTTCCAGAGGAGCACAGTGCAGTTTACCCATCCACGATGCTGAGGAGCTTCTATCAGCTCAAGTCAGTCCATCTCGAGCATCACAAGCTTCTCCTTCAGCAGCTAACTATAGTTTAACATATTCCAGAGAAGCATATGAATCAAGCTGAGAATGGTTTGGATTGAAACCGGTTTTTGTGGTTTGGTTTTCTAATTGGATTAGCTGGTGTATAATGGGTTGAGATATGTAATGGTTTGATTTTGTTTGGTTTAACAATTATAATGGTTTAAACCGATAAGTTCGGAATTAGTTGGACTAAAACTAAACCTTGCGTTTACACTATAAAATTTTAGTGAATTTGATTAAAATTTATTGCAAGTGACTCAAAATGACAGTCGACTACTTCGTACAAAGTTATGTGATGAGACCGACATGTGGGCCCCACGTCAAAAGCCGAACCATAAAACTTAAACCTCGCGTTTACACTATAAAATTTTAGCGAATTTGATTGAAATTTATTGCAAATGACTCAAAACAACGGTCGGCAAAATTATATGATGAGATCCACATGTGGGCCCCGCGTTAAAAGTCGGACCCTAAAACTAAACCTCACGTTCACACTATAAAATTTTAGCGAATTTGGCTGAAATTTGTTGGATATGTCTCAGAATAAGAGTTAGCTACTCTGTGTAAATTGGTTGAGCTATATCAATATGTGGGCCCCACACCATAAGCCATATTCTTATTATGAGTAGTTAGTGAAAACCAGTTTCAATATTTGGGTTGAAACCGATTATTTTGGTTTGGTTAGGATAGAAAAGCTAAATGGTTTTGATTAGTTCGGTTCGAATGCTAAGTGGGTGAGATTGGATTGATTTATAAATATGCTAGAATTAGTATGGATGGGTGTGGATTTGGTTTGGTTCCTGAACCATTCTCAGCTTGACATATGAAACCAGAGAATGTGCCCACATGAAATACCTTTTGAAGAACTCTGGTCATCAGAACAGTATAGTCCATCAAAGTTCCACTGATCCTCGTGTAAGAGTTAGTGATGGTTATGAAACGAATGGATACACAACAATGCACAGTTTAAGAAATGCTGAAAGTATTTCAGAGATGTTGAACCTTGGCCCAAGGATATACCCACCTCATGACAACTTCACAGAGCTGCTGGAAGCCTTGAGCAAGTGCCATGATGGCATGAAGCTGGATGCATCTCCTGCCAAGCCTGTTATTGAAGTTGAAGAAGCTCGACAATTCGCTTACACCTATGCCACGAGGAAGATACACAAGAGGACAACTATGCGCGGTAGATACAGTGTCACCGAGTATGCTAGACGCCAACGTGAAATTGAAGGCAATCAAACTCTGAAGCTTGCAATTGCAGACATTCAAAGCTGAACATAACTGGTGATAGAATTTAGCATCCATCTAACATAGTAAATAAGCATGAACATTTTTTCCTTTCTCCTATGATATCGATAGACAAAAGCCTCCAATCAGAATATTCGTCCGTTTGACGACGGTACTTTTAGTTTACAATTCTAATAGATGAACTATTGAAGTATGCATATCAGTCATATCTTGCTCCTATAATCATGGAATTATACTTTTTTTTGGTGAAACATAATACAGACAAAAGCACTCGAATACACTTGCACTGTAGAATTTCCTAGTAGAGAACTAGATGTTTTCAAAAAAAACAGACAACTATAGATATTACAGATTTACGGATAAGAATTTTGCCATGCCTGAAGCACTGATTTCTATTAGTTTAATCTCACAATTTCAAACTTAAATTTGAATCTGATTCATCTCCTATTAGTTAGTTTGAATAGGTGCTATCTTATTCCCTTTTCCAAAAAGGTGCTATCTTATTCCCATTAAAAAAAATCTTCTTTAAAATATAATTTCGTATCACCCAAAGGGCACAACAGGGATGTCTTCTAGTGGTTCTGTAGCTTGATCTCGGCCGTCTGATGCCGATCGTACGGGTCAAGCTTGGGAGAAGCTTCAAAATATTCGAACGAACACTCCCCGTCCTCTGCCAATACAGAGTGAGATCCTCAGTCTCAATACAGAGTAATGTCTTACATTTACGCTGCTGCTAGCAAGTGGCAAATGGTTTTCTGCATATGAGGAAGCTGCCCGGATCATCCAGCTCAACGGAGGAGGATTTAGCATCTTAGATTAGGCTGCATTCTTTACCAGCAATTGTGGAGCTTACGTACACCCCTACAACTCTATAAGCGATAGTTTCTGTGTGGACACAAACGTAGGGAAAGGCAGAGAAGAATCATAGAACTAACTTTACCAGCATTCTTTACCAGCAATTGTGGAGCTTACGTACACCCTGCATTCTCAGATAAAATCGTAGAACTGACTTTTATCCTGGCTATATTGTCCTCGAGAATGTAGTGTACGGTTTGCTCCTCATGAAACCACGGGCAGTCTAATAACCCAAACTTAGTGAAAGGCAGAGAAGAATCATAGAACTAACTTTTATCCTTATGACTGTATTGTCGTCCTCATGTGATGCCAATACATAACTCCCTCATGATTACACGTGTTGGTTTATCCGTTAACATGTCACATTGCTTAATAAATTAGGGCGCGTTTGGTTCGCGTACGAGCTCAGCCTGGCTCGTATCTTAGAGGCAGGCTCTTGTGGGACAGGTCCGATGCATGCAACATACTCGTGTTTGGTTACCTGCACGTGGTCGATCTGATTGAGATGAGATGGTGTTTGGTTGCTCGCACGGAACATGTCGAAATAAATAATAAAATAATAATTATTAAGGTATTTAATATGTGTAACTATTTATGTACAACACTTGTTTCATCTTATTACTCCTTAATATCACTTAAAATATGTTAATATCATTTAATGTGTTAATCATACACTGCTAATATCATTAGTTGACTAATTACTCGCATCCAGTGAGAATCGGCCGTTTCACGTATGTGTGGAGCCTGGGTCGGAGGGCTTTCTTGCGCCCTTAAAGACCAAGAGTTTGCATATCCGCTAACATGTCCCATTGCTTTGCGCATACATGTGAACTCTGGCTGCTAGGCACACGCGAGATGCTAATCGTTCTTTTTGGTGAAATCTCCACGCACAATAACAAGTCCAGAGCCTGAGTATCACATAAATCACAAGACAAGAGCCTGAATCACTGAAGAGAGCTTTGAGCTTTCCTCCGCGAAGGGTATTCCGAAGCAAAGGCAATCATGCGCTAGTTAAATCGTCAGATTGACTAAAAATGTGGTGGAAGCGAAAGTTAAAAGACGAAAACACCTAGTACCCAAAAAGAAAACGAAGAACAGAAATTGGAGGACAGCAGGATAACAATACTATACCACCAACAATTAACTACGCAGTTCGATAATCGATGTCACCATACGCATCTAGCCCCATGCATTGCAGGCTAGGAAAAGTAGCACCACAAAATAAACCGACAACTCGAGGTTCAGAGACGGTAACCATAACAGCTAAGCTAACTCGACTCAAAAGTAAAAGCCCGCGCTTAGTCGACCTCCTCCATCTTGCTCTCGCCGGCGTCGTCCTCCAGTGGGGGCATGTCGGTGTCAGCCTCTGGGGTCTCGTCCTCGTCGATGCTCAGGCCCAGCTTGAGCATGCGGTGGATGCGGCTGCCGAAGGTGTTGGGGTCCTCGAGGCTGAAGCCAGAGGTGAGGAGCGCAGTCTCAAACAGCAGCATGACAAGGTCCTTGACGGACTTGTCGTTCTTGTCAGCCTCAGCACGCTTGCGGAGCTCCTCCATAATGGCATTCTCAGGGTTGATCTCCATGGTCTTCTTGGAGGACATGTAACCAGACATGCTGGAGTCCCTCAGCGCCTGGGCCTTCATGATCCTCTCCATATTGGCGGTCCAGCCGTACTCACCGGTGACGAGGCAGCAGGGGGAGTCCACCACACGATCAGAAACCACAACCTTCTCAACCTTGTCGCCCAGCACCTCCTTGATAACCTTGCAGAGGCCCTCAAACTTCTCCTTGAGCTCCTCTTTCCTCTTCTTCTCATCCTCGCTCTCATCAAGCTTCAGGCCCTCCTTGGTGGCAGACACGAGCTTCTTGCCCTCAAACTCCTTCAGCTGGCCAATGGCGTACTCATCAATGGCATCCACCATGTACAGGACCTCATAGCCCTTCTTCTTCAGCTTCTCAAGGAAGGGGGAGTTCTCCACAGCCTTCTTGCTCTCACCAGTGATGTAGTAGATGTCGCTCTGGCCCTCCTTCATCCTGGTCACGTAGTCCTTGAGGCTGGTCAGCTCATCACCACTCTTGGTGGAGTGGTACCTCAGAAGATCAGCAATCTTATTCCTGTTCTGAGAGTCCTCGTGGATGCCAAGCTTGAGGTTCTTGGAGAAGGCTTCATAGAACTTGTTGTAGTCCTCCTTGTTCTCAGCAATCTCAAAGAAGAGCTCAACGCACTTCTTGACAAGGTTCTTGCGGATGACCTTGAGGATCTTGTTCTGCTGGAGCGTCTCACGGGAGATATTGAGGGGAAGGTCCTCAGAGTCAACAATGCCCTTGACAAAGCTCAGCCACTCAGGGATCAACTCCTCACAGTTGTCCATGATGAAGACACGGCGCACATAGAGCTTAATGTTGTTAGCCTTCTTCCTGGTGTCAAAGAGGTCAAAGGGAGCCCTCTTGGGTACAAAGAGGACGGCCTTGAACTCAAGCTGACCCTCAACAGAGAAGTGCTTCACTGCAAGATGCTCCTCCCAGTCATTGGTCAAGCTCTTGTAGAAAGCAGCATACTCTTCCTTGGTAATCTCCTCCGGCTTCCTCATCCAGATAGGCTTCTGCTTGTTGACCAGCTGCCACTCGTGAGAAACCTCCTTGATCTTCTTCTTTTTCTTCTCCTTCTCTTCCTTCTCATCAACTTCCTCAACCTTGCCCTCCTCATCCTTCTTATCTTCTTCATCTTCATCATCAGAAATTTCCTTCTCAGTGGTCTTCTCTGTCCAGAGAGAGATGGGGTAGCTGATGAACTCTGAGTGCTTCTTGATCAGGTCCTTGAGGCGACGCTCCTCAAGGTACTCCAACTGCAGAAACAAGAGTATATCGTAAGAATACAAAATCAGAAAATAGAATATTACTGATGTTCCAAATTTATGCTTAAACTACAACAGGAAATCACCAAAATTAAGAATACAACTGTGAAAATAGTGATTGCATCAATCAATTTGTTAACACCCAAAAGAAACATAGGACACCAGACTTTTCTATTGCACTATCATAATAACATCAGAAGCAGTCAGAAGCACAACTATGATTTAAGAGCAATAATATATCAAACTACTGTAAACTTATTCCCATAATCCTAGGGTGAATCAAGCCTTTACCTCAAGACAAACAATTGGGTAGCTTACATCCACATTTACAATCAGTTCTAATAAACAAACTACATATGCACAGGTTGTAATCAAGCCTTTACCTCAAGACAATAATAACCTAATTCCTATCCTAACAATTGTTAACACCAATTGGGTAGCTTACATCCACATTTACAATCAGTTCTAATAAACAAACTCCATATGCACAGGTTGTAAACTGTTGAAACCTACTAGTGACATGATAGAGACATGAGACCTAGTTTAACAGTAAATAAATGACTGTCATCATCACCATAAAAACTAACAAGCATCAAGCACAGATAATTCAACAAGTTACACAGCAAGTTTCAGTTATACCTGATCATCCTTGAGGTAGAGGGTCATCTTGGTACCCCTGCCAAGGGGCTCCCCAGAGGTATCACGTGTGACAGTGAAGGAACCACCAGCCTGAGACTCCCACACATACTGCTCATCATCGTTGTGCTTGGTGGTCACAACGACTCTCTCAGCAACAAGGTAGGCAGAGTAGAAACCGACACCAAACTGACCAATCATAGACACATCAGCACCAGCAGCCAGAGCCTCCATGAACTCCTTTGTGCCTGATCGTGCAATGGTACCAAGGTTGTTCACGAGATCTGACTTGGTCATACCAATACCACTGTCAATGATTGTCAGTGTGTTGGAGGCCTTGTCGGGGACAATGTGGATGAACAGCTCTGGCTGAGCATCCAGCTTGCTCTTGTCAGTCAAGCTCTCAAACCTGATCTTGTCCAAGGCCTGTTAAAACCCCATAGATATAAGTTTAGTCATTGGATATATACAGCATTCAGTAAAACACATGAACTTAGAAAACAAAGTGCTTATCAAGTATTTGAATACTTCTACTTGGCACAATCCAGCAATTAAATCAGTAAGAAAGGCTAATCATGCTTCCAGCAATGCTATTGTAAATTCTAGATGAGCAAAGGATTCCATCCGTCAGCTCTACTTAGCACAAACCAGCGATTAAATCAGCGAACATGTTTTCATTTCATTGGTCTGGCTATTATAAAAGCTAGGTTATCAAAGTACAAACCAACAATCAAATCTGTAACATCAGCTCTACCTGGCACAAACCAACAATCAAATCTGTAACAAAGACTAATCATGCTTTCAGAGCTTCGCTATCCTGTTGATCAGACTAATCAAACAACGATTTAATGTTCAGATTGCACACACAGAACCGAACTTCAAACAGACTTTCGACCGATGTGTTCACTATTACAACCTAGATTCAACAAAACTACGACCCCTGTTCACTAACTACTACAGGAGCACATGTAGAAGCAAGGTTGAACAGTAGCGCAAAACCCTACATAACCCATCGCCAGATTCAAAGCAGCACCCATAAAACATATCTATCGCACGGCGAAAAGGTCCAAGCGCGCAGATCTAGAGCCGCAAACCGCGCGGGGAAACTTACATCGGAGGAGTTGGAGATGAGCTCCCTCAGGAAGATCTCCTTGTTGGAGTAGAAGGTGTTGATGATGAGAGAGAGCAACTGGTTGATCTCCGCCTGGAAGGCGAACGTCTCCGTCTCCGAGGCCATGGCTAGACCCTTCCCGAAGTCGAGGAGAGAGAGAGGGAGCAGGCGGCGGCGCTTGTTGAGAGGCGACGAGGGTTTGTGGGGAACGGGAGAGAGCGTGGGCCGAGATGGGGGAGGATGCGGAGGGGTGGGGGATTTATTGGGGCGAGGGGACAGGGGAGACTGGGAGAGGAGAGGAGGGGTTCTCGAATGTTCTACCAGAGACGGGAAGGGCGCGGGCGCGCGGGGAGCGGATTGACTGAATTGCCGTTGGGCCCGAAGTCTTCCGGGCTCGGCCATGCACGGCTGGAGTTCCCCGGGCCCACGAGTCAGTCGCTGTTGCGGCTTTGTTTTTTCAGACCGGGAAGGTTCTAGAGTCTAGACATCGAGGGAGTTTGCAGCATGATTACCTTAGGATTAATGGGCAGTTGGCAGGTCCATCTACGGGGGGTCCGTGGGGTATTTGTTACGGCTTATTTTCGATTTTTAAGGTTTGATTTTGAGAAATCTAAAATTCAGATGACTCCTATAATTTCATCTGAACTTTTAGATTCTTTATAATCGAGCATTTAAAATTAGTCATAAGCTGAAACAAACACCCCATGTATATTGCACGAAAGTTTGTTTGTTTAGGAAGAGTCTAGTGCAAGCCTTGCATGTTTTTTTTAAAAAATATCTTTTCGATATAGGCTTTGTTTCTTTGCGCTAGCAAATTTTTTCCCAGGTAATTTTGCATGCATGAAATATTAAATAAAATCTATTTACAAAACTTTTTTTAAGAAAGAGTGTAACTTTACATGATGAATCTAATGAGTCTAATTAATCCATGATTTACTACATTAATGCTGCAATCATCCTCTAATTATATAGTCAGAGGTCTCATTAGACAGGTCTCATGAATTAACCCGGAAGTTTTATACGTAGTTTTATAAACTGATTTTATTTAATACCCTTAATTAGTGGACAAACGTGTGTAAAAATTTTTACACTAAAGAAACATGGTCCTAGGCGGTGTCGTCATAACAAGAAATCTGGGAATTTCTCCTCCCGATCGCCGCGGTAGAGAGTGGACTATATTCCGACAACAGTAAGCAACTTGCAGGCGAAGCTTCCGGAAGAAAGTAGATACACGATCTTACGCGGATCCAAACAGGGCCGTATTTTACCGAGCAATTACTCCGGCGAACCTATGATGTTACTCCGGTGAACTTATGTTGTTGTTCACCGTTGACAACGTCGCATTGAATATAAAGATGTTAATTAAAAATATTAAATATATATTAATAAAAAAATTCATTACATAGACGAGGACTAATTTATGAGATGAATCTATTAAACCTAATTAATTCATAATTAGACAATATAATGCTATAATAAATAATAATTATAGGTTAATTAGGCTGGTTAGTTTCGTCTCGGGAAGTAGCAATGACTTATATAATTAGTTTTATAATTACTTTATATTTACAATACTTCTAATTATTATTTATTTAATAGACTAAACTTTAGCCTTAATCCAAACAGCTCAAGTGACGACGAAGAAGTTGCTGAATGGCGAGCAGTGTTCACACAGCTACATATTCCAGATGACTGATAAACTCTCGTTACACGCGCCACTGGGCCGGCTATAAACCAATTTTAGCAGGCTGCAACAAATTAGCTCGACGCTGACAGAAAAAAGAGAAAAGCGAGAGAATGATCCTTTGCTTAGTAGCGAGATGGAATCGGTGCCATGGTGCCTGGATCTGGGGGACCAGGTTAACAGCCAACCTGTCCGTTCTTTTCGAGGGGTAAAAGGAATTACAGTTTTCCTGTACTCGCATGTTGCAGTGGATCCTTCATGCGCACATTTCTTAATTTAGACGTATCACTGGATTCACATATCCATCCTATACCTGGGAATGTCTCAAAGGTAGCGTTTGGACGTAGATATTCTACCTCAGAATTTGGAATTGGCATTGACAGCCCTCAATACGACCTGTTTGGATGTCTTCGGATTTAGAATTGGAAATCAACGGCGATACCAACCGGTATTCCTCTCGCTCTGCTCCACGCGCCCCCAATGCCGAGCCTCCACCCTCCGTATTAACTGGAATTGGCCTCCCCCAATCTCTTCGTCTACCTCTTGCACTCCCATCCTCCTCACCCCAAGCGGCGGCGGCCCTCCCCTACCACCCTCCTCCATCTCCCTTCACCATGGACCTCCTCCGGCGGGCGTCCCTCCCCAACCACCCTCCTCTGCCTTCCTTTGTTCCAGACTTCGCCCGGCACCCCCTCCACTACCACTCTCCACTGCCTCCCTCGGCCATGGAGGGATCTTCTTCAGCGCATCACTTCCCTACCATCCTCCTCCGCTTCCCATGGCCGCGGGCCGCGTCCAGCCGCGGGTGGAGGGATCTCCTTCAACGCACCACTTCCCTAGCATACCTCCAGCCGCGGGCCAAGGATGAGGATAGGGGCACGCGATGGGGCCTGCGACGGCGACGCGAGGACGGGGTGGAGGAGGTACTGAAGGAGGGCAGCACGGATCTGGTGCGGGGAGCTCGGGGCATTCGGTTCGGCGGAGGAGCTCGGGCAGTCGATTTGTAGGAGGAGAGGGAGCTTTGGCGACGCCATGAACCCCGAGCTCAGACTAGCAGTGCTGGTGGGCTCGGCGTCACTGTCGTCGGCGCCGTGGACCTGCTTGCCGTAGATGAAGGGTGATGAAGGGTGCGGCAGCGGTGCTGGTAAACAAATTCCAATTCCGTTGTTGTGCACGTCCAAACAGAAAATTGAATTGTACTGCTTCCTATGATTCCAAAAGGCAATGCAATGGTTATCCAAACAATAGAATTGAATTGGGCTAATTTCAATATCATGGCTGATTTGGTATTGGACCCAATTCAATGCAATGGCCTCTAATATAGACATCCAAACGGAGCCAAAGGGTTAAGTCCCTAACAGCTGGTTTCATATGCAAACTCTGGGAATGATTTCTGAAAGGCTTGCACATGAACTGAGCTTCAAAAATCCGCACGAACAAACAAGGCATGATAATAGTCCAACCGCCAGGGTTGGGACTTTGAATGATGCAGCCAGGACTGAAGCAGCAACAAGAAATCAACATTTTGATGAGCCTGGTGCAGAAACTACTTCATTATCACGCTGCACCAACCACAATTGGCTTTACATTTTCCGTGACACAAAACCAGGCACTGGAAATTAGTTACATACAGCGCAGCACAAGTAACTACATTTCACCAGCTTCCTCGACGGGCTTGTGGCACTTGTTGAACGGCAGCTAGCGGGTTCATCTGGACAGAGAACGCAAGCTGCAGTGCATCAAAGAATGCTCGTCGCAGAGATGAAACTCGCTGGAACACAGACCTGTCCAACGCAGATTTATATGCAAAGCATCAGCATCGTTAAAGCACAAAACAGTTGTCCGGGTCATATGGAAGTAACTGAGAAGCCCTTACCTCTTCAGGCCAGCAGTTTTCCTCCGGAGCACGTAGACTGTTGAGAACAGCAGCGAGAACAGAAGCATTAGCTCGCCACTCGGTACAAGAATATGTATTTTCCCAACCTTTAAGCGAACCGAATGGAACAACCAAAACAATGGATCAAATTGATTTGTGACACGTTGGATAGCAGGTTGAGTGGACTTTACTAGGCCCTTTTTGAGTCTGTCATACATAGGCATTGTGTTTGGAGACTCCTCGTGTAGTAATGGCATTGAGGCATCTGTAGAAGTCGAGAGGTTCCTTTCTGCTGTTTGTTTTACCCCTTCAACAGTGGATGGCTTTTTATTTGCAGCTGATTGTAGTGTGCGAAGCTTTTTTAGTAGGTCCTATAGAGAAACATTAAGAAACAACTTGATGAAAAAGAATATAACAGGGAAATTTACCAAGGAAAAATACTGTAGCTTAAGAAAAAATAATTTAAAAATCTAAAAAGGTCGTAAGTTAGCATGAAACTTCCTCTTGGAAATCTGTAAAATCCCAACCTTGCATGAAAACATGACTTAAAAAGGCCTAAGCTGGCATGAAAAGAAGATCTGGATCTGAACCATCCATAGTTAGTATGCTGTAACAGCATTATTATTAGAAGTCAAAAAAAAAAAGAATACCTGACGGCCTTGTTCATTCAGCTCTGCTTTTTCTGCCCATGAGATAGCAGTTTCGCTCTCTTGAGAAACAATACTAAGGAATGTTATTGCATACAATTCTGCCACCTCAAAATACTGCTCGGTTGACATGACGGATGCAAAAACAAAACCATCTAAAGAGCTGTCTTGTCCTCCACTCAAGACATAAATTTCATCATTGGTATATCTCCATTTAGCAAGGTACTCCTCAAAGATTGGTCTGAGGTCAGCTACATATCCTGCTGCCATTTGCATGGTAGCTCTATGAGGAGAAACATAGCAGTCATTGATACAGAAAAATGAGGGATTCAATACAAGTAAAACCAACTACATGATATTTCTGAGTAACAATTACCCTGTAAGGAAAAGTTTAACAGGTATTGATGCCACCGAACCAAACATCGCCTTAAGCTGAACAAGCATCTCAGAGGCCCTGGAAAATTTAGCATATCATGTCAAGGACACTAGAATAAAACCATACACATAAGCTATGCACACCGTATCATGATACTTTTCATTGGCAAATCTGGAATCCAGATAATTTGCTATTTTTCGAGCAGTATACAGACATTAATTTCCTATCACCAATTTATCCCATTACGTCACATAACAAAATCCAAAAGTTTTATCGGCCATGTATCTCTTGGGGCAGTATGCAGCTCTTGGTGTATAAAATGATGAAATGAAAAGGATTTACCTCCTGAGCTCTTTAAGTGCCTGAACAAGTACCATCCCAGCTGATTCAAGCATATCCAAGAGCTCACTACGGTCACATGCATCCTCCAAGGAAGTAGTGCGTATTTGATCAGAGATGGATAAGGCAGCCAATACAGCCCGCTCAAATGATCCACTCACTAGATAGCTGAGATATGAGGATCAGAACAAGGTAAGCAACCGGTTCGGCACAGTTCTTCCTTTACAGGTAAATATGACCTTTCACGCTTATAGGTACAATGGAAAGCACATGCACAACAGCATTACATGGCTAACTACTAGCGAAGCCATCAGCAATTGGGAAAAATAAAGTTCTGAGAATCGCCAACAGTGATAGTCATGTGAACTGAAGGAATACGATTCCAATCCCATCCTTCTGCGGTTTCATATTGAATGAAACAAGGCACTGATCACCGGCAGGGTAATGTAACACTAGCAGGACAGAAATGATCCAGTTACTATATTGACTACTACCCTGCCGATTAACACTAGTAGTAGTAAACAAGCAGGGAGGATGATAAAAGGGCTAACAAAGGCAAGGATGAGGAAAAATCTTACTACTCGGCGTCGTCGATTTGCTTCCATAAGCACGATTCCTGGGCAGAGGCCACCATGGTTCGGTCCTACTGCCTCCACTCCACCTCGCAACAGGGGCGGACCTACCGTGGAGCGTAGGGAAGTAGGGTCAGATGGATTTGGACCCACGAGAAGCTCGGGGGAAGGGAGTGGGAATTGCAAGCAAGCTAGGGTTCCTTGCCAGCAGAAAAAATCAGATCCAACCCGGACAGGTCACCAATCCGCGCCAATCTAGTACCAGTTTGCAGAGAGAAGCGGCGCGGCAACGACGGCGAGAGAGGATTTCCTTCGGGTGGCGAGCGTTCTCCTCCTGTGCCGGTGGCCGGAGGCTGGAGAGAGCAAAGAAGAAGACATATGCTAATACTTACAGGTGGGGTCATAGGACGAGAATTTTGCAGGAGTGATCCATGAACTGGTTGTTGGGCTTGGGCGAAGAAAGGCCGTTAATGGGCCAAAACTGGTGCATCCTCCTGTTGGCCGAGAAGGCGTAAGCTACTACACCGTCAGGCATGACGCAATTAATTAACGGAACACGAACGCCGTGTCGCGTGCTCGCCGTAAACCAAACCCGCCCCATCACGCCTCGTCACTGTCGTCGTCGCGCTCGCGCGGGTAGCTGCCGCCGCCGCCGTCGACGCCGCGTTCTCGAACGTTCCGGTCGCCTACAAATATCCGGCCACCAAGGCCGGCCGCGCCGACGCGGCCAATCTACCTTCCCCTCATCTGGAAGCGACCCGACCCGGTTCCCCCTTCGTCCACCAGCTGATTCGCGTACTCGACGACGGGAAGCGTCTGTCTAGGTGAGTCCTTGGTTGCTCAATCGCTTCCACCCGCAAGTTCGGTTCGCTCTATGTTGTTCGGTTTAGTCGGATGGACGGCAGTTTCTGTGGCTCAATTTGCCCCGGATGGTTGGTGGTGGGAGGTGAATTTCACCATTCCGGTCGGATTGGGGCTAGCTTTGGGCGAATTTTTTAGGGGAACTTAGGGCGATAATTTGCCTCGAGAGATTAGTGAAATGTGTTTCGATGGTGCTGCCCTACTGTGATGCCAAGGTGGATTAGTTAGTGGATGCGCATCCTATTACTAGTGGCAATTGCCCCTCTTTGGTTTGGGTGAAGGCTTGATGAATCTTGAACTCCCCGTTTTGCCTGTAACATGGAGTAATATGTGAAGTTGGAAGCAGCCTAATACTAATTTAGATATAAATCTGAATTGCTCATTGAGCACGTGGTGTTTATTAGATTCTCTTGAGATTGGATCTTTCTTTTATGCCTAATTCTCTAGCTTCCTCGCCAAATGGATAACTTGATAATTAACATTACCACATTGTTTTGGCCAATCCTGAATTTATACTTTAACATAAGGTGATCTGGTCTTGTATCAGGAACAATATGGAAGAAAACAGAATAGCTCGAATTTCTGTCACCTGGAGGGGCAGACAGCTTGATGTGGATGCAGATCCAAGCTGTACAGTAAAAGAATTTGGGCAACTGCTGCAGGATTTGACTAGTGTTAAACCAGCGACATTGAAGCTCATTGTACCACAGTCTACAAACAAAGGCTCCAAGCTGATCACGCCATTTTTGGATCCACATTCAAGCTTGACACTGAATGAAGCGGCTATTAGTGAGGTGAGGTGTGGCTAGCGTGCAACATTTCACACACTCATTGCCTTGTTGCTTGCTAGTGGATATTGTTGGTCATTGAAATCACTGTGACTGAAGTTTTTCTTGTTACAGGGAAAACCTATCAGAATGATGGGTGTTTTTTATGATGAAATCGAGGAAGTATCTGACAACGGAAAAAAGCCAGATTTACGTATCATTGGATTTGACGAGGAAGAACAGAGGCTTAGGCAACGGTCATCAGGCAGGCCACAGATTTCACTCAAACTTCCACAGGGACAATACATCTTCTGTGATTTTCGTACACTTCACTTACCTGGGATTGAGGTTAGTCAACCCCCTCTTCCACCTGTTCTGTACTCCCTCCCTCCCAAAAAGAATGCAGTTCTCTCTTTCCAAGAATTCAACCAATTTCAAGTTTGACCAAATTTATATAAAATAGTACACTAACATTTATGATACAAAATAAGTATCATTAGATTAAACATGGAATATATTTTCATATATACTAAACCTATGAGTCATAAATGTTAGTACCTTTTATATAAATTTGGTCAAACTTGAAATTGCTTGACTTCTTGGAAAGCGAGAATTGTGGTCTTTTACAGAGGGAGTAGGGTACAAGAAATAGATCCCTTCGATAACAACTGCTGAAACAGACGCCAGATGTTCCAGCATTCCTTTACAGGGCTTGCTTGAATTTTGCACACTCTTCCCCTCAATCAATTCATCTGAGTAGTACGCACTTTAGTATCGTCTAATGGTTTGAGGAGCCACATCAGTATTTATTTTTGCAGAAAGTTCTGTCTAGGACCGCTTGCAAAGACTACAAGCTTAACTCAAAATTGTGCTAACTGTTCTAGTGTCCAATATAAAACAGTGTTGGTTCTAAAACCTTTTCCATATTATATCGCTATCTCTCTAGGGCATGCTAGTAGAATTACACACACCTCTAATATGTGATACTGGATGTGCAATCAGTCTGTTGTGACTTAAGCTGTCGTACCTGTTTACTCTCCTCTTCTCTGCCAGCTGAATCCTCCACCTTCGGAAGCCCTGAAAAGAATGCACATGCTTGCATGTGACCCTGGCATAATTGCGATCATGAACAAGGTAATGATCTTCAAGAAGTAATCCTATCTCTTAATGGATTTCATCCTTTTTTTTACTTTGTCGCCGGGTGTTTTCAGCATAAATGGCGAGTTGGAATCATGACCGAAATGGCTCCTGTCGGATATGTAGGCGTCAGTCCGAAATGTATTTTAGGCTTCAATAAGGTGAACATATTGCAATATGTATATTGTGGAAAAATAAATAGTCAGGCATTAGTTTCTGAAAATATACCTGTGTCTAATTGATTCATGCAGAACATGGGAGAGGAAATATCTCTTCGCCTGCGAACTGATGACTTGAATGGATTCAGGAAGTATGAAAGTATCAAGAAGACTCTACTTCATGAACTTGTACGTAATTTTTGGCTTCACTAAAGATTTCCTTATGGTTTTTGTTCACTGTACTTGAGTCTTATGTATGTTATGCTGAGTACCTACATTTCAATTCCAGGCGCATATGGTGCATTCTGAGCATGATGCAAACTTTTTTGCTCTTAATAAGCAGGTAATTTTCCTAGATGCTCCCATCATGTTCAGTTGCCATCTCTTTACAGGTCATTTTATTTAATCTTAAAATCGCTTTTAATTTTTGGCAGTTGAATGAGGAAGCTGCTTCCTTGGACTGGACCAAGTCTAGCGGTCATATGTTGAGTGGTCGCAAAATCTTTGATGCTTATGAAGATGAATTTGTTCTGGAACCAGGGACAACTATTGCTAGTCACAGGCTTGGGGGAGAGTCAAATTCGCTGGCTAGTGCTCGTCAATTGTCAGGGGCTGCTGCCTATCAGCGTTTCTTGAATGCATCTGCAAAGGAGGATCACATATCAACCAATGAAATTGAATATAGTTTAGATGTTCTTCCTCAAGATTTTGTTCAGGAAACTCTGAAGCTAGAGCCAGATCCAGATGATGCTATGCATGTTGATTTAGCAATTGTGACATCAGGGTCTCTGGATTCTAGGTTGTTGGCAGGACAACATACTATTGGATACTCTGAGCCTGATTCTAATGATGTCGGCAAGCAAAGTTCTCTTGATTGCCTAGAACCTGATCCTGATGACTCCTCAAATGTCACTGTTCTGAACCAGGAGCTGAGGTTTGATGGAAGACACCATAGTGAACCTGATCCTGATGATGGTGCAAATGAATCTATTCTGGAATCTGGAAACAAAATGGAAGTGGATAGTGAACTGACAAACAACATCACAGTTTCGAAGTCAGAACCTGACCCTGATGATTCCTCAAACGCTATTGTAAATCAGAAGTTGGTCACTGATGGGAAGCATGGTGAAGAACCTGATCCTGATGATACTACTTGTCTAGTTGTTTCAAAGTGGGGAGATGAGACAAAAGTGATAACAGAGCAGAGTAGAACCTCCACAGTTTGGAACAGAGAACCTGATCCCGACGGCCATTTTGGTGATTTAAACAGTAATGAGCTGCAGAGGATTGAAGAACCAGTGGCAGCTTTCTGTGCTCGACTTCAGAAGTCCATTGAAATGCTCCGGTTGCAAGCAGCCCCTGCAGAGGCAGACTCCGCTATTCAAACACTCTTTAAGATTATCAAGAATGTGATAGAGCACCCAAATGATATCAAGTATAAGAGGTTGCGTAAGGTATGATTGTTTGTTCTCATTTCTCATTATTCTTGTATATTATGATGTACATTATCATTCATATATTCTTGCAAATCTTTGAAAAATTCTTCTCATTTGCCACATTTGCAGTCCAATCCTCATTTCCAAAGGAGTGTAGCAAACTATAAAGGTATTAATGTTAGCTGCACTAGTTGTTAGTGCTTACTACAGTCTTGATATGTATTGCATACTAATCCTTCAATCTCTTTTTACTCTAAAACCAGCTGCAATGGAGGTTCTTGAACTGATTGGCTTCTGCGAGGATGTCATCTCAGATGAGATTGGGCGTGCAGAGACTTACCTGGTATTGAAAAGGAATGATCCTGGATTGCTATGGCTGGCAAAGTCCTCTCTTGAAGTCTCCCGGGCTTGATAAAAGTTGATACATTATGGTTGTTGTTATTTTCTTTTGTGAATATATTGAGCAAGAAAATTAGCCAAATGTACTGTTTACCTGTATAGGCATTATTGTATACTCGTATATGAATACACAAGAGCAGAATGTTGCATTCCATGTTCAACTTTCTGCTCTTTGTTTTACTTGTCTATGCCTTGTCTTGGATGACTTGCAGCCCATGTGATGTACTGATGAAACCTAGACGCTTGCTGGCAAGTACCAAGAAGACTGAGTACTGTATACATGCGGCCTTGAATTGCCAGATTATTGCTGCAGTCAGACCAGTCAGAAAGTCACTGTGAGCTTCCTATATCTCCTCTTCTGTTCTTGATATCAAATACATGCTAACTGTAATACATCTATTTTTCAGTGTCTAGTTTCCTCTTTCAACACTTTTAACATGCATCTTTCTCTGAGGGATAGAAGAAGGGAATGGTGTAAATGGCAGCCATTCTTAGAGAGCCCTCTCCGACAGCAAAGACCTGCCGGTCTTCCTCCATTTTGATTTCTAGTTTCTCCGTTTAAGTACTGGGTTTGGGCTGTCAGATAATATTGAGGCAACTAAGGTTGCTTGCTCTGTTTGTCACCCTTCTCAGTTTGTTTTTAAATCCTGAGGAAGATAGGCTGGTGTCTCATCGTTCAAGCAATTTGTGTTTCTTCCCCATCGCAGATTGCGGTTGATGATACCTACATTTTGGACAACCCAGCCCGAACTAGGGGAATCATATATAAACTAGATTGGGAAAATGTTACTAATTTCTTGTCATGAATTCTGGATCACCCATGTTTATACTTCATACTGCAATATAAACAAATGACCAACAAAATTTGTAGTCACATCCATTCGAAGGTAGAGACGCTTGGATTTCCATGTCTGATACTGAAGCATCCCTTTTTTATTAGTTTACACTACAAAAAGGGTGCTATCCTCTTGCAAAAATCGGTAGACTTACAAGAGGGCCCTAATGCTTGGTGTAGTCATATATGAAAGGTTCATAATTCAAGCTTGACACTGAATAAAGCGGCTATTAATGTGTCATGACTCCTGCTAGAGGATATTGTAATTGCAGCTGGCTAATGAAATCATTGCGACTGATTTTTTTTCTTGTTACATGGAAAATCTATCTTTGAGGGTGGAATCGAGGAGGTGTATATATGACAATGGAAAAAGAGCAGATCTACGTAAAATTGGATTTGATGAGGAAGAACAGCTTAGGCATCAGGAAAGCCACAGATTTCACACCAAACTTAGCAACCATATGTCTTCTGAAGCAGGGCTTTTCTAGTGTTCCTTCACATTTCATAATGCCCTGCTCGAATTATGTATACTACTCCCCTCGGTCGTTTCATTTGAGCAGTTTGCATTTTATAAACATCGACTGATGGTTAAGAGAAGACGCTATATCAGTGTATTTTTGCACAAAAATGCTGCGGACTGCTGGCATAATACTGAAAGTTTCAAAACAGTGCACTAATTGCTTTCTGGTGTGTGGTGTCCAATATAAATGGGGTTGGTTGTAAAATATTTTCCATTTCATACCAGTACCCTTCTATCACATGCTAGAAAAGGTACCATATTTCTAATTTGTATCTGTTCACTTCTCTTTTCGCTGCCAGCTGAACTATCCATCTTCAGAAGCTCTCAAAATAATGCACATGCTTCAAGAAGCATGCCTATCTCTCAATGGAATTTCATCATTTTTTGGCATCTTTTTTGTTGATGTTTTCAGCATAACTGGAATCATAACCGAAAGGGCTCCTGTTGGATATGCAGGTTACTTTAAGGCTTGAAATACGATGAGCATAGTGTTGGCGTGCTCTAGCCTCTGCCAAGCTACCAAACCAAGGTCTTGTTTAGATCCCAAAAGCAACTTCCAAATTTACTATATAAAAAGAAGATTCTTTGTCACATCAAAATGTCATAACATGCATGGAGTACTAAATGTAGATGAAATCAAAAACTAATTGCACAGTTTTGTTGTGCTCCGCGAGACGAACATTTTGAGCCTAATTAATCAATTTTTAGATAATTTTTCACAAATACAAACGAAATGCTACAGTGACGCAATGATTACGAAGTGACATCAAACTTTCAAATTCAACCTACCAATTTCAACATCTAAACAAGGCCCAAAGTTGAAATGATCTTGATTCGTGAATCACGTGGCCAGCTTTGCCTATTTTGCATCCAACTGTATTTTACAACTACCGACAAGCAGCAAAATCTAATCCTCCTGAATAATACACTATAACCTGCAAAGCGAGTTCAAATTACGCCAGCTTTGGGCATCACGCGGGCGCCTGCAGATTGATAACACACCGGAGGATATCGACCGATCGCAGCAGGATTCCCCCTCGTGGTTGTTGTGCGATTGACATGCATGCTTAGCTTTTTCAGCTATTTAATTTGTAATGAGGATCATTAAGCCCCCAGCTTTTGGGCCACGCTAGGAGCGCGCGTGTGATTTGTATATGACCACCGCGTTTAATTGGTAGCTTTGGCAAAGGCGAATGAAACTTCCTACAAGTTTGGAGATGTGTCATGTGTGTACAAAGGAGGTGTAGAAAGGAGTTGCGATCAACTTTGTCCCAGCAAAACTAGTAATGCAGACATTTTTAGATAAGGAAAATTAACACACAAATTTTCTTGCGAATCAAAATACATGGAGTACAAGATGAGCAAAGACGTTCCTGAATATTGAGAACAGAGAGTGTCTTGAATACCGTAAGGTTTTTTAATAGAGGACAAGAAAGAGAAAGAGTACAACGAGGCCAAAAACAACTCGGCTCCAAACCTACTCTAGCCTCAAGGAGGGGTAGTAAAAGGACTACTAACATGGCGACTTAAGTTGCAAAAGAAAAATAAAACCCAAGAAAAACTTCTTAAATTGTTATTTCTATATGGCGAGCCATTCAAATATTGTATTGTATGGGTCTCAAGTATTCGAGTGTCATCTCAACTTCTCTTATAGTAGGCCGGTCTTCTCCATTCAACTTTGTACACATTGCTGCTAGTTCGGCTACTTCATGGACTTGTCCACCATCCTCTTCCATGATCTGAGGATCTATTATGTCAACAAGGTTGCCTTCAGCAAGCAGCGATGCAAAATGTGAAACAATGCTCTCACCATCACTTGATCTGTAGACAGTGGGTTTCTTTCTTGTAATCAATTCTACAAGAAGAACACCAAAACTATAAATGTCACTCTTGTCGGTTAGTCTTCCTTTGTAATAATACATGGGGTCTAAGTAACCAATGGTCCCTTGGACAGCTGTAGTAACTCCATTTTGATCAATTGGGATATATTTCGAAGCTCCAAAGTCCGATACCTTTGCTGTTAAATTATCATCAAGCAGTATGTTAGATGACTTGATATCCCTGTGGAGTATTGGTGTTGAAGCAGCTGAATGCAGATAGGCTAGAGCTTTAGAAATTTCAAGAGCAATCCTAAATCGGTCCACCCATGATAGTGACAACGGTCCTTCAACATGAAGATGATTCTCAAGAGTACCATTTGATATGAACTCATAAACCAATAGAGGAACTTCTGTCTCAAGGCAACATCCTAGAAGCTTGACAACATTCCTATGGTTGATTTGGGAAAGTATTGCCACCTCATTTATGAAGTCATCAATTTCTCTTTGTACAACAATCTTTGATTTCTTGATGGCCACAACTTGTAGATCTAAAAGTCCTTTATACACAACACCATGTCCTCCTCCACCAACTTCATGTGATGCATCAAACTTGTTTGTAGCTTTCTCTATCTCCCGTAAGGAAATGATCATACTACCACCAATATCTGACCTTTGTGATTGTGATATCAATTGCTGCAGCAGCAACCCATGGTTTTGCATGAAAAATCTATCTTTCATCTTTTGAACCTTACGTTGCTTGATCTTGCGTGCTATGAACGGTGCACCAAGTGCCAGAAGCAAGAGACTTGTGCCGCCACCAATTCCTAACCCGATGCTTAAACCTGAACAAAGTAAAAAAATTGATTGACAAGATTCATGAGTTGAAGCAAGCAACAAACATAATATTCGAGCAAATTTTAGTTTGTGAATAATTCAGACGAAGCTTTGCACTGCAGTAGTATATTTAAACTTGTGATGGCACAAATGTACAAAATAATTAATGATATAGGTGCACTCAATGGCTTGTCACCTGTGAATGATTTCTTGATAGTAATGCACCCCCCTTTTATGAAAGGATTCCCATATGTTCCATTAGGACATTCGCAATGGAAACTTCCAGGAAAATTTAGGCAGCTTCCATAGCATGGGTATGCAGCTGGTTCAACACACTCGTCAATATCTGGAAAATATGTGCACATTTTTTTAGTTAAAGGTATAAGCACGCCATTTGTTGTGAAGGGAGCAAGACAATTCGTGGAGCAGTGCCATTATGTTATCATGTTTACTGATAAAAAGACACCACAGATGAAACATGCCGGGTTAAAAATGAAATAAAAATCTATGCTCGGTGTAGATCCAAATCCAAGCATAAACCATATGGCAGCTGCCAGAAGTAACAATCATGGGTTTGATTTGCATTGTGGTACCTTTGCATCCACCAGGGACATAAGCATTGCCTTTGTGGCCAGCAGGGCACTGACAAATAAAACTTCCTTCCGTATTCTTGCAGTCTCCATAGCAAAAATGGTTGTCTGAAGAATCGCATTCATCGATATCTAAACAAAAACACAACAGGTTAGCAATTTATTAAATTCTGTAACTTTCTACTCATAGTAGACTTTTGCATCATGTTCATACATGCATGAGAATAACTCAAGGAGTTGAAATAAACTGATTTACCTTGGCATCCATCGTGAACGTAAGGATTTCCATGGTAACCGTCAGAGCAGCGGCATAGGTACCCACCATGGCCAACAGCAGTGGAGTTCTGACAGAAGCTGTGCTCACTGCGACACGCTGGGGCTGATGCGTTCGCTGAGCATGTCGAATTGTTGATCACCCAAGCTAGCATTGCCGGGAGCGCTTGGGGTCTAGCCTTGTTGGTATAATCAGAAACCCCATCAACTATGTAAACATAATAATCAGAAGAATCACTAGATGATGATCCGTCGAGCTCGAAGATCTGGATGTTGTAGAAAGAGCTGATCGGGACGATGTTTGCCTGACAGCAGCCGACCCCCGTGCAGCCGCGGCGTGTCCTGGACCCAACACCTGCGCCGTCGCCGCCGCCGTCCTCAGGCGCCGCCACCAGCGGGCACACGGCGGTGCAGGAGCCGAGCAGGTGGTCGTGGACGCCACCACGGACGTCGACTTGGACGCCGCAGCCCAGCACGGCCACACTGTTCGTCGCCTCCGACAGGAAGTAGGGCCCGTCCCGTGGGAGGCCGCCGCCCCATGTCCCCGTCGCGGTGCGGCCGGCGCCGCCGCCGCCGCCGTGGCGCGTGAACGCCACGCGGGTGCTGTTGACGCGGACCGTGGCGTTGGGCACGGAGATGCCGAGCACCTGCACGGTGCCGTCGCCGATGAGCAGCTTGGGCGGCCGGTGGGAGCGGTCGCAGGTGAGGTTGAAGCCGTCCTCGACGTAGCAGCCGGGCTCCACGCCGAACGGGTACGGGATGCTGATGTTGCCGCAGCTCCTGGTGCAGGTGCTCCCCGCGGCGGCGGTGAATGGCGGCGGCGGCGGCAGCAGCAGCAGCAGCAACAGCACTGATGCCGCCGTGAATAGCCCTGCTCTCAGGCTTGCAGTGGCAGCCGCTGTCGTCTCCATGCGTGCAACCATCGAGTCGAAGTCCACCGTGTTGTAGTTGTGTAAGCTAGATGGTGTTGGCGTCGGGCTGTCAGCGAAATATAATGGGTTGCTACTGCCAAGTGAAAGTTAGAAACAACGACGAAATTGGACTCGGCGTATATAGGACAGTACCGAATCCCGTCGTTAAAAAAACGTGCAAATATATAGTAAGTTTAAAGTTTAAATCAAAGTGGCTTTTGCATCCGGGCATATTGATAGCGTCATAGCGCCAGAGAATGAATCGTGGTTATTATGTGACATGCTTGCTTTAGCTTGTAATAAAGTTGTAAGGGAGAAGATTAAGACCAGCTTTCGGCCGGCAGGAGGAAAACGGGCTTCAACAACCACCAACACCACCGCATTTAGTTTATATGGTTGGTGATGGCGCATGAAAGTTCCAACAATTCAGGATCGCACTTGTGTGCACAAAAAGCTCAATCGGGCTAAGGTTAAATACATTAGTGTCATCTAATAAACGGTCAGATACTAATACCATATCATTAATTATGGATGGAGTAAGGAATTTTACGAGCTGCACGACAACAATTCGTACAATGATATATGGATGACCTTTCAGCGAATAATCGGTCTTTGTAGCGCTACCACTAGCTAGTTTGCAATATAGGGTCTATTTAATAGAGCTCCAAAAATAGCTTCAAATAGCTCCATCAAATGACCATGGCGGTGAATCACTTCTGGAGGGTTGGTCGTGAGAGGTGGAGTTGTTTTGCACATGGCAAAAATAAAGCTGATGGAGCTGAAAAAAAATCGGATCCTCCACCTCCAACTCAGACTCCACCCTCATGTGGAGCTCTAGTAAAGAGGGCCATAGTGCCACATATGTTATAACGACCTAGTCTATTTGTTTCAATATTTGCAGTTTTAGACGACCCTATTCACAAATCACTATTCTGTGAATTAATTTAAACCAATACTTTCAAACTACACAATGCATTAGTATATGTTAATTGCATGAGTAATTCACAAAATCAATCCGTTCAAAATTAGAAATTTATCTTTGATCCCTTACTATGATTCAAGCACAGACAAGCAACCACTCCATTTTTTTCTTTTGGAGAACCTTCAGCTGCAGCTGACCGCGCCTGCGCTCGAGGCCGGGAGACGACGGCTGACGACTTGTGTCGGCAACGGGCAACCACACACGATTGGGCGGCGGCAAGCATCGATTGGGCCGTGCGAGCAAGTTCGGTTGGGCCCTTTTTGTCTCCACTCCTCACCGCCGCCATACAATAATGGCCCAGTTGGCCCACTCGTCTCATACCCTTCCGTTTTATCTCGTCGGTACCTCGCCAAAACTTCGTTCGCCGCCGCCGCCGTTTTCTTCGCTTCTTCTCCAACCACGGCTAGGATTGTGGGGAGCGCTCAAGGGCAGGGGATAGGTTTCCGCTGCCGCAGGGTAGGTAGGGAAGCCGCCCTATCTTCGGCAATTGGTCGGTTTGCTTGTCGATTCCCCACGCCCCGGTCGATCACCGCCGGCGGCAACGGGGTATGACATGGAGGCGCCGGCCCCTCCCGCCGCTCCGGCCAGGTCCCGCTGGGGCGCGGAGATCAAGGTCTACACCCGCAAGTACCCCCGCAAAAACCCTAAACCTCCTCCAGAACCAGCCCCCGTCCCCTCTCCAGCTCCCGCACCAACCCCAACCCCCGAACCTAACCCTAATCCCCTCTCCGAAACCCTATCATCGATTCGCCGCTCTATCCGCCGCGCGGAGGCCGGGGGCGCTGCCGCGCGGCCCGATCCGGTAGCGGCTGCCTCGACACTCGCCCCGGCGCCGCCCGAGGAACGTGGTGCCGCCTCCAGGGACCCCTCGTCGGGGCCGAACCGGGACGGCGGCGTTCCCAACGGCAACGGCGACGACCGGGCGGCCCTCGCGGCTGAGAAGGCCGAGAAGGCACGGAAGCGCCGGGTGAGGAGCGAGCTGCGGCGGCGGCTGGCCGGGGAGCTCGACCAGGTGCGCGTGCTCTCCAGGCGCCTCAAAGAAGCTGCTGAGGCCCTAGAGCAGCGGGAGATATCTGCGCCCACGCCTTTGCCCCTGGCGGTGCCGCCGCCGCAGAAGGTAGTGGATGCTGGGTATGTGCAGTCACAATTCTCAGCTGGTGATATGGTGATGCCCATGTCTGCGCAGCTCACTCCTGAGGTTCCACCTGTCCGCTCGCTGCTGCCGCGCAGGACGCTAACTGTGTCGGTAGTTCATAATGAAGCCTTTGAGAAGGAGAAACGGACGCCTAAGGCTAATCAGTTATACCAAAACTCAGAGTTTTTGCTTGCCAAGGATAGGATCCCGCCATCAGATTCACATGGGCGCAAGAAATCCAAGCACCACAAGAAGAAGCACAGGTCCCTAGAATCACGAGGCGCAGACTTTGATGCCGAGCGGAGGCTGTACTCTCATGCATTCAAGAAGTCCTCATCTCTTCTGAGCCGGCTAATGAAGCACAAGTTTGGGTGGGTGTTCAACAAGCCGGTTGACCCAGTTGCACTTGGTTTGCATGACTATTTTACAATTATCAATAACCCAATGGATCTTGGCACGATAAGGTCGCGGCTCAGCCAGGGGCAATACAGGAACCCAAAGGAGTTTGCTGACGATGTGCGGCTCACTTTCCATAATGCAATGACATATAACCCGAGGGGTCAGGATGTGCATTTCATGGCAGAGCAGTTATTAGGAATCTTTGAGACACAATGGCCTGAGATTGAGGCCGAGGTTAACTATCTCGCATCATGCCCTCCATTGCCAAAGAAGTTTCCACCTCCACCGATTGACTTGCGCTTCCTAGAGAGGTCAGATTCTATGAGACACCACATGGCATTGGACTCTTCAAGGCCAATCAGTCATACTCCCACTTATAGCCGGACTCCGTCGATGAAGAAACCAAGGGCAAAGGACCCGAATAAGAGGGACATGACAATAGATGAGAAGCGTAAGCTTAGCGAGAACCTCCAGAATTTGCCTCCGGAGAAGCTTGATGCGGTTGTACAAGTCATTAAGAACAAGAATCTATCAGTTAGGCAGCATGAGGATGAGATTGAGGTTGAAATTGATAGCATGGATGCTGAGACACTTTGGGAGCTTGACAGGTTTGTGGCTAACTACAAGAAGAACCTGAGCAAGCAAAAGAGAAAGGCGGAGCGCGCAATGCTTGCCCGACAAGATGCAGAGTTGCGTGCACAACACTCTGTACAACAACCGCAGCCAGTATGAGCACTCCACCATTCCGTTTTTAGCAATAGTACTATTGTTTAACAAAACTATAACCATTTCTGAAAGCTACTGTTTCATGCTTTGCAGACTCAATTCACCCAAGAACCCAATGTTGGTGAAAAATCTCCGAAGCAAATTGAGAAAGGTTGGCTCTATTTTCTAGTTTATCTTAAAAGCACATTGCAAAAAAGGTAATAAACTTGAAATTTTCGTGGCAAACAGATTCAATTGCGGGCGAGCAACTGGCAGCATCCGCGCCAGAGCAAAATGATGAGAATAGACAAAATGCTAGTAGTTCAAGCAATTCAAGCAGTTCCAGCAGTGATTCAGGATCGTCTTCTAGTGGTAATACTTCCCTTGCTGACGTTTCACTTATAACCTCTATGTGAAGGTGCTTGAATTACATTTAATTATATGTACTGACAGTATAGTAGACTGATCATCATCCATCTTTTGGCAGACTCAGACAGTGATAGCTCCTCTTCAGATGGATCCGGTGCTGGCAAATCTCCTTGAGATATAGGTAGGTTTCATTTTGAAGTTTTTGTGCTGTTCCTGTTGTACATACCTTTCATGCCGTACTCTTGTAGCAAATAATATTGAAAGAGGCTGGTAGTATTCGTACTACGTTGTGTTGGAACTCCTTGATGTTATGCTTTTGAAATTTTACACTTAGAAACCTCATTCTGAATTTGTGATATTTATGGCTAATCGCCATGTTGTAGTTCACTTTTACCAGTGTTTGTACAGTTGCCTACCCGACTATCTGGTTACGTGGGATTTCGCATTTCTGAGGGCTGATTGGTTGTGTACTGCTAAGTATGAGGTCAAACTGGATGACAATGTATTGAAATCGCATTAGGAAATGTAAAGTGTGTGAAGAAGATAAGAAAGAAAAATTCGACACAGACCTCAGTGTTCTTAAATTTCGTGACTTTGTGCCCTGTCTTCTCTTGCTAGGTGCTTGTTTGCATATGACCCTGGGGAGTTTATAATTAGAAAGGGTAATTTTATTCCCAAAATGAATTAGCTCATTTATTCGGTTTCAACATGATTCAGAAAAATTCCCTAAAAATATAATTTATGTTTGTTAGTTTTCTGGAAGTTAGTTTCTTTAATTGGTAAGGACCTCTAAATTAGATAGTGAGCTGTATTTTCATGGCCAAACAATGGAATAGGAAACTATTTTATGACTGTTTTATGGCCAAACAATTCCTCGTTGTCTTTTACATCTACCCCTGTTTGTTCACATGGCCTCAGAGCCACCCATGAGAGCCACCTTGACTGACTGATGAATGGGGTAAATCTTGGGTTCCACTAGTTTTATGAGAATGTTCAACAGGATAGTGTTCAGTTGGCAAGCTTCATGTCTTTCTGTTGATAACCCTGGTACAAAAGCTGGGGACTATTTTGTAGTCATAGCCCTGGAGCTAGTACCATTGTTGCCGTCCTGGCAATACTAACCAGGCTGTGCTATCTCTGTTGTGGCCATGATGGCAGATGGACGTTTTTTTAGACCAGTGGCAGATGCATGCCTGATTGGAAATTTGATTATTTATGGCAAAATTGTTGCAGTAGATTGTCTCAATTGTTGTTGTTTTGCATTGTCTCCCTGTTTTGCCTGCTGCCAGCAAAGCATTGCCCTGTTGCCATTATTATACCTACCAGAAAACAACCACGGATCATCCCGTATTGTATCAGTGTATTGCAGGCCTAGCTTCAGAAGTTTGTATCCACAGCAAGATCAAGAGCCTCACCCACAGATCAGTGTATCCCCTTACCCATAACCCTGGCCGTAGGCACAAAACAGCTGTTTATTGGTATATAGATGAATACACGATAAATGCATATGTAATCAGCTGCATCATTGACCATTCCCTTGTTCTAGAGAACCATCCAGTGGTTCTATTAACACGTTAACCAGCTGAACTGGCATTACTTTAGAGAGCCTCCATATGCTTTTATGGTAGTTAATGGCAGATGCACTGCTTTCAAGGGGGAAAAAACAAAATGTTATGGAACATTTCCAATTGTACCGTGTAACAAAAGACTTGGTTTGTGTACTTTTTTTAAACAAAATCCTTCAGAAGAGCCTAGTTTAGTTGTTGTAAGGAAATTTATTGGTACATGGATGGTTATGACTATTCTTTGTTGGGATTTGGGACATCTGCAGGAGGCGTTCTTCGTTATTGCAGGAAATGAACATAATTTGCTTTAAGCAAAGTTACAAAAACCGAACTTTCAGATCCTTTTTTTTAGACATACACTCTTTGATGCAAGAGCCTGTTTTGCGAGGATGTCCCACTAGGCTTCTGTTTGATATTACAGTGTTTTTTCTGAAACAATCTGTTCCTAATTTTTGGATTTGCTAGACTTATTCTTTGGCTGTCATAGCCGCAAAATCCTACTGCAGTTGACAAAGATTCATAAGTAGTTAGTAATTAGATTCCGAGCACACCACATCATATCAATGGCAAACTGGCCTAATGTTACAAATAAACCACCTTGAGAAGGCCAATCCCTTCTAGCGCCAAATAAGATATTTGCACATCTGCCAGCCGTGTTGGGTCTGAACTCTGAACTGTCAACATTGTGATTTGTAAGATGTATGTTTTCATGGATAGTTTGTTATTTATGGAGCTGGGATAAGCATATTTGCTCAGCAAAGATTATTTAGAAGTTTGTGTAGTTGAATTCCTCATGTCTTACATAGTATGGTAGAAAAACATAAGGTTAATATCGTCATTAGCAATTTGAGGACCTAAAAACTTTTCTGGGATAGCTGAGTGATCCCATGCAGGTATGTCAATTGTTGTGTATCATAAAGCTGAGCAAGTCCTTGCACATCTTAAAATTTCATGTCAACCTCTTGACAGTTAGTCTCAAACCATATTTTGTGTCTCCAGAGGTGGACTAAAAATATAGATGTTTCCAGAGCCAATTATGTAACAGATCAAAGTTCATCTTGTCATTTTCTTGTACATCTTAGAGAGTGGATTGTTGGGTAATTGCTAATGTTCTATGGAATACTTTTGCCCCTTGATTTGTTGAGCCTTTTCTTGCAATGTTTCTACTATTTTCCTGAGATCGTTTCTGTTGTAATGTGGGTTACCTTGCTTTTATTTGCAGGTTCAGAAGTTGCTCGAGTAGACAGTAACTGTCTAATTGTATTTGACATGACAATGTCTTCGTAAGATTGTACATGTTTACCTTGTCTGGCTTAGGAAAAACCCCTGTATTTTAAATAGCTTTGTATGTGGATTCACCCGCTGAAGGCAGTGACTTGTAGGTTCTGTGGTGTACCGCCTAATAAGACTGGGCTTGTTGCTGACACTCTTGTCTCTGTACACCGTTGTTGCTAGGAGCCCCCTGGCTGGCTCAGTAGTCTGTACATTAGCAGCAGCTTAATCATGTTTAGTCGTGTCGATTGCAGTATGTAGGAAGGCAATTGCTGTATGCATTGGCAAGCCATTGTTTCTTCCTTTGTGAACTGAAAACAGTGACAAGATATAGCACCGATCACTTTTAGCCTGCTGACATCTTCTGCATAATATTAGTTGAGCTCCAAGTTTGATTGATGATGCTGTGAATTCGGTATCCTGATCCTGATAGAGTTTGTTGATGCACCTGATGTAGCATCATGGATTCATGGTCCAGTTTTATGTTATGGAGTGTTTGCTTGGAAGATGATAAGCCATGCTGGTTGAGCTTTTTGGATTGGTAGCAGGGAGGCAACTTGCCCCGATCATGATAGTTCGTTGGTACCCTTGAGATGGCTGCCTGTTTCAGATAATATGCTGTCGCCTCCTTTGTGCTGTTTCTGTTCCTGTTTCAGCACTTGTTATTCTTGTCTCACTCTTTAACATCCCTCTCAGTTTCATATTGACAGTGTGAAAAAAATCCTGAGAGATCAGTGGGACTGGCTTTCCCTGTAACTTAGCCATGTCACAAGTGATTCTTGTAAATGAGAGCAAGATATGATTAAGATGTTTGTATTGTCACATCTTTGCTGCTATTTCAATTCTAACTCGCCTGGGTTGTTCCATACTTGTTTTGTCATTTTCTTGAGTTGATTTGAATTGTAATAAGGGATAACTTATGCTGATTTGCATGTTCATGTGTTTGTCGGGTTTAGGGTAGACTGTAACTCCTTTGTTTAACTTTTTTCAATTCTAACTCGTCCAGTATGTTACTTGTCTTACATATCCATGACTCTCTAATAAGCTGTCCATACTTGCTCTGTCATTTTCTTGAGTTGATTTGAATTGTGATAACCGTTAATTTATGCTGATTTGCAGGTTCATGTGTTTGTTGAGTAGACCATAACTCTTTCTGCTGGCTAGAATTTGATTAGCCAACACAAGTCTGGTTGGCAGTTGGCACACTTCTTTCATACTTGAACCATTTGTGATTGGCTCATTAAGTTCAATTTTGTATCTGGTTACCTAAAAAATGTGGCTAGCACAAAATCAGGGAAAAACTTGGTAAGCATCCAAACTTGTTGTCCTTGTTCTTGCTTCAAAGTCAGGCGGTTTGGTGTGCATTGTTTGTGTCGTAGGCGTTCTGTGTGTCTGGTAATTTTGTGGTATGAGGCAGATAAGATGGATGGAGTGCATTTTTACTTCTTATTTGACTCTTGACAGCTGAAACTTCGGTGGAAGTGTACAGAGATGGTTAGGCTAATCTATGTTCTTTTGGTATCATGTACATGAATCCTTGTAATGGACATCAGCTATTATAGAGAAACATTTTGGCTATAGTGGAGAAACTCTCGTGCTACTACCATATGCAATTCATGGCGACACCATACTTACCAAATGCATGAAGAATTCCTGCAAAAGTATGAATGGATATTGGATAGCATGCTCACTACGTCCATGCAAAGTTTGAATTTGAACAAAAACTTATGCAAGGAGATAAAAAGAATCAATATGTGAGTAGTAACAGGTAGAGTCCAATAGACTCACCACATGTCTACGTACTAGCAAATATGACCGCACGACACACGCGTGCTACCGTTATTATGGAATTATTTTAGACTATTTGGTTGGTGGGTATGTGGGGTGGGTAAAAAAATTTCATATCGAGAAAAGTAATGCCAAAACGACGTATTCTCTTTAGAAACATCGTTTTTTTTCTTGTTTATAAAAACTTTTTACGTCTTTTTTACCTTTAGACCTGACATGTGGGTCTTAGAGGTGGGTAGGAATTATTTGGGTAAGAAGTGTTTTTAAAAGAATTGAATCCATATGGTATAGTATAGATATAGATAGATAGATGAATTATAGCTAAATATGTCTGTCCCTTTCAATCTACTGCATCACCCTCATCTAGAAAATCCTTTGTTTTTCGCTTAATTTTCGGCCACCGCACAAGCAAACGTGCGTATCCTGTACTTTCTTCGGATCGGGTCCATTAAAAGTGCGCTCCTAATTCAATGACCGTGTATTCACAAATAATGCTATATCTAAAAAAATCTTACATAAGTAGAGTAGCAACCTTACCTGCGTGTTTGGAACAACCAAATAATAGTTTTACTTGTTAAACATGCGGGGCATATTTGAAAGAACCTAAAAAGTTTACTCACTTTCAATTTTTTCACTACCAACTAAAAAACCGTCTTTTTTCAAAAAGACCGCTCTCTTGTAGAATGTTTAAGATATGTATTTATATGTTAAAGCCATCAAACACAAACATGTTCATTTCACCTAATATCTCTCGAGATTGAACGACTGACCCGTCGCAACCATCCATAACGCCATATAGCCCCCTCTTCTTACACGCCTTCGCCCTTGCCTCACTGAAGCCATCTTATGGTAATGGCTTTTCTCTCTCCCTTAGTAATTTTCTCTCATCTCTCATCAGCTCTTCTTCTTTGACAACCCCTTTCTCTTTGACTCCCCAAGCCTTTTTTACACTACTCATCGATAGATAATGGATGTTATCACTCGTCGTTGCTCTCATATCTCTTATGAGGATTCTTCCATCATCATGGCTAGCACTGCCCATACCGCCTCAGCTATTGTCACCACCGGGCATGACATCCTCCCTAGCATCTATTTAAAGAAGTTGTAGTTAAGCTATCTCCCACCCAAAATCTTTAGCTCCATTTATTTGACATTTTGCTGATGTGTGAGCTTGTAAGATTAAGTTACCATCACGTAGAAAGATGACTTTGTTTCTCAGGAAGAGAAAAATGACTTAATATGTAAAGTGGAAAAGACAAAAGACAACACATGATACATTAATAATGCATATATTCGAGTAATAATAGCAAATTATTGATAAAACAATGCAATCCACAATAAAAGTAGCTAAAGCAAAGAACATGTATCATTTCTCTATCGTAACATACCAAAGTAAAGATGATATCCAACAATAAATTTAAATAACCAGGTGCCTTTAGCATGTCATACAACACTTCTAATAATGATACGCGCGGGGAGAAGACAATAGGAGAAACCACAATGGTGTCTAGGGTATTCTCATTATATCTAACTTTTTTTCCTAAAAAATCACGTAAATAACTACGCCACAGACGTCTTTCGCATGACAGTTTAATAATGGTACGCGCGGGAAGGAGACAATAGGCAAAACTGCAATGGCTTCTAGGTATACCACAATTCTAACTTTTTTTTTCTAAAAAATCACGTAAAAACTAAGTTATTATTTACATTATGTTAAGCCTAATTCTCTTTTTTTCTTAAGTTTTTTATTTGAGAAAAACTATTTTCTTAGTTAGAACTCTTTTATTTGAGGAGTTTTTCTTAGTTGAATTCAGCCCACCGCGGTAGCGCCCAACACAGAACCCATCTCTCTCTTTCTCTCAATGAGTCGACTCGTCTCTTCTGGCTCCTGCTCCCTCTCCCCAGTTCCCCCAAATTGAGCCAAACCCTACCCAAGAGGACGCGGTGCGGTCTCCGGCGAGAGCGCCCGCCGGGCGCGGCGTCCAGCCGTGCTAACTGTGTGGCTTCGCGGCTTACGCCGCCGTGCCACCGGGCCGCTCGGTTCGCACGGCAAAGGTCCTACGGCGTCGGAGGGCCGGAGAGGCCGACGGCAAACCTGGCTCCGCCACCACCGACGCCGGGCCCCGTCCCGGCCGTGGAGGCGCCGGCTGCCGCCGCCGCTCCGGCCAGGTCGCGCTGGGGCGCGGAAATCAAGGTCTACTCCCGCAAGTACCCCCGCAAAAACCCTAAACCTCCTCCTCCAGAACCAGCCCCCGACCCCTCTCCCACTCCCGCTCCCGCTCCCACCCCCACCCCCGCCTCTAACCCTAATCCCCTTTCCGAAACCCTATCCTCGATTCGTCGCTCCATCCGCCGCGCGGATGCCGGGGGCGCTGCGGCGCAGTCCGATCCGGTTCCGGCTGCCTCGACTCTCGGCCCGGCGCAGCCTGGGGAACGCGGTGGGGATGGCGGCGGCGTCGTTCCCAACGGCCACGGCGATGACCGGGTGGTCCTCGCAGCCGAGAAGGCTGAGAAGGCAAGGAAGCGCAGGGCGAGGAGTGAGCTGCGGCGGCGGCTGGCGGGGGAGCTCGACCAAGTGCGCGTGCTCTCCAGGCGCCTCAAGGAGGCTGCCGAGGCCCTGGCCCAGCAGGAGGCTTCAGCGCCCATGGCTTTGCCCCCGGTGGTGTTGCCGCCACAGCAGGTGGTGGACGCTGGGTACGTGCAGTCGCAGTTCTCAGGTGGTGATATGTTGATGCCCATGTCTGCGCAGTTCACTACTGTTGTTCCACCTGTCCGCTCCCTGCTGCCGCGCAGGCCACTAACGGTGTCGGTAGTTCATAATGAAGCCTTTGAGAAGGAGAAGCGGACGCCCAAGGCTAATCAATTGTACCAAAACTCGGAGTTTTTGCTTGCCAAGGATAGGATTCCGCCCTCAGATTCACTTGGGCGCAAGAAATCCAAGCACCACAAGAAGAAGCACAGGTCCCTAGAGTCTCGTGGCGCAGACTTTGATGCGGAGCGGAGGTTATACTCTCACGCATTCAAGAAGTCCTCTTCTCTTCTGAGCCGGCTAATGAAGCACAAGTTTGGGTGGGTGTTCAACAAGCCTGTCGATCCAGTCGCACTTGGTTTGCATGACTATTTTACAATTATTAAGAACCCAATGGATCTCGGAACGATAAGGGTGCGGCTGAACAAGGGGCAGTACAGGAACCCAAAGGAGTTTGCTGACGATGTGCGGCTCACTTTCCATAATGCAATGACATATAACCCCAAGGGACAGGATGTGCATTTCATGGCAGAGCAGTTATCTGGAATCTTTGAGGCACAGTGGCCTGAGATTGAGGCTGAGGTAAACTATCTCGCATCGTGTCCTCCATTACCAAAGAAGTTTCCACCTCCACCTATTGACTTGCGCTTCCTAGAGAGGTCAAATTCCATGAGACACCACATGGCGTTGGACTCTTCGAGGCCAATCAGTCATACGCCTACTTATAGCCGCACTCCGTCGATGAAGAAACCAAGGGCAAAGGACCCGAATAAGAGGGACATGACAATAGATGAGAAGCGTAAGCTTAGCGAGAACCTCCAGAATTTGCCTCCGGAGAAGCTTGATGCTGTTGTACAAGTCATTAAGAACAAGAATCTATCAGTTAGGCAGCATGAGGATGAGATTGAGGTTGAAATTGATAGCATGGATGCTGAGACACTTTGGGAGCTTGACAGGTTTGTGGCTAACTACAAGAAGAACCTGAGCAAGCAAAAGAGAAAGGCGGAGCGCGCAATGCTTGCCCGACAAGATGCAGAGTTGCGTGCACAACACTCTGTACAACAACCGCAGCCAGTATGAGCACTCCACCATCCCGTTTTTAGCAATAGTACTATTGTTTAACAAAACTATAACCATTTCTGAAAGCTACTGTTTCATGCTTTGCAGACTCAATTCACCCAAGAACCCAATGTTGGTGAAAAATCTCCGAAGCAAATTGAGAAAGGTGAGCTTTGTTTTCCACTTTATCTTAAAAGCGCAGTAGAAGAAAATAAATTTGATGTTTTTGTCTCAAACAGATTCGATTGCAAGCGACAAAGTGCCAACATCTGCACCAGAGCAAAATGATGAGAATAAACAAAATGCGAGTAGCTCAAGCAATTCAAGCAGCTCCAGCAGTGGTTCAGGATCATCTTCTAGTGGTAATCCTTTCCTCAAGATCGTTGCTGCTGTTGAGCTCATAGCTGCTGTATGCTTGTATGAAGGTGTTTGCATTAGTAGTAATATATGACAGCATAGTAGCCTGATCATCTACCATTCTTCTGGCAGATTCAGACAGTGATAGCTCGTCTTCAGACGGATCTGATGCTGCCAAATCTTCTTGAGATATAGGTAAGTTTCAATTTGAAGATTTTGTGCTGTTACGTTGTGCTTCTGGAAATTTTTACACTTAGAAATTTCATGCTGAATAAATAATCTTTGTAGCATGTATGTTGCAATGTTTATGGTTATAATTGCCATGTTCTGGTCCACTTTTACCAGTGCTTGTACAATTGCCTACGTGACTATCTGGTTGCATGGGATGTCGTAGATCTGATTTGTTGTGTACCACTAAGTGTGAGGTCAAATTTGATGACCATGTTACGAGATTGCTTTAGGAAATTAGACCTATTATAGAAAGAATCATGAGGTATGAAAAATATAAAAAAATTATCCCGACATACTTTGGTGTTCTAAAATTTCATGATTTTGTGCCCTGTCTTTCTCTTTCTATTTGCTTTTATGCGTATGACTGTGAAGTTTATATATAGGAAGAACAATTTTTCCCAAAATGAACTAACTCATTTATTCGGTTTCCACCTGATTCAGAAAAAAATTCCTAAAGTGATAATTTATGGTTAGCTTTTCTGAAAGTTAGTTTGTCTTGATATAAAGGCGTATATTAGATTGTGATCTGTATTTTCTTGTCCAAGCAACAGAATTGGAAACTGTTTCAGACAACTCGTTGTCTTTTACATCTACCCCTGTCTGTTCACATGGCCTCAAAGCCTTGTGCAGCATGAGCTTGACTGTGGATGAACTTGGCAAGTCTCATATTTTATGTTGATAAGTCTGGCACTGAGGATTATTTTATGGTCATAGCCCTGAAGCTAGTACCATGGTTGCCATCATGGACTAACTGGGCTGTGCTATTTGTGTTCTGGCCATGGTGGCAGATGCATGCCTGATTGGTAATTTGATGTATTTATAGCAACATTGTTGCACCACGTGGTCTCAACCGTTGCTGTTTTGCGTTGTCTCCCTGTTTTACCTGCTGTCAGCAAATCTTTGCCCTGTTGCCATAATTATACCTACTAGAATACAACCATGGACCCGTCCTGTGTTAGTGTATTGCTGGCTTAGCTTCAGAACTTTGTATTGACAGCAAGATCAACAGCCTCACCCATAAATTATTGTACCCCTTTATCCACTCTGGCCGTAGGCATGAAACAGCTGACTCTTACTATATTAGATGAATGCATGTAATCAGCTGCATCATTGATCATTCCATCATTCTAGAGAACCATCCACTGGCTCTGTTTATTCGAGCTGGGTGGTATCACGCTAAGCCACTGGGCTGAGATCCGCCATATGCTTTTATGGTAGTTAATCATTTTTTTTAGGATTCGGGACATAGCATACAGCTGAATGGGTGAATACGCTGTTTTCATGGAAAATAGAATATGTTATGAGACATTTCCAATTACACTGTAAAAAAAGACTTGGTTTGTGTATTTGTTTTTATACAAAATCTTTCAGAGTGAAGGTACCCTTTTCTTTTTTGGGATTTGGGACATCTGTAGGAGAGGTTCTTCCTGTTTGCAGGAAATGCGTAACATGATTTGCTTTAAGCAAACTTCAGCAAAAATGGACCTTTCATATCCCTTCTTTCTTCATGAGATACACACACTTTGTGATGCCGTTTTCTGAGGAAGTCCCACTAAGGTTCTGTTTGATGTTATGGCGACTTTCTCCAAAATAATCTCTTCCTAATTTTTGGATTTGCCAGCCTTTTCTTTTTGGCTATCATAGCCTCAAAATCCTACTGCAGTTGACTATGATTCCACTAATTTGTTTGTAATTAGATTCTAAGCACAACACATCGCATCAATCGCAAACTGGCCTAATGTTAAAAATTAACCTGGAGATGGCTGATCACTTTTAGTGTCCATTGTGATTTGAATAAGATTGATGTTTTCATGGATAAACAGTTTTGCTCAACATATGTTTGTGTAGTAAATATCATCAGTTTTACATAGTGCAATATAAAACCATAAGGTTAAATCGTCGTAAGCTGTTTGAGGACCTAAATCTTTTCTAGGATAGCTGAGTGACCATGTAGGTATGACAATTGCTGTTGCATCATAAACCCAAGCAAAGTTCTTGCACATCTTGACATTTCATGTCAACCTTTTGGCGGACGCAGAGTCTCAAACCATATCTTGTCTCCAGAGGTGGACTAGAAATCTAGATATTTTGTGAGCCAATCACAACGGAACAAAGTTCATCCTGTCATTTTCTTGTACATCTTAGAGAGTGGATGTCATGATCATTGCTAATGTTCTATGGAGTACCTTTTCTTTCCCACTTGATTTATTGTGCTTTTTTGTTGCAACGTCTCTACTATTTTGCTGAGGTCATTTCTATTGTAATGTGGGTTACCTTGTTTTCATTTGCAGGTTCAGAAGTTGCTCAAGTAGACAGTAACTGTCTAATTGTATTTGACATGACAATGGATCCGATTGTACATGTTTACCTTGTCTGGCTTAGGAAAAACCCCTGTATTTTAAATAGCTTTGTATGTGGATTCACCCGCTGAAGGCAGTGACTTGTAGGTTCTGTGGTGTACCGCCTAATAAGACTGGGCTTGTTGCTGACACTCCTTGTCTCTGTACACCGTTGTTGCTAGGGAGCCCACTGGCTGGCTCAGTAGCCTGTACATTTTAGTCGTGTTGATTGGAGTATGTAGGAAGGTGATTGCCGTATGCATTGACAAGCCATTGTTTCTCTTTGTGAACTGAAAACATTGACAAGCCATATACCCCCGTTCACCTTTTGGCTTGCCGCTGTCTTCTGCAGAATAGGGGGTAGCAGCTAATGTTCAGCTCCGAGTCTGTTTGATTGATGATGCTGTGAAACCGTTATCTTGATCCTCATAGAGTTTTGTGTTCCGGATTGTTTGCTTGGAAGATGATAAGCGATGATGGTTGAGCTTTTTGATTGGGTAGCAGGGAGGCTCCCCGCGCCCCCCCCCTGACCCATCTCGGATAACAGGCTCTTGCGCCCTTGTGCTGTTGCTTTTGGTTCATCGGGGTAGCTTCTGATGTGTTCTGCACATGTATTGTGGAAATGTGGTCTTCATAGCGTTTACAATCTTGGTTATAAAATTCCTACAAAACCATGCCTTCTGCGTTTGTATCCTGTGTTAGTGATGATCAGATCAGACCAGAGTATTAAACAAACACGGCCAGAGCCAAAGAGGTTTACAGGCAAACCAACTTTGGGTTCAATGTTCATCGATCAAGTGATTCTGGCGTGTGCCTGAGCAAGAACGCCACAGTGCCGGGACGTCTTCATCGGCGGGTGCTTGTCAGCTGCCGTCTCCTCCAGGTTAGCGCCCAAAGCAAGGGGCACTCGTTCTTGGTGGGGCGGTCGGGGATAAGGGAAGCGATGGCCCAAACGATGCCGACGTTGATGCCACCACGTCTGTACGCACGCGTCAGTGCGTGTCACCTTTCTTCCTGTGTTCGGATCACAGGGACTAAAGTTCAGTCCATCAAATAAGTGATAATTAGTAACATTAAATATAAATTAATTATAAAACTAATTGCATAAGTCATATCTACTCCGCTAGACGAACCTAACAAGCCTAATTAACTTATAATTAGTACATAATTATCAAATTATTACTATAGCATTATATTATCTAATCATAAATTAATTAGACTTAATAGATTCGTATCGTAAATTAGTCATCGCTTATGTAACGCCTCTCCCACTCTCCCTCGTGCAGGCTAGTGCTTCGCTCCCTTCACAACTATCAGGACCACCCCTGTCGCCAATGGCATGGCATCGAGGCTAGTGCACAATTTTTCAAGTAACCAGAAGTAGTTTATTTGTTTTCTCACAAAAAAAGGAGCACTTATTTTTGTCGAGTGATTTGGAGACTCTATATTTTTCTAAGATAAAAAGGTTACCTTCGGGATTTACCCCAGCCAACCGTTTATAAACTTATAAATTATTTTAGTTTTGTTCTAAGTCAAATTTTTAATTTTAACTAAATCTTAAGAAAAAATATATTAACATCCACGATGCATTATAAATGTATTATCAAGATATATTAAGATATGAGTGTATTTTTCTATAAATTTACAAAATTTTGAAATTCTAATTTATGGAAAAATTAAAGTGACTTGTAATTTTGAATGGATGGAGTATAGAAATTCTTAAACACATCAAATTTGGGGTTGGAAAGATGCAACCACATCGATTATTCTGTCCATAGTAAGTGTTCTTCTGAATCAATACTCTAGAAGTAGCTCCTAAAAAAACTCTAGAAGTAGCGCTTGACACCAGCAGGCAGTAGTGTTGACCCGGGCCTTATTTTCTCTACAGAAGCGAGAGAAGGAAGAGGGCATAACAGAATATAATATAACAGTACGGGTCTAGAAAAGAATAATACAACGGTTTTCCTTAGCTTTGCCGTGCATTACTATGCATGGGAAATGAATATGAATGACACTGGTGGTTCAGGTAACATCGGTAACTCATCTTGGATACCTTGCAGACAACAATATTTCCTCTTCCATGGTGTATTGTCTGCTTGTTTCCACAGTGAGTCCTCCCAGTGACATGTAATGAGATGCAGTTCGGTCCTTCTCGTATTTTCTCCTTGAAGTTATATTATGATGAACCTGCATTTTTGTTACTCTCAGCCTTTCAAGTGTCATCTCAACATTCCTCATTGTGGGTCGACCTTCTCCATCCAATTTTGTACACATTTCTGCTAGTGTGGCAATTTCATCGACATGTTCGCCCTTCTCTTCTATGATTTGAGGGTCTATTATCTCAACCAGCCTACCTTCCGCGAGTAGTGATGCGAAATGTGAAACAAGACTCTCACCATCACTGGTTCGGTAGACAAATGGTTTCTTTCTAGTAAGTAATTCTACAAGAAGAACACCAAAACTAAAAACATCACTCTTGTCTGTTAGTCGGCATGTATAATAATACATGGGATCTAAGTAGCCAATGGTTCCTTGGATGACTGTAGTCACTCCGGTTTGATCAATCTGGATATACTTTGAAGCTCCAAAGTCTGATACCTTTGCTGTTAAATTATCATCAAGAAGTATGTTAGATGATTTGATATCTCTATGAAGTATTGGTGTTGAAGCAGCAGAATGTAGATAGGCCAGAGCTCTAGAAATTTCGAGAGCAATCCGTAATCGATCATCCCATGATAATGATTTCAGACCTTCGACATGAAGATGATGAGCAAGAGTACCATTTGATATGAACTCATAAACCAATAGTGGGACTTCTGTCTCAAGACAACATCCAAGAAGCTTGACAACATTCCTGTGGTTGATTTGGGAAAGAATTACAACTTCATTTATAAATTCATCAATTTCTCTCTGTACTATGATCTTTGATTTCTTGATTGCCACAATTTGTAGGTTTAGAAGTCCTTTGTACACAACACCATGCCCTCCACCACCAACTTTATGAGATGCATCAAAATTGTTTGTAGCCTTCTCCAGCTCCTCTAAGGTAACGATCACCCTTCCACCTATATCTGCCTTTTGTGATATCAACTGCTGGAGTAGCAACCCTTGATTTTGCTTGAAAAATCTCTGTTTCATCCTTCTAGCCTTTTGTAACTTGATTTTACGCAATATGAAGGGAGTAGCAATTGCCAAAAGCAAAAGACCTATGCCACCACTAACTCCTAGTCCAATCGTCAAAACTGAAATATGTGAATTAAGTGCAAACATTAGAATTTTGGACTTGGAGAACATGCCCAGTTTAGCTAGCAAGGATTAGTTAGTGAATGCTTGTCACCTGGGAAGCTCGCCTTGCACCCCCCTTTAGTCAAGGGATTCCCAGAGGTTCCACTACTACATTGACAGTGGAAAGTTCCAGGCATGTTTATGCAAATTCCATAGCATGGGTAGATATCTCTATGTGCACACTCGTCAATGTCTAGAAAAAAATACAATTTAACAAAAGGCATTAGCAAGTTATGTGCTGTAGAACAAAAAATATTATTAAGAAATTAAACAAAAAAAAGGTAATAGCCTGAATAAACATCACCAAAGCCATAGTTCCCATGGAACCGTGACAATAATAGCCTGAATTGCGCTACCTTTACATCCATTTGGTATAGAAGCATTGCCCTCAAAGCCTGGAGGGCACCGGCACTGATACCCTCCTTCCGTGTTCGTGCAATCGCCATAGCACGCCCCTGGAGACCTGCACTCGTCGACATCTGAACAAGCAGCAGAACATACAAATTAATTTGTGAAAAAGGCTGGATTTAGATATACGTTAACTATACCATGATGATGCCTATACCATGGCAACCATTGGGAACGTAAGGGTTCCCTTCGTAGCCCTGAGCGCAGCGGCAGAGATGCCCCTCCTCTCTGCCAATCGTGGCGTACTCCGTGGCGATGTCCTCGCAGAAGCTGTGGCTGCTGCGGCACGCGTGCGAGGACTCGTTGCGATGGCACGTCGTGTCGTTGATCCTCCAGCGGAGCACCGCCGGCAGCGTGCTCGGGCTCACCATGGCAAGCTGGTCGGGGTCAGTGTTCAGCTCCTACTCCACTATGCACGCCCAGCCATTGGACTCTGCCGCCGCTCCGGCTCCATTCATCCCCATCACCTGGAACCCGTAGGAGCTGCGTCCTACTAAGATTTCCGCCTGGCAGCAGCCGACGCCGGAGCAGTGGCCGGCGACGTAGATGACAGCGCCGCCGTCTCGATCCTCGTTGCAGAAGGCGGAGCAAGCGCTGACGGTCTGGTTGCCATCGCCGGTGAGGAGGAGCTGGACGTTGCAGCCACTCGCCACCAGCTTGTTCCTCATCTCCGCCAGGTAGTACGGCCCGCCCTCGCCGAGAGCGCCACCCCATGTGCCATGGGTGTGGGTGTCAGCACCGCCGGGGAACTTGACGACGACGCTGTTGATGCGCACCGTGGCGTTGGGAACGGAGACCTCGAGCACCTGCACGGTGCCGTCGCCGAGGAGCAGCTCCGGCGGCCGGTGGGGGTGGTGCTTGCAGGTGAGGTTGAAGCCGGCGGCGTAGTAGCAGCTGGGCTCGATGCCGAACGGGTACGGGATGCTGATGTTGCCGCAGCTCCTGGTGCAGGCGCGTGGATATGTCTCGGCAGCGGCCGGCGCTGCCGCTGCGGTCAGCAGCATCGCTGCAGCCTCAACCACCACCATGATTAGCGCCACTCTCATGCTGGCTGCCACCTTCACCTCCATGATCGCAACCACTATGTTTGACACCGTATGGAGGCGTGGAAGTACCACTACTGTAAATGTAAATACAATGTCTCAGCTAGTGAAAGTAGCGCCACAAAAATCACTACACGCCAACGCCACTTCCTTGGATTTGGAATAATCCGTGGGCTAAATATATACACGTGATGCAACGCGGAAGTACCGCTATGTTTGACTTTGTTTGACTCTAAGTCTGGCCGCTCGTCTTATTTAAAATTTTATACAAATTATCATATTTTTTATGATGACTTGCTTTATTAATAAAAGTTCTTCAAAAATGACATAAATTTGACTATATTTACATAATTTTTTGAATAAGACGAGCGGTCAAACTTATAGAAAAAAGTCAAACGAACTATAATTTGGAACGGAGATAGTACATCCTCCATTTCAAATTATAATATTCTGGATCAAACTTTTCTAACATTAATCAAATTTATATAAAAATATAGAATAAAGTACGTAGTAGGTCCTTAAACTTTATCGGTGTATCACCCGCTCTCTAAACTTACAAAATGCATATTTTTTACAAGTATGCAAAATATATATTTGGTTTCCTAAACTTACCTTCGGGTGTCATTTTGGTCCTCAAACTCACAAATTGCACATTTAAATCTGTAAACTTAGCCTCGGATGTCATCTAAGTTCGTATACTTTAAGAACGAGAAGGGAATAGCGGACGGCATGCTTCCATCTTAACGAAATTGAACTCACTTATTGTTGTATTATTGATGAGGATACTTGAAAAAAAGCTTTGTATTCAATTGTTTTTCTCTAACGGTTCATCACTACGATACATAAATCACCTCCATCTCCAACTATTGTACTTAGCATACTTGAGTTGGATCTAAAGTATTTCTATTCCATAGATGATGCTGGGGTCCAGATCACCACCTTCCCAGGCTTCCAAACCGGACAAGCAAATCCTAGTTCAGCTTCCAAATTGTAGCTTCGATTTTCACCTTTGGTCAGTAGATCAAACTTAAGCTTAGGGAAGTTATCTTCAAAGTATATGGGCCTAAATGATACCTTAAACTAAATTTAGTGAGTCAAATATGCATTTTTCAAATTTAGGGACTAAGATGACCCCCGAATCTAAATTCAGAAGTCCAATATGTAGTTTGTTAGTTTAGGGACCGAGATGATACGTCTAAAAAAGTTTAAAGACAGGCCATACTTGATGAGTAATTTAGACTTTTTTCCACTCACATAACATATACGCATGGCCATACTTGAATAACATATATGTTATGTGAGTTATCCTTATGTACGCACAGGCTATTCCTATGAACGCCTATGCCTGTGCTTCATGTATTCGTCGTAATTCAAGAACGATCTCCATGAAGCTCGGATTATTATGGACGGCAGAACTACTACATACTAGTGACGTACCCGACCCGGGTCCCTGCTATTGTAAACACCTCGCTCGTCGACCACTCGTCGGTTCGCCACCTCCTTTCGCCGGGCCTCGCCCTCTTTGAGAAACATAGTAAAACTAGGGCCGGACAAAATATTCGAAGTTCGTTAGCTCGCTCAGATCGCAGCCGGCTCGGCTTAGTGTATATTTCTAACGAGCCGAGCAAGAGTTTTTTGCTTGTTAGTATAACGAGCGAGTTCGAGCTGGTCAAACGAGCTAGAAGACCTAATAAACTAATAAGCAAATTATTAATTAATAATAATATATATATATATATACTATATGCGTAGTTCTAGATGATGTTATGGTTATATTCTATTATTATAGTATGACATAATAGATTTTGAAGGTATTAAGACCATATAAATACTATAATTTTTATATTATATATTTTATTGTGGCAATTTTATATTTATCTCTAGCTCGCGAGCTTAATGAGCCGAGCCGAGACAAGATTTTTGTCCGTTTCCTTAACGAGCCGAGCCGTGCTGGCTCGTTTGGCTAACGAGCTCGAACGAGCCGAGCTGGCTCGACATCCACCCCTAGTACAAACAGAGACGCTCGTAAACACGTACGCACAATTAACCCTATGAATACACGTACACAACCTTATCTCTATGAATATCTCTGAGAGACCGAATCGATAGATCTCAAGATTGATGAAGTTGTCATAGACGTCTCGCTGTCGACGGAAACGTCGCATGTACCACTGAAAGAATAACGCGGTTAAATCCTGGAATACTCGAGGACTTGAACCATGATAGGTTAGGCCCTGTTTGTTTCCGACGCGCTAAACTTTAGCGCCGTCACATCAGATATAAATATGTTAATTAGTAGTATTAAATATAGATTAATTTAAAAACCCATTACATAGACGAGGAGTAATTTACGAGACGAATCTATTAAGCCTAATTACACTATGATTAGACAATGTAATGCTAGTAAACGTATGGTAATTATGTATTAATTATAGCGAAATTAGACTTGTTAGTTTCGTTTCGCGAAATAGACATGACTTATGTAATTAGTTTTATAATTAGTTTATATTTAATACATCTAATTATTATTTATTTAAAGCGTCAAACTTCAGCACCTGGATCCAAACACCACCTTAGTTCCAGTAAAAAATTTTACCAACTGATCTATAATTAATTTACAGTAATTAGCTACATTTTGCGCTGCAGTTTGCCCGTCACTTCGCTGCAGAGTGGTCACCTGCAGATTAGCCGGGATCAAGAGCAACAACACGAGCTTTCCTCACCTCGTCTCTCATCTTCTGCACGCGAAGAACTCTCGGTCGGCTGGTCGGTGTCCACGTCCCTAGAGTTTAGTTTCCTTAGAACCTAGAGGATGTACATATTCCCCGCGTCTTCAGTCGAATCAGCCGACTAGCCGGCGAATCTTATTAAAGCCTATTATCTAATATTTTTAAAAAGAAAAGTCTATTTTTGACCATTCAATGCTTGTCTTAGGTCAATTTTGGCCATCAAACTTCAAAACCGGATATCTTTGACCATCCAACTATCAAAACCGTTCAAATTTAGCCATCAGGCTGTTTTGATGGGCGGTTTTAAATTTTTTTATTACATTTTAGTCCTTATATATTAAAATAATTATTACTTTCTGTCTGTAGCTCCGATTTAAGTGATTCTTACAGTCACGCGTTCATAACGATGAACTTTATTTTTTAAATGTTTTTATACTATTTTATCACTATTTATTATATTATTCTTATGTTGTTGTGTAAAAACAACAATATAAGAAAAGTAAAACAAATAGTTACAAAATAATATGAATAATACTTTAAAAACAAAGCTCATGGTTACGAACGAATGACCTCAAGAACCACTTAATTCGAAGATATGAGATAAAATTAGTAATCATTTTAACATCCAGGACTAAGTTTAGAAGTAAGAAGTAATAACCATTTCTTAAAATATTGTTCATATTACTTTGTAACTATTTGGATGTTAAAATGATTACTATTTTTCCCATATCTCCGATTTAAGTGATTCTTATGGTCATTCGTTCGTAACCATAAGCTTTATTTTTTTTAAAATATTGTTCATATTACTTTGTAACTATTTGTTGTACTTTTCTTACATAGTTGTTTTTACACAACAACATAAGAATAATATAACAAATAGTGATCAAATAGTATAAAAACATTTTCAAAGATAAAGCTCATTGTTATGAATGCGTGACCGTAAAAATCACTTAAATTGGATCTACAAGCAAAAAATAATAATCATTTTAAGATCTAAGGACTAAAATGTAAATAAAAAATTGAAACCGCCCATCAAAACTGCCTGATGGCTAAAATTAAACGGTTTTGATAATTGAATGGCCAAAGATACCCGGTTTTGAAGTTCGATGGTCACAACCAAACTGAGATAAGAGTTAGATGGTCAAAAATAGACTTTTTTCTTTTAAAAATAACCTCTCGTGAACTGTAATTCCAAGAAGTAGCTCTTTTGGTCGCGCTACAGGACGTGGCGTGGCTCAGTTGGTACGTTGGCATGCAGGCACGCGACGGGGAATATCCACTGGTGACGCGGCCGCTGACATAGCAGTGGAGTCGCGTCATCGGACCTGGCGCGACTTAGCATTATAACGGTTCGCGCTGGGCCTACCCCTCCCTCCTTTCTTCCCCACTCGCACCCGAGCAGAGCTCCTCCCATGGCGCTGCCCCCCCCCTCCGACCGCCGCCCTCTAGATCCCCCGTCCAAGGCCCGACTCGAGGGGAAAAGCGGGGAAATCACTCCCACGAGGTACCTCCTCCACTCTACCGGTTTAGTTTTCTCCCATTTCGTATATTATCGTGGATTTGGCTAACCTAGGGTTTGGGTTGAAATGGTTGACTTAGTATGAATCAACTGCGATTTGTTGCGTTGTATCGTGTATGTGATTGATGGTGATGTCAATCATACAATCATCAATTTCATAGACATCAAACTAAACATGAAAAAATAGGAAGAAAACTAAACAGGCCTCGAGGAAAAAAATAAGGTGCATTATCTCCAGGATACAGACACATCCATTACTCCACTTTTAAATTCGTGGTTCTTACAACAAACTGTAAAACAAATTAAGAAAAATCTTACATTCAGAGCAAACGCTACGCACGGTACTTTGTCCTTAGAAAATTCATGAAAGGAACTATGCGGGATTAACAATCAAGAAAATTTGATCTACTGAAAGATTTACAAACCAATTTACAAGCACAAAGGAAGTTCGCCGCTGCACATGACTCAGAAGGTTCATCGGGGGTAGCTTGCGGATAACAGTACCTCCTCTTCCATTGTGTATTGCCTGCTTACTTCGCTAGCATTCATTTCTTCAGAAGTGTATTGTATGCCTGCTTCATTATTAACTAGTTCAATGGGAATGTATTGAACCGGAGCTTCAACCTTATGGTCAGTCATTCTTGTTGTTGTAATACATGGAACCTGCTTCTTCTTGACCAATATGCTCTCGAGTGCCGTCTCCACTTCTCTCATTGTAGGCCGGTCTTCTCCCCTCAATTTAGTACATATTGCTGCTACTGTAGCTACTTCTTGGAGTTCTCCATCGTCCTCTTCCATGACTTGAGCATCTATAATGCCAGGAAGGTTACCTACCGCGAGGAGCTTCCTGAAGTGTGAAAAAAAGGTTGTCTCCATGTTCGGACCGATAAACAAATGATTGCTTTCTACTCCATCCGTTACAAAATGTAGATCCTTTGACTTTTTTAACCCCAAGTTTGACCGCTCGTCTTATTCAAAATTTTGTGTAAATTATTATATTTTTTGTGGTGGCTTGCTTTATTAATATAAAATCTACAAAAATGCCTTAAATCTGACTATATTTTCACATTTTTTTTGAATAAGACGAGCGGTCAAACTTGAGGTCAAAAAAGTCAAACGACCTACATTTTAGAACGGATGGAGTACTTAGCAATTCAATAAGAAGAAAACCAAAACTAAAGACATCGCTCTTGTCTGTTATTCGACCTGTGTAGTAGTACATGGGATCTAGGTAACCCCTTGTTCCCTGAACCTTTGTAGTTACTTCAGTCTGATCAATTAGGATGTATCTTGAAGCTCCAAAGTCAGATACTTTTGCTGTTAAATTGTCATCAAGAAGTATATTAGTGGACTTAATATCTCTATGGAATATAGGCATAGAAGCTTCCGAATGTAGGTAGGATAGAGCTCTAGCAACTTCCAGTGCGATCCTTATTCGGTCAACTCATGGTAGTGATATCGGTCCTTCAACATGGAGATGTTGGTAAAGTGTTCCATTTGAGATGAACTCATACACTAGAAGTGTGACTTCTGTCTCGAGGCAACAACCTAATAGTTTCACCACATTTCTATGATTCACTTGAGAAAGAACTGCAACTTCATTTATGAATTCACCAATTTCTCTCTGTACTAAAATCCTTGATTTCTTGATTGCGACGACCTTTAGATCTATAATTCCTTTGAACACAACGCCATGGCCCCCTCCACCAATTACACGTGCTCTATCAAATTTGTTTGTAGCCTTCTCTAGCTCCCTTAAGGTAATAATCATCCTTTCTCCAATATCAGCATTATGTGATATTAGCTGCTGCAATAGTAACCCATGATTTTGGTCGAAAAATTTCTGTCTCATCTTTTTCATCTTTTGCAGCTTGATTTTATGTATTATGGAGGGAACACCTAATGCAAGAAATAAGATACTTGTGCCACCGCCGACTCCAAGGCCGATGCTTAAACCTGGGAAAATATTGCAAGCTAGAATCTTTAGTTTTAGTGAGTAGCAGGATGCGAGAAAAACTATTTGGTTTCTGGACGATTACAATGAATTTTATATTATTGCAGAAGTATGTTTGAACTTGTGAATGGTACATTTAACGAAAATATGGTAACATGGGCTTACAAAAGCTACCTGTGAATGTTACCCAAAAAAAAAGTTACCTGTGAATGATTTCTTGATCGAAATGCATCCCCCATATGTGAAGGGGTTCCCGTAAGTTCCGCTAGGACACTGGCATTGAAAACTTCCATTGTAATTTTGGCAGCTTGCGTAGCATGAATAGGCTTCTGTTCGCCTGGCGGGTGACATGTGGCTGGTGCTGGTTTGTGCTGAAAGAAAAATACTGCTGGCTGGCTGGTGGCTGATAACTGATGCTGGTTTGTGCAGAGAAAAAAATACTGCTGCCTGGCCACAATCACCATAGCAAGGATAGATGTTTCGAAGTTTGCATTCATCAATATCTAATCAAATGCAAGGACATCAAACAAGTCCGAATGAAGGTTTTGTTTGCAGATTCATATGAAGATAGGGGAATTACAATAAAAGAAAGTTTATTGACTACTACTGTACCTTTGCATCCACCTGGAACATAAGGATTGCCTTCATAACCCTCAAAGCATGAACACAGATAGCCATCCATCATGGATGAAGGAAGAGTAGTTTTGGCAATAGCTGTGGGTACTGCGACATTCGGGGGCCGCGGTCTTATTTGTTGGACATGTGGAATTATTAATTACCCAGTCTAGCGTGGCTGGAAGCCTTTAGGACCTTGAAACATCATGTCCGGGGTGAAATTGAAACTCCGGTCAACTATGTATGCAGCAAGAGGAAAGTTTGGAATGTCAGGACTCAGGAAGCCATCTTATTTGGATCGTGTACAAAGGGTAGCCTAGAACGATGCTTGCCAGACAGAAGCCAATGCCCGTGCAGCTACCCTTTCCCAAAGCACCGCTGTTGGATGTAATCGCCGGACAGATAGCAGTGCAAGAACTGACCAGACTGTTATTTCCGCCCCCAGGATGCTGATATGTATGCTGTCTGTTTGTTTGGCTTATCAGCCATCAATATTTTTCTCTCTGCACAAATCAACACCAAACCAGTCAGCGGTATTTTTCTTTCAGCACAACCCAACATCAGCCACGAGCCAAACGAACGGACGCGTGCTGTTTTGAACGGAGATGTCGATCCGCAGCTGGTGCCGCGCTGCCGAACGGTGGCAGCAGCATCAGCAGCGTGGCAAACTGGCAACTACAGCAGCCACCTTCCCCATATTGCCCGTGTATGGCGTTATGCAGAGAAATCGCACTAGGCTTTCCTTTTTTCGGTGGAGAAGCACTTGCATTGGTTACCGAAATACTATCATTGCGAGATACGTATACTGTTCGTCGATCGAAAATTATATTCTTCGCGATGGCTTGGCTTGGACAGATGTTCTCACGTAGCCACGTGTTTTTAGACTTTTCCATTCAGTTCCGTCCTCTAATAATATCCGCAAGAACTCACGTGCGGCACACACGTTTATTGATGACACATAGGTACTAAAATCGTGTTATTTGAGTGAGCCATGATAAACAGACTAGTCGTGCGAAACGCTTTTAAAAATAATTTTTATTCGCTCTCTCATGTATAGAGAGCTTTAGGTATTCTCAAATCTAGAAGCACATCATTTTTGAGATAGTTGGTCTTTATTTATATAAAGAAAAACTCTCCAATCTATTGTCTAATAGCATTATGGGATTATTATGTATAGACATGGTTACAAATGTTGGTATATTTAGGTGGACCATTTTTTCTTTTCGAAGTTTTGATGTCCTTGACACTTCCGCGTAGAATTGTTCCAGTTTTTTCCTGGTGCTTCGTGCGACTTGTGTTGGTCTCCTCAGATTAGCAATTTTAAAGAAAAAATTTGATGCTTGTTTCTTCTCCTGCTTGGTTGTGGACTTTATTTTTGTTGGTGCCATAACCTTGTGCTTTCCTTGTTTTAATATCCAGCAATGATAATTAAATTTGTTTCGGCTGTAGGAGCCATGCGTATCGGTTGATTCCTTTCAAATAAAAGCTCAGAGAAGGTTTCACGGTAGAAGAATTGTTTTTCAGTTTGGAGGCTGTTTCCTTTCCAGAAAAAATAGGTGGGTAAAAAAACACCGGTGAAAAAAGGGGGCTAGGGGTAAACTCACATGGGGTTTTTCGCTCTAAAAAGCTTCGATAATATTTGGGTATGAGAGGTTTTTGTTGGTAACAAAAGTTTTCAAAAGAACTCAATTCTTTTAGTATAGATACAAGATCTCTAACTCCGACTAGCTAGCTAGTTTCTCTCAGGGAAAAATCAAATAAACTAGTTTGACAAGCTATAAGCTGAAGTCGATCGAATTGTGGTGTAGGATAACCATCTACATAGGCCGCCTATGATTTCCACAGATCTTCTTCACCTACAACTAAAAACTACCGATCTCGCTATTGTGAATTTTGGTACAACATACAAGGGCACAGTCGTTCGCTAGTCAGACCACTCGCTCCGTTCCAAGAGAAACGTGTGCGTGCTACTGCAACTAGGTGCATCGCACCGCCTCCAAGAACAGAAAAAAATGCTTAGTTAAAATATTTAGATATAAATTATCATATTACCAATTTTCTATACCATATACTACCCGTAAGTGATATAAGGTACCGTAAAAAAGCTCTCCTAAAGACCTTGGTGGTGTGACTGCTACAACTCTACGAGTGATCAGCTTCGACGCTAGCTGTACGTACGCTATACGACACCTTGTTCTGTTCCGTTCCGTAGAGGCGGCTTGCTCTACGGAAGTTCTGAACTTCTGATACACGGAAAGTTCCTCTGTCGCTGATCGCTGTGCGGCGCACTTGAGTTTACGCATTATGTAGGGGCCACCAAGGGCTAGAAGTAAAAGACTTGTTCCTCCGACGACTCCTAGTCCAATGTTTAAACCTGAAAAAAAAATTATGACAAGCCAAAGTCCATGACATTGGAGCAAACAGACATATTCAAGCGAAAATGATTTAGTTTGTGACCGATGGCAAGTTTGTAATTAATCTATGCTTTATCAGGAATGCATGAAAATTTATGATGTTACAATTTACAAATATTGAAAATATAATAAGTTCACGTAGTGGCATATTACCTATGAAGGATTTCTTGATTGTAATGCATCCCCTTTTGTGAAAGGATTTCCATAGGTTCCATTATGGCATTGACAACGGAAACCTCCGTGAAAATTTTGGCATAATCCATAGCATGAGTGTGCTTCTGGGTGCTCACACTCGTTTATATCTATAAAAAGTATCTTCAAAACAAATGAAGAAAGACCGAATGTTATGCCATTTATCTAAAAAAACACACCATTCACTATACAGTGATACTATAATATTGGTGTGTATTGAGAAAGGCATACAAACGTAAATGAATCTTGTCTAGATATAGGTTTTAAACAGTACTCTAAATAGTGGGCTATATCAGTTGAAGCCAACTACCTCCATAGTAGCGTTATACTAAATAGCGGATTATAGCGGGTGGGCAGAACTCTCCGCTAAATGTCCAAAAAGCGGCATAAGTCCACATAGACACACCCCTAAGGCTGCCCAGTGGACACGGGACCCCCCGCATGGTATGAGCCAGCTGGCCTGCATGCCGTGCGGGATCCCGTTTTGGGAGCTGCAGCAGCGCACACGATACGAAGCGCTACACGGTAAAGCAATTCGAGGGCCGGTAAATCGAGAGGGAGAGAGGGGGGCATCAGTAAAGGACACGTCGGCGTGGTCCCGCCTCCGGCAGTTGCTTCCCCGCCGAAGCCAGAACCACCGCCGCAGCGCCTCCCCGAGCTGCCTCGTCTCCGCGCTGAGCCGCCCCACCGCCGAGCTGCCCCGTTGCCGAGCTGCCTTGGGGAGCTGCTGGCGGAGAAGACGAGGACGCCGCCGCCGCTCGATTCGCCGCCGGAGCACACCGCACGGAAGCTCTCCTATCCCTAGCCGACGCCGGAGCAGAGCACGGCTGCGGGGTCGGACGTGTGGGGGAAGCCGTCGAGGGCGTGCTCCTCAAGCGCGAGGACGGACACCACCTCACTCTGGAGCTGCTGCGGCTTGTGGAGCGCGTCCGGAACATGAACGGCGGGAGGCGCTTGGGGTCGTAGCCGCCGCCGGCGTCGGGGTGGTGGTGCTTGGGATGCTGCGCGGACACCATGGTCTGGAGCCCCGGCGGGTGCATGGAGGTGCAGGGCTCAAAGTCGAGGAGGTCGTTGGCGGCAACGCTGAGGTCAGAGGCCGGTGGACGCCAAGGACGACAGCGCCGGCGATGACAGGGAGCTCGGGGCCACCGCCCGCGCCGCACATTCCCTTGCTCCACCTCCCCGCCGCCGCGCTCTACCTCCCCGAGTCCACCTAGCTGCTACGTGGGATGGGCGCCGCCGCTCGATCCGCCCGCCCATGGGTCCACCAGCAAGCCCGCCCGCCCATGGCCCCACCAGCAAGCCCGCCCCGAGCTCGCGCAGGCCAGCCAGCTGGGCTGCCGTTGTCCGGGCGCCCGCGGGTGGGAGAGGGTGAGGGAGGGGAGGCGGTGGGCGGCGCCGGGAGGAGGAGGCGGTGGGCGGCGCCGGGGAGGGGAGGGACGGCACCGGGAGGAGGGGCGGCGGAGGGAGGCGATTCGATGCCTCCGCCGCCGATTCGATGCCGCCGCCGTGGCCCGCACGGGCGGAGAGGAGGGGAAGGAGGCGGAGCGGGCGGGGGCGGTGGAGGCGCAGGGAGGCGGCGCGGCGGGCGGGGGTGGTAGAGGGTGGCGGAGGACACTGGAGAGTGGGCGGCGGAGGGAGCCGGCGCCGGCGCCGGCCGGAGGCGGAGGAAGAGAGGAGGGGGAAAAAGAATAAAAAAAGAAAAAGGTCGTGAGCCCTACGACTGGTAGTTGGGATAGTGATGAGATATAGAGGTTGACGGACGCAGAAGAAATTGATTTAGAGGAGAGATTCTGGACAGAAATATTTCTTTTAGAGGGGAGATTTACAGATCCACACAGATAGCCTAATTAAATAGCGTAGTTGTGCTTGATCCAGGAAGTCGTAGAAACTCTATTTGATCGTATTCCTTGAATACCTATGCTTCCGTTTGGGATAGAAGCATTTCCATAATAGCCACTAGGGCACTGACAAGTGAAACTTCCTGGTGTATTCTTGTTATCAATCGAACAGAATTTGATTCAAAGGGTAAAACGATCGAGCGAAGCTAAATTTAGAGGGTAAAAATACGCCGAACATGAGCCTTATCACGGGGAATAAAAACATGGCAGCTAATCTTTTTCTACCTTTGCTTCATTCAGCTCTCTCACCATGAATATCCACAGGCGAATAGGCGATGTTGCTAGTGCCCACATTTCTTAGACGATGACATGTACATATCGTCCTTTTGTCTGCAACAATTTGTTGACACCAAAAATTGGCACCAGGAAGAGGCTGACATGTGGGCCGGATTCGTTGAAAAGATATCATTCGGCAAAGAAGTTTTTCCCCAGAGCATTCGGTAAAGACGTTCTGCGGTCGGGAATGCATCGTCATTCGGCAAAAGAACTGTTTTGCAAAAGGCATTCGGGGGCGCGTGATGATGTGGATCAAGTATAAGGAAAAGAATGGTTTAACTTGGAATGCAAGACGGATACGGTGCCCCGGCGTTTATTTTTTTTAGGAGATAAATAATGTAATCGTAATCGATTAGGAGTCGTATCGAAACATGGGTATAAATATAAACCCATGGTAATTGTAAGAAGTATCGTTCAATCAATCATACAACAAACCGGCCCCGTGCCAACTTCGAGTCCTTTAGTCGAGTCGTCGAGTTCTTCGAGAGGAGTCATCGATCCGTCGACCTCCGTAAGTACCGGCAACCCTGCGCCATGCCTAGTATCATGCGGTGGATTTAGGCTTTGGTTCAGGAAGGTTCCATTGTTAGATCATGAGCCATGCGGTGGGCTAAGTTTTAGCTTGGAACAAGTTATCGGTTCTATTGGATTTTGGCAAGATCTGATAGATCCATTAAGTTACCATGTGTTGCTCTGGATTTTACTTTTATGTTTGATTCACTACAACACTCTTTTGCCCAGTCTAGGTTGATTAGATTCGGTTCTAGTTCATAATGCACTGCGTCTCCATAGCCGATTTCGAAGTCAATCTAGATTGCCACGTGTTGCGGGTTCAAGCTCGTTGGTCTTGTGTAGATCTTGACAGAACCGGGTATCATGCGGTAGATGCAGGTTTTTGGGTCGTCTTAGAGCTAATCATCCGGTGGATTAGAATTCGATTCGATCTGATAGATCTATCATCATCAGCGAAGCATGTTCCTTCCTCACGGAACCCGATTCGGCTATATAGCCGTATTCGGCAGTGTCGCCATGAGTGAAACATGTTCACGGTTTTGTTTTAAATAAAGAATGCTTTTAGCCTTCCGCGATTAGAGTGTATCATGCGGTGGATTGCTCTATTCTTGGTTGGTGGTGTGATTCCAAGTAAGTCGTATCATGCGGTGGATTAACTTGCTTGTTTCATGCTCGACGGGTTGAAAAGTACCTAGACATGCGGTAGACTAGTGCTTTTAGTCTATGCATTCTTGTTTATTACGAAATTATGGTCATGTTTTCGCCCCTTTATTTATCTATCATGCTCTGTTCCTCGTTAATCGGTTATGAATATACGTTTTAATGTTTATTGAGCCGAATACCGATTTTTCGTCATGCTTACGTCACGCATTCGGCAGTGCGCTTCCTGCGTGCTTTGCCGATTGCCGAATGATGCTTTAACTGCTGACAGATAGCTGCTCCATAGCTATATGTCGTTCGAAGCTGGCTCCGTAGCCGCAGATATGGAACTGTCTGGTATTACCCAGTACGTTCCAGGTGTTACCTAAACATCTTTTCTCCCTTTGTCAGTTTTCAGGAAAATTGACTGGCACGCCTTCGGATTCAAATGCTCGGGTCACGTGTGAAGCTAGCTAATTCGGCTTGCTGTGTGCTTGGCGTGAAGTGCGGATTTTACGTCAACACACTTTTTGGCACGCCCGGTGGGACCACAAGCTTCGAAGATGCCTGAATTAAAAGACATTTTGGATGTCACTTTTGAAGAATTGTCTGATGAACATCAACAAATGGTGAAGACTGCTGCAGATCAGTTCATCAAGAAATGCTTGCTGTCTTTTGCTAAGAACAGGAGTGGTGCACCGTTTCTCAAGTCAGATCTGCCAAGAGTTCTTTTGCCAGGACAATCTGATCTTACTGAAGATGAAGAAAGGGAGAAGTTCTCTAGCTTGTTGTACAAGGCTTTAGGAGAAACAATGACCAATCATAATGCTGCATTCCTGAACAGTTTTCGGCTCATACTGGTCAACATCTTTGGCCAACACGTGGATAAGCCTTTTGAGCAAGCGCATGGACAACTTGGTGGCCCAACATATTTCAATGTTCACGCATCGGTTCCAAAACGTCATGGTAAAGGTACTGAAGAAACTGAAGCATCTGGAACCAAAGACGCGAATGGACAGCCGATTCAGCAAGAGCTTCAGCATGCATTGCCGAAACCTCGCACATATGGTGATATGGCATTCGGCACCACGGGAGATCTACCTGCTTCTGCTTACAAGATATCCCCTCTGAACAACAGGCTGCAAAGGGATATGTATGGAAACGGATATTCAGAGTTCATGGATTACAATGCTATTGACGCTCTCCCGAATCCCGGGTATGTTGGTACTACAGGGATGCCTACTGGGAGATCAGGGAATCAAGATACCAATATTGACCTTATGGTGCAAAGGATGACCGATGTATTGCAAAATCAATTCGGTCTGAAGCCTAAAAATCAGGGGTACATGTACTCGTCTCCTTTCCCAGAATGGTACCAAAGGGTATCATTGCCGAATAGAGTCAAGGTGCCTACAGAGTTCACTAAGTTCACAGGACAAGATGATACTAGCACTGTGGAACATATAGCTCGATATCTGATGCAGCTTGGAGAAGCTTCAGCAGATGAAGCTTTCAGAATCAGATACTTTCCTTTGTCGCTGACAGGTCCGGCTTTTACATGGTTTGCTTCTTTGCCTGCTCAGTCAATTTGTACTTGGAAAGACTTGGAGCAGAAATTCCATGCTCATTACTACATTGGCAGTACCGAGAAAAAGTTGGTTGATTTGACCAGCTTAAGGCAGAGGAATAATGAGACACCTACGGAGTTCCTCAGGAGATTTAGGGAAACAAAGAGCATGTGCTTTTCTCTGAATATACCTGATGACCAGCTAGCTGGTATGGCTGTAGCTGGCATGTTGCCTGCCATTCGGGAAAAGCTATTCGGAATGGAGTTCGATGATCTGGGCCAGTTGTCACACAGATTGGCCTTAATGAGTAACCAGGCATATGGTTTCAAGAAAGATGCCAGATTTGCTAAACACAATGATGTAGCTGACATCTATAACCAATTCCTTGAAAGAGCAGATCAAGAAGATGAGTATGAAGATAGTGAGGAGATAGCTGCAGCAGAGATAGTGTGGGGTAAAGAACCAGTCATGGTGAATCAGAGGTGGATTAAACAGAATAAGGGCACCTATGATTTTGATGTAACTAAGGCAGATAAATTATTTGACTATCTTGTAAAAGAAGGCCGGATCAAGCTACCAGAGGGGCATTCTATGCTTCGGCCTGATGGAGTGAAAGATAAGAGGTACTGTGGATTCCATGATAGAAATTCTCATTCCATCAATGAATGCAGGGTTTTTAGAGTAAGGATTCAGAAAGCTATCCAAGAAGGGCATCTGAAATTCGACAATAAGATGAAGTTGGACAATAACCCGTTTCCTCAGAACATGATTGGGTTCTCAATCAATATGGTGAGTGTTGCCGAATCTGGAGAAAAGGGAAAGATGAAAGTCCTGACGTCGAAGGAAGCAAAGCAGAATGGCTCAGTCGATCCTAATCGGCAAATCACGATCGAACAGATTCGCGAGGAAAAGCCTCGCTTCCCGAATAGCCGATTTGAAATTGGGAAATCTTCTAAACCCAGAGTCACATCGCGCATTCTCCTCAATAAGTGGCAGCGTCAGCAAGAAAAAGAGCGCTACCAGAGACATGAGTACGAGGAGGAGAGGAGGGGGTGCGAAGAAAAAGGGTATGAGGGAGAACAAGAGGAATATGTCCGAGAACAAGAACGTGCACATTGGGATTGTGTCTTCTTCAGACACTGTTGGAACGAAGGTTTAAAGCTGCCTACATGGAATAACTGTCCTGAATGCAATAATGGATATGTCGAACATAGGCAAAATGGTGCCAGTCGCCGATCCGTCCACGAAAGAATTGGAAGGATACATCCTAGTGATGATCGGCATCTAAAAATATATAAGAATGATGATCAACCAAGAAAAAGACATGCTGATCGTAGATGGATTGATCATGAAGAAGGAGATCGTGAGTATGTCTGGCAGGAAGGACAGTGGTGTCCACCTGGTTTAAGAAAAAGCCAGAAGAGAAGAGTCCAACGCCTGAGGAATCAAGAGTTGAAGCAAGCATGAACCAGGATGAGATCGATATGGCGTCCAAAAGACAAACCTGACAAATCGGGTCATTCGGCTCCTACATGCATGGTATGTTTCTTGCCGAATGAATTTATGGCTCCAGCTAATCAAATTGTACAGGAAGAGATATTGTCAGAAGTGGATGAAGCCGAGCAATGTGGGTTAATGGCACAATTGATATTGAATAAGCAAGCTATTTTCGAGAAGCCAGTCCAGAATCGGCACATGAAGCCACTGTACTTAAGAGGATATGTCAACGGAAAGCCACTGACGAAGAAGTTTGTTGATGGCGGAGCTGCTGTTAATGTGATGCCATACAATACATTCAGGAAGCTTGGCATGAGCCCTGGAGATTTAACGCCAACAAGCATTGTTTTGAATGATTTTGCTGGAAATCCTTCGGACACCAAAGGATGTGTACATGTAGATCTGATGATTGGGTCTAAGACTCTGCTTACAACCTTCTTTGTTATTGAAGGCAAAGGGGCATACAGCTTGCTACTTGGAAGGGATTGGATCCATGCGAATTGCTGTATTCCATCTACTATGCATCAACAGCTTATTCAGTGGATAGATGATGAAGTGGAAATTGTCCCAGCAGATGATTCAATTAGCGTGGCTAGTGTGGAACCAGCCTTCTGGGAATATCAAGGCATAGATTGTTTCTCAGGTAAGGACTGGGGAGAAGGTCCTGTTGAGCCAGTCAGCAGTAGTCAACAGCCGATCGAAGCAGTCGGCTCTTTTAGTAATTTCTAATGGATAATCCAATCGATGGGACTGATGGGAAGCTAGGACGTGGATTTGTGTCGGCTGATAAATTAGAAGAAGTAGACATTGGAGATGGTGACAAACCAAGGCCGATATTCATCAGTGCTAGCTTGGATCCAGTTTTCAGAGAAAAGTTGATTGAGTTGTTAAAAGAATACAAAGATTGCTTTGCTTGGGATTATTCAGAGATGCCTGGTTTAGATCGTTCCATTGTTGAGCATCGATTGCCGATCAAGCCTGGTTATAAACCTTACAAGCAACCACCCCGAAAAATCTACAAAGATGAAGTGTTGACCGATGTAAAGAAAGAAGTGGAAAGATTAATAGCAGCAAATTTTATTCGGCCATGCAGATATGCAGAATGGATCTCTAATATTGTTCCTGTGTACAAGAAAAATGGGAAGATGAGAGTTTGCATAGACTTTAGAGATCTGAACAGAGCTACACCCATGGATGGATATCCAATGCCTATTGCTGACTCGTTGGTTGATGCTGCTGCTGGATATAAAGTGATTAGTTTTATGGATGGTAATGCAGGGTACAATCAAATTTTTATGGCATTGGAAGATATAGCGAAAACAGCTTTCAGATGTCCAGGACGTATAGGGTTGTTTGAATGGGTTGTCATGACGTTTGGTTTGAAGAATGCTGGTGCAACTTATCAGAGAGCCATGAATTATATTTTTCATGAGTTGATCGGCAAGATTGTGGAGATATATATCGATGATGTTGTGATTAAGTCATTGGATCATGAAGCACATTTGGCCGACATAAGGAAAACTCTAGAGTGCACTAGGAAACATGGGCTCAAGATGAACCCAAATAAATGTGCTTTTGGAGTTTCGGCAGGAGAATTTCTGGGATTTCTGGTGCATGAAGGAGGAATAGGAGTTTGCAAGAAAAGTATGAAAACCATTGATGAAGTTGTTCCTCCAACTAATCTTAAGGAATTACAGTCATTACTTGGTAAGATAAATTTCGTAAGAAGATTCATATCAAACTTATCACAAAAGGTGTTGCCTTTCTCTTCACTGCTGAAAGTCAAGAAGGATCAGAAGTTTGTATGGGGTGACGAACAACAAAAGGCTTTCGATGAAATCAAGGAATACATGAAAGAACCACTAGTATTGGTACCTCCACAGCTAAACAAGCCTTTTAAGTTGTACGTGGCGGCCGATGCCCAAACTATTGGATCGGCCCTCATACAAGAATTTGAGGGAAAGGAAATGGTAGTTGCATACCTTAGCCAGAAATTGCTTGATCCCGAAACGAGGTATTCGGCTACCGAGAAACTTTGTTTATGTGTTTATTACTCCTGTACAAAATTTCGGCACTACTTGCTACATGCCGAATGCATTGTGTATTCAAAATTTGATGTGATAAAACACATGTTGTCTATGCCAATGTTGAACGGAAGGATTGGCAAATGGATTTTAGCTTTGTCTGAATTTGAGTTAAAGTTTGAATCGGCAAAAGCTGTTAAAGGACAGATTATTGCTGACTTCATTACTGAACATCGCGATTCATCAACTAATTTGCTTGAAGTTACTCCTTGGGTATTATTCTTCGATGGATCTTCATGTGACAAAGGTGGTGGAGTAGGTATTTTGTTAATTTCGCCAAGAGGAGAGGTATTTGAATTTGCCATTCCTATTCAACCTACTGTCACTAATAATCAAGCCGAGTATAAAGCGTTGCTCAGAGGACTTCAATACTTGAGAGAAGCAAAGGCCATTGCAGTTGAAATTTTTGGAGATTCAGAATTAGTCATAAGGCAACTAAATGGCGAATATGAGTGCAGAAACGATATCTTAAGGAATTACTATGAGGAATGCAAGCAAATCTTAAAGGAGTTTCAGTCAGTAATTCTGCGGCATATTCCTAGGAGAGACAATGAAGAGGCGAACAGATTAGCTCAAAGTGCTTCGGGTTATAGAGAGCTTCAAGAAGTTTTTGCTAATGATGTATATGCTTTCGGGAGTAATCTGGCAGAAGATGATTGGAGAAAAGAAATTATTGATTATCTGGAGAATCCATCCCGAAAGGTTTCTAGAAAGCTCAGGTATAAAGCTTTAAAGTTTGTTCTTCTTGATGATAATTTATATTATAAATCCTTGGATGGGGTGCTGTTACATTGCTTAAATCAAGAAGAAGCAAAAAGGCTGATAAGTGAAGTGCATGATGGGCTGTGTGGAGCACATCAATCGGCTTACCGAATGAAATGGGTTATTAGGAGAACTGGGTACTATTGGCCCACAATGCTAGAAGACTGCTTTGAATATTACAAGGGATGCCAAGATTGCCAGAGATTTGGAAACATTCAGAGAGTTCCAGCATCGGTCCTGAATCCTATTATCAAGCCATGGCCATTCAGAGGATGGGGAATAGATTTGATTGGCCAGATAAATCCTCCATCTAGCAAGGGGCATAAGTTTGTGCTTTTAGCAACCGATTATTTTACTAAGTGGGTTGAGGCGATTCCATTAAAGAAGGTGACATCAGAGAATATGGTTGAATTTGTTAAAGAACATATCATTTACAGATTTGGAATTCCTCAAACAATCACCACAGATCAAGGAACTCAGTTTACATCTTCAGAGTTCAGAAATTTTGCTGAAAGTATGGGCATCAAATTGTTGAATTCTTCTCCTTATTATGCCCAAGCTAATGGTCAGGCAGAGGCTTCCAACAAGATTATGATTAAAATTATACAGAAGAAGATTGATCGGAAGCCAAGAAAGTGGCATTCGGTATTAAATGAGGCTTTATGGGCTTACCGAATGGCTCCACATGGGGCTACACAGACGTCTCCTTATGAATTGGTATATGGACATCATGCTATCTTGCCATGGGAGATGCAGTCAGACTCAAGGAGAATAAAATTGCAAAAAGATTTAAGTTCTAAAGATTATAATGATTTAATGATGGACGAATTAGAAGATTTGCATTTGATTCGTCTCAGGGCCTTGGAAAATGTTGAGAAAAATAAAATGCGAGTTGCTAAATATTACAACAAGAAGGTGAAGGTCAAGCAATTTGCAGAGGGAGATTTGGTTTGGAAAGCAATATTGCCGATTGGAACTAAATACAGTGCATTCGGTAAGTGGTCTCCGAACTGGGAAGGTCCTTTCAGAGTGGTCAGATACGTGCCTGGGAATGCATATATCCTGAAAACTTTACTAGGAGAGGAGTTTACTGCTGCTATCAATGGGAGATACTTGAAGAAATATTATCCTAGTGTTGAGGTTGATCGCTGATTGAAATATTCAATGTCAGAATGACTGAAACAGCCGGCATTCGGGAAGGAGCCGTCTTCAGAACAAAAATGTTGACAGAAGAAGAAATGGCCAATACCAGAGCGTGTTGCCCTTAGTGCAAATATATTACAAAAAAAATGAGTTTGACAGAGTCATCACATAAGGATTGCAAAAGATAAGTTTTATTGCCGAAATTCCATAATCCCTAGTACAAACTAATGGAACAACCTGTTCAGAACAGACTGGGGATGAATGGAATCGGCAATGGCGGCGCCATGAGCATCAAGGCGATCTATGGAGGCCTCAATATCGTCGATCTCCTCCGGATTGTCATTGGCAAAGCCGGACGGTAGCCTGGAATAGTCAGTGCCAGTGTGCGTCGACATGGCGACTAGGCCTGCGGCAGTGCCCAGACGGATACCGTGTAAGGCCACCTCATCGATACGGCCTGCCGCTGCACCGAGGCGAGCTTCTGGCGTGTCCCCAGGAGCATTCACCTTGTTTGCCAAAGACTCAACCAATGTCTTCAGCCGATCGAGTTCGGCGTCGCGATCTGTAGGATTACGAAGCAACGGCGGGTTAGTCCAAGGTCAGATTGAAGTTAAGCGAACCGCAGAAATTACCGTCGATGGTCTCGAGTAGCTGCTTGCGCTGGTGTTGCCACTCTAGATCTGCGATCCCGGCTTGTTTGGAGATGACCTCCAGCTCGTGCCGAGTGTCGTCACGTTCCTGCTTGAATCGGCGAGCATCGCTGTCTGAGTAGGGCAGATCCCGGTTGGGCCTGGGGGATCGGCTAGATGACTCCGAAGAATCACCCGCTGCAGCCGGAGCCGCAGTCAAGGCAGTAATGGGGTTCCATTGGATGAACCTGAAAACACAAAGAAAGTTGCGAATAAGGCAAAATCTGGAGGAAAGGATAAGGAGAGGCAGACAGTCATCACCTCCGACGAGTACTGGCGCGGCTCCCTTCAGCTTCGTCGACGGCCGGGCGTCTTCCACTGTTGTTGGTCATTGGGGTTGTCTGGAGATTACTGTGCTCAAAGAAGAGGGGGCTCAGGCTAGCAGAAAGCTTGGAAGACGGAGGATTTGATAAAAGATTAGGAGCGCTCAAGGTTCTTATTTATGGAACTAACGAAGAGATCGTGGCCGAAGATTGTGGTGCATATCCCAAAGAGTTCGGAAGGTGGAAAGGATTTTCCAACCGATCGATTTCCATGTCGTTTGGGATTCTTACCGAGTCGTATTCAGTTTTGACTGAATGAGATTCGGCTATGTCGTGTTTGAAGCGTTTTCGGGTCTGACACTGTTATAGCCAGCTTAGCCGAATGAGTTGTCCACAATAAAAAAAAGGGAGATAAGAAATGGCAAGATTGCAGGATTGATAAAGCATTCGGCTATTGACTGTTTGTTACAATTACAAGCCCAAGTACTTTGAGATTACATTTTTAGCATCTGATATAATATTGCTAATGCTCTCTAATAAGTTTTTGTCAGCTTCTTGGGTTCTAGCCAGAGCAGCAAGCTTTGCCTTGAGTTGTTTTTCTTCGTTCAGAGCTGCTGAAGCTTCCTTTCGCATCTTCTCTGTTAATTTGGGAAGCTCAACTATCTTCTTCTCATCAGCTTCAATTTCGGCCGATAGATCCCTCAATTCGGCTTCAAGTGCAGCTTTTCTGACCTTCTTCTTTTCAAGTTCAGATTCCAATTTGGTCAGTAATTCTTTGCTGTTCTGAGCTTGAGTATGCAGGTCTTTCACAGATTGTTTGGCTGTGGATCTCCTTTGTTCCAGAGCTGGTTGAGAAGATTGGTTTTTTAGAGCCTGCTTTACTGCAGCGTATTGTTGATCCAAATGAGAAACTGGTTCCAAAGAAGTTTTGATATCATCAGGGAGTTCTTGGTCAATGGATTCCAGTACATCCCTTAAGAGATCAGCATCTTTGACTTGATCTTGAATACTCTTGTGCAGCAAAGCAAGGATATCTTTCAGCTTTGTTTGATTTTCTTCTGACAGAGTTTGGCCAGAAGATGTTTCTTCCCCTTGTTCGGCAACCAAGTCGTCCACGGCAAAAGAATAGCTGGATGATGAAATGGATTTCTCCTGAAAGAAAGTCTTGCCGAATTAATAACAATCTGCTGAGTAAAAGGGTAGAGAAAGTTGAATGATTTTGTTTACCTCGTTCCTGACTTCCTGAATGGGGGAAGGAAGCCTCTCAGGCTCAATGGAAAGATTCTGTGTATCTTGCTGAGGAGAAGCTGGAAGATTTCTTGGTGAAGATAATGCTTCTGATTGAGGAAGAAGTTGCAAAGCTAAAGATGAATCGTGATGAGGAGAAGAGCTCTCCAAGATTGGATCCATTGAGGATTGTTCTGCAGTTAACAAAGAATGAGTGCCGATGAAAAAGAAGTTAAGAGGATAAAGTGGTAGAATCTTACCAGTCAATGAAGCATCGGCAAGATCTGTACTGATTGCTAGTTGCTGTTCTCTGACCTGAAATCAAGAAGAGATAAAGTTGAGCAAAATACTAATGGCATTATGGTCAAAGGAAGAAGGCTCTGACCTTGATAACTTTTTTGCTGCTTGTTCTTTTCTTCTTTACAACTAAGGGAGCAGTTAAAGGAAGGGTTTTCCTCTTGACAGATGATTGTCTAGTAAGTATTGGATCTAGAGAAGCCTGTCTAGCCATCAATTGAGCCAAGGTAAGAGATTGGTGCCCCAAAGCAGATATTGGGCCTGCAGCTTTGTACAAGATCACCCTGGCAAGAGGGGCAGGTGTTGTATCCTGCAAGATGACAGAATCAGAATCAATCGGGGTTGATATTATTGAAACAGATGAAGGGATAAGCGTATTACCTCTGAAGTTGGCTGATAATCGGGCATTAACTCGAAGCAGAAGGGATGGATTGGCATGTTGAAGATATGATCGTGGAATTCTTGCCACCAGAGAGTGAAAGAAGGATGGGCAGATATTATTGGCACAAAAGGATCAGGTGCATAGATAGTTCCACAGCATTTATAAGTAAAAATCCTTCTTGCCTCTGTGGAATCCTTGACAATCTCCCTAGGCTTAAGAAATTCGTGAAGAAATAGCCTAGGGGGCACTTGGCCACATCCCAACTGTCTAGCCATCATATTTGGCTGGTAATATTCGTAAGTGCTTTGAACCAGCCTTCCTCCACAGAATTCGGCTGGCAGGATGCAGGGCTGGATGAAGGTATTGAAAATCGCTATAGATTGTACATCAGTGCATCCAGTTTCAAAGCTGAATTCGCAAGGGAGAGTGAGGTTGTCATTGTCCAGATATGGAAACCAAAGAGGATGAGCAAAGCCTTTGAAGAAGAGCTCAAACAGTTCACCGATATTCTTGTTGATAGATACAGTGGAGGCAGCTTCTCCATAGGTTTGACAACCTTTGGTTCTCCGGGTTTCTCCTTCTTTGTAATTGATTGAAGGAAAGTCTCGGCTGTTGAGATCGATAGCGACGATTTGATGCATGTACAACTGCAGCCACATTTGGACAAACCACCAAGGACCATTGACACAGGGGATTTTCTTGCTGGTATGCATCAGGTGGGTGGTTTGATTGAGCATATGGTAGACACTTCCCAGGAGGTATTTCCCAAGTGGAATGAGTTTTCCGGCAGCCAGCTCTTCAGCCATCACGATATGATTCAGGGTTGGCTCATTGGCTTTGCCACAGAAGACTGATCTGCATAGCCACATGTTCAGGAAGGCTCTATATTCGACATCGGTCAGAGGGCCATCAGACATATGGTTCTGGATATATCTCTTGTATCCAACCCCTGTTTTTACTCCTGTCTGCTTGGAGGAACCTTTGTGGTCATATGGATATACAGTTCCTGTAACGTTCAGGCCGGTCATCATGTAGACATCGGCCAAAGTAGGAGACATTGGGCCATGACCGAAGAGAAAAGCATTTGCACCATTGGACCAAAAATGGCAAGCTGCAATCAGAAGGTTCTCGTTCTTTGGTGTTTCGGCTAGTGACAGCTCCAGGCAATGAGAAATACGCAGATGGTCCCAGTTCTGTGTTTGGGGGCTTTTGTCATCAGATATCCTTTTGTACCAATTTCTCCAGCCGGCAATTGGGGGCAAAGGCTAGTTCTTGAAGGCGTCTTGCCACTCATGAGGTTTTGTCAATGAAATCTTGAAAGGAACCCTCTGAGATTCGGCCGCGATGAATTCGGAAGGATCTGAATTCCCTACAGGGCCGAGGAAGTAGGATGGAGCTTTTTCCTCAACAGGGATAAGGATTTCGGCAGCTAGGGCCTATCCAGAATGGAAAGAGATGAGAAGAAATTTAAGATGCAAATCGAAAGAAGAATACCGAATGTGCTTGAGGGGATTGAAGTTTACCTGGAGGGCAAAATCTTGGTTCGCCATTTGAAGATTGAGTCTTGGAAGTCGATAACCTAGGGTTCGGATCTGGATGAGAGCTCTGGAAATTCAAAAGAAGAAGCGGGTGTCGAGCAGAACTAACTTGGGAATGTTGAGTGCTTCTGGTCAATTCCGAGATAAAATTATCTTTTATCCCGAAATTGAAGGGGCATGTGTTGACACCAAAAATTGGCACCAGGAAGAGGCTGACATGTGGGCCGGATTCGTTGAAAAGATATCATTCGGCAAAGAAGTTTTTCCCAGAGCATTCGGTAAAGACGTTCTGCGGTCGGGAATGCATCGTCATTCGGCAAAAGAACTGTTTCGCAAAAGGCATTCGGGGGCGCGTGATGATGTGGATCAAGTATAAGGAAAAGAATGGTTTAACTTGGAATGCAAGACGGATACGGTGCCCCGGCGTTTATTTTTTTTAGGAGATAAATAATGTAATCGTAATCGATTAGGAGTCGTATCGAAACATGGGTATAAATATAAACCCATGGTAATTGTAAGAAGTATCGTTCAATCAATCATACAACAAACCGGCCCCGTGCCAACTTCGAGTCCTTTAGTCGAGTCGTCGAGTTCTTCGAGAGGAGTCATCGATCCGTCGACCTCCGTAAGTACCGGCAACCCTGCGCCATGCCTAGTATCATGCGGTGGATTTAGGCTTTGGTTCAGGAAGGTTCCATTGTTAGATCATGAGCCATGCGGTGGGCTAAGTTTTAGCTTGGAACAAGTTATCGGTTCTATTGGATTTTGGCAAGATCTGATAGATCCATTAAGTTACCATGTGTTGCTCTGGATTTTACTTTTATGTTTGATTCACTACAACACTCTTTTGCCCAGTCTAGGTTGATTAGATTCGGTTCTAGTTCATAATGCACTGCGTCTCCATAGCCGATTTCGAAGTCAATCTAGATTGCCACGTGTTGCGGGTTCAAGCTCGTTGGTCTTGTGTAGATCTTGATAGAACCGGGTATCATGCGGTAGATGCAGGTTTTTGGGTCGTCTTAGAGCTAATCATCCGGTGGATTAGAATTCGATTCGATCTGATAGATCTATCATCATCAGCGAAGCATGTTCCTTCCTCACGGAACCCGATTCGGCTATATAGCCGTATTCGGCAGTGTCGCCACGAGTGAAACATGTTCACGGTTTTGTTTTAAATAAAGAATGCTTTTAGCCTTCCGCGATTAGAGTGTATCATGCGGTGGATTGCTCTATTCTTGGTTGGTGGTGTGATTCCAAGTAAGTCGTATCATGCGGTGGATTAACTTGCTTGTTTCATGCTCGACGGGTTGAAAAGTACCTAGACATGCGGTAGACTAGTGCTTTTAGTCTATGCATTCTTGTTTATTACGAAATTATGGTCATGTTTTCGCCCCTTTATTTATCTATCATGCTCTGTTCCTCGTTAATCGGTTATGAATATACGTTTTAATGTTTATTGAGCCGAATACCGATTTTTCGTCATGCTTACGTCACGCATTCGGCAGTGCGCTTCCTGCGTGCTTTGCCGATTGCCGAATGATGCTTTAACTGCTGACAGATAGCTGCTCCATAGCTATATGTCGTTCGAAGCTGGCTCCGTAGCCGCAGATATGGAACTGTCTGGTATTACCCAGTACGTTCCAGGTGTTACCTAAACATCTTTTCTCCCTTTGTCAGTTTTCAGGAAAATTGACTGGCACGCCTTCGGATTCAAACGCTCGGGTCACGTGTGAAGCTAGCTAATTCGGCTTGCTGTGTGCTTGGCGTGAAGTGCGGATTTTACGTCAACACAATTTCTTGAGGCTGGCGTCTCCCCTCATTTTGGGCTTGTTTAGTTTCCCAACTTAGGGTGTGCAAAGTTGACAAAAATGCACGGTAGTTTATTGTAGCATTTCATTTGTATTTGGTAAAAATTGTCCAAATATTGACTAATTAGGCTCAAAACGTTCGTCTCACAAAGTACAACCTTTTTTCGATAAGGGAAACTTTATTAATATTAGTCAATTACACCGAGAATATACAATTACACTAAGATTATTCCCGGCCTCTGCATAGCTAAGATGTACACAACCTAAAAGAGAGTAAAAAAAGAAGACATAAAAATTATATCAAAACAGACTACTCATGCGACTTAACCTTCAGTTTCATACACCAAAAAAGCAGCATATGGACTACGAGAAAGTGCTCTCTAAAAACAACGCCTCCAACAAGGAAACAGCACGCGCACGCGCACGAGCCGTCGTTGCCATGATCCAACCAGTTAAGATCAGATCATCGATTTTCATCGTACAGAGCAATCCATCGAGTTCCAAACAATGCTTCAGCAAGACTATTGTCAGGTACAACCAACTAAGGATAGACCTGAGTATTTCTCCCTGGAGTCGAGAAATCTGAACCAAAAAAGGTATCACCAATTTGAAGCACATAGTGCTACTTTTACTCTCTTAACGAGCCAATACCCCCATACTACCCAATCTCGACCAACAATGATCGGCTATTAACTCACGCTATACCACGATGACTTTGCCACAAAGTAACTAATAGGCACACGTGCAACGTCCGTAAGATCCATCAATTGATGGGAAGTATCAACGGAGTAAAAGATCCGTGGGTCGAAACCAAGATGACTAATCTCTGGGATTGTAAAGAGGATATCAACAATAAATGAAGATGTTGTCGTAAGATGTAGATGCACAAATACCGCCACCGAGTCGACCATCGTTGTGCCCATCAGTGACCGGAGCCGAAGAGTTGCAGGCCGCGCGGGTCCGTTGGTCGCCGTCGCCGCCGCTCTACGCCAGATCTCACTCCGGTGGTCGCGAATGTGAATAGGCCATCAAGAGAAGCCTCGCCGCCGCCATCCCGGCAGCCGCACGGGCTTCCGCACGGCCACTCCGGCGGCGACAAGGAGGAGAGACCGGGGAGGGGGACTGGCGGTGGTGGCGGCGGCGGTGGTCTCTGCCCGCGAGATTTGTTTCGACCCAACTCGGAGAGAAATAGGGTCCGGTTGTTGCGTATACCTGCGTTTTGTGTGTCTAACTTTTCTTACAAAATATAACTAAACTATGTAATTAGTTTTTGATTTTATCTATATTTAGTACTCCATGCATATGCCGGTATTTTGATGTGACAAGAAATCTTCTTTATACATAGTGAATCTGGACCCAAAATCTGGGAACTAAACAAGGCTTTTGTTACTTTTTTTTACCAGTAGCAGCACGCAGGACAGGAGATGTGATGGTGTGAATCCATCAGGCTGCTGCCGGCGGCGCAACGAAGGCGACAAGTCGACACCCTCGTGACTCTGCAAATCCTCGGGGACAAGTATAAATAAATGCGAACAATGGTCGTAGACGCCTATTTTGGGCCAAACGGAACAACAGGCTGATAATGCCATTTGGGCCGAACGAACAATGGGCTGACAAGTATAAATACAGAAATACCCTTCTTATTTTTTCTAAAATTAGTTCCGGGCTCATAAATTTAGTTCTTTTTAGTTGGTTCCTGGTTCTTTCCAATGGGTTTCCTCCACTTTTTAACTATTAGATCTAGGTCCATCAACGACTATAATAATTTCTATGCACCAAAAAATCCTCTTCGTGTTACACATGATTTATGAATGGAAATATTTAGAACAAAAAGAAGAACCAAAAGCCAAACGGATGTATTTCATGAAGGACCTACATAATAATTTGGAGAAAAAAATTAGTGACTAATGCTTGCTATGCGCCGAGGCATTAGAAATGAGTATATGAAGCATTGTTGCCAGGGCTGTAAATAGTTCTCGGGGCAGCTTAGCTGTTCAGGCCTGTAATATAAGTTCACCGGGGATAGCTTGCTGATAACAACATTTCCTCTTCCATGGTGTATTGCCTGCTTGATTCCTTAGTATTTCTAACAGTTAGCATGTAACGAGCCGTAGTTTCATCCCTATCATTTCTCGTTTGTGTTCCATTACATGGAACCTGCCTCCTCTTAACCAGCAAGTTTTCAAGGGTCATCTCTACTTCTCTCATTGTAGGCCTGTCTTCTCCCTTCAGTTTTGTACACATGGCTGCCAGTGCTGCCACTTCAAGAATTTCTCCATCTTCCTCCTCAATGACTTGAGGATCTATTATGTCAATAACTTTGCCTTCTGCGAGCAGCGAGACAAAATGTGAAACAAGGCCATCATCGTCGACAGACCGATAGACATATGGCTTCTTTCTAGTAAGCAATTCTATTAGAACAACACCAAAACTGAAAACATCACTTTTGTCCGTTAGTCTGCCTGTGTAATAGTACATTGGATCCAAGTAGCCCATGGTTCCTTGAACCGTTGTGGTTACTCCTGTCTGATCAGTTGGGATATATCTGGAAGCTCCAAAGTCTGATACCTTTGCAATTAAAGCATCATCAATAAGTATGTTGGAGGACTTAATATCCCTATGAAATATTGGCATTGATGCTGATGAATGTAGATAGGATAGGGCTTTGGCAACTTCCGTTGCTATCCTGATTCGATTATCCCATGATAGTGATACTGGTCCTTCGACATGAAGATGATGACAAAGGGTTCCATTTGAAATGAACTCATAAACTAGCAATGGGACTTCTGTCTCAAGGCAACATCCTAGTAGCTTCACCACATTTCTATGGTTCACTTGAGAAAGGACTACCACTTCATTTATGAATTCATTAATTTCTCTTTGAACTACTATCTTTGATTTCTTGATTGCCACAACATGCAGATCTAGAATTCCTTTAAATACAAGACCATGCCCTCCACCACCAATGACGCGGGCACTATCAAAATTGTTTGTCGCCTTCTCTATATCCCTTAAGGTAATTATCATCCTTTCACCAATGTCTGTGTTGCGTGATATTAGCTGCTGCAATAGTAACCCATGATTTTGCTTGAAAAATTTATGTTTCATCATCTTCACCTTTTTCTGCTTGATTTTCCTCATTATGTAGGGGCCACCAAGGGCTAGGAGCAAAAGACTTGTTCCACCACCGACGCCTAGTCCAATGCTTAAACCTGAAAAAATAATGACAGAACACATTTATGATTTCAGAGTAAAATAACATATCAAGTTGAGAAATGTTTCTTTTGTGAATGTGGTGAGAAAGATTTAGCTTGTGATAAGATAACATATTTCATATGGTGGCTTATAATACCTGTGAATGAGTTCTTGATTGTAATGCACCCCCCTTTTATATTAGAATTTCCATATGTTCCATCAGGACATTGGCAATAAAAACTTCCAGGAAAATTTTGGCATATTCCATAGCATGCGTATGCTTCTTGGTTCTCACACACATCAATGTCTAGGAAATACAGAGAAAGAAAAATATTAACACCGTATGTTAGGAAGACTTTCTGTCGATTCGGTAAGAAGTATAATTACAGCTACAAGATTATATCATTGGTAAAGAGGTGAATTTATAAAGGGAAATAGTGTCAAACGAAAAGGGAAAAAAGAGGCAAGGGAACCTACATCTACCGTGGCAAAACTTTTGTTAATCATATAGTCCTACAAGATTTGCTTGTTACCAGTATTGACTTGTAAGCTGTAACCATTAACTAGTTGGCATCTTTCAAAAATATTAACTAGCAGGGTTGGCATTGTGAGGTACCTTTGCATCCATTTGGGAGCGAAGCATTGCCTGTAAAGCCAGTAGGACACGTGCAAGTAAAACTTCCTGGTGTGTTGCTGCAGTTGCCATAGCAAGGATAGATGTCTGGAGACTTGCATTCATCGATATCTAATAAAGGAACATTTCAGGAGATGCCCATCCAGATTATAGTTAGTATATATAAACAAAGTTGATTGTGGCTTTTCTACCTTGGCATCCACCGAGGACGTAAGGATTGCCCTGGTAACCACGAGAGCACAGGCACCGATACCCGCTGCGACCAGTATGGGCAATGAAACCACGGCAATAGCTGTTGGCACTGCGGCACTCGGGGGCGGACGCATTCGTTGGACATGCGGAGCTGCTGATTGCCCATTCCAGCGTAGCTGGGCCATCCGGTCTAGCGTAATTCTCATATGCAAAATCCTGGTCAACTATGTAGATACCAGGATCGTCAAGACTGGTTGCAAAAGGTGATGAGTCGACGCTACGCTTTTGGATGTGCACGTCGTAGGAAGAGTAGCCCAGAATGATGCTTGCCTCACAGCAGCCAAGGCCACCACAGCTACCGTTCGCCATATATGGGTACGGTAAGACTGAAATAGTAGGATCCTGTGGGCTGAGCATTGGGCAGATGGCAGTGCAAGAACCGACCAAGCCGTGAGAATTTATTGATAGAGACGACAAAAGATCGACCTGGATGTCGCAGCCTACCACCTGGAGCTTGTTTACTGACTCCGCCAGGAAGAACGGGCCGAGCACTGGGAGCCCTCCACCCCATTTCACATTCGAGGTGGTGATCTGGCCATGCGAGTACGGCCCTTGCCCGAATTCCATGCGGGGGCTGCTGATGCGTACCGTGCCGCTGGGAACAGAGATCTCAAGCACTTGCACGGTGCCGTCGCCGAGGAAGAGCTTCGGCTGGCCGTCGTCCTGCAGTGTGCAGGTGAGTTTGAAGCCGGCGGCGTGGTAGCAGCCGGGCTCCACGCCGAACGGGTAGGGGATGCTGATGTCGCCGCAAAGTCTGGTGCAGCTGCTGACTGGGTCAGCGGCGGCTGCCGCGGCACCCCACGGCAGGAGGAGCGTGGCAACTACGGCTACGGCGGCACAGAGCACTGCAACTCCCCTGCTTTCTACCGTTTCCATTAGCGTGGACGCAATGCAAGGACAAAGCCACAGGCCTTTCTCTGTTTGCTTGGGGAAGCATCAATGCCAATATTGTAGCATACACACACACACACACACGGTTTAGCCTCGAAATTACCTGACCAAACTACTTTTCTAGTGATCGTCACATTCATCAGGACCACGGACCACCTCACGCAGTGACTGATTTCTGACGAGTTTTGCGGTCATGAATTATATGTGCACTAAGCCACTGATTTTTTCTTTGGAAATTGGAATACGCGTGGAAATTGGGATGGGTGCGCTGCAACAGCCAATGCAAGAACAAAATTTCCTCATGAGTCGTTGGTCGTTGCTGAAACTCTCGGTTTTTTAATTTCCTCGGGTGGTAAGCAAGCGCCGGCCTTGACGGTTATGTTGGCGCATCCGAGGACTTCGACGTTGTCGCACAACAGCGTGAGGAGTCCAGGATCATATTTTTCGTTCACTAGAGTAATACTTATACGGAGTGGTTGACTGCTAAGCTTGTCCAGCAAGCGACCACCACCACCCTTTGTAAAACAACATTATCACGCATCTGTGGACCGTGGTGTTATAAACTCATGGAAGGGTAGCGAGACAGGGAAGACGCAAATAGGTGTAAATTGATCATAAATTAGTTGGTAAGATTTCTTGTGGTGGAACCTGACCATCAAAGTTCGAGTCCTCGACTCAGTATTGATGTCGCATTTTTTTGAAATTATTTCAGGATTTAGCTGATAGACGACGACTGATGGAGATGTATGAAGTGAATCAGACAAAAAAGAAAAAGGAAAGACGCAGATGGAGAAACTCAAGCTATATGTATGAAGTGAATCAGATGTGGATTGCTAAGGGACTGAACGGAAACGAGGGATATGTATGTTATCTTACCAGGCTCCCTTACAATAGGAAGGGTAAGGGCCTAAGGGGAAGGGGATCTGATCTTTTAACCAGAATAATAAATAAATCTTTTAACCAGCTTGCCTTCCCCAACGACGATAAATGTTTGTTGGTATTTCTTACGATCATGAATAAATCCTTAAGCACACGAATATACTGTTGTAGCATTTCAACCGAAATTATTTAGGGTTTATTTATTTATTCCCAAGGAAAGACGACGGTCAAAAGAAATATTTGTATTCATGATTATAACATAACTATGTAGACCAAACATGGGTAAGACATGGTAACTAAGGTAGTGTGACACAGAAAAGCTCCTACTCTACTAAATGTTCACTGGGCTAACGGAGGAGGTCAAAATCATGTATTAATGTATTTTGGGACATTCTTTTATTTTTATTAGCATAGTGGCACATGCGGCATGCATGTGTTATAGAAAAAGGTTAAATATAATAATTTTTAAATATTACTATGAAAATCTTACTATTACTCTCTTCAAGTTTCCAGCGCCGTCGTTATGAAACCAAACGTGCGGCCGTCTGGCTAGACCCCATTCATGGAAATCATGATGCAGAATCGTCGTAGAGCCTCCTCGAACCGGTCGTTCCGCACGAACGCCAATATCAGCGACACGTAACATATCCAGAAACATGTGGACTCTGATGTCCCTGACCTAAGTCTTGCATTGCCCTTCTCAGGACACCCTTCATCTGGGACTATTGTGAATCATTTTTCTCTCGATTCTGATGCATCTGACATTGAATCGGATGAATGTACTGGACCGGTAATGCTTGTTCTTAACTCGAGCACTCTTTTAACAAAGGAACATCGGAGTGTACTTGATGCCTTCCACCTATTGAAGGAGGACGCTTCTGTTTAGGTTATTGTGGCTAGACTTTGTTATTCATGTCTAGCAATCTAAACTTGGCCCTTGTTTAGTTCCCAAATTTGAAGCCAAACTTTGGTTTTTGGGGATGCGTGCGCCACGGTAGCATTTTGTTTGTATGTGTAAAAAATTGTCCAAAAATTGATTAATTAGGCTCAAAATGTTCGTCTCGCAGAGTACAACAAAACAGTGTAATTAGTTTTTGATTTCATCTACATTTAGTACTCCATGCATGTGCCGACATTTTGATGTGATGGGAATATTCTTTTTGCATAGTGAACTTTGAGGGTGAAATTTGGGATCTAAACAAGGCCTTGGTGCCACAAGCACCCACTGAAATTTATTATCCGCAAAAATCTGAACCAAAACAATTGTTGCCTTCATGCAGAAAATGGTTATGGCCTTGTCAACTGATAAGGCTGTATGGCATGCTGTGATTGAGAATTAATGAGGTGGTACAAGAATTCAAAAGATTGTTCTAGGATGGAATGTGACTTATAGATTGTGCTTTTTGCATCTTTATATTGGCATGGGTAAACAATTAAAATCTGGCTTTGAGTCGGCATGCATTTTTTTTTGCGAGCAGCCTTTCATTAAACAACCTTTATGAATCAATATCACAATGCTCACAATGCAGAAACAAGATAACCATTCTAGATCTGTTGCATTCTTATGTTGGATGAATCTGAATCTGTCGCAACTTATCCTAGCTTTTCAGCCAATGTTCTGGTTTTAAGTTACGTAACAGACCCTTCAATAAACCTTTGTCATGTAAATACACACAAACAACTTGACATATTTTGTTAAGTGGGACTTGTGGATTATCTTCATCGGATTCAACTTATCCTATCTTTTCAGCCAGGGAAGCTAATCTCAAGGAAAACTCTACTGCTCTTCCTGGATTCATGATGTGGGTCCTAGAAAACACCCATGCAAAAATCAAGGAATTTCTTGAGAAAATACTTGGGCTCGTGAACATGCTCCTTCAGTTGGGGACGAGAGCTACGATATGCCTGATGATGTAGTGAGGATGTCCTTCATGCTCTCCATGTTCATCTTCATCGTGGTAACTATAGCTCATATACAATGAGCACAACAACTCATTGACTTCACGCACCGGTGGTTTCTTAGTTTTGTACAATATTAGTTCTAGAATTAGTCATATTCGTATGGTTGGCAATTTGTATGGTTGGCAATGGCCGTGGTTGGTGCCGGTCTTAGTTGTCAGGTTCAGATTCTGGTTTACCGTTATCAATATTCTTAGTGGACTCTATGGTTATCGTGCGGGGTTATTCATGTAATCATATCTTTGAACATCAATGTTTAACATTATCTCCGGTGTGAGTTTTTTTTTGTTGCGAGTAAACCATGAGTCCAGCTTAAAGGTGTTGCTAGGCAAGATTCGGAAACAAATGCTTGTTGCATTAGACAGTACAAAACTTTACATTTTAACATTTACTACAGCACTCGGCGCGCAGACTTTTACACAATATATATTGTGTACTCGGGTTTGTTTGAGCGATATTGTGAACTTCTTTTAGCCTCCCTACGGTTAGATTGGAAGCCCGCAGTGTCATTCATCTACCTAGAACCCATGGAATCCCATTGGGAAGGTGAGGTGTTTGGGCACCTCAAGTTTTGCCACGATAGCGTTTCTTTCCCCAACCTTCCTTGCGTCAAGTATCACCATATGGCAACTGTGATCTGACACTGCATACTGCAAAGAAACAAGCGAAACAAGATGAAGCAATAATGCCAATTGGGCTCACATATGTTTCTCCATGTTGGATGAAGCAACAATGGCAAATTGGTCTGACATGTTTCTCCATCATTGGCGGAGCCACATGCAGGCAAACCTGGGCCGTGGCCCCCCCTTGCTCTAGAGGAAGAAGTGAAGAGCCCATGAAAAAAACTACTACATGTCTTGCAGGAGCACCTGCAAATTAGCATAGCTACATCTATGCATGCATGTCTAAACTCTCACAGTAGTAGTTGATTGCTCTCCTAGTTAGATTTGTTCTCTAATGTTTGGATCCAGCAATTTATATTCTCAGTGTAATAAGACATATGTATTTGTAACTTGGGAGCTTGAACTACTACTACATGTATAGCCCAATTCCAACAAGCACTTGACATACACAAACAAACACAAACACGCCATATGATCTTTAAGGGTACTTGTAACTTGTTGGCTTCTCCTCCTTCTAGGCCAGGGAATAAGCCACACTCTCGAAATCATGAAATTTCGACTACTCCTTGTTGCTCACCATCTTACGTACTAGCTCACCAGCGGTGCGCGTGCTTAGTCTGTTAGTATGCAAGCATAGCAGCGATTCATGTGCCGATTCTCCTTGAGACCCCGGCATATTTGTTTGCTTTCTCATGCTAGTTATATTTTTTTAGTGCAATAAATTAATTTTGCTTTACATGATACAACACTTGAGTTGTGTAGTGTAGCTGTTAAGATTAGGATGAAATTGCCCCCCTTGCCTTCCATCCTGGCTGATCCGCCACTGTTCTCCATGTTGGGTGAAGCGACAATGCCAAATTGGACTGACTGTTTCTCCATGTTGGTGCTTCAATGGAAATGTCGATCTTACCTCTACAAGAAGAATGTAGCTGTCATCCTCCTCCCCACCACTGGTCGCAGCTGCCGCAGACCACAGCCATGCCGACCTGTCGGAGACATCAACCTTCACCATGCCGTCGAAGGGGAAATACGGCAGGAAGCTCCATGAGCCAGAGGCGGCGATGGTGTAGACGAAGCGGTACCTCCAGCTGCAAAGCTCGGGCTGATCGCTGGGAAGTCTACCGGTCTGGTCCGCGTCCGCTGGTCGGACAACCTCCTAACAAAGCATCCTCGGCACGCCCCTCTCTTGTCGAGGTATATTGACACATGCATTGGATTAGTTGTTGTCACCAGTGTCAACAAAACTCCACATCTGGCATCTGGTTCATCTACATGACAGGTACCACTACTACCAATTAAAGAAAAAAAATGAAGCTTTTGGTCACCTGAACAAGGCGAGGCAGCCACTCCCTGCCCTTGGCGACGTTCATGAAGGACGGGTTAAGCTTCTTGAGCCAGTCATAGCCAAACATCATGTGGAAGTGGTACCACTGGTAGGAGTAGCCGGACATGTGGGGCCGCATGCACTACCTCACATCCGCCTCCCTCATAGGCCGCGACACATTTTGAACCCGCTGCTAAGGGTGCATCAGCACCGGGCGGGGGTGGCACGTAGGAGTGGCAGGGGGAGCTCATTAGCATTGGGTCGTGGCAAGACCCGGTGCTAATGGTCTAACATTCGCACCGGTTACAGGCAGCAACCGGTGCTAATGTTGCCAAGGCCCTTTAGCACTGGTTGTTGGCTGCAACCAGTGCAAATGTGAGAGCACTAACACCGGGTCTTGCCATGACCCGGTGCTAATGAGCTCCTATATAATACCTTTCCTCCCCTCGTCCGAGCCAGCATCAACACTTGGAGTTGTGTTTATGTTGTGCTCGGGAGAGGGGAGGTGCTGCCAATTTTTTTAAAAAAATTTGTGAAGATTTCACTCATCCAAGGGGCACTACAAGGTACATTCTTTCATTCTCTTATATTTTTTATTAGCTTGTATTGTTTCTATGCTTTAGAAATAGAGAAATTTGTGAATCAAAATGGAAAGAGAGCTTGTGTTCATGGTGGAGAGAGAGAGCTTATGTATTGTATTTATTAGTTATTTATTTAAAGTTGGAATAGTTATTTATTTTTTTAATGAAAGTATATTTATTTTTATAAAATGAATATATTAATTATAGTTTTAGAAATGTGTTTAGCTTGCCTTATATATGAATTCTAGTTTTATATAATGGAATATATATTAAATGTGTATCTATTTATATATTAAATTTGTATTTAGTTATATATTAGATTTGTATTGTCTTATATATTACCTTTGTATTATATTATATATTATATACTAAATTATACAAATAATTTTTATTGGTTACTAATGCAGATAAATAGGCAATGGATGTACGGGGACAATCACGATACGACGTTTCGTGATGGTCTGAAGGGGTTTCTCGATGCCGCAGAGGCCAACAGGACGCCGTCAGGTTTCATGTTCTGCCCATGCACTAATTGTCGAAATATACAATCGTACAAACCAAGAGGAGCTCTTCAGGTGCATTTGATGAGGCACGGTTTCATGAGCAATTATTCTGTTTGGACGAAGTATGGTGAAAGATGAATTCTAATGGATGAAGATGAAGAAGACGAGGTGGATAACGACATTCTGGTATTGGCTGAATACTACGGGGCCTTTGCAGATGCTGCAATGAGTGATGCCGATCAGGAAGATGCTGCTCAGGAAGATGATGCTCAGGAAGATGACCCTAATGATGGACTTGGGCAAATGTTGCGTGATGCCGAGAAAGACTTCGGCAATGATAAGGAACTGAAAAAGATACCGCGCATGTTGCGGGACCATAAAACTGACTTGTACCCAGATTGCAAAGAGGGGCTTAAGAAGTTGGGTACCACACTTGAATTTCTGCAGTGGAAGGCAGCAAATGGCGTTACCGATAAGGGTTTCGATGAGCTACTGAAACTCGTAAAGAAGATTCTGCCCAAAGGTAACGAATTACCATCGGTAACGTATGAAGAATTAATGGTCGATTATTTCTAATTTTTGTTAGACTTTCTAGGATTTATATTTTTTTTCTAGCCTTTCTTAAAAGAATTAATGTGAAGGCTTTAAAAATAACCTCTATTAGTAAGACCATCTCTAAGAGACTAGCCAAATCGTTTTCTAAAGTTAAATTTAGCTATTGTTAGAGAAAAAACGTTTCTAATAAATGACTCTCCAAATTTAGTGGTTCTCCATCCCACCTCATTCGCTAGCTATTTTTAACTAGCCTATAATCTGTTGGATTACTCTGTTATTTGTTAGTCAAATCTATTTTTGAGAATGCTAATCTGTTAGAGATGCTATAACCATAAAATATATTCCTCTACAAGCGTCTTTGAGTGTCCTCCACGTCAGTCTCCACGCACCTTGCTCTTCCGCTACACAGTGGGAACCACCCGTGACCCCGCGTGAACTCCTGAGTCCCTCGTTCCAAGCCTCGCTTGACCTTCACCACATTTCACCGACCGCCACGTCGCATTCAACACCTACACTTCACAAGCCAAGGGCTGCATCAATTCACACCACGGTTGTCAATCACTCATCATCCAAGGGTGACCACCATTGGTCTCTCATCGTCACCTTCCGGTGTGTCAATTTGATCGGGCCATATGGTGCGACCCAGTTATTAGTCCGGGAGATTTTTGGCTTTTGAAAGGTTGAAAAGCCGAGCTCCAAAAGCTCCCCAAAAGCTGAAACAAACAGGCCCTTAGATTGGAAGAGATTATTATTAGAAATAGTTTTAAAAAGCTTGAAAAATAACGGGAAGGCGCCATTGCAGTTCACACTGCACAATTCAAGTGATCAAATCCCCTTTTTCACCTGATGATCAGTCCGCTGTGCTACACGCAATGACAACAGGAGCAAGTGCGACCGCTGCCGGTCGACGGAGCCCTCACAACGCACCAGCTTAATTTTTAACTGACCTACTCGCTCCTTACACCAGACAAGACCTTGATACCAGCTGGTGCTGGATGCTCGCCTTACCTTCTTCACTTGCCCATGCCTATCTATCGCACACGAAAAAGTACACACGATTCTGTTTCCCTCTCTTATTCTGTTGATGAACATACAAAACTCTAGCTTGCATGCCGGCCTGCCCCGGCCGGGCACGAAAAAGATATTTCCAAGACCTCTCTTCTTCGGCCGGCCGGCGAGGCCGGGCTCAGTGGCCGCCGCCGCTGACGGCCCGGAACTGGCGCTTGGAGATCCTGGGCAGCAGGAACATGCCCACGATCCCGCCGATGAGGGCGAAGCCGGACGCCACGCCGAACGCCGGGATGTTCCCCTTTCCGAACAGCGCGTCCCATGGCCCCGCGCCCAGCGCGATGATCACCTGCACACACCCCAAGCAGTTGCATTGCAGCCGTGAGCACACCCCGTTCAAGGACGGACAGACCCTGTCACGTACGCAAGAGATCGAGTAGCTGCAGATCGAACAGCTAGGGCTCTGCTGACCTGAGGGATGACAATGGAGATGTTCAGGACGCCGGTGCAGAGCCCTTGGCCGCCGCCTTTGGTCGCCGCCAGCTGCGCCGTCACGGCGAAGGGGACGCTGTACAGGATCTGCGCGCATGGTTCACACAGAAAGGTCACGACCTTGCATTGTCAGCGAAAATCCTTGTTGGAGGGTGCCATGGCGACTGGCGAGGCGATCTGCGCATGCTTACAGCGAGAGGGACACCAAGGAAGGCGAACAGGACCAGGCACACGGTCTTGATGCTCGGGCTCGCGGTGATGGCGTCTTGCACGTATCCATGGTAGTCCTTGAGCGACCAGAAGCTGATGAGCGCGGTCGCGGCCATGGCGATGCAGACCATGAAATTGCTCGTCACCCACACGAGCCTCGGCCCGACCTTCCGGCACATCGGCTCGATCAGGAAGGAGCTGAACCCAAGAACAATCTGCACACGTACGGGTGATGAAACTCATGGTCGTCAGTCGTTAAACAATAGGGCCTTATGTTTAGATGCAAAGTTTGGACACAAACTTTACAAAACGACGTAAATACGTCACTGTAGCATTTTGTTTGTATTGGTGAATAATTGTTCAAACATTAATTAATTAGGCTCAAAATATTCGTGCAATTAGTTTTTGATTTTCATCTATATCTGGTACTCAATGCATGTGCCGACATTTTGATATGATGAAAATCTTCTTTTTTATAGTAGAATTTGGGGGTGAAATTTAGGATCTAAACAAGGGCTAGGACAGACAGAATTTGCAATGTGTGGAAATGAAACGAATAATCTTACCGAGTTGAGAAGCAACCCGAATGAGCCTATTCTGACACCTTCGTCAAATGCTGCAATCTGGGCATTGGTTCCCTTTGGGTCGCCGTGGTAGATCTCACGGCCCATCCAGTCGGTGTCGTAGAGGATGAACGGGAACCATGAGAGCTGCAGGGACAGTAGCAGCGTCAGTACACAGAATGGCACCACTACTGGGGAATTCAATCTGAGACACTCTGAAATCAGTGAAGTAGCTAGATATGGCGCATACCCAAGTGAGGCCAGTTACAAGAAGCACGGACGGCATTCCAGTGGGCAAGTTCTTGAAGCCCTGGAAAACAGCAAGTGGACCGGTAGCTTCAACCTCACCGTTTGCTTTTGTTGGGAGGTTTTCATTTCTGTACGGTACTTCCTTGGCGAAGATCAGCGTTATACTCAAGCAGAAGACCAGAAACACCTGAACACAAACAAAAAGAAAAAACACCCAATTTTCAGCATCTATGGAAATGAAAAATCGACATGGGAGAAATACATGTGTATGTAAAGGTTGTTAATCAATACATAGCCAGCTCATTGCCATACACCAGGTATTAGTAAAACTTACCACAGCGACCAGAAATGCACCTTTCAGGTTTGCACAGGCTTCGCAACACGCTTTTGTTTTCAGGAAGGGAAACCACCTGCATGCATATGATGATATCAGTTAAGCAGAAGGCACCTATTCTGTAAATTAGTTCACAGATAGAGATCTGGATAAAATTTATATCGAGAGCCGGACTTACTTGTGCCAATTATTTGTGGAACCAGAGGAGTATCCTAGGATATTTCCCAACGCCATCCAAGAACAGAAGATCGAATTGGCTGCACTAGGGCCATGATGACCTGTTGAGCAAAAAAAGAAAAAAAAACTGCAGATCAGGTTGGAATTCCACTGATGTCACAACATTACTAGTACTGGTTTTTTTCTCTAACCAAATATTGTTACTAAACCCTGAAGTGAGTTAGCCGTGAAAGTTACCTGACAAATCAGCCATTAGGGCACGAGCTGGACCCTGGCAGTCGAATGCGAAATGTCAGATTTCATAATAGTGCATTTTCTCAAACTGATTGGTATGAAACTCTGAAATGTTGGTATAAAGGCACTCACTTGCACAGTATTGTTGGAGAAGTCAAGCAGCCAGAACCCCAGAACATAGACGATCGCAGCATGCCAACGAGGACCATGGTAGAGACTGTATTACACATCATCAAGTATAGGATCAGTTGAGAGTTGAGACTGATGCCAAGCAAAAGATAATTCCTATCTGAGGCAGTAGCCAAGAGTGAAGCAGTTTACCTGCACTCTTCCTTTGTGTCTCCCAGAGCAGCTCCAATGTCTGAAGAAAATCCAACAATCACAACCTGCACAGAATATGCTTGAAAAATATTAATAGGGAACGTTGAGAGAGGAGGAAGAGTGAGTGAGTTTCAGTTCAGTTCAAAGAAAATAGCAATAGAGACTGCGTGTCAGGTTCTCACAGCAAGACAGATGAGCAGACATCCTGTCATAATGAATGGCCTCCGTCTTCCCCATCTCGCGGTGCACTTATCACTGTACAAGCCAACGAGTGGTTGAACCTACAGGGTATATAGAAGAATTAATGGATAATTACTGTAGTATGAGAGTGACATTGGTGCAAAAAAAAAGTACTGTACTCACAACTAAACCAGCAATAGGGCCACAGAGCCACATGAATGAAGTAAGGGCATGTGAAAGCCCCAGTGTCTGCACAAATATGGGCAAAAATTCAGAGACCAGCAAAAAGTAGCAAGTTAAGCTGATTTGTTTTGCACTGCAAAGAAACCTACCTGCAACTGATTCTGATTATGACAAATCAACCATATACATTTTCATTAATGGAGAAAATTACTTGTAATGAATCGGCACGAGACAGTGCCAATTTCATTGATAGAGAAGAGCATTATCGATAAATTTTCTTAGCTGGTCTGTGCATGTCGAGATGCATCGGACAGAACATGTCTTTTTACAAATAGAGGAAAAAAGGGAATATATCTAGCCTAAAGAAGGTTCCTTTTTAATCTGACTATCCAGGTTGCATGGTGTGGTTAGGCAACGTGCCAGATCAAACCTAACAGATTCGCCTGCACATGAACCAATCAGCCTGATGGCACAATGAACACTTTTTATCCAAAGTAGTCCACAGGCATGGCTATAAGAAACATTCCATTCCATCCACAATGAACACTTTTTTTTTACAAGACGACTCATAATGAATAAAACTTTCCAATGGAATGTTTCGATAGAACATGGAAAAACAGATATATTGGACTTCCTGTTATATTTCCTTTGAGATTCCTATGGATTGAGACACTTCTAGGATTCCCAAACTTTTGTTCTGAAGGAGAACACAGTTGCGCATAGGGAAAAATTCTGTAGGAATATGATCCTAAAAAAATTCTTTCTCTAATCGTTTGTTCCAAAGGGGGCCACACTGGTTGATTATTTTTCCTTTTTATTACTATATCTATTTCTATGTTGAAAGATTATTATCATCCCGAAATCTGCCGCTTTATGCCCATAGCTAGATTGGGATTAATTAGTTCAAAAAAAGTGTGGTAAATGGTAAAATTGTATGTGATTTTCTATAATATTTCTACCTAGAATATTTTTTTCTCTGTGGTGCAAATAAGTTTTCCTTAGCCCAGAAAACTATAAATCTAATATCGGCAAATAACCAAATATGTGTTTTCTCTATTTTGTGTCCATAAAAAATACTGGAGGTTGGGGTTTTATTTGTTTGGGATGACCATACATAACGTGTGGTCTTTGTTTGGAACTTTGGACGGTGGGCTAATGGTTGGTTATGGTATGAGGTTTCCTAATCGAGAGTTGTATGCTTCTAGAACTTCTGGCAGAGAATTCATTTAGCGAGAGACTGTAGGTACACCGTCCGACCATGCCCCCTGCGGATTTTTGGGAAGGCTACATACACCTCTTTAAACCATAGGAAGTCATGCGTGTTGCGACTCACATACGAGGTGTCAGGTGAAGTGTAGTAATTCAGAACATACATACTAGTGGTACGTATGTCACTCATGTCCGTCGACCACCAAAAAAATGATGAAACAAATGTTTCGAAATAGTTGTGTACTCCGTACTGCGCAACTAGGAGCAGAGAAAAAGCGGGCAATTAATACTAGCCCAAAGGAGATGCATGCATGATTTTTTTTTGAAAAGTTCATGCATGATTGATCGTTCGGGAAGGATCCATGCCAGCAGCCGAGCTAGGATTGAAATCTAGCTATGACGAATCTATAGTGAAGACCTTGCTGCTCTGCTCCCAGTCCGCTGCCATCATTTGTCCAAAGGAGAACTTGCCGACGGCAGGCATGACGGCCGCCATGGCTCGCCACATAGTTGGCTCCGCCACTCCATGGCGATGCATGGCTAGGCACTCCAATCTAGACGAAACCACCACCAAGTAGAAACAACAGCAAGCTTATTTATTTGGCCAAATGTGCCGATTGATACACTGATCGCGATCCGCGCTACTGTATTTATTCGTATATACGTATAAAGTTTGTTGAGATAAAGACAAACGGAAACACTGGTCAAAGCTACCGTTTCATCAAATTTAAAACACTCCATTAAATACATACACACAACATCTTCTCTTAAAAAAATTTACCGGCGTCGATCGAAAACTCGCAAGCAAATTAATTGTATAGCCTCTGCGCGTGGGCGTTCGGAGATATAATACTCACAAATGTTCGACACGACGAATGAACGCCGTAAAAAATATGCACGCCGGAGCATGTATGTGCACGGGCAGCGCGGCACACGAGAACATATTATAATCTCGTAGCATGCACGCACGTACGAAGAAGAATGAACAAAATTAATCAACATATTATACCTGCACGTAGGGCGTGAGGAGGGAGAGCTGCAGCGCCCACCCGTACTGCACGCCGCCGGCGACCATGCCGGCGAGGATGAGCCTGCCGAGGCTGATCGGCGCCGGGGCTTCCGCCGCGGCCGCGCCGCCGCCCCCGGCGCCGCGGACGCCCACCGTGAGCTCCAGCTCGCCGTCGCCGCGAGCCATGGCGTTGCTACGGCCGCCGGCCGGGCCGGGATCACCCAATACACAAGGCTATATAAGCTGGCCGACCGGGAAATCGTCCAAACGGAATCGAAGAAGAAACCAATTAAGCTTTGGAAGGCGCTAGCTTGAGTCCCGGGAGGGAGACGATCGAAAATGGAAAGGGGCGGGCGAGAGGGGGGAGGAGGAGAGCGAGGTGCGCTGAGAGCGCGTGGAGTGAGGAGAGGCCGAGGCCGAGGCCGAGGTGGGTGTGCGTTTGGAGCCGGAGGGGAGGTGGCTAGGCATTTAAAGGCCGTGCATGCTCTCTCAACACTTATTTGGGCCCGCAGCGCATGGCGTCTTACGTGTACCTTGCTCTGACGAAACTCCATTACCGAGAGAGGACCCAAGTAAGGCTAGGGGAATTGAGGCTAGTTTCCAAATTTCACCTCTAAATTTTATTATGTAAAAAGAAGATTATCATTCCATTAAAATATCGGCGCATGCATGAAGTACTAAATATAAATGAAATTTAAAACTAATTGTACAATTTTGTTGTACTTTACGAGACAAACATTTTGAGCCTAATTAATCAATATTTAGATAATTATTCATAAATACAAACAGCATGCTACAGTATCGCTATAGTACCAAACTTCAAAGTTTGGACACTCAGACTTTGGAACTAAACAAGGCTTGATCGATTTCCCGGCCAGTTGTTCCTGCTGACAGCGACCTTGTGGGCTCGTTTAATAAAACAAATACAGACAAATTTGCTCAGCATCTTCTTCATTGGATCGAGATGTAAGGATCGATATACAATTGGATAGGGATCGTGCTTAATTTCACTTCCACTTTGGGGCTAAAACACCATTTGTTTCTGTAGTCGCTGGAGTACTCTATTAAAGCTACAAATTAAAACAAGTACAGCGCTGACGACGGATGCCAATTCATCATCTAGTATCTACGTACTATAGCTGCCACGTCGGAGTCAAATGCTAAAATCCAATGCCAAGCAGCACCTCCCTGGAGGAATCAATGCGGTGTGGTCACCAATACCGCCACACATGGACGCTTGCACGCAGGAGCACTTTGTTTTATTTCTTCCTCTCGCCTTTTGGACCCATGCTGGTTGGTTCCAAACGTCGGCTTAGGTAGATCACTCGCATCAATTTGCATTAGGTTAGGTCAGTCCCAACCCATCATGTTTATAGGTAGTGTCTATGTTGCCATGTTAGCAAGACATCACCTTAGACACTACATTCTTCAACCCATGATTTCTTAGGATGGATCATTAATAAATTCATCATCTTTTCTCTCTACCAATCATACCTGTTCTTTTTCTATCATGAAGACAATATCCTCTCCAAATGCAAACTTTGGTAGTGTCCTATGCATAGGTTCTCGTGTCGACACTGGGTCTTGCATGAGACCCAGTTTCTTTCTCTTTACATTCTCTCTCTTATTTAATACAGTGTCACACAAGCAAAAAGTCCTACGTGGCAGCCTAATTAATGTTGTAAAAATCATCCTACATGGAGGGTTGAGACTGCCCTTACTGCACTATCCAAAAGGTTATGCTTATTGAGTGAAGCGGTCAATTGAATTGGCAGTGCAACTTGATTTGGCCCTTTGAGTGGTTTCAAAGGTGGTTTTCCGTTTTATAGGCATTTAAAGAAAAATGGTTTAACCTAAAATATTCATAACTAATTCATTTTAAACCAAAAAAATCTGAAACTGGTACACAAATTTTTCTAAAAATGTAACATATATGTTGATGCTATTCTTTGAGTTATTTACATCTTATTTTTCCTATTTCTAGTATTTTTACACAAATTAATAAATCACTAGGAACATAAACAAATAATATCCAAATGATTCAAAGTAGTGCACCAGTAGAAGGACTATATTTTCACAAAAATAATGGTACCGGTTTCATGTTTTTATGATATGAAATGAATTAGTTATGAATTTTTTAAATTAAAACATTTTTCTTTAATTTTTTATAAAACAGAAAACCACTTTAAAACCACCTAAAGGACCAGATTGCCTGGTTTTAATAGTTGGATGGTTCTTAGTGTTCGGTTTTGTAATTAAGGGCTGAAAATTAGATTTTTTTTGTGATAGTTGAAGGGTGTAAACCGTACTTTTTCCTTTTATGTAAAATCAGACTGATTGTAATTTGGAACTTCTTTCTTCTTAAATGAATCAACGGTGCTTCTGCCAATATTGTTTTTTTTTCAAATAGAGTGAAGCGGTCAATTACTTTATATTCCAACGGCGCACAATCGACAGCCGGTTACCTAACCATGCTTCATAGTTTTCTCAATCGACAGCCGGTACACGGTCTATAATCTATACAAACTTTTTTGAAAGCTACGTAGTAGTCTACACAATCTTGTGTGTAGCTGCTTGAGATAAGATTGATGCCTCAGTTTTCTGACTCTGGAAAACATTGGCGGAGTCAAAAAGGCGTTGTTCTTTCTGCTTACACATGGAGAGATACATACTCCTAGAGGAACCACCTATTGTGACTGAAGTGATGGGCTGACGGCTGGGGCTGAGAGGGGAGTTAGGGCAGGGCGGGCAATCAGAAAAGCGAGTGAAGATTGGGAGAGCTCATAATAGAGTAGCTCATGGTGTTGCACAGATAGCTATTAGGTCGAGTCAGCTAGAGCTGTGTCTTTTTTCCCCCTCACTTTCCAGTGTGCGTCAGGGCACTTCTTTGTACATACTGATACTACCTTGCAAACATATATCCATGATCCATTCAATCCAACGCATATGCATGCAATGCAGTAACCAGATGGAATTAATGGGAGGCTACACATCTTGGTATCCGCATCATCTAGCTCAAAGTGGATAACCGGATATCGATCAATCATGCACTCCTTGTTGGGCAGAAGGAATAATCAGGTGGCACGAGCTTTATTCAAAGCGCTTGATGGATAGATTGATTTCGAAAAGTTGCAGAGCACCGGATCCATACCCGCGAGATTGGACGAGGCCTATATTTTTTTTGTTCGACGTGTAGAATAGAATAGACACCCGATGCTGTATTTAATTCGTTCCCCTTTGGGCGCAGGGAAATGCCATTTGATCAGCATCCCCCGGTGCGACGCCGCTTTCGGAATAACCATTGCATCACTGCGCGCCTAGATTAATTGTGTTGATTTCGTACTGTGAATATACAGCATGCATGGGGTTGCTTGTCCGGCCAAGTCTCCAAGGAGGAATGTCCTGTGAATATACACTGTTTGTATGGGGTTGTCCAAGAAGAGAAGGAATGGTTTTCTAGCTTCAACAAGGAATGGAGTACTCACTGCTAGGATGCTACTCCTACTACCCAACAAGTCAAAGGAAATTGAGATATATATATGCTACCATCCAAGACCAAAGAGTGCTAGCTAGATCATCCACATGCAGAAGATTGACTGCAGGCATCCAGAGGATCATATCATCCACAATTCCACATGCATATATGAGGTCATGGAAACATGCATGGGCGATGATGGAGTGGACGTACAACTGGCTAGTCAACCACATCATCCCTCCAACACAATAGAGGATCTACCTATGCTGCGTTTAGATCTGTAAAAAGGATGAAAAGAGTCACAACAGATACTGTAACGTATTGTAGCATTTTTCATTTGTTTGTGGTAATTATTGTCCTATCATGACCTAACTAGGCTCAAAAGTTTCGTCTCGGCGTATACATCAAAACTATGTAATTAATTTTTTTTATTTATCTATATTTAATACTCTATGCACGCGTCATTTGTTATATTTAATGTTTCGATATGACGTCGATGTGATGAAAAATTTGGAAGGAAAAACACAACCCTAGAGAGGTTTTGCTTCCCGAGGTTATCCGGCCAGCCGGTTTCCAGTACCGAGGAGTTAAATTGGCGCCGGCTGCTGGGCCTCCCTGCCCTGCCATGGACAGGTTATGATATAACCGGATAAGGAAGAATGTGATGTGGCCGCGAGACCTAATAACTACCCACTACGCCATGGCCCTGTGCTCCGTCGCCGGACCCTTCCTACTCCACGCCGTCGCGAGCTGAGCGAGCGCGTGTTCTCGGCTACGTACGCGCCATCACCGGTGGTGCGCGCGGCGCCGTGTGGCGGGCATCTCTCTGCCGCCATGGCCCATGGATGGCACCGGCCGGCCGGCTCACGACGCGCACAGATATCATGGAAGCTAGCTATGCCGGCCTCTCGATTATTGGATGCCCTGCGCACGGCGGCCAAGCAGCTAGTGCGATTCCTTCCGGACGGTGGATTATAGTCGTCGGTGCACAGTTGTGGCTAGCTCCGATCCGCCCATCGCCTTTTTGTTTTTCTGCGATACTATACCAAAGTTATAAATATATAATATATGCTACGACGACGAGGACGTATACTATGCCAAAGGCACCAAGCGAGACCACGACGTGCGAGCCTTCTTCTTCCTTTTTGCATCCGGGAGCTGAGCTTAGCTTGCAAATGGAAGTGTGTATAAGGAATTAATACCGGGCGCTTTAGCTGTAAAATACGCCGGAACTACTTGGGAGAGCATATATTTTAGTATTCGCATAGGTATATAATAATTAATGAGGAGAGAATTAAGAACGGGTTCCATATTCCAAAACCCCACATGCATATGGTGACTCCGAATGAAGCATTTCGTATCGTACCTGTTAAAAGTGGTTTATTTCAACAATTATTTTCACGTGTCAGCACCAAGCATTTCCCTGCCTGCATGCCTTAACCCAGGCCGGGCGCAATTATTTCGTGTGGGTGGTGGTGGGGGTATCAGATTATCGGAAGGTACGTACAGTGACTGGCGATGCAACAGCAAGCGCGCAGCTAGCTAGCGCGGCGATGATTCAACCGTGGGAATCGAATATACGGCGCTCGACGACGAGTGCAGCAGGTCTATCCGGCCGGGCACTTTGAGATGCTTATTATTGTTAGGCTTTTCATTCCTTGCCCTTCTCTGATTCCTGTCTGATGCTTGCGGTGCTCTGTGTCGATCGAGACTTGCATTGGGCGCACGCACAGGCCGACCGGCCGGCGCGCCGGGATGCAAAGGCGAATGGCATCTTCTTCCTCCGCGTCGTCTCTGGCTTGGCGCGAATGGACCTGATGAAGCCGCCATGGCCTCCGCCCCTCCCCCATTGACTCGCCGCGCCCGGCGCCCCGGCCCACAGGGAAATCGACACGCCGCGCCGTCGCGTCCGTTCCCTTCCGGCGGCATGCTGAGAGGCACTGCACCGAGAAGACTAATTAATTAAGACTAAGACAAACGGGCCCAACTTAACCGAGAAGGACGTAAAATCGACCTGAATATTGTATCATCACTCTATTATACTAGTCCATCAACCCGTGCAAAATTTTAAGATAAATCAGTTTATTAAAAGAGATATGAAAAACCTAAAGCGAATATTTGTTTATTTCTTGCTTATTTGTTTATTTCTCATTAATATTTTCCAACATAGGATATCTGTAGATAATTTTGTAACACTTTTGTCTGGTTGTACTATAATTCAATTATCGTTACTCTACGTGCTTTTATGTCATCTTTAATGCCTCTCCCTTTGTGTCACACTTTCATGATGTTTAACATATGTAGTTGAAACTTTAGCTTCATCTATATTAGCTAATGTTGTATTTTTGGTATGTTGTGTTCTCTAACCCATTTTCTCCTTCCTAATTAATTTCAACCTTTCCTGCTGTAATTGGTAAGAAAGGAAATTTCTTTCCACCACACGTTTAGTTCAAGCCACTTGTTTTACTCCTTATTTGTATTGAGAATTGGGATTATAGAAGTTGTAGAGTTCAACTTTAGTTACTATAGTGCAATGTTATTGATTCTTTTGTTAGTGGCACATACAATTTCAGCCTGCATCACAGACCCTGACATGATCCATTTCTTCTACTAATGAATTGTCAATGTAGATATATGAATTTTTAGGTCAAAATATAGTAAATTTATCTAATGTAGCAAGTTACATCATGAATCTTCTGTCAGAGGTTAGAGAGGAATTTCGTTTGTGGGAGCTGGCTGGGGCTCGAGGATTGCCTCACATCCTCGCCCAGTTGCCAACAGGATAGGCTTGCAGGCCGGTGTCCTCTAAGATCATGAAGTCTTGTGTTTTTTCCTTATTGTAATTGTAGTATGTGTGAGTGAGGGTTGTTTTTTCAAACAATTAATCCATGTAATGGCCCCAGGGTGCTTTCACCCATTTTTCTTTTTAATACATAGATACGCAGCTCTCTTGCGTGTTCGAGAAAAAAGTGTTAGTGGTATATATGACTGATTAAGGAAGCAACTTCACTGATTGACAAACCATATAAAAATCAATATGCTCATTCTTCCTTGTATGTATGAATGTATATATATGTGGTCTGCATAGGGACGAAAACGGATCGAATACGGATGGATACCACCGGATACAAATACATATAATTTTTTTCCCTCTTGGATTCAGATCGGATACGGATAGTCTTCACTTGTGACGGTTAAGATAGCTATGGATATCGGCATCCTAAATATCTAACTTTTGAAATTCGGATTCGGATCGGTGGCGGATACTAACTATCCAAATTCGGATTCAATTCGAACAGATATAAATCCCTCCAATTGAATACGAACTGATAACATCCGTACCATTTTCACCCCTAGGTATGCATAGTGCCCCTCATAATATATGCATACTCTGCATTCGATTCATTTCGTATATTAATGACGATAAACTGGGAAATTTAGAATCTACTATATGGTACTCTGGGTTATTTCTTTCATAATTGCTGGTGATAGTATTTTAGTCACTGATTTAGATGGTTACTTGAGATCTTTTTAATAGTCAATGAGGCTAACTTGGATGATGATGAAGAGGATTGTTTTTTTTTTGTAATGATAGATTTGGGTATTAGATGTAAGTTGAGGTGTAAGTAATGTTACTTTTATAATGGCTGTGTTAGGCAATCGACATGTGGACATATATGGGAGGTTACTTTAGGTTACTTTCATAATGATAGAGATAGGAATTTTGAAACAAATTGCATACCATTGCTACTGTTGTTTACAATGATTGGTCGAGCTTCAAAATTAGTAGTCAAATATTATCTTTTGAGATTTGTCTATTTTCTAGAGTGTCTTATTAAGATTAATGTAAAAGCTAGAAAAGGAATCCGATCTACACATTTGTGCTCCTAGCGATTATTGTCTAAAGAAGGCACTTATAGGAGTTGACCATGATAAATACCTATGCATTTATGTTACTTTGGACAGAAGTTTGTATTTCTCCTATTCATTCATATAATATAACCCATCAAACAGTCTTGATCATTTATTTTTATTGCGAGTTAGAAGGGTTTTTGTATTTGCCTGGATTTCCTTTAGTTTATTGATTTAGTGCCCATGCTTAACACTGATTCATTTCTTGGAATTTTTTATCCTTCAGATTCCTATGATCTTGCGGATTTGCAGGTTAGATATGCCAAATAAGATACACCATGAAAAGTGCATAATAATTACCAATCCTTGAACGTAACTCATGGACAAATAGAAGTATCAATGTAGATTATTATATTATCCAAGAACGAATTGTTTCCCTACAATATAATTGATTTAATTTAACTTACCGAGGCTCCTGCTTGATGAGCGTTGTTTCAAGGGCCATCATAACATGGTTGTCATTTTGTTCTTCGATCAACTCCTAATTCAAGCTGGATCAGTCCCCATCTTCATGTACCTATCATGGGACTTACTGTTTTCCTTTCAAAAGATCCAAATTGTAAAAGTAAAAATGCTAAGAGTAATACCTGAAGAAAACTAATCCCGGGAGAGATCCTGTTGACTCTAATTATCTTGCATCATTATAAATTAGAACACAACTGCATATTTGATCTGGTACGGTAATGCCGGCCAGAGGGACTGACGGTTCTCGATCTGCCTGCTTCACACCCCAGATCACACAAAGGCTACTTGGACGTACGCGTGGTTGTTTCCTCTGTCATGACTCCAATACAAACGTACTATGAACTGTACGCAGGCTCCAAGAGGAATCGGCTATGGTAGGGAACGCTGTGCGGGTGCCAGAGCCACAATCACGGAGTCCCGGATGGATTGGAGGCTTGGAGTAGATCGACATAAAAGGAACGTCATCGATACCGCGCTGCATGTCACATCCCCGTAGATCGAACTTGTCTCCAGGTTTTCAGTTTCATCATAGCTTGGCTGACCCCATGGGGGCCGGATGATCGCCTGGCGCCTGCTTCCGCGAGCGTGTGTCGTCCCTGTTTGCTCGTACGTCGCGTCGGGCGGCTGCTAGGGTTTCATAATGACATACGCTCTCGATCGTACAATGACAGCTAGGGATATTTTGCGTAGTAGTGGATGACATCGTGAAACCTCTAGGTCAATTATGACGGGCAGAAGCATACATACGTTAATTATTTATTAGAGAGGATATGTTTCTTTATTGGTAAAGGTGGGTAATTTAGATATAGATTAGGGGGTTATTGTAGACTATTTTTATAATGGCAAAAGTGGGTAATTTTTACAAAACATAACAGATTCAATGGCTATGATAATGAAAGTGTGGTGGATTGATGGCTGGATGTTTCTATTTTTTGTGAGAATTTCTAGGATTTATCTTTTTTTCTAGCGCTTCTCGTGAGGATTAACGTGGAGGCTGCAAAAGGAGCCTCTAATTAGTAATAGTAAGATTGTATGTATGTAAGTTCATTCATTGATGCGTCCGAGTTAAATAAGGGCACTCCCAACCCTCCATGTAGGATGGTTTCCATAGCATTAATTAGGCTGTCACATAGGACTTTTTGATTGTGTGGCACTGTATTAAATAAGAGAGAGTGGAAAGAGGAGGAAACTGGGTCTCATGACCCAGTGTATGCATAGGACACTACCAAAGTTTGCATTGGGAGAGGATAGTGTCTTCATGGTAGAAAAAGAACAAGTATGATTGGTAGAGAGAAAATATGATGAATTTATTAATGATCCATCCTAAGAAATCATGGGTTGGAGAATGTAGTGTCTAAGGTGATGTCTTGCTAACATGGCAGCATGGACACTATCCATAGACATGATGGGTTGGGAGTGCCCTAATAAACTCTTGACAGAAACAGGTAATTTCTTGTATCTTTCAGTTTTATCTTTATTACCTCAACTAATTACTCTTCTGCTCTAACTTATCATGCCTGCCATTCATTTTTGTTAGACCAAAAAAATAAAAGCGGCTGAAGCATTAAAGGAGGCTATTTCACGCACAACGTACATATTGCAATAAAGGGCTCTAATTTGCATGTGTATTATTAATTGTGCCTACTATTATCTAAAGACAAAAATCTAAGTTGTGTATGGCGATATTTGTTTTTCTTCAGATTATATAAGTTATAAGCCATGGGTAATAGGGTAGAGTGGTAGAAACCCATTGCGGCATAAGTCACATGCATAGAGGGTAGATCCTGGAGGAAAGCCTAAATTCTCCTGAAATATTCCTAAATATTGGTGGAGTACTACTGCATAGATAATAACCAAGTACAAAACAAACATGACCGTTTCTCAGAATAAGACTGAGGTGGATAAACTGTCCCCAACTTCTTACCTGCCGGCCTGAGCCTTACAAATTTTCTTCATTCTTTTGTGAAGTCGTCAGTAAGTACTACTAGACAGGCGCATATAGTTTTTTGTTCTTGTATTAGTTGAGGATGGCAGCAAGAGAAAACAAATATTATTGATATTCCGTCATGTATTGACTAGTAATAGAGCAGATACCACTTCCATTTTGGCATAGACAAAAGCCTGAGCTGCAATGCAGAGAAAGATATCACAGGTTGCGAGCAGGGCACTCCCTCCGTCCTTTGCTTGTAACACAGGTTGAATGCTAATCATGTTTGATGCAAACCACTCTGTGTGTCAATGTGCCATCACGTTGCTTTATATGTTACCACTATATATAGCGACATCTATACTGCCAACCATTTTCCTGCCTGCCGGCCTGAGCCTTGTGAACATTTCCTCCTTGTGCTTTTTTACTACAGTACGGAGTAGTATTGAAGCCATGGACACTGGCTTCTTAGAAATCAACAAGACTGCTCTGAGTTTGCTTTTGACTAATTTCTTGTTTGGGAAGCACCAAACAGTTTCATTAATATGCTCTCTGCTGGAGTTACAAGGATTGAAGGGTATGAACAAGAGAAGTTCCGTGTTTTGGATATTTCTGTACTTATGATTGACTATTCATTTCGACAAGGCAGAGAAAGGTCCTGTCATCACGTTACAGGTGTTCCCAAGATTTTTTTTTCTCTATCCAAATTATCACTGCATCTATGAATTCTATGTATGTTGGCACTGAGGTTCTGGGAAGTTATCATGGCGTTTCACGGCAAGAGGTGTGTAAACAGCAAGAATGTTTGTCAGTTGTCGCTCTAAAATCGAGATACTTGCACAAAATGGCGGTGTAAACAACAAGAAGGTTTGGTCAATGAAGACATGTTTCTTTTTAAATTCTCATCATAATCTTCCTTGATGGCAGTGGGTATATCCCTATTTGTACAGAATCAGGTAGCATCAAAAGTTCAGTAAGCCCAATTTTGTGTCATTATATCTGTTGATAGGATTTCACATTCTTCAATCTTCACAAAACTACAAGCATAATCTGGACTACTAATATCCTGTATAGTTGGCTGCAGTGACAACAACAACCTGCAGTAGCAGCAAGTAACTTTCCAGAACCAAAAATACCAGCCTAGTTTCTAACTATGCAACATGTTTGTCCCTTTTTGACCCTGGCTGTAATCACCACGGCATGTCCAAGATTTCTTTCTAACCTACTCATTTATACAGCAGCAGCACAACCATCTTAGTTTCCAAGGCTGATCCATACTAGATTACTAGCTCCTCACTCTTCGCCATGTCCTGATGTTCATATATACCCATGCTGGCACACCAAAAAAGAGGTGTTCAATTTATTTGACCCTCCCGGATCACCTTCTGGCTTCAGAGTGAGGAGGAAAGTGAAAAATGTGTTTTTTACAGTGTTGTTCTTCTTGCCATCTCAAGGTGATCCTGGACAGGGTGGTGCCGAGCTGCCTGCAGAACCAAGGGCACAGTGAGAGCATTGCGGCCGCAGGAGCAGAGGCGAGGCAGCTCACCCTGGAGGAGATCCTGTACCCGCCGCCGAGCTGGGAGGTGGACGGGACGCCGGCGCGGCGGAGCTCCCCGAAGGTGTGCCCGGTGAACCTCGACGACTTCTCCGACGACCGGTCGGAGAGCGGCGGGTACTCGCCGGCCGTCAACGAGAGCGTGTCCGTCGTCAGGAGGGCGTCGCTGAGGAGCCAGAACAGCGTGTCCAGGAGGGTGAGCTTCCGGTCGCCTGACGAGTCCGACGTGTTCATCATCCCTGCGAGAAGCGACTCGGACGATGAGGAGGGCGATGATGAGTCCAACGACGGCGATCCTAGGAGGATGTGAACAGAGGAAACTGTAAGCACAGGATTCTTAGCAATTTCATGGTGATACAAACAGTTTCTAATGGGATTTCTGTTCAAAGAAAAAGTAGAGAGAGTTAGAAGGAATCTGACCTCGTAGGTTTACTACATTTTCTTGCCTGTCGATTTTCATCGAGCACGTACAGCATGCAGAAACTGAATATTGCAGTAGTAGCAGACCCGAGGTGCATGCCTGGATCCTTGCATTGACCTCGTTTCAAAATCCTCCATTTGTGATTTGACTTTGCACAGTTTTTTAAATTATATTTTGATCATTTATTTATCTTATATCACATACTTTATGGTTATAATCTTATAATCCAACCATATCAAGTTCTTATTATAAAATTTAAAAATTATTAGCTAAATTATTGATAAAAAATTGCATAGTTTGAATCTCAATTAATATTCATATACGCCTTATAAATAGAAATAGAGGGAGTAATTTTGTACCACATCTTCGTATTTGGGCTCATGAAGAAAGGAACATCAGATGCAACGTAGAAACACGTTGTTGGAACAATTAGCACTTTAACGGTTTATTAATCGATCCATGTATAAATCATGAACGCGAACATGTAAATTTTATTAACTAGTATTCTCTCCGTTTATTTTTGTAAGGCCCAACTTAATTTGGCATGATCTTCTAAACTATACTTTAATTATTTATTTAACATATATTATATCATTTGTGGTTATAAATTTATAATCATTGAAGAGTACGTTTGATTAAAAATCCAACCATATCAAGTTTGCATTATAAAAGTTAAAAAATATTGACTAAATTATTGGTCAAAGATGATAAAGTTTAAAACTTTATATTCATACGCACCTTACAAATATCAACGGAGGGAGTATCATCATGTTACACTAGCATAATTTAAACATGTAGATGGCAATCAATGCTACACCTCTACCGTTGAATAAAAAAGAAACAACGCAATCAACAGAGAAGACACAGTGGCATCTGCTGGGCTTTGGGCTACCTGTCCCTCCATAGTTCCAGCATGGTTGTGTTTTGAAGATATTGTCATGAAAAATATAATGGTGGAATGCGAATTTAATTTGAATACTTGGTCTAAGATTTATAACATATTTAGTTCAAATATATATATATGCACGTTAGATGATGTCGGTAGTTTTGTATTTCTTTTATGTATGCATACACTATGACGCTGATTTTTTTTAAGTATCAGGAGGGGATTAAAACCCCTACTGATTATATTAATATTAAAAAAAGAAAGAAGTAACAAATACAGGAGCAAAAAAGAGAAAAAGAAAGAAAAAAATTACAACACCAACTCAAGCCATTGCTCTATCATCGGTGTGTAGGACTTTTTTGCTCGGTGTCGAAGCAGAGCAAAAAGTTTCTTGAAGCTAAACTTGACTGCATCAATGCTTGGCTGAATATTTCTGAAGATGAAATCATTTCTAGAAGTCCAAATGCTCCAACACATAAGGATGATAATTTCCATAAAGAATGGGACACCCAACTGCTGTCTAAAACTTTCCAGAGGGAGGAATGGGTCCGTTGGGTTATCAATGGTCAGATGCAAGATCACCCAACACTCTCTAGCAAATTGGCAATTAGTAAAAAGATAACCAAGAAGAACGTGGGCTCACCTGCTGTTTTCTTATGGCCGTTAGATGCGACGCGTCCTGAAATTTTCAGGTGATAGCTGGTTTTTATTTTATCACCGCGTCTAGTCGCACCAGAACAACTCAGTCTCTTTTGTTAGGTGACCGAAAGAGGGGCAAACACGTGGCAGGCCCATAGCTACGGCCCACGAGGCAACTAAATTTGGCCCGCGAGGCATGCGCTTCAGGTGACAAGAATAGTTCCAGGCGAAGGCGCAGACTGAGCAGCCGATCCGTGGCCTCGGCGCCCCGTTCGTTTCGCGGCCGGGTTGCAATCTCCTGCGGATCCCGAACAAACCCATCCATCACACCAGAGCAGCTAGCCACCATTCCTCCGATCCCTCCTCCACCCTCCACTCACCTCGCGACACCGTACCACACGAGAGCTTCCATGAGATGAAAGCACCGCCGCCTCACGCGCGCGTGTTGTTCATCTGATCTGATCGATCATCCCTCGCCGCTAGCTGCTTGCGCGGAGGATTGAAGATCATCTCAGTTATTATTTGTCGTCTGTGGTATCGAGATGGAGAGCTACCTGAAGGAGAACTTTGGGGGCGTGAAGGCGAAGCACTCGTCGGACGAGGCGCTGGGGCGATGGCGCAGCGTCGTCGGCGTCGTCAAGAACCCCACCCGGCGGTTCCGCTTCACCGCCAACCTCGACAAGCGCTCCGAGGCCGCTGCCATGAAGCGCTCCAACCAGGAGAAGCTCCGGGTCGCCATGCTCGTCTCCAAGGCCGCCCTCCAGTTCATCCACGGTACGTACGCCAATTCAATTCAATTGCCAACCAAACCAAGAATAATATATTTTCATCTCGATCTGATGATGAATAATAATCCGATCCCATCCGCACTGCGCGTCGCAGGCCTCCCGCCGCAGGCCGACTACTCCGTCCCCGCCGACTTCGCGGCGGCGGGCTTCGGCGTCTGCGCGGAGGAGCTGAGCTCCGTCGTGGAGAGCCACGACGTGAAGCGCCTCAAGGCCCACGGCGGCGTCGAGGGAGTCCTGTCCAAGCTCTCCACCTCGGCCTCCGACGGCCTCCCGGCGTCCAAGCTCGCCAGGCGGCAGGAGCTCTTCGGCGTCAACCGCTTCGCCGAGGCGGAGCCCCGCAGCTTCTGGTTGTTCGTGTGGGAGGCGCTCCAGGACATGACGCTCATGATCCTGGCCGCCTGCGCGCTCGTCTCCCTCCTCGTCGGCATCGCCACCGAGGGCTGGCCCCACGGCGCCCACGACGGGCTCGGCATCGTCGCCAGCATCCTCCTCGTCGTCTTCGTCACCGCCACCAGCGACTACCGCCAGTCGCTGCAGTTCAAGGACCTCGACAAGGAGAAGAAGAAGATCGCCGTGCAGGTCACCCGCGCCGGCTACCGCCAGAAGCTCTCCATCTACGACCTCCTCGCCGGCGACATCGTGCACCTCTCCATCGGCGACCAGGTCCCCGCCGACGGGCTCTTCGTCTCCGGGTTCTCCCTGCTCATCAACGAGTCCAGCCTCACCGGCGAGAGCGAGCCCGTCGCCGTGAACGCCGAGAACCCGTTCCTTCTCTCCGGGACCAAGGTGCAGGACGGGTCGTGCAAGATGCTGGTCACCACCGTCGGCATGAGGACGCAGTGGGGCAAGCTGATGGCCACGCTGAGCGAGGGCGGCGATGACGAGACGCCGCTGCAGGTCAAGCTCAACGGCGTCGCCACCATCATCGGCAAGATCGGGCTCGTCTTCGCCGTCGTCACGTTCGCCGTGCTCACGGAGAGCCTCTTCTGGCGCAAGATCTCCGACGGGTCCTACTTCAGCTGGACCGGGGACGACGCGCTGGAGCTGCTCGAGTTCTTCGCCATCGCCGTCACCATCGTCGTCGTGGCCGTGCCGGAGGGCCTGCCGCTCGCCGTCACGCTCAGCCTCGCCTTCGCCATGAAGATGATGATGAACGACAAGGCGCTCGTCAGGCACCTCGCCGCCTGCGAGACCATGGGCTCCGCCACCTCCATCTGCAGCGACAAGACCGGCACGCTCACCACCAACCACATGACCGTCGTCAAGGCCTGCATCTGCGGCAAGATCAAAGACGTCAGCAGCAGCAGCAGCAGCTCGTCGGAGACCAAGACCTTGACCGCCGACCTGCCGAGCTCCGTCGTGGCCATGCTCTTGCAGTCCATCTTCAACAACACCGGCGGCGACGTCGTCGTGAACCAGGACGGCAAGCGCGAGATCCTGGGCACGCCCACCGAGGCCGCCATCCTCGAGTTCGGGCTCTCGCTCGGCGGGGACTTCGCCGCCATACGCAAGGCGAGCACCCTCGTCAAGGTTGAGCCGTTCAACTCGGCCAAGAAGAGGATGGGGGTGGTCATCCAGCTCCCGGCCGGCGCCCTGCGAGCTCACTGCAAGGGCGCGTCGGAGATCATCCTGGCGTCGTGCACCAGGTACATGGACGAGCACGGCAACGTCGTGGCTCTCGAAGGCGCCATCTTGGAGCACCTCAAGGCCACCATTGACAGCTTCGCCAACGAGGCACTCCGCACGCTGTGCCTCGCCTACATCGACGTCGACGAGGGCTTCTCGGCGAACGATCAGATCCCGATGGATGGGTACACCTGCATTGGCATTGTGGGGATCAAGGACCCTGTCCGTCCCGGCGTGAAGGAATCGGTCGCCATCTGCAGGTCAGCAGGCATTACCGTCAGGATGGTTACAGGTGACAACATCAACACGGCCAAGGCGATTGCGCGGGAATGCGGCATTTTGACTGAAGGGGGCGTAGCCATTGAAGGCCCGGACTTTAGAGTCAAGAGTGAGGAAGAATTATATGAACTGATACCGAAAATACAGGTGATCGAGTCGGTCGATGTACTACTTACCTTTGCCTAACATTTCTTCTGAGTTCATCTGTGTCAACGTGTGCTCTGATTTTCATGAGACAGGTGATGGCAAGATCTTCACCGCTTGACAAGCACACCTTGGTCAAGCATCTTCGGACTACATTCGACGAAGTTGTTGCGGTGACTGGTGATGGCACCAATGATGCACCTGCACTTCATGAAGCCGATATTGGGCTTGCAATGGGCATTGCTGGAACTGAGGTACTACTATCCATGCCATTTTCATAAATTAAATCCTAACCTTTTATTTTACAAAAGTTTATGGAAAACTAGAAATTTAATTGGTAGCTTTATTTTCGGGCATGTTTTTTCTTGCACTATTAATTCTTTGAACATCAGTGTAACATCCACAAGAATGATTCCAAATTCTATTTGTTACACAGCTCCAATATGATTCCTTATTTTTATGTGAAGGTGGCAAAAGAGAGTGCCGATGTTATCATTCTTGATGACAACTTCTCAACTATAGTCACTGTTGCTAAATGGGGTCGATCGGTGTACATCAATATTCAGAAGTTCGTGCAGTTTCAGCTGACAGTCAATGTGGTTGCTCTCATTGTAAACTTCTCATCGGCTTGCTTGATAGGTACTTTATGAAAAAAGTTGACTTTTTTCTTTTGCAAAAAATGATTTATGCTGCAATCCAATCAAATATATGATAGAAATACCTGAATGGACCGTTAGTATTTCCAACAATGTTTCTGTTAATCCAAATTTGTGTTTTGAACTTCTTATACTAAAATAGAAAATCTTTGAACTTATTAATTTGTTTGCTCTGTTAGTTGTTTCTCACCTGTCCTTGTACTTGTGTTTGTTGATGAAGGGAGTGCTCCTCTTACTGCTGTGCAATTGCTCTGGGTCAACATGATCATGGACACACTAGGTGCATTGGCTTTGGCCACAGAACCTCCAAACAATGAACTGATGAAGAGAACTCCGGTTGGAAGGAAAGGAAACTTCATCAGCAACATCATGTGGAGGAACATCATGGGACAGGCCTTGTACCAGTTCCTTGTGATTTGGTATCTGCAGGCTGAAGGGAAATGGCTCTTCGGAATCGAGGGCAGCAACTCCGATCTAGTCTTGAACACAATCATCTTCAACTGTTTCGTGTTCTGCCAGGTAATGTGGCATTTATTTTGCTGTTCTTCGTGTCAAAAAAAATATTTTGCTGTTCTTGACCAAATATATATGCCCCGTTGTATTTACTTTGTGTTCCTTGATGGAATTTTAGCGATAGTTTCCTTAGAATAACATGGCTTACAGTAACCGAGATTACTTGGTACAAAGAACTTTTATCAGAAAATTTGGCATCATTCCACAGAATCCCTACTAAGGCCTTGTTCGGTTCCCTCGGATTTATTTCAGGTGGAATGATAGCCACAACAATATATTTATAATAAATACAACAAAAGATCGGGATTCATGCCGGGTCAGAACAAAAGGGCTTATAATATGTACAATAAGAGACCGTGATTAGTTCTATACCTCTCGACTCATGGATTGATTTCCGGTCTCTCGTTGTGTATATTGTGAGCCTTTTTCGTTCCCGACCCGAAATGAATCCGGTCTCTTGTTGTTCTATTATAAATATCTTCATGTACCTATCATTCTATTGGAATAAATCCGATGGAACCGAATAAGACCTAAAGAGAAAGGTTGAAAGTAGTACCTTGATACTTTCCCCTCTTAAACAAAGGGTTTCTTTTTGGCAATCTGGCAAAGTATGATTACTGGCAGTTTCAAATGTTCGTGAATACTGAATAAACATTCTTTTTCTGAAAACCGTGCAGGTTTTCAACGAGGTGAGCTCAAGGGAGATGGAGAGGATAAATGTCTTCGAGGGCATCCTGGATAACAACGTGTTCGCCGCCGTCCTCGGCAGCACCGTCATCTTCCAGTTCATCATCATCCAGTTCCTCGGCAGCTTCGCCAACACGACCCCTCTCACGTTCACTCAGTGGATCGCCTGCATCCTGACCGGCTTCATAGGCATGCCCATTGCTGTCGCGGTGAAGATGGTCCCCGTCGATTCTTCTCCGTAGGAAAAGCTCTGACAGAAACTGAAGCCTGGCAAGCAAGTTTGGCCCTTGGCATTCTCATAACAGTGGACAATTATTTCCCGACGTAATGTAATGCAGTTAGGTGAGTCGCTGCCCATTTCCCTTGCTGATGATCTAGATGTTCAGCCAAGGCAATGGGGCTTGATTCTGAGAAGTATTGAATAGAACCATGTAGCTCTTAATTTATTTCCTTTACTTCGTCCATGTTCTTCATTTGGAAATTTGGAACAGTATATCAGTGTAAGGCTTGAAATGTTTACACCATCAACGACTTCATAGTTTCATTCATTTGTGATTCTACAAGAGTGTGAGCTTAGTTCTGTTTCCCCGTCACAAGCTCGATTAGCATGGCTGTATACCATGTTAAGAAATGCCTAATTAAGGGATAATCGTGGGCTCATACCAAATATACCCCTGAAGGTTCCCCACATCTATATAATGAACAATCTTGTATTCATCTACGACTAATAAGAAATAGACCCGAAGTTCTACGTATATCTGTGTTCATGTGTTTCTTATGTTTGTGATGGAAAGGGAAACGGGATCTAATCTACATCTTCTCACGCCTCGTTCTTGGATTGGAATTGGGAAAACCGGATCAGGGATCCGATTCTTAACACGTTATCAGCAGCTCTTCCAACTGGGTGAGTAGTTCTTTATTTTGACTTTACGTTGATTTGTTTCCTTGTATTTATTTATTTTATATGATTTATTTTTGGCATAATATATTTATATATATAGCCGAAAGGCCATAATAATTATGGAAATCATATAATGCTTGGAAACATATGGGAAATTAATGAAATATCGATGATGAGACCATACTCTATTTCCTTGCTCTCTCAATTTATGCACAAAGTTAATTTACCCGAAGTAACCTGAAGAAATATAACATATGAATTTGTTTCCATATAATAAGACATCACAAATTGGGATTATAATTATGTGCTCGAATTGTGAGCCAGTAATGCTTTACCAATGTTCTAAATATCGGATAAAGGCTTACAATCTTGGCTACAAAGTGCACAACCCGATGTTGGCATCTTCCTCTCTTTGCTGCTGAAAAAGCATGAGGTATACAATGACCACCCCACCTCCTAGCGACATGAAGTTGCAAAACACTAACAAGTTGTCAATAATATTCTGAGAAGTTTTATTTCATGTTAGTGTGGAAAACTATTATGTGTTCCCGAAGAATCACATTGCTCGTCCTATTTTGGACCATTTTTGCTCATGGAGCATATAATTCTCAGAATGACACAAAGTCGCTGAATAGACACTGGAGATAGTTACTAAACAAGTATAAGCGTAAATCAAATGGTAAATGTAAGTCCCTGTTTGGGCGGCTTTGCATCAAAGCTATTTTGGACAACGCCCTTTCAAGATCTACTGTTGATCTACCAAAAGTAAGAACAACAGAAATACGATAATGAATCCCACATCACTACAGTTAAACTAAATTGGGAGTTGACCCATTCTTCACAAATTATTTGGTGTTGAGAAGCCATAAAAATATTATTTCTAAGGCTGCTAGTGATTGTAATTTGTGAAAGGAATGTAAACGTTGAGATTGCCTGTTGCATTCTCTTCCCTTTTCAAGTCTTATTGTGATTTCTTCATATAAGAGTAGCATGGATTGTTTCGAGTGTCCCAGAAGGATCTTGGTCAATATTTTTGCTCTCGCCAAGCAATTCTCATCCCCTGCCTATCCTTGAGGCTATTGCTAAATATCAGGTTCTCTTCCAAAACGGAATTATAATAAATGTTGCTATAAATGTAAAGGTTAACGGTATGAGTAATTGGGTAAACCATGAACAATAACAAAATGAGCCAGACTATATGACCTTGGATATAAATGCTTGGTAGCATCGGCCTGATGCCGTGCACTTTCCCTTGTAGAATTTCTATTGACAACATTATGCTACATATGACAATTTAAATCCAGAAGATTGCATGTGCATTAAGTAGCAATAATAGTTTCATAGAATTACAACCACTAATCTCGTGTCTCATTTGAAGTTGAGCACAATCCTTTCAGGAGAAGGAAATAAATGCAGTATTCATGCCACTGTCTTAATCTAAGTCCGAGGTCACTGCATATGAAAATATAAATTCAAAACCCCCATCCTCTTAATGTGCATAAGATTTCCTAAAAACATCACCACTCTAGCATACATTAGTCACCACCAGAAGCTTGTGGCTGGGGATTTTGTTAGTATGCTTTTCAGAAATATCTCGGCATTAGGGGGAGATAAATGCCCATCTTGGATAATGCCTTGATATTTATATAGAAGAATAAAATGCACAAAAGTCAAACTGAACTTGTTGTTTAGTGTATATTCCTTTATATATAGAGTTTGCCAGAAAACCATTTGATACATTGAGGAGTAACCATAGTGGTTTAAACATAATGTAAATGCTTCTACCTGAAGTAGATGTGGATATACCCGGGATTAATATTATATCCATATTTGACTTATCGGTACGATCTGTTTCTGCGGGGACGCCTGCGAATGTGATCCAACGCCCTTAGTCAAAGCATATGCTCTTGATGCAAATTCACATTGTATGTGAAAATCTCCTCCAATGAACTCACCCTGCTGGTGATTTGCCTCACGAAGAGGTCCATCTTGAAGATGAAATTCCTAGTGATGCGCGCAATATAATAGTGCTAGGAATACGGAACAACAATGGATCTTTCGTTTTAGGAAATGACGAAGATGTTAATTGAATATTGTGGAAAACGAAAGTGTCGACACCTATCTTGCCTCTCTAATTGCAATGATTCTCCTCGAGAGAACCCGGATCCGGAATAAAGTCCTAGGCACGAGTGCTTGAAGCTCTCTTATCGGGTCAATGAAAAATGCAATTGAGGCTGAACCAAAAATCGCAAAGTAAAAGTTCTGAACCTGAAGTTTGGAAAATTATGGGTCATTATTGATATAATAGGTGGTGAATGCGATGGTTCTAGTGGTCTTGAAATGGACCAATCCCTATGTGTGTTCAATAAACACGGTTCCATTATATATCTGGCAAAGGCATGAATAAAAATATGCAGTTAATAGGATTCTGAAAATCCATCATGAGATCCCAGTAGGACTCATAATTTTGAATTTAAATAAGCAACATTGAAATCTCATACCAATATTACATTTCCAAAGAAGTTTGTCTTCTTTAATGAAAACTACTAGAGAGAATACCTCCGTGTCGAGAGGATATTTCCCTGAAGGATTTTTGTTGAAGAAATAAAAAAACTAGTCTGAGTTGAACACCAAAATTTAATAATTTCTTCCTTGAAGGAGACCCATATAAGACCCGAGAAAGTATGAAAGGAGGAACCAAAAGATCAGAACATTGCCATATCATATAAGACCCGAGAAAGTATGAAAGGAGGAACCAAAAGGTCAGAACATTGCCATATTTTTATATGTGCATATTAGAAGTTTATTTAGTAAGTTTGTGTGTATTGATATATTTTCCACCAGGAGATTTGGAATGTTGGTATCCTCTAATACCCTGAAGGTAGAAACCCAGAAGGTATGGTGTTACTGGCGATTATATCCCCACTGCGTCAGTATGGCAGACTAAAAAGGTGTATATGATCAATTAAGATTATTGAAGGACTATAGATGGTCTCTGATGGACCTTTGCCCTTTTGTTACGCCATTTTGGAGCTACAATTGATTAAATCTTGGATAAATTTATTGTATTATACAATTATATATATATATATATATATATATCGTGGCTTATGACAGAGATGGAAATATGGCACCCCAATTTTCCTTCTCGTTATTCTAGAAGAATAATACATATCTTGAAAAATATGTTAGAGTAAAAGCTTCAACGGATGTTGTCGCTAGGGGGAGCGAATATTGATCTTAATCCATGAGACATTGAGTGTCCTAGAGTATGCCTTGAAGGCATCAATTTGATCTGAAGGATCTATTAATAGATTACTTAGGATTCAGTAGAACGATACTGCGAATCAAAGTGGCTTACCTATACTTACCTCTTGTGTTCCAGAAGATATTTGAGGTGAAATTTCTGAATTGATCCTTATAGTGACATGCAATTTATTTGCAAAATATTTATATGCATAAGCTACCAGAAGAAAGCGTTCTTGCTATAGTGAAATTATCTTGCTTGGTTCAGGGGGAGTACATCTCCTAATAGGTAGCCATTGCCAAGTATTCTATTGAGTATAGAACATTACGATCTAGAAGATTGTAATTTGTCCTGTAGACAACTGTTGTACTCTTTTTTTCTTAGTGAGTTTTCCTGAAGTTTCTCACATAAGGTTTTTAACGAGACAACAATGTGGTAAATGCAAGTTGCGACACTATGCACACTTTCTCCATTTTTTCCCACTGGGTTTTTCGAGTTTTGATGAGGCATGAGTTTGTCGTGGTATTCGCCCGAGAGGGAGTGTTAAGAAATCCCTAATTAAGGGATAATTGTGGACTCATACCAAATATACCCGTGAAGGGTTCCCCACATCTATATAATGATCAATCTTGTATTCATCTACGACTAATGAGAAATAGACCCGAAGTTCTATGTATATCTGTGTTCATGTATTCTTTATGTTTGTGATGGGAAGGGAAACGAGATCTAATCTATATCTTCTCACGCCTCGTTCTTGGATTGGAATTGGAAAAACCGGATCAGGGATCCGATTCTTAACAATAGAGACCAGATTATTTATATTATCTAAAAAAGCTTAATTAGTCACTTCGGGCCGGATTATTCATTATCTAAAAAAAAGCTCGATTAGCAACTGGAGCAAGCCTGGCGCGGTGCCGCCGGTGCGCTAGCCCACCTCCTCGCCGTGCAAGCGTTGTACTTTCGTGGGCCGGTCCACCCGGCTCTGCTAGCTTGATGATACTTCGGTAGGATGGATTGGGCTGGCACGTGTTTTAAAAAAACCAGTTCACTACAGGAACTGAAAAACCGTCGAGTCAAAGCAAATTTGGGAAATCCTCCGTTTCACTACCGAAACCACTGCTGCGCCAAATAGAATGCATTTATGTTTACGTTTTGAAGATTCCACCGTATAAAAAGAAGATTCATATCACATTAAAATACCGGCACATGTATGAAGTACTAAATGCAGATGAAATTAAAAATTAATTGTACAGTTTTGTTGTACTTTACGAGACGAACATTTTAAGCCTAATTAATAAATGTTTGGACAATTATTCATAAATACAAATGAAATGTTATAGTGACACATTAATGGTAAAATGCCAACTTTAATGTGTGAAAGTTGAAAACTAAACGAGGCCTTGGTGTTGTCGTATGTACTTTTGCTTGTGGAATTCGAGGCTATGCGGTCCATGTTCATAATGTCATGGACCAGACTAACCTTTTGCACTTGACTCGCACCATTGAAATTACAACCAACCCCCTTGTACATAACAGAAGGCTCACTCATTCAATCTCTATGTGAAATGTGGTGACATTGAAACAGCCCAAAAGATCTTCAGCCCTTGTTTAGTTCCCAAATTTGGGGGTAGAATTTGGCCCCTTGTAGTGCGTGCGCCACTGTAGTATTTCGTTTGTGTGTGAAAAAATATTCAAAAATTGATTAATTAGGCTCAAAATGTTCGTCTCGCAGAGTACAACAAAACTGTGCAATTAGTTTTTAATTTCATCTGCATTTAGTACTCCATGCATGCTATGACATTTTGACGTGATGGAAATCTTCTTTTTCTTTTTGTATAGTGAACTTTGGGGGTAGAATTTGGGATCTAGCCTCAATTCAGGTGAGAGGACGAATGTTGTACTATGGAATTTAACGCTCGTGGCGTATGGGCAGATAATTGATCTAGCAAAATCCTCTGAAATCTTTTGTCACATGCAAGCTGCAGGTGTACGCCTCATCCAAGGCTTGTTTAGTTCTGGTGTAAAGGTGAGACTTTGCCATAAATACGGCACTGTAGCATTTCGTTTGTATTTATGAATAATTATCCAAACATTGATTAATTAGGCTCAAAATGTTCGTCTCGCAAAGTACAACAAAACTGTACAATTAGTTTTTGATTTCATCTACATTTAGTACTCCATGCATGTTCTCATATTTTGATGTGATGAAAATCTTCTTTTTGCATAGTAGAATTTGGGGTGGAATTTAGGAAGATCAATTCACCTACCCATGCATTTTGAGGACTTGCACTTGCAGTGGTCAAATTGAACTTGGAAAGCAGATTCATTCATTAGGCATAAAAAGTGGCTTCAAATCTGTGGTTTACTGATAGATATGTATTTCAAATATGGGTGGCATGATAAAGCTCGAAGAATTCTTGGAATGCTTGGAAAGAAGGATGTGGTTTCATGGACTTCCATGATTGCTGGATATGTGCAGCATGGCCTTTGTGAAGAGGCTCTTGCGACATTCAAAGAAATGCAGGATCATGGAATTTGGCCGGATAACATAGGACTAGCTAGTGCTGGAATCAAAGCAATGCGCCAGGGCTTGCAGATTCATGCTCGGGTTTATGTGTCTGTTTATTCAGCTGACATTTTAATTTGGAACACGTCGGTAAACCTATATGCAAGATGTGGAAGAAGTGAAGAAGCTTTCTCTTTGTTTCATGCAATTGAACACAAGGATGATATTACATGGAACGGATTGGTCTCCGGTTTTGGACGGCCATGTCTGTTTTTCACGCGCTAAACTTTAGCATCGTCACATCGGATATAAATATGTTAATTAAAAATATTAAATATATATTAATTAAAAAATCTATTACATAAACGAGGAGTAATTTACGAGACGAATCTATTAAGCCTAATTATACAATGATTAGATAATGTAATGCTACAGTAAACATATGGTAATTATGTATTAATTATAGCGAAATTAGGCTTGTTAGGTTCGTCTTGTGAAATAGACATGACTTATGTAATTAGTTTTATAATTAGTTTATGTTTAATACATCTACTTATCACTTATTTAAAGTGCTAAACTTTAGCACTTGGATCCAAACACCTATATGAACAATCTCTCAATGTATTCAAACAGATGGGTCAAGCAGGTGCCAATGTGTTCACATTTGCCGTATATATCTTTGCTTGTGGAATTCCAGGCTCTGTTGTCTATGTTCACAACGTTAAAGTTGAGACTTTACCATAAATATGTCAATGTAGCATTTCGTTTGTATTTGTGAATACTTGTCCAAATATGGATTAATTAGGCTTAAAATGTTCGTATCGTAAAGTACAACAAAACTATATAATTAGTTTTTAATTTCATCTACATTTAGTACTCCATGCATGTGCCGACATTTTGATGTGATAAGAATCTTTTTTTCATAGTCAAATTTGGGGTGGAATTTGGGAACCAAATCCATGTGCAATGCTCCAGCATTAATGTCATGGACCAGACCAACCTTTTGCACTTGACTCGCAACATTGAAATTGCAACAAACTCCCTTGATACAGTGGCACTGTCACCCTAGAAGTTGCAAGTTTCTCACTACAACCACTATTTTACCATGCAAATCCAAATGTATGTTTTCATCATCTTCACGTAGTGCTATAGTGATCAATAAAAACCCAACCAAGATTAAAGATGTGTGCTTAAAAGATCAATGTTTCCATTTTACGTCTCTATTGGTTGTGATAATATCCTACAGATCTTATGACCCAAGGGAATTACCAGAACAAAATTAGATGATGGGAACAACATAAAAGCAGGATTTAACTTTCCCAATACTAATGGTGCAATCAAAGTCCTCATCATTTCGACAACCGGTTCGTCTGGCTTATCAGCACCAGCCAGTAGTATTTTTCTCTCGCAACGAATCAGAACGAATCACCTGTCACCAACCAGACAACAGTATTTTTCTCTCAGCACAAATCCGCACCAGCCACCCGAATAGGTCAAACAAAGGAGAAGACACTACAAGTGGGATCTCAGTTAGATTTCTAGCAGCAGCACACAAAATATATAGGACTTACCCCCACCAGCCGAGTTTTCTTTTTTTTAAAAAAAAATATAGGACTGTTTCAAGGTTGAGCAGAACCGGATGAAGATATCTTATTTCAGAACAGGTACAATCATAAGTGTGTCTTTGTTCTCTGATTAGGTGATGAAGCCACCGAGGACAACAATCGACCATGTGCATATCAGATATTCTGATTTGTTCAAAAACTGACAGATAACAGATAATTAAATCTGTCGACAGACAGCTAGATAGTCCCATGAAGAAAAGCGACTAGCGCCTTCATCAAACAGAAATACAGAATCCTCTAATCCGAAAGGGATTAAATGTTCCCTCGTAAGCGCGTATGGTTCCAAACTTCCAAACATGCAGTACAGCATAAAATTCTGGCCCATCAGCCATCGACAATTCACCATACACATACGTACTCCCATTGGTTACGAAAAGGGAGAGGAGTCATCCCCTAAATGAGCGTGATAGACCTAAACGCTAAAGTGTTGTTATTTACTTCCTTCGATACATTAACCAACCTTGCGTCCAAAAAACTGGTGTTGTTAATAAAAGGAACACTAACCAACCTGAAATTCATGTTCCTCACTGAAACTGCATATTGCAAGTATTTCTTACATGCGTCTTCACTGGGACCAGTTGCATTGTGTAATAAGAGGCACTAGCGCTGATGACACGCACTGTAGCTGCACCATCAATGGGAAGATTAAAAAAAAAACTCGACCGGCGGGGGTATGACAGCCCCCACGCATTTTGCTAAAGAAGACGACCTTCACACGCAGCCATCAACGGGAAGATCAGAAGCAATTGTGGAGGTGGTTACAACTGTGCATCCAGGTCGGCTGCAGTAGTCGAGCCACTGGCGTAGACAGGGTGGAGAACATGACCAGCCACAGGGTCAACATGAACCCATTTCCTCCCAGTCAGCTTGTTGCGCTCGAACCTCACATGGCCTTGCTTCAGGCAGAAGAGAGTGTGATCCTTGCCCATGCCGACATAGTCCCCAGGGTGGAAGCGCGTTCCTCTTTGGCGGACAATGATGTTTCCTGGTTCCACTTTCTGGAAAATTAACACAATGTACACGGCCGGTCAGTTAACAGACTAAGAGCATTAGATCAATTCCAATGTAAGAGTTATTCCGAAAATGAGCATCAATATTCTAAGGCTCCAATTGGTAGTAATTTTGATGCAATTAAGATAATTACTCCGAATACCATCAATGTCATGGCGTAAAAATTAGTAGACGCCATATATTCAAAGGGCGTACCTCTCCGCCAAACTTCTTAACACCCAAATATTTGGGATTGGAGTCACGGCCATTTTTTGTGGATCCAGCAGTCTTCTTGGTGGCCCAGCGTCTGAACACCAAGCTCATTCCACCAGAAGATTCTGGAATCAAGCATATCTCAGGCAGGTAAAATAATTATTTACAATAGCAGAAAAGTGCAAGTTACCCCAACTGCACATTTGTTACCACCTGTTGCGCTAGCATACACTGAAGCATTTGAGATCAGTTCTTTGACATTCACTCTCCTGAAAACCGACGAGAAAGCCATTTTTCTCTTGCAGCAAGTCACCTGCAGCCATGAAAGATTCTGTTAACTATTAGATAAGAAATCTGCATTCAGGCAGGCATTTTTCAGATTTCCAACTTTTAACTAAAACATTTCTTGCTTTAATTTTAGTCTTCTGCCAAGCCTAAGTCTCAATCTAATGTCAAAACTAGCCTCTCACTTAATCGTGATAGATTAGGCCTTATTAGTTCTCCATTTTGCTGTTCTTCATTTGTACAAATTTTCAGTTCTGTCAGACAAAGTAGATACAGGAAGCAAGGCATTCAAAACACAGAGCAAATTGACAAAATACAAAGATAGCTATATGTTTATCTTCAGTTGACCAAGAAAGGAAAATGAATTACTTAACTATAAGCTCCTGAAGATATAATTTTTTAATAATATATCTGAAAAAACTGGACTGACAATTCTTGATAAAAGATTAATTCGTTTCAATGGCATCTTTTCCCCCTAAAGAAATGATGTGTAATACAAAATTAGTGCACATTTAGTTAGAATGACAGAAAACACATTGACCAAGGAACAATGAACCACTTAACTATAAGCTCCTGAATATATAGATTTTTGATAATCTGTCTGAAAAGAAACTGGATCAGCAATTCTAGATAATAGATTAATATACTGTTTCTTTCAACGCTGGACTTCGTTGTGATGACATTTTTCCCCCTAAAGAAAGGGTGTGTAATACAAAATTGTTGCATGTTTTGAATTAGAATGACAGAAAAAATATTAAATACTAGTCCATAGTAACTATGCCAGACAGCGAAAGCATGATATTGCCACTTGGACATTTTGATAGGAGATCAATATTAGGACCTGGACAAATCAGAAAAGAAAACATGGATGCTTTTAAGCTTGGAAGAAACACAGCAAGTACAAGCCTATTCAAAATCAGTACCACTACAATTATGAGAGATTTTTTCTGAAATTACGAGGAAGAACAAGAAAATGGTAAGCACATCGACAGTCATGAGTGAAGGAAGTTATCAAAATGCAGCCATAACAAAATATATGAGAAAGAAAAAAAGGTACTACCGTTTCCTAGGGTGTCAGCTCCTAAAAAACGCTGAACTACATCAATCCACACACACAAAAACATTACCGCTCAGCTTATAACTACAGCCCACAAACCACTGAAGAACGTTTTGGTCAGAGAAGGAAACGCAAAGCAGGTTAGGAGCACGCACTCGGCCAGCCAAGCTATCAGCGGCATTTGCCTAGCGGACATTTCACCGAACAGGTAGCGGTCACATCAGGCACCGATGGCGCCACGCAACACCGCGCAGCACATACCAAGTTAGAGAATCCGCAGCGTATCTGGACGGAATGGATCAAGAAAACTTTGGTATTTCACAGCAAAGAGGAGATCCCGCAGATCGGTAACTGGAAATTCGTCCGAGCAAGCCGAGGGACCATCAAGAGGAAGAGGGAGTCGGTTGGACGAATCGGGACGGACGGGATCCACGATGCAGGCAAGCGGCAGCTACGGGGAGGATGAGGGCGCCGACGAGAGGAGGGAGAGGTGGAAGCGAAGAGTACCTGTGGGTCTGGATCGCGGCGCGAGTGGTGGTGTGCCTGTCGGCGGCGGCGGCGCGGCGAGCCTGCGACGTGGTGCCGTGGTGGCCCTTGGAACGGGCCGCGGAGCGGAAGGGGGCCTTGTTGACAGAATGCACGTGCTACATGATATATTTTAAAGCATAATAAACAAGATGTTTATATTCAATATAAAACCTAAGTAACCTAAAAATAATCATATAATTTATTTTAAATTGTCCATGTTAGGTCCAAATATTAGCAACAGACTTTAGCCCAACATTTATTTGTTTTACAAAATTATCCATATATAACTGGTTTAAATTGGATATAATCTTCTTCGACTTTTAGTCATGATAGTAGGGTGCACACCATGCATGCACATGTATAAAAAGGGCACTGTCAAACTCTATTAATTTCCCAAAAAAATATTATAGTTATAATTAGAGATATGAACCGAACCATTGCATTATAATTTATATGAACTTCTTTCGTTTAATACATTCAAGAAGAACTCTACTATGCTTGTTTAGATTGCTATGATGAAATGAAAATTTTAGCTGGATTTCTTACCCCTTGGTTCAACAAAAGTGAATTTTCTAGCTATTTATTACCTTTAATAGCTGATTTTCCGGCATGAAGTTTGTACGTAACGATGCATGCTCTAATTATTCTCTATTGTTTTTTTTAAATTATCCACGGAATATATGTAGAATGAAGCCATGGGATCATGGTTTTTTACCGCTTATTTTGTTTTCAAAAAACATAGCGGACCCGATGCTATATTTAGTTAAATAACATAGTGTTGGTACTGAGCTCCGCCTCAATCTCCAAATAGCTAAAGAACAAGTAAAATAATAAAAGCTCACACTTGAATAAGAAAGATAATAAGTGATGGACATAGAGAGGGGTGACCCCTATTTATAGGGAGGTCAAGAAAACATAGATAGCGAATCTAACTTGACTTGAACTTCCAAGATCACGCCTTTCATACCGCTCATATCACATCCATGCCGCTTCTCTTTCCCACCTTTGATCTTGTTTCTAAATTCACCATCTTCTGGAAGCAAGCGTAATCACCTCTGTCCTTCCCCCTCCGTCCTTCCGTCCTAGAACTACAAAATTATGGATCTATGTGTTCAATCCAAGGTAAAGGATAACCCATTGTTAGCTTAGCGTAGTGAGATCACACATGACCTTCGATGCACCTTCAATGTTCTCCCTGATCGAAGGTGACAACTTTTGTGTGCAATAATGAAACGATATCTAATATGACTTCCAATAGAAAACTGTCCTCCTCTAGGTCCATCTCTAGTGCGGAGGCAACCTTTCACCTATCCCTCAATACACAGGTAAACACATATTATTTATTCAAGCAACACTAATGACTTATATATTGAAAAACCACGTATATTTATGAACACATTATTCAAAGCTTCCACCAATGTTTAAATTTGGTAGCAAATCGATACATCTCTGTTCTAGCACTTAGGACGGCATAGCTGCCTTTCAAGGCCATCAGTCAAACAGTTTCATTGCATTGTTATCAAGATCACCATACGAGCTTTTCAATGGAATGAAACGACCTCTCTTAGGAAACGGTAGCGCCTTTTTTTTTCTTTCTCATATATTTTGTTATGGCTGCATTTCGATAACTTCCTTCGCTCATGACTGTCGATGTGCTTACCATTTTCTTGTTCTTCCTCGTAATTTCAGAAAAAATCTCTCATAATTGTAGCAGTACTGATTATGAATACGCTTGTACTTGCTGTGTTTCTTCCAAGCTTAAAAGCATCCATGTTTACTTTTCTGATTTGTTCAGATCCTAATATTGATCTCCTATCAAAATGTCCAAGTGGCGATATCATGTTTGCGCTATCTGGCATAGTTACTATGGACTAGTATTTAATATTTTTTCTGTCATTCTAATTCAAAACATGCAACAATTTTGTATTACACACCCTTTCTTTAGGGGAAAAAATGAAATTACAACGAAGTCCAGTGTTGAAAGAAACAGTATATTAATCTTTAATCTAGAATTGCTGATCCAGTTTCTTTTCAGACAGATTATCAAAAATCTATATATTCAAGAGCTTATAGTTCTTTTGGTGGGCAGGCCTACTCGGCGCTCTTCGGGCTGCATGCGCATATGGCAAAGCTATTTTCGGGCCGCGATTGATAGGTTTCAAGCATGGGCCGAATGGGCCCATTGTTTCAGCTTGCTTGCTTCCTCTTGCCGCCCGCCATTGGATGGTAACCGCCTCCGCCAGCAGCTATAGCTCCTCGCGGACACCTCCCAGCCCAGCCCCCGCCGCCTCCTCCGGCCCCGGCGCACGTCACCGGCCTGGCCTCCCCCGCCACCGCCTCGGGATTCGCCGTACCGGTTACTTCCGCACTCGCGCGTAACTCCGCGACCCTCACGGGGAATCAGCGGATGATGACATCCACCGCGCCGCGGCCAAGGCATTCGACGGAATGACGCGCCGGGGAGCGGCGGCCTCGCTGCACCGGTCGCTCACTAGGTTCGTCGCGCATGATGGGACGGAGAAAGGCCTTTCACTCGCCGTGGAAAAGGCCAGGCAATCCGGTGCTCTGGGGTCTGCGGACGTCGCGTGGGCCCTGCAGTCGTGCAGGGGGCGCGGCGATCGATGGCCGCGTGTGCTGGAGATCCACGCGACGTCGGTCGTGCGTGGGCTTGGGGGTGACCGGCTCATAGGCAACCTGCTGATCGACCTGTACGCGAAGAATGGGTTCCTACGGTGGGCAAGGCGGGTGTTTGAGGATCTTTCTGCCAGGGACCATGTGTCGTGGGTTGCAATGTTGTCCGGGTATGCACAGAATGGTCTGGGAATAGAAGCTCTCGGGTTGTTCCGCCAGATGCATCGATCTGCGGTTGTTCCCACTCCATATGTTCTGTCAAGTGTGCTGAGTGCTTGCACTAAAGCCGAGCTTTTTGCGCAAGGTCGGCTGATCCATGCCCAAGTTCACAAGCAAGGGTTCTGTTCTGAGACATTTGTGGGGAATGCGCTCATTGCGCTCTACTTACGATATGGATCTTTTGAGCTAGCGGAAAGGGTATTCTTTGACATGCCGTTCTGTGATAGAGTGACCTTCAATACGTTGATCTCAGGACATGCTCAGTGTGAACATGGTGAGCGTGCTTTGGAGATTTTTGATGAGATGCAATCGTCAGGGTTGAGGCCTGATTGCGTGACAGTTGCTAGTCTGCTTGCAGCCTGTGCCTCTGTGGGGGATCTTCAGAAGGGGAAACAACTACATTCGTATTTACTGAAGGCAGGTATGTCCTTGGATTACATAACAGAAGGCTCACTCCTCGATCTCTATGTGAAATGTGGTGACATTGAAACAGCCCATGAGATCTTCAATTCAGGTGATAGGACGAATGTTGTACTATGGAATTTAATGCTTGTGGCGTATGGGCAGATCATTGATCTAGCAAAATCCTTTGAAATCTTTTGTCAGATGCAAGCTGCAGGTATACGCCCCAACCAATTCACCTACCCATGCATTTTGAGGACTTGCACTTGCAGTGGTCAAATTGAACTTGGAGAGCAGATTCATTCATTAAGCATAAAAACTGGCTTCGAATCTGACATGTATGTTAGTGGTGTACTGATAGATATGTATTCTAAATATGGGTGGCATGATAAAGCTCGAAGGGTTCTTGGAATGCTTGGAAAGAAGGATGTGGTTTCATGGACTTCCATGATTGCTGGATATGTGCAGCATGGCCTTTGTGAAGAGGCTCTTGCGACATTCAAAGAAATGCAGGATCATGGAATTTGGCCCGATAACATAGGACTAGCTAGTGCTGCAAGTGCGTGTGCTGGAATCAAAGCAATGCGCCAGGGCTTGCAGATTCATGCTCGGGTTTATGTGTCTGGTTATTCAAGTGACATTTCAATTTGGAACACGTTGGTAAACCTATATGCAAGATGTGGAAGAAGTGAAGAAGCTTTCTCTTTGTTTCATGCAATTGAACATAAGGATGATATTACATGGAATGGATTGGTCTCCGGTTTTGGACAAAGTGGTCTATATGAACAATCTCTCAATATATTCAAACAGATGGGTCAAGCAGGTGCCAAGTACAATGTGTTCACATTTGTTTCCTCTATAAGCGCTTCTGCTAACCTTGCAGATATAAAACAAGGAAAACAAATACATTGTAGAGCTATTAAGACAGGGCATACCTCTGAAACAGAAGTTTCAAATGCTTTGATTTCACTCTATGGAAAGTGCGGCAGTATTGAAGATGCCAAGATGGAGTTTTCTGAAATGTCTGAGAGGAATGAGGTGTCATGGAATACTATCATCACAAGTTGTTCACAGCACGGACGTGGACTAGAAGCTTTGGATTTATTTGATCAGATGAAGCAAGAAGGTTTAAAACCAAATGATGTCACTGTTCGCACCCAAAATTGGCAGTTGCCTATCAGGTCGAGGGCAACCGGTCAGACCGGTTCTGGAAAGCGGTCAGACCGGTTTCACTGTAGCCGATCTAACAATGGCCGAAACCGGTCTGACCGGTTTCTCTATCCGGTCTGACCGGTTTACTCCGAGTTGGAGTAGAATTAGGAGTCCTAGTCGTTTCCAAATTGTAAAAGGATTCCGTGCGGGGCAAGACCTCCCCACCCTATAAATATAAAGGGCCGTGGCCGATTGAGAGGGATCATCCAATCGATCAAATATTATTTTTCTACTTTTTATCTCCAAACCCTAGCTTTTCCAACCCCTTTGCTTTCCTTGTTTGTCTCGACGGCGTTTAAGGAGGTTCTGAGTTGCCTGACCGATCTCAGAGCAACCCTAGACGCGCCATCTCCGACGGGGTCCCTCCCGAGGTGGTGATTCTAGGCTTTCACCGAAGCCCTAGCGAAACCGGTGTGACCGGATCCCCAAACCGGTCTGACCGGTTTGGGCCGGTGCTGCGGCGAGTGCAAGTTTCTGGTGCTTCGCGATCCAGCGCTCGTGTGTGTTGACTAAGAAAAGCGTCAACATACTTTTGGCGACTCCGCTGGGGATTATAGAAGATCTGGTTTTCAAAGACCGTTCAATCTAAGCTCCAGGCAAGATGGGATCTCGATGTGATCTTGAGATGGATAACATCATCACGGCTTCATTGGAAGATCTTACTCCGGAGGAGCAGAAGAAATTTGAGGCGCTACAAGATTACATGAAGACACAATTTTTGGCTGGCGTCAAGAAAGATCGTCATGGCAAGGTGGCAAGATTGAAGGAATTTGAGCTACCGGCGATCAAATTAAACGACAATCAAGTTGAGGTAATACCCACTGTAAGTAAATCACAAAAAACTCCTACTACAGTTCCTAAAAATAGTGTAGAAAGTGATGAATTGCTTGCCTCATATATTGCTCGTTTAGAACGATTAGAGGATCTTGAAAAAGATAGGATTACTGCTTGCTTCAACAATAATGAAACTAGTAGTAGTGTTCCTAAAATTAATACTAGTGGGGTAGTTTTTCCTAGCTTTTCACCCATACCTAATGTTAACACTGAAAAATATATATATGGTATGCCACCTGAATTTGCCATTGGTCAATCTCTGCCGTTCCAACCGACTGTGCCAAACATGGCCAAACCGGTCAGACCGGATCAGGGAACCGGTCAGACCGGTCTGACCAATGCGCTTGAATTAGTGCATGAGCAACCTATGCCGCTTTCTGTTGTGCCTGATTCAATGGTTTATGCTCACACTAATACTTTGGGTACTGCTAAGCCTCAATTTAGTACAACAATTAACACATCTGCTCAAAGAAATGTTATACCTGATGATGTGTTTGAAAGTTACAGGCTAGCTCAAGCTAAGATTGCTCCCTACTTAAATAAGATGAATTTGGAGAGTGTGCAACCACAACAGCCAAATAATCCTAATTGGGCTGAATTTAATAAATTTAGAGAAGATTTGGCTAATGTAGTAAAAACTAAACTTGGTGTTGATATTGGTAACACAAATTTATATCAAAAACCATATGATGCTGAGTTTGATAATTTTCCTCTTCCACGTGGTTGGCGTATGCCTGATTTGATTAAATTTAGTGGAGATGATGACCGAACCACGTGGGAACATATTAGTCAATACATAGCTCAACTGGGAGAAGCGGGTACATATAATGCTCTTAAAGTGCGTTTATTTTCTTTATCTTTGACTGGTACCGCTTTTGCTTGGTTTTCTTCGCTTGCTCCTGGTTCTATTATATCTTGGGATATGTTAGAGCGTAAATTCCATGATCACTTTTATAGTGGGAGCTTGCAATTGAAATTGACAGACTTGACATCGGTTAGGCAAAGTAGAAATGAAACTGTTTCTGCTTACATTAAGAGGTTTAAAGAAACTAAGAACCGTTGTTTCAATTTGTCAATCACTGATATGGACCTTGCTGATATTTGTTTAAAGGGTTTAAGGTCGTCCATAAGAGATAGAATAGAGGGTTCTGATTTTCTTTCGGTTGCACAAGTTCAAATTAGAGCTTTAGTTGTTGAAAACCGAATGAATAAGGAAAAAGAAAGAGATACTTCTAGATCACGTCGTTCTAATGTTCATATGATTGATTATGAGTCTCATAATTCAAGTGATAGTGATAAAGAAGTACTTGCTGCTGAATTTGTATGGCCCTCTAAAGAAAAAACTTATTCTTGTACATCACTTAAGCCGGCTAGCAAAGGTCGGCAAGAAGAAGTTAAGTTTACATTTGATGTTTCCAAGTGCGATCGTATCTTTGATGAATTGCTTAAGTCTGGAAATATTAAATTATCTCATAAATTACCTCCACTTGACGAATTAAAAAGGCGTGCATATTGCAAGTTTCATAATACTTATTCTCATGCCACTAATGATTGCAATGTGTTTCGTCGACAGGTTCAATCGGCCATAAATGAAGGTCGTTTGACATTTCATGAGATGCAAGTGGACAAAACTCCTTTCCCTGTCAATACTATGGATTTACAGCAGCCTAAGGTTTTGGTTCGGCCGCATCAAGCTGAAGCAACCAAAGGGAAGAATGTTGTGATTGGTGAAGTAAAACCTGATTTGAGGGGAAAAGAGTTAACTCGAGAAGTTGCATGTGAGACAACTCCAGATGGCAGGGAGACATTCAAGATTACTGTGAGAGCCTCTGAACATGGGGGGCAAGGGTCGTCTGTTCCCGCCGAGCAGAGACCGTTTGAGCCTGTACAGGCCAAACCGGTCAGACCGGTTGGGGAAAGCGGTCAGACCGGTTTTCCCCAGGGCCGTCCGAAGATGATTAAACCAAGCCGTCCAGAGATTGGAAACTGGAAGCTCAACATTGCAAAGAATCAGGGGAGTACTCTTAGGCCAAAGGTCACCTTTGATATGCTATTTGACAAGTACTCCAAGCAAAAGGCCGTTACAAGCGATCGGCCAGTAAAAAAGAGAATGAGAATGCCTCCACATCAAGAAGAATGTCCTCAGCCAAAGAGGAATTTTGCTCCGCAATGGGAAGCATCGAGTTCATATTCACCTCGTCCAATTTATGATAATAATGGAGTGATGTGGGTGCCGTATCAGCAGCCTTTCCAACATGGATGGGGAGGACCGCGAAGGCCAGTATTGAACAAAATCTCAAGGCCTGGACAGGACCGTTTGACACTTCGCCAATCTGGTCAGGGTCACCAGACCCAACCAGTCCGACCGGTTTCCCTGGGAAATCGGCAGCACCTCCTATGAAGCAAGTTTACAAGCCAAAGCAGAGGGAGGAGGTGCATAAGATGGATATTGACCCAGAGAGAACTACAAATCAAGATGTTATTCAGATTGGGTTGATGAACGTTCCCCTTGGAGATGGTGGCAAAGGACCGATTGTCATAGACAATAAGGTTGAGACACCTATTCAGAGGGGATCTGTTTCTGATAATGACCATGAGGCCAGTGGAAGTAGTTCTAATTCCAAGTACTTTTTGCCAAGATGGTGTCCTCCCGGTTTATCTCGTACTCAAAGGAGGAAACTTCAACGCTTGAGGTTTCGGGAGATGAAGGAGAAAGAGCTAGAGAAACAGAGAGACGAAGCATTCAACAAGTACAGGCCTATGATTCCACAAGGGAAAGAGTGGAGAGCCAAGACCAGCTCCCAGACAGAACCGGTCAGACCGGTTGGGGAGTCGGTCAGACCGGTTGAACCGGTCAGACCGGTTGACGAAAGCGGTCAGACCGCTTTGCCCGATGCGCCGCCCGGTTTTTCTTCTCCTACTCCTTTGGTTTGTGATGGCAAGTTATCATCGGTATCTACTTCAGAGGACGATGAAGAGCTTGTTGATTATGGTTCTTCTCCTAAGCGTATGAATTTTGAGCTTAATGTAATTCATATGTCTATGCATGGTTATGTGTTATCAGAGGAAAGCATCGCTCATCTTGATTTTGGGCCAAAGGAAGCTATTTTCCAGAAGCCTAAAGCTACTGAAAGTCATCTGAAGGCTTTGTACATGAAGGGTCATATCAATGGAAAGTCTATCTCTCGCATGCTAGTGGATGGAGGGGCGATAGTTAATTTGATGCCATATTCTCTGTTAAAGAAGCTGGGAGGTTCAGATGAAGAATTGATCAAGACCAACATGACCATCAGCGGCGTTGGAGGAGGTGAACCTATGGGCGCCAAGGGAGTTGCTTCTATGGAGCTCACTATTGGAAGCAAGACTTTGGCTACTGCGTTCTTCGTCGCTGAGACACAAGGTAACTACAGTTTAATCCTTGGTCGTGATTGGATTCATGCAAACCAGTGTGTGCCTTCTACTTTGCATCAATTTTTAATTCAATGGATAGATGATGAAGTAGAGGTCGTTCATGGAGATACGTCGGCTTGTGTTGCAGTGGCCGATAGTTCTACTTTGGATGATCATGAGAATCTTAGGTGTTTATCTGGTTTAGATTTATCTGATTGTGAGATCATTGGTTGCACCAAGGATGGCTTTGCTACAGCTGTTATGAGGCCGATCAGAGATCTGGCTATACCATCTCTTATGATTTGATGGATCCGAATCTAGAGTGGTTACAACAGAGGCGTGAGCACTATCGGACGCATAAGAACGATATGTGTGAGGCCATTGAAGATTTTGATGATTTAAGCAACTTAGGACAAGGGTTTACGTCGGCTGATCCTCTAGAGGAGGTAGATATTGGTGATGGTACTATACCTAGGCCGACATTTGTAAACAAGAATCTTGATCCTTTGTTTAAATCCGAATTAATAAAGTTATTAAAGGAGTATGTTGATTGTTTTGCATGGAGCTACAATGAAATGCCTGGTTTAAGTCGTGATTTAGTTGAACATCGTTTACCCATTAAACCTGGTTTTAGGCCTTTTAAACAATCTCGCAGAAACTTTAATCCTGATATTTATGACCGGGTAAAAGAAGAAATCAATCGGTTGCTAGATGCTAAATTTATTAGGCCTTGCGATATGCTAATTGGATCTCTAATATTGTGCCTGTTGAAAAGAAAGGAACAAAAAAGCTTCGTGTTTGTATTGATTTTAGAGATCTCAATAGAGCTACTCCTAAAGATGAATATCCTATGCCTATAGCCGATTTTCTTGTTAATGCTGCATCTGGACATAGAATTCTTAGCTTTCTCGATGGTAATGCTGGTTATAATCAAATATTTATGGCCGAAGAGGATATAGCCAAAACGGCCTTTTTATGTCCGGGTTTTGTTGGTCTATTTGAGTGGGTAGTGATGACTTTTGGTTTGAAGAATGCTGGTGCCACATATCAAAGGGCTATGAATTTGATTTTTCATGACTTGCTTGGCATTATAGTAGAGGTTTATATCGATGATATTGTTGTCAAATCGGCTGGAGTAGATTCTCATTTGGCTGATTTAAGGCTTGCATTTGAAAGAATGCGTCGATATAATTTGAAGATGAATCCACTCAAATGTGCTTTTGGTGTATCGGCTGGAAAGTTCTTGGGATTTATTGTGCATGAAAAGGGCATAGAGATAGATCCTACAAAGATTGAAGCTATTAACAATGTGAAGGCTCCTACTTGCAAGAAAGATTTGCAGAAGTTTTTGGGCAAGGTAAATTACTTGAGGAGATTCATTTGTAATTTGTCCGGGAAGGTGAATGCCTTTACTCCTTTACTTCGGTTGAAGAATGATATTGATTTCACTTGGGGGGCAAAACAACAAGAGGCATTTGATGAGATCAAGCAATATTTATCTTCGCCACCTGTCCTTCAAGGGCCCAAGAGTGGAGTTCCATTCAAGTTGTATGTGGCGGCTGAGAAAGATGTCATTGGAGGTGTTTTGACTCAAGAAACCGAAGGAAAGGAACATGTGGTTGCATATGAGAGTAGAAGATTATTGGATGCCGAAACAAGGTACACCTTTATTGAAAAACTATGTTTATCATTATATCATACTTGTACCAAGTTGAGGCATTATCTTTTAGCAAGTACTTGTGTAGTAGCATGTCAAACCGACATAATCAAATACATGTTGCACAAACCAATTTTAAGTGGTAGAGTCGGCAAATGGGCTTATGCTTTAGTTGAATATGATTTGCATTGTGAGCCATTAACTTCAATGAAAGGTCAAATAGTAGCGGATTTTATTGTTGAACATCGAGTAGATAAGCAACTTGATTTAAGTGTCGGTTATGTTACTTTTACTCCATGGAAATTGCATTTTGATGGATCGGTTTGCAAAAGTGGTTGTGGTGTTGGAATTGTTATTTCTTCTCCACATGGGGCTGTTTTTGAAGCACTTAACCGATTAGATCATGAATGTACTAATAACCAAGTCGAGTATGAGGCTCTTCTATTCGGATTGGAAATTTTGCATGACATGGGGATAAAGCATGTAGAAGCTTATGGTGATTCTTTACTGGTGGTACAACAAGTTTCTAAGGTATGTCAATGCTTAGATGGATTTTTGAATGCCTATCTTGATAGATGCTTCGATATTATATCTTGCTTGAATGAGTTTGTAATTCGTCATGTGCCACGATTAAGAAATCCAAAGGCGAATGCTCTGGCTCAGCAAGCATCTGGTTATAACGTTCAGAAAAGAAATTATCAAGAACGAAGACCGATGTTTTTAGAAGCCGAGTGTTCTGTTCTGGAGGAACCGGTCGCACCGCTTCCTCAGACCGGTCTGACCGGTTTTTCCGGTCTGACCGCTTCGGAGAACCGGTCTGACCGGTATCCCGAGACCGGGTCTGTTTCGGTCACTGTTTCTAATAAAGACGAAGTGGATGATTGGAGGAAGCCTTTGGTGGATTATTTGCAAAATCCTAGCAATTCAGTTGACAGAAAAATCCGACGATGGGCTCTTAAATTTATTCTAGATGGTGATGAATTATATCGTCGGACTATTGATGGTTTGCTTCTAAAATGTTTGGGTCCTGACCAAGCTAGGTTGGCTATGGCAGAGGTTCATGAAGGAATTTGTGGTACTCATCAATCGGCTCCCAAGATGAAGTGGCTCCTTAGACGAGCTTGTTTCTATTGGCCCAATATGATAGCCGATTGTTCTAAGTACTACAAAGGATGTGAGGAGTGTCAGAAACATGGGGATATTCAGTTGGTACCTGCGGCATTGATGCATCCAATTATTAAGCCTTGGCCTTTCCGAGGATGGGGTTTAGATTTTGTTGGCAAAATTCATCCTCCTTCGTTGAAGGGTCATTGTTTTGTGATTGTAGCAACTAATTATTTTACCAAATGGACGGAAGCAGTTCCTTTGAAGAATATGACGCATAGAGAGGTGATTGAGTTTATTAGAGAAAATATTATACATATGTTTGGTATTCCACAAACTTTGACTACGGATCAAGGGACTTCATTCATATCCAAAGAGGTGCGTGAATTTGTTAATTCCTATGGTATTAAACTTCTCAATTCATCTCCATATTATGCTCAAGCCAATGGTCAAGCTGAATCTAGCAACAAGACCTTGATAAAGCTCATCAAGAAGAAGGTAGAAGATCATCCTAAAAGATGGCATGAGGTATTATCTGAAGCTTTATGGGCTCATCGTATTTCTAAACATGGTGCTACTAAAGTTACTCCGTTTGAGCTTGTGTATGGTCAAGAGGCCGTTTTGCCTGTAGAGGTGAATCTTGGCGCATATAGACTTGCAAAGCAAAATAATCTTGATATTGATACGTGCTATGCTTTGATGATGGATAATATTGATAAAGTGACCGACAAGCGTTTGGAAGCTTTAGAAGAGATTGAAAAAGATAAGAGACGAGTGGCGAGAGCATACAACAAGAAAGTGAAATTCAAATCTTTTCAAGTAGATGATTTGGTTTGGAAAACAATCTTGCCCATTGGATTAAAAAGCAACAAGTTTGGCAAGTGGTATCCAAGTTGGGAGGGTCCTTTCAAGATTGTGAAGGTTTGTTCAGGAAATTCCTATATGGTAGAGACCTTGCAAGGACAGCAGCTGCCTAGAGCTCTCAATGGGAGATACTTGAAGAAATTTTATCCAAGTGTTTGGCAAAGTGCTTAATAGGATATGGCCGATTTATGGTTGAAAATCGCCCTTAGGATAAAATGGCCGGTGAATTCTGTGACATCGACCTTAGCATATTTTCTAGTGCATAAAATTTACTAGAAAACAGGGGGGCATATGTTCGCACCCAAAATTGGCAGTTGCCTATCAGGTCGAGGGCAACCGGTCAGACCGGTTCTGGAAAACGGTCAGACCGGTTTCACTGTAGCCGATCTGACAATGGCCGAAACCGGTCCGACCGATTTCTCTATCCGGTCTGACCGGTTTACTCCGAGTTGGAGTAGAATTAGGAGTCCTAGTCGTTTCCAAATTGTAAAAGGATTCCGTGCGGGGCAAGACCTCCCCATCCTATAAATATAAAGGGCCGTGGCCGATTGAGAGGGATCATCCAATCGATCAAATATTATTTTTCTACTTTTTATCTCCAAACCCTAGCTTTTCCAACCCCTTTGCTTTCCTTGTTTGTCTCGACGGCGTTCAAGGAGGTTCTGAGTGGCCTGACCGATCTCAGAGCAACCCTAGACGCGCCATCTCCGACGGGGTCCCTCCCGAGGTGGTGATTCTAGGCTTTCACCGAAGCCCTAGCGAAACCGGTCTGACCGGATCCCCAAACCGGTCTGACCGGTTTGGGCCGGGGCTGCGGCGAGTGCAAGTTTCTGGTGCTGCGCGATCCAGCGCTCGTGTGTGTTGACTAAGAAAAGCGTCAACAGTCACCTTCATAGGCGTGTTAGCTGCTTGCAGTCATGTGGGTTTGGTTGAGGAAGGCCTTAGTCACTTCAAATCCAAATCCATGCATAATGAGTATGGAGTAAATCCAATACCAGACCATTATGCTTGTGTTGTGGATATTCTTGGACGAGCTGGTCAACTTGATCGTGCAAGGAGATTTGTTGAGGAAATGCCAATAGCTGCTGATGCAATGGTTTGGAGAACCCTTCTTAGTGCTTGTAAAGTACACAAGAACATAGAAATTGGGGAGCTTGCAGCCAAACATCTCCTGGAGTTAGAACCTCATGATTCTGCATCGTATGTCCTCCTATCAAATGTATATGCTGTTACCGGAAAGTGGTCCAATAGGGATCAGGTCAGAAAGATGATGAAAGGTAGAGGGGTAAAAAAGGAACCGGGTCGTAGCTGGATTGAAGTAAAGAATGAAGTTCATGCATTCTTTGTCGGTGATCAGTTGCATCCCTTGGCTGAGCAAATATACAATTTTTTAGCTGATCTAAATGATAGGATAGCCAAAATAGGGTACAAGCAAGATAATTACCATCTCTTCCATGAAAAAGAGCAAGAACATAGAGACCCCAATTCCTTAGTCCATAGTGAGAAGTTAGCTGTGACTTTTGGGTTAATGAGTTTGCCTCCTTGTATGCCCCTTAGGGTGATTAAGAACCTTCGCGTCTGCAATGACTGTCACAATTGGATGAAATTTACCTCTGATGTCACAGGAAGAGAAATTGTATTAAGGGATGTTTACAGATTTCACCATTTTAATAATGGCAGTTGTTCATGTGGAGATTTCTGGTGAAGTATGCGCTGTAGTCAAGTAGTTCATGTGGGATCTACAAAAGTTTCTATCACTTTTACATGTACATCTGACATTGGAATTCAGCACAATAATGGCAGCAAGAACAGTATATTAATCTATTATCTAGAATTGCTGATCCAGTTTCTTTTCAGACAGATTATCAAAAATCTATATATTCAGGAGCTTATAGTTAAGTGGTTCATTGTTCCTTGGCCAATGTGTTTTCTGTCATTCTAACTCGAAATGTGCACTAATTTTGTATTACACATCATTTCTTTAGGGGGAAAAGATGCCATTGAAACGAATTAATCTTTTATCAAGAATTGTCAGTCCAGTTTTTTCAGATATATTATTAAAAAATTATATCTTCAGGAGCTTATAGTTAAGTAATTCATTTTCCTTTCTTGGTGAACTGAAGATAAACATATAGCTATCTTTGTATTTTGTCAATTTGCTCTGTGTTTTGAATGCCTTGCTTCCTGTATCTACTTTGTCTGACAGAACTGAAAATTTGTACAAATGAAGAACAGCAAAATGGAGAACTAATAAGGCCCAATCTATCACGATTAAGTGAGAAGCTAGCTTTGACATTAGATTGAGACTTAGGCTTGGCAGAAGACTAAAATTAAAGCAAAAAATGTTTTAGTTAAAAGTTGGAAATCTGAAAAATGCCTGCCTGAATGCAGATTTCTTATCTAATAGTTAACAGAATCTTTCATGGCTGCAGGTGACTTGCTGCAAGAGAAAAATGGCTTTCTCGTCGGTTTTCAGGAGAGTGAATGTCAAAGAACTGATCTCAAATGCTTCAGTGTATGCTAGCGCAACAGGTGGTAACAAGTGTGCAGTTGGGGTAACTTGCACTTTTCTGCTATTGTAAACAATTATTTTACCTGCCTGAGATATGCTTGATTCCAGAATCTTCTGGTGGAATGAGCTTGGTGTTCAGACGCTGGGCCACCAAGAAGACTGCTGAATCCACAAAAAATGGCCGTGACTCCAATCCCAAATATTTGGGTGTTAAGAAGTTTGGCGGAGAGGTACGCCCTTTGAATATATATGACATCTACTAATTTTTACGCCATGACATTGATGGTATTCAGAGTAATTATCTTAATTGCATCAAAATTACTACCAATTGGAGCCTTAGATAGAACCTTACATTGGAATTGATCTGATGCTCTTAGTCTGTTAGCTGACCGTGTACATTGTGTTAATTTTCTAGAAAGTGGAACCAGGAAACATCATTGTCCGCCAAAGAAGAATGCGCTTCCACCCTGGGGACTATGTCGGCATGGGCAAGGATCACACTCTGTTCTGCCTGAAGGAAGGCCATGTGAGGTTCGAGCGCAACAAGTTGACTGGCAGGAAATGGGTTCATGTTGACCCTGTGGCTGGTCATGTTCTCCACCCTGTCTACACCAGTGGCTCGACTACTGCAGCCGACCTGGATGCACAGTTGTAACCACCTCCACAGTTGCTTCTGATCTTCCCGTTGATGGTGCAGCTACAGTGCTTGTCATCAGCACAAGCGCCTCTTATTACACAATGCAACTTGTTCCAGTAAACACGCATGTAAGAAATACTTGCAATATGCAGTTTCAGTGACGAACATGAATTTCAGCTGGGTTAATGTTCCTTTTATTAACAACACCAGTTTTTTGGACGCAAGGTTGGTTAATGTATCGAAGTAAATAAACACTTCAGCGTTTAGGTCTACCCGGGGATGACTCCTCTCCCTTTTCGTAACCAATGGGAGTACGTATATGTATGTATTGTGAATTGTTGCCAGAATTTTATGCTGTGCTGCATGTTTGGAACCATATGCGCTTACGAGGGTAACATCTAGTCCTTTTTGGATTAGGGGATCTGTATTCTATTCGATGAAGGCGCTAGTCGCTCCATCTGCCTTTCTGCCCCTCTTGTCACCCATGATTTTTTACTGCCTTTCTGCCCCTTTTGCCACCCATGGATTTTTTTCTTTCCCCATGAATTTAATAGTAAGCTGAATTCGAAAAATCCAAGCACTAACAAGGCCAAGAAAATACGTCTTGTTATTTGGTGGTGTACAACTATATATATTTTCTTTTAATTGTATGATATTTAATCACTAGAAAAAAGACTCAACAAATCTGAAAATCGGATCACCTCAAAGGGGGGAATATATATTTACCCTTCAATTGTATGATATTGAATCACTAAAAATGACTCAGCAAATTTGAAAAAGAAGTTGAGTCAACAAGAAAATGTCGTTTCTTGTCAATATAGTTTAGTCAACATATTTCACATAAAAAGTTTAATTACTAACAATGTTAAATCAACATTTTTTTAAAAAAATGAGTTTTATTGTAAAAATGTTGGATCAATAAATTCAGTAAAAAAATGTCACGTCAACAAAAAGGCATGGGAAGTTGGAAAAAAATAGCTAAAAAGATGGAGAAACAAATTAGCCAAAAAATAGAGATGGGCCACTACTTAACTTATGTAATACCCCTAGGCCATTAATGTTCCAGTTTTGGATCGTTCTTGGCCCATATGTCGTGTCTTGGTGGAATTAGTTATATCTTGGTTGTCTAGATAGGTTAGGGCTCATTCCAAACATAGTGTCTTTGGGTTAACCTTTTTACGTGAAGCGATGACGAAAGTGTAAGAGATGTTAGGAGCTAGGTCTTCTGTGGATGGTATTCAGAGATACTCTCGTTCTAAGAGCGCATGTGTACCGGCACATGGCCATGATATCGAGGGAAGATCATATGAAAGTGGTAAGTTACCGAGTGTGCTAGTCCTAAAGGAGGGTATAATTTAATACACCAGAACGCTGTGAAAGATAAGCTGCCAAGAGCGTCAACCCTAAAAGAGAGGAGAATGTAATACACTGGCCATTAGTGTTTTGGTTTCAGGCCGTTCTTTGACCTATGTGTCGTGTTATAGTTGAATTAGTCCTACTTTAGTTATCTATTAATAGGAAATTATGGAATCTCTCATGCCGGCTCTCCCTCTCTGTATGGTAACCTTATCGCCCAAAACTCCAAACCAGTAAGTAGAATCCCTTTCGGATCAAAATAGGCTAAGATATAATTTGTTGTAGATTTTTCCTCCATTATTATACGAGCTGTTTTAAATACTTGGAGAGGTACCCACCGCTATCTAAAAGTAGTTTTGAGTAAAAAATAAATTAAATCAATGATTGACCCCACATATCTGGTCCCACAAATTTGATACTCTTGGTACCCTCTAGGTACTCACTTTGTTTCCACCGTCCGATTTCTCAAAATGGATTCTAATTAATCCCAAGCATTTTAAAATTCCTCTTATTATACATATATGAGTGGTAATAGTAATAGTGCTATTTTAAAAGGTCGTTATTTTTTAAAAATTGCAATCAAGGGAACACCCAATACAAGACGAGAGGATACACCATGTCGGCATGTCATGAATGCTAGTTTGTTTATTAGAGTAACCTTACAAAATCTGTGTTGGTGGATTATAAAAGCTGAAACATAATATGAAAGTATTTGGATACAAACTAGCTAGATTGTGAGGTTGCATTGACCATCAACTGCTTCACAGTTCCAGTCATTTGTGATTGTACAAGAGCGTGAGCTTGTTGATGTTTCCCGTCACAAGCTCGATTAGCAACCGGAGCAAGCACTGTGCGCCGCCATGGCTCCAGACCGGTGCTACGTGGGGTGCCCACGGGCGTGATGCTGCCCGTGCCATGTGCTGCCCACCTCCTCGCCGTGCAAGCGTTCAATTCGCCGGCGCGAGGGGAGGCGGAGTCAGTAGAGCGTAGGGCGCCCGCGTAGGTTCGGTGCCGCCCCAGACTCCAGGCGCGCACCAGCTCGCCGTCGCCGACCCGTCGTTTCGTCGGCCAATACATGCTCCGCTCCACCTCTGGGCACGCCGCAAAGCACCATGGCCGACGGCCGACCACGAATCCGCGCGCGTGCGCGCGTGCTGTCAAAGGCGGCGGGAGAGGGCACCGCCGGAGGGCAGCGAGGCGAGGATGAACGGCTGCCCGTTGGCCGCGCGAGGAAGAATCACGGAGGCTGAGGATTCAAACCTTCGGTGAATCACCGTGCCAGCTTTCAGAGACTCAAATTCATTCGAACGAAAGGATCGAAACAGAGGAATCGCTCCCCGGATTGATTGGCGTTTGTTGTCTCTTTGCCGATCCGTTTTCTGAACCTGGCAGGTTCCTGTTCCTCCTTCAGTCTACTCACTTCGTCGCGCCAGACCGCAACGTACTGTTCAGGCCTAACTCACCGACGGGCCTCGTCGGCCGTTGGCCGATCACGCTGCCGGGGCGCAGGCGGCGCCGGTCTGGGGGCTGTGGGCTGTGGGCTGTGGCGGCCACGCCCTCTTGTCACGGGAATATTTCGCCCTCCTGCGTGCTGCTGGTGGTGTCCGGGGTCCCGTCGCCATCAGGGACGACGTGCCTGCAGCCGCAGCTGCCGGGAGCGCGGCGTGCGGGATCTCCAGTAGTCAAGCGCCTGCATGATTCGTGAGCCGAAACGTTCGGCGGGCCACCACGGCGTCCGTGTCAATTATATCATAGGCTAGCAACCGCAGCGATCGGCAGAGCAGATTTTGTGCCCCCCCCTTAGCTTACGTGTAGATGGATTCATTTGCCTGTATCCATTCTCGTTTTGTATTGCGTGTGGTGTGTATGATCGTATCCATTTGGGCATGATTAAAAGTACAATTTATACTCTCCAGCTATGGCCGTAGTCTGATTTTTTAACCTCGAACTGCAAATTCGGATATGGCGTGCCACCAACTGTTGAAATTGAGCAAAAAAAATTGATCACTTATATGTTTCCAAGGTGTTTTTCATTTTCCAGAAATAACAGAAACCTGGTTTTATCTCAAAAAATCATAAATATTTTATTTTAAATTAGAAAATATAAAGTTAGTACAAAAAAGTTTCTAAAATTGTACCTATATGTCGGTGACGTATACCAATTATTTATTTAAAATGTCGTTCCCACATCACAAACGGTTCCAAGGCAGCTGGGCGTGCTAGCCGTTGGAACCGTTTGTGATGTGAGACATCACAAACGGTTCTTGTAAAAAACCGTTTGTATGCCCCGGAGCATCATCACAAACGGTTTGTAGGAAAAACCGTTTGTGATGGTGTGTACGATATATATTAAAACCACATTTTGAAGTAGTAAATCAATTCAAATAAAAAAATATTGAACTACAAAGTTGTATAACTTCTCAATATCTAGAACTTTTAGTTTGATCATTTCTTCATTCGACAAATTTATATGAATATTGTTCATAAAATCTATATCTCTCATAGAGTTTTCTGAAACTATAAGAGATCTATAAGATTTGTGAAAAATGTTACTCTCACTACATCGGATAAAGAAATAACATATAGAAAAGTTGTAGATCTTCAGAAGTTATACAACTTTGTAGTTTGAAACTTTTTAATTTGAATTTGTTTTACTAATGAAAAGTAAGTTTGTAGTTCTCGAAATTTGAAATTTGAGTTTTTTCAAATGACCTCAGATGAAGAAACAGTCAAAATAAGAGTTGTAGATCACAGTAAGTTATGAAACTTTGTAGTTGACAACTTTTTTATTTCAAATCATCCGGTCAATGAAAACTAACTTTGAATGTTCTCAAATTTGAAATTCAAATTTTATAAACGACCTTGGATGGAGAAACGACCAAAATAAGACTTGTAGATTTCAAAAAGTTATGAAACTTTGTAGTTGATAACTTTTTAATTTGACATTATTTAGGGCCTCAAACAAGCAATTTACACTCGGTTTAGTATAATACGGTAGGAACCAGAACGGAATATAGTCACAATTGAGAGTGTGGTGTAGTGGTAGAAGAGGTTACAATCCCGCCGGCCGCACATTGCGCGAAAAATGGTGCGTGACTTGTGAGGAAAATGGCTTAGATGGGGGGTTGGTGGTCTTCCCACATTAAAATAAATTTTTTGCTATTTTTTTGAGGTTTTTTGGTGCACTTGGCATCACAAACGGTTCGTAACACAAACCGTTTGTGATGTCACGCTATATCACAAACGCCTAGCAAAACCGTTTGTGATGATGATTTAAAACCGTTCGTGATGTTGAATTCTGTAGTAGTGTATGTTTGAGCTCCTGACTTGCTTGACATAAAATACCTAGTTAATTATGTAATTAAATTAAAGTGCAATATTAGCGATGCAATACCTAATAAATAGGATCTATAATAGTGGTGGAGCGTGGCATATGTGAGGTTGGTGTCGTCTTCCAAACGTTCAATATACTCTTATAGTCCTCTAAATCCTCTTGGTCAATCTTAGGGTTTGATATAATGGGCGGTCTGTGAGCAATAAAATGACGAGTAGGAATAAATAAGTTTCAAAAAAATCAAATAGATCACCACAAGTCGAGCAGATAGATTTCATTTCCGAAGAAAAGTATATTTTTCACATTTTATTTAAATAAATTAGTTATGAATTTTTACTATTTCTAGAAAAATAGAAGACTGCCTTCAAAACCAACTAGAGGATCAAATTGGTTTGGTTTGATCATTTGGGTGGTGCTTAATGTCCAGTTTTATAGTTCAGGTTCAGGATTGAAAATCTGACTACTTTGATAGTTAGAGGTGTAAATTAGATTTCTTTTACCTGTAAAATCTATGTATATCATTGGTAACGTGTGCCACATTGTGTTGATTCTTTTGCTTAATCGGTCTGCTACCGCATAGACTAATAGACCGCATAGAATCCACGTACACGTACATGTTCCCCCCTCAAAATGTAGGGTGAAGAGATCATTACATTCCTGTTCATGCATGTTTGCCCAACGCCTTATCCATATTTGCCCTGTCGGCTGAACCTATCTTCCAGTCAAACGACTATTTCCCGCTCGGGAAAGCTGCATGCATGTGTAAAAGAGCTTTTTCCGTGCCTGGCTTCAAGGCTTTTGAGCGCAAAACTGCACTGGAGCGAAAGGGAGGTCGCTTGTCGTCACTCACAGTTACAGCGAGCGTGTGACATGACGCGGATGATGAAAGAGCTACTGAAACCTTGGCTTTTCGTTCCCCGGCTGCTGCTGCTGCTGGAGGCTGACGGCAGGAAGTCAATGCGGTCTCTGTTGAAAGCCATGAACTTTAATCTTGAGCAACAGTTTCGACAAGATGTATAATTTGTACTACAAACTTTAAAGCTGGTTTAACATCCAAACAGAATATGAGAGAAAGAGAAGACAAGTCTGATTAGCAACACCTGTCAAAACAAACCCATCTGAATTCTAGGACAGGTCAGGTCGACCAAGATCGTCAGAATTAGCACAGATGCACCTACTGAGAGAGTGACAGATCAATTGGGGCTGGAATGGTGAAATGCAGATGAAGCACGTTGGAGTGTTGGACTAAACTATCCCAGCCTAACCTAAACCGGGTAGTGTAAATGCTAGCAAAGCAAAGGGTATCGAGTTGCAACCCCAGCTAGGACGCCACCGATTTTCCTGCGGCACTGTCAGTAGTGCACCAGATCCTAAAGTCAAAACCGGCAGCTCAAGAACACAGGTATGCATCGTAATCGGTTAAACAAAGGTGGTCGAGACAGCGACGCCATCGTTACGCCTTAATTACTAGTTAATGCCGATCCACGTTTCGTGCTGCATATGCTACGGTGTCTTGCACTTTGTATATAGTTTCTCATCACAAACTTGGTCGGGGGAGTGCGCGAATCCCGAGGACACAGCAAAGTTTTTTTTGACACTACTGTAGCAGTAGTACTTAGTTTGGTTGCATATAATCTTGGGAGTGGTTTTTCTCTTGGGCTTAAAAAGGAACTAAACCTAATAAGCTGATAACTTATATTATATATGTATTTTTGCCAACTGGAATAAATTTCAGAAGCGTACGTAGGTTGCTGAATTGGTTGAGCCACCGAACTAAATTCATGCCCCTTAGTGCTAGTGCTTCTTTATTAAAAAAATATTAAATTAGTAAGTGCTAAAACTTGGTAAGTTCAAAAGCTTCTGTAGTTGCTGAATTTCAGAAGCTTATTTGGTATAAAACAAGTTGATCGACTGCATTGAGCCAGAGAAGTTCTAAATTGCAATTCAGGTAAGTCAAGTGACTTGACCGGTCAAAAGGAGGCTACATTGGTAACAGGAAAAGGGAAGTATGAACAGTGCTGATGTCAACCTGTCACTACTGACAGGGATGTGATACAACATAGGAAGGGCGAAGAAATAGTCTATATGCATAATTATTATGTGGTTGTTAGCGCACAAACAAGTTTTAGGTGTATAGCTGTACACCATCATCAACACATTCAAAACAAACAAGGAGAATATTGGCTAAAAAAGACCTCATATAGACTACATGAACAATTCTAAAAACTGGTTCTCATCGCCAATCACTGCTCAATCATAGAAGCTACAACCATCCCCCAACAGAAGGCAAAGTGCAAGGATGGTCCGTTGGACAAGACCGGAGAGTCTCAAGACTGCACGCAAAAAGGCACCTAAAAGACAAAAAGTACTTGCATAATGTTTGCGCAATGATGCCTGCAGGAACAAGACGTATCAAGTTGGCACTGCGAAAATCTGTTCAGTACTGCTCGGTAGATCTTGTTCTGCACGAGAAATGCTTATAACTGAAAAATGATTAGGAGAATCACGAATTACATGCATGGTAGATGCAGTAAACAGTAACTGCATTGCGCTCCAAACCTAAACAAACAAGATAGAGCACCAACCAAAAAAAAGAAAGAAAGATAGAGTAGACAGAAGAGAAGACACAGGGTTCAGGATTTCACACCAAATCAGTCAAGAGCATTGTCATCTCAAGAAGTCGCATCGCAAAAAGAAAAATAAATATTTGTAAGATGTAACATTGCACTTGCTTAAGCTCCACATATTGCTAAATGGTGACTTTATACATAGACATATAGAATCCAAAGGACCATTTCCATCTCCAATGATCGATATTCTTGAGATAGTAATCAACAAAGCTAGAAATAGTTTGAGGGCAGAAGCTAAAGCAACAACAAAAGCAGCAACAATCACCGAGAGGAAAGCGAAAACGACTCTGAATTGAGAAAAATGCCTGGCTTTCCCGCATGCCAAAATCCGTGTCACGAGACACGGCTCCTCCGATCCTTCGCCAGAACTCTCCTCAATCCGTTGAGCCGCTGATGGTTTGCACGACGAGCTCCATGGCTTTGCTCTGAAGAAGAACTGAGAAGGCGAGGAAGAACAAGAGATCACCGGAGCGGCCTCTCCGGGACGACGGGGAGCGAGTAACGGCGGCGTTGGAGAAGAGACGGCAGGTTGCAGGAGATGATGGCATTGGCATCCTCCTCGTCCTTCTTCTTCATGTCCTAGTGAGCTGCTGCTAACTCAGAAAGCACCAAGAAAGCGTGTGTTAGAGAGGGATAGAGACTAGTAGAGAGGAAGGGAAGGTTTCTTTGCACCAGAGGCCACTGCGGTAGATTATAATACTAGAGGTTTTTAAACACACACAACGTAGCAAGTTAGCAAGGGCTCACACTAGGATCTTCTGTGGCTGCAAACATGTGACACACTTAGACTTGTACACGATCAGTCCATGAACAGAGGTGGTGTACAACGTAGCATACTGGTGGTTTCGTCCTTTGCCTAACATTTAGGATCCCAACTCAAGACATTGAAATTGAAACACTAGTGCTACTAATTCACGTAAAATGATCGAACTGTAGTTTCCACGTTCGGACGACTCTTGATTCTTCTTACAATAAGCAATAAGTTATACCAAATTGTTCTGCACTGTGGATAATAAAATATTTGTAATTTAAGAAATATTGTAGAACTTGGCTCATTGCACGAACCAGGGGCGGAGCTAGAGAAGAATAGTAGGGGGTGCGATACTTCGTAACGTATCTATCATACTTGATCAAATACGGTGAAAATTTAGAGGTAATAAGAGATTCTTGAGTTCAGCTGGGTGCGGCTGCACCCAGCACCAATAACATGGCTCCGCCCCTGGCATGAACCAAACAAAAATTATTTGAGTCATAATTCAAACTCCCTACTCTAATTGTTTGTGTAGAATAAAACTTGCCTGTTTGTAGAAGATCTATGTTTATAAAGAGTGATAAGGAAGAAGATTGTTCCCGCAAGTAGCTAACCAAAGAACGAGCTCTAAAGCTTTGGTTTGTTGATCAAGGAGATGGTAGTGGTCCAAAAGTGAAAAACAGTGCCTTTTTTCCACGCTCACATGGGCCCATTCTCCCATCTTTCCTACACAGTGAAAGGAGGGATGAAGTCACGAAGTAATTAGCAGCGGTGACTTTTGTTTTGCCCTTCAAATCTCTGTTGAGGAAAAGCGTTCATGTAACAATAGGCATGTGCTGTTGACCACGACATCCACCTTGCAAGTGGGATCAAGGAGTAACCAGTAATGTGATAGAAGAACATGTGCAAAACCCAACCAGCCTTTGGTTGTCTCTGAAGGTACCACCTTGTTTCATGTCCGAGCTTCTGATCATGTCAGAATTATGTGAAAGATCATGCCATGCTATCATTCATTTGGACCTTTTAATATTTTTTCTTTTCTGTTTCAGGATAGTATAATGACACCACAACTTTATAAAAATAGATTAACCACCAACCACACGTACCTATTTTTGTCTGAATGTTATGTTATTCATGCTATCAAATGTTTTTCTACAGTTGCATCCATAGTTGTAAGTCGTTTTAGTTTTGTACTAAATCAGCTTTTTTGAGTTTGTAGAAAAATATATTTCGTGATGGATTTAGAAAAAGTGATTTGATGTTATACTTTTGCAACATTCACATCAAACAGTTGCAATATTCTTCTGAAACATCCGAAACACGTGAAACATACTATTGCAACATGCAGCAAAAACCCTAGCAAAAAAATGAGAACCGGAGGAGGAGGATGGCGAGCAGGTGGAGCCGCGCGCGGAGGATGGCCGGTGCGCCACCCCCTCCCCTACCTCGCGCACGCGTCATTCATGATGCGGCGGCGGAGCTCCGCATGCTCGCCGGCGACGCATCCGTCGCATCCATGGCCGCTCGGGTCGGCGGCGGCTTCTCCGCCTCCGCCGTCCGCTGCCACTCCCTCTCCTCTCCATGGCCACCTGTGCCTCGTGCGGCGTGCCACCCCCTGGAGGAGTGGCAAGGGGGCGGCGGCGGCCGCAGAGGAGCAGGGGGCGCGACGACGGTGCGAGAGACGGGAGGGTCAGCCACAATGACGACGGCGGTGCAGGAGCAAGGAGGGGTGGCTGCGGCGGCGCCATCGTGTGGAGGAGCAGGGAGGCGGCACCATCATGTGGTGGAGCGGGAGGGGCGGCGCTGGCACAGGGCGGTGGCGTCCACGGCACACGGGGCCGCAGCGCGCAGAAGTATGGTGCGGAGATAGATCGGGAGAGACGAAATGCCCGAGCGAAAAATATCTATGGGGTATAAAGACGTAGAAGGCATGCGGCCACGTAGCGTCTGATTTTTTTTCTAGCGTCGGAGGCTTGTATTACGGTTGTTTACACCACCACGTTCACCACGCTCACGCCCACTTATAAACGGAGTATTTCCGCAAAAAAAAACTTATTAAGAGTATTGCCAGACACCTTCCTGTACGGAACGAAAAAAAAGATAAATAAGCTTATATATTCGCAACAGAAAAACAATAACCATTTGACAACCTCCACAGATATCAATTCAATCATATTAATTCGCGGCAAACGCCCCAGGCAGAGTTGCCAGCCAGGCCCTGCTGGTCCACACTTCACGCCGTGCACCGCACCACGCGCGGCACAGGTGCCACGGGCGCTTTGACCTCCGGGGCCCACCCGCCGCTCCGTGCCTCTGCGCTCGTTTCGCCCGGCCCGCCACCGACTCGCCTCGCCTCGCCGTCTCGGGGCGGGGGGTGCGGCCGTGCGGGTCTCCACGGCCGGAGCCGGCGGTCGGGCGTTCCCGGGACCGAGCCCCACGACAGCGGCCCGGCTCTTCCACCGATGGGCACCCAAGCCCCCCCGGCCCCGGCGCGGCAGCTTCTATTCCGATTCCGACGCGCGCGCCCATCCCCATGGGCATGGCATGGCCATGGCGGTGGCATCCAGCCAGGGTATACGTATACCTACCCTTCCTTGTCGGAGTGGCAACCGGTGGTCTCTGCTCTGTGGAGTCCGGAGGTGATGCGCACACGCAATGGCCACAAATCCGCCACCGCACGGGTTGCGAAGATCAAACGTTCCGATTTGGCGGAGTCGATCTGAGATGAAAGGAATTCAAGCATCCCAAACAAGCCTAATAAACATATAGATTGCTATGTCCTACGGACTAGCTCAGTAGATGAAGTATGAACAGAGTGCTCAGGATGCAAGTCGCAGGATCGAACCAAACATCCAAGGATTGTCGGCAAAGATAGAGCTTTTCTTTTTTTTTTCTTTTCGAGGAAATCGGCAAAGATAGAGCTGTGAGCCCCACAAGAACACATTTTTTTTTCTTTTATGCTATCTCGGGCTCATAACGATCATGTTCACGGTAAGATGTTTTTTATTCAAGAGACAGTCACCACTTACAGCCTTCCGTTTATACAGTCATAGAGAAATAGATACGGAAAAAATAGAAAAAATGGAAATAGGAGGAAAATATAACAAAAGGAGAACGAGAAAGTATGATATACGTAGAATAGAAGAATAAATGAAAATAAAAATATAATAAGGAAAGGAATAGAAAAGAAAAATAACAAAAAGAGAAGAAGAAAAAAGGAAAAGAAACGGCTAGAATGGGCCGCACACCCATTGTTGGGGCCAGGCAGCTTACCTCGCGCGCTAGGGTCACTGGACCGTATCCATCCCGCGGAAACTTCAGGTGACAGGAAGTCAGCAAGGCAATCGGTGGCTCTGCGCGGTGGGGGCCACCTGTAAGCCTCCCTGCATTTACCTGCTCCAGAGAGTGTCATCTTCTACTATCTGTACGTACGTGCTGGTAAAGTTGGTAACATCACCCTGAATACACACACCGACAGTGTACGGTGCCGTTGGTAACAATCGATCGTTGAGGCACATGAAGATACAATTAGGAGTGGGAATGGTGGATCGGAGCTTAATTAGCTAGATGTATAGCGCCAATAATGGACAGATGGCGACCACACAGTTACGTTTCACCGCTTTAATTTCCTCATCACTCGCACTGATGATCGGATAGACATAACATGCATGCAGCGGCCTAGTTGTCCATCGATGGATGCAGCCGTGCCACGCGAGTTTTCGGCAACCGCCGGTGCTTGCTTGTGCAGACTTGAAACGAATCCAGCAAATCGTCTAGCAATTCATTCGTTAACCAGTACTACATCCGTTTCAAATTATAGATCGTTTGTCTTTTTTAACCGTAAGTTTGAATGCTTATTTTATTTAAAAAATTTATGTAAATATAGTTAAATTTAAGTTATATTTGAAAATATTTATTAATAAAACAAGTCATCATGAAAAATATGATAATTTGCACTAAATTTTGAATAACACGAGTGGTTAAACTTATGGTAAAAAAATCAAACAACATATAATTTGAAACGGACGGAGTACTAACAATCGTCGATCTAGCCTCCTGCATATATACTACTGTACGTCGTGCGTCTAACTCCAGATTACTCCAACTACTGGAGAGAATGAGCCATGTACATACGTCGTCTGTCCCTGCATATATACTTGAAATGAATTCAATCAGCCTGACCATCGACGATGAATGATTCATCTGCATGCCCCAACTCCCAACTAGATATATCTCCTGTCCAGATCTTCCTCTCCTCGTCAGTCATCCTCTCCTACACGACACGTACCACAGATCAGACCCTATTTAAAGACCAACGTACATTCCCTTGCTCGCCACCACTCCTTGCTCAGTAGCAACCGCATCCGTGCAGCAAGCACAAGAGCCAGGTCGAGGTCGAGAGTCGAGACACCGAGATCGCCATGGCTCGCGCTCAGCTCGCGGCGGTCGCCTTAGTGGCGGCGGCGCTGCTCGCATTCGCGGCCTCCGAGGCCGCCGCCGCCGCCGCCATCACCTGCCCGCAGGTCTACTCCAGCATGCACCCCTGCTTCGACTACGCCCGCGGCGCCGGCTTCATCGGCCCGTGCTGCAGCGGCGTCAGGAGCCTCAAGGCCGCCGCCACGACCACCGCCGACAGGCGCGCCGCCTGCGGCTGCCTCAAGTCCGCCGCCACCAAGGTCAGGGGGGTCAACGACGCCATCGCCGCCAGGATCCCGTCCAGGTGCGCCGTCGACATCCCCTACACCATCAGCTCATCCATCGACTGCTCCAGGTAATAAGACGCTCCTTTATCGATGATCTGTTATCATCATCTCTGCTACTTGCTTGGACATGTAATTAACGACTTAATCACCGCATGCATATACTGATGACGATGGCTGGAATCTTCAATTCGTGCAGGGTGAACTAGAGGAATGACCGCCGGAGCCTGCCTCCGCCCCATCGTCGCCACATATCTAGATATGAGTTACTAATCATGAATAAAATCCTTCCGTCGTGTGCACTGTTTACGCTTGCAGAGTTACTCGATATGATCATGAATAAAATCTCCGTCGTTTGCACTGACATATATACTACGCTTGCATGATAGTTTAGTTTGTACGTCGTTCATGCGAGAGACGAGTCGTTCTTGCATTGTGTGTCCCTGCTACGTTCTTGTGCCTGCCTGCACGGACGCACGGTGCTCCTCCATTTCCTGTTTAGAGAGTTCGTGGAACAGTACAAAAGCCAAATGAAATGTGGGCTTGCGGTACGGTGTATTTAGTGGCGGAATGGGTGATTATATATTGCGTACCCTCTTTAATTTGTTCGGTTGAACTGAAAAGTGAACTACGGTGAATTAGGAAATGAAATTCGGGTTCGCCCTGGTGAAAAAAAAGTGAACTACGGTCACTTATCGGACAGTTTCTTCGAGTTCTTAGAAACAAAACGTCAGAACACGGCTGAGATACAGAACTGATAAGAACAACAAAACATACATCTTTGAAAATCCAAAGAGAGCATATGACCATGGAACACACAGATCCAACCAAAGCTAGGGAAGATGAAGGTCGATGGGAGCCAACCACTGCATCGTCTGATCGGCGACCTTGTCGTTGCCATGGATAGCGCGGCGCCGTTGACGCAGTCATAGAGCTAGATTTTTGCAATAGGTTCCTTGCAAGAAGAAGAAGAAGAAGAAGAAGAAGAAGAAGAAGGAAGAAAGAAAGAAAGAAAGAAAGAAAGAAAGAAGATTGTACAATGTAGCATGTGAGCTTTGTAGGCTAACCGGCAAGAATCAAGATACTACATATATTCGTTTTTTTGTATCATAAACATTGATATTCCAATCAATACAGTACCAATTAATACCCCCGGCACCGCCCCTGATTTGATGTGGCATGAGCCAACTTGTGCTAAGCTCGAGGAGCTGCCATGTAGGAAGAATCAAAGAACGTGGTTAGGCATCGATATGTTTCTGCAACCTCACCATCAGATCTTGCATCATCACATCGTCATGAACATCCATAAAAGGCACTTAAATCGCCTTAGACACACACTGCAAAGATGAGCATTCCTCTGGTAGTACAGTGCTAGGTAAAAGGCTAGTCTTTATGAATAGAGACGAAGTGTACTAGAACTCTAGAAGCAAAATCAGTTAGGGAGAGTTAGAGCGTCAACATACAGAACATAAATTTCCTCTCACGACTGTACAAGCTAGACATATTCACGCGTTGAGGCACATGGACACGGAGATGCACAGTATTTGTTACAACGTGCTACTACACCGTAGCGTAGATATATACCTCGACACGCCACTACGTATATGACGTACTACCTCTGTTCTAAAATATAGGTCATTTAATTTTTTTATCACAGGTTTGGCCGCTCGTTTTATTCAAAATTTATGAAAACATAATTAAATTTAAGGTATTTTTAAAGATTTTTTATTAATAAAGCAAGGCACCATAAAAATATGATAATTTGCACAAAATTTGAATAAGACGAGCGGTTAAACTTAGAGTCAAAACAGTCAAACGACCTACATTTTGAAATGAAGGGAGTGGTATATAGGTGCAAATGGACCATCATCTAGAAAATATATACAGTGCAATGCAATGGGCACTTGAACATATGGCGACGACTGTACGTCACCTCCTTCCTTATCACTCGCACAGTCGCATCTACTTGTTTGTCTCCAGTACGTTCTGCACAGACGAGTTTAGGCAACTGTCGGTGCTTGTACGTGCTGTATCTCGAGCTTCAGATCGATCGAGTACCACTCTCTTCCGCTGTACCACAGATCAGACCCTAGCTATTTAAAGGGAGCTCCGGAGCTGAGACCAACATTCCCTTTCCTCACTCACTACCACTCCTTGCTAGATCTCACTCATTCCCAAGCAGGGCAACCAATCGCGTCCACCCAGCAGCTAGCACAGGGGGACACGCTCGAGGTTGAGACCGATCGGCATGGCTCGCCGCGCTCAGCTCGCGGCGATCGCCCTCGCGGCCGCGGCGCTGCTCGCCGCGGCGGCCTCCTCCGAGGCCGCCATCGACTGCGCCCAGCTCAGCTCCGACATGGCCCCCTGCTTCGAGTCCGCCTGCAGCCTCGTCGCCTACCCCTCCGCCCCGTGCTGCAGCGCCTTCAGGAGCCTCGCCTCCGCCGCCAGGACCCCCTCCGACAGCCGCGCCGCCTGCGACTGCCTGAAGTCCGCCGCCGCCCGGGTCACGGGGACGCTCTACGGCGCCACCGCCGCCAGGTTCCCGTCCAGGTGCGGCGTCAAGATCCGCTACACCATCATCCCAAACAACCACTGCTAAGCAGGGTAAGATCATCGACGTGCATGCGAATGAGATGATGTTATGCACTTCCTTTAACGATGATCCATTATCATCTCTGCGATTTGCTTGCGTTGGACATGTAGTTGAGTTGAAGTAATCACCGCATCCATGTACTGATAGCTGAAATTCTTCAGTTCATGCAGGGTCAACTAGAGGACCGCCAGAGAGCCTGATCCACTCCATCGTCGCTACATATCTAGCTATGATTTGCTCATGAATAAAGTCTTTCCGGCGTGTGCACTGTTGTACGTTTGCAGAGTTACTCATGAATAAAACCTCTCCGTCGTTGCCACCGTTATGACCGGTGGCAGGTAGCTGGTGCTGGTTTGTGTTGAGAGAAAAATACTGCTGGTTGACTGGTGGAAGGTGGCTGGTGCTGGTCGTACAGAGAGAAAAACACTGCCGACTGGCTGTTGATAAGTCAAACGGACAGGGCGCCTGCATGGCACCGTGCTCCTGTCTCTGGCAGTGACATATTTTCAGTGTTTGGTTCGTGTAGCAGTAAAAGTGTAAAACCAAAAGAAATGGGATTGCGGTGCAGTATTTGGTGGCGGAATGGGTGATTACCATCTTTGTTTCTATTGAACTGAACTACGGTAACGTTACCGGAAAGCATGGTTTCTTCGAGTTTGTAGAAACATAACACAGCTGGGATACAGACCTGATGAACAACGGAACATACATCTTCAAAAGGAAGCATCGATCTGATTTCAGGAGAAACTCAACCGATAATTGGGTAGAGAATATAACATCTCTACACATACATGATGAAAATGAATCATCAAAAAACTAAATCCCTGATGGACTCTCTATTTTTTTCAGCTGTCTAATTAATAAATTAAAAAAATTGTTAAGGAGCCCGCAAAATATACGGCGTCAGACACAGTAGCATATGAATGATGTGAAGTTGGTTGCAATGTGAAGAAGCCGTGGCTGGGAAACACCCACGCGTAACGTGTCGGAGCGACTGAGCGAGCTATGTTTGATTGGTAGGTAGCGTGGGAGGCTCGCTCGTCACTCGTCAGCCATTTCTGCTGTCTCAACAGAAATGAAGCGATACGAATAAGGTAGTGTTTGGTTCGGAACCGGGAGCGGTAATGTTAACGTAAACACATACAAGCGCTATCCATTACCATGTAACGCAAAGCGCTATTTGTTTGGTTGAGTTCCGTAACGTTATCCATTTTCTTTACCGTGTTTGGCTGGCACCCGGTAATAGAACTCTGGAACTGCACGCACGCACAACACTGCACGCACGCAGAGACAACTCCAGCATCAATCACTTCATCTAACGCTTACAGTACCATGTCAAAGAAAAATAAAATACAACATTTATGATAATTTAAGTACATTTCTAGAGCTTTAAAGCTACAAATACTTAGGCAAATTCAATAGTTCAAAACAAGAGTATGGCATTGTTTCTGGACAGTTGAGCTGCAGATATTGTCCCAGCTTCTGGATAACTCCTCACTTTCTTTGAGCATCATCTGAATAACATAGGGAAAAAACACAAACATGAGACTCACTCCATTATGATAAATAATGAAAGAACCGCTCACAAAGCACTTCATATTAACATACTTGCAAGAGGATTAATGAAGTTCTTACCGAGAAACACAAAAACACACACTAGAGGATTACTGTTGCAAATATTATGTGAAAATAACACCACCTGAATAGTCTAGTAGAATATTTATATTTCCTAACTGAAAATGAACTAATAGCATATCATAATTGAGAAAATGAACACCACTTAACACCACCAACAGCCAAGGTAATCAACAAGAACACCACACAAGACTTGAGGAAGAAGATGAACTTGAGCTCTGGTCACACACACACACACACGCAGCTGCAGCTCTGCTGCTGTTGTTCCCAGTGGAATGTGATAGGCTGAACTGATTTCCATTGACTTGGGAGTGGATACATATACACAAAAGGCTACCAACTCTCAACCACCACTACTACAACACCATGCTGCCACTACTTGTGTGGACATGTACTACTCTACATCTACCAACTATTGGCACTATAGCCATACTCTAGTAGATACATGATTGGTCACCAACTTGCTGACTTTGCAAGTGTCCAGCCGAGAGACAGAGGGAGAGTGACAGAGAGCAGCAGCAGATTTGGTTCAACAACTGATGCCTGAAAAAATTATGCATCCAGTTCTAGATTTTAACAGCAGTAAGCTAATCAATCACACAAAAACAGAACAAGAAATTAGCATATATATGGATTTCTCAAGCTATCATAAACCATGACTCTTATCCCCTAATTACATGCACATAACTAGCGAAACCACAAAACAGTAGTCAAACAAACACAATACCAGATATGACATAGTCAAGTAGGATGCATCCAACCAAAACAGTACTAAAGAAGATAAAAAACATGGATCAGGTAGGTAAACAATTTATTCACAATTTATTCAACTATCAAAATACTACTGAGTCAACTAGACATAAGAAGATAAACTGTAGACTTACCAGCAAGCATGTTCTGTATGAACTCCCTCCTAAGAGTCTCTGGAAGTGCAAATAGCATTGTCATCTCATTTGGGACCCTCACAAAAAACAGCTGCATCTTTGAGAAGTTCACTACCAGTAAAACCAAGCCTAGTCAGCTCATTAACAGCCTTTTCTTGCATCACTTGCATTGGATCCTTTTGTGCTGCCTCCTCTTGGACCTTTGCTTCTCGCTCCATTGTTTCAACCATCCTTCCGAAGTGACGTGAAGCATTGTTAAGATCACTACGGAGTCCGCCAACCATATCGAAAAAAGGGTCACTAGACATGTTGACTTCATTTCCTTTACTCATGTCTTTGTCTTTCTTCCTTCTCTTAGAGCTTGATGAAGTCTAATCCACTGAATTCCTACTATCCAAAGATCGTCGCGGTGTTTCCATAGACATCCTGTCGTCTTCCACTTCATCATGATTACCTCCCAAAGCAACTTCTTTCTCCATATTTGAAATAGCTTCACCAAGCCCCTCTGCTCCTTCTCCAGTGGCTATGTCCTTCCCATATATAGCAGCTAAAGTATCGAAATATGGAAATGTGATGCCATAGAGGCCTCTTGCATCTGGGTTATCTTATAAAGTGCGCAAGAGCATGATAATGGTAAGTAAAATAAACATGATTCATAGTTCAAATAAACATGCAGACAAATTCAGAGTTTGACAACAAGCACACTCAAGAAGTGATTTACCTTACAGTGGGCATCATATTGCTGTTTCTCACATTGCAGCATTTTTTTACTATCATCCCAGTTAAACCCACTTCTGGCCAGCATGATCTCAATTGCACCATACTTTGTCCTAAAGTGTCTCACCCTTGACTCAATATGTGGAATAGCAGTAAGGCCACAACCTGGTATCTTTTCAGCAAGTACACTTTCCAGAACAGAGCAATAACCATTCTTAAACCCTCCTTCACCCTTCCATTTTGGATCTAAAGACAGCTCATATAGTGCCTTGATCAACTCATCATCCTCGAAATAGGTCCAGAGCCTTTTATTTTTCCCTCTTCCGCGTGCAGCAGTTGAGCTTATAGATTGATTCATAACTGCAACAAGTGATTATGCTAATTAGCTTGGAAATCATTCGTATAGAAAAAATACTTAGAAATTTATAAACAAACATTCCAAACAATAAATAATCACCTAGAAAAGTTACACACCTTAATTAGATCTAGAAGATCTATATCTATTATACATTCCTTGAGCAAGACTATTGCTGAAATCGTTCCATTCATTAGATGTTGATACAGATGTGATAAATTCTGGTTCACCGATTTCCCCTTCCATAACTTCAAACGATGTCGGCATATCTGGTTCTGATTCCTCACTCTCCATGGGGTCTATGTTAGAATCTGAATTGTTACTCTCATCTAGAGAGGATCACACTAGGAGAGTTGGGGCAAATTTTCTGTTTTTCTCTTCACAATGCGATGCCAACCCAAGGGGTTGGGGTTACATATTTATAGGCTGAACCAGCCAAGCATATGCTGCTGCTAGATGCTAGATGCTACTGTCCTAGAGAGGGGCAGCAAGGCCACTACTTCACAGCAGGTCAATGGACCATGTGCTGCTGCCTAACAGTGACTAGTAGTACAAGAATCAAATCCTAACTGCTGTCCTACCAGCAGGACCAGCAAAGACCCTACCAGCAGGACCAGCAAAGACCAAGGACTGAAGGACTAACTGCCTGCCTACCTGCTGTCCTAACAATGGACCAGCAGTAGCCCCACAAGGACCTAAACAGGACCAGCCCCACAAAGACCAATCAGTGCAAGGCTTATCCAACATACAGGACCAGCCCCACAAAGACCAATCAGTGCAAGGCTTATCCAACATTCTCCCCCTAAGACTTGTGCGTCGTTTTGTGGGAGGGTTGAACCATCCCGATCCTGGAACAGAGCTCAAGAAACCTGATCCTCCCAAGGGGCTTGGTGAGCAGGTCCGCAAGCTGATCCTTGGTGTTGATGTAGCTCGCCTTGATGCTCCCTTCTTCCAAGCAGCCTCGGATGAAGTGGTACCTCACCCGGATGTGCTTGCTCCGTTCATGGAAAACGGGGTTCTTCGCCAGGGCGAGGGCAGACTTGCTGTCCACCATGAGCTCCACCGCTTCAGTGTCTCTGCCGAGGAGATCACCAAGCAGTCGAGCAAGCCAGAGTGCCTGTGTCGAAGCGGTGGAGGCCGCAATGTACTCGGCCTCGCAGCTGGACAGTGCGACCACCTGCTGCTTGACCGACTGCCAGCTCACGAGACTCTCGCCGAGGAAGAAGAGAATCCCGCTTGTGCTCTTGCTGGTGTCGATGTCGCCGGCGTGGTCGCTGTCGCTGTACCCGACGAAGTGCGCCTCCCCAGGGCACCTCGGGTAGAAGAGACCGTGATCGAGGGTCCCCGCAACATAGCGGACGATCCTCTTCACAGCCTGCTGGTGCTCCGTCGTCGGTCGCTGCATGAACCGACTAACGTAGCCAACGGAGAATGCCAAGTCCGGACGTGTGTGGGCGAGGTAGCGAAGGCTCCCCACAAGACGCCGGTACTGCGTAGCGTCCACCTCCTCCGCCGTGCTGTCACGGCTCAGCTTCAGGCGCTCCTCCATCGGAGTGAGAGCCGGGTTGCAGTCGGTGAGCCCAGCTAGCTCAACGACGCGCTTGGCGTAGGCGGTCTGTCGAAGCATGATCCCGGAGGCATCCTGGTGCACCTCGATCCCCAGGTAGAAGGAGAGGGGCCCAAGGTCACTCATCTGGAAGGTGGCCTTCATCTCCTCCTTGAATGCCGCCACCTCCGCATCCTTGGTGCCGGTGATCACCAAGTCGTCGACGTAGACGCCCACCAGCAAGGCATGTCCTCCACTGCCCCGCCGGTAGACGGCCGCCTCGTGCGGGCTTTGCTCGAAACCCATCTTCTTGAGCGTGGAATCCAACTTGGCATTCCACGCCCTCGGTGCCTGCCGCAAGCCATAGAGGGCCTTGCGCAGACGAAGCACCTTGCCCTCCTTGCCGGGGATCACAAACCCCGGCGGCTGGTGCACGTAGACCTCCTCCTTCAAGTCGCCGTTAAGGAACGCCGACTTGACGTCCATGTGATGAACGCTCCACCCCTCTCGGGCAGCCAGTGCAAGGAGGAGTCGCACGGACTCCATCCGTGCCACGGGGGCGAAGGCATCGTCGAAGTCGACCCCCTCCTGCTGCAAGAACCCGCGCGCTACCAGGCGGGCCTTGTGCTTGACGACGTCACCGGCTTCATCCCGCTTCAGCTTGAACACCCACTTAAGGGTGATCGCGCGGTGACCACGAGGGAGATCAGCAAGCTCCCAAGTGCGGTTCCCCATAACCGCGTCCATCTCCGACTGCATCGCGGCACGCCATGCCGCCTGTCCCTCGGCCTCTGCGAAAGACCGAGGCTCGCCGTCGTCGCACACAAGGAGCAACTGCGCCTCCAAGTCGTGAGGCACCAGTCCCGGCACCGGCTGGTCGCCGAGGATGTCCTCCATCGTACGGTACCGCAACGGCTCGCCGTCGTAGTACGCGTCGATGCGCTCCTCGTCGCGGGAGAGCGGGGTAGCGAACTCCACCGGACTGTGCTCGAGATGAGCTGGTGCTGATGTAGACGTGCCCGGCGGGGTGGCTGTCGACGCTGGAGTGCGCGGTGTTGCCGGTTGTGGCGAAGCCGGCGAAGGGCTCACAGCAGCCGGAGTCGAGGCTGGGGAGCGCGGTGCTGCCGGAGTGGCAGGAGTCGGAGTTGGTGAAGTCGGCGAAGAACTCGGCGCAACTGGAGTTGTGGCCGAGGAGCGTGGTGCTGCCGGAGTCGGTGGAGACTCGGGGACTGGGGTAGGCACGCTCGGCGAAGGAGAGCTGCCTACTCCCCCCAGCTCCCTCGAAGTGGACGTACTCGACGATGAAGTCGTCGTACGTCGGAGTCGAGCCATCGTCCACCGCCTTGTCCCACGCCCATCCCCGGCCCTCGTCGAACACAACGTCGCGCGAGGTGCGCACACGCTGTGTCGTCGGGTCGAGAATACGGTAGGCCTTCGAGCCCTCCGCGTAGCCGATGAACACTCCCGGAGTGCTCCTGTCGTCGAGCTTACCGACGTGGCCAAGCTCCTTGGCGAAAGCGAGGCAGCCGAAGACCCGCAAGTGGGAGACCGCCGGCTTGCGCTCATGCCAAGCCTCGTACGGCGTCCTGCCGTCGAGCGCCTTGGTCGGCGAGCGGTTGAGGATGTAGACGGCCGTCACCACGGCCTCTCCCCAGAAGACAACCGGCATCCCCCTCTGCTTGAGGAGGGCCCGAGCCATCCCCACAACCGTCTGGTTGCGCCGCTCAACGACGCCGTTCTGCTGCGGGTTGTACGGCGCGGAGTAGTGGCGCTGGATGCCGTCGTCGGCGCAGTACGCGGCAAACTCGGCCGCCGTGAACTCGCCGCCGTTGTCCGTGCGTAGCACACGGAGCTTGCGGCCACACTCCTTCTCCGCAGCAGCTTGGTGACGCTTGACAGCGTCTGCAGCAGCTGCCTTGGAGTCGAGGAGGACGACCCACATGTAGCGGGAGACGTCGTCGACAAGTAGAAGGAAGTAGCGCCGGCCTCCAGGAGTAGCCGGTGTAACGGGACCGCACAAGTCACCGTGCACCAGCTCCAGCTTCTCCTCGGCGCGGTAGCTGGCCTGGTGCGGGAAGGGGAGTCGCCGCTGCTTCGTCAGCACACATGTGTCGCAGAGCTGCTCCACGTGGTCGATGTGCGGCATGCCCCGCACCATCTCCTTGGCACTGAGCTGCCTCAGGGCCTCAAAGTTGAGGTGCCCAAAGCGCTCATGCCACTGCCACGCGTCGTCCTCCCGTCGAGCTGCAAGGCAGAGAGGCTGCACCACATGTGCATGGATCACATAGAGGCGGTTGCTCCCTCTGCTCACCTTGGCGAGAAGTCGACGACGAGGATCCCAGATCCGCAACATCCCGTGCTCGATCTCCACGCGCGACCCGATCTCATCCAGCTGTCCCAAGCTGATGATCGAGTTGCGCAGAGCCGGGATGTAGTAGACTCCGGTGAGCACACGATGCTCACCGGTCCTCGCTTCGAAGATGACGGAACCTGCACCCTCGATCTTCACGGCGGAGGCGTCCCCGAACTTGACGGAGCCCGTCACGGTGGTGTCGAGGTCGGAGAAGTACTCGCGCCGCCCGGTCATGTGGTGGGTGGCACCGGTGTCGAGGTACCAGCCGTCGATCTTCTCCTCGCTCACGTCCTTCCCAAGGAAGACGTGAGCACGCGACTCGTCGAGGTGGAGAAGCGCGGTGACGTCCGGCACGGGAGAGGAGTGTAGCTCGACACTCCCGTGCATCAGGAACAGGGCCGGCTCGTCGGTGGCCTGAGCCTGCGCGACGTGGGCCTGTCCTTCGACCTTGCGCTTCGGTTGCTTGCAGTTCCTGGCCCAATGGCCAGTTCTGCCACAGTTGTGGCAGGAGTCGTCGCGGGAGTCCTTGCGCTTGCCAGCGCCGCCCTGTCCGCCTCGGCGAACCTTGCGAGGCTTGCCGACCTTGTGCCCTCGAGTCGAGGAAGAAGACTCCCCCCTTCTTCCTGTCACCTTGGCCGGCTTCCCACTGCTCCCGAGTGAGATGAAGCTTGCCGCCAATGGTGACAGGCCCCAAGGGAGCCTTTGGCTCGTCGACGTCGATGACCTTGAGGCGACCAATCGCGTCCAAGACCGACATCGTCGAGAGGTCCAGCAGGGACTCGATCGAGCGAGCCATGTGCTTGTACTTTTCGGGGACACAGCGGAAGAGCTTCTCAACAGCTCTCTCCTCGCCGTAGGTGTCGTCCCCGAACTGCACAATCTTCCGCTGCAGAGAGTCGAGACGAATAGCGAAGTCATCAAGATCCTCACCTGGCTTGAAGGCCAGGCTCTCCCACTCCTTGCGGAGTGCTTGCAGGGTGGACTTGCGGGCGCGGTCGCTGCCAATGCGAGCCGCCGCAATGGCGTCCCAAACCTCCTTGGCAGTCTTCTTGTGGGAAAGCGAGAACTGCATCTCGTCCGGAACTGCATTGAGGAGAGCTTCAAACGCCCGTCGATCCTCATCGAAGTCGACGTCGTTGGACTGGACCGCCTCCCACATGTGCCGCACTTGAAGCTTGATCTTCATGAGTGCAGCCCACTCGACGTAGTTGGTCTTGGTGAGGGTGGGCCACTTGGTGCCGGAACTGACGTCCCGCACCAAGTAGTGGGCGCCGCCGCCGGGCGCGCCTCCCACGAGAGCGCCGCCACCGGGCGCGCCCCTCACGGGAGCACCGCCTCCCGCGAGAGCACCGCCATCGGGCGCGCCTCTCACGGGAGCGCCGCCGCCGGGCGCGCCTCCTGCGAGAGCGCCGCCATCGGGCGCGCCTCTCACGGGAGCGCCGCCGCCGGGCGCGCCTCCCGCAGGAGCGCTGCTGTCTTGCGCGGCTATCCACCGCTCCACCCGCGCTCGCGCTGCACCACTTGCCAACACCTCGAGGTCTGCGTCGGCGGTATCCTCAGCCGAGACGGAGCTGCCGGCGCCGCTGCGCAGCAGCTCGACCTCCGCCGCCGTCGCACGCACCGCGTCGGCCGCCGCCGCCGCCTCCACCTCCGCCCTGGCTGCTGCCAGCTCCGCTGCTGCCAGCCTCGACGCCCTTGCCGCCGCCGCCGCTGTCTCCATCGCCACTCGCTCGCGCTCCTCTGCTGCAGCGAGCTCGGCTGACTGCCGGCTCTGCATGCTCGAGGCGACCGAGTGCAGAGAGGGTCCTGCGGACCTGGCGCGCTGCATGGGGGCTGCTGCTGCACCTGGAGGAACCTCCATCAGACGAGCTGCTGCTCGCCTGCACGGAGGAGGGAGGAGAGTGGGCTGGGACAGCCGGTGCTGCTGCTACCGGCTGGGGCTGTTGGTGGACTGGGGAGGGAGTAGAACAAGAAATCTTTAGGCTGCAGGAAAGAACGGCTCTGATACCAGTTGTTAGAATCTGAATTGTTACTCTCATCTAGAGAGGATCACACTAGGAGAGTTGGGGCAAATTTTCTGTTTTTCTCTTCACAATGCGATGCCAACCCAAGGGGTTGGGGTTACATATTTATAGGCTGAACCAGCCAAGCATATGCTGCTGCTAGATGCTAGATGCTACTGTCCTAGAGAGGGGCAGCAAGGCCACTACTTCACAGCAGGTCAATGGACCATGTGCTGCTGCCTAACAGTGACTAGTAGTACAAGAATCAAATCCTAACTGCTGTCCTACCAGCAGGACCAGCAAAGACCCTACCAGCAGGACCAGCAAAGACCAAGGACTGAAGGACTAACTGCCTGCCTACCTGCTGTCCTAACAATGGACCAGCAGTAGCCCCACAAGGACCTAAACAGGACCAGCCCCACAAAGACCAATCAGTGCAAGGCTTATCCAACATACAGGACCAGCCCCACAAAGACCAATCAGTGCAAGGCTTATCCAACAGTCTATAGGCATCTTTTGCAAAATTAAGTTGTGCAACAATGCACATGCCATTATAATTCGACATTGAGTCTTGACTGGGAAATATGACACAGATCTCAAAATCGCCCAACGACCTTTGAGTCTTCCGAAAGCCCTCTCAACAATATTCCTAGCTCTAGCATGGCACAAGTTAAAATACTCCTCTGCACTATGTGGTGGATTTTGAGCCGTGAAACCTCCTAAATGGTACCTTTGACCTCGATATGGTGCTAGAAAGCCATTTGCGTTTGTGTAGCCAGCATCAACCAGATAGTAGCAACCTTAACATTAAAAGAACAACAATTAATTTAAATAGAAAATAATTGTGTCTACATAATTTTTTTTTCAAAGTGAAGGGGCCCAACTCGCCTTGAGGGACACGTAAACCATCTGGTCTTGAGATAGCATCTCGAAGCACACGGCCATCATGCGCAGAACCCTCCCAACCAGGTAGCACATAGATAAATTGCATGTCCGGTGCACAAACACCTAAAACGTTTGTCACAACATCTCCTTTTCTTGACCTATACCTCCCCTTCAGCTTAGTTGGAACAGTAACTTTTACATGTGTACCATCCAATGCACCCAAGCAATTCTATCCAAATAAAACATAATATTAGTTATATACACCTATTTGCATTAGTTTAAAGTGGGACTCTCTAGTTACAAGTTCTGTACCTTAAAATGTTTCCATCTGTAATCTGTGCAGTCCTCAGGTATAGGTTCTGGTGCCTTAAGCAGCAACTGGTGAAGCTTGAGAATAGCTAGGAGGCATGAATTAAAGTTTCTACTAACTGTCTCACCGCTTCGCAAGAAAAAACTTCCAATTGTTCTATTCTTCAAATGGTGAGCCAATGTATATAAAAAAGCTGCTACTATCTCCTCCAATGGTGTATTTCTTGAGCCCCTCAATCCACCAACATCTCTAAGCATCTCACATAATGTAAAAAAAGTTCTCCTATCCATGCGAAGCTCACTTATACACTTAACATCACTCGCACGAATAAGATCATACATACGTTCACTTCTAAGCTCCCTAGTTTTTATTCTCCTTTCTATTTTCCAACACTTCCATTTATATGACAGTACTAACAATGCCAAGATATAATAATACATAATCACAATGACAGATGCCATATTCCTAAGGGTCAAATTTCTCTTCCGCTTTCGTGTAGTTAATGGCAGACGGGCCATAATGCTGTTCAAAGTTAGTACAGTAAAAAATTAGAATGTTACCTAACTAAAGACTAGTGAGAATAATATAATGGTGTTCAAAGAATTTTCAAATATAGTTCACATCAGATAAGTTTAGGAATAACTATCATGAAGTTTAGGAATAAGTAATCATCACTTGAAGCAAGCTGATCAAAATTTTTACCTAGAACACATCAGATAATTTGCTACTCCGCTCTTAATGACATAAAAGGGAAGGCCATTCAAAGAAAAAGATAGGATTTCCTATGATCACATCAGATAAGTTGCTACTCCATTCTTTTTTAGAGCACACATAGTTTCTAAACAACAGATAATATTGCTTCTATCATAAACCGTCTCTTATCCCCTAATTACATGCACATAACTAGCGTTCCCCAACAACAGCAAAAGATAGATGAGCACATAAATATAGCTTATGGCAAAACTACAACATTGAAACATGTATGATTTCTCAGCTATAAAATTTAGGTGCCTCAAGATTAATACATTAATTTAATGAATGTGATACAGCTCATATCAACATCACGATTCCAATTCAAAGGCATAATAGTCATTGCAAGCAACAATTGCACATGAACAAGTTCCAGAAACTAAAAAAAACACAATTCCAAATATGAGATAGTCAAGTAGGATGCATCGAACCAAAACAGTACTAAAAAAAGATAAAAACATCCTAAGCATCTGAACAAGGCCTACAGGACAAGGACATACACCTTCCACTGTAACACCCAAAAATGGCCAATTTAAAATTTTTAGTAATTAATTGGCCTTTCTTTTAATTGTTCATATTTAATATAGGTTAAATAAATTAATTATGAATATGGGAAGCACTCGTGAGAGTATGGTTTGATCCACCGAGGACGGGGGTACCGTCGGCTATGTCTTGTCAGGCACAGGCACAGTCCCGTGTCGGGAGTCCCTATGGTATGGGAACTCCACACGTCGCGCTCTTGTACTTGTTGGCATGCGTGCCCGCGCTCTGGACGCCATTGACCCTCTTATCGCTGCGCCCTGAGAGTCAGTCAATCTCGGTGCCTTGGATCATGTTGCATGTGTTGTACCATAGTGGCTACTGTTTTGTTAGGGTGTCTTGTGAAAAACCTCGTAGCGTCCCTATGCCGTCACACCTCGGAAGTGTTGATGTGCGTGGTTGGGCTCAAAGTTCCATGAACTTTTACACGACTGGTGGGTAAAGGGCGAAACCTCTGCAGAGTGTAAAATCTATCATGATAGCCTTGCTCAAGGTCACGAGCGGCCTGGATCCTTTTTGATTAGAAGATGATGATTAGTTATGATTATTGTCACTTATACTTATTAATTGGGTTACAACCGGGTTTCCTTCACTTGTAGTAACTTGTTTAATGTTAAAATGAACCAACTAAAAATGCTAATGCAGTTAAGCCGTGTCTAGCCTATTTTGAGCCTTCATACCCGTGCTATACTTGCTAAGTATTTGTTTACTTACACTTGTCAATATTCAACAAAATCCCGGATGGCTAAACAGATTGGGCTGATCAGGAGACTGCTGCTGAGTTCCCTGAGGACCTGCCGTACACCTAAGTTGCGCTCTCCCAGTCAGAGTCCCTGTGGACTGCGGCTCCGCTTTAGTTGAGAGTTATAGACTTCCGATGTAATAAATATTATTGTTATACTCTGATGTAAGCTATTTTATTTCGAGCATTTGTACTCTGTTTATCATGTTTGTTTGCTGTATGTGTTCTGTGGACTTCCTGGGCACACATATGGCCGCATTCGGATTTTGTGAAAATCCGGGTGTGACATCCACATCGATGTAGTAGGAAAAACGAGAAAGGGTCGAAAGGGGAGGGAGACACACACCTTACAAATTCTCCTCCCGGCCGATTCCTTCCCGGTCCAATTGATTCACATCATCTTCTCCCCCGCTCTCCCTCGCTGAGCTTTTCTTTTGCTGTCAAAATCAAGAACACAAGGGTTAGGATTTGGAAAAAGGCTGGGATGGAGTAGGTGAGAATAGTCAGCTTTATTGGGCAACAATTATGGGACCATAAAGACTTTTCTCACAAGAGATGAAATTTCCTAAGGAGTTGAACAAGGCCTACAGGACAACAGTTTTCCTCGGCAAACACTGCACATCATCTAAACAGCTAGCTGAACACAAAATCATGAATTATTTGGGCCTGATTTGAACTGGCAGATATATTGAACACACGCACAGAGCTAGGCATGTTCAACTCCCAAAGAAAAGGTTCATAGGAGAAGGAAGAAAACACAAACCTTACGGATCCTTCTTCCCGATCTGATCCCTTCCTGATCCAATAGACGCACGCCATCTTCTCCTCTTCCCCGCTCACAAATCTGTCAAAATCAAGAACACATGGGGATTAGGGTTTGGCGGAAGGTTTGAAAGGAGCGGGATGCAAGGGGAAGAGGGAGATGGAAAGGGGTCCTCACCGTTGCATCGACGCCTCGCCGGCGAAATCTTGGAGTCCTTGGATGCGCCGGTAGCTGCCTCGACGGAGACGTCTTAGAGTCGCCCGATGCGGTGAGCAGTTGCCTCACCGGAGGGGCTGCGAGGAGAGGGAGGGAGTTGCGAGGGGCGGCGGGGAGAGGGAGGGAGTCGCGAGGGGCGACAGGGAGAAGGGGTGAGGGGCGACGGGGAGAGGGCGGCGCGGGGAGATGGACTCGCGAGGGGCGGCGGGGAGATGGACTCGCGAGGGGGAGACGGGAAAGGGATCAGATACCGGACGTGGAGGGCGGTATCGAGTTTCTATGGGAGGGTATCCGTTTACGGTGCGATCCGTTACGGAGGAAAGGTACCAAACATCATCACTTGACCTGGTAGCTTGGTTAAATTGGTGCATATATGAAACGGTTGAAAACTAGTTGTAGTCCTGGAATTATATTGATCGACAAAGGGGCAGATAATCCTTAGATCTTCAGCTTTTCCCTCACTGTTGAGTTACCGCTTCTTCAGGGCAGCATTCCGCACGTATACACATCATCAGCTTTTTTTTCTTCCAAGCTAGCTGATAGAAGAATAAATTTAAGTTGCCGTTGTGAAAATTCTAGCGACACTTCCCATGTATTGCTACTTACCCCAACTCGCTGCTTGCAGAAGAACCAACACGGGATATATCTGATGGAGCACAAATATTTCTCGCGTAGTTGGCCTGTACTGTATATTAGACCAGCTGACAGAATGTTCAGAATGCAAGTCGCAACATGGAACCGACCATTTTTTTAGAAAAGGAAATATATTAATATTCCAGCCTCTGTATCGATTGATACATGCAGCTGTCCAAAGTCATGAACCAAAACATAACGACCAGGTTTCTTAAAACAAAAAAGCAGCCAACTAAACAAAGACGACTAAGCAGACCAGCCGACCCTAAACACTCAACTAACAGGAAGTCTATTATTATTAATCCAGCCATTGGAAGCAAAGAACTGATGCGAGGTCGATCTTCCTCTTTTTGCAAAAATGCCCAAAATCGAACCCAATGGGTTCCCCGGAACAGTACCTGCATTGGAGAAAAAACTTTCGCATTGTTAAAAATAATATCATTTCGGCTTATCCAGATAGCCCAACAAAACCCAGCCGTCCCTGCCAATGATTGATACTTTGTTTTCTTGTCCACCCCATTAAGCCATCCATCAAACATATGCATAATATTAACCGGATGAGGTAAATTAAAAGAAACTTGTATCACTCTCCAGATAAACTTGGCATTATAACACTCGAAGAAAAGATGTTGGATAGTCTCTTCACAATTACAGAAACTACACTTGGTACTCCCCTTCCAACATCGTTTTGACAGGTTATCCTTGGTCAAGGTGACTCCTTTAATAATATACCACATAAAATTTTTGATTTTAAGAGGCAATTTAAGCTTCCAAATTACATGCTTGTTTGGGGATACATTATTAGTCAAAGTTCTATACATAAAACGGACAGTAAAAACCCTATTTTAAGTATGTAGCCAGGTAAAGTGATCTCTCGTATTAGATAAGTCTACATGAATGACCGAAGCAGCTATAATATACCATGATATCAAGTTTTCACCCACCAAAGACCTTCTAAATGAGACATTTAAAGGTGTAGAACTTAAGACAGAAGACACCGTATCACTTCTTTTCTTGACTATGCTGTAAAGATCAGGGTATAAATGCTTAAAAGCAACATTTACAAGCCAAACATCCTCCCAAAACATGACCTGAGATCCATCGCCTAGATTGAACTTATCCATACTCAAAAAATCAGGTTTGACCTTCATCAGACCTGACAAAAAATGTGAGTCCCTGATACATGGAACCAACCATGAATCCCCCAAGGGTTGTCGGTAAAGATAAAAAGCTGTTCACAATAACTCATTTTATCATTTTTGCTGTCTCCGGCTCACAACAATAATGTCCACGGTGTGATGGTTTTTCAGACGCAGTAACCACTCACCAGCTCAAGCAATGAGGACATGAAGGCGACAGTTAAAAAGCAACGCGCCAATGACAGCATCGGAACCAACTCTATCAACCTAAGCAGTGCATAACCTCAGCACACCCTAAAGCCGGCCATAGAACATAACTAAGCTCATACCAAAGATAAACCGAGGAACATTAGCAGCTATCATCTACCCTACACAGCAACGATACCACAGGCAAGTCATTCACAAGCAGAAGTGCCCTTTCTATCTTCTTCAATAATCTAATAATCATCATCGTCGATCCAACCGTTTGATGGCCCTTGATGAACCGCCGGATGGCTCATGCTTTGGGACATGAACTGACGAGAGGAGTTGCATCCTGGCCGGAAGCGCAGTCCGGGGAAGGTGTTTCTTGGTGGCAGAGTTCTGGCATTATGCCTGGCTGCAGGCCGCAAGTCTGCGATCGGTGAGTCGTCTGGCTGGCCGGATTGGGAGTGGGAGTCAGCTTCGGGTGTCACTGCTGGTGGCGTGTGTTTCGTCCCTTGATGCTCCGCACCAGCTGCAGGCGTGCCCACCGGTGGTGAATCACTCAGCTCTCCCTCCTCCAGGAGTGGCGAGTCTTCCATCCTCCAGTATTGAACCCCAGCTGCGTATCTTACTGCCTGTGATGAATCTTCTAGCAGATGGTATGGGCTAGCAGCTGATGTTACCTCATTGCAATTAGCAACAGCAGTTGGTTCCTCTTCCGGTGCACTCCCAACAACATAATCGGCAGTAGTAATTGGTTCCTCTTCCAGTGCACTCCCAACAGCATAATCAGCAGGAGCAGTTGGTTCCTCTTCCGGTGCACTCCCAACAGCATAATCGGCAGCAGCAGTTGGTTCCTCTTCCGATGCATTCCCAACAGCATAATCAGCAGCAGCAGTTGGTTCCTCTTCCAGTGCACTCCAAACAGCATAATCATCAGCAGCAGCTGGTTCCTCTGCCGGCGCGCTTCCAACAGCATTACAGGCTTGGAAGTCGACGCCTTCATGCTCTGATATTGATGAAGCTTGATCTTGTCTTTCACAATCAGTTTCCGACAATGAAATGCTCATATCAGATCCAGCACCCATGTATGCATGATGAGCGTAGGTTGGATCACTCCTTCCTCGGGTTTCATAGTTGCAAGGCTGCCGCGATCGGCCATTGGTATCATTCCAGTAGTCCCCTGGAGAACTTGTTGGGTCATGGTATGTGTCAGATAATAACTGATCCAAAGCATCCATTTCCACATGCCCTGAGGTTGGTACAGGTGGACCATCAGCTACCTCCCTCTGACAATCATCAGAGAATGCATTTTCACTGGGGAGGTGCCCCATTGATTTGGCAATGTCTGAGTGCCTCTTAGCCCAATCACTACGGCTCCACAGAGAAAGTGGAGGAGGTGACATGTTCCATTGCTCCATAACTTTGTTGTCGGCATCCAGAGATCCAGGAAGATAGAATGACTACATAATTTCCCAGCAGAAAATGTCAGTAAACAAGACATAGCAGCATTCTTAAGATAAGATATACTCAAGGAGACTGTCTAGAAGTACCTTTCCTGCGAGCTGCTGTGAGTCCTGCCATATTAGCTCATATGGGGGGTATTTTTTGTCCAATCTATCCAACATCATGAATTGAATGGTATAAAATATACATTACCGAGAAAAAAATGACATAGATAGCAAGAGAGGACACCTTTCGGTTTCCTTGGGAACAATAAGTATTATAAGCTTTGGCTTGAAAGTGAGGGCTTTGTTGATGAACTGGTTGGCAAGAGAGGCTTTAAACCCAAAGGGAGGATTCAATCCCATGATCTGTAAACAGCAGTGGTCATTGTATAAATAACTGGGGCATTATGTCTCCAATGGGATGAGAGAGATTTAAAATTAGTTGCTGCGATCATACCAATCGGCATCCCGTGGGCAATTCATCTGGTTGAACAGTCATCCAGTCTCGTCTCTCAAAGCTGAAATCATTCTGGAAAATTGAACGTTATGTTTAACATGTCAGCTGTGCTAGATAACTTTTAACAGGTCAAGATTTGAAAGGAAGCAGCAAAAGATATCAGGTGCCAATCAAGGCCATATCAAGTCTATACTGTAATCAAACGTCAAACAACATCATCGATGGTTGATTGACTGTTTGCCAAATATTAAATGTGCAGTTAAACAAAAAAAAACAGTCAATGCAAAATAAGCAGGTATACTACCTTCGGTTGAATGAGATCGAAATTTCTGTAGAAGCAATTTTTCCCAGAAGCCTCTAACTTCTCCTTCAATAACAAGCTAAAATCATTTGAACCGCAGCAAAAGTCGACAATCTGTAAAGGATAAAAAAAATAGATGGCAGCATAAGGTTCATGACAAGTGGCATTTGCTTATCATCTATTTGGTCAGTTCTACTAAACAGTAAATTTTGAAAGCTAGTGTAGAATGGACACGGGGACAGAAATCAGCAAGTTGATGCCTCTCCATGAGCATCAAAATCATTATCGCAGATGAATTAAAGCAAGACACTCAAAGAACAGATATAAATGCTATAATATCTGCAATGAAACAGAAGCATGGTGATTAACCTACATATGGTCCATAGTTGTTTGCAGTTTACTGTAAACTGAACTAAGATATAAAATTGCAGTGTCTCTTCTAAAGCACAGAACTGCCACCTTTGACAATGCTTATCTTTAAGTACTGCAATTTTCCAATGTTTGTTTAGCTATATACTCGATTGCCAGAGGCATCATTATGTACCCAAATGAACTGAATTGCATGTATCATGAGAAAAGAAAATATATTAAAATAAATGATCATAAGGCAGCACATAGCTTATACGGAGTAACATTCATCAGATCCCAATCTTATACTATAAGCAAACAAGGGCCAGCCAAATTTACATGATAAAACAAGAGCAGATATTTACCGTGTCACCACTTTGAATATACCATTGTAGCTTATCGACAATCTGCACATATTTGTGGCAGTTGCTTTAGTAGCATAAAAAGATATTGCATTCAGAAACATGAATTAAACTAGTGTATATATTAAAGTTGCAACAATTAAAAACCAGTAATATTTTCAGTTACAAAATGATAAGCGACAATAAATCAGCCCGAAGTCTAACAGCTAATGTGTAAGCTGTATAGCATTCTATATATAACTGATATAAATAGAACCACACACCTAGGTGGACCTAGGAAGGTTCATGTTCCTTACAGCGAATTCATCCTAGGCTACTACAGAATAGTGATGCAATGGCACAAGAGTATATCCCAACTATATACCAAGTAAGATATTTGGATGAAGATTATTTGATCCTACTATCATAATAGATTATTGTTTTTCAATTCTCAGATTCAATGCACGGTATCCAAATGCAACAAAATGATGTCCTGGAGATAAAATTCAATGCAAATTTAAATATTCGAATGGTGGTAGAAAGGCATTTGACTACATTATAAGGCAGTATAATCTGTATCAAGGCCCTTAATCAATTTTACCAAAACATGTGCAACTCCATTGATTTTGTTACCTGCAAATTTCAGTGTAACTGTAACATGTGCAGGTAATTTTTCACATGACAATAAGAAAAATTGCAATTGTCTATGATATCACAGAGATAACTTATCAAAACTTTGCAACTGGTAATCATATTACATGTACTAGCAAGAACACACGTGCAACACGCAAGTTTAATAGAAAATAGGATTGTATAACAGATAGTTTTGCCGGAGACCGTGTTGGTTACGAACTCGACGATTCCATACTACAGAGATGGACGAGGGAGGCTGAGAGTTTGATGAAAAAAAGGGCTGACAGGTGGAGTCGCTAGGAGGGGTAATGTTTCAATGAATGGTGGATCCGCCGGTTGTCAAAAGTTTGACGAAAAAAAGGCCTAACAGGTGAGGTCGCTAGGAGGGGTAGTGTTTCAAATGATTGGTGGGTTCGGCGGTTGGCAAAAGTTTTGGATCTTTATAGTATAGATTCAGAAAAAATGTTTCAAATTTGTTTTTGGAGGAAATGCCAAATTGTTGGTCCAACCACATCAAAATATCTTCTGGCGTTTTTCCGTTACAACTTTGTATAAATTACACTATTGCTCTCATAACTCAAGAGAAATATGTCTATCTGTAACTGTCCATGATAGAACACTATTGCAAAGTGGCAGCGTGATGCATTGCTTCCAAGAGAATTGAAAAACAAAGATCAACAAGTAAACGTGAAGATAACCATGTCTTGTTTCAAGCACTAAAAGTTGCACGTACCAGCTGGAGTTTATCCAGTTTCGTAAAGTGGCGCCCATAAGATGTATAACGCATGCCATGAAGAAACGGTGCAAGAAATATATTCAATTTGTTCTGCAGATAATAGATCACATTATAATGGATATTAAACTTTTAAATTAACCAAAATTATAGATTGAATTGCACAAAAGATCCATTTCAGAGCCATAATGTCACATTTCACCAGGTTTAACCACTCATTGCAGCTTTGCATATGTCACCTATACACGATAAAAAAAGTCTCCAAGTATCTGGTATTGTAATCAGATTATCTCAAATTCTCAATGTTCCAGTAGTACTCCATCTACATCTTTTTACTTTTCAGTCTTCAAGATGCAACTTTGAGTATTTTTATTCAAATATATTTATCAAACCTAATATATTTATGAGATTATGAAAATACTTTTCAAGAAAAATATATTAATGATTTTTTATGTTTCCAAACTAAATATTCTACAAGTAATGATAGTCAAAGTTTTGAAATTTGACCGCATCTTATAAAATATATTTCCAAACCATTGGTGACTAAGACTAGTATGGAAAATAAGAACTAGAACATGAGAACATTAATACATGGATGCCATCTACTGATGTATATGTGTAAAAGAACAGTAGTAAACCACAATTTGTGTAAAACAACAGAACCAGCAGGAGAATTCCATCACTTTCTTGTACCTTCCACTTTGCAAGTTGAAAAAGATCACTAGGTGCGCAGACAGATTTCGCATCTTCTATGGATGCACCATTTTCCAACATATACAGAGCAGCTTTAACCGCCTGCATGGAAAACAGATAAGAACGAACCAAATCCACAGAAGATCGTCGATTCCAAGTATAGGAGAGTACCTCAACAGTTCTTTCCACCATTCCCAGTGTAATCTTATCAGTATCATGCAGAGATGTGTGTGTAGATGGTACCACTAGCTTTTTTTGTACATCCTCCATTGTTATAGAAGCTGACGTTTTTTGTGCAAACTCATATATTCTAGAGATAAGGGTAGTCTCAGTGCATGCAGATCATGGAAAGAAAATGGTATGGCAGTATTAAAGAAACCACAACTTGAAATACTGGAACCATATAATGCCGTTGCGCTCATACAAAATACTTTATATGATAATTGCCACAGAAGTAATCATAAACAGAACAAATGTGATGGTTATGATCTAAGAACTTTGAGCATAGCTGTTTCACTCATCAAAACATCTTAATCTTGCAGTAAATGACAGTTCCACTTGTGTAAAATGACAGTAGCACAGAGTAAATCTTCAGGTTTACAAATGACATGTAGAGTTCCACTGAAACAAACTGTATACAGATCCCAAATTTTCTTAAAGCAAAAGAAACTGAGCTCCCACTGTGTTAACAAACATAACTCACTGATTTTTCATAACCTCCAATGCACAAGTTTACACTGAACTAACAAGAGTATCAAAACTTGACAAGAGGGAGAGAGGTCCCTCTGATTTTGTCTTAAAGAAGCTGGTACCAAGATTCGAGCCCAAGCCGGCAACAGAACAAGAGTTATCAACAAAACTATATACATAGTTGTTCTTGGAGTTTCTTTTTACAGAATTTCTAGCAATTTTGTGCGTGTAAAGTTGACACCATCAAAACATTATTTCATAACAGAAGAAATGCATCTGAAAAACAAAGTGATCTGTTCGAGAGGGGAAAAGAGAACTAAGTGCTAGAAAAGTTAGCTGTAAACAGAGGGATAGACTTGCCTCATCTCAGTGTATCTGTCAATCTCAGGGAATGAGCTAAATGGGAGTTTTGACATGACTACTGGCTTTTCCATAACTGTTGGTTTTTCTCCAGACACAGGCACTTTCCTCCTTTTACTCATCAAATTGCTCAATGAAGAACGTTTCACTGTACCAGAAGATCTTTTAACACTGGGCAATGGAGCAGAAGGAAGGTCATCAATACGCCGCATCTTCACTATCTTTTTGTTCATTCCATTTGCATAATTGAGGGTTTTCTTGATAGCAGCAGGATCCTCCGGAAACTTAATGTGATTTCTTGTAGGGGTTCTTCATTTTGGATCAATATCATGCTTCCTGGACAGATAAGAAAGCCTAGTCAGAAATTTATTCGTTAATAATCAAATGAGCTAATTGACTGCAGGAAAGAAATCATACAGGCAATATATCAAGATACGATTGTTGGAAAGAAGATCATCCCATGCCCTTTGGAAAACACATTGACCATTCTCAGTGAAGTCCTCGAAGGCAATTTTCCTGGACAGGTACATATATATTTAGATGACTGCAGACGGAATTACAAACTTCTATGGGGAAAATATGAATAATGAAAATAAGTGTTTAATGCCTTGGCAAACATCTTCTATGATATGCCTTCGGGCACCGCCGACAAACAGCAAACTGCAACTCCTTGATCTCTTTGTTTTCGCCATACTTGCAGATGTCGCATTTGTGGAGAGGACATGCAAATTTTGACCCATTAGCTATCTTTGCTGTATACTCATTTGCTTTGGCATCATTTTCAGGGAAGAGTAACTGGGCAACACATTTAGCATGATAGAAGTAACCACAAATTGCAGAAGCACATGGAAACACCTAAAAGAAATAAGGATGTAAAACAAAAAGCTTCAGAACCATCTGATACAACATAAAGAAGCATTAGTAATTCTACAGTATTTTACAATTACCCTGATAAAGTTATCAGTCAATTAGTCCATGAATAGAATTTTCTATGAAAAATTTTCGTGAAAGGTATTAACCTCAGGAGAGTCGGTTTTAGCTGAACCCAAACGTCCACAAGCAAAACACTGATATCTTTCATACTCACAATTCTTGCACATAAAAACTTTTATTGCCTGTAAATATGCATAGTTCATCAAAGGATGCCCACAGAAGAATGGAGGATATGAATAAAATTAAACTTGTTCAATGTCAAAGGATCACGACACATACATTGAACTGTTGTCTACTGTAGCCTAAGGTTGGACAACCTTCGCCAGAATCTTTAGTTGCATGAAACGACCTCAGACATCTGCCTTCACAGCTGCAAGAAATCGTAGAAAAAGCACACTTATGAATTAGAAACTATGGATGAACATTGCAAGACGGTGTTGTCTAACCTGAAAAATACAACCGTATTGATGTTACATGCCATTATAAGTAGATTTTGGTGTGTGTCCTCTTCAATGTACAGCAGATGACTACAAACAGGATATTAATGTTGGGCGCAAATTGTGAAAAGAGAATCTACTGAAATCATATTCAAACAACAAAATCGTTTTAGGTAACAAAATGAATGTAAACGAGTTTCAAACGTACGAGTAACCAAGAATTACTCAGTGAATTACCAATTTCGTTAGCACATGTCTTAAAAGAGGATGCAAAGAAATAGTCAAATCACAAAACAACTGGTAAATGTCAGGCCAGTGTATCTCATTCCCTTTTAAATCAATTTTACACCCATCAGGCCAGCGCAAATGTTGGGGGCATAGTTCAGGTTCAAAGCAGATAAAAGAGGGGAAACATGGACGTGCACCTTGCAATTTCACCTCCGTTGTCACATAAGGCACAAACTAAATCAACACTGGCATAAGTCTCTTCATCAGTGTGCCCAGCCATATCCTCGTAGTCAACAATTCAAAATCCTTGTATGGCTTTTTCACCTTTATGAAACCTGTCAAGGCACCATAACAGTGTGCATTCAGCACCATTTAGAAATAAGCAAGCGTCACAATTCAGATTCTTAAACACAGGACGATATGCATATAGATTTTTGAAATTTATTCCTAGTTAAATCATCTCGAGATAACGAAAGGTTACATAAGCACTCAGCACAGTCACTTGAAAGCCAAAATTGAAACAATTCCAGAGGAACGTTCCAGCACCCTGCAGCTTCGGATGCCAAATGCTGACAGCATAAAGGCATAACAACTTGGGCTCAGTTTTGCACAGACCTTTTACAGCAAAATTCAATTGAAACACAGGCATTATCAGACCGACAAACCATGCAGGTAAGCCCAGATTTGGTCAAGGGGAATGAATTAACTCTTGGAATCCTAAAGTCTTCAGACTGACGGGATCTGCCAGTATCCAATTTGAAGCATAAATGAAGGCCAAAATGCCGTTACTACCCACGACCTAACGACCAATAATTACCTCGGGAATTTTCGGAAAACTATCAGAAAACTAAAACCCATGAACTCCAGGACCCCGAGACCCCTACTGTAGGAAGCAACACAGGAGAGAACTAGGGAGCCAGGGAGAATGACAGTGAGGAGTCACTGGCAAGACGGGGGCAACCGGCGGTGAGCTCCGGGTATTCAAGACAACTCGACCAGGGGAAGGCACCACCACAGAGCCACCGCACCCCGCCGCGGCCAATCGAATTCCGCAGGCAGAGGCGGTGATGAAATCGGAGCCAGCGACAGGAGCCGGGTACGGCGGCAATCGATCGACCTCCCTAGCACCCGAGCACCCTCGCCACACCAAACAAACAGCCCAAGTTAAGAGTGCATCCAGAAATTTTTGAAGCAAAACAACTAGAGATCGCTTGGGACACACACGCTGCTAGTAGTTCCTACGAAACAACCAAATCAAAACTCCACACTAAACAGACCCAGAAATCCCACCCAAGGTGTGCGCAAAATACCCGATTCAAACCACCAGAAACCGCACCAAAAAAGCCGCAAAACGCAGGCATTCCCCACCGATTTCTCCCCGGTCGCACCTCCACCCCACTAGAACAAACCGATCACCCAGCACGCAAACCCGCAGGCCGCAGCGAAAAAAAATCCGGAACAAAAAAATAGCCATAAAATAGTTTCACCCCCCAGAGCCCTCGCACCCGCGAAAACAACAGGAAAACCAAGCATTGCCCGCCGATTTCACCCCCCGCAAGCACCGCGACCCGGCGATCGCCCCCGCGTCGGAGCACGAAATCCAAACAGAGCACGCAGAACCGGCCGCGCGGGCCCCGTCGAGCAGGCGTACCTCCGCGGCGCCGCGCGATTCGAGCACCCGCACGCCTAGCCTCGCCGCCGGGAACCCATGGCCGGAGCTTTGATCCCGGGGAGCAAAACCCCAACTCCGCCCAAAAGCCAAAACCCCAACTGCCCACCTGCCCAGCGCTCAGAGCAGCAGAGGCAGGAAGCTTATGAGCAAGGACGTGGGCAGCGCAGGGGCCCCCACTCGCTGGGCACACCGGCGTCTCACTGGTCTGCGGGCCCAGCGCGCCCCGGGCCCTGCATGTCGCGACACGCGGCGGGTTGAAATCTCGTGGTCGTACGGGTGAGTGCCTTGTGGACCCACTTGTCATTGGCGGCGTGGGTTGGTGGTCTTGGTTGGGTGTATAGATGAACTGCTGGTGCCCGGCGCTGCGCTCCTCCCAGCGCGTGACGGGCGGAGCGGCGCAGATCTGTTGGGCCGGAGACACTCGCCGGAGTTGATGCGGAGCCTGGCTCTTTCTTACGCGTGGCGTAACGGCCGTCCTGGACAGGGACCCTACCGCCCCAGCTCTTGTGCGTGCAAAGAACGGCGAAGGCAGAACCAGCCGGCCGTCGTCGTATTCGATCGCACGGTGCGGCCGTGCGGGTACTTGGGGGGAAGCACATGAAGTTTACTGCGGCGGGTTTTACCGCGTTGCTTTTCCCGTGCAGGGGAGGCAAGGGCGGCAGCTTTTGCCGGAGCTTTTTCATCTCGCAGGATTCCATCCGTTTTGGGCCCTGTTTAGATCCCAAATTCACCTCCCAAATTTACTATGTAAAAAGAAGATTCTCCGTCACATCAAAATATCATAACATGTATGGAGTACTAAATGTTGATGAAATCAAAAACTAATTGCACGGTTTTGTTGTGCTCTGCGAGACGAACATTTTGAGCCTAATTAATCAATTTTTGAACAATTTTTCGCACATGCAAACGAAACGCTACAGTGCGCCGACTGACGCGCGTCATTCGGCGCAGTGTCCCGCAGGCCCAAATCGGGCAGCCGGATTCGGCATCTAAACAGGCCCTCGGAGAAAGGGACGAAGACGGAGGACGAGACTGATCTGTTCATCTGCGGCGAAGCTCAGTTTCCATGTGCCATGGTTCGTGCAACGCGGCGACGAGCCGATGCCATGGCAGAGTTTGGCCGGCACGGGCGCGGCGCAACACGCAGCCGGGGGGGCGCTAGCCGAACGGCTTCGTTCAACGACCGCCTTATTTTTGCTTCCTGTCTGTCAACCAAAGAAGGCAACGAACGCCATCTAGAAAAGGAAACAGAGGGCAACACACTTTCTAAGGAATTCTTGAGACGAGTCAAACTAGCTATATACCCTTTCTCAGTTTAGTTTTTCAATCAACTCCTGTTTTGAGAGATCTCGAGTAGAACCAACACCAGATCACTATGATGACTCAAAAAAAAACACCAGATCACTATGAAAGGTGGTTTTATAAGGACCTATAGCGGCTTGCAAAAGGCAATAGATGCTTAGTTTTGGTTTGACATGTAGAGTGAAAGCTCTGCTCAAGCACGTCTTGCAAAGCCAAAAGCGAGACATGGTGATAGGTTCTACTGTGGAGGGAGAGCACAGGAAAGGAAAGGAGCTTCACCGCAAAACCATGAGCCTTTCTCCAATGGTGTGAGCTAGTAACCAGCTCTAAGGGTTTTAAGAAATATCTCTTTCAATGATATAATTTTTAGAATATAGCTTATCATATGAATGGCCGCACATATCAACCTCACATAATTTTGAAGTGCTTATATGACACTAGCTTTTGATCAAAGAATAACTCTTTTCTCTTTTATTAAAATATAAAAAAATATTTTACAAGGTAGCTAAAAGTGCACCATTAAAAAAGACCTAACAGTGTTTGGTTCATGGATCTTAACGTAAACGCTTTACTGAGAGGTAAGAGATAGCGTTACAACTGTTTGTTTCTTCGGTCTGTAATCAATTACCATGTAATTAGATAACGGACTATTCAGATTCGATCCCGCCTCTCCCTCGTTGTAATCGGATTGCTTCCCTCATCTCGTCGGTCCCCGGGTGTGAAGACACGACAAGCAGTGGCTCCGGCCGGGCCTTCCGATCTGCCGACTCCGGTTCATCACCCCCTACCGTTACAGCAATGAACCAAACAAAGTCTGTAATCATCCATTCCAGTGCTAATACCGCTGTGATCTGATTACTTTTACGTTTGCGTTACCACCGCTCGAACCAAACGCTGCCTAAAGCTTCTTTGATGACACGATGGCAACATTAGCATGTGTGTGCCGGGCCATCGGTAATTCTAGGGCAGTATGAGGAATTCTTGGGTATTAAAGCGTGACATGCTTGCTTGAGGTCACTCAGCCTTGATGTTCAGGCCAAAAAAAAACTTATGGGTGAGTTTGAAAACTTGAGGTCCGACTTCAAGAAATTAAACGAAGTTGCAAAAGTCAGAGGAGATGGAGGAGGAGGAGGCACCACCAAGAATTAGCAAAGAAACCAAATACGCACACAGTAACCACAACTAAACAGCTTAGCTAGCGAATAGTTAGGTTGCGCTCTTGTTTGTTCGGCAACAAACGCCCTTTTGCTTTTTGTTATGATGATGAGGTAGCAAGTGGAAAAGACAGACGCTTGCTAAACGCGCATTTCTTCCCAGGCAGGTCGTCCAACCTTTCTCCAGTTTCTCTATCCCAACTTTCATTTTGAGGCGCCTCCGATCAGCTGCCTACATGTAAATGAACTTTCAGTTTCATGTGATGTTCACCGAAACTATTTTTGGATCCATCGTGTAGCCTTTACCAGCAAAGTTGGGTTGCTAGGACATGGTCAGCGACGAGCCGAGCGAACACAAGTTGACACGGAAACAATCCCAAATACGCAAACGATGGCTCACCAAACATCCTGTTCTATCCTAGCGAACACCCTCGACTCCGATGCTCCACTCTGTTAGCCCCAGGGACTGCACAAGTTAGCCAAGGCGATCGTGACACCACGACGGCAAAATACGAGCAGGACAGTTCTTCAAGTCGATCGGAGTTGCAAGAGCGATGATGGTTGATGGTCACAGCAGTTTAGGGCTGGCACGTGAATGTGAAATTGGACTACCGCAACGAATTTTACTGTTTACTTTTCCCATGCTAGCAGCTTTTCCATTTACATGATTCCTTCCGTGAGACTATTGGCAACGGTGAAACTCTATTTTACCCTTAAAAAAATATTCTGTTCTGGCCATCGAGATTTCTACTCTATAATACTTTCTTTTACACTCGTTCCTACTCTATCTTACTCTCTATACCAACTATCACCACATGGGGCCCCACCAATATACTCTTTTTTAACCATCCATCTCTCTTCTCCGCCTCTCCCTCTCTCTCTTCTCCTCTCCTCTCCCCTTGGCTTTTCCGCATCCGCCCCCGCAGCTCCCCCCGCCGGCGCACACCGCCCGCTCCCCTCCCCCACCACCGCCGCCCCTCCGCGCTCCCTCTCCCCTCTCGTTTTCTTTTTTGCGCCATGTCCAGGTCCCCTCTCAGCTAAGGGCGTGTTTGATCCCTTCAACTAAAATTTAATCTCGTCACATCGAATATAAAGAGGTTAATTAGAAGTATTAAATATAAATTAATTAAAAACCCTATTACATAAATGAGGGCTAATTTAGAGACGAATCTATTAAGCCTAATTAGTCTATAATTAGACAATGTAATGCTACAGTAAACATGTGATTAATTAGGCTCGTTAGGTTCATTTCGCGAAGTAGACATGACTTATATAATTAGTTTATATTTAATATTTCTAATTATAATTTATTTAAGGTACTAAACTTTAAACTTTAGCCACTTGAATCCAAACACCCCTAGCTCCGTCCAAGTTTTATCAAAAGGCCACATTTGGGTCCCTCGCGTAACTTCACCGGCCGGCCAAGTTAGTACGGAGTACTGCCTTGCTTTTGGGCATGCCGAACATGGAGGAACGAACACAAGGTTGGGCAAACAAACCAGATTGGAATATGCACGCGTGGTCGCCTGTCCCGACTCGGAAACAAATAGCGAGGGAGAGGCTCGGTCGCTCTCGGGAGAAAGGGCGACACAGGCGGAACCATCCCCTCCTGCCCGCCGCCGCCCGAGCTGGCCGCCGTCCCTCGCACGGCAGTGATGAAGGCGGTGGCGGGGACCCCCTCCCCCCTTCTCCTCGTTCTCCTCTCGGGCCCGCACGCGCGGCCCGGGGCGGCGTCGGGTGCCGCCGCCGGTGGGGCTGGCCCCTTGCACGGCGGCGCCCTGGTGGCCGCCTCCGGCGCGGTTCGCTCTGCGGCGGCCGGATTTGAGGGAGGTGCCCTCGGATCAGCGGCACCAGGCCGGCGGGCAGACATCCGGCCGCGCCTGGCTCGGTAGCTCCGTGCAGGCCGATGCCGGCCCCCCGGAGCGGCCGGATCCGTTGTCCCTACTGCGCCCCGGGCCGCTGCTGTGTCGGAGGTGTCGCCGCGTGTCACACCCCAAATTTTCTAAATTTGGGATGTGAATAAATAATATAAATAAACACAATGATTTTCTCTAATTTATAAAATTTTCCAAGGTTTAAATAATTAACAGGGAATGTAATATATATAATATAAATATATGTATTCAAATTTCAAAACAATATGTGTTTATAACTCCCTAAAATTCATCACAATTAAATTAAAGCAACCCTATGAATTTTCTAGGATTTATTAAGGCTTAAATAAATTTTCTAGGAATTAATTGGAGTTTCTAGCCTTTTATCAATTTAGATATCACATTAAATAATTATTTTTTTAGTCGAAATAAGTTTTTGTTGCATTCATGCTGTTGCATATATTTTTGGTTGCTAGTAAATCAAGTTCGAATTTAAATTCTGTTTAAATTCAAATTTGATTTGCTTTTGTTTGAGTTTTAGAAATAGTTAAAATGAGTAGAGTTCGTTTTCGGCCCTTCAAGTCTTGGCCCAGTCCACCTTTGCCCCTTAATCTTTTTCTTTCTCCCTTCCAGGCCGATTTCCTTCCTCTCCCCTCGGCCCGTTCCTCTTCTGGCCCATCTCCAGCCCAATCTCCTTCCCCGTCGCTCTCTCTCTCTCTCGGTCGCTGGCAGGTGGCCCCCTCCTGTCAGGATCTCCCCGGCCGAGTCCCGAGTTCGAGTTCTTCCCAACACCGTGTACGTCTCGATGCCGTCGCCGCCTCCAACTCCGATTCCCGCCGTCTCACGCTTGCCCGATGGACCGCATGTCAAATCTTTCCTCTTCCCGTCTCAGCGCCGGACTCCGCTCCGATTTCGAGTTCGCCGCCGCCTCGAATCCGATCCCGACACGCCACGCCGAGTTCCTTTTCTGCGCGTCGCCGAGTCCTTCTCCTCCACGCCTGCCCGAGTCCCCTGCCGGCCTATATAAGCGCCGCCGCCCTTGTTTTCCCTCCAATCGAAGCCGCACCCGCAACCCGAGCTAGCCCGAGTCGCCGCCCGCCATGACCGACGATTCGCCGCCGTCGCTGCTCGGGGTGAGAAACCAAGACCGCCAGGAGTGTCCCCTCGTCATCGTGTGTCGAATCCGCTGCTTCTCGTCGAGTTTTAGCCCCTGGTGTTCCTGTTGCGGTTATGGCCGAGGTCCGCCGCCGCCGTTGCTCGTCGCCGGCCACCGTCGCCCCTCCTCGGTCGTCGAGAACCCCTCCAGTAAGTTCGCCTTGGCCTCCTCTTTCTTTCCGGTCAAGCCGTGCTCGATTTGGTGGACCGTAGCCCCTGTTCGATTTACGCCGGCGAAGCTCCGCCGTATTTGTTGGCGGCGCCGCCGCGACCATCGTCACCGGCGTCGACCCGAGCAGCCAAGCAACCCTGACCGTCCGATCAAAATCCCACGGACCAGAATAAATCCAGCCGAGTCAAACCCGAGAAATACCGGTCTGCAGTGGCGTTTTGCATAAGAGTCCCTGAGTTTTTCAAAAATCAACCCGCAGTCCAAATTAAATTAAAAATAATTACAAATAGGTCCTTTTTCTTTTATTTTAGCCCCTGGAAGTTTTAAAACGTTGCAAACAAGTCCCTGAACCTTAGAAAAATCATATCTTTCACGTTTTAACTCCGTTTTAATCCGTTCTTGTTGCGTTAGCTTCATATCAACTTAAACTACGCGTTAGTACTGTTATTTACACCATATTTTATTTCTGAAATTTATTTATTATTAATTTAATTAAAGGCTAATTACATGTGCTTTCTTAAATAAAATCTAATTAAGTTTGACACATCGGTTTTTCTTGTTAAATATTAAATTGATTAATATTTATTCCATGAGTTGTGTAAATAAAAGTTGACTAAGGTTATATCTTGATTTTCATAAATAATATTAACTTGATTAATACTTATTTCTTGAGCGTTCTAAATAAAATTGAAGTAGATAATATCTTGGTTTCTTTAAATAATATTAACATGATTAATATTAATTTTATAATCCTTCTAACTAAAATTTAATTAGTCTCTATCTTGTTGCTTCATAAAATTATGTTAACTTGATTAATGTTTATGATCACTAGTTCTCTAATTAAAAGCTAATTAGAGTTAAACTTCGAGTTTTCATAAATAATTGTCAATCTTGATTAATGTTAACATAATTATCATTCATTAGTTTTCTGAATAAAATATAAATAAGTTCCATCTTGATTTTTGTAAAGTGATATTAATTGGATTAATAATTACTTAAATAGCTCTTTCTAATTGAGATTAAACTCCGGCTTTTCATAAATAAATGTTAACTTTGATAAATATTGACTTAAATGTGTTACAATTATAATACTGACTAATTCAACACCGTTCATAAAATTATTCGGTTAGACGTTCTCATATAATCTATTTTAAGTTAATACTTTAATTAAAATAATTTGTACTTGAATATTTACAATTAAAAATATGACTAGTTTAACTAGGGATATAAAGTTATTTGATTTGATAAACATGTTCCTTTAATTAAAAGCCAATTAAGAATTATATTTTGGTTTTCTTCTTAATGATTAATATGGTTAAAATACTATAAGTTTTAAAAGTGATAGTTGAACAAGTTATAATATTGGAAACTTAGGTATAACTTTGTTGTAACTTGGATTAAGGTTATATTTAGATTTCATATGTTTTCATAAATCACTGTTAACTTGGTTTAAATGGTTATTAACTAGTGTTTCTAATTAAAGCCAACTTAGAAGGTTCACTTCCAAGTAATTTGATTAATAACCCTTCAATGTGACTTTGTTCTAGTGTCCTCGTTTTGCTTATTAATTATCTATCTATTAAGTTTTCTCTATAAAATATGATTAAGTTATATTTCGGATTTTAATAAGCTTATGTAAAATTGATTAATGAGTATTAAACTAGATTTCCAACTAAAAGGTGATTAGCGTCAAACTTAATGCTTTCTTAAATGAGTATTAATTTGTGTGAATGTCAACATAAATGTGTTTTATCAATAATATTGATTAGTTCAACATGGTCAATAAAAGTTAATCAATTAGATGCTCGCATCTGTTTTTAATACTAAAGTTATGTGTTTAAATACATAATGTCTACAAAAAAATAGTTATAAATAAAATACATTCTTGGGTTCACATATTTAAATATAATTAAATCAATTTCTAGGAAATAGTCTCTTATATATATGATTTTATCAAATTAAAATTTATAAAGCGTATAGTGTTTCCTTTTATAATCTAAAGTCTTCCGCTAGTTTTAAATTTTCAATCGTAGTTCTGTTCTCAGCCTTTCCTATGCCTCTAAATCCAATCCTGCTAGTGCACCCTACGTTTCTCACTTAGTCCCTATTCTGTTTTGCCAATCAACTGTCTCCAATATTTATCGCTTCCTATAAATTCATCGGCCAGTGTTCCAATGTCCGCAGCACTCTTTTCTGCAATCCTGTCGCTAGTCCATCTTTTCTAAGCCATATCACTAAGTTTGAGTATAGATCTTTTCTTACGTTGTGGTTTCTCTGCAAATCAATATTATTTTAATTTTTAACTTTATATTGCTTCAATGATATGGTGTGAGTTACTATGTCATTGTATTGTAATATAAAATTAAATTATTAAAGTAATATATTATTGTTTGAGATCCTCGTATTCATAAATCCTCTGTACGTGTGATATTCCTTGTGCCAATTAAAGCTCTGCCTTGGAACCTTCGTATCTTTCTTTCTCTCTCTGATCTTCGTGGTCCTTAGGTTCTCGTAACCATAGTATCGAGCCCTATCCGTTAGTACGTTCTTTTAAAGCTTTTCTTTTGATTGGTGTATTGTTCTTAGTTGTACTTGTTTGTTTGCTTGTATAGTTTTATGCTTGCATGCTTGTGTTCGATGATTGCTTCGAGTAGACGGAACGTTGTTCAAATGAAGAAGACTTCGAAGAGAATCTGAGCAGCTATACTTTGGAGAAAGGCAAGTGTCCCTAACCATCCTTCTACCTATGCTTTATTTATAACATCAAGATGTTTTAATCGGAACATGGAGAACCACCCAGGAAAACAGTGCAACCATAAGTACTATATGGCTCTGGTCTTGGCTGACTAATTAGAGACTTTAGTGGATGGTAACCTTACCCGAAAGGGGCATGGGGGGCGGCGAGTTGACGGGGTATAGCTCGGTCCTCTTGAGCTGTGGGCTTTGGTAAGAGACAGACCTCATTAGGGAGGGTTATACTTTGCTTCGGAACCGGAAACCTTAGCGGATTACTTTTTACTAAGGAATCTTTGTAAAGGCCTCGTAGCGTCCCTATGCAGTCACACCTCGGTAGTGTGATGAGTGCCTGATCAGCACAGCGTGGTTGGGTTTAAAGTTCTTTTGAACTTTTACGCGGCTTATGGTGAAAGTGTACAACCTCTGCAGAGTGTAAAACTGTTATAACAGCCGTGCTCACGGTCAAGAGCGGCCTGGACCCTTACATGATAATCATACTTGAACATGATAATTAAATTGATCTCTGGTTATTTCTTGTGGCCTTGCTGAGTACCAACCATAAGTGTACTCATCCTTGCTAACCGCTGCTCAGAAGAAGAACTTGTATGAAGCTGTTTGAAGATGGTGCTCAGTTCTAGGCGTACGCAACCCCCAGTCGACTGCCTGTGAAGTTTGGAGCCTTCGTTTCCAGGATACGCTGTATACTCTGATAGACTCGTAAGTCATTTATATAGTTTATTATACGTGATACTGCATCTTTTATTCACTACTGGTTTACTGTATGTATGAAACTTGATCTTGGCACACATACAGCATACACTCGGTTTGTTTTCTAAAATCGGGTGTGACACCGCGGCGTCCTGTCTGGCGCCGTGCAGGTCCTGGTCGAAGGTGAGGATGTAGGTGGCGCGGTGTTGGCATCGGGGGCCATCATGGTGGCGGTATGGTGCTGATTTGCGTCGTGCGTGCTCGTTACTCCGACCGGGGGATGGGTTTGGGTTTCTACCTGATGGTGGCAGCGTCCGGGTAGGCGCCGGTCTCATCCGGGCTCCGACCTCGCCCCCTCCCTCGGCGCCATCGGCCTGAGGCTCGGGGGTAAGGATGGAGGCATTTTGTCCACATCGTCGGCATCTCCGGTGGCCCTGCTCAAGGTGGTGCCCTCTCGGCTAGTCCTCGTTGCTCCCCCTATCTCCGTTTTGTAGGGCTCATGGTTCTTGCGTTAACTGGAACCACACGGCGGAGTCCCATTAGGGGGATGACGCTGGGAGCAGGCGCCTCGTTCACTCGATGCCGTCCCCAATCGAGGGGGCGTTGTCGGGGTCTGGGGCGGTCCCTGCTCCACCATTTTCCGACGGAGATGGTTGCGGTGCTAGTTTCTTTGGGGAACTGTAGGATTGGGTTACCAGTGGCGAGGCTGGATTCAATTGAAGGCGGTAGTTTCTCTGGGAAGTGATCTGTCGGCGAAAGCTATGGTCCGACGGTGCTGGATTGACGACGGTGTTTCCTGTTGGGGGCGTCGCTCAGGATCTTTCCTTCTGGCGGTCCGCGGAGGTCTTCAAGGTGAAACCCTAACGTTGGCGCCGACTCGACGTCTTTGCCTTCCTGAAGGAGTTGTTGTGTTGCACCTCCTTCGATCGTGATGTTGGCATTCTGGACACCTTGACGGGCCGATCTTGTAAGTTCTATAATGGAGTCATGCGTTCTAGGCTCTTCTCCTAGAGTTGCTCTTAGTTGTCTATGGTGTGTTGCCTAGAGGGCACTGTCGCGGGCTTGTAAGTAATCGGTGTCGTTGTAGGACCTGTACTTTTATAAAACCGGTAACCCCAGTTCTTAATTTTATCTATAAAGCTGACGTAAAGGCTTTTGGGAATATGCACGCGTGGTCGCCACCAACAAGCAGGGCAGTTTATTTCGCAGAAAAAAAAAGCAGGGCAGTTTGTTTTATGGTAGAAGTTGCCATGGATGATGCATTCTCGGGGAAAAAAAGGTTCCAAAGCATGGATGTTGACATACAGAAAGGGTAACAAGCATGGGCTACACACGCGTAGCCTGGCAATTTTGCTGTAGTGGCAGTGCAACAAAGGCCTCTTGCCACGTGTAGCCAAAGTACGGTGGACTCGTGGAGGATCAATTCCCGTTTGGAAAGGGAAAATAGAAGAAACATGTACTACCCACTGTACAGTACAGCCTAACGAAGGGCATCGTTACGAACAGTTCAATGGGCCGATGGCACATTATTGGAGCTGGCTTACGGCCTGCCTGGTACCCAATCGGGTAAGGAATTGCAAATCCTGACAGCACGGCCCAATTCAGAATATAAGCAGCCCAAGACTAAGCCTACCTGGCCCTGTACGGGCGAGAATAACAAGGGGATTAACCAAATCAATCTATGGAAGAGGAGGATGGACCGGCCCACCATTCCATCTCATCCAACTTGCAAACCGGCCGGCGGAACTTGCCAGAATAGCGCCGCCCGTCGTCGGAGAAGGCAAGGCAAGTCACGCCGGCCACCCCTGAACTTCTTCCGCGCGCCGGCGGCTAACCGGAGTCCCACCGTGATCCCTAAGCGCACAGGGTAGGCCATCCACTCATCTCCCGTTGCCGCGTATTCCCATCCCAGTTGTACCCTCCCCCTGTTTTTCTACTCCCGATTGCCACCGCATCTCGTCCCAGTTGCTCCCTCCCCAAATCTTAACCTCTCCATCTCTTACGATTCATGCTCACGGCGGCAACTGGGAAGGAAAGCTGTGCAGGATTTACCTCATGGATCTAGCTCTGAACTTCTGATGCCTGGCAGCTAGCACTGCAGGAACTAGCGGAGGTCAGAGGCAAGCACAAACTGAAAAGTTCAGGTCGTTATTCAGAGAAGAGAGGCGAGGTCGTAATCTAATCTTCTGAGATATGGGGGTTTTTTACGTTCAGACACATTTTGCAGGGATCAAATAATTGCATGTGATAGAACAGTAAAGTTTCAGGCGAAAATAAGCTTAGCTGATCACGGTCAATTCATATACTTGCACTTCATGCTGCTCCTGACAAGTCATCAGAATCTGTTGTCATGTAAGGAGAGATGGCAACAGTTTTATCAAAGAATTGGATGCTAATTGCCAACTGTTGTGAGCAATTAGTCAAAAATTCTCTTGCCAATTCAGTAACCAAAGTATGCAGTTAACTGTCAGCCCATTCAGTTCTGAACACCATCGCCTTGGCATTCAGCATGAAACAAGCATGATAAGTACCACTCATTAGCTCTAGGTATTGGAAGTATCGATGGCAAGTATGAAATACTTTCTGCATACACGCATCAAGCCGAGTATCGATGGGGAGTAATCATAGAAGCATATGATGCAAACGCTCAACAACTCAATCCTAACACAATGCCTACTATATGTCCAAAAGAATGAATCCAGAAAATCCATATAAATTAAACACAGGGAAAGCTAAGCTGAACCCTGTGCTTCAACATGGTCAGGAACTTCTCAATTCTCACCACAAGAGCATCAAACCACCTGAGACAGCAAGGGCCAGGTAGCTGACGATGCTGACACCCACTTGGTATGATGAATTCTTCTCTTCCGCCTTCGCCTTTGCGCTCGCTGCTTTCCCTGAGGTTGGGCTGGGAGCAATATCAGAGGCCTTGGCATCTGGGGCAGGAGCAGGGGCTGGAGCGAGCGGAGGGTCGCTCTTGAAAATCTGCATTGGCAGGAGAACCTTGTTGACCTCATAGACTGCGACCGGGCGGGTCGAGTACACACTGCTGCTGATCTTCGGGTTGGACCACATCGACTTCACTTGAATGGTGCCCATGTCGTAAGTGAGGTTCAGCGTGTACTGTGAACCAGCGAAGGTGGTTACTGGGTTGAGGGTGCTCAGCTTGTTGAACTCAGCCAGAGAGTAGTACTTGGGTAATGCGTGGTATAGGAGCAGGGACTTGAGCTGGTCCTGGGTGAGGTTGGCAAATGTAGTCTTCTTGATTGCGGCGAATGCAGAGTCCTTGGGAACAAAGATGGTGATGCCCTCTTTGGTATTGTTTGCCTGGTTCTGAAAGGTCTCAATTACATTGGTCTTTTGCAGGTAGTCCAGGAAGGTATGGAATGGGCCGGCCACACTGAAGAGGTCTGCAAGGTCCACGTGGTGTGGCGCAGGTGCTGGTGCTGGGGAAGGAGCAAGGATTGGGGCTGCTGGGGCAGGAGGACTCTTGTCCTTCTGAGCGATTGCTGGTGAGGAGAGCACGATGGCTAGCATGGCCACCGTGAAAATTCTGGCTTTGAACTCCATCATAGAATCTGATTGCCTTCACTTCGCTGAATCAATTCCCTGAAGTCACATGAACAGGGAAGCATTAGTCACTGAATATCTCATCTCATCATACTTTCGTTTTTCTTTATAATTCTGAATAACTTAATTGCCAGTTTATTAGGTTTACAAATTCTAAACTGGCTAGCTGCAAAACATACTCAAGCAAAAAAGTTGGGGGTATATGCAGACAGCAAGTACTGAAGGTGCTATTCAGTTAAGAAGATCTAAATTGTGGTTCCTATATTCTGAAATGGCAGGATACAGGATTGTAACATCATTTTCTTCAAATTTATACGATTGCTAATATTTAGCTCTGATTTTACGAGTGCGTGTACTTGAACAATCACTTCAACCACCACAACCTAAAGATTTAGCACTACTGCACTAGAAATCAGTTCAGAGATAAAGACCTAGGCTTCTCCATGATCTGAAACGCAACGTTGGTGTTCAGATCCTTGTGGTACAGATGTGAGATCAGCAGGAGTAAGCACAATTTGAAAGAATAAATTATATACCTTCCCCTATCACCAAGCAAGACAAATGTAGGTACCCCAAAAAAAAAAACTCAAGACCCGATCTGGCCAAATTGACTGGCATTATAGAACTGTCAGATGCCACCAACCAAATCGAGAGTTAAGAAGCGACATAAACTAACACATGAGCCGAACAGTACTATCTCCTGCAGATCTCAGGAGCACGAAGAGCCGAAATCTGAAGAAGCCCCCAAAACTAAACAGCACGGAGCTTTACATCAAAACTTCTTGACATTTCCGTCACCTTGAAGGAAACGGAACACAGAACACTAGGAAGATCTGTTCTTCCTCGGGTCAGGAACTGAGGAACCAGATCCAAATGCAACTGCACGGCACACTAGGCCGCTAGCACAGCACACTGAACTCTAAGCGCCTCTAATCTAGCAAAAAACCCTCCAAATTGCAGCACGCGGAGGCCGAGAAAAGCATAATCTTTGAGCATTGCGACATGGCGTTCAATTACAGAGAGAGAGAGGGATAGGTTGAGGAGGAGAGGAGACTGACCTGAGCAGAGCTGGAGCCGAGTGAGGCCAGCAGCCGAGCAGGACGAGAGAGGAATGGATGGGGGGAGTTAAGAGGTAGTAGTGTGTTATATAAAAGGTGGTGCGTGTGGGGATGGCGTAAAAAGATAATGACACCCTGGGAGGGTGGCAGCTGGTGATGAGGATGAAGGAAGAGGGCAAAAGAGGCCAAGGGGTAGAAGGTGCTGCCAGTGACCCACATGCCACCTCTCTCACTCTCATGCTTTCCTCAAGCTCTGCACATCATCGCCATAAATGGCTCCAGATAGGAGCTAGCTGCCATTTTCTGTCCTGTCCTGAGTGGCTCTCTGTAAATCCTTTTGCTCATGATTAGCGGTGATGTTAGCGTCCATAACCTACAAAGGGACGGTGCTAGGCTGCTAGCTTTGCAATGCTTGCAAGTGAGGATGTATTTGGCTTTTTTGATCAAGCTGAATGGAAGTACTGGAGAGGAGAATTCTTTTGAGGAATTTCCCAATGGCAATCACCTTTGCTTTAGTGCAAATAACAAAAGTGAAAGAGATAAAATGTGGTGATCCAAGAAAAGGGTGTGAGAAGTTCATGTGATGTACTGACAAAAGCACAGCTAATGTTCCCTTTTGGCCTTTTCTTCCGTGGAACAGGATTCCTCCAGCTTTTCACAGCGTCACTGTGCCCAACGCCACCGGGGCCGGCTCATTTTTAATGAATGATGGTTATCGGAAGATTTCCACTGGACGATGTGACAAACACGCTGTCTCTGCGGTTTCCGTGGGAGCACATAGCAGCAGAAGCTCGAGATGCTGCTGTTCCAGTGATTGCTCTCGAGAATTCTGTGACATGTGAATGTCTGAAAGGAAGCTTCGGTTTCAGAAGGCTGCACGGCTGCACCTGCACATGTTTGGTGGCCACAAGTAAAACAGCTTTTGCAGTGGTGTCCGTCGTGTTAATCATACACGCGAAATATACCAGTATTCACATGTTCTTTGTTTTCTCTTCTTCTTTTTTAGTCTACAGGTCAGTCTGAAACCCTGAACACGACATCGCGCTAGCTAGGTGTGACAAGCCTGATGTGATTACGTGAGGTCGCGGCCAATGCGATTCGGGCCATCCCAAATTTGCACCCCCAAATTTACTATGTAAAAAGAAGATTCTCATCACATCAAAATGTCATAACATAGATAGAGTACTAAATGTAGATGAAATCAAAAAGTAATTGCACAGTTTTGTTGTACTTTGCGAGACGAACATTTTGAACCTAATTAATCAATGTTTGGACAATTTTTCACAAATACAAACGAAATGCTACAGTGACGCAATGATTATGAAGTGACACTGTACAATGCCTCCAAATTTGGACTCCTAAATTTGGATCCAACAAGGCCTCGACGACGGCGACGGCGATGTCGGTGGGACGAGATCGACGACCATTCTTGCAGGCAGCTCAGCTCGTGTCCGGCCACTGTCGTAATTAGCTTAATCGAGCACCTTCTCGGGCGAAACGCAGAATAATCAATGGCTGTCACGGTGGTTGGCGAAGGAAGCCCAAATCATGAGAGGGGAGCTGTCAGGATCGTTCGTTCAACTGGGCGGACGGACTCCCGAGCAGAATCATGGTTCGGCAAGTACTCGTGCCGCTTTACATCCGTGATCCAACGCAGGATCAGTGGAGTATAAGCACCCTTAAAATCTCGTGTACTCCACTGATCAGTGGAATATTTTACAAGAATCAGACGCCAAAAACAAAATACCGCGAGCACATGTGTTTCAGTAAATTTCAGGTTTTCGAGACTGCTACTACTCCACTGATCCTGCGTTTTCGCGAGCACATGTGTTTTAGTTGGGGTTCAGCTTGTTCACGCATCAGCAGAAACCTGAACTTGCACGTCCGGTTTCTTGAGACTGCTCGTTCAGTTGAGTTTCTTGGCCCTGCCACTTTGCAAGATAGATGAATGCTGGGTGCCCTCTCGCTTCAGTCTGAAGAAAACAAAGTACTAGTGGAGTGCCTTCTGCGTTATACTAATCCGGTCGCCATTAATAACACATGATAGAACTCACCCTTTTTTGGTCAGCTTCTGTTGAAATCCTGAACCCAAAAAAAAACCTCCGGTTGCTGACCTTGTGGACCACTTCAAGAGCAGAGACCTAGGTTCCCGGGCCACGAAATAGTAGGTTTGTGCCTCTTGTTCATTTGACCAGCCACGAGGTTTTACTAATCCACTGCTGTAGACGTTTCAAAAAAAATAGTACAATGCCAGTATAAAAAAAATAAGTACAATGCTAGAGCAGCAGGTTCGCCACTTGATCTGCAACGCGCTGCAAACCGCAAGTGTACATCCTTGCTTCGCGTTTCTGTCGGTGGCAAGAAAACGTCATCACCTCACCTCGCGCCTGAAGCCACCATCTCATCTTCTTCTCTGAAAATAATATAAAACAGAAACCCTTTTATTAAGTGATGGCAATGCATTTGGCGAGCCAAAACAAACCGCTAATAATAAGAAATCAAATCATTTTGCTTGCGCGCCATGGAGGGAGGATCGAGAATCTCGCGGTGGAGACGTCGCTTGCGCGCAATCATTGGTTTTGGGCCGGCGGGTGACCGGAGAACCACCGGATCGGAGCCCCGAAAGCGAGCGAGCGCCCCGGGCGGCGTGAGAAACGGGAAGGAAACCTGAGGCCGGCCGACGAGAATGGGGGGAGGGCCGAGGGGTGCCGCTGGGGCTTTGCGGGCCGGATGTCCCCGTCTCGAAGCCGATACTCCAAGTGCATCCGTGAAAGCGAGGAGAAAGCAAAGTGATAATCTCTCGTGCAAGACATGCCTCGCGACCTTGGTTGCCACGTCAGTACGTCACTGTTGCGCGTGTCGTCAAGAGGCCGGCCAGGTTCCAGACGACATCGACATGTAGTGTACGTGCTCTCGGCAAAGCAACCGGCATGTAACCGGGCCTACCATCATCACCAGGCCGTTCCGAGCCCATGAAGCCCACTGGGTGACGGCTTTGTTTCGTGCTTGAGCCACTGGGTGGCCCGGCCCACTCTTTGCCCCTGTGCTCGCCCAGCCCCTGCGGCCTCGTTGGCCAATTTACCCAGCATCGGCCCGCTTCAGCACTAGACATGCTAGAACAAGATGCTTAAGTCATTCGCTCCCCGGGGGAAACTGGCGAAAGTCGAAGGGTGCATTCTTAGACTAGCCACAGCGTGAGCGGTGCTGAAAAACTGTTTATGCTCTGACATTTCATCGATGTCAGGATAGTTTTGTTGCACACAGTGTGGGCATCGGTGCTGAAAAATAGTTTTGCAGCAGTGGGGCCAGCAGCCAGGACAGGAGGCGGCTTTGCATGCGCTGGTCAGCAGCTACTTTTACTCGAGCACTGCTATTGAAACATTAGTTTATGGATTCAGCATCGACGCACCTACTTGCTTCGCAGGCTTCGTTTATTTTCTCAGCGTCGCTTCCCACAGTGGCTGCTTCGATGCCTCGACGTTCTCTCTCTATTTTCAGCATCGAATGTGGACAACACCGTGGGTAGTCTAAGGCTGTTTCCAGTGTGGATTTTATTTTTTGGTTTCCAAGAATGCCACATAAGCAAGTAGACAATTAATTCATAAATAAAATAGTTCATACAATGCATTGTTTCATTGCCTATGAAACAATGCATTGTACGAACCATTTCATCTATGAATTAATTATCTACTTGCTTATGTGGCATTCTTGAAAACACAAAAATAAAATCCCCACTGGGAATAGCTTTAGGGTCTTGTTGAAAGATCAATGTTTAGAAATCCTTAAATTTGTTGTTAGACAATATTGATGAGACTCTTAGAAGAATCAGAATCCTTGAGATTATAACATGGAACTAAGGCCAACCCCAACCAAAATGTCTATAAGTGGTGTCTATGTTGCCATATCATCAAGACATCAGATTTAGAAACTATGGTACCCAACCCATAGTATCTTCTCGTGGGCCCTTGATTAATTTTCTAGTCCATTCACTCTCATCTGACTTTTTAGAACACGTGTCTGAATATTTTTACTAGCTTCCCTCTCTTGGAATGCGTGACAACCTGGTTTCCTGCATGTGACCCGGTTTCCATGTTTTTTATTCTCTCTCCTCCTTAACTCTTCTGCCACGTAAAATTTCTGCTTACTTGGCAGCCTCATTAATTGTATGGACACTAGCTGACTAAGAGGGTTGGGGATGGCCTAAAAGCTAAAACAACAACTTCTTCAATTCCAATACGACTCATTTATTGACATTTGATTATGTTTTTGAAACAACCATGCAGCAGAGATGCAACAACACTAAAACTAGATACAACAAAGCGACGATTCTAAAGGGTGAGCAACAACACTAAAACTATAATTAACTAGAAACAATAACAACTAAACTAAATCAAAGCTCCACGAATCTACACCACTGCCACGCAGAGACAACTCATCGAACACCAAGTACAAACAACAAAGCATTCTTGCCGAAATAGCCGCTCCGATACATGGTCAACCGCCACCATGGCATAAAAAATCATCATTCTTAGATTGTGCATATGTAGTCGTCGAAAACTCCAATCATGGCTCCGCATTGTCGGATTCTAAGAGAGAAGTACCATACCGAGTAGGCCTCCGCTACGCGTGACCCATTGCTATAGTGTTACTCCAATGCCACACAATCCAACCAACCAAAAGCATCCCACCAGACTAGAACTCCCCTAAGGCCGCGTCATACTCGCCACCACTGCACCACAAAAACACAACACATGGGGGTCACCTCGCTACACCTGCCACTTGACTACACGCCTCGTTCTCGTTGCCTTGAACACACAGCATGCAGGTGTCTCACCACATCTGCTGCTAGACTCCAAGCCACTGATCTATTGTATTGTCGGAGAGTTGTGTACTGCCGCCCCCACAACGTCAAGGCCTCCTGCATATGCCAATCAAATGTCCTGGTGAAGTCCACAGCTCGAAGCTCCGCAACCGCCGAGTTCAACAAAACCATCGCCCCCTCACGCACAAGTCCACCATCATAGCAGCCACACAACGGGGTGGGCATTCGGGTTATCGGAAAAGTTCGGGTTGGGTTTTTCGGGTTTTCAAAAATTCGGGTTCTGAAAATTGAAACCCAAAATTTATCCATGAAAATTCGGGTCAGGTTTTTCGGGTTTTTAATAAATTCAGGTTCGGGTAATCCGATCTACCATATTACAAGAAAGTGAAACAAAATTTTAGTGAGAAACCTAACATCATTTAAGCATCAAAATGACACAATGATATATATAACCTATATATATATAAAAGAAAAAAGATCATACCAACATAGAGCAATAGTGTTTTGTATAAGAAGAAAAAAATAAAAACATAAAACCCTTTGAATTGTCTTATGAGTTGTAATATATAGAATTCCTAACATATTGGGTAGATCGGATTATTCGGATACCGTGGGCTCAAACCCGAATTACCCTAATTTAATTCGGGTTACGGGGTTTCAAATCCGATCTAATTTCGGGTTTTCTAGATTTCGAGTTTTTTAGGTTCGTGCTCAAGTTTTTCGGGTTCGAGCTTCGGATATCAGGTTTTATGTCCACCTCTAGCCACACACATTGTTGCCACTTGCTCCATCTTTCGATGTTGTACTACAGCGAGGTAACCATTGCTAGGCGACCGCCACATGCTGCTGCGAGCTGTGTTGCCTAAGCACCTTCGTCGCTACAAGCGCCGCCTTCTTATGCTGGTCTACACCACATTAGCCACTGGGCCAACCGCTGCGGACCGCAGCCGGCAGCCGGCAGCCTAGCCAACGTGCACCATGAACCAGCACCATGGCCTTGGGCCTCTGCCGCTGTGCATCACCACTCGTCGTGGAATATGTGCCCACTTCCTATAATAAGTACTAATTTATAGTATTTTATTTTAACTAGCTAAAGAGTACATATCTAAATTTTAGCTGGGGTGTTTGGATCCATCAGCTAATTGAATTAATTGGACTATCCTAACATTCATTAATTATGGACAGAATCATGTGACAATGGAAAATTTCCATAAACATGTGGGGATATTCTGGTCTTTAAACTTGTTTAGCTGCGTTTAGCTAGGCTCAACCAGCTAAAAGAATCGTGTACCTTTTGACATGCAACATAAGTTTAGCTGATTTTTAGCTGCTCCCGTTTGTATCCCTGGCAGCTAAACTTTAGTCATTAAACTTTATCCGGTGGATTCAAACGGGACCTTAATCTAAAAAAATACATAAGAACAAGAGGAAGGCCATGAAAAGAACAAATTAAACTAATAGAAATTATCTAAGTAGTAAGAGCTCATATTTTCCACCCAAAATCAAAGCGAAAAAAAATCAAAGCGAAGTCTGGAGAGGCTCTGCAAAGAGCGCTATCGGGAGGGCCATTCCCTTTTGGTCTCCTCCTATTTTCCAACACAAATTCGTGGCTCCGATATTGCAGTCTCTGGCTGTGAGCGAGTCAAACACACGCGCGCGCGCCCACGTCTACCTGGCTGACTGGGTCTGAGTGGAGCAAGGAAAATACAGGTCAAGGTCTATCTGCCTGCGTTCTAAGTTTGGCAGAAGGTCTCATCAATGGTATAAACCGTACTTCGTGGGTTAAGGTTAATGACCACATCTACTTCCAGTATCTCGCGAGCAATATTAGTAGAGAAAAAGGTCATATATATGTGTCTGTTTGAGCCTGCAGCCGGCCGGGCAGGCCACTGCGCTCGTAATTTCTGTTAGAAAACTAGCGCGCGGAAGCAACGATTGATCTATCAAGACGATGTATGCGAGATCATAGATGACACCGGAGACACGATATTTGTTGACGAGGTTCAGCCGCAAGGCCTACATCCCCGGGGCATGGCTACGGGCGCTCCTCCCCAAACTGCAACACTGGTCGCTCCGGGGTCCCGGCAATGTGCCGCCTCCCCCCTGCGAGCCTGTCGCTATGTCGTCATGGTTACAACAGCGGTTCTCCTCTCATATTTATGAGGAGCCCGGATTACAAGAGTCCGACACAAACTCTACATCCTACCGCTAATACAACTCCAAGTCCAACGCGTAACCAACTAGTACACAATATTCGACACAACTCCAACAATTTCCCTAATAATTAAATTCCTACTCCTCCATGGATCCTGATAGCCGGCGTGTATGTGTATCTTAGTATCTACATATGCATACAATAAACCTCAGTACCTCAGCAAGTCCGCATCACATTGTAGCTGTCTTTGTGGCGAACACTGACGACTGACGAGGATGCATACTCTCCGTGTAGCTGCGCTGCTGCTGCTGCATCTCGCAACGGCCATCGTAGCAGCTGCTGCAGCGGCGGCGAACATCGCGTTGCCGGGCTGCGAGAGCAAATGCGGCGATGTCGACATCCCGTACCCCTTCGGCACCACCGCCGGCTGCTACAGGCCGGGCTTCAAGGTGACCTGCCACCGCAGCACGGACAACGACCACGGCCACCCTCCGAAGCTTTTGCTCGGGAGCGATGCCGGGCACCTGCAGGTGCTGGAGATTTCCGCCCCGAACGGCACGGTGCGCGTGAGCAGCACGATCTGCTTCTTCGACGTCGGCAACGGGAGCACGACGTGGCTCACCGTCGTCCCCTCTGGCGGTGGCGGCGGGCCGTTCGTGCTGTCCGCCGCCCGGAACCGCCTCGTCCACATCGGGTCAGGGTGCGGCTTCCGCGCCGCGTCGTGGGGCACCTCGCGAGACGGAGCGCGCACGTGCACCTCCTCCTGCTCGGCGGAGCACCTGGAGCGGCAGAGGACCAGCCGCAAGCGGTGCGACGGCCTCGGCTGGTGCGACGGCGTCGGCTGCTGCGACGCGCCCGTCCCGGCGGGCGGCCTCACCTCCTTCGGCGTGCAGTTCGAGTGGAACGGCACGGGAGGTAGCAGCAGCTCGCCGTGGATCGCGTCGGTGGCGAGCGTGGCCGCGGTGGAGCAGGAGTGGTGGAGCCGAAAGGATAACCTGTTCACGCTCAAGATGTCCCTTCTCGCCTTGGGGCGAGCGAGCGTGATCGTCGTGCCGGCCGTGCTGGACTGGGCGTTCGACAACTCGTCGACGTGCACGGAAGCGGCGGCGAGGCCCGATTTCGGCTGCGCCAGCAAGCACAGCGAGTGCGTCAACGCCACTGGCAGCGCCGGCGGCTACGCCTGCCGGTGCCGCCATGGTTACCAGGGCAACCCATACGTGAAAGATGGGTGCACAGGCCCGCGAGGCCATCTTCCAACTTGTAAGCTCCGTTCGTTGTTTAATCCTCTTTTCTTGTGCCACACACAGTGCGTTTAATTACACAGTAGTCTGTGACCCCTGCTCAAGCTTGGAACATCTTGCAGTCAAGTACGTCTCCGAGAATTGTTATTAGTATATATTGCTAGGCTTGGGCAAAATTCAGGTCATACCTGGCATACTCACTCTTCGGTCCAGATCAGAATCTAAGCGTAGTAAAAACTTAAATTAAGCTGACCTTTGTGTGCTCAACGAATAATTTAGTTTTATGAATATCTCCACAGGGGCAATCTTTGCTATGGGGCTTGGCATTGGTATTTTCCTTTTGCTCTTGGTTCTTGCTACCATCCTTGCAACCAAAAATCTCAAGGATCATAAAGCTAAGAAAATGAAGGAACATTTTTTCAAGCAAAACCGGGGTTTGTTGCTTCAACAATTAGTGGACAAAGACATCGCGGAAAGGATGATTTTCAGCTTAGAGGAGCTTGAGAAGGCCACAAACAAGTTTGACAAAGCTCGCATCTTGGGTGGCGGAGGGCATGGCATGGTATACAAGGGAATAACCTCTGACCAGCATGTCGTCGCCATTAAAAGGTCCAAACTTGTGATGCAAAGGGAAATTGATGGCTTTATAAATGAAGTTGCTATTCTTTCTCAAATTAATCATCGGAATGTGGTGAAGCTTTTTGGGTGTTGTCTTGAGACAGAAGTTCCACTGCTGGTGTATGAGTTTATTCCTAATGGAACACTTTATGACCATCTCCATGTTGATGGCCCCCTATCTCTTCCATGGCAAGATCGCTTACGAATAGCATTTGAAGTGGCTAGTTCTTTGGCCTATCTTCACTCTGCGGCTTCAACATCAATTGTGCATAGGGATATCAAGACTAGCAATATATTGCTTGATGATCGCTTAATAGCAAAAGTGTCCGATTTTGGTGCATCTAGAGGAATTTCTATCGACAAATCTGGACTCACCACTGCCATACAAGGAACTTATGGATATCTAGATCCTGAGTATTACTATAATAGAAGACTGACTAAGAAGAGTGATGTCTACAGCTTTGGTGTCGTTCTCGTGGAATTGCTAACTCGAATGAAACCAACCATTGACATGTCACCTGATGGTATCAGTCTAGTTGCACACTTCATCCATCTATTATCTGAAGATAGGCTGGATGAGATACTAGATGTGCAGGTCATTGAAGAAGGTGGAAATGAAGCTAAACAAGTAGCAGCGATGGCAGCACTGTGCTTGCAAATGAAGGGTGACGATAGACCGACAATGCGGCATGTAGAGATGGGACTTCAAGGTCTTCGGTATCCTAATATTAATCTCCTTCGGAACAATCCAAGAGAGCAAGAATCTGTAACTGAACCAACTGGCACAAGATTTGAAAGAACTAACACCAATATTATTCATGATAGCTATGGTAGGCGGTATAGCATGGAAAGAGAAATTTTGTCATCAACAACATTGCCTCGGTAACACAATGTATATGTCAAAAGTCGACTGGTCTTTTGATTTCCCACTTCAGGCTTGCAATTGTTGACAGTAAAATGTGTCTCCTAACATATATATGGTCTTGTTGGTGTGCATTGTAAAAATATTCAATATATATAGTTCTTTGAATCTTTTGTGATGATGTTGCGAAATTGTTTTGTGTGTGAGGAGTGAGGACATGTTAAATTGGGAGGTGAAGGCCATCTGTTACCACTACTAGGCCGATGACATCCCCAGCTGTCTCTCTTAGTCCAAAATATTCCAATCCAAACCATTTCCCTGCAACCCCTAAACCCTAACCCTCAAACCAAACTCTAACCTTACCAAAGACATAGGTCACTGGGGAATAGCTTGCCTTGACTTACCTCAAGCTGTAGCCATTGAAGGTCGTGTGAGATCATGATCGAGTACGAGAGAGGAGGAACAAAAAGAGCATTGTTGTTTACTTCGTCCCGGGCGTTTGACTTCAAAGAGAATACTTTTGTGCTACCGACCGCTTCAACCAAAAGCACTAATTTAAGCGCTTGTTTATGCTTAAATCAATAAATGTCATGCCACATATTTAAATAAATGTGTAGCACATTGCACACTAACAAACATGGAAAAACAAATATTTTTGTAGTAGCAATTGAGCCACCAACTCAAGAGCAAACACTCAATTATTTTCTCCTCTGCACATTCAGGAGCAAAGTCTACTCAACAAGAGCCCATCAAGCCTAGAAACAGGGTATGAAATGAATGTTAGCACAGTCACTATACCAGTAAACCAACGTGATAAAACATGGAAGAAAAATTCATAAGACAAAATAAATATATCGAGTTATCAGCAAACAGTTCAACAAATCTTCCACAGCTTTTAATTTCATCTTTTTAAAAAAAATCCTATGGCATGATGCAAGCAAATAAATCGGGTCATCACATGACCACTGCACTCCGTGAAAGATGCATGCCATCCCATAATCATGCCGAATAAAAGGTGAATACAACAAAAAGCCTTACTGAAATTTGTGTACCAAGATGTTACACTTCATTTTTTTCCTGCATACCCAATATTAAGCGGAATGCATGCAAAGATCTATTTTTTATATCCACTTTGTGTATGTCCAGAGATGTGATGAACTGCAACGCGTAAATTTTGCCTTGGAAAGACACGGGTTTGAGCAAAGGTTTGAGCTCCCAGGTAGAGAGAGTCCACCGGTCGTCACCGGCTGTGGCGTAGGCTACACGGTGAAGGAGGCCAAGGGCAAGCAACACGGTGATGGTCCCAGTAGAACCGACGGTAACAGATGTGCAAACTTTCATGAGTCTGCTGCGTTTTCTTCGCTCGGTGTGGTTGCTTGGTTCCATCTGTGGCAGGAGGGAGTAGGGACACCAGCGGCGGGAGCTCGGCGACGTCGCCGGTGAACGGGTTGATGAGGCTGACGGCGGTGTCGTGGTCGCGGCGCAGGAGTAGGAGGCGGTCGACGGAGTCGAGGATGAAATGGTCGTCTAGAAGCGGGAGGTGGGCGCGGACGAAGGCGCCGGTGGTGAGGTTGAAGAAGCGCACGAAGCCGCGGAGGTCAGGGTGGCCGGGGTAGAGGCCGTGGCCCCTCCGACAGCATCATCATCCATCGCCGCGGATAGAAACGCGGGTCGATGACGCCGCGGCCGCGGGGGGCGGCGGCGCTGGAGCTCCATTGGGAGCAGACGGCGCGGAACCGGACGTAGTCGTGCAGGTCGCCGGCCAGCACTCGCCACCCGATCAGCTCCACCAGGTCCGGCACCAGCGATGCCCAATCCGGGGACACCGGCCTTGCCGGCGTCGCTGCGCGTCAGGCGGCGGAGCTTGCTGCACGGAGAAGTCATGGGCTGTCGGAGTGTCCGGGATAGCCTTTGGGAAGGCCGGCGGCAAAATCTCGCTCGATCTCCCCTGGACGGCTGGACCAACGACAACGCAGATCGATCCGATTTTCGAAATCCCTTGCTGTCCTTTGCAAAAACACATTGATCGGATTCGGATCAGGTCGGATGAGGAATCAATTGGAGAATTCACCCCTAACGTTTTTCTACATTATTAAAAAATAAAAAATCTGAAACTGATTTCACCCTAACGTTTTTTTAATTCACCCCTAACCAATTGGAGAAAACTGAGCCAAGTCCAAGGATCGGAGAAGAAATCTGAAACTCGAACGATCTGCACGACCCGCACAGAGCCGGCCACCAAAATCGATCTCAACTTTGATGATTTGAACAATGTAATGTAATAATGTCTTCCTCTTCCTCGATCGACCCCGCCGAGCCCGGGCCGGACTCGAACGCACTACAGTTGGCAAGCTTGTCCGGCACGACGGCGTGTTCGTTACTTGAACGCCTTCGGTTGGCTGCGGCAGCGTGCGGATTGCCTTGGTCTCCGCCGTTCTCTTTGCGCATCCGCTGAGTTTTCCGGCAATTACCGGCCGGCGGCGGCTACCACGCATCAACGTGTTTATTTTTGCCTCCACTTCTATAGCAGACTGTCGGTCAAATAGATTCCACTCTACAGTCTACACCATCTTTGCGTCCTTGCAGATTGTAAATGGTGGTACTGATGCTGCTGGGTCCTACTGCCAAATAGGTGAGGAATCAGTCTGAATAGGAATATGCTCGTTTGCTACGTACTTCCTGAGTCTATTTTCTTTTCGACTCCTTGAGACCGGCGCTTCCAATTCCTTGTTACACGTCAAATCAGTATCCCTGTGTTTGCCTGTACAAATAGTCAGCAAACGTTGACAATCATTCTTGAGAACCCATGTGGCAGACGCCAACGAGTCCATGACGAATTTCCCGTTGTTTAAAGCTAAAACTTGTGCAGACGATAGTTACAGGTAGCTCGTTGGCAACTACTATTGTCGATATATAAACATGGTTGTGGGTTGTGACGTCTTACACGGTATATATAGGTAGCTTTCCCTTTTTTCATTTCTTCAAAGAATCAGGTATAATAAAAAATTAGAATTAGATAGAGCTCTATCAAACAGACTAATTAAGTGGAAAACACTTTGCCAACCGAAAGACCAGGGAGGAGTGGAAATTATAAATCTGGATATTCAAAATAGGTGTTTACTAAGTAAGTGGATTTTCAAGCTTTGTAATGAGGATGGAATTTGGCAAGATTTATTAAGGAATAAATACTTTAAAGATAAATCACTAGGCCAAGTATACAAGAAACCATGATATTCGCAGTTTTGGATGGGTTTAATGGGAGTGAAAGATGATTTTTTTAACCTCGATCGATTTGTAGTACGCTTAGGTGCCCAAACTAGATTTTGAGAAGATACATGGTTTGAGAGCTAGCTGGATGTTGAAATCTAGGTACCCAAACTTGTATAATATTGTATGAAGAAAATATGCCACGGTGGCTGATGTCTTTAATGCAACACTACTTAATATCTCTTTTAGGATATCATTAGTGGGTGTTAAGCTTTAAGAGTGGCATAATCTACTGGGTAGCATTATGAATGTCAACCTTCATGAAGGAAGGTTGTTTTTCAACGGTCCCTTCACAAAAATGGAGTGTTTTTATACGATCTATGTATAGAAACCTTGTTAGTAGCAGAGTCAGAGTCACACAGGAAATTTGGCAAATGAGATTACCACTAAAGATTAAGATTTTCAAGTGGTACCAAAAAAAGATGTTATTTTGACAAAAGATAACCTAGCTAGGAGAAATTAGAATGGGGACAAATATTGTACCTTCTGCAGTTCTATAGAATCCATAAACCATCTTTTCTTCCATTGTCATTATGCAAAATTTCTATGGGGTGTTGTTCACATGGTATTTGGCATTTCCTCACTAACTAGTATGAATGACTTGTTTGATTAATGGGCTAAACAGGGAGGACACAAAGCCAAATCTTTACTTATTGACAGGGAGTGCCTGTTGGTCACTATGGTTGGCTGGAAACGAAGTGGTTTTTGACAAATGTCGACCAAACTTTTTTTTACAGGTACTATTATTTAGGGGAACATACTAGCTCTAGTTTTGGGCGAAGTTACAACAAAGTGAAGGTGACAAGAAACTCTTGGTGTCCGCATGTCGCTCTTTGGAGATGGTAGCGTTGTGTTTCTTCACTTTCTATGGATGGTCTTTTCATTTATTTGCATATTGGTTTTTGAGTCATTTATATTTGTTCTAAACTCTCCGGGTTGGTATAGCCATGAGGTATTGCTATTTGTAATAATTTTGATCTGATCTCTCTTCTCTAAAAAGAAGGTGAAGCCGAAACATTTATCCATTATCTAAAAAATCAAACGGACTAATCATTGACAATAAGACCCCCGGCCGGCTATACATGGCTCAAGATTATAAGCACTTGCGGCATTATATATCGTGTACCTGCCTTTGAGCTGACAACTACAACTTTGCTAGCTACGAGTCTAGGACGATATGCATTGCCTCGTCGTTGTAGCTACGCTGCTTCTGCAGCTCACGACGACCACATTAGCAGCTGATGCTCCATCATCGGCCAACATCGCGTTGCCGGGCTGCAAGAGCAGATGCGGCAACGTCGATATCCCCTACCCCTTCGGCACCAGCCCCGGCTGCTACCACCGTCCAGGCTTCCTGGTCACCTGCCACCGAAACACTTCGAACAAGGGCGACGAGCCGAAGCTCCTGCTGGGCACTGATGGGCGGCAGGTGCTGCACATCTCCGTGCAGAACAGCACGGTGCGCATCAGCAGCGAGGTGTGGTTCTTCAACGTCAGCAACACGAGCATGACGCCGGTCGCCGTCCTCCCCGCCGGCCGGCCGTACGTCCTGTCCGCGGCGGCGAACCGCCTCGTCCACATCGGCTGCGGCTTCCGCGCCTCGTCTTGGACGCCGGCAGGGGAGCGGCCGTTCAACACGTGCGCGTCCTCCTGCCCCGAGCACACGCCGCAGAAGATACGGCACGGCAAGTGCGACGGCATGGGCTGCTGCGACGCGCCCATCCCCAGGAGCATCACGACGTCTTTCCGCGCCCAGTTCCGGTGGACGGGGAAGAAGACGTCGGCGTGCCCGGGGACGTCGCCGTGGATCACGTCGGACGCGAGCGTGGTGGCCGTGGCGCGCGAGTGGTGGCGTGACAGGAATAACCTGTTCATGCTCAAGATGTCTCTGCTCGCCGTAGGGCACGCGAGCGGGATAGTGATCCCGGCCATTCTGGACTGGGCGTTCGACAACTCCTCGACTTGCGCGGAGGCGACGCAGAGACCTGACTTTGGCTGCGTCAGCAAGCACAGCGAGTGCCTCGACGCCACTGGCAGCGCCTACGGCTATGTCTGCCGGTGCCGCCATGGTTACCAGGGCAACCCCTACCTGAGCGACGGATGCCAAAGGCCACAAAACAGGCGCCGTCCTTCAACTTGTAAGTTCAATTGGATGTAGAGATGCCAGTACTTTCATCCGTTCAAAATTATAGTTCATTCACTTTAGTTTTTTATAAGTTATATTTATCTAATTTTGATATAGTTTATAGAAAAATATATATTAACATTTAAAATACCAAATAAATGCACGGTGAAAACCAATTTTTCATGGTAGATTTGATCAAAGACCTTTTAGCCCGCAATATTGTTTTTGGGTCGATTGGAGAGGAGAGGAAAGGAGAGGAGGAAGAAGAGAAGAGAAAAGAGGAGCTCGGGTTAGGGTTTCGAATTTAATGAAACTAATTTTCTGGTATAGATATGTTGATATTTCTTTAAAAGAATACTAGGTCAAAATTTAAACACAGATAAAGTGAACTACATATAATTTAAAATGGATGGAGTAGGCTAATGGTTCCGGATCATCAAATACTACACATGTGGAGATGCAAGTAGGTCACTAACTTCATGTCTCCCATGCCTTAGTTCGTTGGAACCTAGAAGTATATATTTAATATTTAGGTCAATTAGATGAGTTCAGGTTAGACCCAACGACCCAAAGACATTAAAGAAACTTACATCCTTTATTGCATGCATCATGCACACGAACATTTCTGGTGCTAAACACTTCCAAAAAAATCTAATAAAGTATTTGTTTAAAAAACAAAAATAGTGGGGGCCAATCGCATGTTACTCCACCCATTTCCTTAAGCAAAACAGCGGGAGCTCTACCCATCACTAAACATAGAAAGTGCTCCATATGTTTCCATGAAAGATTTTTCAAAGATAAATCTTGCAATAAAATTTTCATATAAAAACCATGGCATATTCAAATATGTGTGATCATACTTTATAAACTTTTATCATATGGATTCTAGGACAAAACAAGAATTGAGGTATGAATGAGTTGTCATGGACCAGAACAACTAAAATTATTATTCTGGCGGGTACCAGAATGCTATATAGTTTCCTGTAGCCGAGTTCAGCACCTATGTCCTTCATGCAAAGTTATTCTATATTCCTGTCTATTCAATTCAATTCTTACCGAATTCTCATACCGATTCAGCCATTCAGGCCAACTGAGTTGTCTGGCTTTATCTCTACAGGGATAATCTTTGCTATGGGAGTTGGCATTGGTATGTGCATTTTGCTTTTGGTTTTTACAATCATCTTTGCAGCTAAAAAATTCAAGGCCAAGAAAATGAGGGAACATTTTTTCAAACAAAACCGAGGGATGTTGCTCCAACAGTTAGTAGATAAAGATATTGCTGAAAGGATGATTTTTAGTTTAGAAGAGCTTGAGGAGGCTACAAACAAGTTTGACAAAGCTCGCATCTTAGGCGGGGGAGGGCATGGCACGGTATACAAAGGCATACTCTTAGATCAACATGTTGTTGCCATCAAAAGGTCAAAACTTGTGATCCAAAGGGAAATTGATGGTTTCATAAATGAAGTTGCTATCCTTTCTCAAATCAATCACCGAAACGTTGTGAAACTTTTTGGATGCTGCCTTGAGACTCAAGTTCCACTACTAGTTTATGAGTTTATTCCAAATGGAACACTATATGCCCATCTTCATGTCAGTAGTCCCCTATCTATTCCATGGAAAGATCGTTTGAGAATAGCCTTTGAAGTTGCTAGTTCTTTGGCCTATCTTCACTCTAAGGCTTCGATATCAATAGTGCATAGGGACATTAAAACAAGCAACATATTGCTCGATGATCATCTAACTGCTAAAGTGTCAGACTTTGGGGCATCTAGAGGCATCTCTATTGACAAATCAGGGGTGACAACAGCTATACAAGGAACCTATGGGTATCTTGACCCTGAATATTTCTACACAAAGCGATTGACAGAGAAAAGTGATGTCTATAGCTATGGTGTCATGCTCGTGGAGCTACTAACTCGGAAAAAGCCGACAGTTGACATGTCACTGGATGGTGTTAGTCTAGTAGCACACTTTGTATTGCTACTATCTAAAGAAAGGCTACGTGAGATACTAGATGTGCAAATCATTGATGAAGGGGAAGATGAAGTCATGCAAGTGGCAGCAGTAGCAGCATTGTGCTTGCAAATGAAGGGTGGTGACAGGCCAACAATGCGGAATGTGGAGATGAGACTTCTGGGGCTCCAAAGTTTAAACAACAATTTTCAGCAAAATCCAGGGGGTTTAGAAATGGTAACTGTGGAGGATAACGCCAGCTCTAGGCGGTATAGTATGGAAAGGGAAATTTTGCTATCAACAACCTTGCCTCGATGATCTTGTACACGTCAGAGGCCAAACTAAACTAGCCTTTCAGGTCCTAAGATATCCATTTGGAACTTACATAAACCACGTGTATTGGCTCCGCTTGGTGGCATGTTCTTTAATCAACACATGATCTTTAATCGTAACCTAGCACATGATGAATCTACTAATGCGGAATACTGAACTAACCGTTATCAGCCATGAGAGATGCTCGAGCCGTAGAAGTAGTCATACTTGTTGGTGCAGCGAGACGGCGACGTCGTCCTTGAACAGGGGCAGGAGCTTCTTCACCCTCCAGCACTTTAGTAATCGGATTTGGGATGGCTAATCACGAAATGGGCTTAAGCTCAAGAAATGAGTTAGCCATCCCCTTAGATTTATAGTGTTGTGGGTGCAGGGCCTTGCCCCTTAGATATAGAAAGAAGCAGTGGACCCACCGATTACAGCCATTACTTTCCTATCACGTTTAGGTGTTAATCATGTCATTACCTTTCATTAACTGTGAAGATCACCTTTCTAAATATATTTGAATTTCCTTAACAGTGGAATTGCTTTCCAAATATATTTCCAACAGCATGAAACTTGGATGTTTCAGAAAAACAGCATGTTTCAAAAGTACTCAACAATAGAAGTGCTCTGAAGACAACACTTGAGATGAAGATAAAATAAGAAGCAATTCCAGTACAAATAGTTCCATCACTATGTTGAAGCTCATATATTATCTCCATTTTTTTCATGCCCAAGTTGCCTTTTATGGGTGACTTTGGTTGGACTTTCAACCTGCTTTTGCTTTCAAAAAAGCCAAAAGCCCAACCAAAGGGGTTGACTGTCATCTAAAGTCACAGCCAAAAACAGCTTTTGTCTAGTACAAATTTGAAAGCAGCTCAGACCCTGCTTTCATTGGCTTTTGGGGTAAAAAATTACCCACCTGCCACTGATTAATGAAAACGGTTCATTCTTTTCTTTTTTTTCTCCCGACCCCGTCTCCTCGCCGTCGCACGCCCCCACCCTCCATCCGCTACCTGTCGCCGCCGCCGCCCCAACACCGGAGGCTGCCGCCGGCCGGACACCACCCCAGCGGCGTCGCCTGAGGCCGGCCGCAGCTAGGCGAGGCCTTTCCTCGCGTTGTGACGCACTCCGCCAGAAGTCGGCGACTTGGAAGCTGGACCAGATCTCCTCCTCCGCCTCGGCGAGCTCGTCGTGCTTGGGCATTGCCGCCGGCAGCCAGTAGCAGAAGTCCATGGCAACCCCGTTCTTGTCCCTGGCCGCCGCGGCACGTGGCCCACTGCCGGCGGCGTCCGAGGCAAGGAGGTCCACCATCTCCTTCTTATTGGCATGCTCGTCATCCTTCGTGGTGCTCCGAGGCCCGCGTCGGCCTCCCCCACGGCGCTGCCACCGCCGGTGCCTCCGATGCGATGGAGCGCGTGCAGCGAGGGCAACGACGCCCTGGTGCGGACGAGCTCCACGCTCCTGCTGCTCGACGTCTCAAGCGCACCCTCTTCGAAATTGGCACCCAGGTTGGTTCGATTTTGCCCCCCAACAGCCCAATCTCCTCTACTCGCTTTCTGTTGTTCTGCAGGTTTTCTCCGTCGTTGCCAAGTTCAAAGGGATGAAGATGGTGCTACCTATTCATTTTTGTAGAATGTCTATTGGAAATATTGTATCCTAAAGATGTTTTGTGCGGTGTAAAATGGGAGAATATTTGTTCATGATCTGTTTGTTTGTTTGTACACGTAATGCCATTTTTTATGTAATACAATATATAATATTGTATCTTAAAGATGTTTTCTCTATTTGTTTATTGAGGATGAAGAACTTAAAAAATATTATTTTATCGGAGCATTACGCGTAGTTCATACTCAACATATAGTTTGACAGCACCTCTAACCAAACGGTCTTCTGCTTTTCCCACGACTGCTTTTCCACAGCTGCTTTTCCACATCCCACGGCTCACAGCAGCTTTTTCAAAAGCTACAGCCCAACCAAACACACCCTATGATTGCCAAAGTTTGAGACATTTCATCACAAAAATGCCACTAGTTACCCAAATTATATTGTATTGATGTGTAGCTTGTTCAACTTATGTACCAGAAGATTTGTTTACTGATCACCGAATGGTCAACTTCAACACACAAACTTATTCCATATTCTTGTGAGAAATAATTATTTTCTCAAAGCCTCCAAGATAGTCAATCACATATAACAGAACTCTCTTGTTGCTCTTGGTGAATTTCATGTTCAATTATTCGATATTTGTCACCTCACAGCTAAAGTGTGATCATTCACGTTACTTGTAAATATGTAATTCTCTAGTTCTATTATTCATTTTCATCACTACCAAGCAGGCAATCAAAAGGCTCGCAGGAGCTTAGAACTTTTTTTGCCCTTTTAATTTTCTCCATGTTTCAAAACTTTTGGAAAACTTTTCACAGAAAATTTGCCAAAGAACTTCATACAAGTTTTCCTGAATGACTTCTCCTGAGAAGTTTGTACAATTTTCCTAAAAATCTTCTATGGGCAAGTTTTTACTATCTTTGAACTAGTTGTTTTGTAGAAAAACTTCAATATATACATTTCTCATCTGCACGGAACGAACAGAGAACTCTCGACTATACCTGTTTTCTTTATTTGGTCATTAGCATCTCACGTCCATTCGATCATCTAGGGAAATCTAGATACCCTGCATCTGAATGAAGCTAGTGCCTGCAAAATTAGCCGCGTCAAATTCGCTAGCGCGCTGTTTGTACAGTCCTCCCAGTGGAGGGAACATTCAAGTCAGTTTCTGCAAAATTGGATGTAGACCTCCCCACAGGTACACAGCATTCACCGGTTGCAGGCTTGCAGCCGCAGGTTTTCAAAGGCAGAGCAGAGGTCAAAGAAAGCCAGACGACGCCGTGGTTTGGTATGGCATGGAGCATGGAGGCAGCGGCGGAAGCATTGGCTTTTGCCGTGCCAGCTCTCGCACCGACCCGCCCGCCTCCACGCCGACACATCCTCTCCCCACTTGCAAAGTGTTATTGCCGGCACCGACCCGGCATCTGCCTCGCGCGCGTTCTCTCGATGCCAGTAGCGAGGAGACACGGCTGCACGGGCCCAAAAGATGGATACTTCGCGTCGTTCCAACGCCACCCCGGCGGCAAAGAAAACACGCGCACAGCGCCCACGGCATCGTACCGCCGTCAGAACCCGTCGGCCCAGCCCAACCGTCAACTAAAAACTGTCGTCGGCCCAGCCAGACGAGCCTATAAAAACCTGCCCGACCACACGACGTCGTCTCCTCAAGCCAAACCAAGCCAAGCTCAGTCGTAGTAGCTCACATCACATTCCCACTCACACACGATCGAACACTTCCCAGGAACAGAAAGAAAGAGCTAGCAATCCAAGATGAGCGTGGAGATCCTTGACGGGAGCACGGTCCGGAGCTTCGTGGAGGACGAGGGCGCCTTCAACTCCTCCGTCGACGGCCGCTTCGCCGCGCTGGACGCCGACCGCGACGGCCTGCTCTCCTACGCCGAGATGGCCGGCGAGCTCATGAGCCTCCGCGTCCTCGAGAAGCACTTCGGCGTGGACGAGGCCGCCGTGGCGCCCGACGAGCTCGGGGAGCTGTACCGCGGCCTGTTCGCGCGGTTCGACAGGGACGGCAGCGGCAAGGTGGATCGCCAGGAGTTCCGGGCCGAGATGAGGGAGGTGCTGCTCGCCGTGGCCAATGGGCTCGGCTTCCTCCCCGTGCAGATGGTGGTCGAGGAAGGCAGCTTCCTCAAGATCGCAGTGGACAGGGAGATGGGGCAGCTCGCCAAAGCTGCTTAAAGCTCACATGGAGCACCACTTGCTCGATCGGAGAAGTATAGATTACTAATTTTTGAAGTGCCACAGCTGCAAATTTAATTTACACTACGAACTTATGTAGTCGAGTTCTTGTTTTCCAATCAATTACATAAAGACATCATGTACGTATCTTTTTCGAGGAACCATCGTATATGTAACTGCAAGAATATTTTTTATTGAAAGAGAATTGCTCCAATTATTTCTATAGATTATACACATATGTCCTTTGGACTTGTTGTCATCTGATTTATAAGAACAAATCAGGATCTGCTGCTTACAGTGAATAAGCTTGATTATTTCTGTAATCTATTACTCCTTCCAGTACAACACCTTGTCTCGACAAAGTCAGTTCCAACCAGGGGCTGCGGCCCGCGGGTTGGCTCTTGAAGATTTGCACTGACAACTGGAGAACCACCCGTCGAGATCGCCGTCGACTTGCCAAAGCTGCATAAAGCTCACATAGACCGCTAAGTAGAGAAATAATTTTTCATCCACCTTCTTAGTCCTAGTTAAGTTTTGGCCAAGACAAATAAACTTTTAGTCTCGGTTCATATTTTTCTGGGTTCGGGAGGACATTTTAGTCCCGGTTGGAGGCTCCAACCGGGACTAAAGGGTCTTTAGTACCAGGTGAAGGTGTTTCATGGGTTACGATAAAGAAAGCATCACATCTTTCATCACATGTACTACGTAGGTAGAGTGGCTAGATGGCTATGTGTGACACCATGTAAGAGGTGTGGGTTTAAATCCCACTGGGTGCAAATATTTTTTAGCGTCAGCCGGGCGTGGGGACGGGGACTAAAGCCGGTTCTCTACCAGTGGACCAATGCTTGTTCGATTGGAGTAGTATAGATTACTAAATTTTGAACTGTCATAGCTGCAAATTTTACATCGAATTGTAGTGTTACACAGACTTATCTAGCATACTTGTTGTTTCACTACCTAAAAATATCATATATATAATTGCAAGAGTAATTTATTGAAAGAGAATTACTCCGATATTTATACGGATTAGTCACAAATGTTCTATGGATTTGTTGTCATCTTCTGAGGTATAAGAACGGGTCTGGAGTCTGGACTAGTTCCAACCTAAAGGTTGATGCTGAGATTTAGAAATTGTTTGGAATATTCCAAGGTTTGGTTTGATCCAAATTATTATTAGATTCTAATTTTAACTGAGTGATTGGGATCCATACGATGATTACAACAAGTGTATCATGCATGTGCATGGTTGTTCATGAATTTTTTTAAAATGCAAAATAATTATACAAACTAATGAATCAAGCATATTGTTTGTAGTTGGTTTAAAATTAAAATAGTTCAAACTTTTAGTTTTTTAAATGAAGCTAAAAAACAAGATGTTGCACTGGATTTTCATAAGATCTTCCCATGACGATTCCAGCCATAGAGGCACTATACTTTTGCTTCACTCGGTGTTTGAAAAGTTTCCGCTTCGTTGGAAGAGGGCTTTTGAAAGATGCTCCAAGATCATAGACCTCTTTCATGTATTTTTTTTCACGCACATGCGCACTCACGGTTCGAACTCAAAACTTTTTTCTTTGCGCGTTTCTTACCTACACATCACTTATGACCTATGAGACGGATAATATTCTTTTGAGATATCACTTTTTTGAATCTTAAATTGTGTCTTTGACACTATAAATGACCTAAAATTAAAAGTTTGTCAACTATAAAATTTTAGATCTCGTCGAGCACTACAATTTTGGTATATACTTCACCTTCGTCCAAGGTTGTTTAGATAAATTGAACAAATGTTTGTTTTTCAATTAGATTCCGAAAATGGTAATGAATATTTGGCCTAAATGTTCTTGAACAAAAAAGTTGGCACCTACAAAATTTTAGATCTCATCAAACTCTATAATTTTGATGTGGTAAGTTTATCTACTTATGACTTCATATGAAATAATTATGATTTTTTCTAACTACAACCCAAAATAAAAATATTTGTTGTTGTTACTACATACAAGAAATAAATATTTGCTACACACAACTATAGCTACATGCATACACCAATGTGGCAAGTGTATATGCTATATCATGTAATCTAATCGTGGTTACGTAGAAATTTGAAAGTAGTAATTTCAAATCAATATGCTGTAATAAGAAATATATGATGTAATCTAATCATGCTCACACGAAATGTTGATTTTTCTCTAGGGAAATCGATCTGTACTAGCAACCGCCAGCACAAGTGCCCCATATTTGTCCTAGCGGACGCTCAAGTCAACTGCCAGTATAGGTGCCTTGTATTTGTGTCGCAGTGGTGTCCGCCAGCATAAAAAAAAGTGAGGTGTCATCACAAATAGTTTTTACTAGTGGAGGGAACTAAGGAGGAGTAGATGAATCCATTGAGAGGGCCTCCTTCTCTCTGTCTCTTCTCTAGGAACAACAAACTACTAAGGCAAAGAAAGAACACCATCGTACGCCTAAGTTTTTATTCTTAGGGTTAGCTAACTGCAGAAGAGAACGTAGTCAGCATGGAAGGAATATAATTCAAGTATATGTATTCTTCTTGCTTATTACTAGTATCTTATGTGAATTGATGTGGAGATTTCAACATAACTTGCATCCCCTAGTATTTGTAAAATTAGTCGCGCCAACTATGCTGGTTATATGTACAGTCCTATCACACTCAGCAACAAGGATATTAGCAGTTAGCTATCTATTCTGATAGGTCTTTTTGTGAGCAACCGACAATTTTAATAGTTTTTATTATTGTATAACCTATATGGAGAGAGCTCTCTCAATTTATTATTTTATCTCAAGTGGCTGATATTTTTCTAATATAATTCACACCTTTTCTAACAGCTCACCAGTAATAAAATTTCTAATAAACTCACTACCTATATACAACTATAATGTGTGTACTTGTATAAATGCAGTTAGAAACCGTCCACCACTTGCAACGAAACAGTTAGAAAGTGACAAACTTATTGTTGCCGCAGGTTTCCAAGCCCGAGTCAAAGAAAGTCAGAAAGGCCGTGGTTTGCTTTGGTCTTACCGGCAAAGCCATTGGTTTTGCCATGCCAGCCCTCCCATGGCCCGCCGTCATGCCGACAATGCTCAGCTGAGATTCTGCGAAGTGCCACGGCCGGCGCCGACTAGCTAGGCATCTCCCCCGCATATTCTCGATGCTGTACGGACCAAAAGACGGAAACTTCGTCGTCGTTCCCAAACGCGTGCACACCAAACCAAAGTACACCAACGGCGGCGCAAACACGCACGCCCACGGCAATCTCGACGACGCCAGAAGTCCAGAACCCGTCGGCCCAACACAACCGCCAACAAACGAAACCGTCGGCCCAGACGCGTATAAAACTGGCTCGACCACACACGCCATTGCATCTCATCATCGAACCAAACCAAGCCAAAGGCCAACGCCACATTTCCCACTCACACGAGCACGTCCAGCAACAGAGAGAGAAATCGAAGATGAGCGTGGAGATCCTTGACGGGAGCACGGTCCGGAGCTTCGTGGAGGACGAAGGCGCCTTCAACTCCTCCGTCGACGGCCGCTTCGCCGCCCTGGACGCCGACCACGACGGCCGGCTCACGTACGCCGAGATGGCCGGGGAGCTCATGAGCCTCCGCGTCCTCGAGAAGCACTTCGGCGTGGACGAGGCCGCCGTGGCGCCCGACGAGCTCGCCGGGCTGTACCGCGGCCTGTTCGAGCGGTTCGACAGGGACGGCAGCGGCGAGGTGGACCGGGACGAGTTCCGGGCGGAGATGAGGGAGGTGCTGCTCGCCGTGGCCAATGGGCTCGGCTTCCTCCCCGTGCAGATGGTGGTCGAGGAAGGCAGCTTCCTCAAGATCGCCGTCGACAGGGAGATGGGACAGCTCGCCAAAGCTGCATAAAGTTCACATGGATCACTGCTTGCTCGATCGGAGTAGTACAGATTAGTAAATTAATTTTGAAGTGCCGCAGCTGCAATTTTTACATCGGGTTACAGAGTGTGTTAAACAAACTTATCTAGTGTACTTGTTGTTTCATTACCCAAAGACTATATGTAACTTTTGTTTTTCAAGGAACCATCATACATGTAATTGCAAGAGTAATTTTACTGAAAGAGAATTGCTCCGATTATTTCTATGGATCACTCTCACATGTCCTACGGACTTGTCATCTGATTTTTTTTTCTGAAACACGAGGGGTTTCCTGTACTTGTTATATATTAAAAAAATATTTGAAAAAAAATAAGTAAACCAATATATGATGTTTATACTGAGTTACTGACTAAGCTTGTCGTCTGATTTATAAGAACAAACCAGGATATGCTGTTTACAGTGACTAAACCTAAACTTGATTATTTCTGGAATCTATTACTCCTTTCAGTTCCAACACCATGTCTCGGTGAACTCTTCAGTCCCAACCAGGGGCTGCCGTGGCCGCGGGTTGGCTCTTGAAGATTTGTTTTGGCAGGAGAACCTTGTCGACCTCGTACACCGCCACCGGAGCTCTCCCATACACGGCGCTGACGATCGTCGCATTGGACCACGCCGACTTCACACGGATGGTGCCAATGTCGTCGGTGAGGTTAAGCGTGTACCTTGGGCCGGCAAAGGTGGCCACCGGGTTGCGCCTGCTCAGCTTGCCGAGCTCAGACAGGGAATAGAATTTGCGGAATGAATGGTACAGGAGCAGGGACTTGAGCTGGTCCTTGGTGAGTCTGGCAAGTGTGGTCTTCTTCTTCAGCGCGGCGAACGCCGAGTCCCTGGGGACAAAAATGGTGATGCCAACTGTGGTGTTGTCCGCTTGGTTCTGGAATGTTTCTATGACGTTGGTCCTTTGCAGGTAGTTCAAGAAAGTCTGGAATGGGCCGGCCACATCGAGGAGATCAGCAAGGTCAACATGGTACGCTGTGGATGGTGAAAAGATTGGGTCCGCTGGAGCAGGAGGACTATTGGCCTTATGAGCAGTTGCTGGTGAAGAGAGCAGAATGGCTAGCACAGCCGTGGTAAAAATGGCTTGTTTGAACTCCATCTTGAAATCTTCACTTCTCCAGTCCACACTCCCAATTCCTGGGTTCATGAAAGAACAGTGAAGCATTAAACATTGAAATCTCTTTGTGTGAGTAAATCTGAAAGTACTGAATCGTATCAACTTTGAGTTGCCAAAAGCAACAAATATAAAAACGTGTAAAATTAAGGGAGTAAGTACTGAAGTTGACGGGCTATGGGAAATCTAACTATCTATAAGTTGTGATTCCTGATCTATAATGACAGGAGATGGTAACCTCGTGATCTTGTTCTTCAGAATTATACAAACCTTGGTTCTTCTGAGTTCTGATTGAATGTAGCTTCAATTTTAAGGTAGCTCAAGTCACCAGGTGTAAGTATCAAAACAAAAAAACACCAGGCGTGGACTTGAACCATAACCTCAACCTCAACTAGCAGAATCGTGAGTTGAGATGTACCAATAGGCACTCATAAAAATAGGCTGCTCGTGCTGTTCAGATCAGTAGGAGTAAGCACAATTTCAGAATAATTAATGGAGCCTTTCCTAGTCACCCAAAAGGGAAATGTGGGTACAAAAAGTCAAAGGACCAAAATTGACTACAATTTAAAAGTACGAATAGTTAAGAGAGCTTCCAAATCAAGAGATGACATAGGCTAGTACATGAACAAATCATAATACAAAAGATCCCGAATCTGAAGAAAACAGGAATCAGAAACAAAATCAAACATTCTAAGGAGCTTACACCAAAATTAAACGACACTTCAGCTTCATTATAGGAAAGCAACAAACAAGGTTAACAAGATCTCTTCTTCCACGGTGGCAAAAGCATAAACAAACATAAAAATCAGCAAACCAAGAAACTTCTCTAATCTAGTTCACAAACCTCAATACTGCATCACGGTGGAGCCGAAAAAAACACAAACTTGAAAATTGCATCATGGCATCTGATTGTAGAGAGTGAGACAGGGTGGGAAGAGACTGACCTGAGTAGGCCAAGGGAGGGAAGGCTCGAGACAGGCAAGCAGCACTCCAGTAGGATGAACGAGGACAAGTGTGGGGGTGGTGGAATGGCATCATGGAAGTCAGCTTGGAGTATATGAAATGTTGATATCAAGGTGCGTGCAGGCAAGGCTCCTTATTTGACAATCCGTGGGAGAAATTAAGAATCTTGATTGGTAAGCCACTGGTCTTCCTTCGCATGGTTGGTATTTACAACAAAATATCATATGCCATGCCATCTTAAAACCAAGTGACATCAGCATTTCTACTTGTCACCAGCGCCACCAGAATGAAATACTGGCATTGACTTCGCGCTTACCTGCCTTCTGCTCACTGTTTTCGGACATCTCATAGTACACAAATGAAGCCCAAAAATCCCTAAGGCCTTGTTTAGATCACAAATTCCACACTCAAAGTTCACTATGCAAAAAAAAGATTCTCATCACATCAAAATGTCGGCACATGCATGGAGTACTAAATATAGATGAAATCAAAAACTAATTGCACAGTTTTGTTCACAGTTTTGTTGTACTCTGCGAGACGAACATTTTGAGCCTAATTAATCAATTTTTCGACAACTTTTACACATACAAACGAAATGCTACAGCGACGCACGCACCCAAAAAACCAAAATTTGGCTTCCAAATTTGGGAACTAAACGAGGACTAATCTTCTTCTACAATTTGCTAAAGTCTGGTGTTAGGCCCTTCTTAAGATAATTATTGTCCAACTTTTTCTTAAATATCCGGAATTGAGTTACTATCTTCTTTAGAGTCCATTGCTTCACTTTGGCTTCGTCAGCTTTGGGGACTTCCAAGCATAATTTCACTTCACTCTACAGCGATTCCTCTCGTAATTGAGGGACCACGGATGTATCATTTGGACCGTTGGATTTTTCATCTTTGAACGCTGATGGGCACACGATTCCTAACCATAACTCCGCACATGACCACCATGTGTGTTCCACTGCGATGTCCAAAGTTCCGTCCGCGGCACCGCACCGGTCTCGTTCGCTTTTCAAAAACCGGACGCCCCCAACCGCAACCTGTCACGCGCTTTCTCCTCGACCCAGCAGCGATGCACGACGGCAGGCCGGCGGCATGTCCCCCCGCCCACGCCCACGGCATACTTCTCACACGTCAAAACCCGTCGGCCCAACCCAACCCGCCAGCAAAAACCGTCGGCCCAAGCACGCCCTCCAACGACCACCGACGCGCTCGGCCCGCGCGTCGCGGACTATAAAAATGGCCCGACCGGGTTCGTCGCATCTCGTCCAAAGTCCAAACCACACACCGCCTAAACCAGAGCAAAACTTCACTTTTCCTCTCGCACGAACACACACGTCCCAAGCACGAAAACCTACTAGCTAGTTCGACGATGAGCGTGGAGATCCTTGACGGGAGCACGGTCCGGAGCTTCGTGGAGGACGAGGGCGCCTTCAACTCCTCCGTCGACGGGCGCTTCGCCGCGCTGGACGCCGACCACGACGGCCGGCTCACGTACGCCGAGATGGCCGGGGAGCTCATGAGCCTCCGCGTCCTCGAGAAGCACTTCGGCGTGGACGAGGCCGCCGTGGAGCCCGACGAGCTCGCCGGGCTGTACCGCGGCCTGTTCGCGCGGTTCGACAGGGACGGCAGCGGCGAGGTCGACCGGGACGAGTTCCGGGCGGAGATGAGGGAGGTGCTGCTCGCCGTGGCCAATGGGCTCGGCTTCCTCCCCGTGCAGATGGTGGTCGAGGAAGGCAGCTTCCTCAAGATCGCCGTCGACAGGGAGCTCGGCCAGCTCGCCAAAGCTGCATAAGTTCAGCGTAGCGCTTGGAATCCATGCATTACCAAATTTTGATGTGTTTCGTATTCATTTCCACCATTTTTCACATTGAGTTACAGCATTTTTCTAGTATACTTATTGATGTAGTAGTGCTTGCTCTGTAACTACACGAAGACATAATATGGGCTTATTTATTTATTTGTAAGAGTTATATTTGGAAAATGGCTCTGCTGCGGCTGCATCTGATTTCGGTACAGAGTACACAGTCGGGAGAGAGTAAAAAATGCTTGCGAACAGGATGCATGACACAGGAAGAGCGCAGCTGCTCATATGATCGATGTCTAGTTAAAAGACGCCGGAGATTATATGTTGAGAGCACAAGTTTAATTAGACTTGGACTTCACAAATTTATACATTTTATTATGAGTCTCAATCCACTAACTAGAATATATAGTTTTCGTAGCATTTAATAGCTTGTCATAAAAACAGTTTAATGACACGGCAGGATAATTAATGACATGAGAGAAAAATAATTTCTCATACCAGAAAAAACATGTCTAGCGAATAAAGAAGAGAGAATGTCGAGAGTTTGTTGATATTTTATTTTGAAGAAATTTCCCTTGGGAATATAGTTTCTAAAAGATAGTGTCTATATGATATGATAACTATAAAAGCTATCGAATAGTGTCTAGGTTGAGACTGCCCTTAGCACATAACTGTGAAAATTAACTTTACGTACAGAGAAAGTCACAGCCAGGGGCGGAGCTGCCCATAGTCATTGGGGTCAGCCGACCCCGATGGATTTTGCTGATTCTACAGTAATCATATAAGGAAATTAGCAAATCACTCTTATACGTGTGTTTGATTGCAATACGTAGACCCCGATGGCCAGGACAGCGTAAATTTCTTGCTTCGCCCCTGGTCACAGCTATACATGGCAATAAGTAGACCAATAAAGGGGTGTTGTCAGCCTATGCATGGCCCACGTGTGACTAGAAATATGCAGAAAATTGAGAGGAGAGCATTAGGAGGTCCTAAATTTTTTCAGAAAAATGAATTTACGTTATAGCCTATGCACTAACAATAAGGGGTTTAGGTAATACTCCCTCCATTCTGAAAAAACTGACGTTTAGGACAAGATTTGGGTCAAACATTGGGAATATAAATCATCAATAACTTTTAAGTTGTTGAGTTTGCAAATGTGAAAACTATATGAATAGATTTGTCTTGAAAAATACTTTCATAAAAGTATACATATATCACTCTTTGATAAATATTTTTATAATAACAAGAGGTCAAAGTTGTGTTTTGGAGACCGTGTCGCTGTCCTAAATGTCAGTTTTTTCAGAATGGAGGGAGTATTGGTTAGTTCCTTCATCGATCCCTAAACATTTTAGCGTATAAGTAACATTTACATGTGCTTGCCCACTAAAACCCACTTCGGTATTCCTATAACGGTCCAAGGCTAGGGCCATGACAGAGGATCTGTTAGGTAGAGTTCTCAGAGCTAATTCTCTGTTGAATCCAGTAGTTCTACCAAACAGTATTTCAGAGAGAAATGATCCACTGTCGATTATGTGGAGTAATTCTCTAAAATAAAAGGCTGGGAGCAGGAAAAAATAACTTATTTTTATTCTATGAAGTAGTAATTCTCTATCCTGATTTTGAGAGTTTACATTAGAGAACGAAAGAGAATCACTTTCAGTCATAGAATCATCTATCTCGGAGAATTAGCTGCCATAGAGAATCAGAATCGAAATGAGCTTGCTCTACTAAATAGGCTCTGAGCACAACCTTAGCATAGCTAAATGTGAAAAATAACTTTACAAATAGAGAGCATCGCTAATAGTTACTCCGGCGGTGTGCATGCTCTAATATGATGCAAAATTTTATAGCATGGTGTCATGGCAGGGGGCAGAATCCCAATTGTTAGGTACCTAAGATTATTTGTTAGTGTTGACGCCCTAATATGAATCCTTGATGTCAAAAGGAAATAAGTCCTGTGAAAATTGTTGAATCTACACTAACAAACACTTCACAACCAATAACACCTTATCTACAAAGTAAATGCCAAGAAAGTTGAATTGAAACAAATGTTGAATAAATACTTTACAAAATATTGAGATTCAAATACTATCATGTAACGCTAAATAGGGTTGGTAAACCTAAGAAATAGAATTTAATGTGCATTTTATGCCAGCATGAAAAAAAGGAAAAGGAGAAAAAAAAGAAACATCAGGAAGTGGAAGAATCGGAAAAGACATAAATGATGCAAAAAATATAAAGAGAATCATATTTGAAAACGCTTCTCACCAAGATTAGGCCCACCCCCACCTCACAAAGGACTCATCTGTCATGAAAAAAGGATTACGAAAGGGGAGGGGGGAGACCCATTTTGTCGCCCTTCGGAAGAGAATTCCCCCCAAAACCCAGAACTTTTTTCACCTAAATCGGGTCCACCTAAATCTACTCACGCCTTTTATGTTGCCATATTTAATATGTATAATCTTAGCAAGTTTTCAAATAGATGGTAGTTGATGATTATGTCTGGATTTAAGTCCAATATGTTACCATAATTAATATGTATAATTTGAGTATGTTTTTAAACAGACGATAGATTTCCATATTTAATATATATAATTTGAGCAAGTTTTCAGATAGATGGTAGTTGATGATTACGTTTGGATTTAAGTCCAATGTGTTGCCATAGTTAATATGTACAATCTGAGCAAGTTTTCAAACATATGATAGGTTTCCTTAGTTGATTGTGTCCGGATTGAAATCTAATAATTACCATACTAGACTATCCAAATTTAATATATACAATCTGAGAAGGTTTTCAAACATATGATAGGTTTCCTTAGTTGATAATTGTGTCCAAATTGAAGTCATAATTACCATACTAGACTAACTAGGACTTATATAAATCACGCCAACCAACCGTCACTTCTCATTATCCCCCCTCGACGTCACTTCTCATTATCCCCCCTCGACATGTGGTTGTTCCACAAATCCTCCAGCAAAGAGATCCGCTGCTCCGCCATCACCTGCGGCCGTCGGCTCAACACATATGTGCACCTGCATGCCGGAGTGTCTCCAGCGTCGGAGGCCGTACTACAAGGCGTCGTGCATGATGGGTAGAGGCAAGAACGCCGGCGCCGTCAACATCGATACGACAACGTCGGACGAGGAGGACGGCGAGGTCAGAACCAGCAGTTTCGCCATGTCCGACGTGACAAAGAGCCCTGCGGTGGCGGCGTTGAGCCGGCGCGAGAGGTACTACTTGGTGGCGTCCAAGCAGATGGTGGGGTTGTTTGTGATGGTATGGGTGAGTCAAAGTTGGTGCCGCACGTCGGCCATGTCAGGTTCTCCTGCGTCGGCCACGGTATCATGGAATACTAGACTAGATAGTTTGATGAACTTATTGATAGGATGAACTTATTGCGTCGACCGCGGCACATGCATCTATCGAATTGATTTAATTAGTTGTTAGATCCGCATGTTTACGTGATTTGTGGCACTGTTTGGATGTGTTTTTTTTCGGCAGCTCATACTTCATTTCTGAACATATATACAGTATGTATGCTGTCATATATACATCATGGTCAAAAGGAATTTACCAGTACACTTGCAAAACTGACGTATATGATTATGTTTAGATTAAAGTCCAATAATTTTATATTTTCTTTTTATTTTTGTAGTGTACAATACGGTAAGTTCTGTTTGCGATGTCGCGCCCTTTATGTTGCCATATTTAATATGTATAATCCGACCAAGTTTTCAAATAGATGATAGTTGATGATTATGTTCAGATTTAAGTCCAATAATTTTACATTTCATTTTCATTTTTGCAGTGTACAATATGGTAAATTCTGCTTGCAATGCCGCTCCATTTATGTTGTCATATTTAATATGTATAATCTGAGCAAGTTTTTAAATAGATGGTAGTTGATGATTACATTTGGATTTAAGTCCAATAATTGTACATTTCCTTTCTATTTTTACAGTGTACAATATGGTAGGTTCTGCTTAAGATGTCGCGTCCTTTATATTGTACAATATGGTAAGTTTGGATTTAAGTTCAATAATTTATATTTTCTATCTATTTTTGCAGTGTACAATACGGTAAGTTCTGCTTGCGATGCCGCGCCTTTTATGTTGCCATATTTAATATATATAATGAGCAAGTTTTCAAATATATGGTAGTTGATTATTACGTTTAGATTTAAATCCAATAATTTTATATTTCCTTTCTATTTTACAGTGTACAATATGGTAAGTTCTCCTTGCAATGCCGCTCCCTTTATGTTGCCATATTTAATATATATAATCTGATCAAGTTTTTAAATAGATAATAGTTGATGATTATATTTGGATTTAAGTCCAATAATTTTACATTTTCTTTTTATTTTTGCAGTGTAAAATATGGTAAGTTCTGCTTGTGATGACGCATCTTTTATATTACCATATATAATATGTATAATATGAGCAAGTTTTTAAATATATGGTAGTTGATGATTACTTTTGGATTTATGTCCAATCATTTTACATTTTTTTTCATTTTTGCAGTGTACAATATGGTAAGTTCTGCTTGCGATGCCGCACCCTTTACATTGCCATATTTAATATGTATAATCTGATCAATTTTTCAAATAGATGGTAGTTGATGATTATGTTTGGATTTAACTCCAATAATTTTACATTTTCTTTCCATTTTTGTAGTGTACAATATGGTAAGTTCTCCTTGCAATGCTGCTCCCTTTATGTTGCCATATTTGATATGTATAATCTGAGCAAGTTTTTAAATAGATAGTATTTGATTATTATATTTAGATTTAAGTCCAATAATTTTACATTTTCTTTCCATTTTTATAGTGTAAAATATGATAAGTTGCGCCTTTTATATTACCATATATAATATGTATAATATGAGCAAGTTTTTAAATATATGGTAGTTGATGATTACGTTTGGATTTAGTCCAATAATTTTACATTTTTTTCATTTTTGCAGTATACAATATGGTAAGTTCAGCTTGCAATGTCGCGCCCTTTATGTTGCCACATTTAATATGCATTATCTAAGAAAGTTTTCAAATAGACGGTAATTGATGATTACGTCCGGATTTAAGTCCAATAATTTTACATTTCCTTTCCATTATTGCAGTGTACAATATGGTAAGTTTTACTTGCGATGCCGCACCCTTTACGTTGCCATATTTAATATGTATAATCTGAGCAATTTTTCAAATAGATGGTAGTTGATGATTATGTTTGGATTTAACTCTAATAATTTTACATTTCCTTTCCATTTTTACAGTGTAAAATTCTGCTTGCAATGTCGTATCCTTAATATTGCCATATTTAGTATATATAGCCTAAGCAAGTTTTTAAATAGATGGTAGTTAATGATTACGTTTGGATTTAAGTCCAATAATTTTACATTTCCTTTCTATTTTTGCAGTGCACAATATGGTAAGTTCTGTAGATATGACTATTTTCACTTGCTTCCAAATAGTTATTTGGATCTTCATCACACAATGGTACCTCCTCCTCCGGAAGTCTATGAGTTAGAGTAGATGTGCAAATTACACGTTTAGTCTCTATTTTATATTGTCGTTTGGAACATTTCGGTCTCGAATATTTACTTATTTGCCTTTGTAATATTTACTTATATTTATATATTATAGTATACACTTGAGTTCAATATTTTGTCCATTATTCTCTCTTTTCGGTTTCTCTGATTTGACGTAGTGCTGAAACAGTTGATTACTGAGCCACTAAAAGGTGAGCTCCAAGCGAATATTTGTGAGTTTGTGATTCCAATTTGTGAATTCGTAAAAAGAGAAGAAGCGTTGAGCATAAAGTTTATAGAACTTGTACCGTGTGTCTTTCAAATTGAACATTTTTTTAAATTACAATCAACTTTCTATTGAATTCAAGATTTTTTTCAATGCTCTTTTTAAAACACGTGCCACCGCATACCAACTAGTGATGCAAAAAAAATTAAAGGAACGTAAAACAGAAACATGCATTCGATATAAGCCATGTAAATCCATAAACACGTGTTTTAATTATTAGTCCCTTGATGAAAACAAAATTAAAAAAGTATAAGCAGTTAAGAAAAATGAAAAGAATTGAACAATGCCTTAGATGCCTTACGTGCATGCATGTTGCATTGATGTGAGATGAAAACCCTATGAAACGTAGAAGTGGAAGAGTCATGCATGTGATGACAAAAAATTTTAAAGCACTTATTAGAAGGGAGGAGCATGCATGCATGCATACACAGAAAGGGTAGAAAGTTTAGGTTAACTTACTTCATATAAAAAAACGAAATCGGCCATTAGATATGCATGTGTATGGATGGCCACCGGTAAGCACCCACTTCCATTGGAAAGAAGAAAATGTCGTCCGCTAGTCTCGCTGTGGCCACCGTGCCGAAGCCGTTGGTGCCGGACCGCCCAACGACCGCCGACCCGGCACACATTTTCTCCATAGGCAGCCCAACGATGCCACGACACGACACACGCGGAAGGAAACACAACTGCATGGGCCAAAAGGTCGCGTTGTTTCCAAGCGTTGGATCTTTCCAAAAGGGGACCACCACGCACACACTCGAACACAACGGCACGAAACGCGCCCATAGCATCTTACCGACGTCGTCAAAACCCGGGAGACCCAGCCCAACCCATCAGCAAAAACTATCGGCCCAGACGCGCCTCCACGGCTGACGGCCGCCGCTCTTCGCCGACGACGACCAGCGAACCTATAAAAACGAACCGACCGATCGCCCTTGAATCTCATCGAGCATTCGAGCCAAACGCGCAAACCAGAGCAAACTTCACTCACACAGTCACACGAACACTTCCCAGGAACTCCGAGAGAAATCGACGATGAGCGTAGAGATCCTTGACGGGAGCACGGTCCGGAGCTTCGTGGAGGACGAGCGCGCCTTCAACTCGTCGGTGGACGGCCGCTTCGCCGCGCTGGACGCCGACCACGACGGCCGGCTCACGTACGCCGAGATGGCCGGGGAGCTCATGAGCCTCCGCGTCCTCGAGAAGCACTTCGGCGTGGACGAGGCCGCCGTGGAGCCCGACGAGCTCGCCGGGCTGTACCGCGGCCTGTTCGCGCGGTTCGACAGGGACGGCAGCGGCGAGGTCGACCGGGACGAGTTCCGGGCGGAGATGAGGGAGGTGCTGCTCGCCGTGGCCAACGGGCTTGGGTTCTTGCCCGTGCAGATGGTGGTGGAGGAAGGCAGCTTCCTCAAGGTCGCCGTCGACAGGGAGATGGGACAGCTCGCCAAAGCTGCCTGAAGTTGAGCACGCACAGCAGCTACTTGCTTTGGAGTTGATTACCAAATTTTGATGTGTTTCGCATTCATTACCACCATTTTCACATTGAGTTGCAGCATTCCTACGTACTGATTGATGTAGCAGTGATTTTGGTAATATAATTTGTAACAGTTATATATATATGTTTGGAAAGGAGCATGTTCTATGGCCGTGGCTGATTTCAGTTCAGATTCAAGAAGTTGTTGTCTGTCGCGAGATGCTTCTGAACAGGACGGCAGAAAGCAGAGCTGACCATACAATCAATAGTATCTAGTTAAAAGACGCAGGAGATTGTATACGGAGAGTTGATATTTTAACTAAAGCTGATGCAATTCACAAAATTATACTCCTTAAAGCACGGCTGAGTGTGGAAATTAACTTTACATACAGAGAGTACAGCCTATAGTTACTGCTTTGCGGCCGCTCTGCATGGCAGGCAGCAGAGGCAGAGCTGCGCGTTTCTTTGTTTGTTCCGGTCGTCGTCACCGCCGGCCTTCTGTCACACTGTAGGGAAGCTCAGATCCTGGACGGGATCAGAGGCGTCGAATTCGACAGGTACGCCGCGGCGGCCGCCACGCCGCTGCCGAGCTTCACCGGGTAGCCCACGTCCTTGAGCACCATCTCCACCCCGCTCAGGCATCCCAGCAGTTGCAGCTGCACGCACGTACGTTTTCAGCAGAACAATATCACAGTGATTGTTAGTACTTATCTCAGATTGAAATGCAGCATCGATGTGTCTTTGGGGGTTCAGCTCGGAGACGAGCGGCGGCGGATTAGAATAATATGCGTGTACCGTACCTCGTTGAGGTTGCCGAGGTGGCCAATCCTGAAGACCTTCCCCGCGACCTTGTTGAGGCCGAGTCCGAGGCTGAGGTTGTACCGCTTCCACGCGTGCTTGACGATCTCGGCGCTGTCGATGTAGGACGGCACGACGACGGCGGTGACCGTGTCGCTGAACCACTCCTCCTTCTGGGTGCAGTTCTTGAGCCCCCACGCCTCCACGGCAAACCTGCAACAAGATTGTGATTCGTTCTCATCTCATCTCATCTCATCTCATCTCATCTCATCTGCCACGTATTGCATCTGCGTTATTGAACAAGAGAAACCAATGCAATGCAAGAAATAGGAGTACCTGGTGGCGGTGCCGAAGCGGATGTGCCTCTTGAAGACATTCTCGAGCCCTTCCTCGAAGAGGAGGTCGAGGGCGGTGCGGAGGCCGTAGAGGAGCTGGATGGAGGGGGTGTAGGGCCAGTAGGTGCCCATCTTGTAGAACTTGAGGTAGTCCTTCCAGTCGAAGAAGGCGCGCACGGACTTGGCCGTCTCGCTTGCCTCCAGCGCCTTGGGGCTGGCGCACACGATGCCCAGCCCCGTCGGCATGGACAGCGCCTTCTGCGACCCCGTCAGCGCCACGTCCACGCCCCACTCGTCCATGCGGAAGTCCAGCGCGCAGATGGACGACACGCCGTCCACCACCAGCAGCGCCGGGTGCCGGTGAGCGTCTGCAGCATGGCATGGCATCGCCGCCGTCGCCGTCGTCAGGCATCAACCAACAGCCAGCTCAAAGAACGCGAGGCTGATGGAGTAATGGAGCAGGCAGGCAGGGCGACTGACCGAGGAGCTTGCGGACGGTGGCGATGTTGTTGGTGACGCCGGTGGCGGTCTCGTTGTGGACGATGGCGACGGCCTTGATGGTGTGGGCCGTGTCCTGGCGGAGCTTGGCATCGAGGGCGGCGAGGTCGGCGCCATGGCCCCAGTCGCTCTCCACCACGTCCACGTTGAAGCCCAGGCGCTGCTGCTGCTCGATCCACAGCAGGCTGAACTGCCCGATCAGGAACGACACGACGCGGTCGCCGGGGGACAGCGTGTTCGTCAGAGCGCTCTCCCACGCGCCCGTCCCTGCACCACCGTAGTAACGGATAGTAATGTTCGATCAGTAACCTTCGGCTTCAATTCGGCATCGCCACGATGGATGAACAGAGGAGATAGTTGGAGATTAGTTAGTTACCGGTGGTTGGGATGATGAAGGGTGTGCCGGTGGTGGTCTTGAAGATCTTCTTGACGTCCTCGAGGAGGATCTTGGTGAGGGCGCACACGGCCGGGGAGCGGTAGTCCTCGTTCTGGCGGTTCATGGCGCGGATGATGGGGTCAGGGATGTTCACCGGGCCAGGCACGAACAGGTGGGTCCGCCCAGGGCCGTACACGTAGTCCGCCATCTTGACTGCACAGATATAGAGAGGTGAAGCAAAGACTGACTAGTCAAACAGCGGTCCTGCCGGGGTTTTTTTTTGCTCTAAATACTATTCTTTTGCGGTGCTGTTGTTCTGAACAAAAATATGCTTTCAACATGTAATTATATTATGTCCAAACAAAAAACGTAAATATTGAGAATAGTGTTTCATATATGCATAAAAACCATCCACTTATCTTCTGAATCGTGCAGCCTGTTAGCTAGTTGATCGTTAATACACACTCGTGCTGGGGCAAATTAAAGGACCTGTAACATTTTTGTTGATCGAAAAGGCAGCAAAGAGATAACGATCCTTCCTAGTCACGCACAAGTTTATCAGCATAGTACAGTGAACCTGGCAATAGTTATCCCCTGGTGTCTCGGAGCTATGTCCGTCAGCCACGCGCAAACAGACAATATTCAGAGCCTTCAGATTTAAGGCAATATTCAGACACAGGCCAGCGCGAGCGCGATCAACTCATGCTCTCTGAACCTTTCCCAAAGAAAGATCGAATTCTTGCTACTCTAGACGGCATGGCCGCATCATCACTAGCATGGGTTTGATCGTAGACGACGAAAAAGAGGAGGAGGAGGAGGATGTGCAGTCCGTACCTGTGGTGTTGCCTGCTCCCTTGCGCAGACTGGAGGAGGAAGGCAGGGAGGAAAGGGAGCCGCGCACGTATGTGAAAGAGAATACGGGAGGCTGGGGGAGGGTGGGATAAGATGACGACGGCTATATAGGAGCCATGGTGTCCAAAGGACGGTCCTGTCACGGGCCCCGTCCCGCGTGGAAGATAAGGCGCCCCGGCGGGACTGGGAGTGGGGAGTTGCTTGCAGCGCTCCAGCCTCCTTGGATGACGATGATACCCGGTGCCAATCCAATTCTAGGCTCACATTAATCCCCCGTCCCAACAACACTTGCTCAGACTTGGACTTGGACAAGGGCGGGTTGTGCTAATCTAGCAGCAGTAGACAATGAGGGTCAAAATTCTTTAGTCGCTAGAGGTCGCTAATTAGTGCATGTGTAATATTTCATAAATTGCTACTTCCCCCTCTGCAACCTCCTGCTTGTAGAGGATGATGTTGTAATGCTTCTTTCTCCTCAGTCACGGTCGCGAAAAAAAAAACAACACTTGCTAAGGTGAAGCTACAGTTGCAAAGTACTTGGACTGCTATCGTACAGAATTTCTTCAAATTGGTCAGGGGATTAATTTGAGCCAAATATTCAGCCTGCAGAATTTCTTCAGATTGGTCTACTACTAGAATCGTTCTCATCTATCTATGCACTGTTTGATGCCCCTGAAGAGAGGTGAACTCTGCCGACTACTCTCCTACGAGTGCTCTGAATTTTGCGTCCAGTGTAAGTACGAACGAGGATACAGACGACGCATGCCGTGACAAAATGGCAGGCTAACTAGGCTCCAATGGGTGCCAATCTGCAGGCGACGGGCGCGGACGCGGCCACGTCAAGATCGCCGCGGCGCGTTATCCCCTTCCGCTGGCTTTATGCGGTGTCCGTGGAAACGCAGCACGGTTTGCCCTCGTCTTTAAGTATCTTCTGTATATACACAAAATAGATTGAGCAGGCCTGAAAGGAAACAGAGATGGGAATTGAATTGAGAACTGAGAAGGGAAATGGTGGGGGGAGGTAATAGCTAGGGCAGGTGAGCTGGAGTGCTGGACTGAGAGATCGAGTGGAGGCAGACTGATAGAGAGCTTCAGGATATGCGAGTTTGTCTGCTCTGCCGCAATCTCAATCAAGCAAAGATATATCTCCACGGTTTTTTTTTTTGATAAGGGATATATCTCCACGTTGAGCGCAGTGTTCTTCTTGTGCTGGACCTTAATATTTCACTATTTCAGATATTTCAGGGGTCCTCTTCAGCTGATCTCTTTCAGTCCCATCGGCTTCGTTAAAATTCTGCTCGCAGGCCCGCAGCCATCAAGTTGGGCCGATATAGCCGGAGGGTCAATTTGGGCTTGGTATGTGGCCCGGCCTTCGTTACAAAACGTGCGGCAGCCCATCAGCCCAGGCGTGGAACTGGGCCAAAACTTGGATGCAATGGAAACACAACTCAAGAAGCTCCAAGCGACCAAGCGTCGGTGTTCGCTCCCATGCTCTGCAAGACTGCAACTAGTAAGCACAGGCGCGTCGACTCTGAGCGGGAGAGGTACCGTACCGTGCGCGTTCCCCACCCGAGTAGCGTAATTTCATGCTCTCAAAAGAAAAAAAGAAAAGAGCTGCGTATTTTCACTGCTGGTATTATGCGTATCATGACGTGTGTGCCTTTGTAGATGCTGCCCTTTGGTGGAGTAACCAGCGACGCAATAGTATCGTAGGTCTATGTAGACTAAAGTGGTATCAGTCGTGGTTTCTATTATTGTATTTAGAATAGATTCCAGGAAACCCAAACAAAACAACAAGCCCTCAATCATTGCGTCGACCCGTCCGATGTCTGGATTCCGGTCCGGACTCCGGAGCCGGTGCCCCCGCGCGCCTCGGAACACGCGAAAAGAGATGGGAGAAAGGACGAGAAAGCAAAAGGGCGGGCCGGGTGCGGGGTCAGGGCAGGGCACGGCGGGCAAAGACCGTGGACCGAGACCCCCCTCTGCTGGGCGGCACGCGAGTGCTGTGGCAGGCACGCACCGCACCAGCACAGGTGCTGCCGTAGAAACCATCGCGCGTCCGCCCTGCTCCTCCGTGCTGAATCTTGGACGGGTGCGGGCGCAGCCAATGAGACAAACGCGGGCCAGCGGGCGGGCGGCACATTTGCCAGCGTTTCTTCTCCGCTCCACGAATCGCCGTCACCCACCACACAAATCCCAGGGCAGATCAGAGCATGCGTCTGCTCGGATGCCCGCTGCTGCGTGCTCAGCGCAGCGCGGCGCAGTGATGTAACCGGTCGGTCAGAGTTGCGCCTGCTGCAGCGGCCGAGGTGCAGTCCGCAGCACAGCCACAGCGCCCTGGCAGTGGCAGGAGCGGGGAAACGCAGCAGGCGAAAAGGCGCCGCGGCCTCGCGCCCGCTGGGTCTCTGGGCGCTGGCGTGGCGTGGCGTGGAGCGGAGGCGTGCCGAGCAGAGCAGCAGGTGAGCGGCCAGCGCCAACCCCAAGTGGCGCGGCGGGCGGCGGGCGCGCGGGCCGTGCTCCTCGCCTCGCCTCCCCCTGGGGTGGCGCCGTGGCTGGCTGCCGCGCGGGGCCCGGGAGGCGGGTGGGTGCGCGCGGGTCGGGTCGCGCAACCACCGCGGTAGGGGGGGAGCCCGGGAGCCGGGAGGCCTCGCGGGTCGCGGCGCACGAGGAGGACGGGTGGGTTGCGGTGCGGTGGTCATCCATCTGTCGAGGGGGACTCGGTGCGATTCGGCCGACCTGTGAGGGACGGGCACATGTGTCTTGTGCGGGCGCGGTGGTGGGCTGCGATGCGAGCTTTATGGCGGGCGTTTTTACGGTTCGGGGGTTGGGGCCGCTGCAGTTCTCGGCGGGTTTCCTGGTTTCAGCGCCCGGCCAACGGCGTGCTCGCATCGCATTTTGGGCATCCGACCACGGCACGGCAACTACCCAATCCCAATCCTGGGCGATCGGTTGCTCTATGCCCGTTCTTTTGGTTAGGCTTTGAAATTGAGATATAATAAAGTGAGGCATTAATAGTTGCTTATGTAGTAAGATTTAGAAGAAACGTTTGATATTGCAAATATATTATCATGCTGCTATTAAAATCATTCAACTATTAACTAGTATAGCTGATGTTTGTCTCATGAAACTGTTCGGGTATTGAAACGAATCATTTCTTGCCATATCATCTTTAATTTATTCAAGTCCATAATTTTGTAAGGGTATACTTCTTCGTTTTGCTCAAAGTTTACAACAAAGTCGTATAAGTTAAGTTTAAGCACGTGGACTTATAAATCTTAGCCAAAATAAATTAGAAGAATATGGGTATCCAAAGTGAAACATTGGATTGAAAAATATTTCGACGTACTTATCGCATAAAACTACGAATGAACATGGGTTATTCATTAGTGCTTTACCTACGAGCTTCAAATTACATTAGTTTTCTAATTTAAAATATTATTGCATACATATACAACATGGTGCGTAATCTTAAAATGACATAAGGTTTATTGTCTATTACGTTGATGTGGTATCCTTTGTGTAGTGCTTTACTTGGTTATCTTTTGCATGGAAACTGTTTTATACATGGTTTCTAGCGATCCTACCACGCCGATCTCTTTTGCCGTTGTTTCAAGCCACACAAAACACATATTGTGGCTTTACTTATCCATCAGATAATTCAAACTACGACAAACATGTAACGTAATGCAAACTACGTGAAGAGACGCGGGAGTTGCTCTTTTTTTACCGACACTACTATGATGTATCTTTACATACTTTGTTTTTACGCTACTTTTTACATGGAAGCCGTTTTTTGCATGGCTTCTAGTCTACATATTTTTCTTTTCCGTGCACTCTCTTAACGTTACTTTTTGCATGTGAGCCATTTTCTTCATAGTATGAAGCGTTCCCTCGAAAGAGAGAACTTAATGTGATACAAATACCAGTCCCAGGATGCTGGTTCACATTATTACAACAGATGGTTCAGTACATAGACTACATTACGGGAGACGATGGCACTGCAGGGCCACTACAAACATAACTAAAGCTAGACTCCAGATGAACAGGTTGATAACATAGAGGTTTTCATCAGAGTGGATATCCATGCGGCTTCAAGCGGGTGACCCTAACACACAGGCAAAGGTTGGGTGCAGAACGAACCCCCCTCTAGACAACGCCCTCAGGCACAAAGTCCGGGTCTGCCTCTATAACAAATTAAGCAAGGGTGAGTACATACGTACTCAGCAAGCACAACCACATCCACGGAATGGGTATAACAGAAGCATGCAAAGGAATATACTCAAGGATATATTCAAGGTTTATTTTGCAGCAAAGCTAATTTTACATATGCAAGGGTTTATTTTACAAAAGGTTTTCACAAACATTTCTTTTAGTTGCGTCAATAAACTCAATTGTCTTTCTCGCAAGATTTTAACGCTACCAGATTCCCCATCTGTCATAGCCCATGCCAACACCTTTTCTCAACTCAACATTCACCAAACACATTCTTACACCAAAACAGGGGACTAGTGAAGTGACCAAGCCGTAACTCGCCCAATGCCGTGGACACGGCTATCCGGATAGGTTTTAACTCTGCAGAGGGGTACACAACCACAAGTAGGCTACCACAACAAGAACACCTTAGTGCCAGTGTAGCTCCTTCAAAGCCATTACCCACCATAGCTAAACTGACAAGTCACTACAGAAGCGACCAGGGGGTCAGCAACCTACCAGTGAGGTTCTACCCAGGGGCATACCTCACATAGACCGTATCCCCATCTCCGTGGCCCTCTGTTGCTCACCAGCACACCACATAACTGACAGCTTAACTAGTGGGATTTATGCTAGGCTGTTGCCACATACAACGGTCGAGTGGTGGTACAATAAAATGGGTTAGGCTAGATGACACATCAACATCATCCCAAAAACTGTGACAGGATAGACAACTCCCACCATGCTCAACCACACAGGTTCGAGCTCACCTCGGCATTTCACACAGGAAATACCGTCTGTCTCATCCCACACGGACACTTATTTTATTCACAAAATCCATCTCTTTTATTTTAAAGCACGCACACGGTTGCTTTTGTAAACACCAAGTGATTGTAATGGGGTGTATAACTGTAAAACATTCCTAAGCATTTCTAGCAGTGACTAACATTCAAACAGAGCATTGTCGTATTCAAACATTAATCTAGGTTGTCAAGGAAGCAGTCATAGCAATCAAGGAATGGCTATCCAACCGGGTTTAGCAGTAAAATCATGCAAGTTTTATAAAGCAGACCATGGGTTGTGTTTATAAAAACTAGGACAAAAGCATGCATCAAAGGATGGGATTGCACTTGCCGTTCTCCCAACCCTCGGGGGATTCCTGCCCGGGGTCTTGGTCTCCAAGCTCCTGCTCGTAACCCTGCTCCTCCTCGAGTCCTTCCTCGATCACAGCAGCGTCTACGGCACACACAAACAACCACACAATAAATAAAAGAAATAAAGTTTTTGCTGAGCTCCGAAAGAAAGAACAGAGAATGAGAGTGAGGGTGGTGACATGATTATTTCTGGATATGGACTGAATGGATTGGCGAAAATATACTGGTGATATTTGTGGTGAAGTTTGGGGTCAAACGGAATTAAATTAGCGCATGAAATGACGAGTTTAGTGGAGGCTTAGGGGCTGTTTTAAAGGCTAAGGACCTTTCTGTAAATACCGAAAAGGTCAGGGGGCTTCTGGCGGAAGCGTTAGAGAGAGAGAGAGAATAGTGTTTGGGACGGCGGGTTAGAAAAGAAAGAAACACAGGGGGTTATGGGCAAAATTGCCCTTTCTTCTCTGCTCGAACAGGGAGAGACACAGAGCATGGGGGCGGCGCCGATGGCGGCGGGCTTGCCGGCGATGTGGGGCGGCACCGGTGGAATTGATCAGGGGGAAAGGAAGAGGGGAGTACGACGAGTCCACCCAGGGTCTTACCACGGGCGGAGAGGGTCTGAGGTGAGCTGCCCACGGGAGCAGTGGCGGCGGCGGCAATGGAGGTGGTGGCGGCGGCGTTGCAGCGGTAGGGGAGGTGAGCGAGCTGGTGGAGGTGGAGGTGATGCTCGCTGGCCCTTTTATAGGCACGGGGAGGGGTTGGAGGAGCGGGCCGACGAGAGGGGTCGGTTGGGCGGCAACAATGGTGGCCGGCGACCCGAATTGAAGGCGGTCGGCGGGGTTGGTGGTACGGGCGGCTCTGTGGCGGCGCTGTGCGGTGCTGTGTTTGGCGCGGCGTGGCGTGCGTGCTCGCGTAGCTGTTGTCTCGTCGGGCGGCGTGGTGACGGGACTACGGCGGGGCCGGCGGTGGCGTGGTCGGCACGGCGTCAGCGGCGGACGCGCGGCCAGAAGCAGGGGCGGGCGGCACATTAGCTGTGTCGGTGTGGCGGTGGTGGCGCGTGCGCACGGGCAGTGCAACCGTGGCCCGTGCGGCAGCGGTCGGCGCTGCTCGGCGGTGCTGCTGGAGGAGTGGCGGCGCGTGCGAGTCGGCGGCGTTCACGACGCGTGCACGTGGGGCGGCGCGGAGAGCAGCGCGGTGGCGTGCACGACGGGCGGAGCGGTTCAGCGGCGGCGTGCTCGGGTGGACGGCGCAGGGCTGCAGACGATGGTGGGGCACGGTGGGGGGGGGCGGCACGGCGTCGGTGAGCAGGGCGGCGGTGCTCAGCGTCGGGAAAAACAGAGGAGGGGGAAAAGGAAAGAAAGAAAGGGAAAAAAAGAGAGAAAGGAGAGAGGAAAAAAAGAAAAGGGGGAAAAAGAGAGGGAAGAGACGACGGGATTCGCGGCGGAAAGCCGACAGGCGGTCGACGGCGGTCAGCCAGCGACGGGCGGGCCCGGCGGTCGACCCGAGAGCGGTTGACGCGGAATGGGATGGAAAAGAAGGGGCGGTGATAACAAGGCGGAAGGGTTTTGGCGGAAGCGGGAGCTCGGCGGCAAAAGATTTTGAAGACATTTTCACCGGGTGATTTGTTTGGTGATTTTTCAGAGAGTGAAAACGCGGGCGTTACATAGTATTAGTATTAGTGTTCTAGCAGACGTCAACTAAAAGCCATGCAATGTCCCATTCTGTCTTTTTCTAAGTATATCTAGGATAAACTAAAGCTTTTGAAGTGGCGCATCTAGGTCTCTTTCAACTTCTACAAATTCAAACATCACCTAAACTTTAGGTACCATAATACATATTCACGATGCAAAAAAATGGATTAGTTGTTGGACATAAAACCTCATTAATTCCAAATTTCCAAGTTTCAAAGGTCAAGATTACCGCTCTTAGAATGCTGGGATCGATCACGCTACCATTTCACGGACCGAAGTCCACTCTACTACTGTCTCACGAAAATTTTACATCAAGGTCCACAGGTACCCAATCTTTAACACAATTAAAATCGAGGCGCTCGACCGCAAAACCACCCCTCGTCCATCCCCATCCGGAACCCCCGCGTGCGCAGGCCAAGCCAGCGCCCAGCGGAGGAAACCACAAAACCAAGGGCGAAGGCGCCTGAACCACCGCGAGCCCCCACCACCACCCCCGAAACTGAAACGCGCCTCCGCAGGGAGGGATCCCCCCGTCCCCGCACCCATTTCAATTTTCAAAAGGGCGAGGAGGCGCCGCATCGCCGCCACCGCCGCCGCCGACGAAGAGAGAGTGAGAGGATAGGAGAGGTTCCGCCCCTCCTTACCCTCTTCCCCCCCTCGCCGAGCCCGATGTTGTCCGACCAGGAGCTGGCCCACTACGTGGAGTCCCTCGTCCGCCAGACCGCCGCGCGGGGCGGCGCCGGGATATCGGCGGACGCCGTGGTGCGGAGCCTCGGGGCGCAGCTCGGCGTCGACCTCACCCCCAAGGCGCCGCTCATCCGCAGCGTCCTCGTCGCGCTCCTCGGCCCGGCGGCCGCGCCGCCGGACCCCGCCGCCGCCGCCCCGCGCAAGGACCCTTTCGATCCCGCGGCCGGCGCCGGCGCCGGCGCTGAGGCTCCTGCGCAGCTGCCCTTCGCCACCTCCGCCGCCGCGGCGTCTTCGGCCTCGGGCCCCGCCCACGCCCACGCCCCCGCGCCGGCCGTTCCCCACTTCTTCCCGCAGCAGATGCAGTCCTACATCTCCGCCTCGCAGCAGTACCAGCACCAGCAGCACCGCCCCGGCGCGCCTTCCTCGCCGTTCGACGCCACCGCGGCGTACCGCTACGGGCACCAGCCCTTCTCGCAGGCCGACCAGGTGCAGCTACAGAGGCTCGTCCAGCTGCAGCAACACCAGCAGCATCAGCAGATGGCCGCCGCCGCGGCGGCTGCGTCGGCAGCGGCGGCCGCTCCTGGGGAAAGCCCCCGTGCGCCGGCGCCGGCGGCGCCAACTGGCTCCAAGAAGGACAGGTGACACTTCTCTCCATTCCCCCAGCTTCGAATTAGGGTTTGGAATAGCTTCGTGCTCGTGCGGTTTAATTTAGATGGAGTAACTTCTACGCGACGCTAAGCTCCTAAAATCTCTAGGATGTGAGTTCTGCTACCTTTTCAGATTTGTTTGGTGGATTGAAGTGGGATTAACTGCAAAAGCTTACTTTTTTTTGGCTGGTCACATAGTCCTGGTACGGATTCGGAATTGATTGTTTCTGGTGGGCTGAATTTTTTTTTTCAGGATAGGATTGATTAGTGGGGTGGGGTGAAGTGGAAGGAACTTGTTTTCAAGAGCTCCAGTTGGTTCATTTGAGGAATTTTGTGGTGCCATGTCTACTTGTACTAGCATTTAATGTCCATGGTTCCAAGCTTAGGGGAGGGGGGATTACTTCTAGTGTACTGTACCTGTGAAAACCAATGCTCCCATAGCCATGTTAACCATCTATGCAAAATTAAAGTCTCTGAACTCGTTAGCATAGCAATGGATTTTTGCACCTGTTGCTTTACAAGCAATTGGCTTCAAACAAATGAGCTTATCCATAACTGCCCCATTGTGCTTAACAAATGGGTTTGCATAGTGGGCTCTACGCTTAGGTATCTAGCTGGAGCTGGAAAGGAACCTTTCTGTTTGCTATGTCTATTCACTTGGAAGAAATACAAGACCTTTATATATACTACCAAAACCATACTACTATTCTGCAAAGATCAGACTTTCTGCATGTGAGAGTGTTCTTAATAAATCTCTAAGGGCACTTCCCTCCCTTGGATAATAGGATATATGGATATGTCCTCTGTTCTCAATTGTCAGATGTCATTGCTGGTAACTCACTGTTCCTGTTTTGTCAATGTAGCAGTGCTAGTGCTGGAGCAAAACGAAAAGGTGGTTCGGGAGGATTAAACAAAGTCTGTGGTGTGTCCCCAGAGCTGCAAGCTATTGTTGGTGAACCAGCCATGGCAAGAACTGAGGTCCATCTTTCAGATACATCTTTCTAATATATTGTATAAATGCTTACATCATGGTAGAAATCCTGATATTGTTGTTACTCAATGCAGATTGTTAAGCAGCTTTGGGCATACATTCGCAAAAACAACTTGCAGGATCCTAACAACAAGAGAAAGATCATATGCAATGATGAGCTCCGATTAGTTTTCGAGACTGATAGCACTGACATGTTCAAGATGAACAAGCTTTTATCTAAGCATATACGTTCTCTTGAGACTACAAGTAAGTTTTTTTCTCCTGCCACACCATAGCTAAATTGTCACGAAATGATCAATATTTTGTTTATAGAACATGTGATCCAAACTCTTGCAGATAATCCAAAACGAGAATCAAAGAAAATGAAGCCAGAGGGTGGTGAACCTATTTCTCCTGTTGCTCCCGTTGAAACTGATGTTAACCAGCTTCCCTTTGTCGTTTCTGATGCTCTTGCCACCTTTTTTGGGACTGGAGAAAGAGAGATGCCTCATTCTGAGGCTGTTAAGCGTGTCTGGGACCACATTAAAAGCAATAATCTAGAGGTTAGTGGATGATTACTATCAGAACTGTTATCTGCTACTGAACCTCTTTGAAACTTTGTGCGCAATATTAAACTTCTAGTGGCCATTGCAAGTATTTTTGTCCAACCTTGGAAAACTAAAAAAGTGTAAGGAAATGTTTATGTGCTATATAGTATCAAGTTGTCATTCAAGAAAAAAAGTGTGATATTTTATTTTGGAAAGTTAGATTACTGTCTCACTAGGAAGAAAATGTGAATGTATTGATATTAGTAACCTGCTTTATTTGTTCTTTAGGCTGATGTTGTCATACCTGAGAACTTTTCTTCATGACATTTTTTGTTGGTTGGACTGTTGGACGCCTTGCTTGATAAATATCTATTTTTTATTCGGTAGATCTCTTGCATGCTAATTTCTTTTTGGATTTGGGTTTGGTTGGTGGCATGGTAGTTGTTGGTTGATCAACTAGATGCAAATGGTTGCCTCTAGATACAAGTTGCCGAGTGTATATTCCCCTGTGCCTTTTAATTTTGGAACTTAAGGAACTCGTATATGTGGTCAGTACAATTTTCAATATAATATCACATCCCAAATGAAAATCATTAAATTTTTAGCACGCTAGTATGTGCAGCCATGCAGGTTGCTTGTGTATGCAATTTGGTTTATTGTCTACCCCTTTGACCTATGACAAGAGTGAAGCATAAGCAAAGCGTGTTCCATATAAGCCCCTCTTTTCCTTTAGCATTTCATACGTAATTGTCTAGTAATGATTTTGCTACCTAAAGCTTTAGGAATGATAAATGCAAACAAAAGCAATAGGTGAATTACATTATTGGCTACCCATAGTCTGGTACCTCACTTTTGTCCTTGGTGTAATATAATGCATCCTTCTTCTATTTTCCCTCTCCATTTTGTTTTTATTTTTCATTTTGCTGTCACGGAGATGATCCAAGATGCTAGAGCAACATTGAAAATATGTCTTCTGGGCTGCTTGCTTATCTAGATGCAAAGCTTTTGTTGCTACTAGACATTTCTAGAAATGCATGTTATAGGTGATTCATTGGTGCCGGAGCTTATCTTCCTCTTGGGTTTTTTCACTACTGTAAGAGCTTCCTACTCTTTCTGTAAGGAAAACTAACTATGCTATGTGAATTGCCTGTGTTCATATTTGCTGGTTCTCTTCCTTATTAATTATTTCACTGGGATATATTTCCTATAAAAAAGCAGATCAGAATCCCGTGTGGTGTCTCTACGAAAGTACAAATAATAGGTTGGTAGCCTAATTGGTTTTCTTTTCTTGTTTTGTTACAGGATCCGGAGAATCCTACAGTGATACTTTGTGACTCAAAGCTTAAACAACTCTTTGGATGTGAAAGTTTTACTTCTCATGGTGTCTCAGAGTTGCTTTCAGACCACCTTTTCAAGCAACCTACCAAGATCTGACTGGTTAGTTATTTAACTTTCTCCTAAATCCTAATAGAATTTCTATGTATGTGGGGCTTGCCTTGCCTAGTACTTGCTGGAGAACATCCATCCTCTTGCAGCTGCTTGCTTTCAAGTCCTAGTTGCCCCCCTTTTAAATATGTTGCAATAGTAAAAGGAATTTACTGAAATCAGTCAAATTGGTACTGTGAAGTTTTGACTTAACCAGATTGAATAATTTTATTCATCCAGATTTCTTGCGTTAAGTCCGACCGCCACCAATTCTTTCATTCTGCAGCTTGGTATTAGCTCATTTATGTAATACGCTAATGCAGAAATATGTGGTTTTTTAACTTTTGGCTGCAGACTAAACGTCTTCTGGACTCTAGTTGGGCTAACATCCTGGTAGTAGGCACTGATGAAACAAAAGAAATCTGCGGAAAAGTGTTTGTTATCTCTTTATTATTGTTGGGCTGATTTACCAGTGATAAATGGTGGCTAATTCTGTTCACAGTAGCAAGGAATGGGAGTTGTTACATAGTCTAGTCTGAATGGCTGATGTTTGCCAAAGGAATCAGACGGAGTAGTGTATCTGACTTTGTAGCTTGTTAAATAGAAAACAGCGTCGGAGCTAAACTAAAGGACAGTGAGAGCTGATGTACTTTGCCTGATGTAAATTCAGCTACCGTAGGTTCCTTTTCTGGTTTGCTACCTGAAAGCCTCTTACATTGCTAGTCCTTAAGTTGACTTGAGACACCTGTACCCCAAATATTATGTTCCTCTAGGTGATACCTAACTTATACAGTTCAGATCGTTATCGGAATGTTCAGCTTTTGCTCCACTGTACATTCGTAATCCTTCATCACACCCATCTTGTGCATGACAGCATGAGCAGCAGTTTACATCCAACAGCTACTGCATTCATGTTTGCCATGTCCAGAATTTTGCGTTTCTGTTTCTGCGTGATGTCCTGATGATTTACAAGAAGCTCTGGTTACTGTACAACAGTGGACCATTGTGTCTTGGCCTACAAGTTCTTGAACAAGGCGTAGAACAGGACCATGACCACCAGGCCAATGACGACGCAGAAAATGACCGTGCTGATCTTTTTCTCGTCAAGGGTACCTTCAGGCAGGACCTTGGTCACAATAGTCAAAATTACCGCATCCAAATTCTGCAATAACCACAGATAAACCGTGCTGTTTAGCGTTTTATAAACAATTTTTTTTATCATTGCTGCTATATTAGTGGTAACTTTTGTTTCAGAATCTGCTTCTGTTTGTCATGCTTGCCTGCTGGATGATGCCAAGAATCCTCCGAAGGAGTGGCACGCAGGTCTTGTTCACTTGGCTGCAACAACAGGAAAACAACATGATTCAGTTAGTCCTTCGATCCTCAAGCTACCCTAATCCCTAAAGCTGGCTTTGCTGCACGTGCAAAGAATTTGTTCCTAACGCAAACCACGGTTTTTACCTTTTTACTGGGGAAATCAGACGGTAAAACACCAACAAACTTACCCAGGGTTTCAGCTAAACCTGACGCTAGAATTGTTACCTGATGAGCAGGAGGCCCCTGTAGACGTGCGTGGTGGAGACGTTGCAGTCTAGGTCCCAGGGCAGCTTCTGCCCCTTCCATTCTGCAGAGCAAACGATTCAGTTTCGTGGTCCAGTGCTGAAAGCCTGAAACTGTCATCAACTGACGAAATGTTGCTTCAATGAACAGACCTAGAGACCATTTGACGCCCAGGTCGAAGCCCGGCTCGTCCGACGACGGCTTGAGCACGAACGACACGTGGTGCCGGACCATCAGCGCGTGCAGCAGCAGGAACATGTCCTGTCAACAACTTCACGGGTCAGAAAGCTGGGTCACAGCCAAACGATGTCAGATGAAATCAAATCAATGGAGGATGGTGGTGTTCGCACAAGCTTCTACTCGCAATCTGTGCTGATTTGCACTGTAGGATTAGTGCCGGCACGATCTGTTTTTTACCTTGCCGAGCTGCGAGACATCGATGGACCGGAGGTTACCGAGGAAGTAGAGGCACTCGTCGCCGATCAGCTCGAGCAGCTCCCTGACGCTCCGGTTCTGGATTGCCGAGTTCAGTTTCACCATCCTCATCACCGTCCGGAGCCCGTCGCCGCCGCCGCCGCCGCCGAACAGCCCTTTCGCTCGGAACCTGCCGGCGTTTCTCCCTCCCCTGACCGTCCTGGCACGCGCCGGCCATCTGCTTCCCGGGCCGTCATGACGATCTCTCGTTAGTCTCGATGGAAGAGGAAGAAGAAGGCATGGCAGAGTTGAATCCATCGAGCCTGCAGGTTAAATCAGAGGCGGGGAGCCAGGTCTGAAACTTGAAATGGATGGGTTGCCGTTGCAGGCGTCTTATACGTGATGGGTTGTGGGTTTTTGGAGTTTAATTTGGTGAGGAGGCGATCCATGTCCGGCTCACAAGGAAGGGATAGCATGCGATGAACGCCGTGCAGGTGTGTGTCTGCAATTCGTGACATGCAGACGGATGCAAGCTACGTTGGGTTGCCAAGGTAAGCAAAAGAAGGATACTCTTCCAAACGTGGCTGCGCGTCTTTGTCCTACAGCCGTGTTTTTCACTTCTTGACTGATGTTGGATCCATGCCCTACAATAATAGGCACGGCATTGCTTGTTACGTGATTGAGATTGCGTTAACCTTTGCCTTAGCCTGAATGGCTATTGGCTTTGAGGGAGCTCTTTGCGTTTTGTTCGGGCGTGTGCGTGTATGTGAAGGATTAAAGGTAGGCATATATATAGCTGCCTGTAATAATAAGCAGATGATTCGAAGTACCTGTCTCTAACTCTCTACTTTTTTTTTCACGTTTTCATTTTCCTGACCATCTTTGTTTGATCGACGTTGTCCATCCGAGTTGAAAACTGCTGAAAAGAAGTTTTAGATTCAGAGTTCCCAATTCAATTTTGACCTGAGAGCTTCAGTTTTTTTTTAAAAAAATAAAATTGACAAATCATAGCTGAAAGTCCTAGAATTGAATTAGCTTGTCATGTATGTTTGACGGAGTATTGTTCGAATTTATAAGCTAATAGGAGTTTCTGAGGTCACTTCAATATACACTTCAGTTTCATAATATTAGCTGGAACTATTCTTTTTTTTAGGAACAGGTTTTCATAATGATTATGAGCATGGCTACGCCAAGACTGGACGTATCTAAATCTACCTTCATCCTTAATCTTGATGCGCGCTAGACTTGCACGGATTTAACTGGTGTTAGCCGCCACTTTCTAATCATCAGTTGCTGTTCCTTCCCTTACATAGAGGGGGACCCATGTTCAATAATCAAACTTATGAACTAAAGCTAACCTATACGGCTATACTCCATTCAACAATAGAAGGCACATCTTTTAACGAAGTCAAACTTTTTATATCTTGATTCACACTTATTCATATTTTAAGTATGTTTGGCTTATAGAATTACACAATATTATTTTATATTTGAAAATGTTCCAAAATATATTGGTTTTCAATAACTATATAGATGGTGTAAAAACAATCATAACATTTAAATGAGGCCAAAATAAAATACACTTTTTAAGTGTGAGAAGATAAACTCATCAAGTCATCATATAATTCTATCCTATTTTCATAAAAAGTAGAAATCTGCAACATAGAGTATAAAATTAAATTGTTTTGTTATATACATACTCCCTTCATATTGGTATTAGATGACGTTTAGGACAACGATACTGTCTCCAAAACGTAACTTTGACTTCTTATTTTTACAAAAATATTTATTAAAAAATAATATATGTATACTTTTATAAAAATATTTTTTAAGATAAATCTATTCATATGGTTTTTACATTTCCAAACTCAACGACTTAAAAGTTATTCATGATTTATATTCTCAATGTTTGACTAAAATGTTGTCCAAAACGTCATGTAATACCGATATGGAGGGAGTATGCACACATGTACACAACGCTCTCAGACACTGCTATTTGAATCATGGTCGGTGCCTCGGTGGAGTCATAGGCCCTGTTCGCTTGACTTCTGTTTATTCAGCCAACAATATTTTTCTCTCACAACGAATCAACATAAGCCATCAGTCAACAGTGTTTTTCTCTCACAACGAATCAACATAAGCCATCAGCAGAAGTCAAGCGAACAGGGCCATAATCTCAAGCCACTGTCATCGCACTACAAGTTGGTTCTCCGAATGACTTGTTTCGGCTGCATAACTTTGTTTTTTTAATAATATAACTTCCCTTATTGCGCGTGGCATTACTGTTTTGAGTTATACGTATGTGCTATTCTATCCAAGCCCTACAATTGAATTTAGTTTTCCAAGGAGCCTTATGCTTCCTGCTTTGGGCATGTTTGCCTCAATCCACGCTCTTCCATTTCATAATATTGTTGGGCCTCTTTTTTCAGAAATCATGAGAGAGAGAGAAAGACTAGCATCAGCAACCTTGCACAGACAGTGGTGCAAGACTTGTTTTGTGTGGATGGTGCAGAATAGATTCATTTGCAAAATAATGATCCCCTAACCACTTTACTAGGTCCCGGTTTGGATGATCTAAAACTAAACTTTAGTCAGAACTAATGTTTAGCTGGCTAAAACTAGTCATTACCTGTTTAGATTCATAGAATAAAAGCAAACTGTAATACAGAGAAAAAACTATTCTGCCCCTAATGGAGAGGAGAGAGAAGGGGTAGGGGCATCTTTTAGCACAAATTAGCTTGGTTTGAGTACTAATGGACTGATTTTTTTAGTTAGAATGTGGCTAATTTTTAGTCCACCTTTTAGTCTATTACTTGGATCACCTAGGACTGAAGTTTAGATGACTAAAAATGGCCTAGGTTTGTTGAGCCAAAGAGTAAATTTTGAGTCACATATCACATATTGCTGACTAATTATCCTAAACACAAATATACATATAAGATAGGGACATGTGCCTCCTTTCCCACTCCCAACAATAAAAAATAAAAAGAAGAATGATATAGATTCATCTTGCATTAATATTATTTCTTGAACTTGAAGCAAAAATATGACATTTGTTTTAAATTACATAGGCAACAAAGGAAGTATATGAAAACATCTTTAAAAGACAGTGTTCGATCAACAATGTCGAAATGGACCACGTTAGCTGCCTCAAACCTAGTAGTGCATATTCATACTCATGGGCGGACGCACCCTGTAGGCAAGGTGGGGCGGCCACCCCAGCTACATCCGGTGAGCACCATTGCACCCTCCTGATTTTCCACCATTGAGTCCTGGTCATATGGTGTCTTGCCGATCGCCGGCTGCTGCTGTATGAGCGCTGCCAGGCGTCCTTGCAGAGAGCAACGAGTGACTACAGGATACAGTCCCCAGCTTTATGAGTTTTATGGGCTAAATTGAATGCAGCATGAAGCCCAGCAAGACGAGGTAGAGTCACCGGAACTGTTAGCCATGATTACGAGGGTGAATGTAATCATGTCCAGACCAAAAGTTTTTCCATTGTTTTAAATATGGAGTCGATTGGCTCAAATTGGCAGGTGTTTGGATGCACAAAATTAAGAGATTTTCCTTTCATTTAATCATGAAGTTGATTGGCTCAATCTCTTGATATTGTGCTAAAAGATTCGATAGTGGTAAAATTAACAAGAATTTCAAACAATGAAAGATTAAAGAGTAAACTTACCAAAACCTACAAAATCTAGGCGTGCTTAGAGCATCAGTTGTGTTATTTCCTAACATCTATCAATGTTTAAGGCATTATGGTCATTTCAGGCATTATGGTCACTAGATCTTTATAAAATTTACATGTATTCTTTTGATGTATTTTGAATTGTATTGTGCAAGAATAATATTAAATCTTCAAATTAGATGAATTATCAGAAAAATGTTTGTCGGTGTTTAGAAATCGTGGTCCCGACACCAACCAGAAATGCGCTGTGTTCCCTCCCCTGATGGTTGATGCAGAAGATAACACGAGACACGGGTTTATCCTGGTTCCGGTCAGAAGACCATACTTCCAGCAAGGCGGTGTGTGTGATGTATTATTCTGCACCGGACTGCAAGTAGTAGGGGATACAAGCAGGTTGGGACGAGAGGCTAGACCTCCGAGTCCCGGATGATTGAGGCAAGGTGCCAATATCGTGATCTTTTCTGAGTGTATGCGGATTCTTTCTCTTCTTTTTCGTCTCTCCTTTCTTGCTCGATCACCCCCTCCTTTTATAGGCCAAGGAGGAGGGGTTACAGGAGCGTGTTGCTGCTTAGGTATAGTTGTCGCACAGTAGTAGAAGTGGCGTTGGGCGTGCTTCTGTGTCTTGTTTGCTGTAGTTGATTCTTGTACTGGTGATGACGTCGAGGAGTGGTCTTGAGGATCTGAGGCATCCTTTGTGTGATAATGGCTCATCCGTACACCACCTCGAGGGTCTCCCATGCCTGCGCACAGCTTATTCTGTGAGAAATCGCTGTGGGAGTCGGTGGCATAGGGAGTTAGAGTGACTCGGCCCTGTTCGCACGGCGGTGACATGTCCGTACAGTGCCGGGGTTGGTCGCATAGTGCTCGGAATGGCCCGCCATATCTCTGTCGTCCTGTGCTCTTCTCCCGCTGTGTGCTCGAGGGTCTCTCCGTCCGACGGAGGTCTTCGAGTTGCCGGAGTTGGCAGTACAGGAGCTCGGAGTGACGGGCTCTGTTCGCACAGTGCCGGCCTGTCCACACAGAGCCTCGGTTGGCAGCATAGTGACGGAAGTTGGTGGATACGATGGGAGGGGTCGTGGCCATCAGGGCAGTATGACAAGAGATCTGCCTTTTGACTTTGGAGGCACGGTGGCAGAGGGCGCCATTTAATGTCCGTCGGAGCGAGGGTCTCGACCGAGGCGGAGCTTTCCCCATTCCGTGGGTTGCTCGAGGCTCGGTCCCCAGGCCTCGACCGAAGCGGAGTTCTCCGGTTCGCTCGAGGGGTCGGTGCCCTCGAGCGAAGCGGAGATTTTAGTTCGCGTCGAGGCACGCCGCGGGGCGTCTTGGCTGGGCCTTCAGTTGTTGCTGGGCCGTGGGCCTTAACTTTCGTTTCTTTTTCTGGTTACTTGGATAAGATTAATGTTCACTGGGCGGTTATCCCATAGGTTTGGGTACCCCTAATGATCGCCCCCAACAGTAGCCCCCGAGCCTTTGTTGGAATATGTTTTAATCCGACAAAGGCTCTTCGTCGTGGGTATTTCTGACAAGGTTTTCCTTGAAGAATTCCGCTGGGTGCACGCTAGCGCACCCGCGTGTGTAGCCCCCGAGGCCTTGGAGGAGTGGATATACTCCTGCAAGGGCTTATCAGCGTTTCGCGCCTTCGTGAGCTACATCATATTTCGTTTTCAAGGAATTTGACCTTGTGGTGCAAAGAGCCCCCGAGCCCTGGCCCTAATAAGGTCGATCAGGGGCGGTTCTTGACTTTGAGTTACGACCCTCGTCGCCCCGTTTGTGGGGAGGAGGGGTGACGCAATCCATGCTTCACTCGAACGGGCTGCGAGTCATGGATGCCTCTGTGAGCTGCTAGCGGGTAATTCAAGTGGACATCCGTGCCTCGTTCAATGGAGGGCGGCTCGTGGTCCGGAGACATGTCTCATAAGAGCACTTGTGGAGGTTTGCTAGGCAGGGCTCGACCCCGTTCGTTTGGGGTTGAGGGCTCGTTGCTCTCCCTCGGTGGGATCCCTTGACTAGCTCCCTCCATCCTGGCCTTGGATATAACATGAAGGACACCCTCGAGTTTCGTGCTCGAGGATAGGCTCGATCATGCGTGCCCTTGGTTATTCCTGACTCTGTTAGATCTGAGGTGCCTGTCGAACCCTCGAGGGGCCAGGACTTCGAACCCCTGATCAGTAGGGCCTCGAGGAGAGGTAGCTTACCTCGGAAGCGTTTTGGCTGGCCTCAAGCGTTTATTTCCGTAATCGTGGGCGACGTGGCGCAGAGTATGCGAAGCGGGCGCGCCTTTTTAGGCGGAGCGGAAGAGACGTGGGCAGTTACGATGCGACGTGTCGCCTGGATTTTCGCGCGTATTGGTTATCCCAACTCGTGGGGCCCGGTCGTCAGTGGCTGTGGTGCCAATCATATCGGATGCGTTTTTCACGCGGCCGGGGTGCCGGTTGCGCTTCGCGTGACACTATAAATAAAGAGACAAGGGGAAAGGATTAGCTTACCCAGCCCTTGCCTTCCGATTGCATCTACTACTTCCAAGCGCCGCCGCTCTTCGCCCTTCACCTTTCCGCGCACAAGACTTCGCCCTTTTCGCCGCCGCCGTTCACCATGGTGACCATCGTCGACCCTGCACCGTGGAGCCCTTCCATCGCCACCGACGCCTATCTCGCCGGGATGGTGGAGGCCGGGGTGCTGCCGGCGAACAGCAATCCAGACAAGCCGATGTGGATCGCGCCGCCATCCAATCACCACGAGCCTTCTCCGCCGGAGGGCTTTGTGGTGAGCCTGGCAAGACTTCACGAGCGGGGGTTCGGAATCCCCGCATCACCGTTCTTCCGCGGGTTGCGCCTCCACTACGCCGTGGAGCTCCACAACTTCGCCCCCAATGCCATCTCGCAAGTGGCGGCTTCGTCGACGTTTGTAAGGGGTACTTGGGGATCGAGGCTCACTGGGACCTATGGGTTCACCTTTTCCAGGGTGAGCTCCATACGGCTGTAGGTGAGTCTCGGGGGCTCCGCCGGGCGGTCCGCGCTGGGGGCCTTACCCTGCAAGTTCGGGGACAGCGGAGCGGGTTGTACATCCCGGCGACGATGACCTCCACCAACTTCGATTGGGACAAGGGGTGGTTCTACCTCCGCAACGTCGACAACAAGCTGCCGGAGTACACCGGCAAGGTGCTGCGCGAGCGACCGGAGGCATGGAGCTACGGAATTTCCCCCGCCGACCGTCAGGAGCGACTTCGGGTCTTCACTGATGCCTTTGCTGCGCTTTCGAGGGCGGATTTGACCGCGGCGGGAGTGATTGCAAACTTCAATCAGCGGTATGTACTGCCGCTGATGGAGAGGGCGCTGCGGCTTGACCAGCTCAGGGCGGATTCACCCTGGCAGGGCTCGAAGATGAAGGAGGGGACCCTGTCCTCGAGTACTGCATCCATCGAGCACGGCATGCCGTCGAGGTCTCCAAGCTTGATTGCAAGGAGGAGGAGGCCCTTTTCGCCGTCAAGATGCGCCCCGAAGCGGGTTTTTTACAATTTGTAAGTTTCGCTTTAAGTTTGATTTAGATTCAATTTTGCTTTCTACCCTCGAGATTATCTGATCGCTTAATCCTGAATTCTTTCTTCAGGGTTTGTCTCAAAAAGGGTATCGTTCTACTCCTCCTCTTCGCGAGGTTCGTGCTGCGAACCGCATTTCTGCCGAGAGGCAGAAGGCGTGGAAGGACGCGGCGAAGCAGAAGAAAGAGAGGAAGCGTTTGCAGAAGGCGGTGTACGAGAAGGAGTGTCGCCATCGAATCAGGGAGAGGCGTTCCCCACCTACCATCCCCGAGAGTACTCCGGAGGAGTCTTCCTCGGAGGACCTCGTGGAGATTCCGCCACCCGCGCCGGTGGTGGCTGAAGTGAGTGCGCCCCCGAGGGGGCAACGCCAGGAGATCCCGTCGTCGTCATGGGGTAGGGAGGCCTCGAGTGGCCCGGCGCCTTCGACGGCGGGTGCCGCCTCCCCGAGTTCCGCAGCGGCGGCTGCAGGGACTCGAGCTCGGAGCCCGTCGGTGCCTGGGGCTCAAAGCACCGCACCCGCGGGTTCGAGACCCGCGAGCGAGACCCCGCCGTCGAGGGGCCGTGGTCGTTCGGGGGCTCGGCGGCCTTCGAGCAGCAATAAGCGCAAGCTTAGCCACATCATCTGGGTTAGGTAAGTCGCCTGCTTACCGTGGCAGTGACGGAGGGAAATGTTGCCATCACGGAGCTGCAGGCCTCGGTCGAGACCCAACAAGGAGAGATGGCGACGCTCCAGCAGGATGCCAACACTGCCCGGGAGGCCCTCACCGAGAAGGAAAAGCTGGTCGAAGGTAAGTCTAGTATGAACTTACGCTAAATTTAGAATCGAGTTTTCGAAGACTTATCTGATTTTGGTGTTGGGCTTTCAGAGGTGCGGAAGGTGGCGGAGGAGACCTCCTCGCAGGCGGAGTCGCTCCAGGTAGCTTATTTGAAGGCCCAGGAGGACCTCGAGGAGCTACGGGAAGTAGCCCTTGCCGTCTGTAAGGAGGTCGAGGGGCCAGAGGCCCTCGAGTCCCAGTCGGGCAGCTCGATGGCCAGCCGTCTAAGGGCCTTGGGCGGTTGCGTTACTGAGCGCCTGAATGGGGCCCTTCTCCTCGGCTTGCAGAAGACCCTCGGGGTGATCTCGACGCACTTTGTCGTGGACCTCAAGGCGGTCAGCGGTGGTTACGTGGTGGCGGACGACCTCGATGACGACGCTGCGTTGGCCATCGTGGAGAGTGCGGATGCTGCTGCCTCTGCTCCTGCTGCCACCCTCGCGCGAATCTTCGAGAGCAACCTCCTTCCCGACACTGAAGACGAGGAGGATGCCACCCCCGAAGACCCCGCTCCCTGAGTAGTTTTTAGAGATTTTTTATGTAATAAGCACTCTAGTGGTTCAAACAATTTTATGTTTTTGAAACGCACATTCGAGTTTTTATTTGAATTATGGTTTCTTTATCACGTTTATTTCATTGAATTTGTAAAGGACTTGTCGAGGAGGGTATCGTTCATAGAGCAATTTTAGCGTAGGGTGACGAGGGGGATACCGTATCCTTTCGAAGGCGTAGGTGGTCCCTCGACTCGTCCGGCCCTTAGCCTCAATTATTCTATGCCTCGAGTTGCCTTTTGGCAAATACAATAGATGGATGTAATAAAAGAATTTTATTAAAAACTTTAAAATTGGGACAATTTTAGGAGGGGGTGCCCCCCGGATTAGCCCCCGAGTGAGACTTGGCTTTTTTCGATGGTAAGCCTAGTCTTACTTATTTTAAGGTCCTTTATATTTTTATTGACATAAGTACAAATGTACATGAATGCTTGAAAGCTTAAGGGTAGAAGCGACGTAGCTGTTGGATATTCCAGGCGTTGGCGAATACTTCGCCTTTCTCGTTTGCGAGCTTGTATGTGCCTGGCTTGAGGACCTCAGCGACGATGTAGCGCCCTTCCCATGGTGGTGTGAGCTTGTGGCGCCCTCGATTGTCTTGTCGCAGCCTTAGCACTAGGTCCCCCTTGTTGAGGTCTCGTTGTCGAACCTTTTGGGCCTGATACCTTCGAAGCGACTGCTGGTACCGAGCCGAATGTAAGACCGCGACATCTCGAGCTTCGTCCGCTTGGTCGAGTGAGTCTTCCCGCACTTGCTTGTTTATTTCCTCTTGGTAGACTCTGAGCCTTGGGGACCCATATTCCAAGTTTGTGGGGAGGATAGCCTCGGCACCATAGACGAGAAAAAATGGAGTAAAACCCGAGGGTAGTTCTGACACCCATTTGCCGCCGAATTTGTTCAGCTTGTTGAATATCCTTGGTTTGAGACCTTGTAGAATCATGTCGTTGGCACGTTCTACTTGGCCGTTTGTCTGTGGATATGCTACGGCCGACCAATCCACGCGGATATGGTGGTCGTCATAGAATTCCAAGAATTCTTGCCTGTAAACTGGGTGCCATTGTCAGTGATTATCGAATTGGGGACCCCGAACCTATGAATTATATCTGTGAAGAATTGCACAGCTTGCTCGGATCTGATGCTGCTGATTGACTGAGCCTCGATCCATTTTGAGAACTTGTCAATGGCCACCAGCAGATGTGTGAAGCCCCCGGGCGCTGCTCACATTGGACCAACGAGGTCTAGCCCCCACACGGCGAACGACCATGTGATAGGAACGGTTTGCAAGACGTGAGCCGGGAGGTGGGTTTTACGTGCGTAGAATTGACACCCTTCGCAGGTCCGTACGATTTCGTTGGCGTCTGCAACAGCCGTGGGCCAGTAGAAGCCTTGGCGAAACGCGTTGCCCACGAGGGTTCGGGGCGCCGCGTGCTGGCCGTATACGCCAGCGTGGATGTCTCAGATGAGCTCCCTTCCCTCCGGGATTGGAATGCACCGCTGCAAAGTTCCTGAGAGGCTGCGCTTGTACAACTCCCCATCAATTATGTGGAACGACCTGGCCTTTCTTGCGATGCGTCGAGCCTCGGTTCGATCCGAGGGTAGTTCCCCTCGGATGATCCAGGCGATGTATTGGTTGCGCCAATCGCAAGTTGATGTGGCCTCGTCGATTTCCATAATTTCACCCTCGTTCGCCGAGGATATTTCCTGACTTGAGGCTTCAGGTTCCTCTTTCGAAGGATCCTCATCCATGGGCTCGACATATGGAGCCCCCGAGGGTTCGGTCCTCGAGGGAGCATCAGGAGCTTTGGGGATCGGCTTGAGGTCGATGCTTGACTGTGTCAGGTCACGGGCGAATACGTTTGGAGGAACGGTGATCCGCCCAGACGCAATTTTTGCTAATTCATTGGCCTCCTCGTTGTACTTTCACGCGATGTGGTTGAGCTCAAGGCCATGGAATTTGTCCTCGAGTCGGCGTACTGCATTGCAGTATGCTTGCATCATGTCGTCATGGCAGCTTGCCTCCTCCATAACCTGGTCGATGACCAATTGTGAATCTCCCTGGACGTCGAGGCGTTTAACGCCCAATTCGATGCCTATGCGAAGGCCGGCTAGTAAGGCTTCATATTCGACCATGTTGTTGGACGCCGGAAAGTGCAAGCGTACCACGTGCCTTATATGTTCTCCGAGGGGTGAGACGAAGAGCAGGCCCGCGCCTGCACCGGTTTTCATCACCGACCCGTCGAAGTACATGATCCAACATTCGGCTTTGATTTGTGGTGGGGGCAGCTGTGTGTCGGTCCACTCTGCCACGAAATCGGCCAAGATTTGCGATTTAATTGTCTTGCGGGGGGCATAAGTGAGGGTCTCACCCATCAATTCCACGGACCATTTGGCTATTCTACCCGAGACATCCTGGTTGCGGAGTATCTCCCCCAAGGGGAAAGATGCGACAACGGTGACAGGATGAGCCTCGAAGTAGTGGCGCAATTTGCGCCGAGCTAGCACTACTACGTGGAGCAGCTTCTGGAATTGTGGATATCGCGTCTTGGTTTTAGTCAGTACCTCGCTGTTGTAGTATACCGGCCTTTGGACAGGCAGAGCGTGCCCCTCCTCAGTTCTCTCTATGACGATGACTCCGCTTACTACTTGAGTCGTTGCGGCTACGTAGAGGTAGAGGCGCTCGCCCTCCTTAGGTGGCGTTAAGACTGGCGCTCGTGCGAGAGACGCTTTTAGCCCGTCGAGGGATTTTTGAGCCTCGGGGGACTCTTTTTCAGGAGTCGGTACAGGGGTAAGCCTTTCTCACCGAGACGCGAGATGAACCGGCTTAGGGTTGCTACGCATCCCAATATCCTCTGTGCCCCCTTTAGGTCTCGGATCGGTCCCATTTGTTTGAGGGCCGAGACTTTTTCAGGGTTGGGCTCAATGCCTCGTTGCGAGACTATGAAACCCAAGAGCATACCTCAAGGTACCCCAAAAACGCATTTTTCCGGATTCAGTTTTACCCCGTTGGCCCGGAGACAATCAAACGCAGTGTGCAAATCGTTTACCAGGTCGTCCGTTGGTCTTTACAACAATGTCGTCAACGTATGCTTCTACGGTTCGCCCGATATGATCTCCGAAAACACGAAGCATACATCGCTGGTATGTAGCTCCGACATTTCGAAGTCCAAACGGCATCGTGACATAGCAGAAAATACCAAAAGGCGTAATAAAGGAGGTTGCCAGTTGGTCAGAAATTTTCATCTTAATTTGGTGGAAACCAGAATAAGCATCAAGGAAATATAATAGCTCGCATCCTGTGGTTGAATCTACGATCTGATCGATACGTGGTAGAGGAAAAGAGACTTTTGGACATGCTTTATTTAAACCGGTATAATCTATGCACATCCTCCACTTCCCATTCTTTTTCTTAACTAAAATAGGATTGGAAAGCCAGTTAGGGTGAAATACCTCCTTGATGAATCCGGCCTCGAGGAGCTTGCGCAGCTCCTCACCAATGGCCCTGCGCTTGTGCTCGTCGAAGCGTCGCAGTCGTTGAACCACCGGCTTGGAATGGGGCAGGATGTCAAGGGAGTGCTCGGCAACCTCCCTCGGTATGCCTGGCATGTCCGAGGGGCTCCACACGAAGATGTCGGCGTTGACGCGGAGGAAGTCGACGAGCACCACCTCCTATTTGTTGTCGAGGGTCGAGCTGATCCGCACCGTCTTGTCGCTGGGAACATCTGGGTCGAGGGGCACAGCCTTGGTGTGCTCTGCGGGCTCGAAACTGCCTGCATGCTTCAAAGTAGAGGGTATGGTTTCGTTCGCCATCTTCTCCAGGTCTGCGACGAGAGCCTCATCCTCAGCAAGCGCCACGACGCTCTCCACGCATTCCACGTCGCATATGTAGGCATGTTCGAATGATAGGGCCACGATGATGACGTCGTTTGGTCCCGGCATCTTCAACTTGAGGTAGGTATAGTTCGGGATCGCCATGAACTTGGCGTAGCATGGGCGGCCGAGGATGGCGTGGTACGCACCTTGAAATCCCACTGCTTCGAATGTCAGGGTCTCCCTGCGGAAGTTGTCGGGGATACCGAAGCAAACTGGCAGATCGATCTGTCCGAGGGGCTGAACTCACTTTCCCGGCGCAATGCCATGGAACGACGCCTTGCTTGGGCGCAACGTGTCCCTGCCGATGCCCATGAGCTCCAAGGATGAAGCGTACATGATATTGAGGCTGATGCCTCCATCCATGAGTACCTTGGAGAACCGGGTATTGCCGATGATAGGATCAACGACAAGCGGGTATTGCCCCGGGTTCGAGATATAGTTGGGGTGGTCGTCTCGACTGAAGGAGATGGTCTCCTCTGACCAATCGAGGTACGACGGCCCCGCCTTGTGTATGGAGAATACCTCCGGCGCTCGCGCATGCGCTGCCGAGGGGTCATGTTCGCGGTTGGCCCACCGAAAATGAAGAAGACGTTCTCCACCTCCGGGAAGCCCTGGCCATTCCCGTCGCCCGTGTCTCTTTTTCCCCCTTCGTCCTTCGAAGCGGCGCGATTGAAGTATTTCTTTAGCATTCCGCACTGCTCGAGGGTGTGGGTCACGACGCCCTTGTGATAAGGGCACGGTTTCTTGAGCATATCATCGAAGATGCTGCCTCCTCGAGGGGGCCTCGAGGAGGTTTGTGCGCAGCGGGATCGATTGCGAGTATTTCGTCAGGGTCCTCGGTCCGATCTTGTCGGCGCGAGGCTTTTTGGGGCTTCTTCCCTTTCTTGCCTTGCCTTTGTTTCTTGGCGGATCCTTTGGACTTGCTGCCCTCCGCGGGCGTTTGCTCCGTCCGCTTCCCCCTTCCACTATCAAAGATGGCTCCGACCGCCTCCTCGCCGGAGGTAAAATTGGTGGCCACGTCGAACAATTCGTTTACGCTAGTTGGAGGACTGCGTCCTAGCTCGCGTACCAAGTCCCGGCAGGTTGTACCTTCGAGGAAAGCGTGGATTACTTCGGAGTCACCCACACTCGGGAGCTCGGTGCAACGCTTGGAAAAGCGGCGGATGAAATCACGAATGGACTCGTTGGGTGTTTGGTGACACCCTCGAAGGTCCCATGAGTTTCCAGGGCATAGGTAGGTGCCCTGAAAGTTACCCACGAACGTCCTCACGAGGTCGTTCCAGTCGTAAATCTGGTTCGTGGGTATGTGCTCTAGCCATGTCCACGCAGAATCCGCCAAGTGAAGCGGCAAGTTGCGAATGATCATGGCGTCGTCGGTCGCGCCGCCCAATAAATAGGCGAGGCAATATTCGTTGAGCCACACCCTCGGGTCCGTCTCCCCCGAGTACTTGGTGATGGTCGTTGGATGCCTGAATCGTGCGGGAATCGGGGTCACACGAATCTCCCGGCCAAATACCCGGGTTCCCGGGGGCTCTGGCGTTGGGCTCTTGTCTTCATCGCTGTCGTAGCGGCCTCCACGGCGGGGGTGAAAACCGCGAGATGCGCCATCCCGCCTCTTTCTGTTAAGGGTGTTGCGAGCGTCATCCTCGCTGATGTCACCACGTGTGTCAAGGATTCGCTCCTTGAGAGGCTTCCTTCCGATGCGTTCATGCACCGAAGGTGCCTTTCCCTTATTCGAGGGCGGGGATGGCATTAGATTGTCCCTTCGCGGGGTTTGTGCCGATGCCTCGTGCTCCCGCGTTGCTCCACCGGTCTTTGGGCTGGCGGAACTGCGGATGCGAGAGGCTGAGCTTTCGGCTTGTTGCACAACCGCTTGTTCGATTAGGAGTTGCGCCTCTTGACGCAGGTTTCGGCCTTCGGGTGTTGATGGCTCGGGCATGGCTCGGATCAGAGTTGTTGCGGCGATGAGCTTCTGGCTTGCCCTGGCTAACGCGAGTGGGTCGTCCACATCGTCATCAGCCTCGATGCGGGCTCGTGCTATGCGCCCGGCTTCCCTGGCACGCACTCCGCGCATAGGACGATTGTCCTCAAGCGTTGCCCGAAGCTCTCAGACCTGTCGGCGTTCTTCTTCAAGCTTGGCTTTGAGTTCGCGGACTTGGGCCAGTTGTGCTTGTGCGAGCGCAACATTGTTGGGCGCCTGTTCGTGATCTCTGACGTGCGCTGGCTCTCCTGCCCCGTCATCTCTGCCATCCTTTCCCGGAAGGACGACGAAGCACTCCCTGGTGGGATCGTAATCCTCCTCGCTGGGGTCGTCGGAGCAGGTTAGGCAATAATTTGCCGCAACCTGGAATGATAAGAGGGCATCTCGATCGTGAAGCCCTGAGTAATCCCATTCGGGGATCCTCCGACCGCTCTCGGATGCCTCGCTGCCAGACTCAGGGTAGTTTTCGTCCGGCGATGTTGCTATGAGATTGCGGATCGAGATCAGGTGGTGGCCCGGCAAATCCTCATACGCCGTCATGTCCGTGTCAACTGATGAAGAGTTGGTCATGGTTGCGGTGCGTGTGCCACCGGGGTTTCACCACGGGTTGACCGTGCTGTCCCCGGCTGGTTGTACCGCGGTGGTGGCGGTTGTTGCCCTTGTCGTGCCGGGCTCAACCCGTTCGGGGGAGCCGGCGTGAGCTGTTCCGCGTCGCTCCGCGCGCGTTTGCCGCGCGAGTTGACGCGAATGCCTTTTGCGTTGCGGTGATGGGAGTGACGGTGGCACACTCATGCTGGCGTTCCTCGTCAGGAGCTGCATGTTGTAGCCATCGCTAGTTGCCCTGAAGTTAAGACTCCTGAACCGGATTTCGAATCCGGCAGGAAGTTGATCTGATGCTGGCATCGAGAACAGGTTGTCACGTACGACTCGAGTTGCCATCAAGGGAGATGGTGGATGAAACAATCGATCATAGCGCGAACCCCCTACCAGGCGTGCCACTGTCGGTGTTTAGAAATCGTGGTCTTGACACCAACCAGAAATTCGCTGTGTTCCCTCCCCTGATGATTGATGTAGAAGATAACACGATACACGGGTTTATCCTGGTTCCGGTCAGAAGACCGTACTTCCAGCAAGGCGGTGTGTGCGATGTATTATTCTGCAGCGGACTGCAAGTAGTAGGGGATACAAGCAGGTTGGGAGGAGAGGCTAGACCTCCGAGTCCCGGATGATTGAGGCAAGGTGCCAATATCGTGATCTTTTCTGAGTGTATGCAGATTCTTTCTCTTCTTTTTCGTCTCTCCTTTCTTGCTCGATCACCCCCTCCTTTTATAGGCCAAGGAGGAGGGGTTACAGGAGCGTGTTGCTGCTTAGGCATAGTTGTCGCACAGTAGTAGGAGTGGCGTTGGGCGTGCTTCTGTGTCTTGTTTGCTGTAGTCGATTCTTGTACTGGTGATGACGTCGAGGAGTGGTCTTGAGGATCTGAGGCGTACTTTGTGTGATAATGGCTCGTCCGTACACCACCTCGAGGGTCTCCCATGCCTGCACACAGCTTATTCTGTGGGAAATCGTTGTGGGAGTTGGTGGCATAGGGAGTTAGAGTGACCCGGCCCTGTTCGCATGGCGGCGACATGTCCGCACAGCGCCGAGGTTGGTCGCATAGTGCTCGGAATGGCGCGCCATACCTCTGTCGTCCTGTGCTCTTCTCCCGCTGTGTGCTCGAGGGTCTCTCCGTCCGACGGAGGTCTTCGAGTCATCGGAGTTGGCAGTACAGGAGCTCGGAGTGACGGGCTCTGTTCGCACAGTGTCGGCCTGTCCGCACAGAGCCTCGGTTGGCAGCATAGTAATGGGAGTTGGTGGATATGATGGGAGGGGTCGTGGCCGTTAGGGAAGTATGGCAAGAGATCTGCCTTTTGACTTTGGAGGCACGGTGGCAGAGGGCGCCATTTAATGTCCGTCGGAGCGAGGGTCTCGACCGAGGCGGAGCTTTCCCCATTCCGTCGGTTGCTCGAGGCTCGGTCCCCAGGCCTCGACCGAAGCGGAGTTCTCCGGTTCGCTCGAGGGGTCGGTCCCCTCGAGCGAAGCGGAGATTTTGGTTCGCGTCGAGGCACGCCGCGGGGCGTCTTGGCTGGGCCTTCAGTTGTTGCTGGGCCGTGGGCCTTAACTTTCGTTTCTTTTTCTGGTTACTTGGATAAGATTAATGTTCACTGGGGCGGTTATCCCATAGGTTTGGGTACCCCTAATGATCGCCCCCAACAATGTTGTTGTTCACTTACTATATCATAATTTGTGTAATTACAATATGTGAATATGCTGTATATGTTTCTTTTTAGTTTGGTTTAACTTCCGGCTAAAGTTCGCCCCAGCTAAGATTTTTTTCTGGATCCGCCACTGTTCGTACTTGATAGTGTAACCTTCGTTATCGTAGAGAAGTGAGAAGTATCTCATTAGATGGAAGTTTAACACTAATCATTTGAGAGAAAGGGATGACAATGAACTAGGGTCACAAAGTTCCATTGTATCTTAAGAGATAGAAGAGTAAATTGTTTACCCTTTGGCTAATATTAATTGTATCTCAAGATTTTGTTAATATAACAAAGGAACTGACAACAATCTAGAATAAATATGTATTTTATAAATTCATTATTAGTTGTTTGACCAATAAAATAGGTGATATATTTTAATTTTATTTTGGTGTGATTCCTAGTCTAGCATTGTCCAAAAAATCAATAAGTCTCTGCTTGAGATGAATTGATATCTTAGATACAATCTAGCACCAGCAATATAAGGATCTGTTTGGGAGGGTTTCTAGTTGTATACAGGCTCTGGCTTCACTTGTTTTGTGCAACCCGATGACTTGTAGCGTGAACATATTAGGCTAACTGAGGAAAAAAATGATCTTGAAACCAGGCGAAATCAATTTTTTTTTGCTTCAGCGGTAAAACCATTTGAGGAGAAACCCTTACAAATAGCCTCCTAATTATTCAATGTTCATTAAAGTATTATAATGAACTGCTAAAATCTCTTATAATCTACCTATATCAAGTTTCTAATTTCAACTACATACTGTGGGTGTTTTCTGCAAGGTACTGTCAGCCACTCCCTTTGTCCAAAAATACAATTTATTCTAGAAACTCTATAGCAGGTTAACAATGAGGTAAAATGATCTTGTTCGCCTCTATTTTTTAGTGATATTTGGTACTAATTGATGCTATATGTATTTACACTTACTAAATAGGGTAAAATAATTTGTTTAATGGACAAATTTTGAGTCCAAGAGTGATTTGTTTTGGGAGGGAGGAGCTCGAGGGAGAATCATATCATTATTTGTCATAGGTGAAAGAGAGTTAAGCGGAGAGAAGATTGCCGACTACTACCTACTACCACCGTTCCAAATTACTATTCATTGTTGATTTTTTTTATGATCTTTGACCACTCGTCTTATTCAAAAATTTTGTCAAAATATATAAACCAACAAGTTATATTTGAAGTATATGCGATAATAAAGCAAGTCACATATAAAATAAATGATACTTGTAAAAAAATTTGAATAAGACGAATGGTCGTAATTTGGAACGGAGGTAGTACGTTTTAAATTATTATTCGTTGTAGCCTTCCAAGATATATAATATATGTATATGGAAAAGCCAAAACGAATAATAATTTTAGAATGTACATAGGCTACTAGATACATGTATGTAGAATTTAATGCAGTATCACATGTAGCCCCGTATTAAATTAGGCAAACTACCTTCTTGGGCAGGGAGCTTGAAAATGGCAACCTTGCAGGGGAGTGGATCATCACTAACGGGCTTAGGATGGGCAGAGAGAAGGGTAGGGTGGCCCGGTGGACGTGGTGGTGGCATGCATAACGATGGGGCGATGATATGTAGCAAGGTTCTTGGCCCATCCCTGAACGGGCTTAAAAGGGAGAGGTGCTTGGGGCGATGGAGCGATGATATGTAGCGAGATGACTGAGCAAGGGAAAGACAGACAAAGTACAGTACGGTTAAGAAGGTGAAAGCACGATGGCCATCGTTACCAACTGACCAAACCGGGTTTTCCAGGTGCTCGGGGTATACTCCCTCCGTCCCGTGAAGAATGCAATTCTAGTTTTTCTCAGATAGATTAATGACATTGGTAAATGACTATGCTATTCTCAGCAACCGTCTCAATCCTACTAAAATCCTACTAAATTTGGCATAGAGGTGGTTAGTGCATGCGGATAATTATCTATTTAAAAAAATAAATAATTGGTTATAGCTAGAATTGTATTTTTTATGAGATTTTTTTGAATCTCAGGATTGCACTCTTCACGGGACGGAGGGAGCATGGGGTTGTCTCACGCTAATAGTCACGGCTTGTCGGCTTCCAAGTTCCTTCTCTCAAGATAGGTGGTTTCAGCTCTAATTGCTTTGACGAACTGTGGTTTGTAATTCGTTTTTCAATCCTGAAAAAAACGAACCGGAACTACTCATCTCATCAATCAAAACTCAAGAACAGCACGCTTCTTTTTTCCCTTAAAAAAGAAACAAAACCACACCTATAGCACTATAGCATTGTCATCGATAATTGCTCCATGACGATCGACCACGACTGGAGAGCCCAGACTGACCTGAACACTCCCTCCCTGCCGCACGCCGCCACTCCGGCGTCGTGAAATTCCGTGCCGCCACAGTGCACCAAGGACTGCCCGCGGGCCCCGCCCCGCCGCCCATGACCTGTTGCCACATCAGCCGTCGCTGGCTGCCACGGCTCCATTGAAAGCTCCTCCCCCATCTCTGCGGCAGCCACTCCATGGCCACCGCTGTTGCTGCTTGCTACTCCATGCCCTACGCAAGACGCGCGCCATGAGCTGATACGGCAGAGATTTGAGAGCCCCAGAGACTCCGTGGCAGGGCCGATCATGGCGGCGGTGGCGACGGGCCCCCCTTCCTGATCACCGCCCATGCGGATTCGCAGCGATTTGGCACCAAATCGATCAAACCCCTGCTGGGCGTGTTGGGCTGCTTTAAAATCGGGCTATTTTTATCATTTCTTCCGACAAGGGCTGAGGATGCTGCCATCCATCCTGATTCCGGTCTCCCCTGTAAAGCAAGCAAAGGACAAGCACAAGCCGCAATCTTTCAAAAAAATGAAGAAGAAGAAGAAAGGCACGCACAAGCCTGAATCGAGACGCTGTTTGGCGCCAGCTGATACGTAAGTAGCTGTGCAGCTGTTGTTGCCGGCATGCCCATTTTCCACTGCCTCTAAAACTGAGCTTCAACCACGATCGTCCCGTTAATCTGGCCGGCGGCGAGTGGCTGATATTAATTTGTTCTGAGAAAAAAAGTAACACTGGCTAGTGGTAGGTGGCTGATTTGTTTTCAGAGAAAAGTATTGCTGGCTGGTGACTGATAAGTCAAACAAAATGATAGATCGTCTTGAACAATGTTGTCGGGGACAGACCCAGGGGGTCCCCTAACCATCGGAGTAATCACCCTCGAAAAACGTTAACCACGGAAGGCCGAATCACCGGCAGTCCGGAAGGGCCACCAAGGCAACACGGCCCGTCACAACTCACGGCCCACAACAGCCGTCCGAGCTCGCCTGTCGAGGGGACCCAAGTAGCGACCCCCGTCTCCGCCTCGCTCGAAGGCCGCGCACCCCCTCAAGCAGGCGAGCCAACTCCGCCTCGCTCGAGGCCACCCCTCTACTCAACGCGGCGCGCCCCGGTGCCCCGCCCGACAACGGCATTTAATGCCCGCCCCATCAGGCGGGCGCCGAAGTCAAAGGGCGATCTCTCCCCACGCCGCGCCGCTGACACCGCAGAGCTCGCTGTTCTACCTGCTCCGGTCACTATGCGTCCTCACCGCCACTGTGCGGACGCATGCGGCGCTGCACAAGGCCCTGTACGGACTTACAGGCGTCATTCCGCACCACTATTCCACCCACTCCCGTCCTTTCCCCCCCCCGGTGCAACCCTCGAATGGGCGTAAAGAACCCTCGAACGAATATATGAGCAGCAGCCGAGTACGGGCTCCGGTCAGGCGCGGCCCGGTGATGACGAACGCCGAGTCAAATCCACCAACTTTCGGCCATTCCCTGATAAACCGGAACTGTGGTCGCCAGCAACGGCCATGCCGACCCCTGTGCCGCCAACTCTCGTCCTTCCCCACCTGCCACGCCCTCGAATCAACCAGCGGCTGGGCGCGGATTACGGCGGCGCCACCCCTCGAAGCCACTCCAGGACAAGCACAGGGACGGCCATGACACCCGCAGAAGCCGGAGCTCGCCATAAATCTCCTGCCAGGGTCAAGGACGACCGCACGCCCGGCGCCATGCTCTCCGGTGCGCACCCCTGTAGCACACGCCATACTTGTACTTGTAAGCCCCTCCCCCCTCTCTCCTTGACCTATAAAAGGAGGAAGCGAGCGACACGGACAGGAGAGAGGCCGACACACACGATCACCGCCTCGCACGATATTGGCACTCGCCTCAATCACTTTCACACTCATTTTCAAGGACTTGGAGACTCCTTCTCCTCTCCCACCTCGCTTGTAGCCCCCCACTGCAAGCACTCCGGTGCAAGATAGTACAGCGCCCCGAGCGCACTCTGCTGGACGTACGACCTCACGGTCGGAACCAGGATAAACCCTTGTCTCACCGTGCTAGCTCTTGCATCAACCGTCAGGGGACGGGACACAGCGCATTCTGTGTGGCGCTGAGGATTGGCCGCCCAATCCCAGCACCGACAGTGGCGCGCCAGGTAGGGGAGTTGCGCAGTGATCAACCCACTTCACCCGATCAGTTCCCTTGACGGCAAACCACGCCAAGGCCATGGCGCCACGATCCGCCACGGGGTCCCCTGGCCCGCTTCCGCGCGGATACCGGATCATGTTTGGGAGCCTGGAGTTCGAAGCGACCGGTGAGGGCCTCCTCATGCGGCTCGCCTCCAGGACGCCCGGCATGATAGCTATTACCCCGGCGCCGCCAACACCGCCCAACCTCAGGAGACGTCGAAGACTGCACGAGCTGCAGATTCGCGTGGAACGACGTGTTGCCCCACGCATCGTCCTCCCTGATTGGGATGCACACCTGTGGCTCCGGCCCGCTGCCGCATTACAGGGGGGCGCACCCCCACCAGCGGCTCCCGCGGAGGGAGCACGCTGGGAAAATGTGGCCGGGCCGGCGCCGCTCCCGCACGGAATGAGCAACACGGCCGCAAGCTACTCCACGGCAATCAGCGCCAACCTGAGCGCGCAAGAGGATTCGCCGGGTCACCAGCTGGGTTCGATCCGCAGCCTCAGCATTTCCTCGCCCGGCGGGTCCCGGCCCGAGTCGGACGACGGGGAAAGTGTGTGCGGCCAGGAGCACCCAGGCCTGGACTACTCCGGGCTGCGCGACCGCGAAGGCCTTACCTCCTTCCAGGCCGTTGCGGACTTCTGCCTCACTTGTTCTGACGATTCCAGCGAAGGGGAGTACGACCCCACGCGGGAATGCTTCGTCCTCGACGGCGAAGTAGAGTCCGTGTGAGAGGATGAAGAAACGCGCGACGGGGCCGGGCACGACGAACCGCCACCAGCACCCGCTGAGCCATCGGGCGAAGCCGCACTCGCACAGGCACAGCTCGCGCAGGTGCAAGAGCTGGAAGCCAGCCTCCGACAGGAGCGCCAGCAGGTTCAAGAGTTGCGCGCAGCTCTGGAAGCCCGGCAGCCCGAGTGCAGCGAACGTGCGCGAGCCGCCGGGCGCATCGCTCAAGCGCGCATCATGGGTGATGGCAACGATGCCAGCCCTGCCATGCCGCCGCGGGCAAGCCAGAAGCTCGTCGCCGCAGTAACTCTGATTTGGGCCATGCCCGAACCATCGACACCAGAGGCGCGCAACATGCGGCGCCAGGTGCAGGCCCTTGTCGAAGAAGCGGCCGTTCAGCAAGCAGAAAGTTCCGCCTCCCGCATGCGCCACCAGGCCAGTTCGAGGGCCGGAGGAAGCAAGCGGGGTAAGGAACAGTCCATCCATACCCCGCCTAGGGGCGCATGGACGCCTCTCCAACCAACGAACGACGGGAAGGCGCTCATGACCGGCGACCGCGAAACGAGGAGGTCCGCGAAGGACCGACTCGTGGACACACGAGGCGCCATCAACGATGGTGACGCGCGCAACGTCCTGAAAAAGAAGAGGCAGGACGCGGCGCCTCCCCACAGTAGGCACCCCCGACGAGGGGGTCGCTACGACAACGAGGAGGACAAGAGCCCGACGCTAGAACCCCCGGGAACCCCTCTGTTCAGCCGGAAAATCCGTTCGGCCGCCATCCCGCCGCGCTTTCGTCAGCCGACCACCATTACCAAGTATTCGGGCGAGACGAAACCCGAGACGTGGCTCAACGACTACCGCCTGGCTTGCCAGTTGGGCGGGGCCACCGACGACACTTTGATCATCCGCAACCTTCCGCTTCATCTCGCGGACTCGGCGCGGACATGGCTCGAACACCTACCCGCGAACCAGATCCACGACTGGGACGACCTGGTCAGGATGTTCATGGGTAACTTCCAGGGCACGTACGTGCGCCCCGGAAACTCCTGGGACCTGCGCGGGTGCCGGTAGGCGGCCGACGAACCGCTGAGAGACTTCATCCGCCGCTTCTCCAAGCGCTGCACCGAGCTACCGAGCGTGGGTGACTCCGAAATCATCCACGCCTTCCTCGAAGGCACGACTTGTCGGGAGCTGGTGCGCGAGCTGGGGCAAAACCATCCCACCAGCGTCAACACGCTGTTCGACATCGCTACCAACTTCGCCTCTGGGGAGGAGGCTGTTGGGGCGATTTTCGACGGCAAGACCAAGGGGAAGCGCGCGGAGGAGCTGCCCGCGGAGGGCAGCAAGTCCAAGGGAAAGGCTAAAAAGCAGAAACAAGGCGGCAAGGGCAGGAAGCCTCGGCAAACCGCGCAGCAGCAGCAGCGGGGCGAGGACTCTGATGAGGCCCTCGTGGTCGAGCGAGGCCGCAAAGGCCCTCGAGGCCCCCCTCAGGGGGGAGGCCTGTTCGACGAGATGCTGAAGAAGCCATGCCCGTACCATAAGGGCCCTGTCACCCACACCCTTGAACAGTGTGGGATGATCAAGGGTTACTTCAAGCGCACCTCCGCGAAGGAGGATGGCCCGAAGAAGGGTGCGGGTGATGGCAGCAATGACGAGTTCCCCCATGTGGAGAATGTCTTCTTCATCGTAGGGGGGCCCACAATGAACGCGACGTCCCGGGAGCAAAGACGTGAACGCCGAGAGGTCTTCTCCATTCACCCCACGACGCCGACTTACCTCGCTTGGTCAGACGAGACCATCTCCTTCGGCCGCGAGGACCATCCGGACTATGTCCCAAATCCGGGGCGCTATCCACTTGTCGTCGACCCCGTCATCGGCAACACACGATTCTCCAAAGTGCTGATGGACGGGGGCAGCAGTCTCAACATCCTCTACGTCCGCACCTTAGAGCTCATGGGCATCGACACGAACCAGCTGAGGCCAAGCAAGGTGCCGTTCCACGGCATCGCACCGGGAAAACAGGTCCAACCCCTCGGGAGATCGACCTACCCGTTTGCTTCGGCACACCCGACAACTTTCGGAGGGAGACCCTCACCTTCGAGGTGGTGGGATTCCCAGGAGCGTACCACGCCATTCTCGGGCGTCCGTGCTACGCCAAGTTCATGGCGGTCCCCAACTACGCCTACCTCAAGATGAAGATGCCGGGGCCAAAAGGTGTCATCACCGTGGGATCGTCGTACGAGCATGCTTACGCGTGTGACGTCGAATGCGTCGAGGGCGCGGAAGCGCTCGCCTACAGCGAGACCCTGGTGGCGGACCTGGAGAAGATGGCGAATGAGGCCGTCGACTCCGCCAAGAGGCACGCGGGCACCTTCGAGGCTGCAGAGCACACCAAGGCGGTGCCCCTCGACCCCAATGCCCCAGAGGGCAAGGCGTTGAGGGTCAGCACCACCCTTGACCCCAAATAGGAAGCAGTGCTCGTCGACTTCCTCCGCGCCAACGCCGACATCTTCGCGTGGAGACCCTCGGACATGCCGGGTATTCCGAGGGAGGTCGCCGAGCACAGCCTCGACATCCAGCCTCACTCCAAGCCGGTGGTACAGCGACTGCGGCGGTTCGACGAGGAAAAGCGTCGCGCCATCGGGGAGGAGGTGCACAAGCTCCTGGAAGCCGGATTCATCAAAGAGGTATTTCACCCGACCTGACTTGCTAATCCTGTTCTAGTTAAGAAGAAAAACGGAAAATGGCGTATGTGCGTAGATTATACCGGTTTAAACAAAGCATGCCCTAAGGTTCCGTTCCCTTTGCCGCGAATAGATCAGATAGTAGACTCCACTTCTTGGTGCGAATTGCTATGCTTTCTTGATGCTTATTCCGGTTATCATCAGATTAATATGAAAGAGTCCGACCAGCTCGCGACTTCTTTCATCACCCCGTTTGGCATGTTTTGCTACGTCACTATACCGTTCAGCCTCCGAAACGCTGGAGCTACATACCAGCGATGTATGCAACACGTTTTCGGAAGCCACATCGGGCGGACCGTTGAGGCATATGTAGACGATATCGTTGTAAAAACTAGAAAGGCGGACGATCTGGTAAACGATTTGCAAATCGCATTCGGTTGCCTCCGGGCAAACAGGGTAAAATTAAATCCGGAGAAATGCGTATTCGGGGTGCCGCGGGGCATGCTATTGGGTTTCATCGTCTCCCAACGAGGCATCGAGCCCAACCCCGAAAAAGTCTCAGCCCTGGAACGGATGGGGCCAATTTGGGACCTCAAGGGGGTGCAAAAGATACTGGGCTACCTCGCGGCTCTCAGCCGTTTCATCTCTCGACTTGGTGAGAAGGGCTTACCTTTGTACCGGCTCCTAAAAAAGCACGAACGCTTTTCATGGACCCCCGAAGCCCAAAAAGCCCTCGACGGGCTAAAAGCGTGGCTCGTACGCGCACCGATCCCCACGCCGCCGCAGAACGGCGAGCCCCTCTACCTATACGTGGCTGCGACAACGCAAGTTGTCAGCGCCGTTATCGTCGTGGAAAGGACAGGGGAGGGTCACACTCTGCCGGTCCAGAAGCCGGTGTACTACGTCAGTGAGGTGCTGACCGAAACCAAGGCGCGGTACCCACAGATTCAGAAGCTAATCTACGCTGTAGTGCTCGCGCGACGAAAGCTGCGACACTACTTCGAGGCTCACCCGGTCACTGTGGTCTCATCTTTCCCTCTGGGGGAGATAGTCCGCAACCCGGACGTCTCGGGTAGGATAGCGAAGTGGTCGATGGAGCTTGTGGGAGAAACTCTCTCCTACGCGCCACGAAAAGCGATAAAATCGCAAACCTTAGCAGATTTCGTCGCTGAGTGGACCGACGTCCAACTTCCACCGCCACAGATCCAAGCCGAGTGCTGGACCATGTACTTCGACGGGTCAGTGATGAAAACTGGGGCAGGCGCGGGCCTCCTCTTCGTTTCGCCCCTCGGGGAGCACATCCGATATGTGGTTCGCTTGCACTTCCCGGCGTCGAACAACATGGCGGAGTATGAAGCCCTCCTCGCCGGGCTCCGCATCGCCATTGACCTCGGTGTCAAACGCCTCGACGTCCGGGGAGATTCTCAGTTGGTCATCGACCAAGTGATGAAGAACGCAAGCTGCCGCGACGAAAGGATGGAGGCGTACTGCAACGAGGTTCGCCGCCTCGAGGACAAATTCTATGGCCTCGAGCTGAACCATATCGTGCGCAAATACAACGAGGAAGCGGATCAGCTGGCCAAGATCGCGTCGGAGCGAGTCACCGTTCCTCCGAACGTCTTCGCCCGCGACCTCGACCAACCCTCCGTCAACTTCGAGCGAAGGGCCGGGGCCCTCAAGACGCCCTCGGAGGCTGAGAGGGTCGAGCCCATGGAAGAGGACCCCTCGAAAGAGGGACTCGAAGCCCTCGACATTGAAAATTCTTCGGCCGAGGCCATGGAAATCGACGTGGACACACGACCGGAAGACTGGCGCAGCCCATACCTCGCGTGGATCGACCGCGGGGAGCTACCCTCGGACCGGACCGAGGGGCGCCGCATCGCCAGAAGGGCCAAGACCTTTGTCTCGGTCGGCGGCGAACTGTATAAATGCAGCGCCTCGGGAATTCTGCAGTGATGCATCCCCGTCCCCGAGGGAAAGCAGTTGATCCGCGACATCCACGCCGGGGTGTGCGGACACCACGCGGCGCCGCGTACCCTCGTGGGTACCGCGTTCCGGCAAAGCTTTTACTGGCCTACCGCCGTAGCCGACGCGAACGAAGTCGTGCGCACCTGCGAAGGGTGCCAATTCTACGCACGAAAGACGCATCTCCCGGCGCATGCCTTACAGACCATCCCTGTAACATGGCCTTTCGCGGTCTGGGGGTTGGATCTCGTGGGGCCTTTCCGCCCAGCGCCCGGGGGCTTCACCCACTTGTTGGTGGCCATCGACAAGTTCTCGAAGTGGATCGAGGTCCGAGCCATCACCAGCATCAGATCTGAGCAGGCCGTGTTGTTTTTCACCAACATCATCCACCGATTCGGGGTACCCAACTCGATCATCACCGACAACGGCACCCAGTTCACCGGCAAGAAATTCTTGTAGTTCTGCGACGGCCATCACATTCGCGTAGATTGGTCGGCCGTAGCACATCCACAAACGAACGGCCAAGTAGAACGTGCCAACGGCATGATACTACAAGGCCTGAAGCCAAGAATCTTCAACAAGCTAAACAAGTTTGGCCGGAAATGGGTAGTTGAGCTGCCATCGGTGATTTGGAGTCTCAGGACGACCCCAAGCAGGGCCACAGGCTTCAGCCCGTTCTTCCTCGTTTACGGCGCCGAGGCCGTCCTCCCAACAGACTTGGAGTACGGGTCTCCGAGGCTCAAGGCCTACCAAGAAGAACGAAACCAGCGGAACCGCGAGAATTCGTTGGACCAGGTGGATGAGGCTCGAGACGTAGCGTTGGGCACGCTACCAGCAATCACTCCGGCGGTATCAAGCTCAGAAGGTGCGGCGTCGAGACCTTCACGAAGGGGACCTGGTGCTGAGGCTGCGCCAGGACAATCGAGAGCGCCACAAGCTTACTCCACCATGGGAAGGACCATTCATCATCACCAAGGTCCTCAAGCCTGGCACTTACAAGCTGGCAAATGAGAAGGGCGAGGTCTTCACCAACGCCTGGAACATCCAACAGCTACGTCGCTTCTATCCTTAAAACTCTCAGTATTTCTTGTAAATACTTCATGTTCTTAGTCAACAGCGATGAAAAGTTTGCGAAAAACACGGAAACATTGTTACTAACAGCATGAACAAGGGGGACTTGGTTCTATTCTCGATCTAGTCTCAATAAAGCCAAGCCCCCCTCGGGGGCTGCAAGGGGGTTTACCCCCCCTAATCGTCCCAATTTTCAAAAATTGTGCTAAAACTCAAGACGCTTAGAAAGATGCGGGGCGCGAGCTAACTAAAGCTTGAGCCAGCTGAGCCGTGAGACCGCCTACGCCCTCGAAGGGATACGACATCTCCCTCTCCACTCCACGCCTTAATTACTCGCGGATTCGAAATACCTGGCCAAAATCTCTCCAAGCCAAGAACAGCACAATATAACAATTAAACAAGTTCAAAGCGCACAATCGAAATTCAAACTTAGTTTATGTACAGAGCCAGTCTCCTAAAAACTAAGATACATTTAAACCTCTAAGCCTGAACCTTTCAGGCTTCACCTTCCTGCGGGGGCGCGGCGGCGGCCTCGGCGTCGACAGTCGAAGGAACCGACGCGAGGGCCCCAGGACCATCGTCGTCACGGTGCATCGAGGTGATGGCCTCCTCAAGGGACGCCACGGCGTCAGCTGCAGGATCAGCCTCGGCCTCCTCAAGGGGCAGCCACGACCTCGGGCCCGATGACGGCGCGTGCGTCTCCATCCTCATCCTCGCCAGGAAAAAGCTCACGACCGAACCTGGCGGCAAGCGCTGTGGCGGCATCCTCGGCGCTGTCATCGGCCTCGTCAAGAGCAGCAAGGGCGGCGTCGTCATCCAGGTCTGCATCGATGAAATAGCCGCGCGCCACCGCCGCAAGGTCGATGTCGTAGTGGGTCGACACCATGCCGAGTGCCTTCTTCACACCAAGGTGAAGAGCGTTCTCGAGGCGCTCCGCCACGCAGCCTCTCAAGGACCTCAGGCGGCTGGGCAGTGACGACCCCGACTGCAACCCCGACGGGATGTCGACGCACTGGATGTCCCGGCACGCGGCGTCGGCGGCAGCCCTCAGAGCTTCGAGCTCCCCCTGAGCCTCGGAGTAGGCAGCTTGAACAACCACCACCTCATCCGCCTTCTCGACCTCGGCCTTCCGCAGCCCTGACAAGGATCGAGCACGTCAAGATGAACTCCAACACAAAAACAGCCAAGGAATCTAAGAAAGCATTAGACCATACCATCTACCAAGGCTGTGGCCTCGGTAAACGCCGTGCGCTCCTGCTGGAGCAGGTTCTCCGCGGTGGCTAGCGCACCCTCCTTCTCCCGAAGCGAGCGGCCCAGCTGTTCGGCCTCCTGGGCCTTCTGCTCTGCCCGGGCCGTTGCCTCCGCGAGCTGAGACTGCGCGCCTGTTAACACCAAAATTTAGCACCAGGAAGAGGCTGACGTGTGGGCCGGATTTGATGGAAGGATACCATTCGGCTAAGGGGCTTTCTCTGAAGTATTCGGCAATAACGCTCTGCGATCGGGAACGCGTCGTCATTCGGCAGAGGCATAGTTCCGCAGGTAAAAGCGGTAGCATTCGGGAAGGCGTGATGACGTGGATCAAGTGTAAGGGAAAGGATGGTTTGATTTGGAATGCAAGGCGGATACGGTGCCCCGGCGTTTATCTTTTTTAGGAAACAAATAATGTAATCGTAATCGATTAGGAGTCGTGTCGAAACCAGGGTATAAATATAAACCCATGGTCATTGTAAAAGGGGTCATCCAATCAATCATACAACAAACCGGCCCTGTGCCAACATCGAGTCCTTTAGTTGAGTCGTCGAGTTCTTCGAGAGGAGTCATCGATCCGTCGACCTCCGTAAGTACCGGCAACCCTGCATCATGCCTAGTATCATGCGGTGGATTTAGGCCTTGGTTCAGGAAGGTTCCATTGCTAGATCATGAGCCATGCGGTGGGCTAAGTTTTAGCTTGGAACAAGTTATCGGCTCTATTGGATTTTGGCAAGATCCGATAGATTCATTAAGTTACCGTGTGTTGCTTTGGATTTTATCTTTGTGTTTAAATTCATTACAACACTCCTTTGCCCAGTCTAGGTTGATTAGAATCGGCTCCAGCTCACGATGTACTATGTTTCCATAGCCGAATCCGAAGTCAATCTAGATTGCCACGTGTTGCGGGTTCAGGCTCGTTGATCTTGTGTAGATCTTGACAGAACCGGGTATCATGCGGTAGATGCAGGTTTTTGGGTCGTCTTAGAGCTAATCATCCGGTGGATTAGAATTCGATTCGATCTGATAGATCTATCATCATCGACGAAGCGTGTTCCTTCTCCACGGAACCCGATTCGGCTATATAGCTGAATTCGGCAGTATCGTCACGAGCGAAATACGTCCACGGTTTTGTTTTTAAAATAAAGAATGCTTTTAGCCTTCCATGTTTAGGGCGTATCATGCGGTGGATTGCTCTATTCTTGGTTGGTGGTGTGACTCCAAGCAAGTCGTATCATGTGGTGGATTAACTTGTTTGTTTTCATGCCTGACGGGTTGGAAAGTATCTAGACATGCGGTAGACTAGTGCTTTTAACCTATGCATTCTTGTTTATTATGAAATTATGGTCATGCTTTCGCCCTTTTATTTATCTATCATGCTTTGTTTCTCGTTAATCGGCTATGAGTATGCGTTACAATGTTCATTCGGCTGAAAGCCGATCTCTCGTCATGCTTACGTCACGCATTCGGCAGTACGCTCCCTGCGTGCCTTGCCGATTGCCGAATGAGGCTTTAACTGCCGACAGATAGCTTCTCTGTAGCTACGTGTCGTTCGAAATTGGCTCCGTAGCCGCAAATATGGAACTGACTGGTATTGCCCGGTACGTTCCAGGTGTTATCTAAACATCTTTTCTCCCTTTGTCAGTTTTCAGGAAAATTGACTGGCACGCTTTCGGATTCAAACGCTCGTGCTGCGTGTGAAGCCAGCTAATTCGGCTTGCTGTGTGCTTGGCGTGAGGTGCGGATTTTACGTCAACACACTTTTTGGCACGCCCGGTGGGACACAAGCTTCGAAGATGCCTGAATTAAAAGACATTCTGGATGTCACTTTCGAAGAATTGTCTGATGAGCATCAACAAATGGTGAAAACTGCTGCAGATCAATTCATCAAGAAATGCTTGCTGTCTTTTGCTAAGAACAGGAGTGGTGCACCGTTTCTCAAGTCAGATCTGCCAAGAGTTCTTCTGCCTGGACAATCTGATCTTACTGAAGAAGAAGAAAGGGAAAAGTTCTCTAGCTTGTTGTACAAGGCTTTAGGAGAAACAATGACCAATCATAATGCTGCATTCCTGAACAGTTTTCGGCTCATATTGGTCAACATCTTTGGTCAACACGTGGATAAACCTTTTGAACAAGCGCACGGACAACTTGGTGGACCAACATATTTCAATATTCAACAATCGGTCCCAAAACGTCATGGTAAAGGTATTGAAGAAACTGAAGTTTCTGGAACCAAAGACACGAATGGACAGCCGATTCAGCAAGAGCTTCAGCAAGCATTGCCGAAACCTCGTACATATGGTGATGTGGCATTCGGCACCACGGGAAATCCACCTGCTTCTGCTTATAAAATATCCCCTCTGAACAACAGGCTGCAAAGAGATGTATATGGAAACGGATATTCAGAGTTCATGGAATACAATGCTCTTGACGCTCTCCCGAATCCCGGGTATGGTGGTACTACAGGAGTACCTGCTGGAAGACCAGGGAATCAAGATACCAATATTGATCTCATGGTGCAAAAAATGACCGATGTATTGCAAAATCAATTCGGTTTGAAGCCTAAAAACCAGGGGTACATGTACTCGTCTCCTTTCCCAGAATGGTACCAGAGGGTATCATTGCCGAATAGAGTCAAGGTGCCTACAGAGTTTACTAAGTTCTCAGGACAAGATGATACTAGCACTGTGGAACATATAGCTCGATATCTGATACAGCTTGGAGAAGCTTCAGCGGACGAGGCTTTTAGAATCAGATACTTTCCTTTGTCACTGACGGGTCCAGCTTTTACATGGTTTGCATCTTTGCCTGCTCAGTCAATTTGTACTTGGAAAGACCTAGAGCAAAAATTCCATGCTCATTACTACATCGGCAGTACCGAGAAAAAGTTGGTTGATTTGACCAGCTTAAGGCAGAGGAATAATGAAACACCTACGGAGTTCCTCAGAAGGTTTAGGGAAACAAAGAGCATGTGCTTTTCTCTGAACATACCTGATGACCAGCTAGCTGGTATGGCTGTAGCTGGCATGTTGCCTGCCATTCGGGAAAAACTATTCGGGATGGAATTCGATGATCTGGGCCAGTTGTCACACAGATTGGCCTTAATGAGTAACCAGGCATATGGTTTCAAGAAAGATGCCAGATTTACTAAGAATAATGATGTAGCTGACATATATAACCAATTCCTTGAAAAAGCAGATCAAGGGGATGAGTATGAAGATACTGAGGAGATAGCTGCAGCAGAGATAGTGTGGGGCAAAGAACCGGTCATGGTGAATCAGAGGTGGATTAAACAGAATAAGGGTACCTATGATTTTGATGTAACTAAGGCAGATAAATTGTTTGACTATCTTGTAAAAGAAGGCCGGATCAAGCTACCAGAAGGGCATTCTATGCTTCGGCCTGATGGAGTGAAAGATAAAAGTTACTGTGGATTCCATGATAGAAATTCTCATTCCATAAATGAATGCAGGGTTTTTAGAATGAGGATTCAGAGAGCTATCCAAGAAGGGCATCTGAAATTCGACAATAAGATGAAGTTGGACAATAACCCGTTTCCTCAGAACATGATTGGGTTCTCAATCAATATGATGAATATTGCCGAATCTGGAGGAAAAGGAAAGATGAGAGTCCTGACGTCGAAAGAAGCGAAACAGAACGGCTCAGTCGATCCTAATCGGCAAGTCACGATCGAACAGATTCGGCAGGAAAAGCCTCGCTTCCCGGATAGTCGATTTGAAATTGGAAGACCTTCTAAAACCAGAATCACATCGCGCATTCTCCTCAATAAATGGCAGCGTCAACAAGAAAAAGAATGCTATCAGAGACGTGAGTATGAGGAAGAGAAGAGGAGGTGCGAAGAAGAAAGGTATAAGGAAGAACAAGAGGAATATTTCCAAGGACAAGAACGTGCACATTGGGATTGTGCCTTCTTCAGGCACTGCTGGAACGAAGGTTTAAAGCTGCCTACATGGAATAACTGTCCTGAATGCAATAATGGATTTATTGAATATAGGCAAAATGGTACCAGTCGCCGATCCGTCCATGAAAGAATTGGAAGGATACATCCTAGTGATGATCGGCGTTTTAAAATATATGAGAACGATGATCAGCTAAGGAAGAGGCATGCTGAAGAAGAGGATCGTGAGTATGTCTGGCAAAAAGGACAGTGGTGTCCACCTGGTTTAAGAAGGAGCCAGAAGAGAAGAGTTCAGCGCCTGAGGAATCAAGAGTTGAAACGAGCAGGAACTAGGTTGAGATCGATATGGCGTCCAAAAGACAAACCTGATGAATCGGGTCATTCGGCTCCTACATGCATGGTATGTTTCTTGCCGAATGAATTCATGGCTCCAGCTAATCAAATTGTACAGAAGGAGATATTGTCAGAAGTGGATGAAGACGAGCAATATGGGTTAATGGCACAATTGGTATTGAATAAGCAAGCTATTTTCGAGAAGCCAGTCCAGAATCGACACATGAAGCCACTGTACTTAAGAGGATATGTCAACGGAAAGCCACTAACGAAGATGTTTGTTGATGGTGGAGCTGCTGTTAATGTGATGCCACATAACACATTCAGGAAACTTGGCATGAGCCCTGGAGATTTAACATCGACGAGTATCGTTTTGAATGATTTTGCTGGAAATCCGTCGGACACCAAAGGATGTGTACATGTGGATCTGATGATTGGATCTAAGATTCTGCTTACAACCTTCTTTGTTATTGAAGGCAAAGGGGCATACAGCTTGCTACTTGGAAGGGATTGGATCCATGCGAATTGCTGTATTCCGTCTACTATGCATCAACAGCTTATTCAGTGGATAGATGATGAAGTGGAAATTGTCCCTGCAGATGATTCAATTAGCGTGGCTAATGTAGAACCAGCCTTCTGGGAATATCAAGGCATAGATTGTTTCTCAGGCAAGGACTGGGGAGAAGGTCCTGTTGAGCCAATCAGCAGTGATCAACAGCCGATCAAAGCAGTCGGTTCTTTTAGTAATTTTTAATGGATAACCCAATCGATGGAACTGACGGGAAGCTAGGACATGGATTTGTATCGGCTGACAAATTAGAAGAAGTAAACATTGGAGATGGTGACAAACCAAGGCCGATATTCATCAGTGCTAGCCTGGATTCAGTTTTCAGAGAAAAGTTGATTGAGTTGTTAAAAGAATACAAAGATTGGTTTGCCTGGGATTATTCAGAGATGCCTGGTTTAGATCGCTCCATTGTTGAGCATCGATTGCCGATCAAGCCTGGTTATAAACCTTACAAGCAACCACCCCGGAAAATATACAAAGATGAGGTGTTGGCCGATGTAAAGAAGGAAGTGGAAAGATTAATAGCAGCAAATTTTATTCGGCCATGCAGATATGCAGAATGGATCTCTAATATTGTACCTGTGTACAAGAAAAATAGGAAGATGAGAGTTTGCATAGACTTTAGAGATCTGAACAGAGCTACACCCATGGATGGATATCCAATGCCTATTGTTGACTCGTTGGTTGATGCTGCTGCTGGTTATAAAGTGATTAGTTTCATGGATGGTAATGCAGGGTACAATCAAATTTTTATGGCATTGGAAGATATAGCGAAGACAGCTTTCAGGTGTCCAGGACATATAGGGTTGTTTGAATGGGTTGTCATGACATTTGGTTTGAAGAATGCTGGTGCAACTTATCAAAGAGCCATGAATTATATTTTTCATGAGTTGATCGGCAAGATTGTGGAAATATATATTGATGATGTTGTGATTAAGTCATTAGATCATGAAGCACATTTGGCCGACATAAGGAAAACTCTAGAGTGCACTAGGAAACATGGGCTCAAGATGAACCCGAGTAAATGTGCTTTTGGGGTTTCAGCAGGAGAGTTTCTGGGATTTTTGGTGCATGAAGGAGGGATAGGAGTTGGCAAGAAAAGTATGAAAGCCATTGATGAAATTGTTCCTCCAACTAATCTTAAGGAATTGCAGTCATTACTTGGTAAGATCAATTTCGTAAGAAGATTCATATCGAATTTATCACAAAAAGTGTTACCTTTCTCTTCACTGCTAAAAGCCAAGAAGGATCAGAAATTTGTATGGGGTGACGAACAACAAAAGGCTTTCGATGAGATCAAAGAATACATGAAAGAACCGCCAGTATTGGTACCTCCACAGTTGAACAAGCCTTTTAAGTTGTACGTGGCGGCCGATGCCCAAACTATTGGATCGGCCCTCATACAAGAATTTGAGGAGAAGGAAAGAGTGGTTGCATACCTTAGCCGAAAATTGCTTGATCCCGAAACGAGGTATTCAGCTACCGAGAAGCTTTGTTTGTGCGTTTACTACTCCTGTACAAAATTTCGACACTATTTGCTGCATGCCGAATGCATTGTGTATTCAAAATTTGATGTGATAAAGCACATGTTGACTATGCCAATTTTGAACGGAAGGATTGGCAAATGGATTTTAGCTTTGTCTGAATTTGAGTTAAAGTTTGAATCGGCAAAAGCTGTTAAAGGACAGATTATTGCTGACTTCGTTACTGAACATCGTGACTCATCAGCCAATTTGCTTGAAATTACTCCTTGGGTATTATTCTTCGACGGATCTTCATGTGACAAAGGTGGTGGAGTAGGTATTTTGTTGATTTCACCAAAAGGAAAGGTATTTGAATTTGCTATTCCTATTCAACCTACTGTCACTAATAATCAAGCCGAATATGAAGCGTTGCTCAGAGGACTTCAATACTTGAGAGAAGCAAAGGCCATTGCAGTTGAAATTTTTGGAGATTCAGAATTAGTCATAAGGCAACTGAATGGCGAATACGAGTGCAGAAACGATGTCTTAAGGAATTACTATGAAGAATGCAAGCAAATCTTAAAGGAGTTTCAGTCGGTAATTCTGCGGCATATTCCTAGGAAAGACAATGAAGGGGCAAACAGATTGGCTCAAGGTGCTTCGGGTTATAAAGAGCTTCGAGAAGTTTTTGCTAATGATGTACATGCTTTCGGGAGTAATCTGGCAGAAGATGATTGGAGAAAAGAAATTGTTGATTATCTGGAGAATCCATCCCGAAAGGTTTCTAGAAAGCTCAGGTATAAAGCTTTAAAGTTTGTTCTTCTTGATGATAATTTATATTATAAATCCTTGGATGGAGTGCTGTTACATTGCTTAAATCAAGAAGAAGCAAAAAGGCAGATGAGTGAAGTGCATGATGGGCTGTGTGGAGCACATCAATCGGCTTACCGAATGAAATGGGTTATTAGGAGGACTGGGTACTATTGGCCCACAATACTAGAAGACTGCTTTGAATATTACAAAGGGTGTCAAGATTGCCAGAAGTTTGGAAACATTCAAAGAGTTCCAGCATCGGTCCTGAATCCTATTATCAAGCCATGGCCATTCAGAGGATGGGGAATAGATTTGATTGGCCAAATAAATCCTCCATCTAGCAAGGGGCATAAGTTTGTGCTTTTAGCGACCGATTATTTTACTAAATGGGTTGAGGCAATTCCATTAAAGAAGGTGACATCGGAGAATATGGTTGAATTTGTTAAAGAACATATCATTTACAGATTCGGAATTCCTCAAACAATCACCACAGATCAAGGAACTCAGTTTACATCTTCAGAGTTCAAAAGTTTTGCTGAAAGTATGGGCATCAAGTTGTTGAATTCTTCTCCTTATTATGCCCAAGCTAATGGTCAAGCAGAGGCTTCTAACAAGATTATGATTAGAATTATACAGAAAAAGATTGATCAGAAGCCGAGAAAGTGGCATTCGGCACTCAATGAGGCTTTATGGGCTTACCGAATGGCTCCACATGGGGCTACACAGACGTCTCCTTATGAATTGGTATATGGACATCATGCTATCTTGCCATGGGAGATGCAGTCGGATTCGAGGAGAATAAAGTTGCAAAAAGATTTAAGTTCTAAAGATTATAATGATTTAATGATGGACGAATTAGAAGATTTGCATATGATTCGTCTCAGGGCCTTGGAAAATGTTGAGAAAAATAAAATGCGAGTTGTTAAATATTACAACAAGAAGGTGAAAGTCAAGCAATTTGCAGAAGGAGATTTGGTTTGGAAAGCAATATTGCCGATTGGGACTAAATACAGTGCATTCGGCAAGTGGTCTCCAAACTGGGAAGGTCCTTTTAGAGTGGCCAAATGCGTGCCTGGAAATGCATATATCCTGAAAACTTTACTAGGAGAAGGGTTTAATGCTGCTATCAATGGGAGATACTTGAAGAAATATTATCCTAGTATTGAGATTGATCGGTGATTGGTATATTAAATTGCCGAACAACCGATATTCGGGAAGAAATCGTCTTTAGAAGGAAATTGACAGAGACATTGGAGGAAAAGAAAAATGGCCAGTACTGAATGTATTGCCCTTAGCACAAAATATATTGCATCAGGAGTTCATACAAGATCACAAAAGATAAGTTTTATTGCCGAATCCCTAGTACAAACTACTGGAAGAGCCTGTTCAAAACAGACTGGGGATGAATGGAATCGGCAATGGCAGCACCATGGCCGTCGAGACGATCAATGGAGGCGTCAATGTCATCGATGTCTTCTGGGTTGCTGTTGGCGAAACCAACCGACATCCTGGAATAGTCAGTGCCGGTGTGTGTCGACATGGCAACGAGACCCACAGCGACGCCTAGGCGAACGCCATGGAGAGCCACCTCGTCAACGCGGCCTGCCACCGCGCCAAGGCGAGCCTCGGGTATGTCTTCTTGGGCGTTCACTTTGTTCGCCAGCTCATCCACTAGCGCCTTCAGCCGATTGAGCTCGTCATCGCGTTCTGCAAGATTACAAAATGGAGGTAGATCAATAATGACTAGAGATGGGATTAGGATTGAACAAGTTATGGAAATTACCATCGATGACTTCGAGCAGTTGCTTGCGCTCGGCCTGCCATTCGAGGTCCGCAATCCCGGCTTGCTTGGAAATGACCTCCAGTTCGCGACGAGAGTCGTCGCGCTCCGCCTTGAATCGGCGAGCATCGCCGTCTTAGTAGCGGGGGTCGTCCGATGAGAGAGTCCGATTGGACGAACTCGAAGAGCTGGACGCCGCAGGAGCAGCGGCTGGAGCCGCAACTGGCGCACCAGCGGCGACAATCCATTGGATTACCCTAAAAAAACAAAGAGATTCGTCAAGGAGAGGGCAAATCTCGAGAAGAACAGAGAGAAGCAAGCAGCCAATCACCTGCGGCGAGCGCCGGCGCGACTTCCTTCGGGCTCGTCGGCAGCCGGTCGCCTTCCATTCGTCATTGGGGTTTTCTTGAGTTTACTGTGCTTGGGAAAAAGAAGAGTTCGAGGAAGGCAAAAGACTTGGTGAGGAGATAGCGGCACTCGGTATGTTTATTTATAGAACCCGCAGAGGAAATCGTGGCCAAAGTTCGTGGCGCGTATCCCGAAAATTCGGAAGGTGGAAAGGATTCTCAAAACCGAACGGTTTCGGTGTCGTTTGGAATTCATGCTGATGTCACATTCGGCTATACTAAGCTTTTCGAGATTGATACTGCAGAAGCCAACATTGCCGAATAAGTTATGCACCACGAAACAAAGCCAGAATAAAGATGATGGAAAATGTAGAATTGATCAGGCATTCGGCTATCAAACTATTTGACACAATTTACACACCCAAGTACTTTGAAATTACATTTTTGGCATTCAAGATCATGTTGTTGATATTCTCTAATAGCTGCTTGTCAGCTTCTTGAGTTTTGGCCAGGGCAGAAAGTTTGGCTTTGAGTTGCTTCTCTTCATTCAGAGCTGCTGAAGCCTCCTTGCGCAACTTTTCTGTCAGACCAGGAATTTCGGCTATCTTCTTTTTATCAGCTTCAATTTCAGCCGATAAGTTTTTCAATTCAGCCTCTAATTCGGCTTTTCTGGTCTCTTTTGATTTAAGTGCAGCCTGTAGGCCAGCTAACAGTTCCTTATTGCTCTGAGTTCTAGAGTGCAAATCTTTTACAGATTGCTTGGCCAATGTTCTTCTTTGCTCCAAGGCTGGTTGAGCAGATTGATTCTTCAGAGCTTGCTTCACTGCAATAAAATGATCGTCCAATCTAGAAACTGGATCTAAAGAAATCTTGATATCGGCAGGAAGATCTTGATCAAATGATTCAAGCAAGTCTCTTAAGAGATCAGCATTGTTGACTTGATCTCGAGTGTCCTTATGCAGAAAGGAGAGGATTTCCTTCAGTTTTGCTTGGTTCTCCACTGATAAGGCTTGACCAGAGGAAGTTTCTTCTCCTTGTTCGGCAACAAGATCGTCCAAAGCAAATGAGTAGCTGGGTGATGAAGTTGTTTTATCCTGGAAAAGAATTGTTGCCGAATTAATGATGATCTATTGGATAAAAGCTGGGAGAACTGGGTAATCATCTCTACCTCATTCCTGACCTCTTGGATGGAGAGAGAGGGCAGCTCAAGCTCAGGCAAAGATTCTTGTATGTCATGCTGAGGAGAGCTTGGAAGGTTCTTTGGTGGAGATGAGGCTTCTGGCTGAGGTACATCAGGTAGAGCTGAAGCTGGTTCTTGATGAAAAGAGGAGCTCTCCGAAATTGGATCCATTGAAGCTTGCTCTGTGACTGAAAGAAAGTTAGTGCCGATGAAAAAGAATTTTAAAGGACAAGATGGTGAGAAATTTTACTAATCACTGAAGCATCGGCAGGTTCTGTGCTAATGGCCAATTGCTGTGATTTGGCCTGAAATCATAAAGGAACAGAAATGAGCAGAATGAAATTAGCATTTTTACTCGAGGAAGGAGAAATTTGACCTGTGCAATTCTTTTGCTGCTTGTTCTTTTCTTCTTTATAGCTGAAGGGGCAGTTAGAGAAGAAATCTTTCTCTTGGTAGAAGGTGGTGCAGCAAGAGTTGGATCCAGACTGGCAGGCCTGGACATTATTTGAGCCAAAGAAGGAGAGAGATGCCCCAGAATAGATATTGGGCCAGCGATGTTATATACAATTGCTCTAGCCAGAGGGGCAGGGACTGTGTCCTGCAGAATAACAGAATCAAAAGTCGATGAAAGAGGGTGTTATTGGAAAAACAGATGGATTATAAGCATGTTTACCTCTGGATTCGGCTGATAACCAGGCATTAACTCAAGGCAAAGAGGGTGAACTGGCGTATTGAAGATATGATCATGGAATTCTTGCCACCAAAGGGTGAAGGAAGGATGAATGAGTACTGTTGGCACAAAGGGATCGAGTTGATAGATGGCTGCACAGCACTTGTAATCAAAGACCCTTCTTGTTTCTGTGGAGTCTTTGATGATCTGCCTCGGCTTGAGGAATTCATGGAGAAATAATCTTGGGGGCACTTGGCCACACCCTAGTTGCCTGGCAACTATGTTCGGCTGATAATATTCATATGAACTTTGAACCAGCCTTCCTCCGCAAAATTCGGTTGGTAAGATGCAAGGCCGAATGAAAGCGTTAAAAATTGCTGTGGACTCTGCATCTATGCATCCAGTTTCGAAGCTGAATTCGCAAGGGAAAGTGAGATTGTCATTGTCCATGTATGGGAACCAGAGGGGATTGGCAAAGCCTTTGAAGAAAAGTTCAAACAGTTCTCCAATGCTCTTGTTGATAGCAATAGTGGAGGCTGCTTCCCCATAGGTTTGACAGCCTTTGGTGCTCTGGGCTTCTGCTTCCTGGTAATTGACCGAGGGGAAATGTCGGCTGTTGAGGTCAATGGAGACAATTTGGTGCATGTACAATTGCAGCCACATCTGGACGAACCACCAGAGACCATTAACGCAGGAAATTTTCTTGTTGGTGTGCATCTGATAAATGGTCTGATGGAGCATGTGATAGACACTTCCCAGGAGATATTTCCCGAGAGGGATAAGTGTGCCTGCAGCCAGGTCTTCGGCCATTACTATGTGATTCAGAGTTGGCTCATTGGCTTTACCACAGAAAACAAATCTGCACAGCCACATATTCAGAAAGGCCCTGTATTCAACATCAGTCAGAGGACCATCATGCATGTAAGTCTGGATGTATCTCTTATAGCCGACTCCAGTCTTCACCCCTGTCTGTTTGGAAGAACCTTTGTACCTGTATGGGTGTGTAATCCCTGTGATGTTCAGGCCGGTTATCATGTAGACATCGGCCAGGGTTGGAGTCATTGGTCCGTGACCTAAGAGAAAAGCATTCATGCCATTGGACCAGAAGTGACAAGCTGCAATCAGGAGATTTTCATTCTTGGGTGTTTCGGCTAGAGATAGCTCCAAGCAGTGAGAAATACGAAGACTGTCCCAATTCTGTGTCTGAGGACTTTTATCTTCAAGAATCCTTTTGTACCAGTTTCTCCAGCCAGCGATTGGGGGCAGAGGCCAGTTCTTGAATGCATCTTGCCATTCGTGAGGTCTCATCAGAGAAGTTTTGAAAGGAATCCTCTGAGACTCGGCCGCAATAATTTCGGAGGGATCTGGATTCCCTGAGGGGCCGAGGAAGAAAGATGCGGATTGTTCTTCAGTGGGGGTCAAGATTTCGGTGGCCAGAGCCTATCAAGGGCAGAGGAAGAGCAAATCGGAGATTCAAAATGCAGCTCGAAAAGAGTAATGCCGAATGTGATTGAGGGAAACAAAACTTACTTGAAGAATTTGATCCTGGTTCGCCATTTGAAGATTGGAGTTTGAGAGATTCGACGAACTAGGGTTTTGAGTTTGGAAACGCACTCTAAGGATTTGGAAGCGGAAAACGGATATCAAAGCGGATTCAGCCTGGAGATGTTGGGGATTCCTGGTCAATTCCGAGATAAAAGCATCTTTTATCCCGAAATTGAAGGGGCATGTGTTAACACCAAAATTTAGCACCAGGAAGAGGCTGACGTGTGGGCCGGATTTGATGGAAGGATACCATTCGGCTAAGGGGCTTTCTCTGAAGTATTCGGCAATAACGCTCTGCAATCGGGAACGCGTCGTCATTCGGCAGAGGCATAGTTCCGCAGGTAAAAGCGGTAGCATTCGGGAAGGCGTGATGACGTGGATCAAGTGTAAGGGAAAGGCTGGTTTGATTTGGAATGCAAGGCGGATACGGTGCCCCGGCGTTTATCTTTTTTAGGAAACAAATAATGTAATCGTAATCGATTAGGAGTCGTGTCGAAACCAGGGTATAAATATAAACCCATGGTCATTGTAAAAGGGGTCATCCAATCAATCATACAACAAACCGGCCCTGTGCCAACATCGAGTCCTTTAGTTGAGTCGTCGAGTTCTTCGAGAGGAGTCATCGATCCGTCGACCTCCGTAAGTACCGGCAACCCTGCATCATGCCTAGTATCATGCGGTGGATTTAGGCCTTGGTTCAGGAAGGTTCCATTGCTAGATCATGAGCCATGCGGTGGGCTAAGTTTTAGCTTGGAACAAGTTATCGGCTCTATTGGATTTTGGCAAGATCCGATAGATTCATTAAGTTACCGTGTGTTGCTTTGGATTTTATCTTTGTGTTTAAATTCATTACAACACTCCTTTGCCCAGTCTAGGTTGATTAGAATCGGCTCCAGCTCACGATGTACTATGTTTCCATAGCCGAATCCGAAGTCAATCTAGATTGCCACGTGTTGCGGGTTCAGGCTCGTTGATCTTGTGTAGATCTTGACAGAACCGGGTATCATGCGGTAGATGCAGGTTTTTGGGTCGTCTTAGAGCTAATCATCCGGTGGATTAGAATTCGATTCGATCTGATAGATCTATCATCATCGACGAAGCGTGTTCCTTCTCCACGGAACCCGATTCGGCTATATAGCTGAATTCGGCAGTATCGTCACGAGCGAAATACGTCCACGGTTTTGTTTTTAAAATAAAGAATGCTTTTAGCCTTCCATGTTTAGGGCGTATCATGCGGTGGATTGCTCTATTCTTGGTTGGTGGTGTGACTCCAAGCAAGTCGTATCATGTGGTGGATTAACTTGTTTGTTTTCATGCCTGACGGGTTGGAAAGTATCTAGACATGCGGTAGACTAGTGCTTTTAACCTATGCATTCTTGTTTATTATGAAATTATGGTCATGCTTTCGCCCTTTTATTTATCTATCATGCTTTGTTTCTCGTTAATCGGCTATGAGTATGCGTTACAATGTTCATTCGGCTGAAAGCCGATCTCTCGTCATGCTTACGTCACGCATTCGGCAGTACGCTCCCTGCGTGCCTTGCCGATTGCCGAATGAGGCTTTAACTGCCGACAGATAGCTTCTCTGTAGCTACGTGTCGTTCGAAATTGGCTCCGTAGCCGCAAATATGGAACTGACTGGTATTGCCCGGTACGTTCCAGGTGTTATCTAAACATCTTTTCTCCCTTTGTCAGTTTTCAGGAAAATTGACTGGCACGCTTTCGGATTCAAACGCTCGTGCTGCGTGTGAAGCCAGCTAATTCGGCTTGCTGTGTGCTTGGCGTGAGGTGCGGATTTTACGTCAACAGCGCCCTTGCGCGCCTTGCGCTCCTGCTCGAGCTGCGTCCGCTCCGCCGCGAGCGCCTCGCGCTCCCGCTGGAGCCGGCCTTGTGCATCCTCGTGCGCCTTGTGCTCGAGCTCGAGCCGCTCCAACGCCGCGGCCAATTCCCGGGCCCCCCGCTCCGCCGCGCCTCTCTCGGCGTCGCGTTCCTGCTCCGTGCAAGCCTTGGCGCCCTCGTGTGCGCAGGCGGCCGACTCCGTCTCCCTCACCCGGGCGGTGAGCTGGGTCACCTCCGTACCCAGGTCCAGGTTGGCCTTACGGTACCGACGAAGGTCGGCGTACAAGTCCGCGATACACGCGGTCTTGTCTGCCGCCTCCTGCCGCAGAAGCTGCACGAAGAACCATCAAGGATAAGTCACGAACTAAAAACGGTGACGAATTACCAAGTGGTGTGGATAAGCACGGGGTTACCTCGAAAAGCCCCAGCGCCTGCCTGGAATGGAGATCGGCGGCGGCAGTGATGGCCCGCTCCAGGTCCATCCCGACCCGCTCCGCTCGAGCCCACAGCTCGTTCTCCTCCGCCATGCCCCGCCAAACTCGAGCGGAGACGCCGGGCTCCTCCGGCCATGCGCTCGGGCCGCGCCGACCCTGACGTAGCTCCGCCTCGGCCGTATCCCACTCGGCCGCTCCCCCAGCCACTGGCGCCGGCGGCAGCCCCCGGGCCAAGGAAAACGCCGGCGGCACCTCGGACGCAGCCACCCCCGAAGGGGGAGCGCGCCCGCCATCATCATCTTGGGCAACGGCGGTAGCACGGTCCCCCTGCTCGCCCACCACCGGGGCGCCGTGCCCCGGCTCCACGCCCACCACCAGGGCGCCGTGCCCCGGCTCCACATCCACCACCGGGGCGTCTTGCCCCGGTTCCGTAACCACCATCGGGGGCGTCCCCCCCCCCCCCCCCCCCCCCGCTCCGTCTCCATCGGCCGGGAATCTCGTACCCCCGGCGCCGGCTCCTCCGGCATGGTTGCGGGCGTCGCTGCTGGACGCGGAGTCCCGCGCGAACGCGATCCCCCGGCGAGAGGGGAATCCAACGCTCCGACCTTCAACGCCTTCTTAGGCGCGAGGTTAGGGTTGACCTTGGCAGCGCCCCGAGCGCTGAATCAGAAAGGAAAAACGGAAATTACGAAGTAAAAAACCAAACGGGGATGGAAAATCACGAGAAAGGCTCAAAGCGAGACTTACCGGACGCATTCCTGCAAGGCCTGCAATTTCCGCTTCGAGCCGCCCGTCGAGGGAGCCCTCCTTGAACTCGAGGACCCCCTCAACCCGCTCGGGAGCTGCGAACCCCTCGAGCCCTCGGCATCCGATCTGCTGCGGCGCGAAGCGCCCGCAGCAGGGGTAGAAGTCACTTGTGCCCGCGGCGCCGCGGGTCGGGCAAGCGCGACCGCCATCCGCGCCGCCACCGGTGCAACATCGCCAAGGCTCGCCGCGCCCGCCCTAGGCGGCGGCACGGTCATCTCCTCCTCCCCACCGGCGGGCGGAGCCCCGCCGTCGTCGATCTCCTCCTCCTTCTCCTCCTCCTCGCTGGGAGGGTCCGGAGAGTCCTCTGGGGTCGACGGCGGCGTCCCACCGTCCCTCCTCCACCGGCGGAGCGCCGCCTAGTGCGCGTCGCGCCGGGCCTGCCTCCTCTGGCTGCTAGCCTTCTTCACCGCCTTCGCGTCCCTCTCGCGGTCGCGGCGGGCGCGGTTCGAAGCGCGCACCTCCGGAGTCGGCGCAAGGGAGCGGTAGAGGCCGCAGTTCACCTCCTGAAACCATAATGAATCGAGAAAGGAAATCCTAAGTAATTAATCCGATAGCTCGGGAGGGAAGACGGCGACTTACCAACAAAACGTGGCCCTCATCAGGGCGCAGCCAGAACGACCAGAGGTCGCTCGGCATGGTGTCGGGATGCACCGCCGTTCGCACCCTTGTGACGACGTACTCCTCAAGGAGCGGCTCCGGCAACATATGCGAAGCCGCCAGTGCCGCCGGGTCGGCGCCCTCTGTCATCCGGAGTAGAGGGAGCTGCCTCTCCATGAGGGGAACCACCCGGCGACAGTGGCAATGCGCAAGCACGTGTGCCACGGACAAACCTGACCCCGCCAGAGTACGAAGGGCGTCGATGGCGGGGCGGAGCCTCTTCCGCTGACCGTCGCCGGAAACACCATAGCTCCAGGAGTCGGCCTTCTCCGTCAGGATCTTGCCGGTGTACTCCGGCAACCCCAGGCCATCGTTGCGAAGATAGAACCACCCCTTGGCCCAGCCGCTGTTGTTGGTGGTCATCCTGCAGGCAGGGTACAGGTGCTTCCGGGACTCGACCGGCGCGAGCGTAAGACCGCCGGCGCACGAAGAACGTCGCACCCCCCTCCCCGCGCCGGACGTGCTGAGCTCGACGCGGAAGAGGTGGACCCACAGGTCCCAGTGCGCCTCGATCCCCAGCACGCCCTCACAGACGCCGACGAAGGCCGCCGCCTGAGAGATGGCGTTGGGGGCGAAGTTGTGGAGCTCCACACCGTAGTAGTGGCAAAGGCCCCGCATGAACTGGCTGGCGGGCGCGTTGAAGCCCCGCTTGTGGAAGCGGATGAAGCTCACCACGTACCCCGCCGGCGGGTTCGGCACCCTGGCCACCAGCGGCGGGACAATCCATGCCGGCCGCGCCGGATCGCCCCGGGGCAAGAGCTGCCCACCGGACGCCAGGCCCTCCAGGAGGTGATCGGTGGCGGTGGACGGAGTCCACTCAGTGACGCCCTCAATGACCACCATGGCAGACGGCGGAGCGGGGAGCGAAAGGCAACGAAGGCGGGCGGAATGAGCAGAGAGCAGCGAGCGAACTTGGAAGCGAGAGAGGCAGAGGCGCGAGCTGCTGCGGGGAATGGAGAAGGTAAGTAATCCCCTTCCCCCCCAGGCTTTCCTCTTATAAGGGAGCGAGCCGGTTCATCCCCGCCGCAGCACACAAAACCGCTGACACATGGGTCAGGCGCGCATGGCACATCGATAACAACCGGGGGCCCCTCCCCTTTTCCCGGGGAACGGCATGCGTGAGCGGCGGCATTTACCGCGGCACAGTAAAACGAAACGACGCGGCAGCAGCGCCTGACCGCCCGTCGCCTCACCCCGGCGCACGCCGACTCCGCCTAAAAAGGTGCGCCCACTACGCCCACCTCGCCCACTCCGTGCCACGTCAGCCACGACCGCGCCCGCCAACGGTCGCGCGCAGCCCGCAAACCGAAACGTCAAACCACCGAACCGTTGGGTTCCTTCCAAGGTAAGACAACGACCCCCCCTCCCCCCCAGGCGCAAGGTGATACTAATCAGGGGCTCGAAGCCCAGGCCTCGAAAGGGTTCGACGGGCGCCCCAGATTAAGCGATGCGAAGGCTACCGGTTACACTCGACCAACCCTCGAGCCCGCGGCTCGAGGGCGACCTACACCTCTCGCAAGGCCCCACTGATCAGGAGTACGAAGCCTGGCCCGTGAAAGGGTTCGACAGGCGCTCCGGATCAACAAAGTCAGGGACGATTCGGGCGTGCTCGACGGACTTTACCCCGAACGCGAAGTTTGGGGACGCCCCTGTTGTGTTCAAGGCCAGACATGGGCAGCTAGACGAGGGATCCCATAGAGGGAGAGCTTCCGCGCCCTCGGCCTCCATCGAAAGAGGCCGATCCCTACCTAGCAAACCCCTGCAAGCGCTCTAATGGACGAGTCTCCGGACCACGAGCCGACCCCTAGCGAATGGGGCACGGGCGTCCACTTGAACTACCCGCTAGCAGCTCACCGAGGCATCCGTGTACGCGGCCCGATTTGAGGGATACACGAATGACCTCACCCCTCTCCCCCGCGAAGGGGAAGCGTGGGTCGCAACCCAAAGACAAGAAGCCCCTCTGACCGCCTCCACTTGGGCCAGGGGCTCGGGGGCTCCTTGCAGCATATCCTCCTCCTCCTATGCGCGAAACGCGTCGAAGCCGTGCAGGGTCCGCCCCCCGAATTCCGTATAAATCGGTATCATCACCGCAATCCACCACGTCGAATGGGGAGCGACTAACACAACCTTCGGGAATCAAAGCCCTTGCACGAGTGAACTCACTCCTCCAAGGGCTCGGGGGCTACACTCGCGGGTGCGCTCGCGCGCCCCCACGGAAGAACATGCATAATCAAGAAGGAGTAATCCCCGCAGAATGCCCGGGAGTGATCCCGCGAACCGTCAGCCTCTGCCCGACTGACCCTTAGTCCGCCAGAGACTCGGGGGCTACTATCGGGGACAGACCCAGGGGGTCCCCTAACCATCGGAGTAATCACCCTCAAAAAACGTTAACCACGGAAGGCCGAATCACCGGCAGTCCGGAAGGGCCACCAAGGAAACACGGCCCGTCACAACTCACGGCCCACAACAGTCGTCCGAGCTCGCCTGTCGAGGGGACCCAAGTAGCGACCCCCGTCTCCGCCTCGCTCGAAGACCGCGCACCCCCTCAAGCAGGCGAGCCAACTCCGCCTCGCTCGAGGCCACCCCTCTACTCAACGCGGCGCGCCCCGGCGCCCCGCCCGACAACGGAATTTAATGCCCGCCCCATCAGGCGGGCGCCGAAGTCAAAGGGCGATCTCTCCCCACGCCGCGCCGCTGACACCGCAGAGCTCGCTGTTCTACCTGCTCCGGTCACTATGCGTCCTCACCGCCACTGTGCGGACGCATGCGGCGCTGCACAAGACCCTGTACGGACTTGCAGGCGTCATTCCGCACCACTATTCCACCCACTCCCGTCCTCCCCCCCCCCCCCCCCCCGGTGCAACCCTCGAACGAATATATGAGCAGCAGCCGAGTACAGGCTCCGGTCAGGCGCGGCCCGGTGATGACGAACGCCGAGTCAAATCCACCAACTTTCGCCCATTCCCCGATAAACCGGGCACGCCGCGCACTGTGGTCGACAACAACCGCCATGCCGACCCCTGTGCCGCCAACTCTCGTCCTTCCCCACCTGTCACGCCCTCGAATCAACCAGCGGCTGGGCGCGGATTACGGCGGCGCCACCCCTCGAAGCCACTCCAGGACAAGCACAGGGACGACCATGACACCCGCAGAAGCCGAAGCTCGCCATAAATCCCCTGCCAGGGTCAAGGACGACCGCACGCCCGGCGCCATGCTCTCCGGTGCGCACCCCTGTAGCACACGCTATACTTGTACTTGTAAGCCCCTCCCCCCCTCTCTCCTTGACCTATAAAAGGAGGAAGGGAGCGACACGGACAGGAGAGAGGCCAACACACACGATCACCGCCTCGCACGATATTGGCACTCGCCTCAATCACTTTCACACTCATTTTCAGGGACTTGGAGACTCCTCCTCTCCCACCTCGCTTGTAGCCCCCCACTGCAAGCACTCCGGTGCAAGATAGTACAGCGCCCCGAGCACACTCTGCTGGACGTACGACCTCACGGTCGGAACCAGGATAAACCCTTGTCTCACCGTGCTAGCTCTTGCATCAACCGTCAGGGGACGGGACACAGCGCATTCTGTGTGGCGCTGAGGATTGGCCGTCCAATCCCAGCAGCGACAAATGTGCTCGGTTTACACTTACTGTATTTTTCTTTTTTACCGTTTACATGGTCGAATTATTATCTGCTCGAGATATGTATTGCAGGGAAACCACCCTTTCCCAGAAGCATGGTATCAAATTTTTGCAACCGGTTGCATATATTGCTCAGCATGGCCATGGGGAGTCCTTACTCATTACTCCTACGTGGCATACATGCATGAAAAGCTAGATACTAGCTGATTGGTTCTTGTGCGGCGTCCATTTCATTCTCTCCTGGAATGGGAAAAGGGGATGCATGAGCATGAGCTGAGCCAGCTAGCTCGAACTGATTGATGCTGATCAGTCGAGATCGACGCTGACGAGGCAGCGCCCCGGCAACTTGCGCGGCCGGCCGGGCCGCGGGCTTCCATTTTTATACGGGAGCTTTCGGGAAAAGGCGCAGAAAGTTTAGGTGATCCTGATCCTACAGCGAGGGTCGCGCTCGCTCCATCTGCCGGAATCATTGTTGCCCAAGGAAGCGGAAGCAGGTATATGCATGCATCCACATGCGAGCACTTCTTCACCCCGTAAAGGCCATGTTTAGTTTTCGATTCGGAGGTGCAAACTTTGCACGGTATAATAAATGCGGCACCGTAGTATTTCGTTGGTATTTATGAATAATTGTTCAAACATTGATTAATTAGGTTTAAAATATTCGTCTCACAAATATAACAAAACTTTGTAATTAATTTTTAATTTTATCTATATTTAGTACTCTATGTATGTGGCGATATTCTGATGCGATGAAAATCTTCTTTTTTAAGTAAAATTTGGGGTAAAATTTAGGAACTAAACAAGGCCAAAGACGAGCAGAGCTTGCTCCCGTAGTTATTAGCTGTAAAACTATCGCCTCGTAGCTGTGAGTTTGGTCACTTTCCACGGCGTGCATGGATACACGTAGGATGGACGGACACCGTAGTTTAGTTTATTTATTACCAGAGAACGAACGAATAAGCTTCGTTTTACGAACTCTGGTTAGGGTTCACCTCTCGATCTGCAACGTACGTTAAATTATCCGATCCTAGCGATATTGGATGGCATCATTTTACGAGAGAATCCTCGTTGGCATCATGGCGTCGGGATACGATCTTGACATTTCCTTTTGCGTCGGCGGTCTATGCCTCCGTAGACGCATTCATTCATGTGTTTCTTTGTTTCTAAGCCAATCCTGTAGTATGTAATTTTCACACTACCAGAAGCCTTCACATCCGCACCCTTCATATGCTTCGGTGCACTCAAGATCCGGTGCTAATGTAACGTTAGCACCGGATCTAAAATTAGGACGCCCTCGGGGACCTAGCACCGGGTCGTAACATCAACCGGTGCTAAAAGGGTCACTTTTAGCACCGGTTGGTGTTACGACCCGGTGCTAAAGGCCTTTTAGCACCGGTGTCACATGCTATTACAAAACAAAAACATCTTCTATCCTATCACATGTGCTTTGTAGGTGAGATGGTTAGATGGGTACGCGCGAGCCGAGAGGTCCTGAGTTCGAATCCTCGCAGCAACGCGCATATTTTTTTGACGAATGGGTACGGTGCTAAAGGTGTCACCATTTAGACACTTTTAGCGCCGGAAACATAGCACCGGTTAAAAGGCCTTCGTGCAAATGGGCCATTCTCAGGTAGTGTCACACGTCAACAGCTATGCTATGCTAACCTCTCCAGCTCCCTACTGATGAGGTTGAGACCCCTACTGCTATGCCAACCTCTCCAGCTCTGGTTCGACACCAAAAAGTTCATGTAAATTTGCAGCCGGGCACATCACACATGACACAACATCCCAAATTGACCCTAGCTACTTCGATGGAACGCTAGTCCACACTGTAAATCATGCGTGTCTCGATCACGCTCCTCGACACACCATCCAAGCGCACATTCTTTGGCTAAGTTGCCGATCAAGTTGCACTGTCTTCACGCCACCATCGAGTGCAAACGCTCCCCAAATCGATGCCGATCGATCTCTCGATCGTACACAAACAAAAGATAAAAACCACTTAACCGATCAATCATCCACACCTCCACCATATATCTCCTTCTAGTTTTACCTCGAACGTACAACAAATTAAAGCAGGTAGCTGCTGCGTAGATCTGGAGGCAATCGATCGAATCCATCGAGGAGTGAGAATAATAATAAACCCAATGCACGCAAGGGACGATAGGATCCATGGCCGATCGATCGGTGATCGATCCGTGATCATATCGTCCAAGGCTGGCACTGGCACTGGCACTGGCCGGCACGTAGCTAGCACTGCAGAACGTGCACCGGCGCTTGACGCGACGTACGCGTGTGTACCCGCCGGCAGGGGCGGAGGGAGGGAGGGGCTGAGGGGGCCTGGCACCCCCAACGTTCTACTAATTTCTTATATATCTCTATATTGTATAGGTAATATATGTCTTTAATGTTATTTTTTCTTCAAATTTAGCATAAACATCGTACTTGAGAGTTGAGGTCTAATTATTCAGTTAGGAGCAGTCTATTTATACTTGAATATGAAGCGTCGCGTTTGATGATCTATTCACCTGTGGCTCGTATTTTATTTTGTTTTTATCTATTTACTCCTTCAGCTTCTATTTTATTTTATTTATTGCACCCCTATACTTAATTTCCGGCTCCGCCCTGCCCACCGGAGCGGCGGTGCATGCACTGACCGGTGACCAGAGAGAGCACGGTGGCCGGCCGGCGGCCGGCCTGCTGATAGATCCTTACAACTCAAAAGGCGCGCTTGCCATCGTGGCCGGCCAGCTCTGATCGCCTTGGCCTGTTCCTGACAGCCACTCGCTGCTCTTCAACCAAAGCCGAAAGAGATACAGTGCAGCTGTACTAGATAGCATCTATCACTACTATCAGTGCGGCACATTGATCTGACCTGGACGGACCCGGCGGCCTAGCACATTAGCATATGCATCTTCCCTGTCATGTGTGCATCATATCATGCATGGGCTGGAGCTCGATCGGTGAGTTCGTGACCACCTTTTGATCCAACGGATCGGAGCAACTTGCCCTGAATGGACGTACCACATGGCCGGGAATGAGATTACATGTAGCCATGTGGAGGAGCTCTAAGATTCATATACTTTTTTTTTTTGGGTATGCCACAGATCGAGGCGCTGGCGTAGCTTGCCTTTTGCTTTATGCAATGACTGTTTTGGCCCTGGAGGGCTCTATATATAGCCCCTATGCCTCAGCACACTGCATCACAACACAGTCACATTAGCTCGGAGCTTCAGTGCCTTTTCTCCACACACACACACACACAGAGTCGATCCAGCTCGGCAGTCACAACTCAGCACCAATGGCCGCCGTCGAGGTAATGGCGCCTTCTGATCTGTTTGTCTAATCTTAATTTTTATTTGAACTGCATCTTTGTGACTTGTGAAGTTGTGAGACGGAATCGATATCTATTTCGATCGAGATTTGCATTGTACTGCATGCAGCAGTGGATCGGATAGATGGATCAGTCATCAGTGTATATTTATGCGCGTGATCGATCGATGCTCCTGATCGTACTGAACTCACCGCCCCCTTCCCGTGCGTGCAGGTCCAGGTCCCGACCGCCACGCTGCCCGCCGAGGAGGCTCCGGTGGTGGTGGAGGCTGTCCAGCCGGCCGTCGTTGCCGAGGAGGCACCCAAGGAGGAAGCTGCTGCTCCGGCCGTGGCAGAGACCGCCGCCGAGCCGGAGGTCGCCAAGGAGCCCTCGGCGGAGGCTGCCCCAGCCGAGACCGAGACCCAGGAGGTCGAGGCCGTGGCTGCTCCGGCCGAGGCCGAGGCCCAGGAGGCGCCTGCAGAGCCCGAGGCCAAGGAGGCAGAGCCAGTGGCTGCCCCGGCCGAGGCTGAGATCAAGGAGACTGAGCCGGAGCCCGTCGCGGCCGAGACGGAGGCAGCAGCGGGTCCGGCCGAGACCGAGACCAAGGAAGCAGAGCCTGAGGCTGCACCCACCGTGACAGAGACAGAGCAAGAGGCTGCAGCCCCGGCTGAGGCTGAGACCAAGGAGGCGGAGCCAGCTGCTGCCGAGGCCGAGGCCCAGGCCGCGCCCGTCGACGCCAAGCCTGCCGAGGCAGAGGCAGAGACCCCCGCACCGGTCGAAGCCGAGGCGGCCACCGAGGCAGCGGCAGAGACCGCGCCAGCCGCGGCCCCCGAGGCCGAGGCGGTAGAGCCGGAGGCCGTGCCGGCTGAGAAGGCCAAGGAGGAGGCAGCGCCTGCCGCCGCCGCCGCCGTTCCAGAGGCCGCCGCCACGGAAGCCGCGCCGGCCGAGGAGGCGGCGCCGGCAGAGGCGGTCGAAGCGGCAGCACCTGCTGCCGAGGCCGGCAACAAGTCGGAGTGAATCTAGCTGGCGTCTCCGTCCCGCGCACGTGCGATCGATCGATGGCGGCGCCGTGCTCCTCTTGCCACGGCGTGGCGTGGCGTGGCGCCGGCGTCGTAGCTCGCTGCTTTTTCATCCGCGTCGATTCATAGCTACGTGGGCCCCCTCTAGTACTGGGCGGGCTGAATAAAATGTATCTGTGCTGTTCCGTGTCGTCGACTGTGGGAGGTTCTGGGGGGCCCAGCGTCAGTGCTGATGTAGCTGCCTTGACAGCAGGCGCTTCGGTGGGGCCGGGGCTCTAGAGCTCTTCGCCGTTTTTACTTGTGTTGTTGGTTGGATGGTTAATATGTGTATCGTGCAAGTTTGTGTCCGTGTAATTGTTTCGGCACTAGTTAATGAATTTCTTCGTCTATCGGTTTCAAGCAAATCTTGTTATGCCAATCAGGTTCAAGTTTTTTTCTTGCTTTTTTGATAATTAAGCTGGTTCAAGGTTGTCTCGGCACTATCTTTGTGGTTATCTTTTTTTATACTCCCTCCAACCTGATGTGAGAATTTTGGAAAGAGCTGAACCTCCCTAAGGAGGCCACACGGCCGCACCTTTGTTATATAGAGTAGGGAACAGCCCCTGCGTGGCTTACAAGTTTTGTGCCTCAGGTTGTTGTGTCGATCCCATCTACGCTAACAAACACCGAGATAGATACAACATAATATCCTCTACAACAAACTACAACAACTAGATAGGGATCAGCACAAATATCCTTGACACACGTGTTACATTATCATGTTTAATAGAGTGCCTTATCCAACTTGCAGATACAGTTCGGATAATGTTTATCATGGTAATCGGGAGGTTGCCTCATGTAAACCTCTTCCTCTAGAACGCCATGAAGAAACACATTCTGTACATTCAACTGTCGAAGGCTCCATCCATTTGATATAGCCACAGATAGAATTAGTCTTATGGTAGTTGCTTTGACTACTGGACTGAAAGTGTTCTCGTAGTCAATTCCATACCTCTGCTTGAATCTCTTGGCCACAAGACGTGCCTTGTACCGGTCTAAGGATCCATCTGATTTCTTCTTGATCTTGTATACCCACTTGCAGTCAATGACATTCCTCCCTTCTCCTGGTGGTACCAAATGCCAAGTTTTATTTTTCTGCAAGGCAAGAAATTCAGCATCCATAGCATTTCTCCAATCCTTGTTATTTAGAGCTTCTTCTAGATCATTCGGTTCACCAGTACTAGAGAGTAGGCTATATCTTATTCTTCCATCAGTAAATATTTTTGGTTTACAAATACCTCCCTGTAACCTGGTTCTTGGGCGATGTGCAGCAGCAGCTGGAGCTGGAGCAATAGGCGAGGCTGCAGGTGCTGAAGCAGGCGGTGGAGAAGAACCAAATGCAGGGAGATCACCAGGCGCAGGAGCCACAGCCGATCCGGGTGGATCAGCCTCGATTGGTGAAGCTGGCGCATCCGATCCGAGCCCAGGCGACGCGGGAGGCGTTCTGTCCGCAGACGATCCTGCCCCCCTCGTGCAGACCGCCCGGCAGGCGAACGTGGCGAAGCCGGAGTCGTCGAAGGAGACGGCGCCTGATCCGACGCTGATACTGCTGAACCTTGAACTGACACTGCCGGCGGATCCACCTCGTGTCTTGTGCTGGCGGTGTGCTGCAAAACATCAGGATTTGTAGCCGGAATTTCCACTGAATCTTCTGGGATTTGTTCCTGTACGCTGGGTGAATGATTAGCGACATTAACAGGCTGAGTAGTGGGCATATGATCATGTAAATGTGCACCCCCTGAACTAGATGGATTTAGCAAGGAGGGTGGAAGTAGTTGGATCTCTGATCGAAGCCAGGCGCCAGCATTGTTATGAAGGGCAGCAATATCTCGTATCTTGCCCACATGCTCACCAGCAAAATGGGTCTGCTGAAAGGAAGCATAGACACATTGTAGAAGTTGGGGGCATGATCATCATGATGGATGTGTTTAGAGGATGGCTCCGATACCATATGAGAATTTTGGGAAGCGTTGAACCTCCCGTATGAGGCCGCACCTTTGTTATATAGAGCAGGGAACAGCTCCCTGTGTGGCTTACAGGTTTTGTGCGTCAGGTTGTTGTGCCGATCCCATCTACGCTAATAAACACCGAGATAGATACAATAGAATATCCTCTACAACAAACTACAACAACTAGATAGGGATCAGCACAAATATCCTCGACGCACATGTTACATTATCATGTGTTAACACCTGAAACATAAGGCATTCTACATATTATTGGATTAGAAAAAACTCGTAAAAGATATATGTATTCGGATTTATAATTAGCAAGAACGCACGTGCGTGTCCACGTTTAATAAAAAATAAAATTGCATAAGAGAGATAGTTGACCGGAGATCGTGTTACTTATGAACTCGATAATTCCATATTACAGAGACGGGCGAGGGAGGCAGAGAGTTTGACGAAAAAAAGCCTGACAAGTAGGGTCGCTAGAAGGGGTAGTGTTTTAATGACTGATCGGTCAATCGGTTGACAAAAAGTTTGACGAAAAAAGGCTTGACAGATGTGGTCGCTAGGAGGGGGTAGTGTTTCAATGACTGGTGCGTCCGTCGGTTGTCAAAAGTTTTGGTTATAAACAAATTAGGGGGTTTTCGTAAAATTACGATGATTTGATTGACGGAGCGAAAGTTAATTTACAATATATCAACCGATTGAGTTGATTTTTATAAATATTAGAGGGTTTTTATAAAATTACAACATATTAAAGGACCGTTGATTGATTTTATAAATATTATGGGGGTTTTCATAAAATTACGATGGTTTGATGGACGAAATGAAGATTTTGGATCTTTATAGTATAGATAAATATGAGAAGTCATGTGTCCATTTGGTTTAAGATCAGTTACGGGCAAGAAGAAACTTAGTCTTCAGGGAGTCACAGCAGGTTTCATTCTTTGCCAGCCCTCATGTATCGGATTATCCCAATGTCACTTGTCACACTGGTTGCGCAGTTGGTTGCAGATACGGGTACATTCTTTATGAAACGAATGAGAAAGCATGAAATTCCTGAATAAATCTGCAATATTTGCCATTCATGAAGTTCAAGCTACTTGATTGAAACTCCGGACTCACCATGATAGTACAGTACTGTGTTTTGGGAGGATGATGCTACTGGGAGTCTGGGACACGTGCTCACTGCTCAGCAGGTTCCGACCCTATTTGGGCCCGGCCCAGTTAGAATCTCTTTCCACTCTAGTAGTGCCGCGAACTCAGCCCGTGTGTGTGGTGTCATGCATGGCCCAAAATAGGAGTTAACGAATTCTGGAAAATGATTAGCCAGCCTGACTTGGCTATTGTTTTCAGTTCTTGGCCCAGTTTGTTTTTTTTAACGCTGGCCCAGTCAGAGAATCACACTTCGTCGGGGACTCGAGCAAGGCAGTCTGAGGCCCAACCCAAGTAGGAATCAAAGCTGCTGGATAGTCATGCACCCTCAGGATGCTCCACAGTCCACACCGCTACCAGCCCCAACCCGTTCGCATGTGTTATTAAAAAAAAAACGTTCGCATGAGTCAGGTCCCTGTCACATCAGCTATCACATTGCGTGTAATAATCTCTCGGGGCGGCCTTTCTTAGTTGTCCAACTTTAGCCGAAATTCCACTATACAAAAAGAAGATTCTCATCACATCAAAATACCATATGAAGTATTAAATATCGATGAAATCAAAAACTAATTATACAGTTTTATTATATTTTGTAACGAATATTTTGGGCCTAATTAATTAATATTTGGATAATTATTCACAAATATAAATGAAATACTACAATGATATAATAATAAAATATCAACTTTAACATTATAAAGTTAGAAACTAAGGCATTGATCTGACTGGGGCACCGGAATCCAGGGCCTTGTATAGATCCCAAATTCTACCTCCAAAGTTCACTATACAAAGAAGATTTCCGTCACATCAAAATGTCATAGTATGTATGGAGTACTAAATGTAGATAAAATCAAAATCTAACTGTACAGTTTTATTGTATTCTACGAGACGAATATTTTGAGCCTAATTGATCAATTTTTGAATAATTTTTCTCACGTACAAACGAAATACTACAGTGCGTCTTGGTTTCTCAACTCTCAAATTGTGGGGCGTCAAATTGGCATCCAGGCCCTCGTTTAGCTAGCAGAGTAGCAGGTCTAGCACGACGGGTAGTGGCAGCCAGTCAGGCTCCGGCGCCGCCGGCGCTCGCAGGGCACAGCTTTAATAATTTGTTGATGCGGCCGCCGGTGACCGACCCAACCGTGACGACGACGACAAGAACGTACGCAGCGCTAGTCTTTGCAGTAATGCATGGCCGGTCAACTTAGAGGCCGGGCACGTCTATATATGTATGCACAGAAGCGATGGACTAGGAAAATGAACTTGCTTGCTGCAGCCTCAAAATTACTTATATTGTTGGACGACAGCATCCGCGTTCCATTACTTGTTGTGCGTGCTGGACTAGAGACGCCAGTCGATGAATCTCGGCATGCATCTCGCCATGGCGCCCTCCATATCTCGCGTGGAAGAAGACGACGTGCAGGGAAATAAACGCGAGGTGCCGAGAGACCCCAGACCCAGAGGTCCCCCAGTCTCCCACCCACACGATGCGAAGCGACGACGGGCACGACGACTCCGCGGCAACGGTCACATTTGGAAAACCGCAAGTGGCTCGAGTGGGGAGCGGTAGAAATGATTGGAACACGACGGCGCTGGCTAGCTGCCTTTCGCCGATGAAATTACTGCCTCTGTATAGTATAGGATTTAATGTTTTTGAATAAGATTTTAGTCAACAATTAGAAATATAAATCATAAATATCTTTTAAGTCGTTGAGTTTATAAATGTGGATATCATATGAATATATTTCTCTTAAAAATATTTTTATAAATATAGTGTTACTATATATATATTATTTTTAATAAATATTTTTGTAAAAATAAGAAGTTAAAGTTACGTTTTGGAGGCCGTGTCGTTGTCCAAAACGACATCTAAATTCTATGTAGAGGGAGTATATATTAAGATACTTTATGCAAGTCTTTATATTAAGTAGTGCACTCGGCCCGTATACCCCCTTCGCTAAAAGGACGAAAAATAATATAATCGACGACTTCACCCATCACGATCGATATGCTAGCACACATGTATACGTATATATGGCGGTGTTTCTTTCTTTTCAAAATTTTTTTAAAGGAAATCTCGCATGCATGGAGTATTAAATAAAGTCTATTTGTAGTTTTTTTAGAGATGAGTGTAACTTTACGCGACGAATCTAACAAGCCTAATTAATCTATGATTTACTACAGTATACATGTGATCAAATGTCTCATTAGATTTGTCTCGTGAATTAACCCGGGGCTGTGAAGATAGTTTTATAAACTGACTTTATTTAATAATCTTAATTATTGGTCAAAGGTGGAAAAAATTTCCACCCCAAAGAAACATGGCCACAATATATAGATAGATAAAGATAAACCAAACGGCACCATTAATTATTCATTATCTCCGACTTTGTTCCATGCATTGACGTGATCCGAGTCAAGCAACCAATTAATTAAGCCGTGGCCCAAAAAGTGGTGCTTCCAGGATGCCCAAGTCCACCTTTAATTCTCCATTCTATGGATATGATGCTAGTGGCCTTCATGCATATCATATAGTAGACCGGTGGCGAGAGTGGTAAGTAGTAGTCGCCGTCGCGCCTTTTTTCCTCGTTGCGCGATCGAGGAATCGCCGTGGGCCGTTTCGTACCCTCGGCCAAATGGCACCGTCGCAATCCGCATCCACTGCAACTTGACTGTTGGAAATCTCCAAGACGCTCTGGTTGCCCAGCGAGAGCGCTGTTGCCGTTCATCAGGTCGATCGTACATGTGTGTTTCGTCAATCAATTCTCGTCCAGCTCTTGCCGTGGATGGGGTAGATCGAGCACTAAACGTCAGATATGATATACACTTGAAAGCACCACTCAACTGTCTGCTAGACATTCGAGTGTTTCTTTAGATACGTTCACCTAAATTTAAGTGTAGTAGAGTTTAGTTGTTTGCCTCAATTTACTATCCCATCGGCGCGCCACTGGCTCATTTGCTGAGGTTATTTCCTAACCGGGCCCGTGAACTTTTCGATATGGATCGATGCAGCGCAAAGGGCGATTCCAAAACGACCAGACCAGAGCTAATAACGGGAGATTTGATTTTTGTTGGAGCAGTACAGTAGCTGGCCGTGCCATTTGTTAGTGGGAAGGGGAACATACTGAGATTACATTCAGATTAGCAGACTGGTGTTCTGCACCCAGCACACATGATCATGTTATCGTTGATCACATCGCGTGTACGTGTACCCGACCCGCACCACTTTCTAGCGAATCACGCAGCTGAATGCGAGGGAGCTGAGTTCACGGCCGGAGGGGAGAAAATGCGCCGCCCTTTACAACTGCTTGGCACCACGGCCTCTCGATTTTTAGACGAGTTTGAGACTTCCAGTGCTAGCACTCGTACCAAGGCCTTGTTTGGCCCTAGTTCCCAAATTTCACTCTAAATTCCACTATGCAAAAAAAAAATTCTTATCACATCAAAATGTCGGTACATGCATGAAGTACTAAATGTAGATGAAATTAAAAACTAATTGCATAATTTTGTTGTACTTTTACGAGACGAACATTTTGAGCCTAATTAAATGTTTGGACAATTTTTCACAAATACAAACGAAATGCTACAGTGTCGCATTTACGGCGAAATCCAAACTTTGGGGTGTCCAAAGTTTGGATTAAACAAGGCCTTTCCACCCCAAATTCCGCTCTGCAAAAAGAAGATTTCCATCACATCAAAATGTCGGCACATGCACGAATTACTAAATGTAGATGAAATAAAAAATTAATTGCACAGTTTTGTTGTACTTTATGAGACGAACATTTTGAGCCTAATTAATCAATGTTTGAACAATTATTCATAAATACAAACGAAATGCTACAATATTGCATTAATGGCGAAGTCCCAAGTTTGAGCTTCCAAAGTTGGGAACTAAACAAGGCCCAAATCAAAAAGGAGCTAAACTGCAAAACACTGTAATTATAACTAGCATTCCAATTTTTTGATAAATTTTGGAATCCAAAATTTTACATATGGGAAGTGATCCGTTGGGGGTAGGTAGTAGAGCACTAGGGCAGTCTGTTTTCAGCTGGCCGGATCATGATTTCTCTCAAGATTCGCTAACGATCATTTGAAGCATTGTCAGCAGATAAAAATGACCAAAAGACAACAAAAAGGCAGGAGAACAAACAAAGCGTGCACAGTGTATACGACTTCAATCAAATTTTAAAAAGAACCCACGGGTGCAAAAAAAGGCCACACCGTACAGCGTGCTCACGAGCGTGTCGCTGCCGAGTGGACCCGTCCTCAGTGCGCCACCTTTGCTGCGCGCTGACAGGTGGGGCCGGAGTTGGAACTCGGCCGCGGCTATGGAGGCCGTGCGCTGCTTTATATGCTCGCTGCCAAACAACAACAACAACAGAGGCTTCTCTCTCTTCTCTCCTCTTCCGAGTCCCCGCGGCCGCTGGCCGCTGCTGGATCCTATCGCGCGTGCTCCGCGGGGAGGTTCTAGAAGCCTCGGGAGATGAGGAGGGGTAGAGGACGTGGAGGAGGAGGAGGAGGAGGAGGAGGAGGAAGGGTGGCCGCGTCCCTCGCCGCGCTGCTGTGCTGCGGCTGCGTCATGGCCCTCGCCGGCGCCGCGGGGGCGCCGGGGCCCCGGCTCCCCACCGCCTACAAAACCCTAAGCGGTAAGGCCCAGTCCCACCCCTGTGCAACTTCCTGGACGCGTCTGTGAATCGTCTACTTTGCTTCGCTTCGTGCTCTTTGTTCATACGGGAGGTGCCGCATGCTTCCGCGGGTTCGGTACACGGTAGCCGGCAGAAGCCGATTGGGAATTTCTGGCTGCTTGTTCTAGAGTCTCATAGAGTCCACCTTCCTTTTGCTGATGATTAGAGGAGGTTTTCTCTCAAGGCCTTAGCTAGTGGGTTACACGAAGTGGTGACGTTGAGTGCAGAGTGCAGCAAGGCACGAACCACCTTATTTTGGCGTGTGTATGTGTGGGTGGGCTGGGGTTCAAATTTGTTTCCTTCATTCATGAGGCTAAGCCTTGTATTGCTTGTAAAATCAATTGGATTTGAGCGGATATTCTCTAGTGGCAAACGGGAATAATCATGAGCATTTGTCGTGCAGGTGAGGCCCCGCTAGTTGTGGCCAAAGGTGGCTTTTCAGGAGTGCTTCCTGATTCCAGCCAAGGTGCTTATATGTTTGCATTGATCGCCAGCGCGCCTGATACAGCTCTGTGGTGTGATGTCCAACTAACAAAGGATGGTGTTGGAGTTTGCCTCCGGGATATAAACATGAAAAACTGCACCGATATTGCCGGTCAGTACCCTGCGAGAAAGCGGACCTATGTCATCGATGGTGTCCGGAAAAGGGGATGGTTTGCTTTGGACTTTACCATGGCTGAGCTTCAACCTGTTATTTGTGAGTATAATGATACCACTGCAAACATTTCATTTAAAGCAATCGGATCACTGCGTAAAGCTCTGTACATCTCAGATATGAAGTACACGCCTGCAAACTATTAAAAACTAATTATTATACAAAGACAAAGACAAAGTATAGGCAAACATGCCCCTGCACACACCCAAGGCCATGAATCTCGAAACACATAACAGATTGCGGTTTTCTTTCTTCTTGCTGTTTAGTTTATTATTTTCAACTACTTTTACATTATGAGCATCCTTTTCCTCTGAAGCCATGTATACTCAAGCATTTGGGATTTGAAGCATGATGTAAGCTATACTTCTTAACTGATTATCTAATATTTTGAGCAGTAACACAAGCAATTTGGTCTCGCACCGACAGATTCGATTTTGGTGGATATCCTATCCTAGCTGTCACTGATTTGGTGTCCATTGTCAAGCAGCCTTCTGTTTGGTTGAATGTTCAGGTTCAATTATTGTTCTTGGAACTTAACCGGAATTTATTTTGCTAGTGCTACTGTCACAAGCTAATTTCGTTTTCATGTTTGTAGCATGACATCTTCTACAAAGAACATGGTTTGAACATGAGGAAGTACATACTATCCATCCAAAAGCGTGTGCCTGTGGATTATATCTCATCACCTGAATTGGGTTTCCTCCAAAATGTGTCTGGAAGAGTTCGTCGCAAAACAAAACTTGTGTTTAGGTTTCTTGATAAAGACCTCCTTGACCATTCTATAAACAAAACATATGATTCACTTTTGAGTAACCTAACGTTTATAAAGTCTATTGCATCTGGCATAATGGTGCCTAAGATCTACATTTGGCCAGAGACAAAGGATAATTATCTACTGCCGTCCACATCAATTGTCACAGAAGCCCACAATGCCGGGCTGGAAATATATGCCTCTGATTTTGCAAATGATAGAATTATTCCCTACAACTATAGTTATGATCCATTGGCAGAATACCTAAACTTTATCAGTGACGGTGGCTTCTCTGTTGATGGTGTATTGTCAGAATACCCTATCACTGCATCAGAGGCTATTGGTAAGCTATTAAGTTTTGCATACATGTTAAAGAGTTATCTACAATACTGTTATCGATTTCACCTTTTATCATTGTATTAGCACGTGAACTGCTCCCTCTGTTCTTCTACATATGATATTTTGGACTTGCGCATAGAATCCTCCTATGGAATTTCTTGTCTTCAAACACCTCAAGTTGACATTAAATTGATTGCCCCCTAACCTCCCATTTAGTTTTGTATTCAGAGTGCACTGATCAAATAGATTGGAACCATAGTAGAGTAGAGTTCAAAATAATCTTACCCCATTTTTGAGAGAGCTCTTTTATGGTGCTCCATACTAGCAGGTGGTAGTATGTAGTATAAACTAGATATTAGCAGGGGTATTATGGTAACGTAAAAAATTTATTTTTTCCCAGGCCGCCGGACCCTGTGCTGCCATACAAATGAAAATGAGGTAAAGCAGGAGAGATAGAAACAATGAAATTAAAAATTAAAGATATGTCATAATTACATATCTGCCATTCCAAAATTAAAGATATGTCAAAATTACATATCTGTCATTCTGTTTTTTTCTCATAATACCCCTATACTACCTATGCTACTTATTTCATACTATCTATACTACTAAACACGGTTAATCTAGTCCGTCCGATCTTTATATACTAGTCTTTTTTAAGATTATGTTGTGCCTGTCAAAGAAACTTTGGTATGATATTTAATTGTTTTATGAAGAAGAAAGCAACATGCAGTTTTAATCATTTCAATATCCTCATGTGCAGGTTGCTTTACTAATCTGAATTCAAATAAGACTAATCATGGTATGTCTCATCTGGGAGTAAGACCTACCTTAGTGGTTGTTGCCATGATGGTTAAATGTCTTCTATTTCAACTCAGTTTAATTATTGTAGTGTTTCTATACAGGAGAACCCTTAGTTATCTCGCATAATGGTGCTAGTGGAGATTATCCGGACTGTACGGACTTGGCCTACCATAGTGCAATTAATGATGGCGCAGATGTAATTGATTGTCCTGTTCAAGTGACAAGTGATGGAGTTCTTGTGTGCATGAGTTCTATTAACCTGCTTGATACCACGAATGTTCAGAGAACACCTTTCAGCACTCGTACTTCTATTATTTCAGAAATTCAGGCTGCAGCAGGAATCTTCACATTCAACCTCACTTGGGATGAGCTTAATAGTAATACTTTAAAACGTGAGTTTCTTAATGCTATTTTCTACTAAAAATAAATGGCAAATAACATTACAAATACATGGATGGCTTACAAAGCACAAACTCATAAGTAGCTTTTTGGCTTGCCCTTTTTTACAGCCAAAATATCTTCCCCAGTGAGTAACTATTATCTTGTAAGGAACCCAAGGTACACAAATCAAGGGAAGTTTCTGAATTTATCTGACTTTCTAGCAATTGGAATGGATAAGGATTTGTCCGGTGTCATGATCATTATTGAGGTGATATTTTGCTCAAAGTTTCACTTATTTTGATATGATCTCATAGAGCAGAACTTCGTACCTGAATTTTATCTTTACTATGATTGGTGGGCTACAGATAGTTAACCTTTCAATGTATAGAAGGATAGTCAGCATAATTTTTTATTAAGGAAGAAGACATGATCTGTTTCCCTTGTGGCTGGGAATATTCTATCAATAATTTTCTATATTCTATTAATGTCTGGGAATATCAATATCTTGAAGCTTATCTTAACAAATCCTTTTTACTGCAGAACGCTGCATTTGTGGCAGAGTCATTAGGATTTGACATTGTTGGTTCTGTAAATGCTGCCTTAAGTGCTGCTGGCTATGATAATCAGACAACCAAGGAAGTTCTGATCCAGTCGACAGACAGTGCTGTTCTTATCAAGTTAAAGCAGCAGAAAACAAAATGCAAACTTGTTTACACTCTCCCCTTAGGCATTGGGGATGCTTCTAATTCCTCATTAGGAGACATAAAGAAGTTTGCTGATGCTGTAGTTGTTGATAGGGGATCTGTTTTTACCACAAGCACTGCTTTTATCATCAGACAGAACAATCTTGTGAAAGATCTCCAGTCAGCGGGGCTAGCTGTGTATGCACAGGTGTTCCGGAATGAGTTTGTATCACAACCATTGGATTTCTTCTCAGATGAAACTGTCGAGATCAATTACTATGTTCAATCATTTAATCTGTCAGGCATCATAACTGATTTCCCGAAGACGGTCAGAAGATACAAAAGTAAGCCTTGTTTGCCCTGCTTTTGCCATTAGATTAGGGAGGCGAATATTAGCATTCTTTTGTTGGGTTATTCTGTAATAATAGTATTTTATTAGTAGCTGCAGTATTTACGCTCCTGTTTCTGACACTTGCATACTCTTGTATTGGCAGAAAACACTTGTACAGTTTTGGGAAACGACATACCCAACTACATGCAGCCTGTTGAGGTTGGCTCCCTTGCCCAGTTACTCCAATCCTTTAATAATACTAAAGCCCAGCCGCCAGCTCTTCCTCCAATGCCGACAAGCGTGGATGAGCCACCATTTCCTCCTGTTGCGTCAAGAAATGACTCAGGTGGTTCCTCAAGGGGTGGCGAAAGTCCTTCTGATGCTCACACGGCTACTGTAAGTACTGGTATACTGTCCGTGACAGTTTTCGCAGCACTGCTGATCTGAGTAGCAGACACATGAGGCTGTACGGTACGTGATTGAATGAAGTAAATACAGCCTTCATTGAATTTGGGCAAACTTTGACCAATGATCTGGTGCTCCCACGAATATGTTTTCGTTGATGCTTTAGCCCTTGTTTAGTTCCTAAAAAGCAACCCCAAAGTTCACTATGCAAAAAGAATATTCCCATCACATCAAAATGTCGGCTCATACATAGAGTACTAAATGTAGATGAAATCAAAAACTAACTGCACAGTTTTGTTGTACTCTACGAGACGAACATTTTGAGCCTAATTAATCAATTTTTGGACAATTTTTCACACATACAAACGAAATGCTACAGTGACGCAATGATTACGAAGTAACGCCAAACCTCCAAATCCCCACCCCAAAATAGCCATCTAAACAAGGCCTTAGTATGTGCCAGCATATTGGTTTCTGTGTGTATAGATTCGGCATTGGAAAGGTTATACTACGAGCATGGGGTGTTGATACATTGCTAATGGAAGATGCAGTTCACGGTCTTTGCTCATCATTGCTCTGTATAGATCCTCATTCTGAGTTGAAGAACATATTCCGTGGATTGGCAAGCCTCACGCGTGGAGTCCAGCCGTGGTTGTTACTTGTTACTGATTCTAGCTAGGCCTATTCTTCAAAATACAAGCCTTACCATCCCTTCTGAAGATGTATCTTGTCGTTGACGTACCACTAAGTAGAAGCACTATCCGCTAAGTTGTCTTTTCTCTGATGTAAGTTACTTATAGAGAAAAAATTTCTTAGGACTGAGATTTCCTTGTCGCTAAAGTGAAGAACAGTCTAATAACATATCTCTACTCGCTACTATAATCTCGGCCATGGTATCGAACAATAGCGCATATATATATATATATATATAAGATAGAGTAAGGCCGGGGAGAGAAGAAGGACGAGCGGGGATCCATCGAGATAGTGAGAGGCGAGCAGGGACGACGGAGCTGAGCTGCGAGGGAACGATCCGGCGAGCGGAGAGAAGAACGGCGAGTGGCGCGCGGCAGGCCGGGACGATGGAGCCGAGAGAGTCGAACGGCGAGCACGTATCCGGCGAGATGGCGAGCGGCGGGTAGGGACGACGGCCGCGAGCTGCGAGGGACGAGCCGGCGGGCGGCGAGCGGCTAGGCGGAGAGGCCTGCGAAGCCACCGCAGAGGGAATGCATGCGCAACCGGGAAACGAGACAGGGAATCAGGGATATACGAGCACGTTGTCCAGCACGAATAACAAAGGGATATACGAGCACGTTGACCAGCACGAATAACAAAGCAGAGATGGACGGCCGAACGCAAACGGCTGTGAGCTGAGCCCGCTTTTGCGTAGTACTAGGAAATATGCCGTACGTTGCTACGGTTAAAATAAGCACACGTACCCCGATACCCATAACTCGTGGCCACGTCAGGGTGCACGACTGTCATGGAACCACCTCTCATATATGTGATTGAGTCCCAACAAATTCCAATGCAACTAAAATTAAATTTTTCTTTTTTTTATCCTCAATGTGATTTGCCAATGCAACAAATTCCTCTCGTTCTTAATTTCCCTCTCTCAAAATTCCCCTGGTCAGATGACCGCAGAGAAGACTGGATTTACATTTCCTATCTCCTCCTCCTGTAGTCTTGTCCCACGGAGCTCGCATGATGCAGCCGGCCGCTGCAGACCGCTCCTCGCAAAGCTGATTCATTCTCTCCATATATGCAACGCGGATTAGCTTGGCCGCTGCTTGGCTCCAGACTGCGCTTCTTGCAGCAAGGTGCAGGCAGGCATGCATGCATGCAGATGCTCGAGATGGCCGGCCGCCACGTCGGATGTGACCACGGACGCGGAACGGCCGGACAGCTTCAATTCCCGGATCGCGAGCTCATGGGGCCCCGCGAGTACTACGACTACCGGCTGGCCACCTACTGCAACGTCATGCGCAAGTCCATCCGGCCTCGTCACTCCTTGCCCCCAATGAGCCCATGGGCCAGGCCGGTCGATTCATCTTTTGTTGTTGCTTCTTTGCATGATCCAGTGGTTAATTTCCATGCTCGGTGAAGGAGATGGAGGAGTAGGGGCGAGCGAGACGTCGGAGCCGCTCTAGTGCACCGACGTCGATGAAGATGCACTTATCCGACGCCGACGAATGCAGCTAGCTTCTGGCGCCACCGTAGCCGGCTAGCCGCTAGCTAGGCTCGTTAATTTGTCCCTACTGCCTTTGTTCTGGTTTTACACGTACCAATTCGATTCGACGAGCGAGTCTCCTCTCCAAGTAGATATCATCAATAATCGTCTCACCACATCTGCCCAGACTGACATCGATTCGATTCGATTCATTCATCAACATGCTAAAAAGGAAGAACACAAGGGATATGATGGGCCCTCCAAGACGAGGAGGACTTCTTCGTTTCGCTTGCACGTAGTGTCCACGAGCGTAGATGAGTAGAGGGACTGGCAAGCGCCGCTGCTGACAGATCGAGGAGACGAGATGTCGTCGATATCGATGTAGATCGGCGATGGCTGCTAATTTGTTTGATGGCGCCCGGCGATTGGATGACGCTATGGTACGAAGGGCCAAGGACTCGGCTTTTATATCCTTGGCGTATGGCGTGTGTGCCAACAACTCGGTCACAACGGCCGTGTACGAGTCTAGTTTGATTCAATCAAGGAAAGACGACAGGTGTGCCTCATATGGACCAAAAACTTTTAAGGCAGAATACACGAAGATTTGCTGTGCTGCCCATCGGTGCATCGTGCGTTTACTTCTTCTCTCGTGTACCTCACGACATCGTTATTACTCCAAATATGGAATTAAATTTGCTTGTATGGGTTGCCGGCCGGCCTATGAGAGGGGGGACTCGAGAGTATCTAATCATCACTTTGGAGGTGTGTACTTAGGAGGCCGGGATGAGGCGACGCCTCCGAGTGTGACGGCTCACCCTGGCTCCGGCGGCTCTACGGGAGTCAGACGAGCTCGCTGCCTCGGTCCTAGCTAAGGAGTCTGAGTGCATCATGGCCAAGGAGCATTTGCACAGGGAGACGGAGTTTATCGCGGGGTGTTCGAGTCGGCCGGCGAAGGTGATTCATGGAGTCGAGGTGGCTCGTGGGTCACGTTTCTGGGCGATCGGCGGTGAGGAGTCGGAGTCGGAAGATGAAGAGGTGGGAACTCCGGGGTCAGTGATCTCCATTGATTCACCGGAGATATGGAAGAGAGCTCAAGATGCGGGATTCACGAAGTCACAAGTCCTGGCGGCTGAACAAGAGTTGAGGCTTAGCCCTCGCCGTGGGAAGCCGGGTGCGGGAACCATGGCGTCCAAAGTGATGGACGCCTTGATCCAACGTCGTCCGGCTGGCAATCCATGGCGGGGACCGCTGCCTCTTCCGCGCCGGTCACCACCACGCACCATCGGCGACGTACTCGCAGGACCAAGGTACGTTCCATCTCTGGTCGTCGGCGATTGGCCTCATCCTCTCAGTCTTCCTCTCTGGCGTCGATTCGGTCAGAGCCGGGGCAGGTGACCCCAAGATCGGATCGTGGCGTTCATCCTGGGCGTGAGATGGGGGATGGTTTGAATTCAAAATTCCAATCTCGTGCGTGTGGGCCGGACGTTGACGGGGGCCCAGGACAGAACGTGAGTCCTTCGCGATTCAGGCTAAGCCCGGCAGTGCCGTACCGGCCTACTCCGGGGCTGGTGGCTTTGTTCGCGAGGACCGGGACGGCAGCCCGGAACCCTAGAGCAATTCACGCCGCTGCCGCACAGTCACACGGTCGTACATACGCGCAAGTCGTGCGTCAGGCGGTGATGGACAACGGTGGGCGCGGCGGCGCGACGAACCGAGGAGGAGGCCAGACTAATGGACAGGGAGGTCTATTTGGTTGTGGTGGCTTCCAAGGTACTTTCCATCCGGGGCGCGGCGGCGGTTTCACTGGCCACGGTGGTGCTAATCGCTATCTGGGCGGGCGTTATGCTGGACGCGGCGCTGATGGCCGGAGGCCGTCAGGTGGCCGAGGTTTCCCAAGCAATCACCAGTATGGCAGCAGTAACCAGTCGGGTGGCAATCTACATCACGGTGGTAATCATCAGCAGGCCGGCAACAATTTGCAAGGCGACAACAATCAGCAGGGTGGTAGAGGTGCTGCTGGGACAGGGTTGTCTGGGCAGGGAGGTGCTGGGCAAGGCGCTCCTGAGCAGGCTTTGTCAGCGACTACTTTGTTCCGGTCGATGTTAGCATCGTCTTCGGCAGATCAGGCAGCGCAGGCGGCCAAATTGCTGCAGCAAGCATTTTCGTTGATGCAAGGTGGGGGCATCGGTGGAAGCAAATGAAAAGGTTCAGGGCAAAATTCCGCTGGCTGAGGGGAGTACGAAGGTGGAGAAGGCTCAGGCACAACACAAGGGTGCTGGTAGTAGTGAGATACCAGAATCCTCGAGCATGGGAGCATCTAAAGTATCTGGTAAGCTGCCCTATTGCTACCGGTGTTATACGAAGGGACATGGCATGGCAGATTGTACTACTGTTTTGCATTGTGAAATATGTGACAAGAATGATCATGCCAAGGTCAGGTGCCCACGGTTCAGAGCAGAGAAACCCTTTGCCCAGACTTGTGGATATGCAGTTGATGGATTGGGTTTCTATTATATTCCAGTACCCAGTTCGCATAAGCATAGAGGGGAAACTAAAACCGGAGTCATCAGGGTAAATGGTGGGACTCTCACATCAGCAAATGTGACATTAGAGCTCGAGCGGTTGATCCCAGGACAATGGAAGTGGGTGGTGCAGGAGACATCGCCTAATACTTTTAGGGCTGTGTTTCCCACAAGGGCTGAATTACAGAGAATGGTGGAGTGGGGGGTTCTTCATACCAAATTCCTGAACACGACGATGTCGATTGAGGAGTTCGGTGGAGGCCAAGCAAAAAATGTTCTGCCTGTAATATGGGTTCAGTTTAATGGATTACCTGATGACTTGAGGGAATATGAGGTTATCTGGGCGGTTGGTTCGATTCTAGGTGTGACTAAGGAGGTGGATATGAGTTTCACAAGGAAGTATGATAGATGCCGTGTTCAGATTGCAGTCCTTGATCCTAATATCATTCCGCAATTTGCGAATGTGGCTATTGGGGAGGGTTTATATGAGCTGCAATTTATGGTTGAGGTTAACACGGATGACAGCAACCCGGTTCCGATGGATATGGATTCCGGTGCTGGTGGAGGCTTTGATGACAACGGGCATGCAAAGCAGGACGACAATGGGTCGAACAACAAGGCCAGAGGGGGAGAGAAGAAGGATGTTGCTGAGCGGAATGGTTCTGATAATTCCTCGAAGCGGTCGCAGTCACAACCTAATGCAAAAACATACTGTTTAGCAGCTGATCTAGGTGTTGTTGGTGTTGGGCGGCTGGTGATAGGGGACCCTGTTGGATTGGTTGCCCCGGTGGGACCGCTGTCCGATGGGGAGGCTGCTGATTTGGCATGGCAGCAGGTTGAGCTGGGTCATGTGCTGCTGCAGAATGGACAGGGGGAGCTGTCGGACGCAGCGGAAGCAGTATGGGGGGATATGTGCCCTATGTTAGAGGAGACAACGGGGACTGGCAAGGATGCAGCGGCCCTAGCGGCTATCCCGGAGGCTCAGGACCCCAACCTTCGACGTAGCAAACGTCGGGCGGAGTCTACTGGGGAGGACTCCATGGAGTTGGCTATGAAACGCAAGGCTGCTGCAGATCTGCCTACCAAAGGTATGCATAAAACTCTGTCTTTTTTACAGTTTCCAGATAATTTGATAGCTGATAATTTTAGTGACCTTGGCATACGGTTAGGCACTGATGATTCCAGCATTAAAAAGTTTGTTTCTTTTATTAAGCAAGTAGAGGAAAAAAGATTAGAGGATAGGCGATTAGGGATAAGATGGTAGAGATTTTTGATAAAGAGGAAAAGTGTTTGGCAGAGGAAGAGGAAGTCGAGGTTTTTGTTTTGAATCATATATGTGGTGAGATCATGGATGAGGTGATGGATTCCAGTGGTGATCCTCTTGATCATACTACTGTGTTACCAATTCAAAAATCACCGATATCCAAGAATAAGAAAAAGTCTCCCACTCCAAAAAAGAAATCCAAACGAATGTCCAAATGAAATGTGTTTTTTGGAATTGTAATGGGTTTAAGGATGTGAAAAAACATAGATTTCTGTCTGAGATGGTTAGAGAACAAAACCTTAGTTTCATTGCCATATCAGAAACAGGGAGGAGGAGCTTTTCCGATCCATTCCTGAGAAATATGTGTGGCGGGAAAAATTATATTTGGCATTGTAAAGAACCGCAAGGACGATCTGGTGGCATCTTGTTGGGAATTGACTTGGATGTTTTCCACATCGGAACAATTGATGAAGGGGACTACTATGTGAAGTTTCACTTGTGCAACAAAAATGATGGCTTCAAGTGGGCTTTAGTAGTAGTGTATGGCCCTGCGCAGTCTGAATTTAAAGAGGGCTTTTTAACCGAGTTAGCACATCTGTGCAGCCATGAAAATCTACCAGTCCTTATAGGTGGTGATTTTAACATATTACGGAACCAGAACGAGAAAAACAATGACAATTTTGACCATCGTTGGCCGTTTCTTTTTAATGCCGTAATTGATGGTTTAGATTTGAGAGAGTTAGATATGTCGGGCAGAAGGTACACTTGGGCTAACTCGTTGCAAATTCCCACATACGAGAAGTTAGACCGTGTCTTGATGACTACGGAGTGGGAACAAAAATTTCCTATGTCCACTATTATTGCATTAAATCGAGATATTTCTGATCATACTCCATTACTTCTTAACACCGGCGAATCATCTTCGGTGTCCAACCAGCCTGCGTTTAAGTTCGAGCTAGGCTGGTTACTTCGAGATGGTTTCGTGGAAATGATAAGAGACGTATGGATTAATGAAAATAGTGGCGCTACACCAATGGAACGATGGCAATCAAAAATCCGGAAGGTTCGCCAATACTTACAGGGTTGGGCAAGAAATGCAAGTGGACATTATAAAAAGGAGAAGAAACAGCTGCTCGATCGGCTTGATAGCCTTGACAAAAAGGCACAATCTTGTCTCCTGTCTTCCCAGGAGATTGATTTGAAAAACTGCCTCCATAATAGATTAGCAACTTTATTGCGACAAGAAGAAATAAAGTGGTACCAAAGGGCAAAGGTGAAGGAGTTACTCGAGGGGGACTCCAACACAAAGTATTTCCAGCTTGTAGCGAATGGAAAGCATCGAAAGACACGTATATATCAGTTGCAGGATGGGGACACGATAATTAGTGGTGATGACGAGTTGAAACAGTATATTACCACTTATTATAAAGGCTTATTCGGTCCTCCGGAAGGAAATGATTTCCAGCTAAACGAGGACCGAACTGAAGATATTCCCCAAGTTTCAGCAATTGAAAATGAGATTCTTGTATCGTTGTTTTCAGAACAGGAAGTGAAGGAGGCAGTTTTTCAAATGGAACACAATAAAGCTCCTGGACCGGATGGTTTCCCAATCGAATTCTATCAAGCGTCTTGGGACTTCATAAAGGAGGACTTGATGCTTTTGTTCCAGGAATTCCATAACGGAAATCTTCCTTTATATAGTTTGAACTTTGGTACAATCATACTGCTCCCAAAATGCAGGGAAGCGATAAAAATTCAACAATACAGACCAATCTGTTTGCGAAACGTGAGTTTCAAGATCTTCACGAAGGTGGTTACGAATAGAATTTCGTTGGTGGCCCAAAAGGTTATTAGCCCTACACAAACAGCCTTCCTGCCTGGAAGGAATATCAAGGAAGGAGTAGTGGTCCTTCATGAAACAATACATGAGATGCATAGGAAGAATCAGAGTGCAGTTATATTTAAGATTGACTTTGAAAAGGCCTATGATAAGGTCAAATGGCCCTTTGTACAACAAACCTTTAGGATGAAAGGTTTTTCACGGAAGTGGAGGCAGTGGATTGAGGCGGCCACACAATGGGGTCATGTGGGTATTAAAATAAATGATCAGGTCAGACAAAACTTCCAGACCTGGAAGGGCCTTAGACAGGGAGATCCTCTATCACCGATTCTTTTTAACATTGTGGTGGATATGTTGGCCATTATTATAACCCGAGCGAAAATAGAGGGACAAATATCTGGTGTTGTTCCGCATTTGGTTGATGGTGGGCTATGTATCATACAATATGCGGATGATACGATTCTTTTTATGGACCATGATTTTGCCAAGGCCACAAACATGAAGTTGTTGTTGTGTGCATTTGAGCAATTATCAGGCCTTAAAATTAACTTCCATAAGAGCGAGTTATTTTGCTTCGGTCAAGCTAAGGAGTGTGAGCAGCAATATGCTGAGATATTTGGGTGCCAATCTGGTGCTTACCCATTTAGATATCTTGGCATACCGATGCATTATAGAAAGCTTAGCAACTCAGACTGGAAGGTGATAGAGGAAAAGTTTAAAAAGAAGCTGTCAAGTTGGAAAGGAAAGCATATGTCTGTAGGAGGGAGGCTAGTGTTCATTAATTTGGTTCTTTCTAGTTTAGCTGTCTTCATGCTATCCTTTTTTGAGGTACTGAAAGGGGTTCTGGAGAAGTTAGACTACTACAGATCGAGGTTCTTTTGGCAATCAGACGATCATAAGAGAAAATATAGATTAGCCAAATGGAACATCCTATGCCAACCGAAAGAATTGGGGGGGGGGGGGGGGGGGTTAGGTATTAAGAATTTGGAGATACAGAACCAGTGTTTGCTAAGTAAATGGTTGTTTCACCTCATTAACGGGGATGGGATTTGGCAACAACTTTTGAGGAAAAAGTATTTACGCTCTTAAACCATCACTCAAGTTCAAAGGAAACCAGGTGATTCCCATTTCTGGTCAGGACTGATGAAGGTAAAACATACCTTTACCAACTTTGGTTGTTTCCAGTTAAATGATGGACACCAAGTCAGGTTCTGGGAAGACAAATGGTTAGGAAATTTTACCTTGAAACAACAATACCCATCTTTGTACCGTGTGGCCAGGAAGAAAAACAACACAGTAGCCTCGGTTTTTTCGACTGTTCCTCTAAACGTGTCTTTTAGAAGATCATTAGTGGGCCAGAATTTAAACCTTTGGCATAATTTGGTGAGTCAGATTAGCTTTGTGCATCTGAATGACAGAAGAGACACCTTTAGGTGGAACCTCAGCCCTTCAGGTTTATTTTGTGTTAAAACAATGTACAGGGCTCTCATCACTAATGGGAATGTGCCTCGCAACACGCATATTTGGAAACTCAAGGCCCCCCTAAAAATTAAGGTATTTATGTGGTATGTGAGAAATGGTGTTATTTTGACCAAGGATAATTTAGCTAAGCAGAATTGGAACGGGAGTAAATTATGCTCATTCTGTTCTGAGGAAACGATCCAACACCTATTTTTTTATTGTCATATGGCCACATTTCTTTGGCGTGCCGTTCAAATTGCTTTTAATATTCCTAAACCACGTAGCTTCAATTATATGTTCACTAATTGGCTAGTAGGTTTGAACGTTAAGAAAAAAAGATAACTGTTGGTCGGTGCCTCGGCCTTATGTTGGGCATTATGGCTAAGTAGGAATGATTTGGTCTTTGACAAAACCCCAAAAAAATCTTACTTGCAGGTACTGTTCAGAGGAACTTATTGGCTTCGATTCTGGGCGCAGCTACATCAACTTGAGCAGGACCGTCAAGTAATAAAGGATGCTTGCCAGGTATTGGAAGTCTTGGCCATGCATGTGAAGGATGCTTGCCAGGTATTGGAAGTCTTGGCCATGCATGTGTTTGCTCACCATGGGTGGAGGTTTAGTCATAGGATTGCGAGCTGATTCCTTCATCGTTTGTATGGTGTGGTTTCTTTGATTAAACCGTGAGTCCGCAGACGGAAGTGCTGCGTTTTGTAAACATTGGCTGTAGCCTTTTGGCCAAGGCCGGGTATTAATTTATCCATTATCTAAAAAAATGAGAGGGGGGACTCCGCAGGCCTAGTTCAGATCGAGTTCGGAAGGCCCATAATGAACATGTGTTGGATTATATTAGAACTAACGGACGACGTGCGAAGAAGTGGATTTGGCAGAACTCACCAAGATTTTGTCACACCCGGTTTTAGGAATAAAACCAGATGCATCTCATATGTGCGCCAGGATCAAGTTTACACACATATGGTAGACGTCACAAGTGAATATCCATAACCATGCATACGAAAGAGTATTAAAGTATATTTATTACAATCTCAGAGTTGACACAAATGTCATAGCGGAAGAATTAAATAAACGTTTAACTAAATGAAACGAAATAACTCCATCTCCACAGGCAGTTGACTGAAGGACTCGCCTAGAACTCCTCAAAATCAGTAGTATAATCCTCAAAATTCTCCCAATCTGAGCAGCAGTCCGAGTGTGGTCGATGCAATATAAATAAACAAGCGTGAGCACATGTCGTACTCAGCGAAGTATGGAAATAAATGACATGCTAGGCTTTATAAAGTGGAAGGCTGAAAGGATAACAACATTAAGCAATTTTAGTTGGTCAAAATTTATTAAGCATCTATTTACTAGCAAATATAAGTATATACCAACCACAATTAAATAATAACAAAAACCCATCAAATTCAGGTAACCACAATTTAGATCATATTTTGATAGATTAATCATGTGAGGGTCCAGGCTGCTCATGACCGTGAGCACGGCTGTTATAACAGTTTTACACTCTGCAGAGGTTATACACGTTCACCATAAGCCGTGATCCCCATTGCCCGAAAGCATGACCCTTCCCACACCACGTGGACCGAATACTGGGTTTCACTACGAGACCTTTACAAAAATACTCTAACAAGTGATAGTTCGCTAAGGCTTCCGGTTCAGGAGCAAAGCATAACCCTCCCTAGTGAGTCGCGTATCTTAGCAAAGCCTACCGCTCAAGAGGACCGGGCTATACCTCGTCAACCGCCGTACCTCTTGCCCCTTTCGGGTACAACTATCCCAAACCAGAATACCTAATTAGTCAGTCAAAGCCAGAGCCACATAGCACTTATGGTTGCACTGTTTTCCTGGGTGGTCGCTCCATGTTCCAATTAAAAGATGTGATCTTGTAATTATTATATTAAAAGATAATAATGGAACATAGAGTAGGGGTTTCATTAGACCAATCCCAGTTGAGCAACTAAGCATCATCTACCAGTCAAAATTAGTTATATAACCCAGCTGCAAGGTATGGTAAAAGAGACTAGAAAATCCTTAATGGGACCCAGCAATATTAATGCAAGCGGTAAATAAACAGTGTAATTAAAATGCATGTCATTTAGGTACAAACGGGCATGATCAAGGAATACTTGCCTTCTTCCCAACCCTGCTGCTGCTCAAACTCTTCAACAACTGGTTCTTCAAACACTTCCTCGAACGGCGCGTTTCCTATACGCATCACACGAACACATACAAGAAAACAATACAATAAATAAGAAACAGTACACCAAACAATCCCAACAGAAGAAAATAACAGCACAAAACTATTCTACGCATTACCACGAACGCGTGAGCGCGAGAAACACTAAAATCGGAGTTAAAACGCAAAAGATATGAGTTAAACAAGATCAAAGATATAGACATTTCGGGACGTTTAGAAGTAAATATTGGAGTTAAGAATTATTATATAGGAGGGATGTGAGCAAACCGTGATTTTCATGAAAAGGATTAATATATTACAGAAACGGAGCAATGATTTGTAAACTGGTCATTCCAACACAGATACTATGGCATCATCGGGTTGTACTAGACAAAGCAAGATGGTAATAGTATATTCAGATTATTATGGTAGATAAAAGTGTGAGCTGCGTTGCATGGCACTAGGCAGCTGCACCACTCAGGTAATTGATAAGCATGTTGGATGCTTACGTGCATGAAGGTGAAAGGAAACTGGCTGTTGTTTAGCACGACACAAATTAATTTTGCCAGCAGTTTGCTTAGGGGAATAAAATATTACGGCAAGCTAGAGATTAGACTGACAGCAGCTCAGCATGCGGTAGGAATTGAAGGTCGTGCAGCACGACAGCGTGCGACTTATAGATGGCATGGAATACAGAGAGGAGAAGAACGTGGGATCAGAATACGAAGGTCCTCACCAGCGGCGGCGACAACGACGGCGGCGGAACCAGAAACGTGTAGAGATTAAACTGAACGAACACCGCCGATCTTCCCGTGAACGTGTCCCTCCTACCGCGCAGCTCGGCGACGTAGTCAGCGCGACGGCGTGTTCACGGCAACTCGTAGATGCTCCAGGTGCTGGCAGCTTGGCCTATTAGCGGCGCTGGCGGAACAGATCATCGGCGGCGCGTGCATGCTTCGTCTTGGCGGCGGCGAGCGAGCAGTCTAGGGCACAAGATAATGCGTAGACTTATTTTGGAAAAAGGGCACCAGTTGGTGAACGCCTTCAGGTTTGTACGTGGCCAATTGGGCCGGGCCTGGTCGGTTCGTTGTCCGTTCAAGAGATGGCAGGTAGGACTCAAGTTCGAGCCCCTGCTTGCGCTTGTTTGCGGATAGGAACTGAGGCTCTGACGACGCGTGGTAACACAAGCAGAGAAGACAGGAAAATAATTTCGATGGCCCCTTAATGAATGAGCTTGCATGGCCTCCGCCTACTAAATTGAGGGATAGTACTACGGGAAATATAGATAGAGATTTGGCCCAACAATCCAAGGCAGCAGAAGACCAAACTGGAACTCGTCAGGGATAAAGAAGGGGTTTTCTTGGTAATGAAAATTTAGATAACTGAATAAAGGGATTATTCTTCGGATCAAGAATGGTGAACACATGCTAGGGATATACGGTAGACATCCTAAATATTTCGATGAAGGAAAACGTCCAATTACTATATATGCATGACATCACCCGTTACTTAGCAATAAAATAATTTAAGCTGCAACGGTGGTGAGGAAAAATTAGCTTGCCCCTAACCTTATAGATTTTCAGGAGCTGAGCGAGGGAAACCTCTACTGCCTGCGGCCAATACTCTCGTCCACAATCAGCAAACTGCAATGCATGGCAGTGCTCTAATTGTCAGCACCGAGTAGAAAAAGAGGAGTTCGATGGGATCGGAGCAAGACTTACGTAGAAAACATGACGAGATTGATCAAGGGCGCTTGGGAAAACGCAGATACGCAGGATCAGCAAGCCTTCTCGTAGGAACGCAGGATGAACACTCGATCGGCCGACCATGGCACGGCGAGCAGCGCCATGACCTCCGCTCGCCCGCGATGCTCCGGATGGCAGCTTTGCCGTGACGGCAACGGCGAAGAAGATCTTTGGCGGTGACTGCTGGGGTTCAACTTTGGCATGGGCGTGGCGCGTAGAGATGGTGGTGGCTCTACAGGAGCGGCAGCTGGACTTGCAGCAGTGCACGGGTTCGAGACCAGCAATACGGAAAGGCGATAGAAACCTGCAGGGCGGAGCTCACCACGGGACTATATGACGACTGACGACGACGGGAGGAGATCAAACTCGACGAGGATGCATTTGCATGGCTTCAGTTTGATCTTCTCGTGGACCTGCTCCCCTCACAGCAGCTCGACGGCGGCGCCCTCCGATGGCCTTGATGACAGCTCGATGAAGCTCGGCTGCTCGGGTCAGGGATTGCCCTCGCCGGCCGTGACCGATCGACATGACTGGTCATTGATGCTCTGGCCGGCTCTCTTCCCCTACAGCGCGGCTTGCTCGAGTTGCGGTGGCGGCGCGACTTAATCGAGTTGGGCTTGAACTCGGCCTCAACGATTTTAGCTACTGGGCCTCACGTAAGAAATTAAAAGAACGTGGGCTAGCTGGTTTGTCGGATCAAGATTGATACAGGCTTTGCCTAATATATGTACGTAGAGAAAGCAAAAGAAGCAGGACTCGAGTGGTCAATTTTCACGTGAACAGCAAGGTGCAGAGAGGGTCAAGGATCAGCAAATCCGGGCTGTTGAATTGCTCATGGACTTCACGTGTAAAGAAGAAGGGTAGAGATTTACATGGTTAGCTGATCGGGCTAGAGTGACTTGTAGAGATGAGCAGAGGCAACGATACGACGACAGGTTACGGAGGTAGGTACGTTTCGATGTTCGTATGGACATGCTCCTTGTCGTAGCTCGAGACGACGGATGCTTGTGGGCCTTGGGGCGTTGTCGTCCAGAAGCTCGTTGCAGTGCCAGACTGGTGTTGTGCAGAGAAACCGGCGACGAAAGAGGCTTTATAGCTAGCGTGAATCAGCTCAAACCTCGGCGTCGGAGAGGCAACGATGACGGCCGGCGACGAAGAAGAGTGGAGCCGGTGACCTTTTGGCAAGACTCCCGGTGTGGGTCTCGACGAGAGAGGAGCGGTGAGCGGGAAAGGATTAATAAATCCTAGAAAAATTCAGAATGTTGCTATAATTAATAAAATTATTAATTTAGGCATTAATAAATTAGTAAAATTATTTAATATGATATTTAAATTGGTAAAAGGCTAGAAATTCCAATTAAATCATAGAAAAATTTATTTAGGTATTAATAAATCCTAGAAAAATTTAGAATGTTGCTATAATTTAATTGTGATGAATTTTAGGGTGTTACAGATTTGTTCGTCGCCACCCAAGGACCAGCCTCTGCCACCACCCCCAATCATGGGGCCTCAACCGGAACCACCATCGCCATCCGCCGGAATCGGTCTCGCTTGTCCGCCGTCTTATCCTGACCCAGATCTTGGCTCCACGCCGGCGGATCCTCCACCAGCACTAGCATCGCCACCCAAGGCGGGCCGACTCCCGGCCATGGTGTTGGTCGACCGCTCCGTGGGATTCGTCTGTCAACTCCAAGCCTTCATCCAAGAAAAATTAGGATGGCCTTCGCCGGAGGAGGCCATAAAGCTTAACTCCATCCACGAGAGGTATATGGCCGTCAGAAAAGAGGTGGCCCGGTACCAGGAGCATGTCGAGGAGCCGGCGTTCAAGATGCTGCGCGACCGCCGAGCCTCCCGCCCCAGCGCCGTGCGCAAGGAGCCGCTGGCCTTCTTGCCCCGGCTGCGACGGCGCCGCTGAGTTGGGGGAAGAAGATGACTTCGACAAAGAGGAGGCCGCCTACTTCCGTGACATGCTGGAAGGCACCGAGCCTTTCGTCTCCCAGGTCGCCCACGCCCCCGGCGTCACCTCCTTGTCCCTCAACATCGCTTGGCCACCAGAGCGTCCCCTCACCATTAAACCCATCACCGGCTGCCACAGGAGCTTGCTCCTCCTCAGCCTCGGCAACTGCAGCCACGGCAACCATGGCGTTCCTGGCTTCTACATGGTTTATACACCCGGGCCAACTCCGTCGCCATCGTCCCGCGCCTCATGCACCTCTCCATCGCCATGGTCCCAAGCTTCATGCACGTCACCTCCTGGTCCCATTGCCACATTGCACGCCGGCCAAGGGGCGCCGCAACATTGGGCGCCGCCGTCCTGTGCCTCAACACCACCAAGAAGCACACCGCAGGCTACCTCCTTGCTGAGCTACTCCTCCGCATAGACCAGCAGAGCCATCTCCCCACAAACAAGGCCACTCTCTTCTTGTGGGAGTCGCTCTCCATGGCCGGCATGTCGCAAGGCTCCGCCGCCGCCGCCGCCAAGTGGATCCCCAAGGAGGTGGTGCTCCCCCTTCCCTTTCGCAAAGACCACATCTCCTTCCAAGCAGACATATATGGCGTTCGCAGTTGGACCCACCTCGCTCTGCTGGGTTGACCTTATCACAGGGATCTTGCTCTACAACCACACTGCTCCTCGTGATGATAAGCAGCAATTCCACTTCATCCCATTGCCCTCTGGGATGCACACCACTAGCAATCTGGAGGATACATGGCCAGAGGAGTACCGCTCCATGTGCTGCATCAACCAAGAAACCTTCAAGTACGTCTCAATGGAGGGCTTCAACCAAAATGGCATCGCCATGGCCGACGTGACGCTCAGGACATGGATTCTGAAGAACCCCCGGAGTCGGACCAAATCGCAGTGGCTGCATCCTGAATCAGTCCGCATTGGAGATCTCTGGCACAACCCACTTTACAATGATCTGTCACTGTTGCCCCGTTTTCCAGTCATCAGCACGACACGGGCTCATGTCGTCTACCTCTCGGTCATTAACTTCAGGGACAGTCGCAAGTACCAAGGGCTGGTGGAAGCCACTGAACTCTATGTACTTGGCATCGACATGCTTCGTCAGGGTGTTGTGTCTGCGTTCAGCGCCCCTTCTGAATATGGAGCTGTTCCACTCCTCAGCCTTTTTACTTCTCACTTTACCCGCTACCTAAACCAGGTACCCCCCCTCTTTTTTCTTACTAATCAGTGTGAAAGCAATCCACAGTTCAGCTGTTTGCTTCGGCCAATCTTGTTTTTTAATGTTTTGTTACTGAATTATTCTGCTCTTAAAAGTAGCTGCAGTTGTAGTTAAAGTCTTACAAATCAAGAAAGGGTCTGCCACCCAAAGTTTCTAGTTTCAGAAATCTACTATCAAATCAACTGGGTACTTTAATACCACCAAAAGATGTCGCCGTTACAAATCTATCCTACCAAGCTAACAAGCAGTATATTCACGTTCTTCATCTTCCACCGAGCAACACGGAAGATGGGGAAAATTTGTAGTATGGCAAAATAACTAAGCATACAAAAAATAGAGGGTCATATGTAGTAACAATGTGGGACTAAGAGTTACTAATTAGTACAGTGTGTTTCGAGATGGATTTTTATAATTTGTAAAAACTGCATTGAATAGGTAGTTGTCTGAACTCCTGCTTCCGTCTAAAAAGCACTCGCAGATGCCTTATTCGTCATTTTGTGATACAATGAGAAGAACTATTGGTAATCATAAATGGAAATCTGACAGATAAGGCCTCCATTGTAGCAAATGTTGTATTGCAGAACGGCGTTTACTTATCATAGAGAATGGTGCAGTTTGGCTCTTGTGTTTCTTTAGCTTCAGTTTGGACATCAATGTCCTTGTACCTTGTTACAGCAGCATTGTGAAACTTTTTTGTGTTTATGGGATTGCGTTATAATCCTCTTCTTGTAGTGGAGCTGGAATATTTTATGTGGTCTCTGTAATTTGGTTGGGGGTCCTAACATCAGCACCTGTCACCTTTCGTAAAAAACTGACATCTCGTTTCTCATCACATTTTGTTTTAACTGACATCTTGTTTCTTCAGACAACGGGTGATTTGTACAAGGGGGGCCCACGGGGGAAAGAGCTTGGAGAATCAAGGAGTGACCCTGCCGCGTGGACTTCTTTGTGGATTTTCAGGGTGGAAGAGGCTGTTATGGAAGACACAGACCGATTCAAGAAGTTTGCAGGGGGGAATGAGGGAACAAGAGGGGGAAATATCATGAGGGAACAAGAGGGGGGATGAGAAGAAAACTGAAGGAATTGAGCAGGGTGGTGGAGATGGGCCCCAACGTTTTGCTGCATGTTACTGGAGCTATTCCCAGACGTAGGTCTGCAAGGTGTATCCGGCCGTCAGTATCATCAATCTCTCCAGTGCTGGGTTTGCAATGCGTGCTGGATGAAACTGAGAACTAGGACGCTTCTTGGTTATTGTTGTTTTTTTGGGAGAAAATCTGTCCATTAATGGAAAATTAGGTAATTGATCTGATGTATCCTTGACTGGTTTCTTAACTAGCAAGCTTGGATGGATCGATGTTACTGTGACTACTAAGTAAAACAGCCACAAGAACTTTTTTTCCCGCGCCTTGCTCATGTCGCAAATGACCGATCTCCCACTTTTAAGGTTCCTCTCCTGGTCGGCATCATCTCGCTCAACCTCCCAGCGCCACCACAGACAGACCCGATGCTCCTCGTCGGCCCGCTCCCCTAGCCTCCCTCTGTTGTGACTGACCCACGCGGAACAGCAGCGGAGGATCGGAACACGGCAGCTACCGCGCTCCCGGCGGCAACCCTGCAACTCTCGCCGGACATGAGACATTCTTTTCCAGCCACATGCGGCGTGTTTCTTTACTCCCCGATTTTTTTTCAAAAGGAATCTTACATGAAGTATTAAATGAAGTCTATTTGTAAAACATTTTTAGGGACGAGTATAACTTTACGCGACGAAACTAATGAGCCTAATTAGTCTATAATTTGCTACAGCAATGCTAAAGTAACCATCCTCTAATCGTGCAGTCAGAGGCCTTATTAGATTTGTCTCGTGAATTAATCCAGGTTGTGAAGATAGTTTTATAAACTGACTTTATTTAATATCATTAATTATTGATCAAACGAAATGGAAAAAATTTCGCCGCAAAGAAACACGGCCCCCTAAGTCATCGAGATGCTCCCTGCCACGTACAGGCCGACCTCGACGTCCGCGGCCGCCGTCAGGTAGAAGAATGCACCATGATATGTATATCCCCATGCCTATAGAAGGAAAGCACCATGAATAATCCTTTGGACTCTTTATGCAACAATAATCGTATGAACTTCCTGCTGCGCTAGCTTCCTGTAGATAGAATCACAGAAGTAAACACTGTGCTACCGTATGTTATACCAAATAGTGTAGTGTATTCTCCATTTGTCATATTTATATGGTTTAGCTGGCTGGCTCGTGGCTGGTGCTGGTTTGTGCAGATAGAAAAATACAGCTGGCTGACTGCTGATAAGCCAGCCAGGCGAACAGGTATACATAATCTCTTATTGTTAACTCACAAGAGCATCCATAAAATGAAGAATGCAATTCACGGGTACAGTTTCAATTCAAAAGATGAGAAATAGTAAAAGAGAAATTGGGGCACAATCAGTGCTGCTGCGATAAGCAGGCCATATATGCTAGCCAAGTTGCATTTGGTCGGGGTCAGGGGTCGCCTGAGAGTCCAAGTTGTGAGAATGAACTGGCCGATGGGGCAGTCTGGTTTGTAGCTGTCGTGCATGCATGTCGTCAATCGACTCGATGCAGCACATGGAGCGGTACGCATCCGGCTGCTGCCACTCCGGCCGGCCTCCTCGGCATTCATCCTCAGCTCAGCGGCTATCTGAAATGTGATTGTAGACGAGGATCCCTGTGTGAAGGGCGGGAGTGAGGTGGATATATGAGACTGCAAACGCCATGTCTGCTTGGAAGGAGGTGCGCGCAGAATTGAAGGTGGGCTTGGCCGCCTTGTCGTCGTCAGCAGATTGGGCTACAGGAGGCCGGCAGCAGCACCTCCCTCTGGACCACGCACGACTCCCAGATGAAGAGGTGGGCCCATGAAGGATAGCCAACGCCGGCAACATGACCTCCGTGAGGAGGTGGCTCATCTCCTCACGGATGGCCCCCGGCCGGCCCTGTCGTGGCTATCCTCTCTCCCTCCTGCCGCCTGCTCCACGCCGAGAGGGGCAATAATTTTATATAGATTCTAATGTCTTCGTACTAATAATTTTACCGAATTGTATATCGAAAGATTGTCATGTCATACCCTTAAGCAAAATCCTAGGTCCGCCACTACTCCTCAAGTGTTCCTTGAAGTCCATGATATCACCTTCCCACCTGGTCACCGCCTGGCTTAGTCACACGGAACGATGCGGCCCGGAACTTCGTCCCCGAACGAGGGACGGGAACGACGCGGGACGAAGCATGGTTCGTTGGAGGAACGTGATCCTCGTACCTCGCCCTTCGTCGCTGGAACGCCCGCCTCGTATGCATCGCGTGTGCCGCTGCGGCGCTGCCTCCGCACGGTCTTCGGCGGGGGGCGGCTAGGGCGGGACGCGGGAGGCGACGGGAGGGCGGGAGGCGACGGGGGAGCGGAAGCGGTGGCGAGCGAGAGGGCGGGACGCGGGAGGCGACAGGCAGGCAGACCGGCGGAAGCGGCGGCGAGCGACTGAATGGATAAGGAGAGAGAAAGAGGAGCAGGAGACCGAGCCGTCGGTCGATGGAGGAAAATGAATGATTTCATTTTTTCATTTGAGCCCTTTGACTTTGTTGATATTAAAAAAAATCCTTATTGAATGAATTCCTTTCATAGAAGTTCTAAAATTGTGTATAACCTTAGTTGATCATGTTGTTGATATGACAATGACTACATAAATTTTGATATCGTTCCGGACTATCGTCCCAAAAATTAATGAAACACGTTCCGTCCTTCGAATAAACGTTCCTACGAGGTATACCGTCTTCGTACCATAATTTTACAAACCGACGTTTCTAGTCCCGCGTTCCCGTTTCTCGCGCCCATCGTTTCGGGAACTTTTGTGACTAAGCCGCCTGGTTCTCACACACCCAGATCTCATGAGCAACCTGGTTGATGAGCCTGAAGTCATGGCTCACCAGGACCAGACCGGGCCCCATCCCACTCGTTCAGCGCCTCCGCCAGGGAGTCGATGATCTCCATGTCAAGATGGTTCGTCGGCTCGTCCAGCAGCAGCAGCAGCAGCTGTGGCTGCCTGCTGTATGCCAGACACGGCTCCTCTGCCCGTCCGACGGATTCCTCATCGGCATCACCTGAGCCTTCCCCGACAGCCCAAACTTGCCGACCGCAGCTCGATCTCATCCTCTCTTCCTCGGTCCCAGGGTATTCCTTCATCATGTACTGCAGGCAGAGCCGACATGTCCAGGCCGGTCCAGCTTCTCCGCCAGATGCTGATGGAACTGCGCGATGCGCAGGTGGTTGTGCCGCCTCACCATACCATCCAATGGAGCCAGAAGCTCACCTGTCATCAGCTTCAGGAATGCGATTCTAGAGTCCAGATCAACACCAAAGTCGAGCTTCTTGTACAGCACATGTTCTCAGTTATTTTGCCATGTCACAAAAGCTACAATATCGAGCCACAAAAGCAGCAAAAGCTACGATTCCCCAAAGCCGCTGCTCACATGTTCCTGGACGATCATATGCAGCCGGCTTTGCATCATGCTGGATGAAGTGTAAGCTGGGAGGTGGAGATGGTAGAAGCAGGTTTGCGAAGTGGGGAGATGGTCGCGGGACCTGGAGGCCCTGTATATGAACAGCCTGCAACCCAGCCCCAAGAAACCGTCTGACGGCAACCACTTCACTGAGGTCCAGAAGAAGAGTAGCCTCCCCTGCTGTTCAACCGTCATGTTTTCCACGGCCTGTCATATGAATGAAAGATTATAAAAAACATGTTTTCATGAAAAATATATCTCTACATGTTGCTCTGTCTTCTGTCTCCAACAAGGCAACATTGCACAAATGTGTTCCATTTGACCAAAATTCACTGTCTGGGAAGAGGTAAAACCTTCTAGTATGAGTTAAAGAGTTGGGCTTACCTCCCAGAACCATTTGATTTGGCGATCTTTTTCTTTGTATCCACGATAGTCAGTATGAGCTCTCCACTCGTTCACATCTATAGCGCCCTTGCTACCGCCCAACATATGATCAAAATCTTCAATATCCAAACTTGTGAAGAAGTCTGTCTGGAGTGTCCTTTCGTTGAACAGGATACCAAACCCTGCAGTGAAATGAGCTAGTTGACGTCTGGTGCAGTTCACAAACCTATCCTGAATCAGAAGATCGATGTACTTGCATCTATTCCCGCTAGTTACAGCAATATCCTTCCCTCCAGTTAAGAGCTCAGTAACTGTCCTAGAACCCAACACCTCATCTTCTCGAACAAATGTTAGTTCCAATGTATTTGAATCCACAAGACTCGGATCCATTTCTAGGATCTTTTTGCAGCTTGCATGCAGGGATGGATCTGCGTCTGCAATATCATCCAGTTTAATAGGTCTCCCAGCTAGTTGCAAGAATAATGTCCGGTCGAAGAAAACTCCCGTGTGTATTTTGTGCCTCAGGGCTAATGCAATCATCCGCCCTGCAAATTCGAAGTACTCCAGGTGTAGTGGATCCACCACAGATGCTGCAATACAGATGGAAACACAGAAGGTTACAAAGGTATCAGAAGGACAATAGTATTACCATTATTGAGATTTGGGAACTTCAAATGGTGTATGCTTTACCCCCACATAAGCATGCATATGTGCTTGATTGCTTGTGGTATGAATGCAAAGATCAGTAACACAGTGGAAACAGAAAACAGAATTGTCTTAAATTATAGATGAACTCTATTCGGTAAAAGAAGAAACTAAAATAACTTAATAGAAGAAATCAGGAAAACTAGACTGAAGATTGCTAGCATTGAAGCATACTGTCCACTTTTCGTCTTTGGTGGTGTTTGGATCAGGGTGCTAAAGTTTAGCACTTTAAATAAATGATAATTAGACGTATTAAACATAAATTAATTATAAAACTAATTACATAAGTCATGTCTATTTCGCGAGACGAACCTAACAAGTCTAATTTTGCTATAATTAATACATAACCATACATTTACTGTAGCATTACATTGTCTAATCATGGTGTAATTAGACTTAATAGATTCGTCTCGTAAATTACTCATCGTTTATGTAATGGGTTTTTAAATTAATCTATATTTAATACTCCTAATTAATATATTTACCTCCGATGTGACGGCGCTAAAGTTTAGCGGGAAGGAAACAAACGGGGCTTTTGTTTTGTGAATTGACCCGTTGGTCTAACTCACAACTTTCACTGTAAAAAATACGATTCCTGCATCCATGTTCGAGCTTCATAATTTAGCTATTTGATGGATGATTGCAGTATTGATGAATTTTGATCAAGACAAAAGAACTTGCCTCAAGTTTTTGTGGTTTACGGTTTACCAATGTGATATGCTTATGTTTCAGTACAATTTACCCGACCAATTTTCGAAGCTAAAAGAGGACAATTTTATGAACTACGTATCAAGTGGCATCACTGTATTGAAGAAACTATCAGGATTGTACAATAAAACTGATATGCAATTTTATCAGATGGTCCGTAGGAGCAAACTCACTTGGATTGATGAAGAACCTTCTCCTGTCATGTGCACACGCTGAGAAGAGAACAAGGCGAGAATTGAACAGCGCCTGACACACCAAGCAGAACCACTCTCTTAGCACGCCGGGGCCGGTGGCTTGCTCGTGCTTGAACGCCACAGACAGGGCAGCGCGTAGCTCCTGGGGCGTCACATGAGCAATGTACCCGAACGAGTCGGACAGCAACCTCGAGCGATCAATGAGCATCTCGTGCGGCGGCGGCGCGTCGCTACCGGTGACGGGTTCGGGCAGCATTGCCATGGCCAGGTGCCTCCGCGCCTCGAACTGTAGGAGATCCCTGTGTCTGGTGATCCACCGGATGTTCAACTCCCTCCCGGCGCTCAGCACGAGCGCGGTGACCGCCGTCGCGTGCGCCGCCAGCATGGCCCGCATCCCGTGGTGGAGCTCCGACCACTCGTCCAGCTCGGCCAAGACGGCCCACACGCTCTTCACCGACGCCGTCCACTTGGGCAGCGCGCTCGACGGCGATGTATGCTTGCGACGCGGCGGTGCCGCCAGCAAACTCGTCTCGAACCTGGCCATGCAGTCCTCGACGCTCCTCAACAGGGATGACAGCATCTGGGACAGCGCCTTTCTCCATGGCGTGCCCAGCTCAAGCACCTGCTGGCGCAGCGCGGACCAGAAGATCTTGAACTCGGCCAAGTTCCTCGTGTCCGGCGTCGCCGTGCGGCGGCTCCAGCTCCTGTACGCGCCGGTGATCTCTTGGATAGCAACGTTCGCCGTCTCCCCAGCAAGACGGGTCAACTGCTCCGCCACCCACTGTGGCGGCACGCCATGCCAGTGCCCCGGCGTCCATTCGGGGTAGGTGAGCACCGTGGCGAGCATGCCTCGCAAGGCGGTGTAGAGCGCGTCGCCCGCGCGCGCACCGGTGGCGAAGGACCCGCAGAATTTCAAGAGCACCGGCGCCGTCCATTCCTTGACGATGCTATCCCCCGCCGGGGGATCGGGGGAGAGGAAGCATCGGATGGCGCTCTCGGCCTCGGCGCGGCGCCGCTCGTCGTTCGAGCGGTAGAGCTCGACGAGCACGCCGGGGGTGCCGCTGCGGAGGAAGATGCCCAGGTGTTCGGCGACGGGACCCAGGGCGCTGCGGGATTTCCTCCGGTGGGCGGCGCGGGCTGAATCGAGGAACCGCCTGACGAGCTTCTCCAGGGACGCGGCCTCGTACGGCTGGCTGCGCGTCAGGTTCAAGGAGGCGAGCCTGGCCGCGGCGGCGATCTCGGTGGCGAGCCTCCACGCGTCGGGGTGCGGGGTGGGGATGAGCCGGTAGGACACGTGGACCGTGGCGTCCCGCGGGAGGCCGAGCTCGCCGACCGTCGCGCCGAGCGGGAGCTCCCGGCCGGCGTAGACGGCGCGCAGCTCGAACCCATGGACGACGGCGTTCCCGAGGCGGCCGAGGACCGAGCCGACGGTGTCGTCCCGCTGCGCCCGGATCACGGTGGTCCGGGAGTCGATGTTGCGGAGCAGGAGCTGGACGACGGCGGGCGGGGAGCCGGGCTCCGATGCGGCGGCGGTCGGCGGAGCCATGCTGTTGCGTGGTCAGCTGGAGTTGGGGTTTTGGTGGGCAGGGGAAAGTCCGATCGAAGTGCAGGGGACCAATTGGGGGGCTTTTTTTTTTTCCCCGAAAGACCAATCGGAGGTATGACGACGCAATCACAAGCTGTGAGTTTGCGTACCACTGTTGATTTGCCAGGTGGACCACTTCTGCTGGTCTCACTCTTTAGCAAATTTAACTGATCGTATTTGATTAAGTGGGCAAAAACGTGTTGACGTCAAATTAGCTTTGGAAGACGTAGACTGCGGTGTCAATTCTTTCTATATAAAAAAATAAATAAATCAAATGTAGATACTTTTGAGAGAAGCATCCTGTGATGGTTTTCGCGGCTGTGAAACATTATAAGCCTCAAAAGAATGGGATATAAGGGTTTTTATATCGATTATTCGTCCATCTTGGATCGAGATTTTAATTTGTTACTCCTGTTATTTTATTTTTTAGAACGTGGGGCACGTATTTCATTAAGAAGAAGAGAATTACATCGATGAAGCCTCAAGAGAACCCTTGAGATGCAGAAACAACGACAACTACGAAACAAAGAAACACGGACCAGATTAGAACAGGAAAGAGCCGTACACCTCACCACCAACCACACTACAACGTCACCCTGATAACCCTGCAAAGACATCTGGAGCCTATGACTAACCGCTAAGACAACCGAAACAATAAGCATAGGAGGTACAGAGGAAACAACCGGATGACGCCTCCATGGAGAACATGAAGCTAACACACCATCGCTCGCCCATCCTGCGAAGGATTGACCATGGTGTGTCTAGTGGTTCATTTTGTTATTTTGTTTTTCTAGTGGATCATTTTCACCATGGTGTGTCTCTCCCGCTCCACACACACTCTATCTCCGTGGCAATGTTGGGATCGCTACTATATGCTAATCTAGTTAGTCACTTGGTCATATAGCTGCTTGCCGGCTGAGTTTCCACTACCTTATCACTCCCTCCGTTCAGGTTTGATATACGTATTAGGAAAAAAATAAACTCCAAAATCGATATGTGTATTTGTTGTTAAAGTATGTTCCGTCTTGGACTATTCAATGCATCCATTTTCTAGGCCAATCGGTTTGTATGCTAGGTATGACGGTGGGAGATACAAAGCATCAATATAGAATGTATCAATGGTTTTACATGCTTCCTAATGCTTAAAATGAGGAGATTAATTTCTCTTTGATATCTGTGCTGCCCACTTATACACATATCAAAGGTGGACCGAGGGAGTACAATTTCTCGCTCAACGTTCGCATGCTACATGTGATGCACCAACGGCACATTTTGCCCACCTCCTCCGTTTTTTTTTCACGCTCATCTTACCATGTTATTTTTTTCGCGCCTCCTTTCTTCTTCTTGTTTATCTTTGTTTTATTCTCTGTAGACTCAATCCATCTTCTTGCTTATGTTACGTGCGCTTCCTTAATGCTGCAGATCGAGGGCTATGCCACAATGCTGCTGGTCGCCCTGCGCTAGGCGTTACCCTTCCAGTTCCAGGCTCCCAGCTTCTGCGTGCCTTGCAGGTTGCAGCACGCTTGGATGTTTCCTGCTAGGCCGTAGTTGTACGGTGTGTAGTTCAGATCCATGCATTATTGCATCATCAAGCGCGACACTGATGCCAATCAATCAGATTTGTCATCACTTAATTACCACAATCCTTGTATCATCTTAACACATCAGACGTGGCAGCATGTAAAAGAACGAAGCCCGGACCAAATAGCAAACTTTTATATGATGCAAGCCGGGGTGATTTTTTGTCGAGACTAGGACTTCATGTCTCTTAAAGTCAAGAACAGCCTTAGAACGCAACACTACTACAATCTCAGTTACAGTATCCAACATTAGTGCATACAAACAAGATACAGTGCGAATCCGGAGGTTAAGTTTTCTATGCGCAGAACTTGACACTGAATCAGAGAGCAGAAGAAGCCTACAATGTACCAAAGCCGCAGCTCACATGTTCCTGGACGATCATCTGCAGCCGGCTTTGCATCATGCTTAACGAAGTGTAACCTGGGAGGTTGATTGAGGTGGGGACTGGGGAGGCGTGGTCGCAGGAGCCGGAGGCTGCCCTGTTCGCTCGGCTTATCAACAGTTAGTCGGCAGTATTTTTCTCTTTGCACAAACCAGCACCAGTCAACCAGCAGTATTTTTCTCTCAGCACAAACCAGCACCTGCCTCCCGCCGCCGGCCGAACAGGGCCGCTTGTTGCAACCGAACCCCGAGAAACCATGTGACGGTAAATACTTCACCGAGGTCCAGAAGTAAAGCAACTTCCTTTGCTGTTCAACCGTCATGCTCTCTACAGCCTGCCATGTGAAAGATTTTCTTTTTCAAAAGTTTGCATTAACGTGTATATAATTGAATATTGTCAGCTCCCGACTTAGTCCACCTGGTTGGCCACACAACCCAGTATGCATGCTTTGCCGTAGGGTCCCAGAATCCGGGAGCCATCTCTTCTATGGGCATGTTCGATAGAGCTCCATCTAATTCTGATTCTCTGTGGGAGCTAATTCTCTGAGAGAAGTGATTCTGTGGCTGAAAGTGATTCTCTTTGATTTTCTAGCATAAACTATCAAAATCAGGATGGAGAATCACTTCACAGAATCAGGAGAAGCTACTTTTTTCAGCTCCCAGCCCCTTAGTTCATTTCAGAGAATCACCTCTCAGAATCAGCAGAGAATCACTTCTCACTGGAAAACTGTTTGGCAGAGCTCCTCCTGGATTCACCAGAGAATCAGCTCTGGGAGCTCTGCTAAACAGGGCCTATGAATGCTGATTTACATGGCATGTTTGGACTGAGTTGGCTGATTGGCTAGGGTACCAGCAATACACCCGATAAATTAGGTACACACAACCTCGGTTCATCAGTGGTGGGCGACTTTAGCCAGGACTTCAGGAGTGCCTCACAAGGGGCTTAGATCACTTGTCATGCTAGTATGTTTTGGAAAGAATGCAATGCCCGCATATTTGACCGTTCCGAGGCACCCTCTTTTGTGGTGACAAAAAAAAATCAAGGATGAGACATCAGAATGGGCTTTAGCCGGAGCAAAGCACCTGGCTCACTTGGTGGATAGGGTTTGATTTTGTTTCTTGTAGGCCGTGGGACCATCCTTCTTTTTAATATAGCGGGCAGCTCTCCCGTCGGTCCATTTCTTTAAAAAAAAAAGTCAGCTCTAAACATGTATAGGGTAAATAAGTGTTATGTTTGATCAAAATTCAGTGTCTCGAAAGACGCTAATTGTCAAAGGAGATGGGCATACCTCCCCAGAACCAGTTGGTCTGGCTATCATTTTCTTCGTATCCCCGGTAGTCAGTACGACCTCTGCATTCTTTCACATCTATACTGTCGTTGCTGCCTCCAAGAATTTCATCAAAATCTTCAACATTCAGACTCTCGAAGAAGGCTGTCTGAGATATCGTTTCACCAAGCATTCTACTACATCCTTCAGCGAAGTGGCCCAGTTGATGTCTGGTGCAGTTCACGAAGATATCTTGAATTAGCTGATCGATTTACCTATATCGATTCCAACTATTGACAGAAGTATCCTTCCCTCCCGGGAAGAATTCGGTCACCGTCCTTGACCCAAACACATCAACTTCTCGAACGAATTGTAGCCCCAACATATCTTAATCCACAAGAGTCGATCGGATCCATTTCTAGGATATCTTTGCAGCTGGCATGAAAGGATGTGTAATAGGTCTCCCAGCTAGTTGCAATAATAATATCCTGTCAAATAAAACTCCCACTTGTATTTTATGCATGAGCTGGGCTAATGCAATCATCCGTCCTGAGAATCTATTATATTAATACAATAGTGTTAAAATGAGCCGCATTCGCCGAGAGGGTCAAGAAATTCCCACATTAATCTAAAAAAGAGAAGGATATGGACCATCGGATTTTATGAAGATCTAACGGTCTATATTATTCCGTTAATCTAAAAAAGAGAAAAATATATGTCGTCGGATTTGATGAAGATCTAACGGTTTAAAGAGAAGAGTATATACCGTCGGATTTTATGAAGATCTAACGGTCTATATTATTCCGTTAATCTAAAAAAGAGAAAAATATATGTCATCAGATTTGATGAAGATCTAACGGTCTATATTATTCCGTCCGCCGCCACCCATCTGCGGTCGCCGCGGGAGCCCCTCCACCGCCGCCGCCGCCGCGTAGCCGTCCATGGTCGTCGTAGGAGGCCTCCACCGTCGCTGCCAGGCCGTCCCCGGCCACCGTGGGAGCCCTCCACTGCCGCCACACGACTGTTCGTGGCCGCCGCGGGAGTCCTTCGTCGTCGCCGCGCGACCGTCTGCCGCCGTCGCCGCAAGGCCGTCCCCGGCCACCGCGGGAGCCCTCCACCGCGGCTGCGCGGCTGTCTGTGGCCGCCACAGGAGTCCTTCGTCATTGCCGCACGACCGTCCGCCGCCAGGAGGCCGTCCACCGTCGTCGCCGCCGTGGGAGCCGCCCGAGTGCCTTTGGAGTTTGGGGTCCGGCCGCTCCGCGCGCCGTCGGAGGACAGCGGGGCTGAAGGCTGCCGGTCAGGGAGACCGACACCCCTCGCCGCCGCCACCACTAGAGAGAGGTGGGGAGATAGAGGGAGAGAGATAGAGTGGGGAGAGTTGGTGCGTCGGTGAAAGAAAAGGAGAAAAAAAGATGGTTGGACTCACGTGTTAGTAGTTGGTATATAATATGAGATATAGAAGATAAGGGATGCAGAAGAAATTAATATAGAGGAGAGAATCTCAGTGATTAGACACAAATATTCCTTTTAGAGGATAAGAACAGAGTACGATGAGTGCGGATAGCCTGAAGCCTCATGTGCCCTTCCACGTTTCTCTATATAAGAGGTAACATTCAACAATGAGCGGAGGACACCATGTCGACCTTACACGTGTACCTAATGAGAGGTGCTCGGATTTAGGGCGTTCAAAAAGGTTGTGAGCACAGCAGGATATAACGATTCTCCCTGTCCGAAGGGAGCGAATTGCTGTCAGGATTGAGCACCATGGCCGCACTCAGCACTTATGGAAGATCATCAAATGGTTTATCCGCGCTCAAACCCTTTTGATGGTCTTTGTTAATCACTTAGTGCAAGAAGGATCAGAGAGAGGAAAAACAAAGCGGAGAAACTAAGGTGGTACAACGTTCAACATGAGCGAAGGACACCATGTTGATTTGCACATGTAACTGATGAAAGTTGCTTAGATTTAGGGCGTTCACCAAGGTTGTGAGAACAACGCGAGAGAAAAATTCTCCATATCCGAAGGAAGTGAATCGCTGCTGGAATTGATCATCACCATGGTCATGCTCAGCACTCATGGAAGATCATCAAATGGTTTGCCCACACTCAATCCCGTTTGATGGTCTTCGTAAACGAGCCAGTGCAAGAAGCAGGAGCAGATTTAGGAAAAATAAAGTAAAAAACTCAGGTGTCGTACAACTTTAATGATAGGCGTGCTTGACGTGCACATGTGTTGACATGGAAGTTGAGTGACAACAGGCTGGGCAAAGAAATGCTTCTCTTAATGCCCGATATAATCATGCAACTGTAAACTACTGTCGATCATTCACTAGATCGGGCATCAACTATGTCTATATATTACTCCATCTTTTACCAGAGGAGGAAAAAGGCAAAAGATTGATCCATAACCGTGATAGACACCCATTGGTTACTGCAGCCTAAGTTCTCACTGCATAACTAGCAAAATAGTAGTATTTTTCTCATAAATTTTTTTGGATAGCATTTTCCTGGTGTGATTGATTACCCTCTATATTTGATTTCATCCCTTCTTACGCTTTTCTTCATGGTATGTCATTCTGATCATTGATTTCTGTAGCAAGCTAGGCTACCGATAGCTAATTTGTAAAGTGAGACGACCCAAACACCATTATGTTTTGTAGAAGATTTCTACTTTAATCCAATCGTCATGTGTTACGCTATTGCAAGTTCGTAGATGTAGTTCTCATGTCCGTGAGGAAGGGAGTATCTTATGTCATGTCAGTAAGTTACATTTTATATATGTAAAGTTATATGAATTACTTTATTCACTTACCCATGATCACTACCTCAATATTAGGTCACACAATATATTATCTTAGAGCAACTCCAGCAGACCCAACAAACCCCTATCTCAAGTTTAGAGGGCCTAGAAAAAAGTTGCACTCCAGCAAACCGAACAAGCCCCTGTCGCAAGTTTAGAGGGTCCAAAAAAAATTACACTCCAGTAGGCCTCCATTCTCGGGGGTCTATAGAAAGGCCTATATTTATGAGGGTTATTGCTGGAGTTGTAGCATTTCTGTGGCCCTTAAAAATAGAGGTAGACTCCATTTAGTATTTGGAGAGTCTGAGAGGCATTGATAGAATTAATCTTAATAACATAATGTTACTACCATATTAAACAAAATAAAAATAATACACACTGTTGGTTTTTGATAAGATCTAACAATCTATATTAACCATTAAAGTACATTGATTAGAGTACATAAATAGTTAAATTCTAAATTGAATAAATAAGCAAAATAGTAGTATTTTTCTCATAAATTTTTTTTGGATAGCATTTTCCTGGTGTAATTGATTACCCTCTATATTTGATTTCCTCCCTCCTTAAGCTTTTCTTCGTGGTATGTCATTCTGATCATTGATTTGTGTAGCAAGCTAGGCTACCGATCATACCGCTAATTTGTAAAGTGAGACGACCCAAACAGCATTATGTTTTGTAGAAGATTTCTACTTTAATCCAATCGTCATGTGTTACGCTATTGCAAGTTCGTAGAAGTAGTTCTCATGTCCGTGAGGAAGGGAGTATCTCATGTCATGTCAGTAAGTTGCATTTTATATATGTAAAGTTATATGAATTACCTTATTCACTTACCCATGATCACTACCTCAATATTAGGTCAAACAATATATTATCTTAGAGCAACTCCAGCCGACCCAACAAACCCCTATCTCAAGTTTAGAGGGCCCAGAAAAAAGTTGCACTCCAGCAAACCGAACAAGTCCCTGTCGCAAGTTTAGAGGGTCCAAAAAAAATTACACTCCAGTAGGCCTTTATTCTTGGGGGTCTATAGAAAGGCCTATATTTATGACGGTTATTGCTGGAGTTGTAGCATTTCTGTGTCCCTTAAAAATAGAGGTAGACTCCATTTAGTATTTGGAGAGTCTGAGAGGTATTGATAGAGTTAATCTTAATAACATAATGTTATTACCATATTAAATGAAATAAAAATAATACACACTGTTGGTTTTTGATAAGATCTAACAATCTATATTAACCCTTAAAGTACATTGATTAGAGTAAATAAATAGTTAAATTCTAAATTGAATAAATAAGGAAAATATAAGTTGATCAAAGGATCAATATCAAATACAATTAGTAAATATAAGCTTACATCATTAATTCATACCACGTGTCACATGCATGATGATAAAAAATAATACATTAGTTTGGACACACTTGGACAAACAATATTAATAATAGAACAACGGATATTTTAATAAAATTATATTTAAGTTAAAAATCTAAATATTAGTAAAAACTAGCTACCCGCGTAAATTTGCGCATGCCACATTGCTAGTTTGAAGTACAGCAGGTGCAATGGATCCACCACAGATGCTGCAAAACGGATGGAAATGCAAAAGGTTAGAAAGGTATGGAAGGCCTAGAAAAAGAAACTGGCATAAAAGAAATTTCAGTTCAAAATGAAAAGGATATTATCTTTTTGAAGAAATGCATTGAAGGTCCATGAAATCTACCTGAATGGACTGAAAATCACTAGCATTAATGTAATTAGAGTACATTGTTCAACTTTCATCATCACCGGTTTAAACTTAGTGAATTGGCCCGTGTCTATCTCACGAGTCGCACTGTGAAAAGTACAATTCCGGCATTCTAAATGGACACACAAAATATCATCTTAACGTGGTCAAGCTTCATAATTGAGTCATTCAATGCATGATTGCAGCATTGGATTAATTTTGATCGACCAACACAAACAAACCTACCAATGCACCCACCAATGCTCAAGGATGTGCCTTTGTTACCTGACCAAGTTTTGGCTAAACCTGAATCCAACTAAAAGAGGGCAAATTTCTGAAGTAGTGACATCTCTGTGTTGAAAAAATATCACGCCAATTATATTATACTACCTCGGTTTCAAATTACTATTCGTTGTTGACTTTTTCGTTTAATGTTTGACCATTCGTCTTATTCAAAAAATTTCACAAATATCATTTATTTTGTATATGACTTACTTTATTATCGTATATACTTTAAATATAATTTATTAGTTTGTATATTTAGATAAATTTTTTAAATAAAACGAACAGTTAAAAGGTTATAAAAAAAGTAGAATAGAAATCTGTAACGGTAGATAAACTTCGCGAGAGAAAGACACGACACCCACCCGACCCTGGGCCGCGCCAGGCCTTGGCCTAGGCTACGAGTCCAGCAAAGTAGCGGCCCATTTCATGTGGAGGAAAGCAGTGGCCCAACAATGTATGATATGCCCACACGGCCCTCTCCTTCCTCCCCTCCGGCAAGAGCACACAGAGACGCCACCACCGGGCACCGGCGTTGCCATAATCCCCCCACCCCCACCGCTGTGCTGAGAGATCCCAGTTTCGAACGCCGGAGCTGCTGCTTGAGCGTCGACTAGGACCGGTAACGGCATCTCTGCCCTGGTCGGGGACGGCGTTCCTTCTCACGCGAGGGAGAGCATCGGTGCCGTGTTGGGGACTCGATGGGCTCCCGCGCCTCGCCCCCTCACGATTATCTTCACATGGTGAGCACTTGCAACCGGTTGTCTCTCCCACTGAACCCTAGCTCATCCAACGAGCACTGACGGATTTCGATACTCGGGAACGAATTCCATGTAGCTCTTCAATCCTCTCCAAATTTCAGGAACCCTAAACAAATCGAGCACTTGTCGGAGTTGCTGTTCTAATTGTTTTCCTGTTCCTTGTCCGTTTTATTTCGCTTTGCTTGATTGGGGGGAACTGTACTGTTCAATGTTCATGCTGAAATCGTTTTCCCTCATGAAGCAATTCCACAGTTTGTTGATAGATCGAAACATTCATTGAATTCTTTCGACGTGAAGTGATGGTTACAAAGTGTTAATATGTCCTATTTTGTTAGGCCATCTATTCTTTAGTCCCAGCCTGATATTCTAATGCCATTTTTGCAAAATAAATAAGGCAAAGGTTTCCTAACACCAGAAAAGTAAAACAAGAAAATATGGGAGTTACCATTCCACCATCAGAGCACCGTTTATGTTCTTGAACATAGCTCACCTTAATGTTTTCGTATTTGCAGCATGTTGAGCAACTAAGGAGGCGCCATCACTCGTTATCGGAATTGGTATGTTATCATTTATCTGTTTGATGACTTTTTTTTAGTGCTATATGGATATGCTCTGTGGGATGTTAAGAGTTCTTCGGCCTATCCTTTGATTTACTGCAGACTTATGCAAGGGATGAAGATGCAAAACTCGAGACCACAAGGGCAAGACGTAATAACCCTTTCTTCTCTCCCTCAGAACATTATTTGTATCACCTCACATGCTTAGTTATTCAATAGGAATGCAATAAAGCATGTAAAATGTGCTGAATCTTAGTATTTTGATCCTTTTGTTTTGCAGTATCAAGCATCCTCAAAAGGCATGAAGATTTGAAAGAGCGTCTTTCACGGTACTACTTTAACTTTGCAATAACGCCTCATAGATGCAGATGAGCTTACTATTTATGATAATCATCGATTTATTGTTTAGGTCCTTTTCCATGTATTACAATAGCAAAACTCTTGTTTCTTCGTTCAAATTTAGAGCTTACTACAAGCTAATAACTTTTGTTTCCCTTTCCTCCTTCCCTTCATTCCTCCACAGTTCAGCCTCAATTCAACTGTATTTTTCTAAATCTGTTCCTAACTGTTTTACCTCTTGTGATGCTCAAATTGGAACAGGAAAACTAGTCGAAATGAATTAGTGTTTGATATAACCATTTATGCAAAAGAAAGGGAGAAGCTGAATTTTATCTGTACTAAATTTATGTAAATGTATTTGCTCCTTTACTGAAGTGTGTCGTTGGCTCATTGCATGAAGTTCCTGATTCACAATCTTCCGAAAAAATTTAAATAAGAACAGTACCGCAGTTCAGTTATATGAATAAGCCTGGTTTGATTTCTAATGCTGAAATGCTAATGCTATTTTCTTTTGGTGGGCTTCTTTCCTGAGGCTAATGATTATAACATTGTAACTACTATACTAGACTAGTAGAGCAAATACTTTGTATTGTCAGATGAGTACTGCTACTTTAGTTGAAAAAAAAAGATGAGTACTGGTACTCAAAATACATCCCCGCTGATCTGTCACTTGTAGGATTTTTGTATTAGTGCACCTCTATCTATATTCTCTATTCTGGATGATCTTTTGGAACTTAGCTGTGGCATTTTGTACTGGATTTCTTATTTCCTGCATTTATTTTCCTCTGCTGCTTGTTTTATAATGCATTCTGCTCATGTTCTGAGAGATTGGATACTTTGTGAAACTATTATTTTACATCTTAATTTTTTGTTCTAGAGATTCGGATAAGCTGATTTTTGAGCGTCTGCAGAAGGAATTTGAGGCTGCTCGAGCTGCTCAAACTGAAGGTGCACTTTGCAATACTACATTGGACCTTTGTTATCTAGTTCTTTAGGAAGTAGCTTGTCAGTGCATAGGATCTTTGTTACATAGTTCTTTAGGAAGTAAGCTTGTCAGTGTGTATGTAGATATGCACACAAATTGTGGATATAGGGCATGTGTGAACTAATAATACTCTTTCACATGTATTTGAACTTATGGCAAGATGAAGCTATTAACTATGCTTCATATCATTTTTGAAACAAACTGTTAATTACTTATTAGAAGAAGTGTTGAATAGATCATTTTACCTGCTAATCTACATAAATCCTGCACAGCTTAGGAAAATGCATATGTTGATCACGTGGTGAATATTTTCAATTAGAATTTCCATCATATGTTTCAAGTTTGAACTTTCACATTCTGACGGCGCAATTGAAGTTTGCGTCGCTGATTAACTTATGACAATGCATTCCTTTGGTGCTGATCAGTTCAACAGACTGATAAAGTTTCAATAGTACATTACCTACTGTGATATCGTTTTGAATATTTCTGGATTTGGGAGGCACAATACCACTGTTCTGAATAGCTTATTTGAAAAGTTCTTTACTACAACTGAAGTGGCAAGCTGTTCGATGAACAAAAACATCTTGCTGCTATAATGGAAAGCATGATGCATTGAACAAACTGTGTCAATGGTTCTGTAATTGATAACTTTCTTTAGATAGTTGAGATCTTTGAGTTAGCGGGGTTTGATCTGTAGATCACAGGGATAGAGATCAAGAACAATAGGCATATAACTTAAACTCCCCATGTTGAAATACAAATCAGTGTTATCCATTCATTAGGCTAAAGGTATATGCTTCCTTCAAGTTGTGTCTGGATTATAATACTGCAGACAAGTTTTACAACACTTCAAGTTGGCTCTGAAAATAATATTGTTGGCAAGGTTTAGCTATGTGTCTAGGTGGAGGAAGCCTTAGCAACACATCAGTGTTGGACAGGCTGGGGTATATTTCTTGCAGGTATCAGACCTCTACAGAAATTCATTTTAATGGGGATGATTGCATAAACTTGGCCTCTAACTGCATTTTTGTCAGACCAACCCCCCCCCCCCCCCCCGTTTTTAAACTTTTTTATGGCAACACAGCAACACATTGGGCAATAGTGCATTGGCTTGTAAAAAGTAGGCAATTGGTACAAACTTGAAAAGGGAGGGCAAACATGCAGTTAGAAACCAAATTGTGTCAGAATTGCAAATGGCCCTTTATCAAAAGCAATTTATATGCATATTGTAGTTCAGTAGGATAGGCTGATAATATGGCTGGCTTGTTTGTTGGTTTCTCTTGTAACTGTACTGCTGGCATAATCATCATACTTGGTTTTTACTGTATGTGCATTTAACGTTCTAATACTAGCATCACAGCATTGTTGTATTTTGAATCTTATTGCTCTCTTGGAGAATTCCCAACACCTTTTTTGGCCCTCTGTAGAGATTTCAATAGATGATGATGAGTGGAATGATGGTTTGCTGGCTACTATCCGTGAGAAGGTATTTAATATGATTCAACAGCCTATTTTCTCATTTTTCATGTCAGATTCTGTGAATTATGAATTTTTGTTGAGTTTGCTCAATCTCGTAGACCAGGTCCATATGGAGGCTGACAGGAAGGCCATGGCTAACCAAGTAAATGTTCCAGCAGATCTTCCATTTCAATCAAAGACTACATATAGGATTAGAAATAAGGTGACATGCTCTCCAGACCATTGTCTTTTTTCAATCTAGCTTTGTATCTGTTTAGCAAGCAGGATTGACTTGTTTCAGCTTGCAGTCTAGCTTTGTGCTACTTTGGTAGGATATTTTTTAATTTGCCCGGGTTAGCCTTTGTTATTTCCTCATGCACTGTTATTGTTCAATTTTGGCTCTACAGCAATAAGAGATGGCTAATATGGGGTTGGGATTTAGTGGGGCATATTACATGACCCCTTGTCATCACAATATACTAGCCATTGACCCTGTCATCACAATATACTATCCAGAGACTGACCGTTGATCATATCTAGCAATTCTAGACTCATGGCTTGAAATTATGTTTCTGTGGCTTTCAGCTGCCTTATGAATTATGCCAGCTTGTACATGGCTATGGTGTCCTTATGAATTAGCGTAAAACACATGTTATACTGCACCATCATGCTATTATTGTTTTCCATATGACTCTCCTCATGTGTAAAGACTAGGATTGCTAGATTTAGTTTTTCTTAATCTGTCAGTTATTCTAGCATTTCAAAACTAAATCTCTTCACTTTAATAGGTTATCTACTGCTTGGATGGAGCGAGAATTGGCATACAGTATGAGACATTCTTTGCTGGTGATTACCCTTATTATTCTTAGTTCCATTTTTCGCAGATGCTTCTCCTATTTGAAACTTTTTAAGATGCATAATGTTTCTGTTGGACATAGCAAGCAGTCATGCAAAAAAGTCTGTAGCTCTGTACAAAAGTTCACTTCAAATTATATATAAACTTTTGCACTATGCACATGCAGACCTGTGATATTCTGAATGATAGGACCAACTGAAGTGTGGTACTTTAGCTCAAAAGGGTGAAATAGACATGATACACAGATCTCTATCTCTAAACACATGATTTCCTATAGTAGATTAACATGTGCATTTTGCAGGTGAGCCTTGTGAAATATTTCATTGTGTTTTGGAAAGCAAGTCATTCTTGGAAAAGATGACTGTGATTGAGCACACCTTACCATTCTTTCTGCCCATACGTGAATTGGAAAGTGATCTCCTATCATCTAATGCCATTGTATGTTTTCTCACAGCGGTTGATTTTACTATATGGATTGTGTGTAAAGTTCTATGTGCTGCTAACATGCTTTTCCCTGCAGAAATTTATTGATCATCTTGAAGAAATTTTACAGGCTTATATTGACAGGAGAGAGCAGGTCACCACCACATATAACTATCTGTAATTTTTACATTCAAATTTCCTTATCTTATATTGCGTAATGCTAGAAATTACATAAGAAAATTATTGTTCTGCTACAGTAATTTGACTTGCACACTATCTTGTTCGAGCAGTCTTTTTTTTTGAAAAAAAGGTCTGGTTTAGGTGAGGTGTAATGGATATGGTCTGTTCAATTGAGTTGTCTCCATGTTGTTCACCTGAGTAGAAAGATTTAAGATGTTTATGTGTATATTTCTCTAGGCAGTTATATTTTCTATTTGCCATGCAGATGTTGTTCCATAATGCTCTTTTTACTAAATATGTTTCTTTGCTCTAGTCTAGCCGAACAAGACCTTGATATCTCATATTCTTATTTTCCAAAAAAATAGCTCTGTAACAAGTCAAAAGGATTATAATCATAAAAACAGTTAGCCAATTACTATTTAAGATATCATCACAGATGATCTGTTGTTTGTGTTGCAAAAACTCTAATTAGGTATTATTCATCACAATCTAAAGAGGTTGAAACAACTCTAGTCTACCACTTCTTGTTTGTTCGTCTTTGCATAAGGTGAACCGGTCAGCAGCACATGACAGGAGCTGTGCTCATTGCAGTTATTATTTTCAGAAAATGACTATATCAGATCTCTGTTCTCCATAGTTGGGCACATTTTTTATGTATATTTGGACTTTGCTTTTTTAGTGTTCTTGTTCTACGTATATATGTGCATTTAGCCATTGTGTATGGCATACCAATCTTCAATTCCTGCTCATGTATAATTTTGTGTACAAATTGACCAATCAGTCGTACTGGTTGGTTTTCGGTTCTGTTCCAATATCTATAAAATCGTAATCCTGTTCCAAGGATGCATTCTATCGTTTGGCCTATCAGCTGTTTAGAAGTTTTTGCTGTAAAGATTGTAGTAGGCTCATATATGAAAGCTGAAGATGGATAGGCCGTACTGCTACTGCAATGTGTTTTCTTTGGCAGCAGATTGTTAATTATAATTTTCTATTTCATGTTCAAGGTTCGTCTTATCAAGGAGCTCTATGGGAACCAAATTGGTGAACTGTATCACAGTCTTCCTTACAATGTGATAGAGTTTGTATTGGAGGATTTTGAGTGGTAAGGATGATAACTGCTAATTCTAGGATTTGTGTGAGTCAAGTTCTGTTATGTTTTGAGTACAGCCTCGTAGAATATGATAGAGTTTGTATTGGAGGATTTTGAGCGGTAAGGATAGTAACTACTAATTCTAGGATTTGCATCAGTCAAGTTTCTGGTATGTTTCAAATACAGCCTCGTAGAATATGATAGAGTTTGTGTTGGACGATTTTGAGCGGTAAGGATAATAACTACTAATGCTAGGATTTGCATCAGTCAAGTTCTGTTAGCAGTCTTTCATTTTCCTTTTGCTAGCACCATCTTGAATGCTACCTACTGATTTTAAACGTGCTGGCCTGTTATGCTCATTTTTCATTGGCCCTTGGCTTTTGCATATGTAAGCTGCATGTTTTGCCTCTTCTAGAGACTGAAATGTGCACCTGTTCGCCACTTGACAGCAAGGTTACAGTCAGTATCCGATATTCGGATCTGCTTCTGACCCTGCCAAGTCAGGCAAGGGTCTTGGCTTGGCCACTTCGCTCGTCAAAGAGAATATCCACGCGAAGCAGCAGTGCATCAGCTGCGCAGCCGGTACCATTTCGCCTTTCTTACGCTGAGGAAGCACTCAAGACCTTGTGTCTACCAGAAGGTCCCTATCCTGCCCCTTGTCTTCACCTTGCCATACAGTATATACAGCTTCTGATCTGTTTCCTCCCTTCCTGTTCTTTGTTTCAGCGTACGCAGACATTGTGCTGGACCTACCCCATGCTCTGAAGAGGAGTTTTTCCTCTCAGGACAGTGACTGAATCTTGTGGAGGATGCTGATGAGACCTTAAGGTTTCTAGACTACAACATGGAACAGGTGCTCAAAATATGTTTGGAAGTGGTATTATAGGCTCTGGTTGCTGAGGACTGCGATTTCTGTTGAAGCAAGGCTGTCGTGTTTGCTCGTTCAACCTCAAAATATTCCAGCTACTATAAAGCATAGCAAGAAGATATTGATTTTTTTTCTTGAAATAAAGTAGGAGCACTGCAATTTCATTAAGAAGGAAGCAAGCCAATGCTACAAAGATTGTATTTGTATTCGCAGACAAAAAGCTCGCTCATGTAAAATATGGAAACTAAGATATTGTAGTCAGGGTACAATTGTGTCGTGCTGTGACAAATATAACGCCCTTCGTTTGGCTTATCAGCCACCAGCCAGCTTGTTTTTCTCTCAGAACAAATCAGTCAGCATTGTTTTTCTTTCAGAACAGATGAGCACTGGTCAAACAAACAGGGAGTTAGTTTGCAAGCCCGAAACATGCTTCTTGATACTGCAATTTTCAGAAAAGAGTACGCTACTTTTGACTTTTGAATTTCCACAAGGAGTTGACGACAGTAACGGCCTCAGCGGCTCAATCAATGCACAAACAGGTAAAGCATTTCGCTCACCGCCGACGAGAACAGGGCAGCAAGTTCAAGTCATGCCAAATCTTTCCCGATTTCTCAGAGACAAATCTGATGCTTTTGTTTGTATCTTTTTGTGAACTGTGATGTGTGCTGCGTCCTGCGTTTCTACGTTTTTTTTAAGTAAAACGTTTCTACATTTTTAACAACCATGAGATTTGTTACAATCCAAATCACTTCTCACGTACTCGTATGGGATATCGGGATATGGGGACCTTGGTGGACAGAGCATCTTGCGCGTGGCTTTCAACTTTCCATTGCCGCTCGGAAAGTGTTGCCTTTGCGGGCTGACCGGATGAGCACTGACTTGCCACTGAGCTTCCATCAACAAGGGTTATATATACTTGTATCTACGACTTCATCTACTACGATTTAAATCCTACGGAGTATTGTTTATGACTTGCACACAGTCGTGTTTTCATGGTGACATGTGAGGGAGGGCTCGGGGTGCATGAGCACAGTGTACTCCAGGTCTCCAGCGACGGATCGATATGCATATATATCCCACTCAAACCCACTCCTTCGCATAGAACCGCTGGGAAATGAGAGCCTGGTATCCCATTTTTTTGCGCTGTTTATTTCCCGATCCAGAATATTTCTCCTAACTGGCGTCTCTAAGTGGGCGGTTTTATACTAGTTTCATAGATTTCTGTCTCCCGTGAAACCAGGTTCTTACCATCGTGAGATTAATTCTATATGGAACCCGCTCCCATGCGTAGAATCAGGTTCTATAAAATAAAGTAATATAATATAAATATACTAACATAGGAAAACAGAATGAGAGAGGGACTCATTTATAGATGCACCCCTAGTTCTATGCATTGTTGGTAATATATTAGTAGCCATCAAATCATCGCGAGACCCATCTATAGAATCAGGGATGTTCCTATACATTGATGATCCTTATGTTATGTAATTGGACCGTAAACATGAGGGTGGGAGGAGGAAGTTAAGGCCAATTTACTTGTGGTATTGAGACAATTTCACCGGTGTTCATAAAATTGCATAGCCAAATATTGGGTTCGTCTGCCGAAAGAATCTTTTTTTTGAAATTACTGTCGAAAGAATCTAAACACAAGAAATTAAAACCTCCTCAGAAACACTTTATATTATTAATAGGTGCGACGGAGCACTTCTCACGAGGAGTAGAAGCACGCAACAATTCATCTAGCCTTCTTCGAGTCCCCTCACCCCCAGCTCTGGTAGTCATCGCCTACCGCTGCCGCCGTGCTAATCCGCCGATTCTATCCTCCCTTGCCACCAGTCCCGACCATCCCCTAGACCTGTCGAACCCTAACTCCAACCCCATCCAATCTGGCGGCTGCGCGCGTGCGGGTGCACAAGGACTGGGTGTAGCCAAACAAATACCCCCAGTTCTCTCTCTTTTTTGATACTGGTACTCCCACCTCATTTCTTTTTTTGAGCGACCCCCACCTCTTTATTTCGAGCAAACAAAATTGAACTCAACAACCCAATCTTCACTGTCATTCCCCTTCCCCTCTTTGCCATGGCGTCGGGCACTCGCGGCCGTCTCACTACACTCCCACGAGCGCTCCCCTCTCTCCCCAAATCCTAGCTCCTCTGCCACCAGCCCACCATCCTCCGCAGCTCCGAAGATGTCGTCCACGCGGCCGCCGCCGGTGGTCGGCAAGCCGGGTAACCTCACAGTCATCGTCACCCCGTCGCCGGAGACACCGAGCTCGCCTGAGCTGGAGAGCCCGGCGTCCGAGTTCTCCACGCCCCCTACGAGTCCCCGCTCCGAGGACTCGCATGAATCGCCGCCGTCCACCCCGCCGGCGCCGCCGCAGAGGGCCTCTCCGCCCCGGCCTGTCGATTCGGTCCCCACGCCGCCGCTGGTCAGTACGGTCTCTCCGCTGATTCCCGCCCCGACGAGTCCCCGCGTCGAGTGCTCGCATGAATCGCCGCCGTCCACCCCGCCGGCGCCGGCGCAGAGGGCCCCTCCGACCCCGCCTGTCGATTCGGTCCCCACTCCAGCGCTGGTCAGGACCGTCTCTCCGCTGTTTCCAGCCGCTACGAGTCCCCGTGCTGATGAGGACTCGCATGAATCGCCGCCCACCCCACCGGTGCCGGTGCAGAAGGCCCCTCCGCCGCCGCCTGTTGATTGGGTCCCCACTCCACCGCCGGTCAGGACCGTCTCTACGCTGCTTCCCGCCGCTACTAGTCCCCGCGCTGAGGACTCGCATGAATCGACGCCGTCCACCCCACCGGCGCCGGCGCAGAGGGCGGACCCTCTGCCTCCACCTGTTGATTCGGTCCCCACTCCACCGCTGGTCAGTACCGTCTCTCCGCTGCTTCCAGCGGAGAAGGTCTCCCGGCCCCCGCCGGTCCAGGTGCCACCGCGGCTGGTCCAAGTGGTCTCGACGCCGCTGCAGGCGCCGGAACTCCCCTCCCGCCCCCCGCCGGTCCAGGTGCCACCGCCGCAGTTCGAGAAGACGCCGCAGGCGTCAGACGGGTCGGTGCTCGCGTTGTTCTGGGACGCGGTTGCGCGCGTGCAAGAAGGTGATTTGGGAGAGTTCTGAGTGTTTACATTTTTTCTTCTTATCTTTGGTTGTGTTTTTGACTAATCATCTGTGGGCAAAATATTTCCTGATGCAGCGCACGCGAGCTTGGATGAGCACATTTCCAGATGGTTCGGGCTGGACCAGTCCAAGTATCAGTGGGCGCTCAACGAATACTACGAAAGCACCGGACAGGTTATACTGCACCTCAGTTTCTTCTTCTATTGTTTGTAGTTTCTCATTCCTGTTCATTTTGGTTGGATCAGCACTTGCCATTCCTGACTGTTTGCATAATCTGGGCGCAAATTGAAGTAGTCAGTATATTTTTGTCTGCTGTAGGGAATTATTGTAGTGATGCTGCATTGCTGCCTAGTCTTTTGACATGTATAATTCTCTGTGGTACTCATGTATATTTAGGGCATGTTTGGTTCAGACCCTGAGCCAGGCAGCTAGCTCCAGGCAGCAATCTGAGCCCCAGGTGTCCAAAATCGATGGCCTGGAATTGCTGCCTGGGCCAGGCAGGTTGGCCAGGGTCCCAAACCCTTAGTGATTTTGACCAGAGGTGTGATTTCATGCAATTCAAGGTAGTATGATGGTGTGCAATTTAAGGTAGTAAGATGGTGATAGCAATGTTGTGTCTGTTTGATGTGCTGTTTGGCCCCAAATCTGTTGGTGGCAATATCCACAAAGTTTTTGTATGATCTAGTGCCTACAGGTCTATCTCTCTTTTAGTTGAGATCCAGACCACTTACTCCTACTGGAAGTCACTTGTTATTTCACATTTTCAATTACAATGTTTGCAATCCAGTCTTTGCTGCAATTTGTGTGGCACTATTCCTCTTTGAACTGCTTGTGATTCTTCTTTCAAGGCCTGCAGTGTATGATTCTAAACCTTTAATTGGATAATGCCTGAATTCATGGTCACTTGATCAGAACTGTATTGGAACTCTGTTTCATTTGTACTGCATGGTTAACCTTGTATATTCACCAAATAATTGTGAATTATTGCTCTATTTTTGAATCAATTGACTTGCTTGATTCCATTGGTTAATGAGATATGATGTCACCTCATTGGATTGGAGAATGTCCAAAGGGTTTACTGAAAATCTCTTCTAGATTCAAACAAGTCTCCTCTCCATGATAAATTGTTCATAGAAAAATGCCGCATCAGTCCCCACCCTATATCGTTCAATCGCCTAGGAACTCCTAGATGGCCTGGTTGCGTATCTTGATGCGTTGATCAACTTTCTGGAGACTGTTTTAACGTAACATGGCATTATGGCAAGCATGCTCAGTTGCTCAGCATTTCTTGGATATTTGTCTTAGGTACATTCAAATTCTGCAAGCTTGACATTCTATAACTATGTTTATTTATGGGGTGAGTGGCGTACAACTCATAGTAGTTTTTTTGGAGAGTAGATTGCGTTGGAGGCACCTTAACTTGTCTGGTTATTTTACTTAGCTCCATAACCTATTTAGTACTGCAACCAAATGCAAGTTTGGAAAACATAGGAAAGTAATTTGCAATCTTGAAGTATGAAAATTGCTCAGCTTTATTGGTATCTAATGCAACTCTTATTTTTAGTTTCTTCTTAGTAGGTCACTATATGTTGTGCTTTCACCCCAGTAAATTTTCTCCCCCATCCCCCATTTTGTGGTTTAATGGTAGAGCCTCTCCACTCATGTCCTGGAGGTCCTGTGTTCGAACCAGCCTCCTTGCAAAATATAATGTCTAGAAATTCCCTTCCCTAGAGCCCAACTTACTTGGGAGCTTTGCACTGGCTAGACCCTTTATCGCCACTTCCTAGACTAGCTATGAATGCTATGGTGATAGTGAAGGGTCTGAAAATCTCCTTTTGAATATGTCATGGGTGTTGGAATATGTAAACAACAAATTTGCAATTTCCAACAAAATCTAATAGCAACTACTGCCAGAAACTTAAAAAACAGATACAGAAAGAAAAGGTCGAAAGGATCTATCACCTGCAAGGTGGAAGCTATAATGCTGCCCCGTGGTAGTATCAGGACAGAAAGAAAGTCTCAAAGGGATCTATAACCTGCAAGGTGGAAGCTATAGTAGCAGGAGAATATCAAATTTCTGTTGGATTATGAAATATTATAGACATTTTGTTAGAAAGGTAGGAAAGGCACATTTTGCTTTTATAGGATAGGATGACTGTAGTATAATTATCCATTTCATTTAGTAGTGCTTTGATTATGAATGCAAATACTGGGTAAACAGTTGACTGTGGACTAAGCGTTTTTAACGCAATACCTTCTCTAATTGCATACAGCCACCTTTGAAGTGGCCATCCATTCCACACATGGTTCTGTGATGATCATAAGTAAAAAAAAAACGTCACTCTCTGTATCACCCTTCCCCCTACTATTTTGTTTGAACCTTCCAGTGGACCTTTTGGGGGGTTCCATTAGAGGGGGCATCTTTTTTCCATGCAATCTAACATGCATAAATGCATTTACATTCACAGATACACAGTGGTATAATGTCACTAAGGCTACTTATTTGCACCATTGTTTTATATCCAGATATGCTCTACTATATTCTCTTTGTGTGGTTCAATATTGGGAATGAAATGATGGATATATATCCAGCAATCTAACATCACATTTGCCCCTTAATTGTGTTGCAGGAGATAGAATCTCATTCTGGCAAAGCCAGCAATCGGAAGGAGCACGGTTGTAAAGTTCAGAATGTATAAATAAGGTACATCCGCGATCTTCAGCAGACTGCCAGCTTCGCTGTCAATGTCTTTTCTTTAAAAAAAATCTTCTTCATTTGCCAGCTTCACTGTCAATGCCTTTTTTTATTATATATATATATCTATAGTTTTCTTAATTCATTTAATGAATCTAGTACAATTTCACTTTGCAGAGAACTCTTCCTGGATTTTATGTGTGTAACTGTACGCATGTAACGTTCCATTTTGGACGATATTCCGGTGCTCTGATCCCTGAAGGTTGAGACCTCTTTTGCTGCATCTGGAGGATTCATCCGAAGGCTCAACTTCTTGTTGTAACAAATCCTTGGTGCCGTTACTGTAGTTCCGTTGTGAACAGCGCTTGACACATACTAAGCTGCTCCGGTGTATGTGATGAATTTGCCAATGAAGAAAGCTTTAGTTTCTGCTCTTAGTTAATTACTAGAACCTCTAGATCTATCGCATCTCCAATTTCTCCCAAAAAATATGGACCACCAAATTATCCTCCTGTGCATTGGTATTGCTGCGTACGAGCTACACGCCGCGTGCATGGTCTTGGAACCGGCGTCCCCATTTTGTACCCAGCGCTCATTACCTCTCTACCACGTTAACCGTTAACGTCGTCTCAACTCTGCTAGCTCGTCCCTGCAGCTGGCCTCACCCTACGCCTTTCTACCTTTCCGCCCAGACTTCCCTTTGAACCCTCCGGATCGGAGCCCCATTCTTGAAACCTACTTGAGCCAAACGGGAGAGATCAGCTTGGCTCGCTACATGGCCTGCATCATGGCACCGGACTGCACTCCCCGTTGCAGGCTTGCACTCTTGCAGCAACACACCGAAGAGCGAAGAGCTCGCGGGATCAGCCAGCTGCCTGGCTCCGAATCTCCGATGGCCCGCGACACGACCGGGGACCCCGTGCATCGCGACCCAGGTGCCGGCGGTCGTTTTCGGCGCGGTCGAGGTCTCGCGCGCTGCCGCTCGTTGGTTGGTGACGACCGGGACGGGGAGCATTCACGTCTGCACGCCGCCGCTGCGTGATTGGCCACCGTGTCGGGCGCCGCCGCACCGGGGCGTCGGATCAGATGGCGCGGGTGGTCGAATGAAGCATTCCGCCGCGTTGTGTGTACATGCTTCCAGTCTCCGTCAGGCTCAGAACGTTCTGGAACGGTTGGACCCGGCCTGGCCGACGCGAGAAGACACGTGACCGAGAAGCCCCGGCGGGGAAGGCAGGCACTGGCCAAGTGGCCGGGCCAACAGATACCCTCCTCCTCCTGGACCACGACGGCGTGCCTGATCGTTGATCAAGCAAGCCCGCGCGTCCCAGAAGATTGGGGGGTTGCAGAGTCGGGTGGAGTCCACGCCACGAGCCTGGCTGCAGATTCCCCTGCTAGCGATATGATCTGCAGCAGCATACTGGAACAAGAGATGCAGGGTTAGGCGGGGACCGCCGACCCAAAACCGGGGAAGGATCGGAGCCGGCCGGTGCAATGTCGCGTGCCCGAACGCGAGCGATCGGGCATGCAGGAGCAACAGCGACGTGCTCTTGCTCGATCTGCGAGCGGTTACGCTGCCGAACCGCGAGGCACTGACGGGTTGATTCCGAAAATGCACTGCCCGGCCGCGTTGCCGTCGGTGCCTCCAGCCTTGTTCTGTGCGGCGACGGCGAGGCTGATATTTTGCAAGAGGTTGTACGGCGGCGTTGCTGAGCTAATTGGAGGGGCGGAATCGACGGTGTGCCCGGCCAATCGGCAGCCGGGTCCAGATCGAGACGGTGTGGCGCATGCGTGGGCCCGTCGCCGTTGGATGCATGATTGCACGGCCGCTTGATTGCCACGCGCCCACGCAGGATGGAGCTTGTGGCGCGCGTTCGATCCGGTGACCGGTGACAAGGCCCCAGTCGACGTCGATCTGTCTCTGTGCGCAGGAGCTCAGCTAGTTTTTCCTTGCATTATATATGTGGCCTTATGGGCCATGGAGCTCTGAGGGTTAGGGATAGGTGCATTGCATGCACAGAAACGAATCTTCAGCCAGATATTTTGTTTGATCTGCATGCGTTGCGCATCGGTGCGTGGCCGTGGTAGATTCTTACGCTGCGCTGGACTTGTCACGTCGTTTCACCCGGAGTACGTGCAGGTCGGGGGTGGATGGGTCAGTCCATGGCGGAAGCGCAACCTCCGGTGACCATCGCCAGCCACTTCACGTTGTTCGTTGATGCTGGAGAGGTCGCATGACGAGGTGCCGGAGATTGCTGAAAATATCTCTCTCTGCCGCCGCGCACTTGCATTGTCAGGTCATTCATCAGCCCCACGGCATCCTCAGCCGCACAAGTTCCACCGCGATCGCGAGTTCAGGCACACACCCACCAACGTAACCGCCGTGATCACCCTCGCCGTGCTTGTGTTAATTCTGCCAGCACGATTGCACGAATTTGCTGGAGATTTGGAGACTGATCGCGTCAGGAGCTAGCCCGGTCAGTGTAGTAGTTTGACGCGTCCTAGGTCGTCACTGCAAGCTAGCGGACCGAAAAGAACTCACGAACGCGTAGCAAATCCCCGCGAGATCGCGAATTCAGGATCGCGCGCCTGCTTGAGAATTTATCTGAAGTAGTTGCGGTCTTGCGGATGCTACGTCCTGCACTGTGCAGAGGGTGAGAGAGCTTTAGACAACTGCTAATCTGTTACCATCACGCTTCATCCACGTCCCTGCTCGATCGAGAAATCCAAGGGCTCAAACGTCTGACGTGGCGGGGGCGCCGCGCGGAGCCAGAGACAGACTGGTGGGGCCGTACCACCACGTGGGCGCAGCCGATTGGCTCCCGCATTCCTGGCCGTCGAGCAACCCACACGCCCCACATGGCTTGCTGGCCAGCCAGCCGAGATTAACAACCCACCCCGTCGGCGAGCAAGTTTCTCGTGCGGCAATTATCTATCATTACAACCAGATAATTAACCACATTTCCCCGGCCATTTTAAGCTCCGCCTCCGTCAGCGCAGCTATAAAGCCTGCCGGGACAAGCGAGCTCGGCGCGGCCTCCACACCTCGACGAGCCGGCGAGCTCCTGACCCACCCACCGGCCGTCCGACCGACCGACCGACCGATCAGCCGCCCCGCCCGCCTCGGCCGCCGCGGGCGATGGACAAGCGCGGCAGCTTCGGCGGGAGCTCGTCCGAGGACGTGGAGGCGCCGCTGCTGGTGCCGCCGTCGCCGCCGCCCGGGCGCGACGGGGCCATCAGCAACAAGGAGCGCCCGGCGGCGTGGGTGCGCGCGCTACTGGCGCACAGGTACCCGGCGTTGGCGTCGGGCCCCGCGGCGTGCGCGGCCGTGTGCGCGCTGGTCGACCTCGGCGGCGCCCACCTTGGGGCGCGCAACATGCTCGCCGTGCTCGCGTGGGTGTTCCTCTGGTGGGTCACCGACGCCGTGCCGCTGGCCGTCGCCTCCATGGCGCCGCTCTTCCTCTTCCCGCTCTTCGGCGTCTCCTCCGCCGACGCCGTCGCCAAGGCCTACATGGACGACGTCATCTCCCTCGTCCTCGGCAGCTTCATCCTCGCGCTCGCCATCGAGCACTACCAAATCCACCGCCGCCTCGCCCTCAACGTGCGTCTCCTAACATATAGCTGACATCTCCATGAATGGCAGGTTCATTCATCTCTGAAACCGCATGATTAAATTGTCCAATACGCTGCGCACAGATCACGTCGCTGTTCTGCGGGGACCCGGTGCGGCCGGCGCTGCTGCTGCTGGGGATCACCGGCACCACCTTCTTCATCAGCATGTGGATCCACAACACGGCGTGCACGGTGATGATGATGCCGGTGGCGACGGGGATCCTGCAGAGGCTGCCGCGGCGCGGCGACGGCGCCGGGTGCCACGAGGAGGAGGAGGTGCGGCGGTTCTGCAAGGCGGTGGTGCTCGGCGTGGTGTACGCGTCGGCCATCGGCGGGATGGCCACGCTCACGGGCACCGGCGTCAACATCATCCTGGTGGGGATGTGGTCCACCTACTTCCCGGAGCAGGAGCCCATCACCTTCAGCGACTGGATGTCCTTCGGCTTGCCCATAGCGCTGATCACCTTCTTGGCGCTCTGGGTCACGCTCTGCGTCATGTACTGCTCCAAGGACACCGGCAAGGCACTCTCTGCTTATCTGGACAGAAGCCATCTGAGAAGAGAGCTCAGCTTGTTAGGTAACTACTTTTGTTTCTATCTAGTGTTCAGCTATTGTTTTTTCAGGTGTCTGTTTCTGTCATGCCAACAATGTGAAAGATCAAGTCAAGCTGTAAGGTCCCAGCATTTGTCTCTGAGCAGACCACGTTTAAATTCCATGAGTTCAAGAAAAAACAAACATTAATCCAATGTAATCCAAGGGAATATTGTCTCATGGTATTGCTGTTCTGATCTATGGCAGGTCCAATGTCTTTTGCAGAGAAGATGGTCTTGGCTGTGTTTGGGGTAAATTCCATTTCTTTCCCAACACATGTTCTTCTGAATTTCTGCGATCAATTTTCTGTTCCAAACATGGCCTGACACTGTATTGTGAACAAATGACTGCCTACTAGTTGGGAACACACTGAAATGGTTAAATTTTGCAGGGTCTAATTGTGCTATGGATGACCAGGACTCTGACAGATGACATACCTGGGTGGGGAGCTCTCTTCCACAACAACGTCGGAGACGGAACAGTCACCGTAAGTACGCAAAGATATCAAAGTTATCAGCTATGCATCACCTATCTCATAATTCACTTGCAATTCAGATCATGATGGCTACACTGCTCTTCGTAATCCCAAGCGGAAAGAACAGGGGCGAGAAACTGATGGACTGGAACAAGTGCAGGAAGCTCCAGTGGGACATTATCCTCCTCCTCGGTGCAGGCTTCGCCATTGCTGATGGCTTCAGTTCAAGTGGCCTGACTGATATCCTCTCTGACGGGTTGAAGTTCCTGAAGGACGCACAGACAGTTGTCATTGTTCCTGTGGCTTGCATTGTCAGTGCGATCATCACAGAGTTTACGTCTGATGATGCAACTACGACGCTGGTGCTCCCACTGTTCGCTGAGTTGGCGAAGTCTATCAATGTGCACCCGGCATTGCTTATGATTTCTGGAGCAGTTGGGGCTCAGCTGTCATACTTGTTGCCTACTGGATCACCATCAAATGTCGTTGGCTTCAGTACTGGCTACATTACCATCAAGGATCTTGTAACCACCGGGCTGCCCCTGAAGATTGTCGGAATTGCATCTCTGACAATCTTGCTGCCAAGTTTAGGTAAAAGCTGCACAGATCGCCATTAACGACTAATTGTCAATAAATTCAGAACTGGTTTCTTACTTCTGATACTCTTCTTTGGGATTATGCAGTATCACAAATTTTTGGCATAAACAGCAGGTCTTAGGAGCAGGCATGCAAATTTTGGGCTGTTCATCTCCCGTGGCACTCCAGTAGTATTGTACAGTAGTTTCCTTATGTCATATCTGTGCCCCAGCTCAGGCTATGGGATGATACTCTTTGATTTGTACGAGTGTATTAAGATTTGTATGGAGCCTATGTGAATATAGTTGAAATGCTCCTATTTGATCAGACTTTCTGACTGCAGAGTGCAATGATATCAAATGGCTATATTAAGAATTTTTAGTAATCTGAAATTCAGAGAGAAAGTATATTCATATATGCATTATCGAACTGAAACCATTTCCTCTCTGACCAGCAATTCCAGCTGGCTGTACATTGTAAGGGAAATATTTATCCATCATATCTGTGGACGATAGATAGTCAAGTATTATTCAATCCACATCACAAATATGAACTGATTGTTCTTCACGCAACATATAGTGAGACGCTTGCAAGTGAAAGACGAGCTTTGTCAGATGATGTGGCCCCAAAACAATCTAGAACTGAAAGACGAGCTTTGCCGAGCTACAGATGGTTTATTACAAAAGACGCATATCCGACAATTCACTTATGAGTATGCACAGTGCAGTGTAATAGCCACTTGTTTATCAACGTTTTACATCTATTTGGTAAAATAGAGAATTTTCGAAAATCCTGCCAACATTCGAAAGAACACATTAAGCCGGTGGTAAAGTTTCAAAAAAAAAGGCATATTCTAGAAGGGCATCCTATTCCAAAACTTCAGCACGCAAAGTAGAGTGGATCGCAGAAAAATTCGATCAGATGATGGAAAGATGAGTGTACTACCAGTGCTGCTTTACACGACAATTCTAAACAATGCTGATGCCTACAACGAAATGTCTGAACTCCGAAACGCAAGTGCGTGACTTGATGTAATCACTCAATCCGGTAGGACTGTTCATCCTACCGAGATTAAGTTGACTTCCGGAGAGGTTTAAGTTCGCTTGACATATATAAACCCTACCAGGTAACAATGTATCTCAGACATTCCATAACCAAATGAAAAATTACTTCCCCATTTCTAAAGCAAGTAGATAAAAACTCTACAGTACAACTAGCACCCGGACGTCTTATGGGAGAAAAATATCGGACGGTGACGTGGCGCAATGAGGGCCGAGCATTCCATCCGTGCGCAGGAGTTAAAAATAGAAGAGAAAAAAAGAGAGGGTGACGTGGCGCAACCACATCCAAGTATTCTTCTCCGACGGTGTAGCACAGAAAAAAATCCCGTCGCAACATAGGTATGATGTTGCATGCAACATGTAAAATTTTTACAACATCCAAAAAATAACATATGCAACATCAAACAATAATATGTGCAACATAAATAGTCAGTGTTTGCAACACCAGAAACACGCGCTCACAACTCTCATCCATTCACGGCAGCAGTCGAAAAACTCTCAATGAAAAATGCAACATCCGGATGAAACACTTGCAACATGCATGCGAAACATATGCAACATCGCAACATCCCAGATCTGTTTTTGCAACATTCACATCAAACAGTTGCAACATTCTTTTGAAACATCCGAAACACGTGAAACATGCTCTTACAACATGCAGTAAAACCCTAGAACATCCCATATCTGTTTTTGCAACATTCACATCAAACAGTTGCGACATTCTTCTGGAACATCCGAAACACGTGAAATATGCTCTTGTAACATAGACCAAACCCTAGCAACATACACCAAACCCTACCTGTTGCACGTCATGAATGTCGCCTGGAGCTCCTCTTGTGGCCGGATGAGGAGGATGGCAAGCATGAAGTGCCCGCGCCCACGGAGGAGAGGCTTTGCACCGGCCGCGGCCGCGACAAAATCATGCAGCTGCAACATTGCCCCGATCTCAACATCAAAATTCGTGAAACGTCAAAAGAAGACAATTGCAACACCATAAAAAGCCTACTGCAACATAAGGCCGAGAAGCATAAAAGACACAGATATTCTTCTAGCTCGAGTCACCATCGTAGATGCGCAGTAGAGCTCGCACACGCACCAGCATCCCTGGGTGCGGGCTGCCGCTCCCCACGGCAAGCAGCGGAGCTCGCCGACGGCGCAGCCCTGGGCGCAGGCCGCCGCTCACCACGGCAAGCGGCGGAGCTCGCCGGTGGCGCGACCATGGGCGCGGGCCGTCGCTCCCCCACGACAACATGGAGCGGGTACCGGAGGAGCGGCGCAGCGGTGGCCACGGAGGAGCAACGCGGAGACGGCAAGCCGCAGCCTCTCTCAGGCCGGCGGTAAGTTTAAGTTCCTCCGAACCGCTGTGTATTTTACTTAGAAATTGCATAGAGTTTTCGGTAATGCTCAGACTCCGTCGTGAAAGTGGCGATGAGAGAGGCCGCGGCGGCGCGGAGGAGCCGCGACGAGGAAGACGACGATGGAGGCGACGGCGATGAGGAAGGCGACGGCGACCGCCACGAGACAGGGCCCGGCGGCGCGGAGGAGCAGCGCGGCGGCGGCTCGCGGCCTGCGGACGAGCGGAATGCGGTGTTTTTTTTATCGGAAATATGCGGTACGCCTGAAGATAAAGTTGGGGGAGGGAGCCGAAATGGATGCCCGTGCGTCCGATGCATCGGACGACTGAGTCTGAGCATTACTGAAAACTCTATGCAATTTCTAAGTAAAATACACAACGATTCGGAGGAACTTAAACTTACCGCCGGCCTGGGCACCGTGGCCTGACCGGCAAGAGATCCGGTCCCACCCATGTGACGTGATGATCCCGCCAGCGGCCGCGTGGGCGACGTCGTCCTTCGACTGTTCGTTTGTTTGTTTGTCTTATCAGCGATGCCAGCATTATTTTTCTCTCTGTATAAACCAACACGAGCCAGTCATTGAGCACTATTTTTCTTGGCAAACTACGGACCCACCGGCAACAGAAAGGAAGAGGGGCAGGGACAGAGTGAACGGCGCGCATTACAGCCGTCCAAAGTACAACAACTCCACTTCGCAGCCGTCCGATCCGACGACCAACGACCCAAACCGGTTTCCATCCATCTTCCCCGTCGCGACCGCTGCCGAGTGAGAGCCCCCACGCGGCGACACCCCCTCGATCTGCGGCGACCCCAGCGGCGACGAGCCCTCTCCGGCGGCGGCCACGCCCGCGGCTCGCCGGTGATGATGGCTGGCCGCGGCCACGGGCACCGGAACCGTATCCGCCGCCTCATCCCGCGGGTCGTCCTCCTCGTCTTCGCCGTCTACGCGGTCTCCTTCGCGATCTACCTCCTCCTCCAGCCCCACCACCCGTCGCCGCCGGACCCGACCCCACGAACCGATGTCCGCGACGACGTACGGGCGGCGCCTTCCTCCCAGAAGCCGTGGCCGCGTCTCCCTTCCCTCCTCCCCTGGGTCACCGGACCCGCGCCGCCGCCGCACACCTGCGAGGCCTACTTCGGCAACGGCTTCTCCCGCCGCGTCGAGGTCCTCCCCGCGCGCGTCGTGGGGCGTGGGTGGTTCCGGTGCCACCACAGCGAGACGCTGGGGAGCTCGATCTGCGAGGGCGCGCGGGTGCGGCTCGACCCGGCGCTCATTGCGATGTCGCGCGGCGGGGAGCCCCTCGAGCAGGTGATGGGCCGCGCCGAGGAGGAGGAGCTGCCCAAGTACGAGACCGGCGCGCTGCAGGTGGAGGGGCCGGCGGCGGGGAGGACGGCGCCCTTGGTGGACGCTGGGTTCCTCAACGCTTACGTGCCCACCGGTGGGATCGGGATGCACACGATGAGGGCGCTGCTCGAGTCGGCGCGCGTTGTGCCGCCCGGTGAGCTACACTGCTCCCAGGTACTCTTTGCCTTGCTAGCTAGTTGGTTTGCTGATTGATGAGAAACTGATTGTTAAATAATTTGTTATCATGCATGGAAATCCAACAGATTGGGAAGATCAGAGTCAGCTCAGTGCTTGTTTTAGGAGCATTTAATTAAAGTCTGTTGGATCCAGGGATCATGCAGCTACTGAGCTAATTTTATATATTAATGAAAGTTTAGAGCAAATGGAAGTAATGTCAAGGATTTTCAGACATACTTTAGTTCACATGATTGCCCACTTCTGCTTACTTCCAACATTTTTTTTCCCTAAAGCAACCGTGTGTCAACTCTGAGGTGCCCTAGGGACTGTGGTGTAGAACAAACCAGAAAGGAGGGAATATGAATCATATTCAGTATTTAGGTCTGAAGTGATATGAGTTTTTGTTCGAGTCTTAACAAGATTAGGACTTAGGAGTAGAAACAGGATCTAAGTAAGTATGAAGCATGCAGCCAATCTAAAAGTGAAACCTAAATGGCACATATTCTAAGTGCATCATTGAACAAATGAATGCCCTTGGTGATACCTGAGATTCAAATTGTAGCCTTGTAGGCTCTTATTGGATTAGAGATTTTTGACAGAGGAGCATGTGACTCCTGTAGAAGATGAACTTTTTAGCTTCATTTCAGAACATTGATCCTTATATAACATGTTTTAATTTTGAGCTGATGTTCATATTTCTTATCATTCATTTATCTTTGGAATTCAGTAGTTCCTTCTTAACTGTGTTATGACACTTGTTATTGCAGTGGGTTGAAGAACCAACGCTTCTGGTCACTCGTTTTGAATATGCAAACCTTTTCCACACAATTACAGACTGGTACAGTGCATATGTTAGTTCCAGAGTGACAGATTTACCAAACCGTCCTAATGTTGTTTTTGTTGATGGGCATTGCAAGGTATGTGATGCACTATGTATTTTGTCATTGATTAAATTCATTCTGTTTGTTGCATGAGTTGGCCAACCAAACAGTTTCTTGAGCTATTATTGGGGTAAACAACAACGGTCACATTTTTGTATTCTTGATCTTTAGTTTGGTTTGTGTATTGTTAACGTGGCATGGATCTTTAGTTTCGTTTGTGTATTGTTAACGTCGCATGGTCATCTTCCTGTTTCTTCCTCGCTTGTTGTTGTGTCATGTCTGTTTCTCACATATGGAGAACAATTGCAATCAGAATTCAGCAGCAGTCCTGGATTTGGTAGCCTGATCTGTCAGTTCTTATGTTTTATATTTGTGGCAAATAGCGCACTTGCTTATTTTTGGCAGCTAGCCCAATCTTCCCTGATGGCCCATCCAAAGCTTTTGGCAGTCATAACCATACTCCCATGTTTAGCTAGCTTCCAGATAGTATTGTTCCTCCGTCATGTGATTTTCTTTCAGATTTAGTATGCATAACTTAATTTGATACTCTATTGCTATGCTAGGTAGCATCCAACTTATTTGTCTATACAAAGATTTATCTATGTTTTCCCTCTGTATATTCTTGGCAAGTGACAGATGTGACCTTATATTCACAGGCACAATTAGAGCAAACATGGGAAGCACTTTTTTCAAGTGTGACATATGCTAAGAACTTCTCTGGTCCTGTTTGTTTCCGACATGCCATTCTTTCACCTTTGGGCTATGAGACTGCCATGTTTAAGGGGCTTAGTGAGAGTTTCAGTTGCAAAGGTGCCTCCGCTCAGTCCCTACGAGTTAAACCGGACTATGAGAAAACAGCAAGATTATCAGAATTTGGAGAGATGATTGTAGCTGCTTTTGGTCTTCTACAGGGTGACATCATGTCATCCAAAAAATCAAATGGAATCAATGTTCTCTTTGTTCGGCGAGAAGATTACTTGGCCCACCCACGCCACAGTGGTAAGGTTGAATCCAGGCTAAGCAATGAGGGGGAGGTGTATGATGCAATTGACAAGTGGGCAAAAGGTTTGAAATGCAAAGTAAATGTCGTCAATGGTCTTTTCGCCCACATGACCATGAAGGAGCAACTCCGTGCTATCCTGGAAGCTTCAGTAGTAGTAGGGGCTCATGGTGCTGGCCTAACACACCTAGTTTCAGCTACTCCTGATACAAAGGTTCTCGAGATCATCAGCAGCATGTACCGGCGTCCACACTTTGCTTTGATCTCACAGTGGAAGGCTTTAGAGTACCATGCCATAAATCTCCCAGGGTCATACGCAAGGACCACAGATGTCATAAGTGAGTTGAGTAATATACTGACAGGTCTTGGATGCTGAAACAGAGGTGCAAATCATGAAAGTCGCCACAGGCCATCCATAATGGATACCGTATATGCTTGACACATACTGGCCACACTAACTGCACTGATGCCTGCAATTTTAATTCGAGGTGAGTGTTGCACAGATTGTTTTCACCATTGTACCGAGACCTGAAGTATTCCCAGTTCGCAGCAGAAGAATTTTATGCTGCTGAATGCAGAGCCAAGACAAGAACGCTGTCTGGTATTTGACACTATGACGGCATCAGATTGCATGCAATCCAACCCACGTTCCACTCGATTCTTGGCGTAACTCTAGGACCACAAGCTTAACCATATTGTATCCTTTTCCGGCTTAATAGATTCAGCAGAACTTTTGTATGTTGTGCGTTCAGAGCTTTCCCATTATTCAGGTTTTGATAACTGCTTGATGGAAAACGGCGTAGGTGATAGGCTCCTCCTTTGTGCATGCTGTATGATTCTATCAGTTTTGTCATGGCGCCGAAGCGAGGTCGCGAATCCGACCTTGTGCCGGCTTGATCACTTTGTAAGATGAAATGAGGTGGTACCTTGGTTTGTCTGGTATTTTATCACAGGCTGCAATGGTCGTGCACAAGCGTACTTTGCTTTATCTGCAACTAGGAGTGCATTACTGTAGTTTATTCCCGTCATTCCGTGGGCATGCTTAGACGTGCAAGATGGAAACTTTGTATATATGGCTCATCTCCGAGCATATAAGAAAGCTGCTACTTCAGACATACTAGCCGTGCTCTGCACTGATGCGTGCAATTTTAATTCGAGAGGAGTACTGCACTTACACCGATTATTGCTACCCATTGCACTGAGAACCAAAGCATTCCCAGTTCCCGAATGCAGAACTAGGACGACAATCTCAACTCAGGAGGATGCAAGTGGGTTGGAATTGGTTGACCCAAACCTTAACCCATATTACCCAGCTAAGTAGTATTTGGTTGACCCAAACCTTAACCCATATTACCCAGCTAGCCCTTATTTAGATCTAAAATTTACCTCCCAAATTCCACTATACAAAAACAAGACGTCTATCACATCAAAATGCCGGTACATACATAGGTGGCGTTTGGATATGATCTGGGTTAGGGAAATGAAAATGTTTAGGATAAAAGAAGGTGGGTAAGGGAAATGGATATTTCGTTTTTTTTTCCATTCCTTTGTTTGGTACGAGGGAGGTTAGGGAAAGGAAATTGAATTTTAATGACTAAAATACCCCTTCCAAACGAATGGAGAAGCAATGAGAGAAAACATAACAAAGGGTAAAATAGTAATTTCACATGTTTTTACACCATATCCCACCCTACCCCACCTTCCACCCTGGGTATGAAATGGTAGGAAATGATGCTCTCATATCCCAAACACAAACCAATGTCTTATCCCAAACCCATAAGCCAAACATAGGAAAAGTTTTATCCCGCCTCTCATTTCCCTATCCCACTTCTCTTTTCCAATAATCCAAACATCACCATAGAGCACTAAATATAGATGAAATCAAAAACTAATTGCACAGTTTTGTTGTACTTTGTAAGACGAACATTTTAAGCTTAATTAATCAATGTTTCAATATTTTTTTATAAATACAAACGAAATGCTACAGTGACGCATTTATGGTGGAACCTAAAGTTTGGCCCAAAATTTGGTACCAAACTTTAGATCTAAACAAGGCTAGTATTTGGTTTTGGATCAAACCAATCCAACACATCTCTGGGTTTTGTGTTTTGGGTCCGCCCAGAAAATCACCAACAAGCCTCTCCTCCCTATCCCCCAACCTCGGCGCCGTTCCCACCGGACCTGCCATGCCATTCACGAGCGAGAGCGAGGAGCTGCAGCCCCAAATCCATGACGCCCAGGCACCACTTGAGAGAGAGAGAGAGAGAGAGAGAGAGAGAGAGCTCCCTGAGCTCGGTGCAGCCGATGGCGACGCAGCCGAGCTCCATGTCGGTAAGCACCTTGCGCGGGCAGAGGGAGAGAGGTCGAGGCGGTCAGCGGACAGATGGCGCGGGCGAGCGTCGCGGGGAGGAGGTCGGCACGGAGCGAGCGGAGGAGGCGGCGGTGGCGCGACTCCAGCGGCATGACAGGCGCGGAAGGCGAGGGGGTGAAGGACTTACCAAACTGTATATTCTTTTCCGGCTTATAGATTCAGCAAAACTTTACTCCCTCCGTCCCTAAATAAGTGTAGCTTGGTTTCCGTGCCACGACTTTAAGCTTCGATTTATAGAAAATACGTGCAACATTTTAATCTCTAAATAAATTTATTAAAAAACTAGATTCAAATATCTATTTGATGATATTTATTATGTACCATAAATATTAATATATATTTTTAAATATTTGGTCAAAGATGTTTTTCGGGAAGCGAAAACGACATACGTGAAGGGACAGAGGGAGTATGTTTGAGTGTTGAGTAATGAGCATTGGTAACTGCCTGATGGACCACGGCATATGTTAATCCTTCGTGTGTATGTATACTAGAAAGAATAGCGCCCGCATGGGAACCGTGCTCATGGTCAGTGTTGGAGCCATTAGCATATAAGCACAGAGATTTAGGTTTTGATCTGTTGTGATGTCTGTAATAGGATTGCAGGTTAATATAAGCCCTTGTTTAGATATCAAATTCCACACCCAAAGTTTTCCCATCACATTAAAATGTCATAGCATGCATGGAGTATTAATGTAGATGAAATCAAAAACTAATTGCACAGTTTTGTTGTACTATTCGAGACGAACATTTGAGACTAATTAATTAATTTTTGGATAATTTTTCACACATACGAACGAAATGCTACAGTGGCGTACGCACCCCAAAAGACCAAAGTTTGGCTCTCAAATTCGGCAACTAAACAAGGCCTAAGAAAAGCTCCTGGTTTAACAATCATGGTTCCAAATGTTGAAAACTGCGTGAGATTGTTGAGCCTGCAGAGTCAGCGCGCGTAGAGTTTGTCATCTGCAGTACTGTATGTATAGCACATTAATACCTCAGTTTGGAATGTGCACCCTCTTTCCTTAATATAAATGAGGATTCAATCTTTGTATAATTATTTTCGTTTTTTTGAGACCCAAACTTTTTGTCGTAAACGATCATAGTATACTGGATACACAGTATTACAGGTGATCTCAATCACTACCCCTCCTTCCTGTCTAATTTGATTTTTATGTCAAAGTTTTCATCTGTTTTTGAATAATTATATTCTCAATGTTTGTCAATGGTATCTTACTCGATTCAGAAAGTCCAATGGCAATTGCAATGGCAGACTTGGAAAACTGGGATTGAATGTGTTACATGCCAATTCTATGCGTGAGTTGGTACGTAACAAAGATGATATTTCCCTGAATATCAATGGGATTTCTGATCTCTTCATAGGTCTGCTTCTTGCCTTAAGAGTTATTTCTCATTGCTAATGCTGTCTCATGAAGCCAGAATATCTTTTTGTAAATTGTTTGCTTACTTAGTTGATCTTTCCATTTGTCATTGCAGAACATAATCCTCATGTAATAAGAAATCTCAGAGACATGTTTGGCCGTCGTTGTGCAATGATTGGATATGATTTTTTTGGATGGTGACTCTATCCGCGAAAGTAACGTTGGAATTTCAGTCATTGATGCAGCTGATAGCACCAAAAGTGAATCTGATCTTGTTTTGACTGAGTATGATTTGCTGTTTATTTCTTCTGCTGTTCAAATTAGCAGAGAAATTTGCCAGATCATGAAAGGATGCATGGTAAGTCTTGCACATCCATTAGCAATTCCGCCGTTCCCTGATGATTTCCAGGTCGTGCATGTGGCTAATATGTGCTTCTATTGCAGGTTTACGCTGTTTCATCAACTGTCCATACTGTGAGTAGAACTTGATTCAGTTTTCCTTTTTCCACCACTGATGATTGTAAATATTTGATGCTAATAAATCTGTTTACCCGGAGGAATTAGATTGGACATGGGCCGGGCTGGACAGGGAGCCCTGACGTGGCCCTAGTATAATTAATAAAATTGTTTAATCAAATTATATGTGCTTTGAGATTTGTGCTATTTTTGAAAGAGGGTGCACCAGAGCAGTTCCCTTTTTATATAAATTTGACTTAGCGGAAATCTAAAGTGGAATTAGTGTGAACGTTTGTGTTTTTGAGTGGCCCTTCTGTTTATTTGGGCGTGCGTGAGATGGGCATGGGCCGAGATCACTGTACAGTTTGTTCCCAGATTCATTGGGCTTGCCACTGGGAAATTTTTGAGGCATTATGTACCTTTTCCAGAACAGGAGCTTGGAAGAATTTACAGTAAATAGTTGAAATCACACGCTAATTATATTCTTCAATAAATGTATTGACATATCGTTAGATTACATTATATAACATTATAACATGTCTCAGAGTTCCGTCGTACTCAGAAAATTGTCTGCAGAAGGACATGCGAACGATACATATATGTCACGAGATTCACTAGGTACCCACCGCTAGACAAGCGGCCTGTTCGATTGATTGGTGGCCGGTGTTGATGTGTTCTGATAGAACAGTAATGGTGACTGGTTTGTTCTGAGAGAAAAGTACTACTGGCTGGTGGCTGATAAGCCAAACAAACATGACGAAGGTTAGCCAAAATGAGCCTTTTGCAGACCGGAAACGGTAAAAGCTCACCTTACTATCATGTTTAGATCCAAGAGACTAAACTTTAGTCCTACACTTTTGGTCTTATTTAATTCCTAAAAATACAAACAGATGGACTAAAAGTGGGACTAGTCCATTAGTCCCTTGGGTAGCTAAATGTAACTAAAGTCATTCTCTATCTCTATTCTTTAGTATTTTTAGAGTGTTTTTAGTCCCTCTATCTAGACATGGAACTAGAGGGATCCAAACGGGGCTTGGCTTTATGCGGTACACCTGACCATGAGACGGGACAAGTAAGCCCCCACCGAGCTTGAAACAAGGCGGCGAGCAACCTGCTGCTTCGACGCATTATTCATTAATTCCTCCCCACATAAATTCAATTCTGGGATCAATCGTCGTTACACAAGAGAAATTATAGTTTGAGGCAAATATTTAATGGGACAGAAATAAAAATATGTAATGTTTTTAACACTGAAAAAAGGTGCACTGTTCAATTCGTAGTGAGATGTGCCTTCTCTCATAGGCTGCTTATAAATGCCATCCCCGGCCGCCCAGTCTGCCGCTTGTCCTTCCGGTGCAACCACAACACTATGTGCGCATCACGCCATCAGTGCCTTGTTCTCTGGCCACTATTTCCAATTCAATGGTCTCACTGTTCCGAGTTTATGATTATACCTTGAACCCACTCTGTCTGCCCGGACATCCTCTACCCATATGATCATGTATACATCCTCTACTTGCTTAATTATATAGGGCCACGTACAATGCACTGTGTCCACACCTCCTAGCATTACCATATCACCGAGTTATTATGAAAAGATCCATGCGTGATCTCACTGACACGTGGGTCCACCAAGTGGATCATTTCGATGCCACGTAATTAGGGAAAATAAATAAATAAGTTATATAATGAATCATCGCTCCGAAAAAAAAGTGAGATCTAGCTTACAGGAGTTCAGCGTATTCTTGTGAAATTACTACTTGTGCATTCACATTTACGATGGGGTTGAATGACGAGTAACCTTATTACTTCTCAATACTCCCTCTACTTATAAATAATAAAATAAAAGTGACGTTTTGGGTTATCTGAAGGTAATTATTTTAAACTCTTGCTCCGTATTAGTTGTGATTGTGACACGTTGAGTCCGGATATATAGAGTAAAATACATCACTGGTCCCTAAACTTGTTATGTGGTGTTATTTAGGTTCCTAAACTCTTAAAATGCATTTTTAGATCCTCAAACTTGTCTAGGTGTGCCATCTAGGTTCTCAATTTTTCAAAACTTATTTTCAAGTCCTCGAACTTGTCCCGGAATGTCATCCGGGTCCCCAAACTCTCAAAATACAACGAAAAAAGAGACATATAAGTTGGAGTCCTCATCTTCTCGTGTGTTTGGGCTCACGATGATACCCATGACGAGTTTATGGAAATATTTTTTAAAAGTTTATGGATCTGGATGACACCTCTGCACAAGTTTAAGGACCTAAAAATGTATTTTAAAAGTTTACAAACTCAGATGACACATGAGAATAAGTTTAGTGACGTAAAAATACATTTTGAGAGTTCAGAGACCTAGATGACACTTTGATACAAATTTAAGGACCGCCATGCATTTTACTCGGATATATATTTGATTTGAGAAGATATGAGCATATATTTGTATCGAAAAGTAGTTTTATAAAAGTTATATTTTGTGCACGTTTTTCCAATATTTTGTAGTAGAAGCACTGTTGTGTCAAAACATCATTCGATTGCCCCATGCGCGACGGCGGATTAGGATCTGTGCTTGCTGGACCGCCGGATTATGCACAGGCACGGCTCGCTGCCTAATGAATTGGAACAGTGGCCGGTTGGTTGCGGCAGACTGGCCACTACGGTACACTGTACGAGTGAACAGCTCGCATACTTGATTTGAACGCTCTCGGAGGGCCTTGGCCTGTGCTGAAATGGGCACCCAACAACGAGGCATGCACGAACAGTGCACGTCTTCAATGCTGTCTAACTACGCATTGCTACTTGCATCGCTAGGGCACTGCATATCTACGCATATATAGAACTCCTCTATCTCTATCTGCCTCATTTTTTTTCTCGTCAGGCGTCGATCGATGACTGGGCGTGGTGTGGGCGTCACGTAGTTGCTGCTCGACCGACACTGAAAGCGAAGTCGATCGATCGAGCTAGTGAGGTGAAAAGCTACAGTGACAGCATTCAGTATTTCTACGCCGATCCGAGGCTAGCTCAGAGCTACAAATAAAAGCCGTACATATATGCATGCACGTGAGGTAATTTTGAAGTTTCGAGTCACTCAGTCACACGGTAATTATTCCTTTGTTTCATATGCATGCACGTGGGGTAATTTTGAAGTTTGGTTTTTTGCTCTCACGGTTATATAAGAGTATTAAGATGGCTATGTGAGCAGCAAGAGGTCATATGGACAAATTGAAAAAAGGACAGGTTTCCTATGGCTGAATAATGTGCGTATATATTCTAGTTTTGACCGTGCATGGATGCAAAAGAATGCACCTAGCCAGCAGGCATATTGCATGCATGCAGATGCAGTAGTTTTTCTAAGCCTGCAGGTACCAGTGAAGACTGAAGAGGCTTAGGCCTTGTTTAGTTTCCAAATTTGGGACTCCCAATTTGGGAGTACGAAAATTTCATGTGCACTATAACATTTCGTTTGTATGTGTGAAAAATTATTTAAAAATTGATTAATTAGATTCAAAATGTTTGTCTCACCGAGTACAACAAAACTGTGTAATTAGTTTTTGATTTCATCTACATTTAGTACTCCATGCATGGACTGACATTTTGATGTGATGAGAATCTTCTTTTTGCATAGTGAATTTGGGGTGTAAATTTGGGATCTAAACAAGGCCTTAGGTAATCACAGTCACACACACAGACAGGACTATAGGATGTGTCTGCTGCTAGCTATAGTGTAACATCAATTTGTGCTGTTTGCCTTGCCTACTGCCTGCCTGCAACCAGCGGCACCTCCATATTTCAGATCTAAAAGGGAATCCACTCCATGCACACAGTGATCGATCGTGCATGTACCCCGGATTACAAAAGGCCGACCGGACTTCATTGCCTGGAAGGCCGGAAGCATTCGTCAGTAGGTGATGCAATCGTCCTTGTTCAACAATGTCAGTAAACCTTGCAAGACACAAAATACTCAACAAAATATCAGTTGGAAAGGGTTGATATATCAGTGACACACCCTATATAAATGGGCAAAACATTTTGCTGACACACAAAATTCGGTGCTGTAACAGAGGTTCGCGGGCAAAAAGGCTTCTGCTTCTGCCAACCAATGCTCCCATGTCAATGCATACAATGTCAACCAACATATTTTTACCTACCAAAAATCTTTTGATGTGGGGTGATCAATGTTTTCTGACCGATTATCTGATACTGCATTTAGCTACGGCGATGTGCTTATTGTGTTGAGCCGAAGGTGTTTTTTTTGTGGTGTATCCATAAGTTTGGCTTATTATGATATTTTGGCTTTTGCAATCTTAAAAAAAGAAATCATATAGGGGTAAGAAAAAGTTGGTTAGTGTTATTTTAGCATCCGAACATAAACCATAATAAAAAAACTTTCACAAAAAACATAACAAAAATGTTCAGTTTGATTTTACTGAAACAAAACGATGGATTGGATCGGGGCAATAAAAGGTGAGTGCTCATTGGTAAAAAATCAAGCAACCATGTAAAAAAAATGAACCAACTGCACCGTGGATCTATTAACCAATTGGTGGTTGGAGCAGCTGTCTATATAGATACTTACTTATGATCTTAAGGGAATTTAAAATCCGAGTGGGGGCATGTGTACCCACTAGGCACTACTTGGGATGATTGTTCCATTGAGGACAGCAAACCTCTCAGTTCATATCATTGCCGGACATCGATATGCTATCTTCCTCAAGTCATACACCTCAGCATTGGGGTGTGCTCCATCCTTGGTGTCCATATTTCTCTAGTAGCCTTGTTTGTTACCTTACCATGTCAAGGAGGGAATTGGAGCCTCCACACTAATATAATATACAGAAACATGCTAAAAAATAAAATATAAAAAATCTCATGAAAATAAAAAATGACCATCAACCCAATAGACTCCAATAATAATCATTGATAATAACAATATTCGATCTATAATATTTTCAAAAAAGTTGTGCACCTCTACTATTATGAAATTACTTTAATGTAACCCCTAAATCTATATCTCAATTGCTCAACTCTGCCATTATCAAAAAGAAAGAAGTCCATTTTTTACCATCGAACTATTGCCGAAGTTTGGTTCTAGCCATCAAACTTCAAAACCAGGTATTTTTATGAAAACCGGACAACTTTGGCCCTCTAGCTGGTTTCATAGGTGGTTTTGACAATATATATATTTTATAAAAATAATAAAATATGATTTAATATCTAAAAAATGTATAACTAATTTGTTTAAAATTTTAAAATATGAAATCAGCACCAACTTTTTTATAAAAATATAGCCAATCTATTGGTACATTGTTTAGAATTATTTGGATCTTATTTATTCATTTTTATAGTGTTTTATTGCTCATAGTCATGACCTGTACTTATTTAAATTATTATTTTGTGCTTACTTTATGTATATTACATGATTAATTAATTGCATAATGCTTGAGCAGCTCCTTTTGTCTGAAACATATTACCTAGTTACACAATCAAAATAAACTAAAACATTATCCATGCAATAACTGGATAGAATCTATATATCGTAGAGCATGGCGTTTGTGGTGTCGGTGTTTCCTTCTGAGCTGTTATATGTAACCGAAGTTTGCTGATAAGTTTTGGCCAATATCTTGTCAAATATAACACAAAAAGATAATTTTAATAAATAATATGCATGCGCACAAGCAGTAAAACACTACCAAAAGGAAAAATAAGATCCAAATAGATTTAAATACCTTACTAATAGATAGATTATATTTCAAAAGTTGTTTGGTGTCGGTTTCATATTTTTCTGATTTAAAACGAATTAGTTATGCATTTTTTGATATTAAACCAAATTTTATTATTTTTGAAAATACATATATTGGCAAAATCACCTTTGAAACCAGCTAGAGGGCCAAAGTTGTTCGGTTTTCATAGTTCAGTGGTCAAAAATACCCAGTTTCGAAGTTGGATGGTCAAAACCAAACTTCAGTAATAGTTCGATGGTCAAAAATGGACTTCTTTCTATAAAAAAATAACTTAAAGCAACTTCCTAATATTCACCTAAACAACCAAAATATAATAATTATTAAGAAAATATAAAATAACCTTTTAAATTTTCATCTAAATTTCCCACGTATGTTATTATTTAAAATAACCTAAAATAACCCCTAAATTTGCATCCAAAATACCAATATTTATCATTATAAGGAATATCCCAATGTACACCATATGTGATTATGAATTAACTTTTTTCCATTATATTAATATAGAGAATACTAACTTAAGGTGTGTATTCATGATGTGTGTTACCATTTAGACCTTGTATGCAAAAAAATGGTGAGAATATAATATTAGTTTAGTTAAACGCATGTCAAACACATATGGAGACATAATGCAAAATGAAAAGAATTATGAATGTTGATAAAACAGTGAGCAGAGTAATAAGAAACTGACCGCACAATGCTAGTAGGTGATCTTCAACATGAATTTGTTCTCATTGCACTCACCATAGCATATTACGTGTTGCTCCTCTTCAAGAAACATCGGTGCATGGATGAATTGAATGACATTTTAGAAAGACTAGATGAAGGCTAGGTCTTGTGCATAGGCGTTGTCAAGGAGTGATCGACGTACAATTATGGGAGTATAAAAACAAGGTTGCACAAAGCGAGTAGCACTTGGAGCTTCCTACGGAGCATGGCATCCTTGCACACATCTCGCTTATCCACGAAACTGCAGATACCTACAGGATGGCGTTCATAGTGCAAATGTTTGTGAACGTTTCTTACAACATGTATCGTGTTCGCTCGCTGCTATGTGCTATTGTCTTACTCTATCCTCATAGCAACGACACACATTCGGTGTCATGGATATTGGGGCCCTTGGGCATAGAGATACGTCGAAAGACCACACGCTGCAAATATAACTAACCTTATCAAGGCCCAACTAAGCTATGGTAGAAAAAAACCACACTCCAACTGAAGGAGACAGCTAAAGAAGCAAAGTACATGGCTCGGGGAGTATGGCATCACAATGCCCTAGGGAACGCCACGAGGGAAACCTAAGCAACCGCCTCCCTACAGTCAAGGAAAGTAGACACGACATGCATTTAAAGTGCCCCGCAGCCGGTCAGTAGTTTCCTGTGAAAACATTATCAATTTTGGGTGGTGTGCCGGCATGAGTAGGATAAGGAGCAACGATGGGACATCACCGCACCTTCGCATCACCATAATGAATTACGGCTGGCAATGAGAGGACTGATGGAGCCAATGTCATCCGTTGACACTGGCCTGAAGCAGCAAAGATAGGCCTGGCTTTGGTAATCGAGTGCCTCAAGGGCGACACCCGGCCTGCCTTCCATGCTAATAACACCAGCTAAGCATCCGGTGGCCTAGGGGTATAGATGAATAGTAAGAGCCACCATGGGGCAAACATCACTTATGGGCTCAACAAAGGTGCCCCTGGGTGATGTCAGCGATGACATGTACATAAGGCCGGCAATCCTAGCGCAATTCTTCCAATGTTCACAATGGGCGCCAGGACATATTTTGTTCCCACTTAAGGCAGTAATTCATACTATAAATACATGTAAAACCATATGTGGGTGATTGGATCCTTTTTTGTAACACACAAGACATAGAACGTAGGGTATTACGGTCAGTGTGGTCCAAACCTATCTAAAACCTTGATATCCACATACTACATTCGATGACACTCGCCTCCTCATGACGTGTGCTTGAGAAATGCTCAAGCATCGTAGGCCGGATCCTTGCGGGAGGTGCTCCTGCACCGACATCGTGGGGCGTGGACGCGTGTAGAGCTATTTATTTGAGGACTGTTCGATTATCTGAAAGAAGGTGATATGATGGTTTTAGGTGGTCTACCTAGGGAATTGAGGTTTTAAGAAAGAACATGATGTAACTAGGTGCACTCACCTACTAAGTTGTAGCTTCCAAACGAGCAACTAAAGAGATTACATATCTAAATACACCCACTTACCAAGTTAGTGCATCCAAATGAACCAAGTTAGTGCATCCAAATGAACCACTACCCCAAACTGAATTTGCCTTGGCGGCCATGGATTTCTTTGGCAGCCAAAATTAAACCGCCAAGAAAAATGTAGTTTCCTTGGCAAGATTAGTGAACAGCCAAGAAAATGTATATATCTTGGCGGGGGTTGAGAGACGCCAAGGAAATAGTGTATTGCCTTGGCGAAATTGCCGAGCGGCTAAGAAAACAATACATTACCTTGGCGAAATTAGAGAGATGATCGGCCTGTTGGCACCCACTTATCAAGTTTGTGTACTAATTATGTATTCAACTCTAAAATATATCACAATTAGATAAAGATAAATGACATATCTATATAAGTATTGTGTTAGGATATTTAACATAGATGAGATAGTGCAAGGTAAGTAATTGGAAAAAGTCTATATCACCCCCTCACCTATGAGGGTTAGACTACATAACCCCCTAACCTATGAAACAATCTATTTCACCCCCGAACTTTCCAAAACCGGTCAAATTACCCCCTAAAGCAATTTTGAAAAATCATAGTAAATCACAGAAAAATCATAAAATGGAAAATTTAATTGTGTTGGACTGCAAATGAGTATATTTACATAGTGAACATATAATATGATATGCTTCAGTATATTTTTTTACAGCTATGAAGAAAAACATAGATATAAAGCTACAGCAAAAAAATGTACTAAAGCATATGAAAGTGCATCTAGGCACTTATGTGTTTTGGTGATTTGTATGACAACATGATTCGTGATCTAACTTGTTTGCTTAAGCATATGAGCAGGTTTTATTCTTATGAATGTTCGCGCAATATAATTGTTGATAAGAATATGTACTTGACATTGGTTCTAAATGACATAAATGCAAGCAAGTATGTTTGATCTCATGATGCAAAAGATGAGCAATGGCAAGAGAATAGAAATGACAAATGAGACAAGGTTCTTATGCATATTGGTTGGTCTCATTTAGTAGAAGCTTGTCAAAATTAAATGGGACAATCTACATGAAGAAATTGGAATTCCTTTGATCTTGCTCCATAGTAGTGGTTATAAATAAAATGAGATATGATTCTATGGATAGTATATGGTCTCATCTAGTAGAAGCTCATCAAGACAAAATGGGACAATCTACATGAAGAAATTGGAATTCCTTTGGACGTGGTCCATGGCAATAGTTACATTCATGATGAGACATGATCTTATGGATATTATATGGTCTCAAGTACATGGAAGCCTATGGACAAGTGATTTGACAAAGACAACACACAAGACAATATTGAATATATCTCGGGTTAATTGAATACATGGATTTCAATGTGGTTTTCATGATGATGCAAAGCAAAGCGAAACTTAAAGTGGCAAGATTTGATGAAAAGGATCAAGCTAGACGGGAGTGACATTCCTAGCAAAGAGAAGGGCAAGTTGGTCTTGTAGCCGAGGGACTTTGTTAGGGAAAAGTCTAGCATCTTAGTTTGATCTCTATACTTCAATCAAGCCGTATCAAGTGAAGCAATGTGAAGCATCTAATCATTTATGGATCATATATTGGAAATGCTTATGAATTGGTCCATACACTTGGAAATTCTAAGCCCAGCTCAAGATTGGATTTGCTCAGCAATCAAGAAAGGTTGTGTGCCCTCAAAGTTTAAATTGACAAGTATGGCATGATTGTAGACATTGAAGCTCAAGTGGAAGACTTAATTTGTTATTTAATTTCTTGAGTATAGGAATGTCGTACTATCAAGAGGGATGCAACAAGTAGTTGTTTAGACAACACCAAAAAGTGCTCATAGGTCAACCCATGTGAGATAGCCTTTGAGAGAAGTCGTTTTGAGACTAAGTGTGCTGACCGGTTTTGGAAAGAGGTCTGACCGGTTTTAGAGCTCAGAGTGCTAACGGCTAGTTTCGTTTGAAAACCGGTGTGACCGGTTTGGGAAACCGGTCTGACCGAATTTCCACTGACATAACGGCTAGTTTTTGGGTGTGGGGTCTTTATACCCCTTGGCCCTCTCCTTTGAGGGCTGCTGGTTCCCTTGCTTCTCTTGTGCGTTCAGAACCTTCTTGAGCACCAGCAAGCTCTCCCCAAACATCTCTTTGTGAGATTGATAGAAATTTGATTATATCTTTGGATTTGGGTTGAGAGGCTAATTGTGTGTGAGCTATTGCAAGCTAGTAAGAGCTAACTAGATCGGTGAAGAGCAAATCCTTAGCTTGAGCACTTCCGGTAAAGTCTAGCAACCATTGAAGCATTTGTTACTCTTGGAGGTGAAGCCTTCTAGACGGCTAGGCGTCGCCGGTGAGCTACCGAGTTTGTGGTGAGCCACGGATTGTTTGTAAAGGCTGGCCCTGCCTCCTTCGTGGAAAAAGGTCACAAGTTAGTGTAATCGAGGAAAGTGTCTTGGTGTGTATAAGCCCGCCTTTCGTAGGCCCTCAACGGAGACGTAGGATTCGTCGTGCCTTGGTGGCAGCCTTAGTGGCAGCGGTGAATCTGAACTTCGGAAAACAAATCATCGCGTCTCTCATTTGGTTTGCCTCGAAAGTTCAATTCTAGCATGTACATTAGCTTCCGCTTCGATCTACTTGGTTGTGCTTTATTTGTGTGCAGGGACATAGTGAACCTGCTAGAAATCATCTACAGAAGCTATTCACCAAGTTTGGTTTGTGATAGAACTCGTAGAGGGGATAAATTGCATAGTTGTGTTTCTCTGCCAGAAACCGGTCTGACCGGTTTCAGTACTGATTGTGTGTGAAATTTTGATTAAGTGCAGATTCACCTATTCACCCCCCTCTAGGTGACATCAAGGTCCTTTCAGCATATCATATTATATGTTCACTATGTATATATACTCATTTGAATTCCAACACAATTGGATTTTCTATTTTATGTTTTTTCTATGATTTACTATGATTTATCAAAATTTCTTTACGGGATAATTTGACTGGTTTTGAAAAGTTCGGGGGTGTATAAACCATTTTATAGGTTGGGGGATTATGTAGTCCAACCCCCATAGGTGAGGGGGTGATCTAGACTTTTTCCTAAGTAATTTGATTTTTAGGTACGAGTCCTAGTTTTTTTTCATATAATAGCCCATGCAGGAACACGTGTTGCTGAATTAGTTTATATTAATATTAACTAGCATAGATGCACATGCGGCACACACATGTTTATCAAAAAAATCCAAAAAATTCAGAAGCTATTTTTGCAACAAAAGGATATGCACCCACCTCATCAGAGCGCCGCAAAGGCCACCATCTCTCTTTGCCCTATGCCTACATGCCTACATGCATGCTGACACTACGGCCAGACAATTAGGTATAACAAGTTAGAAAACGAATTATTAAACATGAAAATTCAGTACAAGCATAAATCAACATTATAATTAGGCTGATAAATATGGGTATTCCAATGGTAGATATGTTTGATAACTCGCTATTGTTTTGAATGACATAAATTATAGGTATGACATTTTTAATTTATTTATATTCACATTGGTGGTGGTGGCGGACAGGTTTGTTCTACGCGTCTGAAACACATGCACCATTTTTAATGTGCATTGGCATTCTTTACGGCAACATGAGGGCAGTCCCAACCCTCCACGTAGGATGATTTTTATAGCATTAATTAGGCTGCTACATAGAACTTTTTGCTTGTGTGGCACTGTATTAAATAAGAGAGAGTGGAAATAGAAAGAAACTGGGTCTCATGGAAGACCCAGTGTCGACACGAGAACCTATGCATAGGACACTATCAAAGTTTGCATTGGGAGAAGATAATATTTTCATGGTAGAAAAAGAACAAGTATGATTGGTAGAGAGAAAAGATGATGAATTTATTAATGATCCATCCTAAGAAATCATGGGTTGGAGAATATTAATGATCCATCCTAAGAAATCATGAGTTGGGGAATGTAGTGTCTAAAGTGATGTCTTGTTAACATGGCAGCATGGACACTACCCATAGACACGATGGGTTGGGACTGCCCTAAGAATGTAAGATATACATCAAAACAAACCTGTTGTTTTACACCAGACGTGTCCGACCCACGGCCCTCTGTCCGAAAACAAAATAGTATCTTTGGATTAACTGATCAAATCTTATTTTCCGTTACTACCTGAAATCACAGAGTTTAGCCTCGAGATGATGGCCCCAGTACTCCATCCGTCCCATAATATAAGGCAAGCACGTAAATTAATATTCAAACTTTAAAAGTTTTGACCTTTAGTTAATCTTGCGTAATAAAAGTTTTTTCTAATAAAAACAATACCATTAGATTTGTATTTAAAAGTACTTTTATATAATTATAATTTTGTTGCTATAAACATTATAATATTTGAGATATTAAGAGTCAAACGTTAGTATAGGAGACTGTGTCAGGTTTGACCACGTTTTATATTTTGAGACGGATGGAGTATTTGTTACTGTAGTGCAATCTGATCCTTGTAATGATCTAGCTATGACCATGTGATTAGCATGATCGATGATGACTTCGTATGAATTGATGAATGATATTATTACTCCATCTCACTTCTTCGTGATCATAGTTAAAATAAAGAAAGAAAATACGTTCCTCGCCCATGTTTAACTCACTCTACGTACGTGATGGAATAAGATTCGCATTGCAATGTTAGTATTTTGCAACCTGTTCGGCTGCTTCTCAACAGTCAACCAGCAGTATTTTTCTCTCTGCACAGACCAGCACCAACCATCACCCAACCAGCGGTATTTTTTTCAGCATGAACCAGCACCAGCCAGCATACTACGTGTACATCGGGCCTGCACCGACTTATATTGGAAATACCACGGAGAAGGAAACAAATCATAATCTTAAAAAGATCATCAGTCCAAAGTCAAAGTACAACAAAAGCTGCTCTGCTGCTAATCCAACGACGACGAAGCCCAATGCACGCAGGCGCACGGGCGGTTTGGGGCCGGCCGGGGCCCCCGAGATCCCGCTTCCAACGCAGCATTCCACCCCGTTCCCTGCTCCCGATCAGGCTGCCCCATGCCTGCACGGCGCAGCCGTGGCCGGGGACGATGAGACCCGGTGTGAAAAGCAAGCGGATGCGGTGGTTGTGGTCTGGTTGGCCGGCCGGCCGGCCGGGATTAGCTAGCAGACGGCAAACTACCGGACACAAGCAGCTACACCAAGCTGCTAATTACCGTGCATGCCATTGCCAGCGAGGGGCATTTGGATTCCCAACGCGCGAACTAGGCATGGCGATCACTGTGGTGATAATTAAACTACCTGCAACGACATCGATCACCACGAAAATAGCTGTGTGTCTCCGGAGAGGACGAGTGCGCACACACACAGAGAGCAGCCATGGATTAATCAGTGGACAATGAAGCTAGCTACCATGCATACTCTGAAAGGCGCCTGACTTTTCCCTGATCGATCCCCACATGCCTGCAGAGAGCGTCAAACCTTTCTGCACACACACACACGCACGCACGCACGCACATAGACAAGCTAGCGATCCTTCGTTCGGCAGATGCCTCGAAACTGCGATGTGCGCGCGCGCGCGCGCACGCATGCATCCATGTCGAAATGCGCATCACGGATGCACGCGTGCGCATCGCAGTTTCTTCTTCACGTGTACCGGGCGTTGCGTGGCCTGCTGGGTTAATTAATCGTTACGCTAACAACATCTGGGAGACCAGGAGAAGCAGGGGAGGAATAAACAAGCGGGGCGCTGTCCCTCCCACGCCCCAGCAGCGCAGGAACAGCCCTGTCTCCCCCGGTCAGGTTCACGAGGCACTTTTCACACCTCTGCGATCTGCTCTCTCCATCTCTCGTCGTATCAGGCATGCACCTAATTAACAGGCCAGCTAGAGTAGTAGTAGTACCGTATTAGCCTTAATCCCGGGTCCCCGCCAGCAGGCAAAACGCGCGGCACACGCGGGGGCAGATGATACGGATTCCGGAGCGGAGGAGCCTGGCGCCTAGCCGATCAACCATGTAATGTCTGGATGAAAAAGGTGTGGATTTGTTTACTGTACTGCTACTCTACTAGCTAGTGCTGTGTGTAGTGTGTTTTGGCCTGGCTTGGCAATTCCATTCCCTTTTGCATGCGCCCGTTGTCTCTTCCTTTGAACCGTTTCTTGGCTGGTTCCTAGTCCTGGCCGGCCTATCCTCGGCAACCGAGCACATGTGGACATACATGCGGCATGCACGCTGGATTTTGGTTCACCTTTTCTGTCCAGTGGTGGGGATGGCTAGTCGGCCGGAGTGGTAAGTATAGTAGTGTACGTGTTGTTTGAAGTCAACGCCCCAGGGGATGTTCTTGAACTGGCGTCGGTATGATGCACGAAAGCAAACGATGTCATTGCAATTGGCATTTCAACAATAAAAAGTTTTAGCAAAATGCTACATACCAATTGCCAAATTTAAGAGGCGAAATCTGTCGGCTCGCTAACAAGAGATTACACCTACAGATACACCAATACTGCATGAACTCTGTTGAAATAGTTTAGAATTAGAGGTTTGGGGTTTTAGAGGAGGATCTATGGATGTTCGTTGTAGAGGGGGATTCGGTGAGGTCAACAACGTACTGGTGATGTAGAGATTGGTACGCACGACTACGAGGCGGCCGGGCTCCACCTATTATGGTGGTAGTGGACGACCGGATGGGTAGAGTTGGTGGGGGGATTCATGTTTCATATTGATGAACAAGGGAGGGGTCGTGGTGGTGAATCCGATCGCGGGACACAAAGGAACTATGGAAGTGGAGGGGATGAACGAGAAGCTTGGAAGGAAGAGAGAAGAGTAGCAGGGCTCGTCAGCGTAGCCTCCGATGTCGGTACGATGGAGGTCGCTTTGGGCATGGTTGCACATGGAGGAAGTCGGAGATGAGTCCGAAAACCACGTTGATGGGTTTTTGCGCGACGATGATGTTGAACCTAAGAGATAAGACATGGCACATCTTTTTGTTGGATTTTGAACTAATGATCTCAAGATAGAAAGATTTAGGTGTGATTTTCTGTTGATACATGCCCAATTAGAACCTAAGTTTTATAGTGCATACGTTGTGTTTCACCAAGTCTTTCAACAACTTGAAAATAAACCCTCACTCTCTATCCGTCAACCATATATTTGCTAGCTAATCATGATCTAAGAACTCCGCTTTCTCCTTCTTATTTCGATTCGAAGATAATTTCACTCTCCAACTCTTTCATCATTCTTCTTCTAGTTTGGCGACAACTTCTCTCTCCACTATAAAAGTATAAATCGTGCACTCTCTCGTCCCGTGGCTTCCTCTTGTCTCCATCATCCATCGGCACCATCCCATCACCCTTTCTATGCACTCCTCAGTTGTCGATGCTCTGCCTAATGGCACTCCACATCTTGATGCTCTGCCTTTTATTTCCACCCTTGCTAGGTTGGTCGCGTTCCAAAATTCCCATTCTAAGCCCTCATAACATAGAAATCTTGGCTTGCGTTCCCCAGAAACTCCAAACCTTTTAAAACCTAACCTCTCTACCTTTGCTCATTGTATTTTGTCGTCAGATGAAATTTTATCAATTTCAAACACACACACAATGTGGGGGAGGTGTGATGTACATTTGCAAGCAAAGCAACAATTGTTTTGCTCCGTCACAAATAAGTCCCTTCTCAAGTGATATTAGGTCGCATACAACCAAAGTAACTGCACCTTGAAAAATTCTAATTAGATACTATATTTTTAGTTGGAAAATTTAAATATAATATGAGTATATTATTCTAATTTATTAAAAATATATTTTCAATTTGTTTTGTATATTTTTGTAACAAAATTAGTAAGACATTTTTTCAAAATCATGTTTCAGTGATAATAAGGTTTAAAATATTACCCCTCCATTCCAAAAATGTAAAACATTTTTGTTTTGCCCTAAGTCATTTTTTTAATTTTAACCAAATATTTAGGGGAAAATAGAATAACAACTACAACATCAAATTAGTTTGTTATATTCACCATAAAACATATTGTGATACTACATTTATTTTGTATCATAGATATTAGTATATTTTCTATAAAATTGGTTAAAGTTAGATTTGATGGGTTTGCTAATTAGTGGGTACCTGTTGGAAGCCTCCTAGTGGTCAATCCCTAATAGTCTCACACTTCTCTTTTCTTTTTGTAAAATTCTTTTTTTCCACAACTTCTGATTTAGAAAGCTATAAACTTATACACACAAACTTCCTTGAAAAATGTTTTTCAAATAGAATTTCCATGATATATTTTATGCATAATTTCCCATGAGAATGTTGTTAGATAAAGCTTCAACTTTTACGCATATCTTATCCGCTCTGGGCAACTTCCAAATGATAATTTTTCAACATAATTTATAAAGATGATGTTATTATGGCAAATTCTCTGAGGAAACTTTATATTTTCATAAATTTTCCTATACAAACCGTACATAAGTTTTTCGTTGTTCATCCGAAAAAAAAAGGTTTTTGTTGTTTGACTTCTCCAATAAAACTTGTTCAACTAAGTTTTGTATAGACTTTTTTTATATCACGTGATTGAATAATTTTTACCCAAAGATTGTTCAAAAAGAATCAGATCAAATGTAATACGGGAGTTATTCATATAAGTTATACAGTTTTTAGAAAAAAGAAACAAAAATCGTCATAAATTATCCATAGGAGTGGCCTATTTTTAGTAAGTATGCATGATAACAAAAGAAAGAAACACATGATGAAAGGGAAGAGAATGGGACGGCACTCCGCACGAATGGTACCAACTGTTTGGAGTGAACATATCCTCAAAATAAAAATTTTAAAATTTAACTTGGCACAAAACTAAAATATCTTATGGAACGGAGAGTGCAATAGTCAATAGTGTATCACTTATTTCGATCTTTCAGTGGCTGGTATACCCTCCATTACAACGTACTAGTACTCTCCACCCCAACTGATAAAGCTCCGGCTTCCCTATCGGAATACAGCCGTCAGGAGAACAAAGCAACTCCACATAATTTAACCGGCCTGCTGCTTCCTGCTGTCTCCCTCACCGTTCTCACTCTAGCCCTCTCTCTCTCTCCCTCCCACTATAACTACCCCTTGCCAACCACGGCACCTCACCCCCAAAGCAGTAGCTGAGTAGCCAAGAACAGAAGTAAAGCTGCTGCAGGGAGAGTGTGTGTACTAGAGCAAGAAACCACCCCATATCCATCGATCCTTCCATGGAAGACCCCTACACGAGCTTCTTCAAGAATCCCTACTACTACTACACCACCTCCGCCTTCCCCGCTGCTCCATCTCCCCACCTCCCTCCTCCCCTTCCACCGTACAACACCCTCTACCCCGGCGTCGCCGCGCCTCAGTACCCGGCCTGCTTCTTCCAGTCGCAGCCGACGACGCTGCCGCCTCTCCATGACCACAGCCCTCCGTCGCCTCCGCTCCGGGAGGCGCTGCCCCTCCTCTCCCTGTCTCCCACGACGCGCGGCGGCGCCTCCCGGCCGCACGTAGCGGCGGACTCCGACGACGACGACGACGCCGATGACTTCCTCCGGGATGTCGTCGGCGGCTCCGCTACGCCGTCCGCGCGCGCGCCGCTCTTCGCCGACCTCAACTGCATGCCCTCCTGCTGCGACGACCCGATGGACGTGGAGGCCGGGGCGTCCACGGACGACGCCGCGGTCGCTCTGCGCATCGGCCTGCCGGCGGCGCCCGCGAACGGCTGCGGCGGCGCGGAGGCTGACCTCCTGTCGGGGCTCTCGGGCAGGGGCGCCTGCGGTGGCATGGAGCCCGAGGAGGACGAGGAGGAGTGCAAGGTGGACACCGGCGCCGGCGACGGCGACGAGGTGGTGCCGCTAGGGTTCGCGTCGACGCCCATCGGGAGGCTCAACAAGGGGCAGTACTGGATCCCGACGCCGGCGCAGATCCTGATCGGGCCCACCCAGTTCTCGTGCCCCGTCTGCTACAAGACCTTCAACCGATACAACAACATGCAGGTCGGTGCCATGCCCAAATGCTCATCTTGTTGCTCAACTGATCCACCCAAATTAAATGTTCTTCTCTTGTTGTTGCCTCGCTGTTGTTCATGCATCTTGTTCTTCCTCACCTAGTTATAGTTTGGTTCTTGGATCGATTGGCCATCATGTTGGGCCGGCTATTTAGCTAGCTTTGGAGCTAGTTGCATGCCATGAAACAGACTCAAGCCCAGAGGCTGATGCACAGTAGATGGCTTTTGCGTGATTGAACTAGACTGGCATGCCAGGGGCAACCATGCATGCAGCCATGCATCTTTATGCTTTTCTTGGGTGCTTGCCTTTTGAAGATTCATTTGAGTGGTGTGGGAGCAGTGGAGATCCCAGGGAAGATTTCACCTTTGCTTCTCTCTCTATCTTAGCTCTGTCTGATCCTCTGGTTACTTTCTAGTTTCCCAGTACTAGCCCACTAGAACCAGGTGCTGATCACTCATGGCCATATGGGTCATGGCTCATGAGATTTGGCCAGATATACGGGTGGTTTCAGGGGCAGGCTTTCATGGTTTGGAAAGCATAAGATTGTGTGGCATCATGGCCTGCCGCATGGCAGTCTCCTCCTGCACGCCTCCCGAGAACACAAAGAGATCTGCAGTGTTCTTCCTGTAGCCGGCCTGCCCTAGTGCCACTCTGGCTGCTCTCTTTAAAGAAGCAACACCAACACAAAACACACACACACAAGCAAGCAAAGGCTTCATCAGTTGCAAGAGTAGTAGAGCCCTCACCCTCAAAAGATCACTGCACCTTCTCTGGTTGAAACTGATTACCACTGCTGCATGAAAAAAGTCTAGCTGCTGGGCTGGAGAACAAGGATTGGGTTCATCAATCAGCTCATTCAACTCCAAACAAAGCTAGCTACAGAGTACAATTTCAAACATACAGAACATACAGTATATGCACTATACTCTTCTAAGGCATCAAATGTCTCAGTGCATTAATAGCAAGGTCGGCTCACATGATTATTCCACCAAACACAGCATAAATGAAAATTTTCCAACATGTGATATGATCTTAAATTCGCCTTCATTTCATTTCGACATCAATACCATCAACTTGCATTATATTGTGCTAGCTCTCTTTTTAAGAAGTTGGCCGGAGAAATAACCCTGATGCGTTATTCATATACACACACAATAATAATAATGTGACAATATAATATATATATGCAGATGCACATGTGGGGGCATGGGTCGCAGTACCGCAAGGGCCCGGAGTCCCTGCGCGGCGTGCAGCCGACGGCGATGCTCCGGCTGCCGTGCTACTGCTGCGCGCCGGGGTGCCGCAACAACATCGACCACCCGCGGGCGCGGCCGCTCAAGGACTTCCGCACGCTGCAGACGCACTACAAGCGCAAGCACGGGCTGAAGCCCTTCCTGTGCCGCAAGTGCGGCAAGGCCTTCGCCGTCAAGGGCGACTGGCGCACGCACGAGAAGAACTGCGGCAAGCTCTGGTACTGCCTCTGCGGCTCCGAGTTCAAGCACAAGCGCTCGCTCAAGGACCACGCCAGGGCGTTCGGCCACGGCCACGGCGCGTTCGGATGCAACGTCGACGGTGCCGACGGACTCGAGGACGACGACGAGGGCGCCGTCTCGGAGATCGAGCAGGACTGCAGGTCCGCCGCCGCCCGGTGATCGGCCGGCGCCCGGCCGGCCGGCATCTTGATCGTGTTGCGCCATCTATCTATAGATCGATCGTTACCACATATAGCTAGCTATATATGTATGTTAAGTTGTTCTTGCTGATTAGTTGCTGTTGTGTTGTTGCTATCGACGCCCGTCGTTGTTATTTGTTGCTTTTGCTCGAGTAAGTAGTAGTTAGATTTGTTAGGGTTGTGGAGGTCGGCCGCGTGATCACCTTCCTGATCTCTACCTGGTTAGTTTGTGTTAGTGCCGATCGAAGGACTCGGAACTGTTGGAATGCTTGATTTCTGCTGGGTGATCTCGATCGATCATGCCATCTTATTAACTCATGGATGGGAATCAGCATGCATACATCTTCGTATTCAATTCATGTTTGGTTTCTTAAACCTCCATTAATCAAGCACATCCATCCCGTTTTCAGAATTACTTTTTCCATTTATTCAGTCACGATTTTGGATGAGAAATTTCATGAGAAGCAGAAGCTGGATGCGGTCGATCGATATGGCAGAACGAATGACTACGTCCATGATATACGCAAGCCGAAATGGGAAAATTTTCCCCATTCAGCTAACCTGCTGTTCAGCTGCATGAATAACGGTGTAGGACAGTATTAATGCAGAGATCGAGACCAACTGGGAATGGTCTCCTCGGCATTGGCAACGCATGCGTCGCAGTTCGATCGTCGTCACTCATCGATGTCACTCATCTCTGCATGTGGAAAACTTGCGCCCATACATCCCTCTACTGTCTCAGTCAAGTTTCTACTATGGATCGACATGCCCCTTTCTGTGCAAACACATAGACCAACCTAGGTCTTGTTTAGATCCCAAATTTAGGGTGCCAAATTTGGGAGTACAGTGTCACTTCGTAATCATTGCGTCACTGTAGCATTTCGTTTGTATGTGTGAAAAATTGTCCAAAAATTGATTAATTAGGCTCAAAATGTTCGTATCGTAGAGTACAACAAAACTGTGCAACTAGTTTTTAATTTCATCTACATTTAGTACTCCATGCATGTTATGACATTTTGATTTGATGGGAATCTTCTTTTTGCATAGTGAACTTTGGGGTTGGAATTTGGGATCTAAACAAGGGCCTAACCAAGTTTTTATAGCCTCAGGCCCCTGCAGTAGCTAGTACTCGGACATATGCACCACATTCCAGGTTTTGTATGCCCTGCAAGGAGGAAGCAGAAAAGGTGGTGATAGGGATTGGGCTGTAGAGATAGGAGGATGCTGTCCCTAGCTAGCTAACATGTCTTTTTTTTTTTGTAAATAATATATAAATTCCTTGAGACAATATATGCATCCGAAACTAAGGGGATGCAAGAGTTCGTTTTCTCAAGATCATATCATCAAGCCAGCTCAAAACACATATAACTGAACTAATCTGAATTTCAAAGGAAGAAAACGAGAGAAGCAAGGGTACCTAGCTAATGATCGATCCAAAATTACCCATTAGGTACCCACTCACATCCATAACTACTACAAGCCCACAGGCTGAACAAACTCTACAAGGCTACAACAGGGATACAGTTCGAATTCAAAACTACAAATCCCAAACAAAAAAGGAAAAAAGAACAAGTGTTCCGATGTGGTCTTTGGGCCTCTAGGTAAAACAAAGTAACCGAAAACAAGAACATATACACTTTCCACACACTCCTTTTGGCGAGAGGATCAACTTTTTGGGCGCACTCGAGAGATTGTGGGAGATGGCCGACCAAAGTATGAATAGCCAAAGTTTGATGGATGGAACATCTCATGTATACCATGAGAAGTTCGTGTCAAATGATGAGCTTTTCTCACATCGGCTGGATAGAAAGAAGGATAGGGATGGACAGTGAGCTGACCAGAGCTTATATTTCTTAAAATTGCATCTGAACTGAACTTTTTTTAAAAAAAAATCCTTAGTTAAAGTGCGCTCACAGCCTTAACGGCTGCAGGCATGGGAGAATAGCTTTTTCTCTGTTTGCTTCAAAAATAGTTTTTCTCTGTTTGCGTGTAATCAAGGTCGTTGCATGCCAAGCAGGCTCTAGGTTTTTACTACTGACGGTTGGTCACACCTTCACAGTGTGGTGGGGAAATTGCAGTAACAATGAATGCCGATGTCTCCGACAGAAGGTGTTTTGTGCGAGCTTCATTTTCTGACCTGAAGTTATTTCGTTGCGTACAACTTATACACAGCGCTACAGCGGAGGCCTATGGTGTGACATCACGATCATTGTAGCAACGTTTGCTTTGTAGACACTACTGTTTTGTAGTGGATTTTCGCCGTGTGTGCCCACGTGTTTTTCCCGTACAAATGTTTTCCAGTTTGAATAGGTGTATGCATGCATGTATGACTTTGATCTGCCGTTTCTCCATTGCTCTAAGAGTTCATGCCAACTTGAATATTTGTTGCATCTAAGCCTCAATTTTTCTTCTTATTTAGTTTTGGAGCTCCTTTTTTAAAAACTTTAAAGTTAGCTCTCCCCCAATAAATAAAATAAAATTAGGGTAATGGCGAAAACATGCCGAATACCTATAATAAATTTAGTCGATTGAGTTTTTTTAATAAATATTATTTAAATAAAAATAATAATAATATGCAGATTTCGTTGGTTGTGGATATTAACGACAATGAACCCAACCTTATCTTTGAAAAACCACTTTTAGGTCATCCTAATAAAAATGATTTTAGCTAGCTATTTGATGGTTGACTGACTATGGCTGGTGATTGACATGCTCATATGGATGAGAGAGAGTGAGCAAAAGCAAGTGGCGCTTCCTTCTTCCTCGCTAGTCTGCGAGTGGTCGTGCACGAGGGAAGAAGAGAGGAAGAATAAGCCTTACAAATAGGACATTTTTTTATGAGACGATCTAGAATCCTTCCGCAAGTAACTAGTTATGACTATTGTTGGAGACGTCTTCATCAATGGTAATGGTGGGGTTGATGCAATTTATGAGATTCCTAGCATGGCGGAGTGGATGTAGCTGATCAAGGCTTTATGTAGTATACATGTTTTGTCTTTTGTGTCGCAGTGTCATTTGAAGATTTGTTCTTCATCTTTTGGAACAATTAAGCACAGATTTATTTGTTGCCATCTAGCACCCACTCTATCAGGGTGCTTTGGCCGGTGGACCTTCAACGAAGTATACTTTCATCGTCTTTTTCGCAAGCTTCAAATGTGGTTCTTGTAGTCCCATCGAACGTGTGGTGGTAGTGTGTAAGGATATAGAAGAAGCAACTCAAGATGCTGCTTCTCTTTTTGTAAATAAAGTTGTACTTTATACTTTATTTTTCTTTTGCCAAAATGAATGCCACATATCCATTCAAAAAGGATATATATACACTACATTGTGGCTGCTAAATGGTTCAACTCTTACGATTTATTTTCGTCAAATATTATGGGAAAGACAAGCAAGTCTATGTCGTCGTATCAAATCATATCAAAGTCATGTAACACGGCTTAATTTCTTTCATATATGCTATTTAAACATTTTATGGTTGGGCAGTGTTCGATTTGCTATATGGTCGATTTGCTATATGGTCGTTTTGCTATATGTTCAATTTGCTAGATCTCATGTTCGATTTGCTATATGTGGCGTGTGTGTAGGCCTGTAGGGCACTAGGGCAAGGGGAGCGAAACTTGGGGCGCTGCAAATAAAAACTGGCAGTTTGAAGGGTCACCTCACAGGAACAATCCATCCATCAATCTAGTATCGCCTGTGGAGATAGCTGGCTATTTGAGCTCCAGATGAGAGGGCTGCCTGCATGTGAATGGACTGGATCGGCCGGGGAGCACCGGCATATGGCCTAGGAGACAGCCCAGCAACGTGACTTAGACTCCACCCTTCCCGATCCTGCACTGTCCTTTTCTCCACCTCCGACGCCTCCCCCCCCTTCTGTCACTCTCACTCTCACTCTCCTATAGACACCTGCGTGTACATATTTCATGCAGCCATGCAGGTCAGCCTACAACGTAACTGATCGATCAGAGGCAGCTAGCGCGTTGCAGTTCCTCGTCGCAGTACGTGCTATATCGTGTGTTGTTATTACGACTTGTCTAATCGCCATCTAAGAGGGTGTTTGGTTCCCGGACTAAAACCCGTCACATCGCCATCTAAGAGGGTGTTTGGTTCCCCGGACTAAAACCCGTCACATCGAATAGAAGAATGCTAATTAGAAATATTAAATATAGATTAATTATAAAATGTATTATATAAGAAGGACTAATTTACGATACGAATCTATTAAGCCTCATTAGACCATGATTAGACAATAAAATGCTACAGTAACAATTTGATAATTATGTACTAATTATAGGTTAATTAGACTTATTAGGTTCGTCTCGCGGAATAGATATGACTTATACAATTAGTTTTATAATTAGTTTATGTTTAATGCTACCAATTATCATTTATTTGAGGGACTAAACTTTAGTCCCCGGGATCCATACACACTTACACTTGTTAATTCAGGCTTTGCCGCGGAAAAGTCGAGCAGAGATGTTCTGTGCTCGCTCCAGAAAGGGCTACGAGCGAGGCAGAGGCCTGGAGAAGCGGTGACAAATCGATCGGCAACATCGATCACCTCGAAACCGCATTGAGATTAGATTAGATTATCTCTCTCCCGTCCGATCCGGAGGATATGAGTACGTAGTCATGGATCGCTTGGTCGACCAGCGAGTAATAATGAAGTCTGAACTGAAAGGGGCCGGCCTGTCCTTTCCCGAATCGCCCCCACATGCATGCCTGCAGGGAGCGGCGTCAAACCTTTCTGCAGCTAGCTAGCTCTCTGCACACACGCATAAACAAAACCCCAAATTTCACCATCAAAATTTACTATGCAAAAAGTTCATCACATCAAAATGTCATAACATGCATAGAGTACTAAATATAGATGAAATTAAAAACTAATTACACAGTTTTGTTGTACTATGCGAGACGAACATTTTAAGACTAATTAATCAATTTTTGGACAATTTTTCACGCATACAAACAAAATGCTACAGTAACGCACGCACCCCCGAAGATCCAAATTTGGCTTCGAACTAAACAAGGCCAAAACAGGTTGATCTGGATCACCACACGCCTCGCGATGCGTGCTTTCGATCGTTCTCTGGGAGAGAGATCCTTCTCATCGGCAGATACCTCGAAACTGCGATAGATGTGCATGCATGCAAGGCATTGTCGAAATGCGCACGGGTGCACGCGTGGGTATACCAGGGTATAGCAGGTACCAAACCTACCAACACACATCCCTTTCTTAAATTCTCTCTTCTGCGCAGGACAATGCGTGTGCGTGTGTGGTTAGATTAGCGGCGACTTGGGTTAGTATAATGATGATACTAGTGAATTTGTTACGCTAAAGAGAACATCTGGGAGACCAGGAGAAGCAGGGGAGGAATAAACAAGCGACGCGCTGTCCCTCCCACGCCCTAACAGCGCGGGAACATCCCTGTCAGCTTCACGAGGCACTTTTCAGCTCTGCGATTTGCGTTAATATCTCCTTCTTTCTTCCGTCGTATCTGGCACCAAAATAGCTAGCCCTAAACCACGTACAGCTCCCCATCACACAGCAGCTTTCAGTTGCTCCATGCTGTTTCATAGAGATGGTCGAGTTTCACAAGATTCATGCATGCGTTATTACTTGTAACTAAAATTGTTCCTGTCTTTCAAACGGGCCGGGCCCTGATCAACAACGTTCTGATTAGTGATATATATATAACAGTACTGAATGCGTGCACTGTGCTCCGATGGACAGGAGATGGATGGATCGCAATGCATGGAGTACACGGCTATGGGCGATGGCACACGTACGTACGTGCGTGCGTACGCTTCACCACCGGCGCCGTAGATAGGCTGGCCGGTGTGAGTGGTGATGGCCCCGGCCGGCATGGGAGGCAGATGAGCTCGAGTAAATGCCCCGTCTCGGCAAAGCGGGTGGTAGTACATCAGCGTACTGGCTGTACTCCAACAGTGACACACAGTGTCCGAGTAGTAGCTCCACAAGTCGCTGCATCTGCATCGATCTGCATCTGCGAGCAGCGAGCTGAGCGAGCGAGACCGACCGAAGCGCGCGCGCGGAGTAAATGCCGCCACTTACCCCCGCCTGTCTGAGCCGCGGCCGGCGCTGGCCGGTGGTCGCGCGTCGCGGGGTGGTGACGATCCATCCATCCATCATCCATGGCGGGTGCAGGTGCCCTGGCGCTGGCAGGCAGCAGCAGGCCGCAGCTGTAGCGCGCGACAAGCAAGCAAAGCCTCGCTGCGAATTTAATGGCCAGCGGGAGGGGCGCAGCGCAGGTCGAGGGTTCGAGTGCGGCGGGGAGCGCCGGGCCGGGAGAAAAGCTGACATGATCGAACCCAGCTCGGAGAGGAAGGAAGGAAGCAGCAAAGCGTGGTGAGCTGTGCAGGGCACTGCTCCGGCGGTCCGGCCGGCTGCATTGCTTCACCTCCAGATCGCATCGCAGATTTGGGGCTGGCGCAGCATATGGGATAACTAATTGCATGCAGTTCTAGTAGAGCACTCAACTCATCTCGGACAGGACCACGTACGCCATGCATGGTCCAGCCGCGGCTGCCTTCGTCGTCTACTAAATGCTGCGCTTCGTAATGCTCGTCGCAGGACAGGCGGCACTATCAGCAAACAGTTTGGAGTGTCGCAAGAATTGGGGTGTTCATCATCTGGTAGTACTATACTATAGGAGTAGTTTTGCATTTTGCAGCAGCCGGCAGTGTAACCTTGTGAGTTTGCGATCGCTTCTTCAGTTTTTTTGGTTTATTTTGAGTGTGTTCTTCAGATTCTTTATTGTCATTGGATTGGAAGCCCGCCCATGTTGTACTGGACCGTCACGGCCCATGCAGAATGTGAGTATATTTAGCCCAGTAAGCCCAACGAGTACCGCGCCAGAAATTGGGCCACTGGCTGTGACGAACCCATCATTGCGATGTTTCGTCAGCCCACGAAGTGAGAGGGGAGAGTAAGGTCATGTTTGGCAGAGCTCCAGGGCTGATTCTCCGGTCACTCCAGGAGAAGGTCTGTCAAGTAGTTTTTCAGCGAGAAGTGATTCTCTGCTAATTCTGAGAAGTGATTATCTAAAATGAACTAAAGGGCTAAGAGCTGAAAAAAGTAGCTTCTCCTGATTCTATGAAGTGATTCTCCATCAATAGTTTATGCTAGGGAATTAAAGAGAGAAAATCAGCTCCCACAGAGAATCAGATGAAGCTCTACCAAACAGGCCCTAAAAATTCACTGCATGTTCAGACTTCAGTCCTCATAGTTCAACTCGAGACATCTGAATGAACTCTGAAACTCGCGAGCTCCATCACAGAGCCAAAAGGCAGAGTAATAAACAGGACGACATGACCAGAAACAAAGCAATTCCATCCTATACAAAACTGATTATTATTAATTACATTACACCGCAAAATCACATTGTTCTGCTCCGTTGCTTGGCAGCTCCATCTCCCTCAGTCCACAGTGACCCTGACGCACGCACTTACCTTCAACAAAGAAGTACTCCATCGACCTGCCGCGCCGCCGGAGCTGGAGACGGCGCGGGGTGCGGTTAATTGATTAGCTCTCTGTCGCCGGCGGCGGCGCGCCGGGCTGGATGGTCTTGAACGACTCGTGGAGCCGCCGGAGCACGGCCTCGTCGCGCCCCCACTCGGCGTTGGGCGCCGTGACGAAGTGCGCGTACAGCTTGTTCCGCGCGCACGTCACGGAGATGAGGCTGTGCGCGCCGGCGCCCGCCACCTCGTACTCGTAGTACACCTGCCCGCCGCCGTCGGCGCGCTCCGCCGACCGCACCTCGTCGGCCGACGCGATCTGGTCCTGCAGCCCCACGTCGGAGAGCGCCAGGTTGTTCAGCACGGCGCTCAGCGGCGCCAGCGCGCGGATCCCCGACAGGAACGTCAGGTACTCCTTCTCCGACCGCTTCCGCGGGTTGAAGAACTCGCTGTCCGTGCCGTTGGTGCCCTTCTCCACCTTGGACACCAGCCGCTCCTTCCACCCCTCCGGCACGTCGTACACGTACTCCGCCGTGTCCTTCTTGCTCGCGTTCCCGCCGTACCCGCCGTAGTTCGCCGCGCTCGCCGCCGTGCCGTAGTACACCTTGAACTCGGGGTCGGCGCGGGAGGGAGCCGGCGCCGGGGACAGCAGCAGGAGCCCCGCCGCGGCGGCCGCGACCAGCGTGGTGGCGAGGGGCTTGGTGGGCGGCAGACGCAGCGCCTGTGGGGTGGGAGGTGGCGGCTGCTGCGGCGAGGCCGTGGAGGTGGAGGCGGTGGTGAGGAGAGGGGACGCCGCGCGCGAGAGGAGGGACGGAAACATGGTCACGGTAGGCGGCCGTGGACCGTGACACACACGCTGCGGCGGCGGTGCGGTGACGGGTGACCGTGAGGTGGTTGGCGCGCGTTGCCTGGCTGTGTGGTTGTGTTGGGGACGAGAGGATAGAAGAGATCGCGTGGGCCCGCGGCTTATCCGTCCGGTGGCAGTGTGCCACGAGAATCGCGGCGACGAGAAGAAAAAATTTAGAGGCCTCCTCAGTGTCGTTTGGGCAGAATCTCGCATTGCAGCCCAGTACTAGCCCAGCCTCGGAGGCTTGCAGGGCCTTAATCGGCCTAGGTCATACATTTGTGTTTGTACCGAACCAATTTTGGGCCTGGTAGGCCTTGCTCTATGTCGGCCTGGAAAATAGCCCATAAGAACTGTATTGTCAGTTTGGGTCTGGTAGACGAACTGCATTTCCGGTTTTATTTTTGAATGCAAAATTCAGCTTTCCAAGTGTATGAAGCAATCGGATTCCAATTCCAACGAATTAAACAAGGCAACGTCAACTCCCAACTTCTAAATTTGAACTAGGATCGTGCCCGTACGTTGCTACGGGCAACAAAATATTGAGATATACATCGGAATAAATATGATAATAATAATGTGAAAATAAATATAAATAATACAAACACTAACACGAAAAATAAAAAAATTGTATGAAATGACCTCACAAGAAAGATTAAGATTCACACCAAAAGGGATCGATGAATATTTATTATATTGTAGTTTGTGGACTAATTACTTACCACACTTTACCCGTCCAGAACATTTTTATACATAACATTTTTTGTGCTCTTCCAGTCTTCCCCATGGATTCCAAAATTCTTGTATTTTTCCTTGACATTATCAAAATTCTTGTACAACTGACCCCGTGCTCTGTCTCCTTGTCTCCTCTCAAATCCACATCTCCTCTGCTCTTCTCACTGCCACTTTGCTCTTCCTAGGCGCGGTCGTCGCTGCTCTTGCTCGGCGTCGGCCACCTCCAAGCTCTCGGCTGCCATCGACTGGCCAACCCCTAAGGCTCTGTTGTAGTTTTCCTTGACATTATTAAAAAGGAATTATATATAAAAGGAGTATACTAAATCAGACACAAGATTTAGACATACAAATAGATACAAGGAATTTGCTCAATTGATGCTGGCCTGGAGGAGCCATAGCATGATGTCGACATTGCCATACATGGTCATGCTCCATTCATGTTATATGAACTTTTAGCATTTAAGCAAACTTTTTTGAGAAATCATATATCAAATTACTGTCCAAATAGAACTATAGTAAGCTAACCTAATTACTTTCTAGGACTTTTCAAACATGGACCCACAAATCAGAAAAGAAAAGAGACAACATCTCTCAGCCTCTTAGCTTATGCTAGAATGAACTAACATCATGGAAAGGAAAGCTTTATTATTTTCAGTTCTAAAATGTTTCTGCAGTATATACATCACAAAGGAACATACAAAGCATACCTCCATCAGTAAGGTTATCATGTCCATCCAATGCTTGAATCGTATTCAGGCATTCCACTGCATTTTGGCAACTAAAACAAAGCTGAAACAATAGTTCATTCCTAAGAGATAAGAGATTGGCACATGATCTTTCACACACCTGTCAACTGAATCATATGTATGGATATCGTAATTAGTAGAGTTAATCACAAAAACAAATATGACAAGCAGGGTTAGATTAGTTGACTTGAAGATATCATAGTAGAGTTATTTGATAAATCAGATATGGCAAGAATTCTGAAGATTAGGATGCCATACTCTTTTCTCCATTCCATTTTCTTTGTTTGCAAATTACAACCAATAGAAAAATTATGGACTAATAATTTTCATGGGGTTCAGATGTATCGGAAAATATAGTTTCTACTGATTTATTTATAAAATAACACATGTTACCTTACCTATACAGAATTCATGAATCATGTTAACAAAACTGACCCACACAAATCAAAAGAAAAACATGGCACATTCACAACAGAATTATTACGTGTAGTGGTCGACGATCGTATTGTTTGGTTTGTTGAAGTGGGCAGCCAGGTGCATCTCCCCAAGTGCCAAACCAACAGCATTGGCGATACCCTGACCAAGAGGTCCTACAGGCAAAAACAAATAAATGACTGAAGCTTTCAGTTTCATATTACAGCAGGACAGGTTACAACCAGTGTGATCTCAGTAAATACGAACAGACATACCAGTGGTAACTTCAACTTCTGGAATCTCAAAGTTCTCGTGCAGTGTCTGTGCTGCTTCCCCATTGCCTGAATTGCTTCAGGTCCTCCTGCAGCCGATACATCAATTATAGTTAAAACAAATTCAATCGTATAAGAGGTGATGTGATTGTAAATGATTTCATGTCAAACACTAAAACTGGGTTCAGCTAAATATGAGGGATGATGGGTTCATGGTGGAAAGTCTTGAGTTTCCAACTAAACTTCTTAGGAAACTTAAATTTCATAGTACAATGCCCGTGCTAACACTATGGGACATTTTAATAACACAAATCAAATAACAAAAGAATAATGAATACACCAGAATTTTGGAAAGTCGACGAGGAAGCATGCATCGCGGCCGAGAAGCACGACGCGGACCTGCTCGTCGTCGACAGCCATGGCTACGGCGCTATCAAGAGGTCTGAAACTGAACATTGGTTTCTTGCTGTTCGATCTGAAACTGAACATTGGTGGTTGCGTGCAGGGCTTTTCTGGGGAGCGTCAGCGACTACTGCGCGCACCACACGCACTGCTCCGTGATAATCGTGAAGAAACCCGAGTCCAAATCCAAGTGATGAGCATGTCCTGTGATGTCATGTGCCCGTCATCATGTGTCTAGTGCTCTGCCTCTGCCCCGTCATGCATGACAGTGAAGCACTCCGGATGCTGAGCATGGAGGTCGTAGCGACGCCGTGCGCCTCCACGCGCCGCGGCCGCCGAGGCTGATGGCTCCGGCTCGCGCGCGCGGTGCATCCATGCATGCGTTCATAGATGGCGCGTCAGGTGTGGCCGCGTGTGGGGCATGAAATGGAGGATTCGGTCCTTTTGCGGGAGTTCGCGATTGCTTGCTTGATTTGATTCGCGAATGGAAAGAGAGGTGTCGTCGAGTCCAGGCGGCTGCGGCGGCGGCGTCGAATCGTGACCCTGCGACGCCGTAAAAAAGATCTCTCCGTTCCAGGTTTAGTTTGGAGGGAGGTTTTTAAGAAAATTATGATTAACAAAGCTAATAGTGGGAGGGTTTAAGTGATAAAGTTTCTCACCTCTCTCTGTGACCTTCGGATGGAGATCCAGCGGTTGTAATGGGAGTTTCCATAGTTTGCATACGAAGTTGGTTTCCATAGGATACATTGCCTTTACAGTTTTCATATACTTGGCATGATTTATGCTGAAATTTGATACAGGCAATTCAGTATTAGCTGGTAGACGCACGCAAAGAATTCATATAAGAAATAGGTGACTGATTATACAGTGAGAAAAGTATAAAATTGCTGGTGGTATTTGTTATTTAATGTGACAATTTAAATATATGCACCACTTCAACAGAAATATTTCCTTGAAATTTGGAAAATATTTAACAACGTGATGTAATTTACCTTTAGCCTATTGTATTTGAAACTTCTGGTACTTCGCAGATGATCTAGAAGCCTGCCTGGTGTAGCAACTAATACATTGATCCCTTTCATGAACTGGTTGGCCTCACTTCTCATGTTATTGCCACCAATTACATATCCAAGAATTTGTGAGTGATACTTCATTAATTCCTTGGCAACACTGTGCGTCTAGCATAAATCAATCAATGAGACATAATTAAGGGCAATTAAGTGTGAATCTCTACAGATGAATAGCTCAGCAACCATGGGACATTTGGATAAATGGATACACTACAGAAGAATGGCATTTGTAGCTAAACAGTTTGGTAATATTTGACAATAGCAATGTGAATCAGTTTTCATACCTTGTCATCGAAATACTGTAAAAATGAAACTTTGCATTATTTTTAACCAGTATTATCTTAACAAAGAATAGCCATTATACATCTAATTTTGAATGTTTCACCCACAGCAAGTTCTTGAACAGAGCATGTAAAATGGATCAGTGAGAAAATACCGTTGCTTAATGTACCTGGATAGCAAGCTCTCTTGTTGAGCAAATCACAATAACTCCAGTTCCGTTCCTCGGCAAGAAGTACGAGTTGTAGAGCAGTTCAATCGCTGGTATGAGGAAAGCAAGGGTCTTCCCTGAGCCAGTCCTGGCTGAGCCCATCACATCACAGTCTTCCATCAGACGCGGTATTGATCTAGCTTGAATCTGCAACCATGAGAAAAAATAGCATGCCATTACATCAATACTAAATCCAACAGCGCATCAGAGAGAGCAGAAGCACACGTAATGCAATAATTCACAAAAACATTGAACTATATTCACCTACTCCCTCCGTCCCAAAAAAGAAGACATTCTAGAAATTTTAAGACAAATTAAGGAGAGAGTAAAATGACCTTGATTGCCCCTAATTATTAGCCATATTTAGCACTAATTGGTTGTTGCATGCCCATGCACTTACTAAATATAGTAGAATGACTTGTTTTTTGGGACAAATTTTAAATCCTAGAGTGTCTTCTTTTTTGAGACGGAGGGAGTATGCATTTACACTGAAAACATAAGTATATAAATTGCCAGGTCTGATGGTAAACTTATACGGAGCAGGACCTCGGTGAGGTGGGTGTATTTCATCTCTCTGATGGCCTTGGCAGTGGGCTCGGAGACGCCGAGCTTTGAGAAAAGCTTGTTTGTTAGAATCCCACCATAGACACAAATTTAGCACGTTGTATTGTTTGGTAGTCCAACATTGGTTCATTAAAATAATAAACTTCGAGCTCTTCACCTAAATATAATAACTAACAAAACATATAAAGTAGGACAGAGGTTACATACATAATTTAGCTAGATCCTAACATTACAGTAACTCGAAAGAGTGTCTAAAATATATTTCCAATCCTAAATTTAGAAACAAACAGGAAAAACTGCTCTATGATCTTGATCAAAGAAAGGAGCTAATGAGCGATTCTAATCAGGCCTACCAAAATGCCAACAATTTTTTCTGTGAAAAAATGCCAACAGTTTTAACAGAGCACAATTACCAACAAAATAATATAATCAGTCTACTATCATATTTACAACTAAATGCATGTGTGGATCACTAACAATTGAGCACATCAAAAGAGGAAACAGGAGTACTGACATTCAAATTGATGACAAAACGTGAATTAAACATGCAGAGCGACTGCGACGACAGCTACTCGCCGTCGCCGGCAGCCTTGTTGGTGTCAAGGCCTAGTGCCTCCCTTTTCTTCTTCCGGCACCGGATCCCGCACCCGTTGCACAGCAACTACGACGAGAAAAAAAACAAATTGGAGCGGATCAGCCAAAAACGCACAGATCGGGGACGGGGAACAGGGCCTAGTGCGGCGCTAGGGTTCCCTGGAATGAGATCGGGGGTGGGATCGGAACTCACCAAGGGTTCGCAGGGTCCCCCACGCGGCCGCCGCGCCAGAGCAGGGTCTTGGTGTGGCACTCGGTGCAGGCCTTGGGCTCGTCGGAGTCAGGCGCTCGTCCGGATCCGGGGACCCGCTCCCCTGCTGCGATAAAGAGAACAAAAAGCACACGAAAAAAGGGAGGATGCCGAGGTACGGCGGGCGGCGAGGGCGGGCGGGAGGCAGCGGGCGGCGAGGGCGGGCAGGAGGTGACGGCCGTCATCTCGTTGCTCTCGCTGGCGTCGGCAACTGAGAATCCCTCGAGGAACGCCTGCGCCCTGCCCTCCCACCGCATCACGACCCGACGGTAGCTGCAGGCGCGCGGCGAGGGTAGGGAGAGGAGGCCATCTCGGACTCGAGCGACGCGCGGCGGGAGGAGGCGGCGGCCATGGGGCGCGCCTGCTGCCGAGGGAGGAGATGGGGCGGCGGTACGGGAGGCGCGGTTTTGATTTGACGGGGTGGGGGTGGGGGCGGTTTTTTTTACTCAGAGGAGCGGACGCGGGGGTGGGGAGGGACGGCGGTTCCGCGGGGAAAAGAAAAAGGAGCGGGGGCGGGCGGTTCCTCGGGTGGACGACGGGGTGCGAAGCCACTGGGCTGTTTGACGACTTTTTTTTTTCCTCCTTGGTTTTATTAAGTTGTAGAGACTTTCTTTTCGTAGCAGGTGAGAGAAACGGAGCGGTTGCTACACGGTCAGATGAGCGAGGCGCATCAAACCCTGCTCAAACTCGTGGCCAAACCACCCGTAGACTTGGCGAACCGACGCAAAAGCAACAGAAACCGAAAAGCCCAAACAAAAACCCAATAAAATCTCCGCCTCGCCTCCGCGCAGTTCAGCCAGCCCCCGCCCACCCCAATCTCCACGCGTCGCCGCCGCCTGCCGGCGAGTCTATCCCCCTCCGCCACGCCGCCGAAGCTTCCCGACCCCGCACCGGTTCGGATAAGGCGGTCGCCGCCACCCGCCCTCCGCTCCGTCCCCAGCTGCCTTCGGCCCCGGGACCGCTTCGGGCTGGATCTAGGGTTGCGTGGGGAGGAGTTCTGGAAGCCACCGCCGCGATGGACGCGGCGGACGATGACGCCCGCACCTTCAAGGCCGACTGCACCGCCGCCGGCGAGGAGCTGCTCCGGGGGCGCGTGCGGGAGAAGCTGCGCGAGCTCAGGAGCAACCCCGACGAGACCCTCCTGGTATGATGCGGCCGCTCGCCGACTCGATTTCCTTCGTCTCATCCGGGCTCGCTAGTTTTGCATTTTAGTGGTTGATTTCGGTTGTCTGGGATCTTGGGTTCTGGTTGATTTAGGTTGTTTGGATTGTGGTGGAACATAGCTAACAGCATATATTGACTGTTTAGAATTCTAGATAACTCGTGCAAATTACTGGACTGTGCCCAATGCTTCTGTTCAGTGGCACCTGCTTACAGCCCCTATTACTGGAATCACTAATGTAATGTGGTTAGATGTCATGGCCTTCAGCTTTTGCTTGTATGCGATGGAGTTTTTGTTTGTTTGAGATGATTACTGTCTATTTGTTCTAATTCAGTGTGGCCCTCTCTATATGCTTAGCTGCTTCGGTTAACCCAGCTAGTGTAATGGATTGGTGGATTATATGCAACAAACTCCTGTGTTACATGTGCAAATTATAACTATGAAGCCTCTTCTTAACTTAGAAAGCCCTATCCTCCTCCTAGTGGATTGATATATACTTATGAAACATCTTCTTAGCTGAGAACACCCTCATGTCCCTCCTCTTAGGGGAATGATTAAAAACCAATATGAGAAACTAGGAAGTCTTTGTCCTAATTGAAGCATGACTTATTTAGTACTGGTTCAGTAAGTTATGTTATGTAGAATGGATCTTACTTGTTGCTGCTTGTATTTGATAGTTGTGGTTGGACAAGCTAATTTGTTTGTGAATTAATTCTGCCTCTGGTAAACATATGTAGTGACAAATCAGAACCATTTAATTCAGTGTTATTTGATGCAAACGTGTTTAGTCTGCGCCTCGGCGGTGTTTTTGATGCAACTGAGAATGCAGTACTTATTTAGTACTTATTTCAAGCATGTTAGACATAAAGATGATTTGAGTTCCTATCCTTGCATGTCAGCATATGCTAGAAGTCTTCACTAGATCATAAAGATGATTGAGTTTCCTATCCTTCATGGCAGCATATATATTATAAGTCTTTAATACCCTTTTCCATTCATCAAAATCCGTACTCCCTCTGTCCAAAATCATAGTCCGTTTTGGATTTTCTAGGTACATAGGTTTTGCTTTGCACCTAGATATATGCTATGTCTAGTACATAGCAAAAACTATATTATATCTACAAAAGCCTAAACAACTTATAATTTGGAATGGAGGTAGTACTATTTATCTACATTTAGCCCTAAACTTATACTAGTAGTAAAGATCTCCCAAGAAACAGATTTGTATGCAGTGTCTCTGGCAGAGCAAAGGGGAAAGGACCTACGAAAGAATCTGCATGGATTGCATTGCTATATTTACTTCTTCCTATTGAAAATAGATGCCATTTTACGCTTCCTGTTTTTTTTTTCAAAATACATGTCATCCTAGAACTTCTATGCATTTTCTTTCTTTTATTCCTTTCTTGTTCTTAACAAATGCTATTGCTCTCAAAACCAAATGACACTTTCTGATGTAGTATTTGAAGGGCAACAAGGTCATGTGACCAACTTTCTTAATCCTTGTGCACAACTCTAAAACGACGTGCATATTAAATAGGAGGGCGTAATACTCTTGATTCCCGTATATTCACTTTTTGCAATCACCATTCTCTTATCCTATTTTTCATTTTTATTACATTGGAATATTACGAGAAAAGGCAATAAGTGGACATCTGTTTCTGTCTTAAGTGCAGGATTATCTTATGGTCATGCTCAAGAATGGAAAACGTAAGCAAGAGGCCAGGAAAGAGCTTCATGTATTTCTAGGGGATGACACTGAAGTATTCATTTCCTGGTTAGTATTCATAGCGTGTGCTTCGATTTCTTGTGTTCTTTGTTTATGAACTGTCTGAACCAGTCCGTAAAATATTTCACATGCAAATGTTTTTCTTATTGCAATTGGTAATTCACTTACAAGGAATTAAGGATGCTATCGATAATGGTAAAAGGTTGTGCACATTTGATAATGACCCACTTACAAGGTCACAAGGCCAGAAGAGAAAAAAATAATCGTGGTTGGCTTTCATATTGCCTTGTCATGCAATATTAATCTGCTACTGAGTATTGTGTTGCTTTTATAGGTTGTGGGAGCATCTTTCTTTGCATTTGCACCTTTATGTGCAAGCACAAGAACAAAATCAGGAGATTAAGGATGCTGAAGCCCCAAAAGAAGTATCTGGAAGAAAAAAATCATCAGATGTGCTCCCGAGAAGCAAAGATCAAACTCATTCGGAGCACACGGTTGAATCAAGTGCAGCCACCAGGAGGCGGAATAAGAGGGAATGGAAAGGAATTGGTCGGGAGGGTACTGAAAATTTTCCACTTCGAAGTGTGTTGACTGATATTCTTCATGGAGAAGAGAAAAGATCACAGAAATCCAATGAAATACGACACCCTCCGTCAAGACAACAGAATGGCAGGAAGCGTGAAAGGGACGATGAACCACAACAAACAAAGGTGTGATGTGTACCTATAACCTAGTATGTCGCAACTGCAAACTAATCTCACAGAATGTCTTATTTTGTTGACCAAGGCGACGGGAAGTTGGCAACATTGTACTCACCAATATCTATATCTGTGTTCTGTTCTTATATGGTGTGTGGCTCACAGATTTGTTATGCATTGTAGTTATCTATACTATCCAGATTAGATCTACCAAGAAGCTTTTAGGTGTTAGCTCTAAATTAGCTGCAAGCATGTGGTGGAAAACTATAGTATTATCATTTTCCAACAGTCAAGTCCCAACAAAATATTTATTATCAACTGACAATCCAAATATTTGTTCATCATGAAAGTGCACATATGAATTTTGACAGTTTATCTTTGGTACAGTGGGTTTTCCTTGGATTAAACAACTGGCCCAATTGGTTTATCAACTTCTGTTAATATTTTGTACCGAATTTGGATAATGAAATTGCTTGTTTGGACTGCTGAGTAGCATGACACTGCTTCTGATTTTCTATCTAAGCCCTTTATATGTCCGCTCAGATACTCCTTTCTCTTCCATTATATTTTATTACTTTATAATTTTATTATACTTCTATGAATCTACTATGCCTTTTAAAACCAACTCGTTTTCATTGTTACCAGAGAGACGCCTCATCACGCCCCATGATTGGCGGTGGTGCTTCCCGCCGCCTTCTACAGTTTGCTGTTCGAGATGCAGTAAAAGCTGTACAGCCAACCAGCAACTCTGCTGAACCAGCATCCAAGCGTCTACGCTCCGTGGTTTCCACAATTTCTGCAGAGAACACGCGTGGTAGGAGATCAGAAAGATCTCAAGACAGCCCGAGTGATAGAAGATCAGAAAGATCTCAAGACAACCCGGGTGATAGAAGATCAGAAAGATCTCAAGACAACCCGAGTGATAGAAGATCAGAAAGATCTCAAGACAACCCGAGTGATAGAAGATCAGAAAGAACTAGGCCAATGCTACAGGTACAGGGAGCTGCTTTAGCTCTTAGAGCTGCTGCAGAAGCTGCTGCAGATTCTACGAAGGTTAGATCTACTGGAAGTGTTTTCAAGCGATTGGGTCAAGGGAATATTGTAAAACAGCCATCTCGTCCTCGTGAAGAGAAGAGAGATTATGAAGATTTCGAACCAGTTATGACTGTAGATGAACATGATTCCGATCGATATGTAAATGAGGAATCTGAAGAGGAATCTGGAGAGCTGACCATGGAAGATCGCGTAGCTGAAATGAATGTTGATTCGAGCTCTGATGATGATATGGACCGAGATGAGGGGGTTACACGATACCAAACATCTGTTTCACATGAAGGTGCTTTCTCACCGTTTGAAGAGAAAGCTTTATCGGCAAAGTGCAGTGTTGAACTAGAGACTGATGCAATCAGGCCTTCAGGTGTGATTGATGAGGAGCAACCTATTCCTTCATCAACAAAAATACCAAGTAAAGCTGTGGCTATTTCTGTTGACGTAAATACGGCGGAACCTCTCAGTTATGAAACTCCAAAAGATGTTCATGTTGTGGAGAAGCCTTATGTGACACCCATGAATACAAATGCCGCCAGTGTGGCTACCAATGCCAAAGTAAGCAGCCTAATATCTTGAGCAAACAATTTTTATGTTTAAGTTTCTTCCTACGCCTCGATCGCAATGCCTACCAGATACTTTTGACTTTGATGAAATCAAATTTAGAATCTATAATCAAGTGTTATGACAAGAATGTAGTGTTTCCTTGGAACTTTTTCATGCTCATTAGTATTTACATTTTACAATAAAATGGTTATAGTAGTTACACTTTTATCCTACTTGAATGAAATTTCAGAGCAGTAGGGTTTCATGCATTGTTATGTACTTAAACTAAATTGGTCTAGGCTACATATTTCCTCAAAAAATTTCTAATCTGCTTATCTCTTCATGACCACCTGTGACTGTTTGTTTGCATTTGCTTCCAGCAAATGAAACATTAGATGAAACAGTGGCTGACATCTGCTGCTACACTGGTTCTGTTTTTTTTTATACTTGCTGGTTTAGTGCTGTAGCTCTTAGCAGTTAACAGTATGGCACGCCATGTCATCTTGTTGATTTATGATGCTGATTAGTTTTGTTTCCCATTCTTTTGATCATTTGTCTTGTATTATCTTGTGGGTATGGCCTTACTATTTATAGTAATCATTGCGTACATTTTGCCCCTGACTGGTATGAAATATCATGCAGGAATTATGTCATGCAGAAGTCCAAAAGGATTCTCAGAGGACTGCACCATCTGGTATGTCAGGTATCTACTAATATAAGATTCACTAGCGGCTTTCTTTCCTTCATCCACTCTATAGTGGGCATTTGTAAATCTTATATTGCTCCTATTGGTTTTGTGTCCTTGCTTCCTCCAATTTTTAGTAGCACTGATACATCCACTAATACCACTAGTTAGCCCACCATCACTGAACCTAATCTGCATTAAAGCACTTCTATTGTAGCCTATCCAACTTTCATGGGATTAAAAGCCTTTTTGCTACTACTGTTGTAGTATTACTTATGTTGCCCCTTGCCATCATCTTTCCTAACAAAAAATGTGCAGTTACTAGTAACATGAAATCTCTAAGAAGTTGTTTTTTGTCATATGTTGATGGGAAAATACACTGAGATTTTTTTAATGTGCTGTGTAAGTCATTGTTACAATAAAATCATCAATAGTTGTTAATCTTGAAGGCAGCGTCATTTATAACTAGATATAATTTATCTTGTCTTTGCAGTTGCAGTTTCATATAGCACAGCACATCCGACTGAGGATGCAGATTCGAGAACCCTCTATGTTAGCAATGTGGGTATCTATGTATTCTCATCACCCTTATTGTTTCATGCCATTAGATTCTTTTATTTACCTCTTGTCAAATTATTTGAAGGTTCATTTTGCTGCCACCAAGGACTCATTATCTCGCCATTTTAACAAGTTTGGAGCTGTACTGAAAGTTGTCATTGTCACTAATGCTGCCACGGGTCAACCAACAGGGTCAGTTTATTTTTCATGCTTATTGTAGCTGAGATAAGATTTTTACCATGCTATTTTATAGCTGAGATAAGTTTTGTGTCATGTTATTTTCTTACTTGTTTCAGAGAGAAATCCATATATAATACATATCACCATGTCCACCAGTTGCTATGCTGCTAGAACCCTCATTTTGAGATCAGATTAACTCGAAGAGTTCTCAGAATTTTTAAGATAAACAACAGTTTCTTTTTCTCTGACAAACAGTGATAAAAGGAAAAGGGTAAACAACGTCTGATTCGAAATGTAAGTCGTTTATACATTGGCACTTTTGAGAAGTTGACCGACTAGAATCCTAGAACAATTTACATTTGGAATTGGAGGGAGTAACTACTTAACAAATTGATTTTTTTCCTTCTTCTAATGATTTGTTATGCTACAAAAGGCCCTCCTATGGATTGCTCTGATCAGACCTGGCTTTGTTTATTGAAATTTTGAATTCTCGAATTGATGTCGGTGAGCTAAATTTTGGTCAAATATCACTGCAACTGAAGCAGCAATAACCTACTGACATACTTAATTCTGATATCAGAACTCTTTACATCTCTTGAAGGGAACTTAATGATTGTTTTTCTTCTATGACGCAGATCTGCCTATGTAGAGTTTTTGCACAAAGAATCAGCTGAACGAGCTTTGTCATTGAATGGCACATCATTTATGACTCGTATTCTCAAGGTATGATGATTCTTTAATCTTGAGCTTTTCTTGGACTGCCATTTGCATTTTTCTACTTCTCTTTTGTTATTATTGATTGGGTTGGCCTATATGGACTTGCATTGTCTAACACGGTACTCAGGCAGAGGTTTAATAGATGATTCTCTTAATGGTTCAGGTTTGTGTTCGTTGGCTTTTTCTCTCTATTACATGTACTCCTGCTCCATAAACATGAATGTAGCATACTTGCTTCTCTGTTGCTCTGCTGGTTGTACTCAGGCAGAGGTTTAATAGATTATTCTCTTACCTGGTTCAGTTTTGTGTTCATTGGCCTTTTCTCTCTGCCACATGTACTATGTACTTCTGCTTCATGAATGTAGCATACTCAGCTTCTGTGTTGCTCTACTGATTGTAGTTTTGAATGTGCAATAAAGGTAATGTTTGTGCTGCTTTTCCTTGTAATGTAGGTCGTACGGCGAAGTTCTCATGAAGCTGCTCACTTTTATGGTTGGCCTGGTAGTGGACGATCATCATTGTATGGTAGGCACGGCAGGATGGCATACCCAAGGGCTGTTCTCCCAGGCGGTTCCTTTAGAGGGCGTGCTCCGATGAAGGCTGGTGCTAGAAGTTTACAGTGGAAACGTGAGCCTTCAGGCACTGATTCAGGTACGAAAACTGACATGAGTGTGCCATTATCCACTGAACAGGTGCTCCCACCTGCCACATAGGGAAGCGTAGTTTAGTCGAGCTGATAATGAGAACCAATTGGTATCTTGCGTGTCGCCCCTAGTGGTTGAATCTGGACAGCAAGGTGAGAAGATTGTTCCTTCATGCTGCCCCTGTAAAAAGTACCAAAAAAGCATGAAAAATACAAAAAGTAAAAAAAAAAGAAAATGGGGGAGTTGTTTGGCATCTGAATATGATAAGATATCATGCTGATAATTGGAGTTGGTCCTCTTCGTGATATGGGAGTAGGCTGACATACTGCGCAGGCAGTTCTCTTTGGACTTAAGCCATCTGAAAGAGGACTATTCACATTTGCAATAATCACAACCTTCCGGTTGTGTTGGTGGTCTCATGGACAAGGATTGAAGAATATAGGCTTCAAAATGTGGGATCGCAGCTGCTTGTCGAGTAGAAGATGAACAGGTTTCAAAAGGATATTTAGCAACAATCTGTGCGTCATTGATGTAAGCCTCAACTGTATAGCAGTAACATAACTATTTATACCCTTTCTCTGAATTCATCTCTTTCCCAAAAAAAAGGAAAAAAGAAAATAAAAAAATCTTCTCTTTTTTTCCTTCTCATGAACTCTTTTATTTATTGTACTGCCATGATTATTTGAGTTGGACATCATTGTGTCAGACAATTTTGCAGTACTTGTATCTCGTGTGGTCTATAATGAGATTGTGCTACTTGACTCTTGCATTTCCACCCTAACATTTTGATCAAAATTTTTAAGTTACAAAATCCAGTTTAATGTTTGATGGATGAAAGCTCGAATCTAGTCATCCCTTGCCATGGTTCTTTTATTTAGGGCTGGCCCTACCAGCTCGCTGTTCGTTCCATCTGTCTTGCATGTGCAGCTGCTCTTTTGATGGCGCCATGGTACTGTGAACTGTTTGGCAAGATAGCTGTGTGATTCGAAATGGAACTGCTTAGATAACGCATCGTGACTGTATATTGCTTGTGTATTTGGCCGTTAGGATTTTACTTTTCAGAGTCCTAATGCTTTGTGTGGTGAACAGCTTTGGTACTCGTATGGAGCGGGGAAGGTTGCGTAAGAGCAACTATTATGCATTTCTGTACTCTCAAGTATTCGAGTCACTTTAAGTATAGACACAAAGGTATTACTTTTTTTTGACATGACAAAGGTATTACTTGATATGCTCATATAGTACATCGGCGTCGCCCCTGCTACGTAGCTTTGCCGAAACCGTCCATTTCGTTGTCACATGCCTAAAATCGTAAAATCGTATTCCGTGCCGAACCGTGGAAAGTTCCCACGTGAAGCGTGGGCGTTAGCATTAGCGAGGAAAACCGCAGCTAGTGGTTCTCCAACGCAGTCACGGGTCGGGTCGTGGACGTCTTAAAGATAAACCAGTGGCATGACTGGTTACATAGGCCATGGACACGGCAGCATATGTTTGGCTCCCGGTCTACTTTGCCTCGAGGTTTGACGGATACACTTACCAGCAAATATCGATAGGGTCGACACCACATACCGCGGACAGTGGGATCGTGAAACACTAGCTCGTAAGTTTCGCTACGTCATTTTGTTCCAGTTGTGTGATAGATATCGCAATCCTGTGAATTCCAGCTCGTTTCGTTTTCCAGGACGCGCAGCAAGCGTACTTGTCAACGTCATGCAACGCAACAGCTCAACAGAACCTAGCTTGCAGGATTTAGATTTAACAAAGGTTATTGCCGCTAATAATAAAAAGGACCTTGATTAGTTGATCTTTTGCGCCCTTTTGGTTCCATTATTTTTCGTGAGAGGAAAAAAAAAAGAGATTCTTCCCCCTTGTGCCAACATGGCGATGCATGTGTCGCGGCTCTGGCGTGGATGATGGACACTAGAAAACAATATCATGTTGGATTTGGTCTTGCTGGCCTGGGCCCTCCCTCCCTCCCCCTCTTGCGCCAAACAACTTTAGGTGTGATTTAAGGATTCTCTGCTGATAGAGATGACTAAGTCTTGTTTAGATCTCAAATTTCACCCCCAAAGTTTACTATGTAAAAAGAAGATTCTCATCACATCAAAATGTCATAGCATGCATGGAGTATTAAATATAGATGAAATCAAAAACTAATTATACAGTTTTGTTGTACTCTACGAGACGAACATTTTGAGCCTAATTAATCAATTTTTAGACAATTTTTCACACATACAAACGAAATGCTACAGTGCGTCTCGGTGTCTCAACTTCCAAATTTGGCAACCCAAATTTGACATCTAAACAAGGCCTAAAAATCATACTACTACTTCTATAACACTATAAAAACAGCCACTTGAGCTGTCACGTCGTCCTCCTGCTCGGAGATGATAAAACCAGATCGTTATTTTTTTTTGGCAGGTGATGAATGGATCCTGTGTTGGGTGTTGCTGTGCTGTGTGGGGGCAGCCCACTATGCCCTCATCACCACACCCTTATACGGCTATAAACAAAATAATCTTGTGGTGGTGACTCGAATAAGCATAGAATTAGTCGGCAAAGCTCGTGTGGGCGAAGCCACGGCGTGATGAGACTCCTTTTTCTAGAAAAAGGTTGGTTCTTGTTCTGGTGGCCTCGACCGGCCTCGGCCATCAGAGCCATGATGGCACTAGTACTACGCAGGACCTTTTGCAGAAAATGGGCAACAAGTCTTGTTTAGAACGTGGCAAACACTCTCCGTTTAGTAATACGTGTGTATATATATATATATTTATTTATTTATTTATATATATGGAAGGTATACTCTGTGGCCGGCCATAGAATAGTTATTCTGTAGCCACCTCTTTTTACTGTAGTTTTATGTAGTAATTTACTATAATTTCAATACATATTTATGGTAATTGGGTTACTATAACACGCATGAAGATATTTACCATTATATTATAGTAAATTACTTAGTAAGAAGTTACTAAAATCTCGTGAATTACTATAGTAATTATAGTAACTCAAAGTGGCTATAGAATAGTTATTCTACGGCCGGCCATAGACTATAGTTTATATATATATATATAATATATATATATACTGTATATCGGAAAGCTAGATGATGATGTTTTTTATATTAGGGAAAATGATGATGTTTTTAAACTGTACTAGAGGAAAAAGGAGTTACAGGAATTCAACGGAGTTCGTACGTTTGGAACACGGCTCCCCAACCTGTATCACTGTGCGCGAATAGCATAGATCGTCTGTCTGAGTTGTGACAGACCTCAAAGTAGAGCAGCACGGCAACAGTACACTTCACCAGCTGAGGAAAAGCGCCTTTCCTCTTCACGTGCACGAATACCATAATATGCATCGCACCTCCCTGCATCATCGTCATCATCGATGATCCGCCGTTAGGTAGCCTGCCGTGTGCTCCCCAACGGCGCATAATTTTAGTTTTCCTTGTTTGTATAGTCTCTGTATACGCACCTTCTAGCTACCTCCTGGCGCGACACGGTCCACGCGAGGCGAATATACTAACACGCACGGTAAAATCGCGTGTGCCGAGGGGTTAACAATTTTAATAACCACGGATCCAGCAGCGATCACGTGCTCAACATGGTCGAGGAGCAGGTGTGGTGGTGGGGGGGGTGGGGACGAGACGCGACGAGGAGACGAAGCAGCTGGGCTGCTGCCTGCTAGCTGCGCTCGTGCTAATCCACAGCTCAGCTCAGTGGCGGGGACAGCGACGTCGGCTCGGACCCCGGCGGGCGGAACGTGCGGTGAAAGCCGGGGACGCGGGGTGCCGAGACGGAGACGGCAGGCAGAGGCAGGGGGGCTCCCGGCCGCGGCTCGGGCTGGGTGGCGGCTCCACCACCACCCAGACCCGGGACCCAGGCAGAGGCACCCACCGCCGAAGGCCGAAGCGATGGAGCGAGTCCACACGCGCGCGCCGCCCAGAGGGGGAAACCAATCGCGGGAGGACGGTGACGTGCCGCCTCTGCCGCCTCGCGGTGTGACCGTTTTGCCCCTCGGCGGTCGGCGCAAATGGTGCAGTGCGGCTCGGGTTGGCTCGCGCCGCCGCCGGCTACTTTACCTAGGGTCGTGGAACGTCTTTTTTAGTTTTTTTGCCGCGCGAGAGGAGAATGAGATTGGTTTGTTTGGTTTTTACCGTTTACTGCAACGACGAGGAGCATGCTTGTTCATTAGTAGAAAAAAAAACTTTCGGCGTCGAGTCCACAAAACGGGTGGATTTGTTAGAAGGACGTAGGGTATCTTTACCGGTGCTCGCTGCTACATACTTAATTACTTACAGTACGTACCAAGCATAGCAATATAATAGCATGGACCCAACGCAAACAAATGCTCTCACCATCCGGTCCACTCCACCTGCGGATCACCGCAATCGATCCCACCCGTGCAGCCCCCACCACGCAGAGAAAATACGTACCCGCTTGCATCACGAATCCACAGCCCCGTGCATGCACGACCTGACCGTGTCTCAACTCGCAAGCGGAAAAGTCCCTCCTTCACAGAGTCCATGTCCACCCCGTGCGCCGGTGCGGTGTGCGGCCTGCGACTCATCTCCTGAAGCCGACAGGGACCGTGGGCAGGGGCAGCACCGCCATTCCGCGCCGCGCCGCGCCAACGCGGGCGGGTGAAAACTGGAAACTGACGGGGAATAACCCCGCGGACGTCGCTGTCGCGCGTCGGCCCGGGGAACGCGTACGCCGCCCGTCTCCTCCCTCTCCCCACGCGATAAAAAGCCCTCCCCCTCCCCGCCTCGCCTCCGCAACCCAATTTCCCCCCCCTCTCTCTCCCTCGGCTCAGGCCTGGCCGGCGCGCCGTGCGGTGCCGCCTCCTCTGCCCCGCTCCGCTCCCCCCCCTCGTCTCCGGATCGGCCAGAGCACACAACCCAGAGCCGCTGCCGGCGTGACCACAGAGCTCCTAATCTCCCCATGGCGCAGCGCGACAAGAAGGTGGAGGAGCCGACGGAGCTTCACGCGCCGGAGCTCACGCTCTGCGCCAACAGCTGCGGCTTCCCGGGCAACCCGGCCACCAAGAACCTCTGCCAGAACTGCTTCCTGGCAGCCACCGCCTCCGCGTCCGCGTCCGTCTCGCCGCCGTCGCCCTCCTCCTCGTCGGCGTCCCCTTCGCCGGCGCTGTTCGACAAGCCGAGGCCAGCGGCCGCCGTCCCGGCGCCGGCGCCCTTCTTCCCGCCCGTTGACCGCCCGGCGGCGGGGCCCGTGGAATCGTCCAGGGCGCCCCGGGCGGCGTCGTCGGTCAACCGGTGCCAGAGCTGCCGGAAGCGTGTGGGCCTGACGGGGTTCCGGTGCCGCTGCGGCGAGCTCTTCTGCGGCGCGCACCGGTACTCGGACCGCCACGACTGCAGCTTTGACTACAAGGGCGTCGCCCGGGACGCCATCGCCAGGGAGAACCCCGTCGTGCGCGCGTCCAAGATCGTTAGGTTCTGAGAGGGAAGAAGGGAGCATCGGATTCGGAGGCGGACTGCAGCGATCCACAGAGATCCATCCATCTCCCTCGCTCTCTGAAATTCCCTCTCCTTTTCTCTTTTCTTTCTTTTCCCTTTTCCTTTTACAGAAAAATTAAAGGTGATCGATCGGTCGAGGGTGCTATTGTCACGCTGTTCTTGAGAATTCCATAAAGAAGAAAAAAGGCGAGGAAGGAAAAAGAGAAGCAGATCATGGGAGGCAAAGGCATGCAGCGGGGAAGAAAGGGATCGAGAGCACAGTGCGATGATAATGTTGTTGTAGCGGTGGTTGGGGGTGGAGGGGAAGAGATAGGGTTGGTTTGGTGTGTTGTCCTACTACAAATCACAATCTTCTATTTAATTTCTCTCTGTATAAAAAATCGAAATTAAATTATAATTGGCATCTCCCTATTGCCCAACAGCTTGAGCTACTTGTTTATATATTTATTGTTCCACTGGTTGTGATTTGTCATGACAGCTAAACCATTGATGTTTCTGTGGTGCTCTATTGTGGTTGGATGGATTAGCTCACCTCACCTCACCAGCCTGTTGATTGGTACGTGCACCTGTGTACTGCTTCCCATCTAACCCATTTTTTCCCCCTCTCCCTTGTGTTTTGTAGACATTTCCACCTTGAGCTTATCTTGTCCTCCTCCTAGGCATGGGAGTAGAAAATTGTACAGTAGTTGGAAAAAGGCATGACCAAACAAACCCTGATGAAAGAAAGGTCCGAGCACCACCGCACCCATCAAAGATTTTTGTTGCCAGAGGCGGGTCAGGCCAGGACGGGCTCTCTCTCTAGATATACTACTAGCTTTATAGGTGCAGCAGCTGTGAGTGCCGAGTTAGGTCGCAGAAAATCCCCCGCCGGCCGGCCGGCCGCCTTTTCCTCCCGGCCGGAGGTGGAGGAGAGGATCTTTTCCCCGATCCGTCCACCATCTCCACCGCCGCGTCCGTCCCCGCCCACTTGCCGCGATGAGCCGGGCAGGCGCCTTTTTTATATCTTAGCTTCTAGTGGCGCGCGCGGCAGGCGCCATCGTGGACGCCACGCGGCCCCGGCTGGATCGGAACGGGACGGACGGCGAGCGGGGCCAAGGGATCTTTCTCCCGGCTTTCTCCTCCTCTTCCTCCCCGTGACGCTTCCCGGTCGCGTTTGGCTGGCCATCTCCGGCTGCGCGAGCCGCGTCCGGGTTCACCGAGTTCTCCGCTCCGGCTCCGGATGGTGACGGGGACGGGGAGGGTCCGACGAAATTGCGTTCCCGATCGCGGCGGGTTCGAGGGCTCCACCGTGAAATCCCTTTGACTAGGCGGGGGGGCTCCTCGTTTCCGTAGGCAACAGGTATTGCCGCCGTGGCTGGCCGTGGATACGCGGGATCGCCGAATCGGGGAACATGTCGCCGGTATTTTTACAGGGATCACGTGACGCTGGTATTGACTTGTTTGCCGAAACGTCCAGGTTTTTTTTTTAAATCGCAGTAGTCCCGGTGTCAGGAACATGGTGTGGTCATACGGCGCCTCTGCGATTGGCCGCGGGGTGATGATGATGATGATGATCCAGAGGGGAGAGAGGGACCTGGCTAGTTGGGTAGATGTACGATTCAGTGTTCATGGGGGGCGATTTCTCTTTATTATCTTCGTTCGCTCGCAGCAAGGACGGCCAGTTGCGGAAAACAAATACCTGGAGACCCTGGGTACAATGATTGGGACCGAGAGGCCCGATTGGGGCCTGGGATGAGCCGATATGATGCTCTCGGCCTTTCGGACAGCACTAAAGGGCAGGGCGGGTTCACTGAACCTTTGCTGTTGCTTGACATCTCCCTCCGTCCATCCAGCCGAGCATCTTTCTTCTCTGTTCAATCAATTGGAGGCTGTGTCCCCAAGTTCCACTGCATTTAACCCTGGTGTTAGGAGCGAGTGGGCTTGGTGCAATGGAACTTTTGACTAGACGGGTCATAGGCCGACTGCAAAGACCAAGATATTTGATAGAAACTGCATAAACTACGGCACTACTACGCAGTAGCACTTCTGAAAGAAGATACGGTGGAAAGCGGGCGTGCCTGGAGTCTGTACACTGAACAGAGGAAACCGAGAGGTCCCCTTACCCCTCACCTGGCAGGCTGGCACCTCGCTCTTCCCAGCCATTCATTCCTCTGACTATCTAAGTGAGCTGCATGCGGCTAATTCTGTATACTCTTTGGCATTGGAGGCATCGACCACACCGTCCCTAAAGGGATTGTAGTAACAACGAATGCATGTACGTTCATATAGTTTACGACATTCAAATCCTGTTTATTGTCTTTCATCACTAAAAGAAATGACGAGAAAGCCAGCCTATCTCACTTATTTTTCCGGGTAAAAAGGCATATCTCATTGTAACATACGAAAAAATAGAGCACAGTGTGTTCCATTGCATGCATCTCTGAAGTGTGTGAAGTTCGCATTGTAAACACTATTTTTTATGGGCACTAGCATCATTCGTAGAACTAAATATGAAAAATAATAATATATACTTCCATATTTCCTTCTTATAGAAATTGACTTCTTGCAACAAAGAAGAAAATGGATCTTATTTCAATCTCATTTCCAGTAGTAAGAATATAGCTAACAAATGCAGTCATGTCATATTGTCCAATGGTAGGGGGGCAATTGCTCCCATTCCCCCACCGCACTTCAGAGAGTAAAATGGTTCTATATCATTAGAAATTGTATGGTTTTCCTAAATGCTGGTTCACTCCTTTGTTTCAGATTTGCATTCCCTTGTATGCCACTCACATTAAGTTTATTTTGTCGTCTCGAGAATCTAGCCGCCTATGTTTGGTGATCCTGGTTTCAGTGAGTAGATTATCTGTCCTCAGTGTGAAATGACATAAATGCCCCTGAGGCTGGTGATGCCTTGTTTGGTGTTGAAATAAGCACATATTGCATTACTTGGACTAATTTATACGTTTTGTATTTTATTGTAACAATTCTTCATTATATTGTTTTAGACTTGTTGCAAATATCAGGAAAATACCAAGAATCAGAATACCATCATATCAACAAGGAACTGAAGTAATAAAACAAATACTTGCACTACAATATATATGACCATGAGGATCTTGCAAGTAAATATTAGGGTCCAAGTTACATATGAAGTCCAAATTACATTAGAATTATATGACCAATTATATTAGAGCCTTTTTTAGGTCCCGGGCCTCCTCAGACTGAAATAAGTTGCCTTTGAACAGCACTTGTACCCTGTCTTCGTTCTCAAGTGGTGTGTAGCGGTACTTACAACAAGGTGGTATAGCCAACAAAAGGACAATACAAATTTACATGTGTGAATAGCTTTATATATACATGCAAGATGAAAGAACTAGAAAAAGATTATACTGCCATATGATCTTTCCACCAATTATCTTTGGCAATAATACCACCACTTGTAGGGTCCCTCTCTAGACCCAAATGCGCTTAAATTCAGTGCCTTCCCTATTTAATAGTTGTGTTTCAAGTGTCCCATCTTGTCCGAGAAAAAAAAGGGTGTTCCATCTATTTTTGAAATGCGTCCGGCAATACTCCTATTTCTTATTTGTGAGGGCATTGAATTTTACCTCAAGGTTAGTGAGCCTATCCTGGGGTTGCATCCCACACTGCTTTTCCATTCTCCATCTACAGAGGAGTACTATCAATCCATCCATGGTTCAAGCATTTCATTTCCACAAAAATGAAATCAAACAATTCACGTATGCATGTATTGAGAACCTGTCCACTGTGATCCAGAAAAATTGATATTTTATTGCTACCACATGTGTTCACATCAAGCATAAACATCAGACGAAATTATCAATCCACCCACAACTAATTTTGGAAAAGAAAATGGCACCTAAGTGAGGGGGATCAAGGGGGAAGGGAAAGAAAAATATGCTATCAGTTGACTCTACGAAGGAGACATTATTCCACACACCAGATCACAAACAAAGCACGTCACATTATTTTCTCAATCCATCAATCAACTCTAGCGGCAACTCAATTTTCAATCCATCATAGTATTTGCTCACCTTGGTTGATCTTTGCCTTGTTGCCTCTTTGCGTGAACGGGAGGAGGGGGCGGAGGTGGCGCTCGATCCTGCGTGTTCCCGTGCGGAGCGGGATCCGATGGTAACAATTACCGTCACGAAAACAACCGTATCACATTCTTAGGTAAAATTGAAACCCAAAACTTCCATGAAGTGGGTGCAAGTACAAGCTTGATCGCGAGTCATGACTCGTGACAAACATCTCCTGCTTAATCTCTGTCGGACATTTTACTCTCCCCACAGCATCGTTCGTCAAGCACTTTCATTCGTTTCTCGTTCAGTTGACTCTGGTGTAGCCCGCAAAAAAAAAAGGGAGAGAGCCCAGCACGCATTATATGTCTGGCCCAAACCCGTCAAGTATGATTGGGTGACCTACCGGGCCTGAGCTCCGGCCTCTGGTCAACAACGCCCCACTCGAGAACTCAGCCCACCAACCGGCTCCGGCGGATCCGCGCGGCTGCCGAGCTCCGGTCTCCCGAGTCCCCACCCCAACGCCGACAACAGCAGCTCGCCGTGGCCGCACCGGCCACAGCTCGGTTCGCCCGCCGACCCGCCCGCGGCGCTGCGGATCGCGCAGGCACGGTGCACGGGCTCCTCCCTCCGTCCGAGGCGGGGCGTGCCGTGCGCACGGGCCGATCGAGTACCGCCCACGCGGGGCAGGCCTCGAGACGTGCGGTGCCTGCCTGCTGCCGTAATCCTGTAAAGGCGCGGCGAGCAAAAGGCTGCCGGCCGGGCCTTGCGGCACGCGCGCGCGAGCGATGCCATGCCGGCCGGGCCCGATCAATGTGGCTCGTCAGCCCTTGGTGAAATAAAATCGATGCGGCGATGGACCATGGCAAGGCTGCATCTGCATGGGCGCCGGGCCGGGCCGGGTCGGGTCGGGGTCTCGTGTGCGTGCGATGAATCGCCCGTGGCGCTGGACCATTGGTGCTTGGTATCTGCCATGGCAACATCGAGCGATCAAATACACGCGACGCAATAATGATGGCAGCGCGTACGAACGTGTTCGGGGGTGGCGTTGGTGCCCATGCTAACTCGATTGCAGCAAAAGGGACGCCGGCCAGCCACGGCCCACGGTGCTATATGATTGAAGTACACGCTTCATTCCCTGCTTCAGTGAAAACCAAAAGCCTTTGTTTACTGCGGCAAATGCTCTACTAGATCACGTACAAGAGACTTTTCCTCCTCCGCCACATGCATCAAATAAAGTACTACCATATCGTTAGTGGCGCTGGTGAGCAATCACCACCTCCATTTCCCGGCCGGGGAGAGCCAAATTAATAAAGGCCCTAGAGCTAGACCACGGGCACAGACAGGCTAGCCCCTCCAAATCTAATCTGGCCTCACACCAAAAGATGGAAACAATGGAATGCACACCATACCATACCACACCACCAAAGCACAACTGTGCTGTGCAGTGTGCTCTAATCAACACACCACCTTTGCTACTCTCATGTCCCCCATTACATGACCAAGAACCCTTATTCAAATGGAGGCCAAACGCTAAGCACCCGATTTAGCCCCGAAACGATCGCATGGGCTGCAGCGCGATGGCCGACCGAGCCACCCATACAAAAATCAGAAATTTAGGCCTTTTGCGTTGGTGGGCTAACATGCTCGCGACCATGGCGTAGCTTTACACCTTTTGCATGGCACTTGGGAGTTGGGAATTGCAGGCGGCAGTGGGGCTGTATGAGCAAAAATGATCTGTGATGTCCAACATTGCAACATAAGCAGAGGGGCCCTACCTCCATTGTGTTTCTGGCTTCTTCTTCCACGCTTTTGTTGCATCGAGGAGATGGCGAGAAAAAATGTTCTACCAAAAGGCCCAAAAGAAAATGGAGGAATTATTTTAGGTATATCTACCTGATCTATCCCAGCATTTTCCTTTGTCAGTTGCTTCCGGGTTGCTGTCTGATGATCAGTACCACCTACTACTGAAGTGACTGTGATAAATTTATTTGTTCATTAGTTTTGGAGAATTATTCTATAAGATATGTCAGCTTGTTGTCCTCTCTCTTCTGCTTGCGTTGCCTTGTAAAGAGAGGTTCAGTAATTTTACATTCCTAGCTGAGACCCAGGCACATGTCTGATGTCCCTATGGCTACCTAGCTTAGCAGCAAGCAAGGTTGTGCTTTGTTTTTAACACGGGGAATTCCAGGAGAAGAACCTTTATGACGCAAGAATTTGTACCCTTTCGGCGTTCTGTTGTGAGAAAAGAAAAATAGTCACACCAACCGGCGTTTGTTACACAAGAAGTACGTCCAGCTATATTCTGGCATATATCGTCCTGAGTTCCTCGGAGGCCATTCAGAATGATATATGAAGAATCACATGTTTCCAGCATTTCTCAAAAAAAACATGGAGATTTGGCCTGTTGTGGCAACGATGCAAAGGTAGCTTTTACTTACATGATCAAGTTCGGGATGAAAACAAACTAAATGGTCTGTTTAGTAAAAATATATACTCTCTTTGATCGTAAATAAGTGGCGGTATGATTATTGGCATGGTTTCCAAAACATTACTTTTTATTACTAATTTTTGCTAAATATATTGTTACACATAGCAAAAATAAAATGCTTGGTACGTATATACTTTTATCATTTTCAAATATCCAAACTTCTAAACTGAAAAAATAATAAAACTTACTAGAATGATTGATTTAAGATAATCCCAAGGCGTAGATTATCTGTGACTAGAGAAAGTAAAACATAAGAATGCCTACAGGAAAGTGATATAAGTTTCTAAATGATGTAATGCTAACATTAACTTCATTCGCGTTTGCTTTCTTGATATCTACTAAATGCAGAAAAGAATCAGAGGCCTGCCAAGCACTACACCGCACGTTTGTTTGTTGCAGATTAACTGTTAGGCAGCTGCGATAATATATTCATGCATGTATAGATCATGCAGTTAGACGGCCGTTAACTCTGAAACATGTCTCCCATAATCATGCGTATCGGACATTCCCGGCGCAGAAGATTTTGCATCAACCAACATGTTTCTCATCTATATGATTGCTCTGAAATTTATGAAGGTGCACGGCACGTACGTATCTGCCATGTTTGGGCACGTCCTGTTAATGAATTTGTTCTTATACTGGCTTGTGGCTTCTTAACGGTCAAAATATGGTCGGTGTCAGGAAGATACCGAGAGGCAAAAAGAACATCATAGTCCAACAAAAAGGAAAGAAGCTGATCGGCTTACACTGAAGGCCTTTCTTCAGTTGCTGAATGTAACCTCATACTCTTTTTCAGTAAACCTGCCGTTGATCCTTAGTTTGAAACATGGTTATTTCTTTAAGGGAAAGTTCATTTTGCTACCGTCATCTATTTACTTTGTTCATCTACAGTTAGGCCCATTCTACTTGGTTGATACGTTAGTTCCTGTAAATCCATATTTTGTAATAAATTACATTGTCAATCTTGTTAATTTTCTTCAAGGATGTCAATAATAGTCCAAAAAAAAAGTGTGTGTTCATGAGACAGTCAAATTATACATTTCCAGGTCTATCTTAATTTTCTTTCTTTGTTTTTTAAAAGTCAATCTCTATGAGTCAATTATTAGGTAGGCTCGAAGTACATACAGGTCACTTCATTTCTTCCTATATCATTTTTAAATTTTCAAACTATTAAAAATACTAAACTTGAATAAGAGAGCCACTCATTGGTATTATTTTCTCTAGCTTCATCCTTCATTGTTTCTTATCAATCCGTATACAATTATTCGACCTGTTGCACGTGTACTTCTGAAGCCTAATGCATGCACGCACAGATCAGATCAGCTGATCGGCATCATAAGTTCCGGTGAGAAATTTATTAGATCGTGGTTGCGCCCAATTTAAGAGCTATCTCCTGTTTCAAAAATAAAAATGCAACTCTCAGTGTTGCATTCTCCTATCCTTCTAGACAAAGGATTTACATTTCATCTGCTTCTTGTCCTGCCAACTCATAAACCTCCATTGGCTAACAATTTCCCTTTCCACTATACAATAGCTTCCCAATAGTATCAAATGTTAGAATTATACTTAATGTAAATCCATTCAAATCCAGGAATCCAGCTGAATTTCTGCACAAAAATGCTGCATATACTACTCCATTTTGCAAAACCATATCAAATGTTGGAAGTATACTTAATGTAATAAATCCATTCAAATCCAGGAATCCAGCTGAATTTCTTCACAAAAATGCTGTATATACTACTCCATTTTGCAAAACCAGACAGCGCACAGAACTCCCGTCACTGTCATCAAAACCAATCCCTGCTACTAATACATGCGTTGCAACTTGATAGTTGATACATTAGACGTAGCAACTAACTGAAAACTGCACAAGTGGAAGTATAATACAGGCCCTACCCATCTAATCTCCTACTGCGATTAGGTGTCATTCACCAAAGAAATAATTCCAGCTCCCGTCTCCATGATTCTCCTCACATGCGGCTCATCGGGGAGAGCGGATCAACTCCGAGCAGCCAATGATGCCTGGACTAAACAATGGCGGTACGGTGGCTTGGTGATTCATCAGAGGATGAAAGGTTGCACGAGCAGCTGCTACCTGCTAGCTGTATTAGTTATTCAGGATACTGAGCTGATGAGCTACTGACAACTGAACATTTGTTATCTCCAGCGCAGGCGTGCGTAGTTTTTATTTTTTAACAATCCTCGCAGGCTGATCTAAAAAAAAAAAAATCCTCGCAGGCTCTGCAGTCTGCACCTGTGCTGTGAAGTGCATGCAGAGAGCTGTATGTGCGCTCCTTCCAGGCAGCTGCGGTTGCTGATCGATCGCTCGATTCGAAACGGGGCTATGCATTGTTTGACGAATTGCAGTCTGACATCTCTTATGTAATCCCTATGATATGTTAGTTTTGTGGGTGATGGTTTTAAACTGAAGCAGAAAGGATCAGGTTGGTGTTGTCGCTGATGACAAGAAGTTCAGTTCTTGCTAGTCACCATCGTTTCTTTGCAAATTATTGCAAAAAATCTCGAACTTGTTTGTGACATAGATGCCTGTTTCGACATTAGCATCCAGCTGCTTGGCGTGTAGACAAGTGACGACCAAACGAAATAGTCCACGTCTGCATACTTCAAGTAAGCACAGCTAATTGACACTCCAGTTAACAATAGAATGCCATCAATTCGTCTTAGTGCAGGTCTGCAACTTATCATATCGATCGGCCTGAAAACATTTGTGTGGCTTTGGACAGCGACAATCAGTTTCAGATTCTTCAGGACGGGACGCATCGAGATCGAGCGAGAGTGGAGACAAACGGGCGAAGCGCACGCTCCGCGAAATTTGCGTCCGACGCATCACATCAAATCTCCAAAATCTTTTGTCATTTTGGCTTCTTTCTCGAAGAAAAAACTTCGTCATTTGGGAGGGCAAAACATAGCTCCTAGATTAGGCATTATTATGCTAAAATCTCATCCAAATGCGCCCCTTGTTTCTTCAGATCCATCGCACCATATGATTGATGGGTTCTTCTATAATGGATTTATTCGATTCCTGCTTCCTTCCACACGTGGAAACCCCGCTTTTGCCTCCTCGAGCTCCACGCCCGGGGATCCTTTTTTCCAGCATTACTGTATTTTGCAAGCAGCTCCACGCAGTAGGGTTTTGCTTTGTTTATGCGTAATCCAACTCATCGCAGGATTAGTGGATCGATAACCGCGCGTGTTTTATTCTAATCAGCAGCAGCAGAGGAGCACTTCACGCCAAAAGGGTAGTAGCCTAGTTCGCTCTGCATACGGTGATACACTCCCGTGGGTGCGAGTGTAAATTAACATGTAATGCTACTTCACTTGCAAACAAAAACTGTGCTCAGAGCTTTGTTAGCAGGATGAAGCAACAGAGATGTTGGGTTTCAGAGTTTTAACTACAAAGGTGACAAGTGACCAAATAGGCAAATACTATGGAGCACGGAGTATAATGCCATAAAGTCTGTTTTTCAACCTTCAACTAACACGTTCGTCCGGTTTTCAACCTCGCACTACAAAACCAGACAGCCTTAACCACTCAACTAACGAAACCGGACACTTTACCCCCTTGACCCAAACCTATTCTGGTTTTCGTTCACATCAGTAGTGCGACGTGGCACATGACGCCGAGTCAGCAGCAGGACACCGGCCCGACAACCTCTCTCTCTCATCTTCCTATCCCAGCACCCCTCCCTCGCAACCGCCCCGGCGGCCCGGCTCCAGCCCCCTCCGCCGCTCCCGCCCCGTCCGTTCCTCTCCTCCTCCTCCGGCCCGCCCCCATCCATCTCCCCCACCGCCCGCAGCTCCCTCTCCGGCCCCCACGGCGGCGGCGGCAGCCAAGCGCGGGACGACGGTCAAGCTCGGTGGCGGCGGCGGCGGCGGCCAAGCGCGGTGTCCTCCCGGCCGCGCCCCTCCTCTCGGCCTCCCGGCGTCCTGCCTCGCCGCCTCCCCGCCTCTCGGCACCTCGCCCTGCCGCCTCCCGGCCACCGCTCCCCATGGCGCGCAGGAGCTCCGGCCTCCGTAGCTCCGCCCTCAGCGTTGTCGTAGCCACGTCGTCCCAGCCACAGCTCACAGCGAGCTCCTGCACCCGCTCCTTCTTCATCTCCCCAGCTTAGGCGCCTCCCTCCCCCCCCCCCCCTCGCCGCCCGCCTCCTCCCTCCCCTTCCACCCACCGCCCGCCCGCCCGCCGTCCTCCGTCCCCGCGCCGCTCCCTCCCCTTCCCCCCGGTGCCGCCCCCTCCAGTCCAGCCACACGCGAATCCGGTGATTGCCGAGCACAAGGCATCGCAGCGGTCGAGCAGACGACGGCGGCCGGACGAGCGGCGACCAAACAGGCTGGCGACGGCCATGCGTGGGGCGGTAGTGCGCGGACGGCTCACATTGCCCAGCAGCAGCAGTGGCGCTCCCTTCCCACCGGGCCCCCTCCTCCCTCCCCGACCTGGCCTCCAACGGTGGCGGTGGGGCGGCCAGCGGCGCACAGCGTGGTGGGAGGCGGCGAGCAGCGCACAGAGACATGAGAGAGAGGGGGGTCTGTTCGAGAGAGAGAGAGAGAGAGAGAGAGAGAGGTGGTCGGGCCCGTGCTGCTGACTCGGCGTCATGTGGCACGTCGGACTGCTGATATGGATGAAAACCAGGGTGGATTTGGGTCGAGGGGGTAAAGTGTCCGGTTTAGTTAGTTGAGTGGTTAAGGCTGTCTGGTTTTGTAGTACGAGATTGAAAACCGGACGGACTTGTTAGTTGAAGGTTGAAAAACAGACTTTACCCTTTTTTAGAAAGAGTATAATGCCAATTTATTCAGGCTTTATGTGATATAATCGACAACTAGCAAGACTATAATTTCTTTTCCAAGTGTGGTAGAATTAGGGGAGATCACGGTCCCTACTCCACTATGTAATTCAACGCTTAGTATTTTATTGAAGGATCAAAATGGCGATCAGAGAGGGGGAGTGAAGGGGAGCCGATAAAAAATTCTCTCAAAAGAGCAACTCCGGCCTATATCCCAAAATCACTTCCAATCGCGATCCACTCACTTTCTTGCCAAATCCACGAAGCCACTGAAGTGCTTCTGGACCTAGAAACAAGTCTTCAAGCAACTCAACTAACAACGCACAACGGAAACCAACATTCAAAGCTTGAAGCAACACACAGACCAAAACTGGTCAGACCTCTTTCTGAAACCGGTCTGACCTCTTTTCACAGGCAGCCAAAAAGAGATTTCAAGAGATACACCAAAACTCGACCAAACGACCTCCAAAAATTATGAGATTTGAGCTGGAGGTTTGTTGGAATGTATTGAGTGTTTCTAGAAGATCTCCTCAAAATAAGCAAGTTCTAAAACCGGTCTCCAAACCGGTCCGACCTCGTTCAAACCGGTCTAACCATCAGCACAGAATCAGCCCGAGTGAAGATCCAAGAAAAACCCAAAACTTGAGCAAACGAACTCCAAAATTCGTGAAATTTTGCCAGTAGCTTTATGTAACCATGGTGAGTCTTTTTCCAAAATATCTCTTCAAGAAGATCAAGACTTCACCACGAATTTCACAATTTTGGTCAAGAACACTAGGGAAGGGAGAGATGGGAAAATCTTTGAATTCCCGCTCAATCCATAAGAGATTTGTGGGGGAAACGAGTCAAAAATGCTCACAAAGATCCCAGCAACATAATCCCCTAACAAATTGCACGGATTTCGCCTCGAATCACGAAGAACGAAAATTCACCAAAAAGAGCTCCGAGAATCATGAAAAAGAAAACGAAGAGCACACAAGATTTTTAGAACTTCTTCCATTGATTCATGAGGACAACATCTATACAAGGGCTAGCCTCCTCCCTTCGTCCTACACACAAATATGCTCACAAAGAGTATAATGCCAATTTATTCAGGCTTTATGTGATATAATCGACAACTAGCAAGACTATAATTTCTTTTCCAAGTGTGGTAGAATTAGGGGAGATCACGGTCCCTACTCCACAATGTAACTCAACGCTTAGTATTTTATTGGTTTAACCTTAATTGAATTCAGCCTTGAAATTACTAGATTAAATTTTTGAACTTTTTTATTTCAATTTTTTTCTTGAACTTTACCACCCCTATGATGTGGAAGCCTTTTGGATGAAAAGAGGATCTGGTCTATGATTTCCCCTAAAAAAATTTGTGCTTTACTGTCTGTAAGACAAGAAAACGATGTAACCTAATTCTTGTGGTAAAATTATCCCATTCGAGTCTTGGACTCATCAACGTGTGATCGTATTTGTCTTGTAATTATTTATCCAATTATAGACAATATGCCTATGGATAGAGGCGCCTATAGTGACCTGTTAATATCAAGATATATACACCCGGTCTATCAAATATTCTTATACGGTTATCGTTGTATGTGTGCGTAGTCAGGGGAGTATGCATGTTTGTAAATATGTGTCTATATCTATACTTTGTTAAATGAAAGAAAGTATCCAAGGGAGAGAAAAAGAGAAATCTACACTATAATTAATTATTTCTCAACCTTTATATTGGAGCACCCCAGCAAAAACCATCCACCCTAAATCATGCTTGTGATACATATTTAATTAGTTGAAAGCATTTCCTGATTTTAGGTCCCGTTTGAATCCGCCAGATTATTATAACCTGCGATAACTAGGAAGAGCAAGCCTATAACTTTTCACCAGCTGAATGGTTGTACAGTTAAAAACTGAACTATGGCCTTGTTTAGATCTCAAATTTGAAAAGCCAAATTTGGGAGTATGATGTCACTTCGTAATCATTGCGTCACTGTAGCGTTTTGTTTGTATGTGTGAAAAATTATCCAAAAATTGATTAATTAGGCTCAAAATGTTCGTCTCGTAAAGTACAACAAAACTGTGCAATTAGTTTTTGATTTCATCTACATTTAGTACTACATACATGTTATGACATTTTGATGTGATGGGAATCTTCTTTTTGCATAGTGAACTTTGGGATAGAATTTGGGATCTAAACAAGGGCATGTAAGCTATACCGTTTAGATTAGTTAGAGCTTTTATTAGCACTTTTGGAAGAAGAAAAAAACAATTTTCTTGGATGAAAAAGAAGACAATGTAAAAGTAGAAGAAGGGTGGTGTCAGTGCTTCCCCGGCCTCCTCTTATATCTCCCCTCCAAACCCTCCTCGCCTCTCCATTAGTTGGCGCCTCCCTTGCCCTTGCGCGGTCGCTCCAGCTCGCTATTCTTAGCCCAGAGCCCCCGCCACGCCACGCACCGGCCGCGCGCGGCGTGCAAACCCACGGCCGCCCCGCGCGCCCGTGCCGGTGCCGGCCAGCCGCCATGGACATCGACCTCGACCGGGCGCGCGCGCTGCGCGTCCTCGGCCGGGGCGCCATGGGCACCGTGTTCCTCGTTGCGGACGGCCCCTCCGCCTCGCGGCCCGGCCGCTACGCCCTCAAGGCGTTCGACAAGCGCTCCTCCAAGCCCGACGCCGACCGCCGCGCGCGCTGGGAGATCAACGTGCTCTCCCGCCTCGCCCACCCGCACCTCCCGTCCCTCCTCGGCTTCACCGAGACCGACGACCTACTCGCCTGGGCCGTCCCCTACTGCTCCGGCGGCGACCTCAACGAGCTCCGCTACTCGCTCCCCGACCGCGTCTTCTCCCCCGCCGCCATTCGCTTCTACATCGCGGAGATCGTCTCCGCGGTCGCCGAGCTCCACGCCGCCGGCGTCGTGTACCGCGACCTCAAGCCGGAGAACGTGCTCCTCCGCGCCGACGGCCACGTCGTCCTTACTGACTTCGACCTCTCCCGCCTCCTCCACCAGAGGCCCACGTCCGCGTCTTCGTCGCCGCCGCCGCTCCCGCCGCCGGCGTACCGCGGCCACAACCGCCGGGCGCGCGTCTCCTCTCGGAGCGACACCATTCTTGGCCAGCCCAAGTTGTCCAGGCCCCCTCAGCCCTGGTCCGCGGCGGCGGCGCTGTCGCCGCGCCAACAGCTCCAAAACTTGGTCCGCTTCCTGATGGGAGGCGACGGCGCCGGCGGAATGGCCAAGAAGACCAAGTCGGCGCGTGTGTCGCCGGTGAGCCGGAAGCCCGGCAGCTTCGGGAGCTCCGGCGCGGCCGCCGGCGCGTGGGGCAAGTCCTACTCCTTCGTCGGCACGGAGGAGTACGTGGCGCCGGAGATGGTGCGCGGCGAGGGCCACGGGTTCACCGTCGACTGGTGGGCCGTCGGCGTGCTGGCCTACGAGATGGCGTACGGCCGGACGCCATTCAAGGGGCAGAACCGGAAGGAGACGTTCCGGAACGTGCTGCACAAGGAGCTGGAGTTCCCGGGGGACAGCCGGCGGCGGATGCCGGAGCTCACCGGACTCATCTCGAGCCTGCTGGTGCGGGACCCGAGGAGGAGGCTAGGGTACGCCGGCGGCGCCGACGAGGTCCGCGCCCACCCGTTCTTCGCCGGCGTGGCGTGGGACATGCTCACGGAGGTGTCCCGGCCGCCCTACATCCCGCCACCGGCCGACGAGGATCTCGCCGCCGGCGAGGGGTTCGACGTGAGAGAACACTTCAGGAACCTTCACCAGCCTCCACCTCAGAAGACCACGTCGGAAGCCTCGTCGGACTTCTCGTCGGAGTTCTGAGCTCCGACGTTGCTGCCGCCACCGCAAATCTTAGTTGTTTTGCGCTTTGGACCTCGGTAGAGTACGATATTTTAACTGACGGATCGAGGGTGCCTGTACATACACGGAGAGGGGGGTGGTGTTGTAAATTCGACGTAGACTTGGTGGAGTTGTGCAAAACATTTTGGGAGGGCTGTGGGCGCGCTGTGCTCGAGGCATTTCTTCGTGTAATCTTCGCTTGTCTTGCAAGCGAGAACTGATTACCGAAGAAAAAAGGTAACGTGACTTGGAGCATTTTACTGATTGCTTGAACGTTCATTAATCATTACATTGCAGTGATAAATTCACGAGAGGATTTTTTTTGCAAGAACACCAAACGTTTCTGTTTAAAGAAACGTTTATCTGCAGCAGGGATTACAGAAATGAGGGTTGCTGAAATCAGAAATTGGCACATACAGGCCAGCAAACATGACGGTTTTTATGGCTTATAGTCACTAGCAGCTTAATCTGGCCTCAGACGTACAGACTACCAATGATTGTTGACTCGCCGTGGTCGTTGCTTATTAAACATGCCCATAGGATTCGTACAGATGCTGCGTTGTTCCGAGCTGTTGGTTGTTGAGACAAGCCATGTCAATGCCCTATCTCCCCCCACGGCGCCAGAATTTTCAATGGACACGTACGCATGGCATGCGAATTTTAATCTGAAAATCGTCGTCTAAAATATTCCTGGAACATATTACTAATTCAGAATCTCTGACACTTTGCACGGGTGGACGATCCAAATTGATGGACTGACTGACCTATTTAAGCTCCTTGTTATATAGTATATCCTACTTCAGAGAAAACATTATAGTTACACCTAATCTCAGTTTATTACAATATAGTACGAGTGATTGGCAATTATTTTGCAGCATTGGACACCATAATGCTCGTGTATTATTCACAATCAATTGGTGGTTTCGTTTCAAAATAATAAAAAAACAATCAATTGGTGGTGGTCTACGTGTGAGCTAGCTTTGCCATCACACATCTAGCTTGTTACTTGAGCATCTCCAAGAGTGCCTAATAAACACTCCCAATAATTAATTTTGGAAACGAAGTAAAAAAAAAAGTCCCCAGCAGTTGTCTAAAGTTGCTCCCAATTTTTCCGCGTGCCCAATATTGACTCCATCCTGAACTAAATTTACCCCTCCTTTGTACACTCCCAGCCCGGTGAAAAAATGACGGAGGAAAAAAAATGCCCTGAGTTACTGTTCATGGTGGGTAAAAATCAGCTTTTGGGCCCACGGATGCATGATGTGGTGGTAATTAATTTTTTTGGAACAGTTGGATGGAGGGATATTTTTTACTCTCAACAGCATTTAGCAAGGTCCCAAAACTAGCTTTTTAGGATTTTATTTTTTGGACACTCTTGAGATGATCTAGTTGCTTAAAAATAGTGTTCATTTGACCAACAAGTTGTTGCGTGTGTGGGCTCATGCATTATTCCTAATCCCTTTTGATCTCATTCAGCGATCGCTTAGTTTTGCAACTTTACCAGCTTACCATACTAATTTAAACGGCGTTATATATGTTGCTTCTGACTACCGTTCTCTATGTAAGTGTAGTGCGTTTGATTTGAGAGAAGTCCCTGGAGAATGCTCAAGGATTAGGAGACATACGACCCTTGTTTGATGCGCAAATTTGGAGACTGGTAACCTTCCAAAAAGCTCTTGGCTTGCTAATTCGATAATCCTATCGAGATCACGGAATTTGCTTGTCAGGAGTTTAGACGAGGGCGGTAGTGATAGTGATGGTTCAAGACACGCCACTAGTTCTCTCTCTACATACACTGAATCTTTCTGATCCTTTGGATGATGACGTTTTTTTTGGTAGTGGCGACCAAAAACACAAGAGAGCTTTTCATTAGAGGTTAGCATCGGAGATGCATTCTTTGCCATAAGGAGTATTTCCTGGTTGGTTAATTCAATTTTAGACCCTTTTTATAATAGAAGTATAGTAGTATATAAATGTAGCATCGTCTCTATATGTTTATACGCACATAAGGAAGTTAGCCTAGTTCAACGGGTCAGGATGAGAGGTGTGGCTGTGCACAAGCATCTCCAGAAGTATTTTCCCAATCCTAATAAAGATGTCTCAATATTTATTTCATAATTATTAGGAGAGTTACTTTAGTAGTTCCTCAATAATCTCATCTCAATCTAACGGCTCTAAAGAGCTCCGACTCTTTTATTTGGGGAGAGTTAAGGCGGATTATCGGTTCATTTCAATAATTAGTGAAAAAAGAAAAGATAATATGATGCTTGGCACACTTTTTGCATCAACTCTCCCAATATGAGGATCTGATGGTGATGCTCTAACCATGCATCCAGGTTCAAATCCTCTTCAACTCCAATTTCGGCGAGAAAACACCTAGTTCCTCCTAGGTTGAGATTCATTTTTCATGTTCATAACCTAACTGCCTATTACTCCCTCCATCCAAAATGTAAGATATGTTTTTGTTTTGTTATAAGTCAAACATTGACAACTTTGGTCAAGTTTATAGAAAAATATTAACATCTACAAGATTAAATACAATGCATTACATACATTTCATTGTAGATTTAATAACATATATTTTACTGTAGATGTAATGGAACTAATTTGATATTGTATAAGTCAATATATTTTCTATAAATTTGGCTAAAAACAAGAAGTTTGATTTAGAAAAAACAAAATATCTTACATTTTGAAATAGTAGGAGTACAAAATAACATCACACGTAACAAGCCAGGAAGCAGTTTGAATTAATAACAAACCCAAAGCGAAGGTATGTGTGTTCCCTTTAGAAAATTATAAATCTGCATCATATTGTACGTGGTCTCTGTAAATTTTAGTGGAGGGGATCCAAACACCCCCGTACAGGTGATCTTTCAAACCAAATGGGTTGGGAAGCTCCGAGGATCAGAGACTCGAATCGATCAGTGGGTATGTAGTGATGGGCTTCCCATGTTATATACGTAGGATGAACCTGATGACCGACCGGATGCACCTGAATGAACCTGTCAATTGTACCGGAGATCTGACTGGATCTTGCAACAGTGCCCTAGCTAGCCTCCTCCCAGTGGTAGCATTGAGCAAGGATCCATGCATTCTTATAGCTTAACCCTGCATGTGAGGGTTTCAGTACCCTAGCTAGCTACTATGCAACTGCATGAAGTACAGGTAAAGAGCTGGAACAAGTTTCGTGCATATATGCATGGATGGATCACATCATGACTTGATTTGTCCCTATATGTAGCCAAATCAAACAGCTGTAAGTGTTGATTCGTCATGTGTGTAGGCGTGTAGCAGCCACTAGCTGTGATATGATGGAGTGCCGGACTTGTTGATCGAGCTGCGGATCAAAGCATATGCATTCAGGGCCAGTAGCCTAATCGATGGAACTACCTCCATTCAGGGACGCACACGTAAATCATGGGTCTCTGATGATGAGGCTAGCAGCGACATATGAGCGAATAGTGTAGTTGAGAATCTCGCTCACAGCTTCGATTCGTTCGTCGCTGGCGTACCTGCTGAATGACTCTCCGAGTTCAGCTATTGGTTGCAGTTGCAACACCTTCACACACACACACACACACACACACACACACACACAACGTGCATAGATGGTAGATGCATGTAGATCCTACAAAGTAATAACAAGCGGTGGCACTGTTGCAGCCTCATTTGAGAATCTAATGAAATGAATGAATGTGTGCTAGCTCTTCCTCGATCGAAGATCAGTGCTGCTGTATACTTGGGCCTGTGTAAACAGATCGATAGATCATGACGCCCACACATGGAACAATAGATCAATTAAAGTGGCTCTGCGACAAAGTGGAAATTGCAAATTATAGGATTGGTTTCGGATTTCTGATGTTATCGATTCTCTCGCATCTCTTTTGGTTCAGTTCCGCTTTGTTCCAAAAACAATAGTATTACCTTGGTTCTTAGCAAGGTTCAAGTAGCTGATCGAGCACTAGCTCAACTATAGAGCTGTGAATAATACGTGTAGTTTAAAGAGGCATTGGGCACGTGAAGAAAAAAAAAGGATTACTGGTCACATGAGAAATCAGTATTATATTCACCTAACCCTTAGTCGCCTCGCTGTTCTTTCAATATAGCGAGTCTGAATTGAGAGGAATCCGTATGTACAGTGTACAAGTACAATGAAGGGATTATAATATTGGCGACATGAACTTATGCTCCAATTTTTGTGGAGTATATTAACCATCTGAAAAGCTCTTGGATAGTTAGATAACTGTATCAAGACAAGGAGAAGTGGCTTATCATGATGCTAGGCTAACAGGTATCCGGTACTGATGGTTCAACATGAGAGCTACCACAACTGTCTAGTTTTGTATACATTGAATCTTTAGATGACGAAAGTAGTGGTGGTGGTGGTGGCAGCCTACATCATCTTGGAACTTATCTCATCTTGGAGAAGAAAAGATCCATCAGGTACATTGTATCATATCCATGACACTGAAGTTAGGCACGGGCTGCGTTGGCATTTCCCTTGCTGCAATATGTGGCGTTCGCCTTTCTCTTCTTCAGTTCTTTTCTTCTTTGCCCTTTAATTTTTCTGTGGTTAGCAGCGGCATTTTTTAGTTAATCTCCTGCCCCATTGGAATTTTTTATTGAATAATGAGCTGCTTATATTTTTATTAATTTAATATTTTAAATTGAACTAGTCAGTTTGTGCAATTATTTTTTTAACAAACCAACACGAGAGAAGTAACAATTTCGTTGAATAGAGAAAGGAGTGAGATTCTAGCTAGCTTTTGATTCCTCTTTCAAAACTACAGAATAATGGTTGCCTTTGCAGCAGAGAATAAGTCTCCTTATAACTGATTTCTTAATTTGTTATATGGCAAACTTTTTATAATGTTTATTTAATTGTTAGCCCATGAAAAAACATTTGTTCCTTTTGCAGCTACAGTACATGCCTCTAGAGTCTAGATGATTATCGTAAGCTAGCGGAGTTAGTCTCGTGGCATCCTCGCATGTAGCATGTTTACTACTCCCTCTGATCATAAGTAGTACTCCATTTATCCTAAATTATAGTTTACATTAATTATATCTCAAGTGAACTTGTCTAAGTACTTTAATTGTGCACTACATTAACGGAACGGTCCGAAATGAAACAAAATATGTCCAAAGAAGTGTACCAAGTTGTCTAATTTAAAAACATACAATAACATAATATCAGATAAATACAATATCAAGGCATTTTATGTTGGATTCGATAGAATTAATTTGATGCTTACAGATGTTCACTTTTTTCCCTAATAGACAAGTTTGACTTAGAAGAAAGATAAAGTGAGCTATAATGTGGTAATTTGGAATGGAGAGATCAATATTTTAGACATCGATATGAACTTCCAAAACAAATCTTTCGCCACTAGTTTTTGATGTGACACATTACAAACACACTATTTTTCGAATTTGTAATTTTCGCAGGCGCAATCGATCTCCATTCCTTCTAATGACCAGAACGAGGAACATTCAGTTGGCAAGTACACACTACTCACAGAGCCATTTTGCATTTTGCCATGCGTTTGTTTCCCTGGAAGCCACCAAGCCCAAGGCCTACTGCTGGCCTGGGCCTACTTTTATGTTGGGTTTGAGGCCGCCACGCGGGCCGAGCCGTCTGTTTGCTTCCTTCTGCAATGCAGCCCACCCATGTGGCTGGTGGTGCTGCTGGAGACTGGAGCGATGGATGGATGATGGGTGGCTCGGTCAGCGTCCTCTCATCGCTCGTTCCACTTCACCATTGCATCGCATCGCATTGGATTTCGTTTGGTTTGATTTGGTTGGAGCAAGTTTGTTTTGGCGGGTAGCATTGCACACGGCCATTGCCCATCGGAGAGGACGAGGAAATCGAAACTGCCTTGCTGGGGTTGGCACGAAGGCCAGCACCAGCAGCAAAAGAGGGGGGAAGGGCGAGATGGTGCCGTGCGCCCAGCAGCTGCAGCTGCCCACCGCTCCACTCCACACTCTTCGTCATCAAGCGGGGAGGGGAATTATTCCGCGACGCCGCCCCGGCCGTACCATCGCCGCCGCCATGGCCTCCGGCAGCCCCAGCCCCAGCCCCGTCGTGGTACGGCGCCTGCTCCCTTCCTTCCCACCGAGGCTGGATTCGTCTCCTCCTCGCCTTCCTCCGTCTCAGTCTCAGCCCCCATCTGTAATGTGCCGCAGCTCGGGTGCGGCGGCATCTCCGTGGACTACCTGGCCACGGTGGCGTCCTTCCCCAACCCGGACGACAAGATCCGCAGCCTCGAGCTCAAGGTGCAGGGGGGCGGCAACACGGGCAACGCGCTTACTGCGGCTGCGCGCCTCGGCCTCAGTCCCAGGATCATTTCCAAGGTCCTTTCTTGAGTTTCCCCTTCCCTTCAACTAGTCAACGCATGACCTTGCCTCTAATCCATAAATCAACCCATTGGGATCAGGTAGCCAACGATGCTCAAGGAAGAACCATCCTCAGCGAGCTGCAAGCTGATGGCATCGATACATCCTACATGCTGGTATGAAATTATGAATCAGTATGCCTTAACGACGCAATCACAATCACAGTCATTCGGAGCAGCTAAGCTCATCCTCTGTAATGCGATGCGTCCTTTTTCAGGTCGCAGAGAATGGAAGTTCACCCTTCACATACATCATTGTTGATGAACAGACGTGAGTTCACATGACACTCTCACTATCTTGTGAACAAGATGCCTATTTTGTAATACATGGCTCTGCTACAGAGTTAGAAACCTGCACGGTCACATTTTTTAGTATCAAGATAATATGCAAACCTGTCATGCTGCTTCTTGACTCTTTCCAACCGCGCATGCTCATCAATAGCAACTCACAATAAGTTTCCCTCCATTCTCAAAAAAAAAGTTTCATATTCTATTATATCCAAAAATGTTTAGCTGATTTCTGTATATTGGACCACCCCGATTTCGCCTTTCAGGAAAACCCGTACTTGTATACACACTCCTGGTTCTCCCCCCTTGGTTCCAGAAGAGCTCACAAAGGCAAACTTGTCTTCCGCTTTAGATGGAGCAGACATCGTCTACTTTGATGTACGATTGCATGACACTGCTTTGCTTGTTGCAGAAGAGGTAATATCTTCCAGGCACATTATATCAGTCCACAAGAACAGAACCCAAAGGGGACAAAAAAAAAGTTGCCACTCTCTGTAGTTTTGGTTGCAAATAGCTTATAAATCTGAGATGTAGCTTCGACTAGGAAAGTTGTTTTTATTTTGTCCAAGTTATCAATCTACAAGTTCTGTTGGATTAATGCCACGCATAAGCCCTTTTCTAGTTATTAGTTTTTTTCCTTGTTTCTGCACTGCTGCTGAGACTGACCTTTGTTTATGGAACAATCCAGTGCAGGCAAGTCAAAGAAAAATCCCTATTTTGATTGATGCAGAAAGAAAGAGGGAGGGGCTGGATGAGCTTCTTAATTTTGCATCTTATGTTGTATGCTCTGCAAAGTTTCCTCAGGTAAAGCTGTTTGATTACAGAAGAGCATAACTGCTAAATCCTGCCCAAGACACATCCAATTAATTGTTCTCTAGTTTTACTATGAAACAATTGTTCTGACCAGCTTCTCCTTGTAGAAGTGAAAAGTTTGTATGCTTCCTATGGTCAAGGCAAGAATTTTCTTTATATACTTCCACGTTAGACTTAGTGTCATTTTATTTGGAATGCAAAAGTGTGCTGGCTTTGTTTTACTGTATGTATTCTAGCTTAGAGTGGATATTTGTAGCTGATTACCATAGTAGAATCAGGTGAGTGAAAACAAAATTTCCCAGTGCTGTACATTTGGATGTTTGGTACACCAAGGCTTTGGTATATGTTCAGCATTTTCAGTTTGCTGGTTCCATGCTATTACATTCTTTCCATCTAATCTGAATTTGTAGGCCTGGACGGGAGCCTCATCAATACCGGTTGCTTTAGTGTCCATGCTTTCAAGGTTACCTAACATCAAATTTGTTATTGTAACTCTGGGGGACAAAGGTTGCTTAATGCTTGAGAGAAGTATGACAGGTCAGTTTACTGAAGACATGGATACAAGGGATTATGCATTCTACCAGCAAAGGATCCCGTGATGTTTCGCTCCCTCTGTTTTGGAACAAAATTAATGAAAACAAACACCCTGCAGATGCTTCAGAGGCAGGGGAAATAGATGCAGAGGCTTTATTGGAATCACTAGAGAAGAAAGTTGAGAGTTCTACTATGCCAAAATGCATTGCTTCCAAGGTATGATGGCACATATAATATGGGATAAGGATGGGTATATTTTCCATTCATAGGTATATTCCTCTATATCTTTAAGTAGATCAATAAATTATAATCACAAGGTAGGAGCTGCAGTACACTTAAAGTCCTTTTGGTTTGAAAAAAAAGAAAAGAAAAGTGGAAGCACACAAATCAAAATTTCTGCTTCTAGACTAATACATTTTCTGGAGTATATTAGTGACAATTTGATGAAATTCATGACTCATTACGCTCGAATTTTCAATTTCATGTGGTATTTTCCTAAGACATTTGTTTTTGCCTCTGTCCTTGTTTTCAGTCAAACTTGAGAATAAGCGCAGATGGAGTAGGCTCGATAAGTGGCAGGTTACTTCTAGGTACAGCTGAAGTTATACCACCTGGAGAGCTCATAGATACAACTGGCGCAGGAGATGCATTCATTGGAGCAGTTCTATATGGTTAGTGTGCAATGTCTCCTTTTCCACCCCAAATATAGCTGCAAAATAGATTCTTCTGTTTAGTGATTATATTTTTATGGCACCTTTTGTTGGTGAAGCTAGTAAGTCACCTTTTCAGAAATCAGTTGTAGCAAGGTAAGAAATAAGGTTCCTATGTCATATCGATAATGGTCTTTTTTATCAAAGTTGTGTAAGTTCTGATTGCATAAAGCTCTTTCCATTAACCTACTGACTAGTACTACTGTTGAAGAACTTTAGAGCACAAAAACAAATAAAGGTACCAGACTACGGGAGGACCTGTGGTTTCTGAATGATAATGATGCTTGAGCCTTTCTTGTCCTGTGATCCTGTCGCGATAATGCAATGAGCCAGGGTGTTTTGCCCTGGCACCCTAAAAGAACAAATACAGTGCATTGCCTACTTGCAGTGCCACGCAATCATGTCCAGTGGAGCTTGCTCATCTCGTCATCAGCTTGCTGTTTCTTTCTAGTTTCAACCAAAAACACTTTGTTTGGTTAGAAATGCTGTTTAATGAGACAATTTTGAAATCTTTTCTCGTACTTGCTGATTGTATTGTTATTTTGGATTAGGTTTATGCACCGGCATGCCACCAGAGAGGATGCTGCCTTTTGCAGCACAAGTGGTAAGGAACTTTTAATAAAATGTAGTACTCCCTCCGTTTTCTTATTAATGACGTTCGGACAGGATAGATTAGTTCATTCCTAGTTCAATCCATGGTCGGAAACGTCAACAATTGAAGAACGGAGGTAGTATTTGTAAAATCAAATAGCTGAAGAGGCAAGTTGTGGCAAATAGCTGGACATCCATGGTCCCTTACCTTACCGATCAGAATGTGTGTGCAAAATTTGCAGGCTGGTTGCGGTTGCAGAGGTTTGGGGGCTCGGAGCAGCCTTCCTCATCGCACAGACCCGCGCCTGGCCGACTATTGATCAGAATTCGACAAGGTTGCATCCTGATCCACCATGACCACCTGCCTGGTTCCATCCCATGGTTCGAGATATTTCAGTCCAATCCAATTCAGTAATAAAAGTAACTAACTGATAAGGTAGCAGAATGCACCTGTATGTAACTATTATTTGTGCAAAAATGTGTGTCACTACATTCTCCGGGCGGAGCCGTGATTTGATTTGTGATCAGATATATCATCCTCAGTTGGTTAGGATCCTTCTAGACTCCAAACATAAAAAATTATATGCTCATCATGCTTAGTGTGTCAGTATTTGTTCATCTATTCCTTCTTGAAAATCCTTTTCGAAAAAAAATTCCTTCTTGAAAAGACATTTGCTCATGCTAGGCAGATGCCCCAGATTCAGAAAAGGAAACTAGTACGAGGTTGAATTTCCGATGGGGTTGTTGCGTTTGGGCATTTTTCCATGGGGCGAGCGTGGCACAATCGTACCCGGCCCGTCAGCCATTCAGCCTGAGTGCCTGACTATGATCATGGCCCAGGACCAACTCCGGCTTTGAACGCCACGCACGGCCCATAATCCTTCAGCCGGCCAGCGCAGCCCATGTACAAACAGTAAGCTACGCCGCGCGGCCCATCCCTATGCGCGCCGCTCATATAAAAGGCATCCCCGTCTGGGGTAGGGTTTTCCTCTCGCGCCGCCGGAACAGAACATCACCGAGCCGAATCGCCCCCCGGAGCAGAGCAGAGGAGAGGAGATGGCGGAGAAGAAGGGAGGAGCAGCGAGGAAGGAGGAGGTGGTCACCAGGGAGTACACCATCAACCTCCACAAGCGCCTCCACGGCTGGTACCCCCTCCTCCCTCTTGCTACCTTGATGCCGTTTGCTGCGCGCTGTGCTCTGTTGTCGCCACGAGATCCGGTTTGGTCGCGCGGTTTTCGTTTCGCTGCCGCTAGTATTTAGGCATCATGAGATGTTTGGTAGCAGGCGATGTTGTGTATTCGACACTAGACAAAGGATCTCCCTGTTTCGATCTAGTTGCGATCTGCATATGAGCACGAGTAGAAGAAACAATTCGCTGACCTTGCCTGCTTATGCTTTGTCATCTTGTAGTGGAAGGAGTTTCATTTTCATATCTTAATTTCATTTACTAATTTTCATATCTTAATTTCATTTACTAATTTTCATATCTTAATTTCATTTACTGATTATATTACTTGAAACCTAAAAGCGATAGGCCTCTACTGTCGCCCTTTATTCCATTTAGAATTACAAGTTATCCTACCAGCTTAGGAAATGGTGTATAGCAATGGAGGGTCTGCATGACTTAGCTTAGCTGTCTATGCTTAATAAACTTTCTTATCATGTAAAACTTTAGTGCCTGTTGGGTGCTTTTACCAGACATATAGACGTAATTGTACATTCATTGTGTTTGACATTGTCTGTGTAATGATGAGTATTAGCTAGAAAATAAAATTAAGCAGGGAAAGATAAGCTGATTGCTTTGCTTGTTTGCTTCAGCTCATTTGTTTAGAATCAGAGTGATTCATAGATTGTTCCATTTCAGCTACTGGATACTTATCAAGTGCTTTCTGTTCTATCCATAACCTCTTTTGTTTCTGTTTAAACCTTGTACTGTTATTGGCACTGAAGGTTACTGAGTGTGACCATTCAACTTTTTTTTTACTGAAAACATTTTCTGGTGTTTGGCAGCACATTCAAGAAGAAGGCGCCCAATGCCATCAAGGAGATCAGGAAGTTTGCACAGAAGGCTATGGGCACCACTGATGTCCGGGTTGATGTGAAGCTCAACAAGCACATCTGGAGCAGTGGGATCAGAAGCGTGCCACGGAGGGTTCGTGTGAGGATCGCCCGCAGGAGGAACGATGAGGAGGATGCCAAGGAGGAGCTCTACTCCCTTGTCACCGTCGCTGAGATCCCTGCTGAGGGTTTGAAAGGGCTGGGAACCAAGGTCATCGACGAAGCGGATTAAGCTATCAGTTCTTCTACATCGTTAGAACAAGTTCTTAGTTTGTATTGGCAACAGCAAACCTTTTGTGTCCCAAAGAAGTTTTGAACTTACTGTGATACATCACAAAGTTGTCTATTTCCTTAATCAAATTGGATGGTTAGTTCTGTGTTCATTTCTTCTTTACCACCCTATGGTTTACTGTCAAGCTGCACCTAACTGGGCTAGTTGGGAAATGCCATTTGTTGCATTACAAGTCTCAGTTGTGTTCCATGGTTAAATGTTATCATGGGTATGATTTTCGTGTCGTCATGGCCAGTAATCTTGCATTTGACTTACAGGGCGGATTGTTATTTCAACTAAATATACGTGCTCAAATAATTTATTGAGCTATGCTTGCATGTTCATTTTTGTCTACGTCTGGGGGCCATGCTTCCTGACAATTGACAAATGTAATGCGCAGTCGGCTACGGCCTTGTTTAGTTCTCAAATTGTCTTGTTTAGTTCTTAAATTCTACCTATAAATTTCACTATACTATCTGTCACATGCATGGAGTACTAAATATTGATGAAATTAAAAATGTCGGCACATTACGTAGTTTTGTTGTATTTTGCGAGACGAACATTTTGAGATCAATGTTTGGACAATTATTCACGGATATAAATGAAATGAAATGTTACCGTGACGTATTTACTATGAAGTCTCAACTTTAAGGCGACAGAGTCGGAAACTAAAAAGGCCGTCGATGTCATCACATATCAGTCATCACTAACCATGTGTGGGCTCGGCTCGTTGGGGAACGCGAATTGATCAGGCATCACTCAAAAGGTGGCCGCTGCAAAAGATGGTTGGCCCTTAGCCCAGGCCTTGTTTTGTTTTCCACGCGCTAAACTTTAGCACCGTTACATCGAATATAAATATATTAATTAGGAATATTAAATATAGATTAGTTTAAAAATTATTACATAAACGAGGAGTAATTTACGAGACGAATCTATTAAACCTAATTACATCATGATTAGACAATGTAATGCTACAGAAAATGTATGATAATTATGTATTAATTATAGAAAAATTAGGCTTGTTAGGTTCGTCTCGTGAAATAGACATAACTTATGTAATTAGTTTTATAATTAGTTTATATTTAATACATCTAATTATCACTTATTTAAAGCGCTAAACTTTAGCGTATGGATCCAAACACCACACTAGGGTTTCGGCTGCAAAAACGCTTGGTTGCAATGAACTCACTGGCGGAGCTATGTGTTGGCTAAAGTGGGCCATGGCCCCCGCTTGCCCCAAGCAAATTTATATAGACTCAGACATGATACACTCGCAGTAGTAAAAGGGCATCAGATAAAATATGACAAAGTCCTGTCAGCTAGCAAGTCAGGTGTTTAACTCCTACAAGTCCACGTGACCATATACTCAAAAGATTCCTACCCCTTGATTAGACAGTAGGCACAACAAACAGTATAGTTCATTCATTATTTCTACTGCTCCACTCCTTGTTTTATAGCCTCTCATGATGGCTCACGGCTCCTAATCTGCTATACATATATCATGATGGCTCACGGCTCCTAATCTGCTATACATATATCCAGTTTTTTCTTTTTGCACTCGTCGATTGCCACCATAGATGTGCGCTTACTCACCCACCACCGTGCATCCACGTAGCTCCATGTTACCTTAGAATTATGGTTAGACAAGTTATACATCTGCACCCCTTGTGTTTTGTTTGACCTTTACTCACTGATTGACCCCACCCCCTAGGTTTGGTTCTAGCTCCGCCATTGGGTTTGGTTCCAGCTCTGCCATTGAATGAACTTGACGAGGTCCCTAAGCTGTTTATATTATGAGCAAACGCCAAGCGCCACACAAGTTGCAATGAACTTGATGGATCGGCACAATCCAAAGCGGCATCTGCAGATGGAGGGTCGCCATCGTCGGCGGCCGTCCTCCGACGACTTGTTTCCGTTGGGCTGTCACCATACACTGATATGTTAAGAATAGTGGAGACAGCTCAAATGTAAGCGTCTCATGTCCCTATCAAATTGCTCAATGAGGAGAATGCCTAAGAATATTGAAATACTGCACCAGCATCCATGCCGACACATAAAGCAACGGTGGCATGGTAAACAAACTTCCAGTTTCATTCAACAAACTTGCACCATAGAAAGTGTTATTTAACTTCAAGGGGCAACAGTGTCACTATTTGCATCTGAGATGCGCTATACTACAAAAGGGCTACATATATAGGATTGCGGGAGTGTTCTGTACAAGAAGTATTGCATTTTTTGTTACTGTGAAGATTGTTGAAGGGCATACACAAGGACGCCTTCTTTTGATCTTATACGGCAGCTGTAGAAGAGATTTTAGGTTTTACAGATTTAGATCACCGCCGCTCCAGCCATACTTCTCTTAGGAGCGTGTATCTTTCGTTCTCCATGGAAGCTCCTCTCTGAGCACTGAAATGCGCGATACTGTTTGATGGTGAAGGTGGGGCGCTCCTATCAATTAGGGATGCAAGGGGAGAGTCCAGATCATCCAGGTCGTCGTCGCTGGTGTACCCTCTCCTCTGCACAATTGAGGCTTTCCTATCGAGCTTTGTGCCACCACCTATGTCTGCCACTTTCTCTGCCACATCCGATGTTGAAGGTGCTCGGTACACAACAGGAGCGGCGATGCATGGAAATGCACTGAGCACATCTTTGTTGGTGCATCTCTCCAGCAAGCTCTGCATAGCAGCAAAGTATTTCTTAATAACTACTACATTCTGTGTCAAAGCATTTTAATGACATTGTCGATGTCAACGAGATAGTGTGTGTGAGGGTAGAAGCAAACAGTATTTCGTGAGAAGGAAAGAAACCTCTGAATTCAGCTCCTCTAAGACTGTGCTTGGAACAGGATCAGGGCAGAACTCGTCAGGGGTGAAGTTGCACAGGATTCTTGTCACTAATTGAAGGCCAATCGAAGGGCATACCTGAGAAAGACATCAAATGCATAACCACTGGTCAATTGATTGTCACATAAAAGAGGAAACAATCAAACACTATAATAGTTTGCCAGATGCTATGCGTGAACACTGACCTCTTTCCTGATAGATTTTTCAAGAAGCATGTCCTTTGGGAGCATCAGGAGATCACTCAATTCATTGAGCAGTTGAAAAGATTTCGATTCGGCTGCACCTCCCCTTCCATCGTCATCGTTTCCTATGTCCGAATCATCAGCATCGATGCCCAACTTATCTGTCAGCCATCTCGACCAGTTTCCAATCTGCAGTCATTGATTTTATGAAAATTGGTTGTTTGAGGTGTAATAGCAAGATCCTAGCACATTCACAATCTAGTTTTGTTCCTTAGCAAGCATCATCCTGACAAACAACTACAGTACATAACAATTATAACAAAAAAAAACTACTTGGAATGCCCAAAGAACTGAATCAGCACATACAGAGTTCTTCAGCTGCGCGCCTGATCCAAAGCTTAGATCACCAGCTGGAATTGGCAGGACTTTAGGGTCAACGATCGGGTCAGATATAGGATCAGTTGGTATCTCACTTGCTGATTCACGAAGGATAGCGTTAAACATTGCAACATCCAAACGGGCTACACATTGCTCCATCACCTGATAATGGGAGAACTCATGAGATCCGAAAATATATTTGCAGTAACAAAAAATTACTATTCTTTTGAAATTAAGGATGTTAAAGAATACCAATTTTGCTAATACTGGTAAACAGCCACACTCATGTCCACCAGCACGAAGGGGGCACATTCTGCTGAATGCATCATGAAATGCAGCCTTCCACAGGTTAATAGAAAAGGTGCCCTGCTGCTGATCACCCAAAGCAGGACCTAACACTCTACCAGCCTTTGGAGTAGATGAACCTTCTGCTGGGGTTTGCATGTGAGGAGTAAGTGCCTGAAAGAGAAACATTCTTCGTAAAACTGATAACATGACGAATCCGACATATTTAGAGAACAGGTAGGCCAGAAGAGAATAACTGAAGTATTTATTTGTGAAACACTTGACTGGGACAGAATGTTCCCAGCCTAATGAAAGTGTCAGTCAGAATATATTGTCTAAGACAGACATTTACCTGCCACCACACTGTCTCAACAATCCGAGAAAATATCCAAGATTCAATCTTCTCTAGTGAAGCCAAAAGTGCACTTGTTTCCTGCCAATCATCTGGCATCTGCATTGCAGCAAGTTTGGCTTGCTTGCCATTGGAGCTGTTTCTACGTAGCATTGTCATAGATTTCCCATCAAGCCTTTTGGAACCACCATTCACGGTCATGGCAGTCGTTGTTGGAGCCACGCCTGAGACGCCAAAAGTTTGTGCAATTATCTCCCTGAGGACAACTGTGTTGGACAGCCAAAATGTCAACCTATATCAAGAGTAGTTTTGTTAATTGGAGGAATTTTCTGGTAATGTCATATATTCATATGCTGGAGCCAAAAATTCAGATTATGCATAGCTGATTAGCCGTATTACCTTGAAGCATCATTACTACTGGACTTGGCAACAAGCACAAGGCCAGAAGCAATGTTTTTTGCTACTGAAGCTCTCTTATCTACCGACCAAAACTTGGATGCATGGACATATAGTCTAGAAAGACGCCGAGCTGGGGTATGCAACTTATGTGCTGAACTTCCATGCTCAGGCACTACAGAGTACAAAGAAACTTCGAGAGCAGCAACTTCACGAAGTTCCTGTTCCAACTTGTCAATTCTGGACTGTGATTCCTCATTTTCTTGACCTAGAACTGATTTGTCATGATGAACTATCTTCTCTTCAATATCAGGAATATCGTCATCAGTGCCGGTACTCTGATCACAGTGTGGTGCTTCATCTAACACATCGATCTCCTTGGCCTCCTCATTGCCTTTATCGTCAATGGTTCCAGCGTCACTGATTATATCGTCTGTTTCCTCAGACAACTCTGATGGAGGGCGAGAAGGAACTCTGGCAATGTCTGGTTTTCTGACTTCAACGGCTCTAGCAGCACTAACTGTTTTCTTTTGCTTCTGAGATTTGTTCTGAACATTATTTAATCCTTTATGTTGCAGCTTGTTTTGAGCTTGACGGCTAGCACTACTTTTGGTCGTGCGGGGGCTATTTTCTTTAGTCTCCTTTTTACTGAACTTCCTTGGAACCCGAGACTCACCTTGTGATGAAAAGGACTCCCTAGAAGGTACATAATCTGATCCAACCCCCTTCTTCTCATCTCTCCCTTCCACATTATCTCTGGCACCCATTTCAGAGTACTTCTAATTCGGTAGAAACTTTGATTCCTGGAGAAGTAATAAGCACAACTGGTTATGTTATTCTGAAAATTTTCGCGAGCTTAACAGACTTTTTTTTAAGGACAGCTGAACAGACTTTCAAAAGCAAGCATGTTCAAGTAGATCTAACACTAGTAACACTTGGATCAGAAAAAAAAAGACAGGAGATCCATAAAACAAGAGTAATAAGCACGCTTTGGACTCTTGGAATTCAAATCAAGTCCACTCTCATTTTGATACGATTGAACTCTTGGAACCTTGAACTCTAGGGTGAAACATTCAAATCAAGGTGCCAAAGGACACCTTGGGTAAATTTTTTTTTAATCCCATCTATTTAGGGGCTTGATCAAGGTTGTCACCTTCAACCTGCAATGGAATGTGGGGTTTAACACTGACAAATTGTGCTGCACTTTGGGGATCCAAGTTTAACACAACTCCAAAAATTATCAGCTAATGAAGGACAAGATCATCGATTCTGCGGATTTATCAAAATTGCCACAAGGCAATACTACTTGCCTTAGTAGAGATACTATAAAGTGATAAAGTTCCACCAAAAATAACAAAATTACACCACCTAACTACTCTAGAAAGGTAAGGAAGTGTAGCGGTATGAGTATGTTCATCGACAATTGGTCAAACTGCATCACAATTCGCTCGTGAACCAATACCTATTTCCAGACCGGTCAGCAAATAATCACAATTGCCCAAAACAGCACACTGCAACCCAAAAGCACCGGCTAGGCTGGCCCAGGGCTTCCGACAGTGGCGAGGAAATTCTCTAATCAATACTCCGAGTACAAGAACAGCTTAAAGGGGATATTAGTTTCTGGAGAACTTTCCATCATAAATGCGGACGGCAGGCCATCATAAATCAAACCAAACAGCCGCCACGAAATTCCACATCTGCAACAACCTTTCCCGTCGTACTACATACGTAGAACAGATCAGAAGGAGGGGGAAAGAATAGCAACCGGCAAGCATCAAGGAAACCGATTGCCCGTGATAACACTAGGCGCCGGAATTCGGAAATGTGTATCACGGGGGAGGAAAAAAATGGCATGATCTACTCCCCAAGCGCCCAACTCGTCACGAGGCGCCAGGTGAAATCATGAGGCGAGGTAATCAATGCTGCTGCCATCAAACAAAGATCCGGGAAGCATGTAGAGCAATACTCCGTAGAATCCAAGCGGTGCCAAATAACTACCGAAAAAACAGTGCGGAAAGAGACCGTGAATCAAGAGCATCGCCGCCGCTCGCGATCCCACAGAGATCCGGCGGGCGGCGGAGGCTTCACGCGGACCGAAGCTCCACAGTCGAAGTCGCGGAACAGTACGAAGGAGGGCGAAGAGGGGAGGAGCCCTCACCGTCACCGTCTGGCGCGGCTCCGGCGCCGGTCCCCTGCGAGCGCAATCAGCAGCAGCGACTCCCCCGCCAGGCCGCCTCTGGTGCCGCCGCGTGATCCAATGCGGAGAGAGGGAGGGAGGGAGGGAGGTGAGATTTCCGTCGAGAGCGCGCAACGCAGCAGCCAAGGGGGGCGCTACGCGCCCGCGGGGCTGTGGTTTCCGCGTGCTTGCGTGCGCTGCGCGCGGCCGTCGGCGCGGGAGACGACGCCCGCGGGCGCGGCTGGGTCTGGTCTGCCTGCTGCCCGTGCGGAGAGCGTGGTGGGGAGGAGTGGGCGGTTGCTCGGCTCGGCTCTGCTTAAATCGAGCGCCAGACGAGTGAGTTTTTTGGGGGGCTAGGGACTTGGCCGGGTCCGCTCACCGCTTGGGTGGTGATGCCGCCGGCAAGCGGTTTGTCTCCTTGCCCTTTTCGCCGGCCCGATTTTATGTGCGTCGCTAGCTCTTGGTTTTCGGTTTCTTCGTGTCAATTGTGGTGGTTTTTTATTGTATGTCGGGTTTTTTTCAGGGAAAAAATATTACTCCATCCGTTTTAAATTATTATTTATTGTTAACTTTTTTTCCACAACGTTTGACCATTCGTCTTGTTTAAAAATTTTGTTCAAATATACGAAAATATAAGTTATACATAAAGTTTATGTGATGATAAAGTAACCCATAAATTTTGAATAAGACGAATGGTCAAACGTAACGAGAAAAAGTCAACAACGAATAACGGAGGTAGCACCGTATATCAATTGAGTGGCATATTCACTCTACGGAGTTATTGAACATGTATCTTTAAAATTTTTGCATCATCTAGTTAACCTTAAGTGAGTAGTGATAGCTAGCAAATGACATGGCCATGATTGTCTACTCGCTTTGGTCACGTCTTTTTCCCGTTTGTTTATTTTGATTTGCAGTTTTCTGCAACCTTTTTTGTGACTCTCCGTAATCTCAAAGGTACAAATACAAGCAAGTATCTTGAAATTGCTATTGGTATAGGATATTCCATTATTTCGAGTTTCATGTGCACTATGTCTCTTTATGGTAGGTAGGCAATATTCATCACCGAGCCACTCTGTATATATAACTTTTAGTGGAGAATCTGCCTCTCCACATTGTCCATGTCTCTGTAAGTGATATCCGGGCTGTTTTCAACCAATATAAATAAGCCGACCCTAAGATTACATAATCAATAGTCACAAAGGAACAAAGAAAATGTCTTCCGTCGATCTCAAGTGGGTCCTAGACTTCTTTCTCATCACCTTTGATGATCATCATTCTCTTTTAATTGTTCCTTTGACCCTTTATTCAGCTCGCAATTTTTCTCAGTCGCGCATGCATTTTTTTTTCTCCTGAACCGCTCCACACCTGCACCATGTACCAAGTCTTTCCGCTCAAAACATAATCTGCCTCTCTCGTTCATGCTCTATTCATTATAGATCTTTCTTGTTCCTGTGAAGCATAGGTAATTAAATTCCTCTTTGGCTAATGCACCTCAAGACATTCCCTCCAAACATGCCCAGCTGCTCACCTAATTACCTACGACGATCTACCACCGCATCCAAGACGGTGTACTTGTGCTTGTCTTCATTTCACGAAACACGACATATTCGTACACGCTCGTGATCTCCCACGCGGCGTTGACAGAGTGACTTCCAATCTGGACTCTGGATCAACCACCCCACCCTTCTAACCCCAATAAAAAATACTCCTATGTTATTTAGTTTTTCTTTCTTTGCACAATTGTTTTATAAAATGTTGTGTGTGAAATGTACATGGGACTTCACCGACAAGTTGTGGCATCAGCTCTGCATGTTTCCTCTTCCGCTTGGCGTCGTCTCCACATGGCAATTGGCAAGGCCTATCTGTCTCTCTAGATGGCTAGGGTTGGAGCTGGAAAACACTAATGCACTACTGTTATCCCTCCATGCTCCATGTTACCCTTGTGCAAATATGCGTGTGCGCCATCGACGCCATATCAAGAACAGAAGATCTCCAACCATTCGGGCAAAAGAAAAGAAGAACATATTCTCACTAGTGCAAAGAAAAACAAAACATGATAAAGTGGCCCTTTTCCTTTTCTTGTTCCAGCATCTTTCTTTTATTTTTTTGTCATTTATATAAAGAGAGGTGATCTGACTCCGACGCGACCAAAGTGCCATATGCCCATTGCCCAGTCTGGGATCACCGGGAGAAGCTGTCGGTGGTGGTACAGCCACCGGCCGTCTCCGGTACCCGTGCGTTTCAGAGAATATATATTTTTGGCTTATGTATGACACGGCCAATTACCATTTTGCCCACGGCAAGCCGCCAGGAAATCAAGGGGCACGGCCAGGCGGCCTCGTTCTCTCGCTCAAAGTTTTCGTCAGATGACACCCTGCTCCATAGGGCATTTGACTTTGGTTTTATGACGAAAGTGAGCCCTGCCGCTGGAGAAACAAGTTTATTGATGCACACAAATAATTAAATAAAGCGTCATTGTTTCGATTAAGCGCCAGAAAACAACGCTCAACAGCCAGATATCGTGTCGCCTTAAGGATGTCAGGTCTCCACTAGCAGTGCTGTTCAAAGTAGACTCGGTTGTGCCACGTGGGACCCTGTAATTAGTCCACATTTATGTGTACTTGGTGTATCAACAAACCCCACACGATCGATTGTGCCAACGGTCGGTGAGAGGGCCTTTTCAGTTCTCATTATCATAGTCTGAATCACGCCTACCATCCATTCCTGACCAAATCAGCAGCTTTGCAGAAGAATGTCTCGACACATGGAATGGAATCATACGTGCAGTGAGCAAGCAAGGAAATGGCGAGTGGTTTGTCTCAAAGAAAAAGAAAACGGCGAGTGGCTACACTTACAGAGTTACAGTAGCTTCGCCAGCAGTCAGCCATGTCGCTGGATGCAAAGATCTTTACCTGCACGGCAGGCCAGATCAGAACACAGGAACTTGCAGGTGTAGTTTTCATTTTTGCAGGGGAGCGATTGCCCATACACGAGGACATGCCAACAAGGCAACAAGGACGCCGTATTGCAATACCAGCGCACCACCAGTGTGCCGGTCCATACCACCTCGCCATCAACCCGCACAGACAGGACCTTGACACCCTATTGCCAATTTCAGAGCAAAAACGTCGTAGCCACAGCAACAGGAGTAGGTAACTGGGTACTGACCTGGAGTCACGTTTGAGTGACGTTTGGAAGGTGAAGGCATCGCACGGGCTGAAAAGGGCACCACACCACACATGCACCTGTGTGTGCTAACACACAGCCGCAGAATGATGGTTAGGAAAGCAATGTTTTGTTTACCTCCATTAGGGATGAGGAGGGCAGAGCTACACACCCGTTGGAGCGCCAATCATGGAGATCAACAAGTGAGTGAAGCTGGAGCTGGGCACAAAATTGAAGGGAAAGTATAAGTACCGGATAAGATGGAAAAGCATGGTCGCTAGTAATGATTCTACCCACCCTTTGGTTTCAAGTATATGTTACTTTGAGAATACATGACCAGCCAACGGGCAAGGCGGCAAGTGACCAAGTACCAGTACCCAGTAACCAGAAAGCTGCCATCATACCTCTGCATTTGCACAGACAGTACCTCTCTTGAAACTTCGTGGCTGGGATGATCAAGCATCAATATCCATTTGAAGAGAACTTGAAGATGCATTTTGGAACTCTTCCTAAAGGCAACATAGTTGAAACCAATCAACTTCGGAAAAGGATAAGATTAGCTAATAGCAAAAGCAACTCAACCGACTTAGGATATACGAATTGTCCTTCACTGACCCCATCACAACTAAAATTCATTGAAATCTACCATCAGGTAAGATGTTAGTGTCACAGCTCACAACAAGAAGATTGGTCCATAACTTTTGGCCAAGAACTGTAAGCTTGTAACCTAAGTTGCCCACATCCAACTTTAGAAGTTAGACGCAGATGTCCCTTATCATGATGCAACAAGAGGGATCGGATGAAAAAGAACTGTAGCTCTTTATAAAGTGCATGTGCCATAGCTTCCAAACTCTGCAAAGGCTTAAAACTGTACTCGCAGGAATGTTAGATATGTACAGACCACCAAAAACTCCATGTCTAGATGAAGCATTCTAAAAATGCATGGAGAACAAATCTACATCAAAGGATAAACAAGCTGCCTCAGAGACTAAGATTAGTAGACAGTAACGTTAAGAAACAACAAAAAGGTAAAGTGACAGGTCCTTTTTTGGTAGACCAAAAAATCAATGAAATCAACCACCATCAGTTTTTTAAAACAGTTTTTTTATTCAGCTCGCAACAGTTACTTGACAGTAATGTGCATGAGAAACACTAGTTAACAATATTCAGGTTCTCTCAGGTATAACTGAAAAGTATGGTTAAACTTACAGTATGAATATCTGCGTGGTGGTCTAAGTTATTAGCCTTCTTGTTATCTAACGGAATGTAAGCAAATAAAATAGTCCTGTCACCAATTTGAAATTAACAACTTTAGACATTAAACAATTAGCCACTGGTTTGTGTGCATCCCATGGTCCCCCACAAATGGGTGCAGATCATGTTACATTGTTACTTACTTTTATTTAGGAGTCAACAATACGTGGAAATTAACATGGGTTCCTGTTCTACTAGTATACCAAATTTGTTTGGTTCGCTTTTATAGCTAGAGAGTGACAATTATAAGAATCTGGACAATTAGTGAAGGAGCTTTCTTGAATTCATTTACCTTTGTGGTTGGTATAACTTCAGCACAGTCTGGAGCATTAACCAAGCATCCATGGAAACCGAGCAAGCTTATATGATTTCAGAGGTAAGAAATTTTCTTTACCAAAGCTGCAGCGACAGGAACAGACCTTACAGAACAAATCATATACTGTGACGGGCATGCTTGGACATCAAAAGGTGCAGTAATGGAATAAAAATGTCTTTTGCTGGCAAAGATGGTGACAACTATTCAAACCAAAGCAAACCACATGATGGTCAGGTGTGAGATCATAATTGCTAAAAAAATGAAGGATATACTCCGTAGTAGTACACATACATGCGCTCTCCTTGAGAAGTTCAATGCATACTAAAGTATTGAAAGAAGATGCAACAGTCAAATGTGAAACTGTGTAACATTTTCAGTTTGCACGGTACAGGAAGCAACCACCAACGCCTTTACTGCTTTGCATCAAGCATGAAACTGAGATATAAACATTACATGACATGGGATTGTTAGTAACACATCATGTGTCAGTTTACATAACTGGGTTATACCTTTTAGCTTTTTGGTACCCAGTGCTTGGTCAAGGGTATCACTTGCATGTGAAGACCTAAAAAGAAGGTATATAATACACATTTTAACGTGGTTCAAGCGGATAACCTTAGTTAGGAGGCATAACCAGTTATGCCCTGGTATAAACAATCATAACTAGGTAAGTTTCTCAAGGCACCCAAACTTAGCCTGAGCATGTCCGCAGAGACTAGCTGGGCCAACATTATGACATGGGTCTTTCCAAATTTCTGTGAACCTAGCTGGGCCAAAGAAAAATTCAGTTAAACTGCCAGGGTAGATGCCCCATGGTTACAATGGTTGGGCCAAAGCATATATAACATAGACAGGCTTTTGATGCTTGGGAGCTTTCCCTCATAAACAGACAGACCCTAAGAAGAAACAAGATTGAAATAATTGTTATAGGTGGCTTATGAAGATAAGTGTAGATATCCCAAAGAAAGGTTGACAGAAAAAATGTTTGGAACTTCTTATAGTAATGAGATTATCAGATATAGGCCAGAAACTGCTAACAGATACTCCCTCCAAATGCAAAAGAGTGTTGTCCTGGAAATCAACACAGTATCTCAAATGCAACTACAATGCCTAATTTACACTGTAATATATTGAGAGAGAAAATATAAACCTAGTAGACAACAATATATGGACACTTTTTCAAGAAAAATGGCAAACCTGCACTTTATTTTCATGTATTTAATTTTAGTATTAACAGATGTATTGTTAGCCCAAGTTTAAAAGTTCAACTGCATGTATCCAACAATGATGCTCTGGCAGGAGTATAAAGCTTACCTTGCATGGAACCTTGAAGCCGAGAAGCTCTACAGGTTGTCTTCACAAAGATACCTAAACTAGAACAGAAAGGTACTTGCCTCTTTCATACAAAGACACTCAAACACAGGCAGTAGACTTGGGCAATAGAAGTCTGGTTAACACAAATACAATAGCAGTTCCTTTCAGTTTCATGGAATGATTTGAGTGGAGATTGTGCTGGAGATAATCACATGATTATATATTAAGATGTAACTTAATTGATGCCATGTGAGGGATTGATTAATTATCTGGACTCTGCATCATTCAGCAGTGTGGAACGAGATAGACTGTTCCCTCTCATGCCCATGTGTAGAGAAACAGAATAGGGGGAAACACCACACCCAATCAGGGGGGTGACCTCTCATATATATAGCCAATATGGCTTGTGTTACAAGGAAACAATCCTAGTACAAGGTAAGCATATCAGCTATACATGGTAAGCTATAATCTACTCAATCAGCTATACATTTCCTAATACCCGCCCGCAGTCGCAGCGGGAGGGGAACGGACGCAAAGACTGGACCTAAACTCGGTGAAGAGCTGTACAGGAAGGCCCTTGGTCATGATGTCAGCGAACTGATGAGTGGAGGGAACATGAAGAACCCGGGCCTGTCCAAGCGCCACCTTCTCGCGGACGAAGTGGATGTCGATCTCGATGTGCTTCGTACGCCGGTGGTGGACAGGGTTCGCCGTCATGTAGACGGCACTCACGTTGTCACAATAGACAACGGTGGCGGAAGCGAGTGGAACAAGGAGCTCCTGAAGAAGCTGGCGAATCCAGCAGCACTCGGCGACGGCGTGAGCGACCGCACGGTACTCGGCCTCGGCACTGGACCTGGACACCGTGGTCTGCCGCTTTGAAGACCACGAGATCAGGTTGTCGCCGAGGAAAACGCAGAAGCCGGAAGTCGAGCGGCGAGAGTCTGGACAGCCTGCCCAGTCGGCGTCGGAGTAGGCGGTCAGGCTGTCGACGGGGCCGGTGCCGATGTGGAGACCGGAGGAGAGCGTGCCCTTCACGTAGCGGAGGATGCGTTTGACCAACGCGAGATGAGGCTCGCGAGGGTCGTGCATGAAGAGGCACACCTGCTGGACGGCGTACGCCAGGTCTGGGCGAGTCAGGGTGAGGTACTGAAGAGCACCCACCAGACTCCTGTAGTCGGAGCTGTCAGAGGCAGACAGCGGGGCGTCGTCCGAGGCCGAAAGCTTGGCCTGAGTGTCAACAGGAGTCGTTGTAGAGTGACACTCGGCCATGCCGGCGCGCTGGAGAAGATCCACGGCGTACTGTCGCTGGGACAGGAACAGGCCGTCAGTCGAACGCGTGACGGAGATGCCGAGGAAGTGGTGCAGGTCGCCGAGGTCGGTCATGGCAAACTAAGAAGCGAGTTTGGCCATGAGCTGCTGAAGCAGCGTCGAGGACGAAGCGGTGAGGATGATGTCGTCGACGTAGAGCAGCAAGTAGGCGAGACTCGCGCCCTCTTTGAGCACAAAGAGGGAAGTGTCGGAGGCCGAGGCGACGAAGCCGAGCTGCCGAATGAAGGAGGCGAACCGCTGGTACCACGCTCGCGGTTCCTGCTTGAGTCCGTACAGGGACTTCTGCAGGTGGCAGACGTAGTCGGGGGCGGCGGGGTCGACGAAGCCAGGCGGCTGCTGACAGTACACGGTCTCGTCGAGGTGGCCGTGAAGAAAGGCGTTCTTCACGTCGAGCTGGTGGATGAGCCAGGCACGGGAGGCGGCGATGCTGAGAACAGCCCGGATGGTCGCCGGTTTGACCACCGGGCTGAACGTCTCGTCGTAGTCGATGCCGTGCTGCTGGGAGAAGCCTCGAACGACCCAGCGCGCTTTGTGCCGAGCAAGAGTACCGTCGGAGTGGTACTTATGCTTGAAGATCCACTTCCCGGAGATGACGTTGGCACCAGGCGGTCGCGGGACAAGACGCCAGGTGCCGTTGTCGATCAGAGCCTGGAACTCATCGGCCATGGCCGCGCGCCAGTTTGGGTCGGCAAGCCCGCTGCGGTAGTTCGACGGAACTGGCGACGGGACGATGGCAGCCAGCCCCTTGTATTGCACGCGCGGAATCACGCCAGACTATGTGCGAGTCACAAGTCTGGGGGGCTCCGGTGGCGCAGGCACAGGGGCGGGTGCCGGCGCAGGAGGAGGCGCTGGCGCAGGAGGCGCTGGCGCAGGAGGCGCTGGCGCTGGCGCTCAAGGTCGACGGGTATAGACGAGCAGCGGAGGTGCCGGAGGGGGTCCTGGCGGGGGCGCAGGGCCAGCCCCGCCCGTAGTGGCAGGTCCTGACGGGGGCACGAGACCACGCCCGCCCGGACCTGCAGGCTCGGAGGGGAGGGACGGCTGCTCAACGTTAGTCGAGAACGGAGCTACCGTGGGCGCCGAAGTAGAGGGGCGAGCTGCAGTGTTAGTAGAGCAAGGCATAGTATCCACAGTATCATCATCAGTCAGGAAGTCAAGGGAGGGGGCTGGTGAGGCTGGTGGAACGTCCGCAAACGGAAAGCGCGTCTCATCGAAGATGACGTGTCGAGAAACGATGACGCGTCGAGTGGACAAGTCTAGGCAGCGATACCCCTTGTGAGCGGAAGGGTACCCGAGGAACACGCAGGCGGCGGAGCGAGGAGCTAGCTTATGCGCAGAGGTGGCCTGGAGGTTGGGGTAGCAGAGGCACCCGAAAACTCGAAGGTGATCATAGCTAGGTGACTCGCGGTACAAGCGTGTGTAGGGAACCTCACTGTGAATGGAGGACGAGGGACGCCTGTTGAGCAGGTAGCAGGCAGCTGCGAGAGCTTCGGCCCAGTAGGCCGCTGGCATGGACGCGTGGAGCAGCAGGGTGCGCATAGAGTTGTTGAGCGTACGAAGAACACGCTCGGCCTTGCCGTTTTGTGCAGACGTGTAAGGACACGAGAGGCGCAACAGGGTGCCGTGAGCCGCCAGGAAGGTGGACGTGGCAGTGTTGACGAACTCCGTGCCGTTATCGGCCTGAAAACACTTAACGGGTAGGTCAAACTGAGTGTGAACATAAGCGACAAAATCAACAATAGTCTGGTGGACGTCAGACTTGCGCCTGAGGGGGAATGTCCAGCAGAAGTGAGTATAATCGTCCAAAATCACCAGGTAATAAGAAAAGCCAGAAATGCTAGAAACTGGTGAAGTCCAAACATCACAGTGAACAAGCTCAAAAGGTCCAGCAGTATAAGAACTAGATGAAGCAAAAGGCAGGCGAGTGTGTTTGCCAAGCTGACAAGAGTGGCAAAGAGAGCGGCCTGCTTTATTACAAGACAATAAATTGTTCTTATTTAAGCGATCTAAAGCTGCTGGAGCGGGATGGCCGAGACGCTGGTGCCACAGGGAGCGCGAGGCGGCGACGAGTGCGGACGCAGTGGGAGGGGAGGGAAGCCAGGTGTACAGGTCCCCGTCGCTATTGCAGCGAAGAATCACGCGCCCCGTCGGAAGTTCCTTTACAGAAAAACCGAAAGCGTCAAACTCAATGGAAACGTGATTGTCGCGAGTGAACTGACGAACAGAAAGTAAATTCTGAACTATCGAAGGGACGACAAGAATGTTATTGAGTGCAAAAGTGGACGCTATGGTGGGTAGGACAGAGTGACCGTGAGAGGTGACTGGGATACTAGTACCAGTGCCTACTAAAATTGATGAAATAGAGGTGGGGGTGCGACGAATTAGTATACCATCCGACGACGTCATGTGGGAGGAGGCCCCGGAGTCCATCACCCAGGGTGAGGACCCCTGGACGGACATCTGCTGGAGGGCCGCAATCAGCCCAGCTTGATCCCATGTTGGAGCTTGGGCCGGAGATGCAGCAAATGGGCCCGACGAGTACTGGAGAGGTGCAAACGCCGTGTGGGCCCGCGGTGGGCCGAGGGGAGCAAAGGCCGCATGGGCCTGCTGCGGACCAGAGCCCAGCGGGCCGGGCGAAGGGCGCCAGGACGACCCAGCAGGCAGCCCACCAGCGCCAGCCCACTGCTGGCCCCCTGGGTTAACACAGACCCAGGGCCCAGCGGGGAAGGGGGCGCGCGGCTGGCCTCCTCCGAAGCCGCCGGCGCCGAATCCGCCGGGCGCGCCGCCGTAGCCGTGCCCGCCGCCGCCGTTCTGCTTCTGCCCGCCTTTCTTGAAGTTGCGCCGCTGGCCATCACCGCGCGGCTGCTGCGGCGGCGGCTGTTGCATGCGGCACCCAGAAGCGCCGCAGGAAGGGGCAGGCGCTGCGACGAGAGCGGTGGCGGCGGCGACCTTGCCGTTGGCGAGGCGCAGCTCCTTGAGGTCGAGCTGGTCGCGCGCGTAGGTGAGGGTGAGGCTGGTGGCGGCGATGTGGTCGGCAGTGGTGGCGTAGTCCTCCTTCAAGCCGCGGAGCAGGTTGAGGACGAGGGTGGGCTCGGAGACGGGATGGCCGGCGTCACGCAGCTTGTCGGCGGTCGTCTTCACGCGAAGGCAGTAGTCGTCGATGGAGTCATCGAATGAAATTCGTGGCTCAGGTAGATGGCCCGCTGCGCCTTGTTTGCCTGGAAGAGGCCGTCGATGGCGACCCAGAGCTGGCAGGCGGTCTGGGTGGTGCCGTCCAAGGCCATGTCGAGCACAGTCTCGGCGACGGAGCCAAAGATCCAACTCCGGACGCAGCAATCCGCCTGCTGCCATGCGGGATCGGCAGCGCGGGGCGGAGCAGAGCCGTCGACGTGGGAGAGCACGCCGAATTTGCCGCACATGGCGAGGAAGTGAGCGGACCACTTGGAGAAGTTGCCGCCCTTCATCGCCAGAGTGGTCGGCACATAGTGCTTGACGTTGACGGAGGCGAAGGGGTGCACGAAGAGAGGACTGACGGCGTCGCCCTGAGTCCCTGGAGAAGAAGGGCTGCTGTCGGAGGAGATGGTGGAGGAGAGCGTCGATCCGGTTGCAGCGAACGTCATGGCGGCGCCTGCAAATAGCAGATGGGATCGGGGAATTGAGAAGCAGAGGAGGTGCAGCCGAGAGGAATGGCGGCTACAACAGGGGAACCGCGGCCTGCAGAGGCGGCGGGGGTAGAGTGCAGCCGAGAGAGGGACTCGGCGCAGGAGGAGATGTCGCGGCCCGGCGGCGGCGACAGGTGGTTAGCGGAAGGTGGGCGAATCGGGGGGACCCCGGACTCTGATACCATGTAGAGAAACAGAATAGGGGGAAACACCACACCCAATCAGGGGGGTGACCTCTCATATATATAGCCAATATGGCTTGTGTTACAAGGAAACAATCCTAGTACAAGGTAAGCTATAATCTACTCAATCAGCTATACATTTCCTAATACCATGGAACATATGTATGCATGGAGGTGTTGAGGAGAGCAAAGCACCCCAAGATAACAGAATTCAAAGAGGAAGCTTCAATAGTTCTATGACAATCGGGGAACAAGGATTAGTGTGTCCAGTATAGAGTTGTGTGGATCCAGTTTATGCCAATTATAAAGCTTGTATCTGTTCCAAGTGATTGAGGAGTTCGAATCTGAGCTAATTTAAGAAAAACTACCATTGAAGTCCACCCCCTTAATGAATTCTTCCATTCAGATCAAAATTGAATATCATTATTTTTGCAAGGTGTCGTGCCTTGTCACCAGGAACTCATTGCCAGCAACCAGACAGAGCTTTGTCCCTGAGCGAATGCGACCACCAGAACTGGGGCTGGAAACTGCCGAGTCATTCTCTCTTCCTAGTCACAGATAATGCAGTGCTCTTAACCATGATTATGGACAAGCCAAACTTGTTCCAATTGCAAAATTACATTTACCTTGGGACCTGAATGCACATAGTTCTAAACACGTAATAACAACAAAGTCAATGGTCCTAGGTTAGGGAATTGTTCTAGTAGTTTGCACCACCTCATTTTCACAAATTTAACTTCAAGGAGTATACTACATCCAGAAGAAAAGAAGCCCATTTTCATAAATTTAACTGCAAGGGGTATACTATATCCATCAGAAAGGAAGCCATTACAGAATACAGATACACTGTGATCTAGAGCATAACTCATCAATTTCAGTGTCCATTTTGTAGAGCTCCCAGGGTCAGACTCTATTGAGAATTTTCGAAGAGCTATATAGCAAGCATGTGTCTAGGGGTAATCTCCTCTAAAGACCCAGATTGAGTGTTATGAACAACTTCTTTGGCAACAAATTCCAGCGTAGGCAACAGAAGGCCACACCTAATGTGGCTCAGGGTTAGTTTCTATTTTTGGAGTCGGTTTCCTTAGAGATAAGATTAGAGTTTGAGTTGGTTTGGAGTCTATTAGGGTTTGGAGTCTGTTAGGCCGGCTATTATATAAAGCACGGCAGAGTCATTGTAAAAGGGAGAAAAAAGTAGATTGGAATTCTCAGAGCCTCCAACGTGAGGGCGAGATTCATCTGCCTCAATCTATACTATCATCAATAAAGCCAGCAATTTAGCCATAACATTGAGGGACATTAAGTTTATCATCGACACACAGTAGTGTGATTGCAACCTCCAAACACTTACATAATCAATAGCGTATTCAACACAACAATCATCCAAAGTTCCAAATTTCACATGATCACCTAAACTCAATGATGCAGTGTAGCACCTATTGTGTTTGGAGAAGATCTGTTGCAAAATCATTCCCGCGTACAAGTTATTTTTATTTCCCCAACTATTTCTAGAACTATGCAACAAGGTCTAGTTACTGCTTATCTGTAACTGGCAATACCTTTTATTTAAGCACATAGCATCATGCACTCCTATAACTTATTGTAACTTGCTAAGTTTCTATAGAGCATTAAGTTTCTTAAATGAAAAATTCAGGCACGTTCCAGCAAGAAGAATGAACCCATGTAATTTCTCACGTTGTAACCAATGGTGTATTCATTTAGGAAGGATGTAGATAAAAATACTAGATGATAAATGTAATTATATAGCCATGAACAATTTCACTGCATCAAGAACATGCAGAGAATACAGATGCAAAACATTGAAAGTGCAAATCATCCTCGCAATTATGCGACAAGTAACAAAGACTTGCAACATAAGTTCACCAGTGAAAACATCAACAGGGCTACATATCTCAATCTGATCATGCCCATCCATTTTTGGATCTCATATGACATGCTACATCATAGTACAGAGTACAGACAGTCTTATTTGAAATCGACACAAACAGATAATCAGAAAATTCTAGGGTCCAGGGTGACCTGACCGTCGGCTCACTCGGCGTCTCCATCGCCCGCGGCAGCGGCGGCGGCCAGCTCCTGCTGTTGGAGGCGCTCGAGCGCCTTCTGGTGCGCCCAGGTCTCGATCGTGAGGTCCGGCTTGGCGTTGAGGCCGACGCCGAGGATGACGACGGTGAGGAAGGAGGTGACGTAGCAGGGCAGCTCCCAGTCCTCCCACTTCCGCGACTCCCCCGGTGGCGGCGGCGGGCGGTTGAACAGGTACCCCTTGGGCTGCTCCTCGTGCCCCGGCGTCGTCCACCGCCCCGCTCCCTCGCCGCCGCCGCGCACGCGCGCCGCGGAGCGCAGCCGCGCGCGCAGCATGCCCCCCGCCGCCGCCGCGGCCGTCGAGATCACCCGCATCGATGCGCCGGTGAGGTGTGTCCGCCTGCGAGATTGGGGAACGGACAAGGTGCTGTGCTGTGTGGCCTCTGGGAGTGGGTTAGAATGGGAACTTGCAGACGTGGGCCTCGATAAGGTAATTGGGCTTGGCTGTGCCGAAGTGAAATGAGCTAGAAAGATTGCTATGGAAAAACCCAGTTGGGTTGACCATTGTTGGGCTGGCTGGACTGGAAAAGACTGTAGTGACTTCGGAAATGGAAGTCAGCGTCTCAAGTTCCGCCTCCAAAGTTCACTATGTAAAAAAATTCGCATCACATCAAAATGTCGGTACATGCATGGAGTGCTAAATGTAGATAAAATCAAAAACTAATTACACGGTTTTATTGTACTCGGCGAGACGAACATTTTAAGCCTAATTAATCAATTTTTGGATAACTTTTTACACATACAAACGAAATGCTACAGTGGCGCACGAACCAAAAGACCAAAATTTGGCTCCCAAATTTGAGAACTAAACGAGGGCTTGGTTAGTGGTGAGCTGCAAATGATAGGCCGTCAAAGTTGGTCGGAAGCAAATGTACTGGTTTGAGCTGTACCAGTACTACACAGAGTACATAATGTACTGCAAGCAGAGTAGCCGACGCAGTAGTTACCTAAGTGCCTGTTTGGTAGAGCTTCATGTGATTATGATTCTCTGTGGGAGTTGATTCTCTGAGAGAAGTGATTCTGTGGCTGAAAGTGATTCTCTTTAATTCCCTAGCATAAATTATCAAAATCAGAATAGAGAATTACTTCACAGAATCAGGAGAAGCTACTTTTTTCAGCTCTCAGCCCCTTAGTTCATTTCAGAGAATCACTTCTCAGAATCAGCAGAGAATCACTTCTCGCTGAAAAACTGTTTGGCAGAGCTCCTCCTGAATTCACCGGAGAATAAGCTCCGGAGCTCTGCGAACAAGGCCTAAGATCCCGGACTTGCATGGTAACGTGGCAAGTTTCAAGCCGTTTTGCAGGAAGCTGAGTACTATGCTGATAATCATGCACGCTGCAATTATAATAAACTATAGTACAATTATTTAGAATAAGATATATCCCTCCGTATATAATTTAGATGCCGTTTTGGACAACGATACGGTCTCCAAAACGTAGCTTTAACATCTTATTTTTACAAAAATATTTATTAAAAATAATATATATACTTTTATATAATATTTTGAAGATAAATCTATTCATATGGTTTTTGTATTTTCAAACTCAACGATTTGAAAGTTATTCGTAATTTATATTATCAATGTTTGACTAAAATCTTGTCTAAAATAATATCTAAATCCTATATGGAGGGTCTATTTTATAGACACTACTAGTGTAAATAGGTTAGGCCTTGTTTAGTTCCAAATTTGGGAGGAATGTATCGCGTCGTAATCATTGCATCACTGTAGCGTTTTGTTTGTACGTGCGAAAAATTATCAAAAATTGATTAATTAGGCTCAAAATGTTCGTCTCGCGGAGTAGAACAAAATTGTGCAATTAGTTTTTGATTTCATATACATTTATTACTCTATGCATGTTATGATATTTTGATGTGACGGGGAATTTTCTTTTTGCATAGTGAAATTGAGAGTTGCTTTTGGGATGCAAGAGTGTTTCGTCGTCAGAGAACACACGGAAGGGAACGGTACGTCCGTGGAGTAAGATGGCAGCATTTAGCAATTAATGGAGCACACTCACTAGCCACTAGATGATGAACGGACAAGAGGCGCACGGCAACAAGGGAGGACTGCCCCGGAAACAGGGGTATTAACTGGTTAACTTCCTGACGGAGAGACACGACAAATCATACTCCGGTGATTACGCCCGGCACATACCATTATTCAAGAATCGATGTCACAGATTTTCTTTCGACGATAATTTAATCCCCATGCATTGCACCAGGCCCACCCGATATCACCATCAGTCCAGTGCATGTTAATAACATGTGCTGATGTCCAACCATAGCACTATGGTACATACTTGAATAATCTAATTAAAGTCTAAACTTGCCATAGTTGGCACTGAGAATTGTCCCATCCACTATTTAGAACTAAAGCCATGCATAGCTAGCATTATCCACACATTTCTTCTCGTACAAGCTCCCTGCACCTCTTTAATCTTTTTTGTTTCCTTCTGACACTTGTAGAAGCTTTAACCAAAGACAAATCAAAATTAAAGAAGAGGAAATCAAAAGGAGGAAAGAACACACATTTCTCTTTTCCTCACTCGATCACCCCACAACGCCACACCGTCGTCGTCTATATCCAATTACCCAAACCTATACCATCACCCAGGTTAATCCATCAACCTCGCCCAGCACGTACGTACAACAACGTACGTGCGCCGGCACACGGCCGTGAAAAGTTTGTTACGCGCCGTGCACGGTACACACCACGTCACGGTCACACACACTGTATACTATACGTATAGCACGGTAACAGAGCAGGCAAGCGTACGTGTCGGTCCGGCTCTGATCGCTCGCTCACGTGCACTTGCCGAGCGGGCCGCCGCAGAGGCAGCTGTTGCAGCCGAAGGAGTCGGCGTCGAGGTGGTCGAACGGCGGGCCGGCGGGGATGGCGCCGCAGAGCCTGTTGTGGCTGAGGTCCAGGTGCCCCACGTACGACGCCGACGCCAGCGACGGCGGCACGCCGCCGCTGAGCCGGTTCCGCGACAGGTCCAGCATCATGAAGTAGGACTGCCGCGTGAACACGTCGGGGATGGCGCCCTCCAGCGCGTTCCGGCTCAGGTTCAGGATCCCGAGCCCGCCGTTCCGGAGCAGGCTCGCCGGGATCCGCCCCGACAGCCGGTTCCCGCCGAGGTACAGCGACGTGAGCACGCGGCCGGAGCCCAGCCCGTCGGGGATCCCGCCGGTGAGCTGGTTCTCGGAGAGGTCGAGGTCGGCGAGCCGCGGCATCGACGACACCGACGCCGGGATGGGGCCCGACAGACGGTTCCGGCCGAGCAGCGCGCGGCTGAGCATGGCGAGCTTGCCGAGGTCGGCGGGGACGCGGCCGGTGAGCTGGTTGTTGGCGAGGTCGAGGTGCTTGAGGGACGCGAGGGAGGTGATGGAGCCCGGGATGGCGCCGGAAAGGAGGTTGTCGGCGAGGTTGAGCACGGTGAGGCGGGAGAGGCTGCCGAGGGACGGCGGGATCCCGCCGGTGAGGCGGTTGCCGGGGAGCTCGAGTATGCGGAGGTAGGGGAGGTCGGAGGAGACGCAGGACGGGATGGGCCCGGAGATCTGCTTCCAGTCGGCGAGGACGAGGGAGGAGAGGCGGTCGAGCCGGCACACGGCGTCGGAGATGTACCCGGACATGAGCCCCGACGCCGGCCGCCCCGCGGGGGCCATCACGGCGTCGTCGGCCTCGCCGCGGAGGGAGAGGTCGGCGACGCGGCCGGTCGTGGGGTCGCACCCCACGCCGTACCAGTTGGCGCAGCAGTCGGTGCCCGTCCACGACGAGAACACGCCCAGGCGCGCCTCCGACAGCGCCGCGCGGATCGAGAGCAGCGCGTCGCGGTCGGCAGCCGAGCACGCCGCGGCGGCCGGGGCGAGCGCGAGCACGGCCAGCGCGAGGAGCGCCGGGCCGACGACGGACAGAGACGCGGTTGCGGTTGCCGTTGCCATTGCGTGTTTCGCTTTGGCTAGAGTGGACGACAGTGCCGAGTGGCGAGTGGCGAGCTCGCAGAGAGCTGATCAGCTGAAGCGTTTAGTAGGCTGGCAGAGCGTTGAATTGACCGTTTTGCCCTCTCAGGTAACAGCGTTCGTTATCCATGCTTCGTCAGGGCGTAAAGCCAGCCTAGCATGCTGGGCAGCTGCAATGCTGAATTTCTGCCCCGGGTGACCATAATCAAATGACTGTTGTGCCCACTGGTGATTCAAACGGATTAGGAGTAACCCAGATTTTACATGCCGTGTAAGGACTTGTTTAGATCCTAAATTCAACCTTTAAATTCCACTATGCAAAAAGAAGATTCCCGTCACATCAAAATATCGGTACATGCATAAAGTACTACATATAGATAAAATTAAAAACTAATTACACAGTTTTGTTGTACTTTGCGAGACGAACATAGCCTAATTAATCAATATTTGGATAATTTTTTCACAAATACAAACGAAATGCTACAGTAGCGCGCGATTTCTAAAAGCCTCAATTTGGAGTGTCAAATTGACATCTAAACAAGGCCTTCCCTGGGCAAAAGGGGCAAGCTGTGACGCAGGGCACGTGCGTTCGTGCAGCTACCGGCGCCGATGGCCTTTATCCCGTTGCCACAGCAAGTGCGTGTCTGTGCGCCCGCCACAGGTGAACACAGTGTTCGCAGCTCAGTGCAGTGGTCTATCTCTTCCCACTCCGTGAAGACTGTGAAGAGTGATGAGAGGAGGGGGGGCCCTGGGCAAATGATGGCACGATCTGCCCGCACCAAACTGGATTGAATGCTGGGGCCGTTTGGATCTCGACGGGGCGGAGGATCCATCCGTCGCGCCGGCGCCGATCGACCGCGCCGCGGGGATCCATCGGATCCGCCGGGGCGCCGGGCCATGATGGCAGCGTTGGCGGCCCATCCAGGTCGGGATCCCCGTCGGTCACGAGGAGGCCAGTGGCCAGGACCACCCAGCGCGACACCCCTTCGTCGCCGTCGCCGATCACCTTCTCACTAGGCTTCCACTCTTTCGGACGCTACGCAGCATGGGTGCAGTGGAGCTCGCGCGGCGACGGCGGCGAGGTCGCGTGTCGCGTCGCGGCGCACACGGGAGAGGCCAGTAATGAGCAGGCCGGGAGGCAGGGCCGGATCGGCACGGCATGTGGTGCGGTGTGGCTGTGCGTATGGATAGATAACGATGCGTCGCGTCGCGTCGCGTCGGAGGATGGCCGGCAGACGGCGGGGCGCGCGGCAGCGCACATGGACGGGTTCGCTGAACGTCACCATGCACGTCCATGGCACGGGAACACGCAGGGTGGGGTGGCGGATGCGGCCGGGGAGGCTTTCGGGGACACACATGGTGCGTGGGTCTGACTCTGCCTTGCGCCGGGCCCCGGCGACGACGTACACATGCAGGTGCAGCGCATATGGACTGTCAAGGATAATAATCCTCAGGAACTTGGTTGCGAGCATAAATCAACAAGGATCATTGCACGAGCAGGCTTGCTCTTTTTTTTGTTACTAACATAGCACGGGCGAATAAGCTCAGGCTGAGATCTTTTTTTTTCTTTTGACATGAGCTCAGGCTGAGATCTGGGGCCAGCGATCGAAGCGAAGGTGCATGGGCGTGTAATCATAATCACGGGGGAGCCGATTTGCCGACGTGGCGTCGTCTGCCGTCAATGCGGCGGTGGTCTGGGTCAGCGTGGGCCGCAGTGCGCCGGCATGGTAGGCCCGGGGGCTCACGTGACCCGCGGGCCAAAGCTTGGGATGAACGGGAGTAGTATCAATCAATGCGCTAATCTAAATCCCACGCAAACATGCAGATACACACACGGATACATGTCCCCGTCCAACGTCACCCGTCGCCGTAAAACCCAATCTCCAGGGGCAGGGCCGTGTACCGCACCCCCTTCGTCATTCATGTGCGTGCTGCATCCTTTGCTAAAGCTGAATTTTAAAGATGTTCGATTGCAGAACGATTCGCGGTACAGGCGTAGCTTTGTGACGCGTTTCCTTTAATGATGATGTGGCCACATGAAGCATAGGGGGCACTCCTGGGGCCTTTTTATTTTCCGTCCTTTTCATCCATTCGGCGCTTGGATTCTGCTCAATGAAGAGCCGAACATGAACAGCAGGTTCAGTCCTCTGAGATTTGATCGTCAGGTTCGAGTGGACCGAGGGTTTGGACAGGTTCCATCAGAGGACATCCACGGCAATCTTTATGGGCTCCAGGAGTGTGTAATGTATTATTGATTGGTGTCTTGGTGGGGACTTGCCAACGTAGACGCTCACAGCACCTACATATACTCATCTTTATGAAAGATTCTTGTAGTCATCATTAACGTCTCGTTGTCGATGAAAACATCGTTTACCACCTAACGCATAACGCCGATAAATACTGAGAAAATCCCGAGAAAAAAAAGCGAGCACCGTTTTCGTTCCACCGTCCGCTCCTCTTCGTCAGTCCATTATAGAATAGGCCCGTGCCATGGAGAGAGGCCCAACCCAAGCTTATGGTAGCCGTAGCTTCCTTCTTCATGGGCCATAATAGCCCAATAAGACTCGCACGGGCCTGGCCCATGGACCCTACTAATGGTGTCTCCCCGTCAGTGGTCCGTACTCCGTGTAGGTTGGCGAATCCTCTGGAACTTGCGCTTTCCGCTTCGCCCCCACCGAGCCGCTGCTGACATCTTCCTTCGTCTCCCCTTCCCTCGCCGTAACTCCATCTCCATTTCGTTCCCACCATCACCTTTCTCGCCATTCTCCCTGCTTGAAGCAAAACCCGCTCGTCTCGGCTGCACTACTCCTTTCACCCCTCCCCCCCACTTTTCCCCACCGCACAAGGAAGGCGGAGGCTTAATCTTACAGCCGCAGCCGCGGGTGGTGCCGTCGCCTCCTTCCGCGCCTCTTGCGGCGTTTGGGGTTTCTCTCCATAGATTCGTTCAATTCCCGGAGGTACTGCATGTTTTGATTTCTACTGCTGATTTGAGCAATTGGGCTGGCTGTATTCTGAAACGATGGAATTTGCTCCGCTCTTCACCGTTCGTCAGGAGCAATGCCCATTTCGGTCATTTAGTTTTTCGCATTTGTAACGAGCGTAATGGATTAGCATTGTGGATCCGTGGATTGGATGCCATCGAATCGCAGTTCAGCTTGTTGGTGTCTCCTTTTAAATGTTTAGCAATTTAGCTAATAATGTGGACAACTGTTCGACAGTCGTTAGCTTCCCTTGTTTCGGACGTTTCCGGACGGTTGATTCTTTCTCATGTTTTCTCAAGATTGCATAAGTTAACTACCCCAGACCCAGGGCAAGTAAAGAATATGAGTGTTGCATTGTTTAGTAGGCAATATAAGCCGTTAATTAGTACCAATTCTCTAGTTCTCTAGCAAGTCATGTAGTCCACAACATTGTTGGTCTTGGCGTTGTGATAATATTGATGCAGTACAGCCTTGTGGATAATGTTATAGCTGAAGAGATCCTATTGCCTTTCCAATCTCCATCTTGTTAGCTTCTTGAATAGTTTACGGTCAACTGGACTAGGTATTCTGGTCCGGACATTTTTCTATTATTTCAAGGCTAAACCATCGATATCACGCTGTGCTATTTCACAAGCCACTTCTCCATGAATGTGCAGCTAATACCGCCTCTACTGGATGCGTCTCTACTCACCTGCAGTCTGTTTGTGGCGATCAAGCATGCATTCACATCCAAGTCAATTCCAAGGAGGACCCATGCAGAGTATGGCCTTATGGAAGAGCTCACACGCTCAGTCAAGAGCTTACAATGTGCAGTCGGGTTTAGTTGATTTTTCACTTAATAAGAACATAAAGTCTTCTCAGCCACAAAGTCTAAAGTACTTTGTCAGCTTAATGGGCCAACAGTTCCGATGTGGACTGTCAAGCAGAGAGGGTAGTCTAAGTATAAAGCTTGACATGCCTTCAAATGAAAAATCGAGGATTGGCTGGAACTGGAAAGGTATGCATCAAAAGATAGGAGGTGTAGCCGGTGGACTTTGTTTTGGTTTTTCAGTTACTGGACTAGCAAGTGCTGAGGTTCCAGTCATTAGAATCAATGACAATGCCGAAGCTTCATCTTCATCTACTAGTTCAACTCATGGGAAGAAAGTCTACACAGATTATTCTGTCACTGGTGAGAAATACCCAAAGTTTTGGGTTAACAAAATTCTTTTATGAATCATACAGTTCCTTCTATACTTCATCGTTACAATTTGTTCATAGGACAATGGCACTGACCTCGTTACTTGTGACTAATTTATATGGAACCCCCAGGTATTCCAGGAGATGGAAGATGTTTATTCCGCTCTGTGGTTCATGGTGCGTGCATAAGATCAGGGAAAGCCATACCTAACGAAGATCTTCAGAGAAAACTAGCTGATGAATTGAGAGCAATGGTATGCCTTGGATGCTCTTTTGGAGTTGCCATACTTTTGAATATCGACAATTCTAAGCTTCTTAGGGTCCTAGAAGAAAATGAAAGAAATGCTATTTTTTATTGATGGTTTCACCCCCCAGATTAATATCATGTATATTTTTCTAAATGAATAGGTTGCTGATGAATTTGTCAAGAGGCGGGAAGAGACCGAATGGTTAGTTATACTCTGTCTTTGTTCCAAGGCTAGAATGAAATAGAACCGTAAGTAGTTGCTGCTAATATGTTACTGGATTGTTGCATTTGTTGTTACACAAACACACAGGTTTGTTGAGGGGGATTTCGATGCATATGTATCTCATATTAGGAAGCCACATGTGTGGGGAGGTGAGCCAGAACTATTTATGGCTTCCCATGTTCTTCAGTAAGTCACTATAGTATTTTTATTTTGGTTACATGCAGTTCAAATTTGGCTACCAGCAATCATTTTAATCCTATCGTTTATTTGCTAAATGTATGTTACTGCAGTATGCTAGCGCTCATTTCCCCCCTACATAACTAAATTACTCAATAGCCTATGCAGTTTTGAAATCATTTTTGTACCCTAGGTGCAAAAATTCTTTAAAATAGTACAAGTGGACAATGGCACTAGAATATGTTTCTGATGATAATAATAATTCTAAGCTGATAGGTTTTTAATTTAATTAACAGGAAAAAATTGCTGCCTAAGTTTGATCAGTTTCAGTCATCAAGTGCTAAAGTTGTTCGGTCCACCTTTATTTACAAAGTATACTAAAGAAGTGAGACTGTAAGGACTAAGAATTAAGAACATCATTACCTTATTCACAGGATGCCAATAACTGTTTACATGCACGATGAAGATGCGGGTGGTCTGATAGCCATCGCAGAATATGGCCAGCAGTATGGGGAAGAGGACCCCATCCAAGTCTTGTATCATGGTTTTGGCCATTATGATGCTCTACAGATTCCAGCGAAGGTTGGTTCAAAGAGGAAACTGTAGAAATTGTTGACTTCAAGATTGAAATGGTAAGTCAACGGGTTGATATCTTTTTGAGCCTTCCAATGTAACTATATTACTGATGCGCAAGTGAGAGTTACTATGCTTCCGTGGTTTATACAACCTTACTGAACATATGCACTTGTCCTAAGTGAATGTGGAATAGCTTTGCTGAAAACTTGAAATAGCTTTAATCCCCCATGCAGTAATGCTGTTAATAAATTCAATACTTCCCCAGATGAATTAGGAACAGGGCGTCACTTGTGCCCTTTTTTTTGTTCTCCCTACATATCATCTATTTTCCTTGGAGTGACACATACAGAAATGTAGTTTTGCATCCATCTAACCTCCTTTCATGTGGGAAAAATCTGAAACAATAAATTGCTTGCAAGCATGAAATGTGTGCTGTAGTCTGTTATACAAAGTTTGAATGCTGAATTTCTACCGTAGAGGTTCTTATTCAATGGACTGGTACTATCTAGTATGCAGTGAAAATTGACCTGGTCGTTCTATAATTGGTACACCAGATGTCAGAAGGCCCCCATCATACCATACTCTAGTTATACAGGGTGGAAACAACACGGATGCTTTGATTTTAAGCAAGTCGAGTACTTGTTTTGAACGAGCATGTGATGATGTGAAGAACACCTCAGACAGCGAGTCAGCTTGGAATTGAATTGGCAACAGAACCCTGTGTGGTCCTCCAGTTTAATAGTAGCCTCATTCTCATGGCAAATATTACCAAATAAAAAAAAAGCACCTGAGCTTTTAGATGGAGCCAATAGCATTTCAACTCTATGGATTATATCCACACTCCTTTGTTTAGATGTTTTTCGTGCATCAACGTTTGCAAGGATGCGTATGAAATCTGCTTGTCATACTTTTACTTGCAGGCAATGCTGCAGAAGGGTTTGGTTTGATCGCGTGCGTCCGCTCGGGTGACCTTATCTTGATGAGGCACAGACTCATCTGATCGAGATGATAAGAGACACTACCTGAAGCTGCTGAAAGAACAAAGCACGTTGCTGGATGTGAAGGTTTCAAACACCGGCAAGGCAACATCCGCAATGTTCAGAAGAGAGATGTGTGAATCCAAATCCTTGTTCCTGATTTCTGAAGGTCCCTGCACTCAGTAGCCATTTGTAAGTATGCTGTGACAATAAACTCGGCTGATTTCCTTCCTGTGTAGTACATGACGTTCCAGCCATCGTCTGCCCCCACAAAGCCCATTTTCCAGTCAACTACTACAGTACGAACAGTTTGCGACCAGAAAAACACCTGGGCAGAATCATTTCGTGCGAGCTGCACGGTAACGTCGTCACCCCTGACACGGAGCTCGGAACATGATCCGAGCGACTTGGGCTTGTTTATCCTAAATTTCACCCCAAAGTTCATTATGTAAAAATAAGATTTTTATTACATCAAAATGTCATAACATGCATGAAGTAGATTTCCATCCCATCAAAATGTCATAACATATATGGAGTACTAAATGTAGATGAAATAAAAAACTAATTGTACAGTTTTGTTGTACTCTACGAGACGGATATTTTGAGCCTAATTAATCAATTTTTGAATAATTTTTTACACATACAAACGAAATGCTACAGTGATGTATTTATTGCCACAATATCGCACTGTGCGACAGAAATTGGCCGTCCTGGTGCCTGCGGCTTGAGCCTGCGTCGGGCATGCCGTAGCCCGGATGGCACGGAAGCCGGCCAGATGCACGAGCGGTGCCCTGGTCTTTCTGGGCAGCGTGGGCGGCCCTCACCTGCTGGTTCCCAGCGGCATCCATGCCAGACGAAAGGCGGCGGCGGCGGGACCCCAAAACTAATAGGAAGAGAAAGACCGATCAGATTTTGTTTTTTTTTCGAGAATCGCCACTCTCTTGTTTCGAGGTGGAGCGGTACGTTGTGTTATGGATGGCAAATGTGTGTAATTTTCCCCGAACTTCATGAGGAGTTATGCAAATCAAGTTTCTGGAGTACCCCTTGAGGTGCTCCATGTTTTATCTGGAGTTGGCCCCAACTCCACTTTTTTCTGGAGCTGCAAAACTTGGAGCTGTACGTTTTTGGGTAAAATAAATGAGAGCGAAGTTGAAAAAGTTGGAGCGGAGCTCTCCCATACAGTCCCTAAGGCCTTGACACCTTTGTCCGTTCCACGCTCTCGCACACGGCACACGGAACAAGTCCGTCGTCCCTCGTCCTCGCTTTGGGTTGGGTCGCGTCCCGTGGTCCGGCCTTTACCTCTCTCTCGCTAGGGTTTGCATGCTTCGCACGCACGACGGTCGACGGGGTCCGTCCGTTCGTCCTGGAAAACAAGAAAAGGCCCGGGGGCCGGGCCGAGCCGACCTGGTCCTGTCCTGTTGACAAACTTGCCGCGCAACAAAGCGCTCACACTTGACCTGTCCAGTTTGGTAAAAGCGAGCAGCCTAGCCGCCTACGGAACCAGCCCAGGCGGTCCCCGTTTTGTGCCGTACGACGCACTGTAGTGCTGCGCACTCTGTGGACTGTGGAGAGTGTGGGCCGGACTAGTACCGGACCAATTCATCTCTACCGTGCCCTGCCGAAACGGAAAGGGTCGGGCGAGGTTGCCGGTGTGGTTCCCGCGGGGGAGAAACTGTGAAGGCGGAACCGTAATCGCTGCCGGCAACGGCATGGATCATGTTCCGCGCACGTACTAGCGTACTTTTCGCTAAAAAAGAACCCCAAAGGGCGTCGAACAATTTCCATGCCTCTCCCAAGTGTCAAGGGCGTGGGAGTGTGGAAACAGATGAAGCGGAGCGGCGAGCCGGCGACGACGAGCCGCCAGCGGTGGAGTCTACCGACGGCGAAGTGCGTGCCTCCGTGCGTGGGCGTGGCGGCGTGCTTCCCCACCTTCTCTTCTGGCGCCACCTCCCTCGTCGCGTTCAGGAATCAGGCCCGGCCTGGCCGCCACCCGCCGCGCCTCCCGACGCTACGCCCGAAACGCCTGGCCCTGGGAAACGCAGCTTTGCGTTTGCTGACGATTTCTCTCCCCCAGCCCAAAACAATAACGCGACCGAGGAAAAATAAAAACACATGTATAAAGTAGGTTTGCTCGCTGGCAGCACTGCATCACAGATTCACAGATCTGAAGCTGCGAGCGTCTCCCTACGAATTTCAAACAGCGTCACGACATCGCCTGTTTTTAATTCTAAATAAAATAAACACTGCCCCCAATTCCCGAATCCTAGTCAAACACCTCGCGCACCCCCAGCGCCATGTGCGTGCCGTTGCCTTCCCATTCGGTTTTTGAACGGGAGCATGACGCCCAGGTCCACCGCGCAGCGTCAGCGGCGACGCCCCACACCCCATGCTCCTGCTAGAAGCCTCGCAACAGAACCCAGTGGCGTTTTGCGTTTATTACCAGCAGCAGCCGAGCGGAATTGATGGATTAGTCCTGGGGATCAACTATAATCCTTGAGATTTCCCACATGCAAACACGCTCGAATTAAACTTTACCATCCCCACCCAAAAGTCGCCTCCCCCCTCGAACAAAAGCTTCGAATCCACCAGCCCACCTCACACCTCCAGCGCGACTCCCCGTGCCCCACTGCATTCAAATCGCCATCCCCAAAATACCCCTCGCTTCTTCCCCTATTCACCGGTAAATCCGTAATGAAACACCGAACCAGCTATCCCTGTCGGGGCCTGTTCCGTCATTTCGCGCCTAAATCTCAGTCACCTAAACCCACCCCACGCCGCCCCTATCGGTCGCCTGGCCGCTTCCTCCCCTCCCCTTCTCTGCCGCAGCTGCGAGCTCGCTCACGGAGTCCAAAGGAATGGCACCCCTGTGATTTGGTACTAGTCGTACTCTGTAGTTTCGCTAGCTCCGGGAGCGGCCACAATGGTATCGGCGGTTCTGGCGGTGGTGGTGGTTGCGGCCGTGGCGGCGGCGCCCGCGGCGGCGCTGAACACGGACGGGTTAGCGCTGCTGGCGCTCAAGTTCGCGGTGTCCGACGACCCGGGGGGCGTGCTCGCCACGTGGCGGGACGCGGACGCGGACCCCTGCGGCTGGGCGGGGGTCTCCTGCGCCAGCGGCGGCGGGGGCCGCGTCGCGGGCGTGGAGCTCGCCAACGCCTCGCTCGCGGGGTACCTCCCCTCCGAGCTCTCGCTGCTGTCCGAGCTCCAGGAGCTCTCGCTGCCCTACAACCGCCTGGCGGGCCAGATCCCGGTCGCCATCGCCGCGCTGCAGAAGCTCAACACGCTCGACCTCGCCCACAACCTCCTCTCCGGCCAGGTTCCTGCGGGGATTGGGCGGCTCATCTCGCTGGCCCGGCTAGACCTCTCCTCCAACCAGCTGAACGGGTCGCTGCCCCCGGCGATCGCGGGGCTCCCGCGGCTCTCCGGCGTGCTCAACCTCAGCTACAACCACTTCACCGGCGGGATCCCACCGGAGTACGGCGGCATTCCGGTGGCGGTCAGCCTGGACCTCCGGGGGAACGACCTCGCCGGCGAGATCCCGCAGGTGGGGTCGCTCGTCAACCAGGGGCCCACCGCGTTCGACGGCAACCCGCGTCTGTGCGGCTTCCCGCTCAAGGTCGAGTGCGCCGGCGGGGTGAAGGAGGAGCCCAGGATCCCGGAGGCCAACGGCGGCATGAGCGACCCCGGCGCGGCGGCGGAGGTGGGGAGGAGGCCGGCGAAGCGGCGGTCGTCGCCGACGGTGCCCATCCTCGCCGCCATTGTCGTGGTGGCCATTGTGGCCGGCGTCGTGCTGCAGTGGCAGTGCCGGAGGCGGTGCGCCGCGGCGGCCAGGGACGAGGAAAAGGAGTCGGCGAAGGACAAGGGCGCGGGGGCGGTCACGCTCGCCAGCAGCGAGGACCGGCGCAGCGGCGGAGGGGAGGAAGGGGAGGTCTTCGTCGCCGTGGACGACGGGTTCGGGATGGAGCTGGAGGAGCTGCTCCGGGCCTCCGCCTACGTCGTCGGGAAGAGCCGCGGCGGCATTGTGTACAGGGTTGTCCCCGGCCGCGGCCCCGCCGTCGCCGTCCGCCGCCTCAGCGAGCCCGACGACGGCGACAGCGACGGCTCCGGCTGGCGCCGCCGCCGCGCGTTCGAGGCTGAGGCTGCCGCCATCGGCCGCGCGCGCCACCCCAATGTCGCCCGCCTCCGCGCCTACTACTACGCCCCCGACGAGAAGCTGCTCATCTACGACTACCTCCCCAATGGCTCCCTCCACTCCGCTCTCCACGGTAACCATTGTCAAGAATAATCTCTTTCTTTCCCCGTGCATTCCATCCAAAGCTAACGCCGGTGAACCTTCCCTATCTCAGGTGGTCCGACGGCGTCGCCGACGCCATTGCCGTGGTCCGTGAGGCTGTCCATCGTGCAGGGCGCGGCGCGCGGCCTGGCGTACCTGCACGAGTGCAGCCCGCGCCGGTACGTGCACGGATGCATCAAGTCCTCCAAGATCCTGCTCGACGACGAGCTCCGCGCGCACGTGTCCGGGTTCGGCCTCGCCCGCCTCGTCGCCGGCGCGCACAAGACCGCCGGGGGCGGCCACTCCAAGAAGCTCGGCAGCGCCGCCTGCGCTCTGCGCGGCGGCGCCGTGTCGTACGTGGCGCCCGAGCTGCGCGCGCCCGGCGGCGCCCCCACCGCCGCCGCGACGCAGAAGGGGGACGTGTTCGCGTTCGGCGTCGTGCTGCTGGAGGCCGTGACCGGGAGGGAGCCGACGGAGGGCGAGGGCGGCATGGACCTGGAGGCCTGGGTGCGGCGCGCGTTCAAGGAGGAGCGGCCGCTGTCGGAGGTGGTGGACCCGACGCTGCTCGGCGAGGTGCACGCCAAGAAGCAGGTCCTGGCCGTCTTCCACGTCGCGCTCGGGTGCACCGAGCCCGACCCCGAGATGCGCCCGCGCATGCGCGCCGTCGCCGAGAGCCTCGACCGGATCGGCTGACCCCGGCGACGGCAGCCGGCAGCCGCCACTGATCAACTAGGTCCCCACGGATAAAGACTCTGAGTAGTCCTGTAGATTAGCAGTAAGCAATGTGGATTTAGAGATGGTAAACGTAGGCAAGAATCATCTGGTCCAGTTTGTTAATCTGAATCACTCGACGTCGCCACAGCTGCAGCCTTTGCAGCCGTGCTACTTTGGAATCTTTTGTGGCATTCTGCAGTTCAAGGTCTTGATCCCTTCGAAAGCCATTCTGTTACTAGGGCCTTGTTTAGCCCCTGTAGTTTAGCCCTTGTTTAGTTCCCAAATTTAGGAGGACATTGTAGCATTTCATTTGTATTTACGAATAATTATCTAAATATTAATAAATTAGGCTTAAAATGTTTGTCTCGCAAAGTATAACAAAATTGTACAATTAGTTTTTAATTTCATCTACATTTAGTGCTCTATGCATGTATCGATATTTTGATGTCACAGGAATCTTCTAATTCACTATGTAAAAAGAAGATTTCCGTCACATCAAACTGTCGGTACATGCATGGAGTACTAAATGTAGATGAAATCAAAAACTAATTGCATAGTTTTGTTGTACTTTGATGAGCCTAATTAATTAATGTATAGACAATTATTCATAAATACAAATAAAATGCTACGGTGTCACGTTTATGACAACGTTCTAATTTTGATGTGACAAAGTTAAGAACTAAAAGCCCTAACTTTTCTATGGTTTTGCCACTGCCTATATAGCTGTAGCGTATCGGGGGAAAGCTTGCCCCTCCTCTAAGGCCTTGTTTTAGTTTTCAAATTCCGCTATATAAAAAAGATTTTCATCGCATCAAAATATCGGCACATATACGAAGTACTAAATATAGAAAAAATTAAAAACTAATTATATAGTTTTATTGTACTTCGTGAGACGAACATTTTAAACATAATTAATTAATGTTTGGATAATTATTTACAAATACAAACGAAATGCTACCTCGGCGTATTTATGACACTTTTAAAGTTTGGGTGTCCAAACTTTGAAACTATTGCTAAACAAGGCCTATGTGATTGGGAGTGCAGCGTCCTGTTCGTCTGGTTGATGGCTGATGCTGATTTGTTTCGGGTGACCGGTGGCTGATTTATTCTGAGCTGGTGGCTGATAAGTCAGATAAACAGTGCGGTCTTTGCTGTGATGTTCACCTTTGCTTGAATTGACTCTGAAAAGATGCGACAACGACACAGGTATGCTGCGCTGCGCTCATCTGGTCACTTGGTCAGTGCACTGTCCTTTTGCTTATGCCGCTGGGCATTGCAGTTGTAGCATGCTTGCATGCATATACAAACAGGACGCCAGGGTCCGGGGCCGAGGAAGATCACATTTTGTTGAGTTTGTTTATGAATCTCTCTTGAATTTAGGAGATATAAACATGTCAGTTTTCTGCTTGTACATGTGGCTGAGTCTGTACAATCATCACTATCATCAAATTCAAATATGTTTAGAGTTTGGTACCCTCACTGGTGTGAAATGTCAAGCTACTATGCCATCCACCAATAATAATTTCCAATCACTTTCTATGTCACTTTAGAGGGTCACAGTACATGCGCTGATGTACCTGTACGCGAATGGTTTCCCATTTCCGTTTGCATTTTTAACGATTCCTTCACGTGTTTGACAACTTTGGATTCCCGAAGAAAGTCATTTGCCTGCTGGAAGGGCATATCATAGATGCCATCATGAAATGCTGGTAGTAGGATCCAACGTTAAGCATCATCATTTGCCATTAGGAGCGAATCTAGCGATGCCAAGCAACTTTTAGAACCTCAATTTGCCATCATCTCCAGTTATATTAGTGGCACAAGCCAAACGAAAATGTACCAGCCCAGCTCGAATTTGAAAGCTATTTCTCATGCATTCACGGGTGTTTCATAAAATGCCACTGTGCTATGCTGTTCAGTGCAAACAAGGAGGTATCGTGTTGCTGCTGCTGAGCTACGCACCTGTTTGATGCAAATTAGGGGTGAGAAGATGGGAGAAAGATGTCATTTCGCCGTAAATGCGTCACTGTAGTATTTCATTTGTATTTGTGAAAAATTGTCGAAAAATTGATTAATTAGACTCAAAATGTTCGTCTCGTTGAGTACAATAAAACTGTGCAATTAGTTTTTGATTTCATCCACATTTAGTACTTCATGCACATGCCGACATTTTGATGTGATAGAAATTTTTATTTTGAACTTTGAGGTTGATTTTCTAGAACTAAACAAGTCCACGTAACATTTATAAACCCCCAGATCAGCTGATGAACCAATAATTTCACTACGGGGACAGCTACAGATAGGGGACTATTTGACCTGTGAACCCATCACCAGACAAGTTTTGAATAGCAGTAAAGTTTCCGCACCAACCTTCCAGGCCACACTGGACAGATGCAACAGAACGCAGCATCTAATTGCAATTAACAAGCTTATGGTTCAGTAACCAGTGGAGTAGTACACAAAAAGTCACACAGAGTGCCATCATACTCTAATAACCTTCTGACTGCAGGGTTTTTTTTAAAAAAAAAACTAACGTGATTCTTGGCAAGTCCAGTACACCATTTTGAATGTGACCATGTGTAGAGCACCTTGACAAAGAATCCGTTTTGAATTGAATTTGCAACAGAATCCCCGTGTGGTCCTCTGGCTCAATCATATGCTCTTGTGTCCTGTGTTTGTGTCACAGAAAATAGTAGAAAAACTTTTTTAGGTGTTCAGTTGGGCAACAATAGTCTTTCAGCTATATGCATGGGCCATCAAACTATTCTTAGACAGAAGTTTTCAGGCATAAATATCCTCTGCAGGGAATAGTCCTTCTGCTTCCTCCGGGAGCTCAGGTTGATACTGGAGCTGCTCGTAGTTCAGCTGTCTGGCAGCTTCATACAGTGCGATTCCAACGCTGACCGAGAGATTCAGGCATCGGACGTAGGTTTCCACCATGGGAATTCGGACAGTTCCACCGCCTAGGCCTTCTCTACAGCAATCCTCTAGGGCTTGTTGGGGTAATCCTTTTGTTTCAGAACCGAAGACTAGCCAGTCACCTGGCTTGTATGAGAAATCCTAGCCAAAATATGAACACAAGTCAAGCAAATGCTAAAGAATCCGGGGTCAATTTACTATAGGTCTATATAAAAAAAATATGGAGATCAGATCAAGGCAGTGTAAATCAACATTGATTCATGCCGTTTCCCAATAAGAACAAATAGGAGTCTGAAGGACGATTTCACATCAGCAGCAAACATGAGCAACCATTACTGGGCTTTGTTTAGATCCCAAGGCCTCCCAAATTCCATCCCCAAAGTTCACTATGCAAATTCCATCCCCAAATTTGGAAACTAAACAAGGCCCAAATTCTACCCCCAAAGTTCACTATGAAAACGAAGATTCCCGTTACATCAAAATGTCATATCATGCATGGAGTATTAAATGTAGATAGAATCAAAAACTAATTGCACAGTTTTGTTGTACTCTGCGAGACGAACATTTTGAGCCTAATTAATCAATTTTTGGATAATTTTTCACGCATACAAACGAAATGCTATAGTGGTGCACGCACTACAAAGGACCAAATTCCACCCCCAAATTTGGGAACTAAGGCCTTGTTTAGATGGAGAATAGGGGGTGGGGATTTGGGGGTTTGGGTCACTTCGTAATCATTGCGCTATTGTAGCATTTCGTTTGTACGTGCGAAAAATTATCTAAAAATTGATTAATTAGGCTCAAAATGTTCGTCTCGCAGAGTACAACAAAACTGTGCAGTTAGTTTTTTATTTCATCTACATTTAGTACTCCATGCATGGACCGACATTTTGATGTGATGAAAATCTTCTTTTTGCATAGTAAACTTTGGGGTTACTTTTTGGGAACTAAACAAGGGCTAAACAAGGGCTTACTGAATGAATGTCTGTTCCTCTTTTGGTAAATGCCAACAGCCTTTTTTCTCCTTCCTAATGTAAACAAGAGCGTTAAATAAAGATAGAACTTAATGGGAAGTTGTATTGACAGAACATCAGCAAAATTGTGGTACCTGCTTCATGAAATAATCACGGAAGTCGTCCCAGGAATCATGAATCTTGACAACAACATATCTTAGAAGTAGCGATTAAAGCAGCAAAGTGATGTTTTCAGAAAAGGGTAGAGAATGTATATTTGAATGCATGAGTTCTGTCAGCAATCTGCAGCCCAAAGATTAAGCACTTTGCAAATCTCATACTCCATCCATCCAACATTATAGGTTATTTTAGCTTTTCTAAATACATAATTTTTTATATGTATCTAGACATGGCGTATATTTAGATGCATAATAAAAGTAATGTATGCACAAAAGTCAAAACGACATATAATTTGGATGGGAGTATTGAGTATCATACAGATAATTGATAGCTTACATCCAACCAAAGGATACGGCCAATAATCCAATCCTGCACGCTTCAATTTTGTATCATCTACCTTAAAACCTAATGGCTGGAGAAATAAATCAAAGCATGATTTCAATTAACACAACACTCCAGATGGATAATAATACAAGGCAAGAAAGATGATAAATTATTGACGTTGTCCACCTCTTTTCTTAATAACACAACAACGAGAGCAGCAAATAACACAAACACTAACCTTACCCCGACAAGATGCAGGCCTACTGCAGATGCAGCACACGTCCTTGCAATGGACCCCGTATTTCCTGGGATCTACGGAGTACAATCATCAAACATTCAGTGATAAAGGTAACACAGACACAGACAATCAACTCGTCGGTGTTAGTGGGTTACACGCCAAATGTACAATAGCAATTCACGCTCCTATATTCCACCCGAGCAAAATAGTAAGAGCAACTCTAACCGATTGACGAAACCAATCCCCTTTCCCTGTATTCCTGGTTAAAGGGGAAATTTCAGTTCCAACAGATCCCTTTCATAATCCCCTTTTTTCTATATTTTTTTCCAATCCCCTTTCCTCCGTCTCTCCCTTTCTTTTCTCAACCATCTCCGCTCTTTTCTCAATCCCCTTTCCTCTCTCCCCCTCTCTCCGGTGTCATGCCTCCTGCATGTGTGCTGCCCACGCCGCCCGCCCCTCGTCGCAGGCCGTCACCCACTCCCCAGTCGGCCAGCTGCGTCGGGCCGCGTCCCGCCGTCGCCCGTGTGCTGCACCCAGCTGCCGCCCGCTCCTGCGTCGACGAGCTATGCCCGGCCCCCATGCCGCTGCCGCCCGACCGCGCGTCGGCACACTGCACCCCTCGACGACACGCGCCCCGCTCCACCTCGCACCGCCGCAGGAAGCCGCCCGGCCGCGCGTCGGCGTGGGCGCCGCCGTCGGCCCGCGCGGCAGCATCCTGCGCGCCGCCGCCTGCCCGCGTGCAGGCCAGCTGCGCCCGCTCGCGCCAAGCGCCGACGCAGGCTGCTGCCAGCCCACGCGCCCGCGTCCCGTGCTCCGCAGCCCGCGCCAAGTGCCGCCGCAGGCCGCCGGTTCGTTCGGAGAGGAGAGAGAATAATAGAAAAAGGTAAAAAAAATGAATTGATTCAATGACAAGTGGCCCCCGCATGTCAGGAAGATGGAAGGGGGAATTAAGAAAGGGGATTTGATTGAGCACCTCTCCCCAATATACTAAATATTTGTTTTCTCAATCCCCTTTAGCAAGGGGAATATGTTTTTCTCAATTCGTTGGAGTTGCTCTACCACTGTGGCAAGATTTACTACGAATTGCACCTCCATGCCTTTGCAGAGGCATAGTAATAAATTAAAAAATTTCAGCAGATCAAATTCCAATCCGCGTGGATGTAAAATTTGAGATTATTTGAATGCCAGAAAGAAAACATGGTTCACATCAATATGCAATGCCGTATCTAATTTGTCGGTAGATATAGACATGCTCGTCGATACTGAATTACCCGCAACCCAGATCCTAACTAGTAACTCGTACAAATACTTTGCAACCCGCCACAGAGAAGGAGGATCGAGATCAGTTACCAGCGGCGAAACCAGCACGACATGGAGCATCCTCCTGGCGCTCGCCACCTCCACGCCGCTCCCCACTGGGCCGACCGCCGCGCCATTGCCATTTTCACTCACAGCAACTGCAAACACGCAAGCGCCAAACACGTTAGAGAGGCGCACCGAGTGGGGGGGGGGGGGGGGGGGGGGGCACGAGAACCGAACGGAGCCAAGCTCTCGCCAGTCGCCACGCACGGGAGCAAAAGGCAGGGGAGGCCGTGCCCACGCGGCGCCGCCGAGCGGCCGCGAACCCGCCGCCTTTCAATCCGCCGCGGTAGTAGCGGTGGCCGAGTGCGGCGCGCAGCCGCAGGCCAGCCTCCATCTCGTTTGCAGCGCCCGGGTGGCTCTGGCTCGGCTCGTAATCCGACGCGGCGGCGGCGGCGGCGGGCCGGCGGCGCTCCCTCCTCCGTCCCTTGTCCGAGGGATAAGGTGGAAACGAAACGGGTCCGGATATTGGAGTGGGCCTTTTGAGCTTTCTATCATTCGATTTTGTTGTGCTTTTATGGGCTTAAAAATCGTGAAACGGAGCAGAAGTGGGCTTTAATAATTCATCTTCCTAATTCATCTAAATCCGGAGTGGGGGCCTTCATGCAATTCGACGATGGATGAGAACCTTCTGGGCCTCATATTTGAATACCGGGCCCATTCCACGACGGATGAAGCTATTACGTGCTGCAATTGCGGTGTTTCTCAAAAAAAAAAAACGTGCTGCACTTGCGAATATATTGTGACGTGCTGGCTCGCGGGAGGAACACAATTCCGGCCACGATTCACGTCGAGCAGCCGCAGAAACAGTGTTCCCGAGGTGGCTTTATCCGGACACGGGAACAAAAAAGTTCTCGAGCCTTTTGATCAGTGTGAGGAAGGCGAGTATCCAGGAGCCATCAAGCCGGAACAAGCATATGCATCTTACATCAAAGAAGAAAACGAGCAGCATCCGCGTCCATATTCCATACGCCTATCTCGGACTCGGACATATTCGCCTGTTCGTGTACGACAGAAATGGCAACACACTCACCACCCATAAAAAGGGCCCCGGTTGCATCGCATCATCCATCGATCCCCTCTCCTGATGGAAGAACCATAGGGGAAAGGCGAGAGAGCTGGCTGCTCCCTCGTGCTGGTAAAAATCAGAGGTGCTACGTGGAACGTCGGCCCTCAATCTCGGAGTCTCGACGGTTGCGTGATCAATGACGAGGAACAACCCCTCGTGTGGCTTTATACAGGTAGGCATCGAGTACATCTTGCTAGCCTTGGAGAGCCGGCCAAGGAGTGATTACAACCTAATCTCGTGATTGAGTACAACACGATCTACCTCCAAAACTCCTTGGCCGATACAGGTCCATACTCTAGAATATTATAAGCCTATCTCTAGTATACATTATCTAACACTCCCCCTCAATCATAACCGAGTGAGGTTAAGATTGTACTTAAAATTCTCAAGTAATCGAACACTTAATGCCTTTGTAAAACCATCTGCTACTTGATCTTTAGTAGACACATAATCAATCTCCAAAAGCTTCCGTGAAACTCGTTCTCTTACAAAATGATAGTCCACCTCAATATGCTTTGTTCGAGCATGAAAAACTGGATTTGCTGACAAATATTTCGCACCTATATTATCACACCACAGCTTGGCAGCCAAAGGACTTTTGACTCCTAATTCTTGGAGTAAAATTTGTATCCACATAATTTCTGCTGTTGCGTCAGCCACTGCCTTATATTCAGATTCAGTACTGGATCTAGACACTGTAGCTTGTTTTCGTGCACTCCATGATACAAGATTTGTTCCCAGGAATACAGCAAAACCACCTGTAGATCGTCGATCATCAAGGCTTCCAGCCCAATCCGCATCAGAATATGCACTAACCAATGTAGACGCTGATCTATGAATTTTCAGACCAAGTCGTGTACACTGTTTCACATACCTCAGTATCCTTTTAACAGCCGCCCAATGAGTTGTAGTAGGAGCATTTAGAAACTGACAGACTTTATTAACAGAGAAAGAAATATCCGGTCTTGTAAGTGTTAGATACTGCAATGCTCCAACAATACTTCTGTACCGAGTTGCATCTTCAGGACCAAGAGGCGTTCCCTCATGCAAAGCCAATTTTTCACTCGTAGAGAGAGGTGTGCTAACTGGTTTACAATCACTCATACCAACTCTCCTTAATAAGTCACAAGCATATTTCTCTTGTGTTAACACAATGCCATTATTAACTTTCTTTACCTCAATGCCCAGAAAGTAGTGTAGCTCTCCCAGATCCTTGAGAGCAAATTCCCCCTTCAAATCTTGCAGAAGAGCAGTTGTAGCTTTATCAGATGAACTTGCCACTATTATGTCATCCACATAGACAAGAACATATATTGTAATACTTCCTTTGTTATAAAAGAATAAAGATGTGTCTGCTTTAGATGCATGAAATCCAAGACATATCAATTTATTACTCAGCTTGGAGTACCAGGCCCTTGGTGCCTGTTTCAAACCATACAAGGCCTTATCAAGCTTGCACACATAATTTGGCTTTTGCAAATCTTCATAACCTGGAGGTTGCTTCATGTATACTTCCTCATCTAAATCACCACGAAGGAAAGCATTCTGAACATCAAGTTGTCTAAGACTCCAACCTCTAGAAACAGCAAGAGACAAAACAACTCGAATAGTGGCCGCCTTCACCACTGGACTGAATGTATCTTCATAATCAACACCATATCTTTGCTTGTACCCTTTTGCAACTAGACGAGCCTTGTATTTATCTAAGCTTCCATCCGCCTTTCTTTTAATTTTCCAAACCCATCTGCATCCTATAACATTCCTACCTTTTTGTGGTGGAACTAAGTGCCAAGTTTGATTTTTCAATAAGGCACCATACTCCAAATCCATTGCACCCTTCCAATTTTGATTAGCCAGAGCCTCATCAACATTGCAAGGTTCTTCAGAAGACGTAAAACAGCCATACCTTACTGTACCATCGGTGTACACCTTGGGTTTGCGAATGCCCAACTGAAGACGAGTGCGTCTTGGTTCAACATCAGATGGTGGTGCAGACTCTCGTGGCGCAGAAGATCTAGCACCTGGTGCATCACCCGGCACAGAAGATCCAGCACCTGTTGCTGGGTCGATGGCGGAAGAAGTGTTGGGCACAGAGGATCCAGCACCTCCATCACCCGGCGCTGTCGCAGTCGTCACTGGGGCATCTGTCCAGGCCTCTGTGGTCTGCACGTGCTGCTGCCTGCCCCCCTCTGCGGGAGACAAAGTAGCTGTAGGAGGCGACGCGCCACATGTTGATTCGCCGGGAGAGGAATTGTCCGGCGGCTGCACGCCAGAGGCTGATTCGCCTGGCGCCAAATCTCCAAACTCTTGTTCCTGATCAAAATCTTCTTCAACAGAGTCATTAGTATTATTAACTGGACCATTAGTCACATTGTCTCCTGACTGAACATCCCCTGAACTAGAATAGGTAGGAAAAAGATCAGGAGATAAATTGATAATCTCTGATCGGAGACGTGCTCCGGCATTAGGGTGTAGAGATGCAAAAGGAAAAACGTTTTCATCAAAGATAACATCTCTAGATATGTAGACTCGTCCAGTCGATACTTCTAAGCATTTGAATCCCTTATGCATGTCGCTAAAGCCAAGAAAGACACATTGCTTAGAGCGAAACTGAAGTTTACGTGTATTATAGGGACGAAGATTGGGCCAGCATGCACAACCAAAAATTCTTAGAGCGGAGTAATCAGGCTTTTTCTTAAAAAGACGCTCTAGAGGTGTAGAGTTTTGGATGGTCTTGCTAGGCATGCAATTTATCAGGTATACAGCAGCAAGGAAAGCCTCATCCCAAAACTTTAATGGGATGGATGCATGTGCTAGAAGCGCTAGGCCTATTTCCACAATGTGGCGATGCTTTCTTTCAGCAGATCCATTTTGTTGATGAGCATGAGGACAAGATACCTGGTGGAGAATGCCAACTTGAGCAAAAAAGGAATTAAGTCTATGATATTCACCACCCCAATCTATTTGCATAGCAGCAATTTTACGATCAAACAGACGTTCTACCTGAGCTTGAAATTCTTTGAATTTTTGAAAAACTTCCGACTTATATTTCAAAGGATAAATCCAAGTATACTTGCTGAAATCATCAATGAAGCTCACATAATATTGTTTGCGCCCAACAGATTCGGGCGCAGGACCCCAAACATGTGAGAAAACAAGCTCTAAAGGAACAGTAGAAACACTTGTAGACTTGGGATAGGGTAGTTGATGACTCTTTGCTTGTTGACAAGCATTGCACACCGACTCATTACTCGACTCTTCGAAACAAGGAAGATTATTGCTACGAACAATCTATTTAACAATAGGAAAAGATGGATGGCCTAGGCGACTGTGCCATCTAGCAAAAGATAACTTGGCGGCTCCAAAAGCTTGCTTTACTGGAGATGTCGGGAGAGCATAGAGACCCTTGTGACACCTTCCTTTACGAATTGTGTTCCTCGTAGCCTGATCCTTTATAACAAAGAAGTTTGGGTGAAATTCTAGAAAAGCAGAATTATCGGATGCAAGACGATGGACAGAAACAAGATTTTTTCGGGCTTGAGGAACATATAAAACATTCTTAAGATGAATATCACGAACAGGGGTATGAACAGTAGTATGACCAATATGACTAATGTCCATACCTGAGCCACTTGCAGTGTGAATCTGATCCCCTCCGTTGTACTTGTCTCTGACCTGCAGCTTCTCCAACTCACTGGTTATATGGTCTGTGGCACCAGTATCAGTGTACCAATTGGTGTCCACCCCATATGATGTCGTAGCTGCTCCAGCAAGCTTTGTGTCAGGCACAAAGTCCTCTTCAAAATGATGCCAGCAACGATCTGTTGTGTGTCCCTTCTTGAGACAGACCTGGCATTGCGGCCTGTCATCATTGCCGCTGCTGCCGCCACGCCCAGAATTGTTGTTGCTTCTCCCTTGGCTGCGACCACCGTTCTGACCACGACCGTTGCGACCAAAATCTCCACGACCACGGCCTCCTTGACCGCGATCAGTGCCACGTCCGCGGAAGTTTCCGCGTCCTCCACGGCCAGCCCAGTTGGCTGACCCAGTGTTCTGCCCGCCATGAACCAGATGCATGCGGGTCTCAAAGCTGAGGAGCTGTTCATACAGCTCATCTAGATCAATCGACTCCACCCTAGCAATGAGAGCAGAGGTCAATGGATTAAACTCTTCATCTAGGCCGGTCAAGATATACTCAACCAGTTCTTCGTCTTCCAGCTGCCTCCCAGCAGACTTCATCTCTTCTCTCAACGCCTTCATCTTGCCAAAGTAGTCAGCCACCGTCATGTTACCCTTCTTGGTGTTAGTGAGGGCAAGACGGGTGTTCACAACTCGCGAGCGAGTTTGAGATGCGAACATCTTCTCGATGGAGCTCCACGCATCTGCTGTCGTGACGCTCGAGGCAACGTTGGAGAGGATGTCTTTGGAAACAGAAGTCAACAGGTAGCTGAGAACTTGCTGATCGGTGGCGTCCCAATTCTCGTACTCCGGATTGGACACCACAGCCTCCTTGCCGTCCGCGCCTTTGACGGTGATCTCAGCAGGAGGCGCTTTCTTCGCACCAGTGAGGTGGCCTTCAAGCCTGGCGCCGCGTACGGCTGCACGCACCTGAGCCTTCCATAGAGCATGATTGCTCTTGTTAAGCTTCTCGATGATCTTCTGGCTGAAGGGATTCCCGGCGCCGGAAGCTGATGAACTCGACATGATCAGATCCTCTATTGAGATGCGATCTGGGATGTGAGGGCTCTGATTACCATGTAAAAATCAGAGGCGCTATGTGGAACGTCGGCCCTCAATCTCGGAGTCTCGACGGTTGCGTGTTCAATGACGAGGAACAGCCCCTTGTGTGGCTTTATACAGGTAGGCATCGAGTACATCTTGCTAGCCTTGGAGAGCCGGCCAAGGAGTCTGATTACAACATAATCTCGTGATTGAGTCCAACACGATCTACCTCCAAAACTCCTTGGCCGATACAGGTCCATAGTCTAGAATATTCTAAGCCTATCTCTAGTATACATTATCTAACAGTGCTTTGTTTGGAAAACAGAGTTTTGTTTGGAGTGGATTGGAGAGGTTTGGAGTTGAGCAATTTTCCCTACGAGTCAAAATTTTTCTCAATCTCTTTCAATCCCCTCCGTACCCTTTAATACTCTATTTTTCAAATAAAGCCTCATGGAAACGCATCACGGGTTCTCCTGCAGCACGTGATCTGCTCGCAATTCTTGGCGATTTTTGCTGGTGACTTGCTCTCATCAGATAATAATTGTTGTTATAAAGGCATTTTTGGATGACGGTCGAAACCCTGAATCGAAACGGCGATTATCTTTCCTTGCGCAGGGGACCGGATCGTGTGAAGAAGCACCATAGAATAGCATCTTCTTGCTTAGATACAGGCCAGGTGACAACACACGGCTGTATTTTCCTTCAAAAAAAACAACAACACACGGCTGCTTAGCGACCACGGCACACGATTTTCCATGTGCATACTTGTCAAAAATTCGTATGCTTGCTCCAATTTGTTCAAAAATTATTGTATGCATGATCGTTGGCTCTGCATTATTGCCCATAGTGTATCTTGGTAACGCCGAGCATTATTAAGAGAAAAAAAATTACGCCCATTTGCAAATATTTTCTGTGCCGCTCCGAGTGAGTTTCTGATGCCAGCGATAGATCATGGATTCATGGAGTAGTACCAGTGTACGACAGTAAAGCCAGAGGTTATCAGGGCCTATCTAGTAGGGGGAGTTGGGAGCATCCGAGGTTAGAATAGGAATTCCACACCTCTTCACAGTTCATGCTGCCATGCCCATGCCCCTTGCATGCAGACGTGGAGCCACATGGCTGACAGTATCTTCTGCCTCGGGGTCGCATGACACGGCTCGATCCCATGGATTCCATCTGGGCACAATTCTATTAAACTCTGAACCCTCCCGTCGAAGAAGATTAACAATTCCCCTCATCAGGCAGAAGCAGCTGATCGGATGCCACTTACGAGACAACTCGATCTAGGCGAGATCCATCAGCATCTTTTTTATACAACTGGTATTGCATTTTGCACAGCCTTGCAAGCAGGTTCGACAGTGCTAGCAAAGTCCAAGAACAAGGTCACCAGTGCTCATGCAAGTACATGGAAATGCACGACGAAGTGGTGATTGTGTATTTGTGTGTGCCGATCGATGCACATAGTCATAGGGCTCGGTAGGGCCTGCCAGTTTGTATAGCTGTATGGCCAACATTTCCAGGGCTTTTCGTCATCAGTTTTTTTTTGAAGGGGTCATCAGTTTATATATGATGGCACCCAACTACTGACGAAATGAAACTACCTCGGACTTGGCCGGTTTTACACGGAGACCAATGCACGGTCGAGTTCGCCGTGAGTTTTCTGACGTTAAGATCGGGGGAATATTTGCGACTTTGGGTGAGTGTGTGTTTCGCAGCTAAATGTGCACTGTGTTAGCTAGAGTCATACGTTTGAGCGGTACGTGTCACCCTGTCAGAACGTTACTCCCTCTGTCCGCCAAAGAATGCAAGTCTAGCATTCTTCACGCACACCAATAAAGAGGTAAAAAGACCAATATACCCTCACTTAAATTATTCTTCAACGTTCCATTGTTAGAATCGAGGCACGCGAGTACAAAACTACCAATTTAATATTGCCTCCTAAACAATGGCCAAATCTGAGCACGAGATCATTTACAACAATATTTAAATGAGAGACACGTATGAGTGAGTCACCAGATCAAGACGTCACTGGAAAATTCTACACCCAGCCACGACCAACAGAATGCAAAATTTGAAGTCCCGCCATTTTCCCTCCCTCCTTTGGCCTATAAAAGGCTGATAGCCAGCTTGAACGCCTTTTTCTTCCTCCATTCAGCATCATGGCTTTGGATCTCAACAAACCACCACCAGATGGTGGACATGGCTTACCAGACCTCAACATGCCACTATATGATGAAGGCCTTTTGCAACAACATCTTCATCTTGATGGAGCTGGGTTCGCTGGAGGGCAACAACTATCAGTCCAGGTAATTACTTCATGACTCAATCACTCTTAATTAATGAACACAACAATACTTTTATATGAACAATTTCTAATCTCAACATGCCACTATATGGCTTACCAGACCTCAACATGCCACTATATGATGAAGGCCTTTTGCAACAACATCTTCATCTTGATAGAGCTGGGTTCGCTGGAGGGCAACAACTTATCAGTCCAGGTAATTACTTCATGACTCAATCACTCTTAATTAATGAACACAACAATACTTTTATATGAACAATTTCTAATCTCAACATGCCACTATATGGCTTACCAGACCTCAACATGCCACTATATGATGAAGGCCTTTTGCAACAACATCTTCATCTTGATAGAGCTGGGTTCGCTGGAGGGCAACAACTTATCAGTCCAGGTAATTACTTCATGACTCAATCACTCTTAATTAATGAACACAATAAATACTTTTATATGAACAATTGTTCTAATCTCACTGCCTTGCCTTCTTCTCTTTTTTGATGATCCACATAAATCAGTTGAGGGACGAGATGCTTTACCAGACCTGAATGAGCAGCCTGAAAATGAGGAAGAAAATTTCCAAATCCATGAGGCACAACAAAGAACCAGCCTAGGTAATGGACTCTCATAACTGCAATACTTACTGGAGATGGTTCAACTTATTTTTTTTAATGTCCCTGTGTACACAAAAAGCTTACCTATGAATTTGATTTGTACAGTAGTCAATGTCGGTGACTTCGACACATCGGAGGAGCAACAACTGCACGAGTATGGCGTTTATGCCGGGGATCTGGACATGGTATTTGATGAAGAGGAGTTGGGGGACTCAACCGACGAAGAAGATCAACATGCAAATGGAAGTGCTAGAACGAGATCAAAAGATCTTACTGACACTCAAAGACAACAGATATATGAAGCATTGCTTGAGAGAAGTAACCGGGGAAAACTAAGGAAAAACACTACAAAAATAGTTGCTGAATTGTTCAGTGTTAATCGCCATGCAGTATGGCGTATTTGGCGGCGAGTGAAGCAATGCCGTGCAAATGGAATACCTGTTGATATCAGCTCAAGGAAGCCCAAGAATTGTGGCCGGAAAAAAATTGATGTAGACCTGTCACACATAGCAGCAATTCTCTTGCACCAAAGGAGTACCATAAGGTCTTTAGCTGAAGCTGCAGGGATGAAAAAATCCACAATGCATGAATTGTTCAAAGATGGGTTACTAAGACGACACTCAAACACAATAAAACCATATTTGAAGGAAGAAAATAAAAAAGAAAAGTTGCGGTGGTGTCTTTCAATGTTAGACCAGCGTACATTGCAAACTGAACCAAAGTTTATTGAAATGGAAAACATCATCCACCTCGATGAGAAATGGTTCTGTAACAACCCAAAATTTCGTAGTAAAATGTTGAATGCAAAAATGAGAATTTAAAAATTTTTGGTGAAATTATGTGCATGCAAACAAACATATAAGATTGTTCTCTATTTGCTCCCTTTGCTCTTAGGCAAATTAAAATTCAAATTAAAAATTATTTGAAGTGCCAAGGACCAAACAGCGTGATTTGGTTTTTATTTGGCTTTATTGGATTTTGGATGGTTTGAATTCAAATCTTAAATTTGAATTCAAACACTAATTCAAACCTAAACTAATTGTCAACCCATCTAACCTTCGTGGGCCCAATCCTCGGGTTAAAGTCCACCAAACCCCCTCGATCTCTCTTTCCGAGCCAGCCAGCCAACCAGCCCATCTCCTCTTCCGGCCAGCTCCGGCCCAGCAGCGCCACCCGCGCCTCTCTCCTATTGCTGTCGCCGACAGGCGGGCCCCGCCTGTCAGCTTTCTCTTCCTTCCCCCTCTCTTCCCCGCGCACGGCGCCCTGCTCTCTGCCGCCGCGCCCGTGACCGCGGAGCCGGTCCCATCAGTCCCCTTCGCGGCCCGTCGCGATTGCGACGCGTGGCCCGAGCGGGCTCGCCAAGCCATCTCGCCGTCCGTGCCCCCTCCAGCCCTAGCGTTCCCCTGTAAAATCGATCCCCTGGGTCATCTTCTTCCCCGAGCGCCGCCGTCCCCTTTGGGGTTTCTTCTCAGCCTGGAATCGAGAGTGTGAGGGAGGGAGAAGGAGAAGGAAGGGTCGGGGAAGGAAGGGGTGGAACGGGAGCGAGCCGAGGTGGAGTCGATCCCCTTCCCCGCGTCGACGCCGAAGACCGGAGCGCCGCCGCTCGCGTTGCCGCCGACACCGAGCCGGACCAAGAACGAGAAGAGGAGCACAAGCACCAGAGGAGCACCGCGAGCACTACCCCGAGCTGCTGTGTTCGACTACTTGCCCTAGGTGAGCCACCCACGAAATCCCCCCTCTTCTCCTTTGACTCCGGCTAGAGCGCCGCCGCCATGTTTGTGCGCCGCTCGTGGAGCCTAGCCGCCGTTTGGGACCCAGCCTTCGTGTTGCGGCCGTCTTGTTTGCAGGAGCCCCGTCGAGCCGCAGCAGCCTACCCCGCAACCCGCCGACGCCTAGACCCAGACCCTGGCCGCCTTGCCATCGCCGCGCACCGAGAGAGCTCGGCCCGCGCGCGCGCCATGGCCGTGGCGCGGTCAAGCCTAGTGCTTGAACTGCGCTCGCGAGTGCCAAGCGTCCCCCTTGCGTGCGTTTGTGCACCCGGAACCGAGCCGTTTTTCCGAGCCTTGCCGCCCGAGCGCCACCGGCCGCCGTGGCGCCATAGCCGCGCCGCCGCCGCGCGCGTCGGGAAGCCAAAACCCCAGCCGAGCTATCCACTTCTTCTCGCCGGTTGTGACCGCGAGCACCTAGCCGAGTTTTTCCACCGCTTCTTGGACCCAACCGAGCCATCTCCGATGATCGCCGCTGGCGAACAGCGCCGCTGGTCGCGCACCAGAGCGCGCCGCGTTCGTGTCGCGCCGAGCCACACGCTGAACCACACCGAGATCACGCACGGCCAACCACAAAAGATCCCGAGTCGGCCACAATCTGATCCCGTGCACCCGGCTCACGTGAACCGTTCTCACGGTGCACCGTGGACTTGGTCCACAGCGCCGAGCCGGGCAGCCTACCCTTCTTGGGCTTAAAGTTAAACTTTAAGTCCAGTTTACCCCCCTGAACTTTTCCGGCCCAAGCCTTTCAGCCCAGTTTCAGCCCAGCGTTGTTTAATCTTTTCCTTTTAACTACACTGACGTATGGGGCCCACATGTCATACACTGCCTGTCACTGACCGCTGGGGCCCACCGACCGGAGCTGACCGTTGACCGTTGACCCGTTGACCGTTGACCAGTCAACGCTGACGTCAGCAGGGCCCCACTGCTGACGTCATCCTAGGCGGACCCCACTGCTGACGTCATGCTGACGTCAGCAGGCTAATTTCTGTCTGTTTTCTTTTTCGGAAATTATTTAATATTTTCAGAAAATGATTTAAACTTGTAAAATTCATAATAAATCAACCGTAGCTCAGAATAATATGAAACCAGTTTCTATATTTTTCTAAAATCATGACCTACGCGTTAGTGTAGAGTTTAATGTTCTTTGGGACTTCTTTCATCGCTGTCTTGGTGTTTCTTTGCTAGTAGTCGCGTCTTATTTTATTTTCCGCGACCCTAGGAGTTCCGGAGAGCCAGGAGGAGCCGGACCACTACGACAACTGCTCTGACGAAGACGAAGACTTTTGCCCAGGTTCACGCCCAACCAAGCTTTGAAATACCTATTAGACATGCAACTAGTATGCTAGCGCTTTACTTTACTCGCATGGTAAACCTGCACTGCCTTTGATAATATCCTGTTACCTTGCTACCTACTACTCACTTTATGAAATATGCTATGCTATGCATGTGTTGGGATGGTTGTGAATTGATCCTCTTGGCGTGAGTTGTGGGTGGTATGGGAGGTGTAGTGCAGCTAGGCGGTGTAAGCGAGTAATAACAACTCGATCGTTTGATCGGGGTGCTTGGGGACCGCACTCGGGCAGCCCTACAGAGTACCTGTTGCGGGTACATGGTTCTTGGATATTGGTTGCTTGATGAGTTTGGGCGGCTATACCTGTTATGGGTGCCGATTGCGGACCGTTGCGGCGGATCGCTTATGACGCTGATACTCGCTTTACCGACAATTAAGGACCGAGTCGAGTTCCACCTTTGGACGTGAGAATATCGTGCTCACCATCTACCCAGTATGGGGAGGGTTGCAGCAAGCCTACTCTAGTGCAGCGCCGAGACTGTAGGAGATTCGAGCTTGATATGTGTAAGGGGGACTCGTTGCGGCGTACTCTCCCTGATTTACCATGGCCCCCGACTGGCCCCGGTGGGAAGGTTTCACATCCCTGGGGCAGATATTAGATCAGATGTTTCCCGAGCCCAGGGAGACAGGATTGGCGCCGTTACTGTTTAGGGTCTTTGCTGTGGGTTGTGTCTCAGGTTGGTTGCGGACTAGCCTTGCAGCCCAGATGGATTCCTGGAGTGCCACCTCTGCAGAGTGTAAACTATACGTATAACCGTGTCCACGGTTACGGACGATCCGCTTCTGATAAGTTCCGACTAGCATGGGAATCTGCTTTCTTACCTCATCCTTTGATTTGGGTTATGAGAGGTTGGTCCAGCATGGCTGATGAGACAAGGTGGGGAGGGAGCTCACCGAGTCGACTAGAGAGCGAAAGGTGTTGGTGGAAGATGTTTGCGGGAACCTGCTATGGCAGGACGAGCCCGATGGGAATGTGAGGCTGATGGGTGGATCTGGGGAGTGGATGTGCTTGTGAGGGAAGGAGTTGGTGATGAGATGAATTTGGGTTATTGCTGCTGCTCGCATAAAAAAACCCTGGTTCAAACCTTGATTATTTCTATACCTTAGAATAGGCCACTTTAAAGCTTGCTTCATATTATGGTTGGTGACGTGAACCTGTCCCATTTCCTTGGGGACAGACTTTGGGTTCTCAGGTGAAGACCCCGACCACGAGTTCAACCAGGACGGGTGGTACGATTGAAGGGTGCGCGCTATGCTCAAGGATGCCTGCGGGAAGTGGACCCAGAAGATTTAGCTACCGCTTCGTAGCTGTTTCTTATTGTCGATTTAGCCCAAACGGCTTGTACCAGACCGCTATGTTTTATATATGTCATGTATTGGATCTTTATTCGTTGTATGGATGTGATATTCGGCTGAGATGAGTTCTGTACGAGATAGCTGCTATTCCTGGGACTATCTCGAGGGTACAGGGAGTCGGATTCTCGTCGTTGAGAATTCGGTTCGTTTCAGGTTCTACGCCACAAAGAAGGATAAGACTTACTACTTGCTGCCAGAAGAGGAGGACCCATATAGGACTGCCCACAACAAAAATTGCATTGAAAAGGTTATGTTCTTAACAGCAGTAGCCAAGCCTAGGTACGACAATGAAGGCAATTGCACATTTGATGGCAAGATAGGCATATGGCCTTTTATTAGAAAGGTAGCAGATCCTACACGCTTCATTTCCTAAATTAGTTTGTGTTTTTCTATTTTGAATCTAACATACAATGTATGCCATTCATTGTAGGAACCGGCAAAAAGGAGAAGTGATAACAGGCCTAGGGGCACACTAGTAACCAAGACAATGAAGGTTGATAGAGATACTATATGGTCGTTTATGATAACCAAACTACTGCCAGCTATTGTTGCTTGTTGGCCTAGAGAAGATGCAGGGAAAACAATTTGGATTCAGCAAGACAATGCAAGGACTCATGTTCCGGTTAATGATGAACATTTTGCACGTGCAGTAGCCCAAACCAGCCTTGACATCCGCCTCGTGAACCAACCCCCTAATTCCCCTGATATGAATGTCTTAGATCTGGGGTTCTTTGCTTCTCTTCAGTCACTGACATATACGACTACATCTAGAAATATGGATGAATTAATTACAAATGTTCAGAAGGAGTTTCAGGACTACAATCCAAACAATCTAAGAAATGCTTTTCTAACACTACAAGGTTGTTTGATTGAGGTTATGAAGGCTGGTGGAGGGAATAAGTACAAGATCCCTCACATGAACAAAGATAGATTGGAGGCCATGGAAATTCTTCCTAAATGCCTTAATTGTGACCTTCAACTATATGAGAGTGTGAAGCAGTCCCTGGGTGACTAATTACAGTAGGTGCTTTAGGTTTACAAGACACTCATTTTGCTAGACATGTGTGTATATAGACTCATTTTGTTCATGTGTGTGAGGCCTGAACATGTGTGTATTTAAACTGCTGACACTACTGTGATGTTTAATGTCACTAAACTAGTGTTCACGTATATCATTCAATTGTATTCGCCGTCACTTAATAGAAATCTCAAAATCCATGACCATACAGGCAAATTAGTTATAAAAAAGCATATGCATTTTCTAAAAAGCAAAAGTTCATTAACATATCTAGTGGAAATTGTGCACAAAATTGAACGAAAAGAGACATATTGTGACAAAGAGTAAACTTTAATGCAACAGAAAAATTAATTTAAGTGAAATGAAAGTAATAAAAAAATGCTCTAAAACATATCAAAGTTATTCTCATGCTGTCTGAAGCTGCAGGCGAAAGTAATCAAACATCATCGAGAATAGGTGAAAGCAACATATTCATAAGCACTTCATCATCCACATAAACACTACAACATCCTACATAAACACTCCAGCAACCCACATAAGCTATACATCACACCATAGAAGCTACGACATCCCTTTACAACATCCCTCAAAAGCACTTTGTCATCCCACAGAAGCTATACATTATCCCCCAAAAGCTCTACAAGATCCCACAAAAGCACTTCCCAATTGTACTGAAGCACTCATCATCCCATGAAATACAGTACATCCTCCCACATAAACATACAGCATGAGAACTAGTCGGATTTGAAGAAGGCAGGCACCATAACCTTGTACATGCTCGTGAAGACGCCATGGTATACTGGTTCGATGCCAGCAAGCACCATATCCAGTCGTGCTTGCACCTCCGAGGCGAGCTCCATGCTCGAAGCCCCGTCCGTGAGCACCTCCATGCCCAGACCTCGGTCCGCAGCTACCTCCCTGCCCGGACCCCGATCCGCGGCCACCACCACAGTAGGACCCACGCCCACGGGCACCTCCACGGCAGCTGCCCCCTTTGCGGCCACATCCTCCACCTCCAAGCTGGCGTCTTCATCCTCCGAGTCGGGGACGTAAACCTCGCCATTGCTGTTGATGCGCAAGCCAGCGCGCTCGATGCGATGACCGCGCACACGGATCCAGTTTTCTCCCTCTTCGATCCGACCTCCGGGCCCTTCGATTCGGCCTCCACGCGCACCTAGCTTCCTGATGCCGCCCCCGCTCATCTTCCCGGCGGCGCTGCTGCCTCCCAGCTTCCTTCCTCCACGGATTTGGGCATGGAACCGGCGGATCCCGAGGCCTCCTGGCTTCTCGGCTCCATGGGACCTGCCACAGTCGCGTCCACCCATGGGGCGCAGGTGTGGATCAAGGTGGGGAAGAGAGACCTTCGGTAGAGGAAGTGGAAGATTTAGATGGGGAATAGAAAGTGCCGTAGACTGGTGGACTCCTTCCTTTGGTGGGGGGCAGCGGCAGAGCAAAAGAATGGGTAGTTTTTTTTTTGGAAATAAAGAATGGGCAGTAGGCAGAACTATCGAGATAAAGGAAGCTACGGTGATTTTTTTAGGGGTGATTTTTGTGTGGGCTCCATATATCGTGGGTCCCATACTAATGATGTATGCTAGAATTGCATTCTTTGTTGGACAAATTTTGAACCTTAGAATTGCATTCTTTCACGGACGGGAGGGAGTAGTTTTTTCGTCCAGCAGTAATGGCTTCACTAACCCTGCCTGATTGGACCAGGTAATATAATGGATGCATGCATTTGCCCCCATGACACACCTTCTACCGACGATCAACCGGAATGGCAGGGTCTAATCGTTGCACTAGTGCTAAATATAGATCACAAATCATTGGGCCCAAAAGGATCCGTACATTACATATGCAAGAAGTACGTGGCTAAAATAATCGAGCAGCAGGCATCAGATAGGGAGCAAAGCAAGAGATGGTGGCTAACTGGCGACATGGCGGTGTTGGGGTCTCCTCCATCCTCCAACGAACACCCTGGTCACCTGACACTGATAGAGCTGCTAGGCGCTCGAGAGGCCGTGGACCCCATGTGCCAGTCAGATCAACATCGCTGGGCCAGCCCTCCGTAAACCATGATCGAAGCTGCTTTTTTAATCGCGACGCTGTCAGCTTGATCTGATGGGCGCAGTGCATTCACAAATGCAGGCATGCCTGGATGAAGCATTCACGGTGTTGGCAGTTGGTCTTGGGGCTCTGATTTTCTCGCTGCACGTGTGGCTCACGTGAGCTTCCTGCTTTGCTCCGCTTTACTGGGTTCAGGACTGGGCAGAAAATTATTCAGAGATCTAGCCGATTGGATCTCCATCCCCATCTATTTCATGCCTCTTTTCTAATTATTTATTTAATTTTCTTTTTTGTTGGGTTAGAGCAGACGACTGTGACAGTGTTACTCATGGGGAGCTCTGTACATGTCGTTAACCTAATCCTTTTTCTCTGTTTTGCTTCAGGACTTCAGGCAGGAGTGTCGTCTTGGCTAAAGACAGGTGGGCAAATTTGTCAGCTCAAAGTCACAGACTGTATACAACAACAAAGTATAGCAGATACCAGTACAACAATCATACAATACCGGAAAATACTAATAGTAGATCTCAAGATCGCATCTCGCGGTGAGCTCTGAGCGCGCATATTCTAAAACGAGAAATACAGGCCCAAACAGGAACCTAAATACTACAGTACTCCCCTACAGGTTTGCGCGTACAAACACACACACACAAAAAAGGAAAAAGATTCCATGACTCCATGGACAAGGAACATGGTTACATTTACATGGCCAGGTAGACCGAGTTTAATCTGCAGCCAAATGCTGAAGACATGTCGAGCTGTGAGGTTCAGGGATCTGTCGCCCTGAGCAGGCGAGCAGGAAGGATCGAGCTCCCCGGATGCTGATGACTTGTGGATCCAAGATGGCTGCCTACCCACCTGCCGATGTCACTCCCGTGTCTTCCACACCTGACACATCTCACGTCTCAGGTAGTCGGGTGTTGGGTCGATGGATGGAAGAGTGGAGCCAGATTAGACCACCGTCATGGTTATTTTATTTCTTTCGGATTCATTTTTTCTTTCAGATGTGTATATCAATTTGCTCCACCAGTAGTTCACCCATAAAGGTCATCTTCTTTCTCATCGGAATGGGTTCAGGCAGGAGTCAGGAGCTGGGTTCACACAATTTGCTCCTAGCATAGCATGTCTCACGTGCAGCAAATGACGGTGCGGGTGCAGCTCACTCGCACAATCAGAAAAAAAGAGGGGAGAAAGAAAGAAAGAAACGACGCGTCCGTCCCTGCGCGCTTGCACACGCAACCCCCGTGAGCGTCCAGTAGCCGCGGTCTACTAGTGTACTGTGTACGCGAGACACAGCCAACCAAATGATTGGCGGTGGTGCCACGGCGAAGGCAGGGTGGGCCGCGCGCCGCGGATTCGAGCTCGAGGCCGAGGCGACCCGGCCGACGGCCTCCCGGGACGGGACGCGCGGCGCGGCGCCGCGGGCCGCGGCCTTTCCTTTGCTTCGCACCCAGGTGCACTGCACGATGGATTCGGATGGGCCCTCGGCCTCGGCAACGGGCGGGCCCACGATTCCTCGACTGTTCGGATCGGACGCAGGAATCCGCATCTCGGTTCGGTATAAGCAATAGCATCCTCTCCCTCTCCGGCTCGTTCGTACCAAAATCCTAGTGCATGAACTTCCAAAAATCGCAACAGAGAGAGAGAAAAAACAAGCAAGGCTTTCGGTTTGTCATCGTCAACATGAGGGGTTCTCGGCCGCTCTGCCCAAGAAAGCTTCCATTAAGGCTTGTTTAGATCCCAAAAGAACTCCCAAATTTACTATGCAAAAAGAATATTTCTCGTCACCTCAAAATGTCATAACATGTATGGAGTACTAAATGTAGATGAAATCAAAAACTAATTACACGGTTTTATTGTTCTCTGTGAGACGAACATTTTAAGCTTAATTAATTAATTTTTGGACAATTTTTCACAAATACAAACAAAATGCTACAGTGACGCAATGATTACGAAGTGACGTCAAACTCCCAAATTCGATCACCCAATTTCGACATCTAAACAAGGCCTAAAGAAGAAACGTAGTTAGTCAACTCCGTGAGCTGCACTGCGCACGGACGACTTGGTTTAACAAAGCGCGCATCCCGTCCTCGTGCTGGCATTTTTAAAGCGCAGCCAACCCAACCGAGCTCGCCCGCAACCGGGACTCCGGGAGAGCCAGCTAGCAGCGCCGGTGGAGAGCCATTGACTAGCACGACTACAGAAAAATTAGGCCACGTCCCTAGCAACCAGCCTAGCGCTAATAGCAACCGTTTGCCAAGAGTAGACTGACAGGGCTTTGTCCTTAGATCAGTCTTAGTGCAGGTTTTATGGACAATAAATTAACTGTCATATCAGTATTTTTGATGATTTGGCTATATATTAATGAAGAGAGAGATTAAATAAGTTTCATGGTGATGAAACTCCATGTACACTGTTATCTAGACAGCTTGTGTCTTGTATGTGACCTAGGAAACAACAATTGATGAAACTATGCATTGAGATGGATGTGTTGCATCCTAGTTTCAAACACTTTTAGATGATACGTCACTCTAAGTAATTGTGTCCACAAAACTTTCATTGAGACGGATCTTATACCCACGATTAGAAAAGACCTTTTTTAATCATCGTCTTCAAAGGAAAAGAAAATGAAAGGAAAGGCGTTTTGAATTGGAAAATAAACAAAAGAGACAAGGTGCTTTCTTTTTTTTGTTCCCAGTTTTTTTGTTCTCGGTGTACGGAGCACGTCGCGACGGTGAAGTGATGCCCCGATGACGAAGCCGCGCATGTCGGCGCTCCCTCCGTTGCTTCCGGCGCCGGCGCGGGGGGCCGTGCGGTTGCCTGGTCGTAATCCGCTTGGCGAGGCCGGTACGCTTCGGTCGGTCGGTTCGCGCGGACGGGACGTTCCCCCGCGCCGGAGCCGATGCGGCGCGTGCAAGGCCACGGCCTCGCCTCACCGGCCGTCGTTCTGCCCCGTCGCCCGGCTGCATGACGTCGTCGCGGGACGGGCATGGCTCCTGCTGTTTCTTGGCTCTCCAGTTCCTTAGTAATAAACAAAAAATAAAACTTATCGAAGGAAAATGGAACTGCGCCGGGAGAAAGAATGAAAAAAAATCCGAGCGAGACTTTTCGTTGTTAGAGCACTTATCTAAGTGAGTTGCTATATCTAAAAACACTCTAAAACACTGATAGTTTGTTATTTTAGACTATTATCTAAATTTCTCTCTTTTGACCTAAATATACTAATCAAAATGTTAGATTGATATAGTTTCTTCACTTATGTATATACTGCTGGAGAAGATAACTTTTGGTTGCATAAATTTTTCTCTCTCTTATATTTAAAAATATTTTTAAGTCATCAGACATACATATGCGGGGGGACGCTCTCAGCGAGCGGCGAGCGATCGGTCTGTTGCGCTGCGCGTGGGGAACGGAGAATTGGAGATGCGTCAAATCGGAAAGCATGGAAACAAACACGCTGGCGCGGAGAGGAACAGGGAGTGAGATGCATCAACCAATCAGAGCCCTGCAACCGCAAAGCATCGGGTGCAGTGCAGTGGGGAAGCGAGCGAAGGGAATCCCATCGCTGCCCCCCACCCCTCGCAGTCGATCCATGCTTTCCGGATAGCGTCAAAAACCCTTTGCTTGCTGCCGAAAACAGCCTGCGCGGAGTTGCTTAAAATGGTCACGGGCACGCAAGTTGGTCCTCTACCGCGCTGCTCTCCGCCCGGCGCAGCCAACAACAAACATACTCAGGTGACCTGACCCAATGGGGGGGCGTGGGGCCTACGTGGTTAAGCTTGCTTTGAAGCCATCCACCGGCTGCTGCCCTTTGCTTTTGTTGTTAGATAATATAAAGCCATTTGTGCTAAAAAGGGTCGGAAGCTTTTTTCTTTACCTTTTTTCTTTTTTAGTTGTTTGGTCATTTTGCTACTTTTACACACAAGATTTCTATAAGGTTTTGCTACAAGTTATGCGTGCTATTTGCTCCACCCTATCGTTCGGAACGAGTTTGTTTATAAACTCTAGCTTATCTCGGTACTATTTTTTAAGCGTCGTCTACTTCTCGAGCTGTGTTATCTATTATTTAGAAATATGTATATCTTTTTTAAAATTTCTATACATTTCTAACTTCACCAAATTTAGGTGCAATATTACGCAAAATAAATTAGGCAACACTCCCACGTCTTGAAGGGGCTTATGCCCCACCCCAATACTTGACTACTCTCTTTGTCTATGAATATAAGCATTTCTACAAACTTTACTCCCAAGTGGTAGTTACTCATAGAGAAATTTGTGTATTTAGCCAATCAAAATACTTATGTTTGTTATAAACAGTGTAATATCTATTAGTGATATAAAACTCAAAAGGTGACTATAGCTAATGTGGTTAGGAGTGTTGTTTATTGTTTAATGAGTGATAGAATGTACTTTGTTTTTGTTTGTTAGTTTGTCCTACAATTGTTAGAAATGTATATATTTATGGATGGAGGGAGTAGATTTGTCCATAGACCAAAGGATCAAAAATATTTATGCGGTACACAAGCATAAAAAAATAGAGCGGAGACATGCTAATTATGTGTAGGAGGTTTATTGGAGCCTCATGATCTAGTTTCATGTAGGTGATGAAGCAATCCCAAGTGTGCATCCCTAGAGTCATCGTGCATCATCTAAGCTGTGGTGATTAAAGACCATCTAGCTGTAGCACTTCGAGATCAGGCCGGTTAGGCATGCCAATAGATAGAAACGAGAATTAACCAGTGGCTAGAAAGTGGTAGCAGGTGGACACCATATGCTCGAGGTCTCAGGAATACCAACATAGAAGAGGCAATTAGAGCGGTCAAAACAGGGAGTATTTAAGTTTTACTATGGCATACAATCTTGAAGAAGACTTACCCTTTCGGTACGTAGTCACTTCAGTTGACCTCAACGCACGAAACATTTAGGAGAGAATCTAATCCCTAAGCATTCTTATAACTTGGGGGCTATTCTTGCCTCTAGCCTCTAATGTGGGAGAGTTTTCAAAGCTATTCTTTTGGCAATATATGATACGACGCACTTTTTTGCCTTTTGTCCGTTTACTTTTTTTTTGAAACGAATCGACAGGAGAGCTGCCAATTATATTAAAAAGAAGAAACTCCCTAAAGGAAGAGTTGTACATATTTACAACTTATACACACCACACACTAAGCTCAAAGAAAAACTTATCTTCCTCCAGTGAGGGTACATAAGTGCTTTGCTCCTCACATCGTCTAGTAGTTTACCTCTTCTCGGAGTTTGGAGAAGATTCGCGTGCTCGCTGTCTCCTTCCGGTAAAAAATTCTCGCATTACGCTTCTTCCAGATTACCCAATTGGTTAGCATTATTAGCGAACACAATCCTTTTCTCGAGTTGCAGATTGTTTTCGCTAGTTGGGTCCACCATTTATGCAACGACTCTGCTGGAGGCCATTATCCCGGATGGATACCTGGGATATGTAACCAGCCTGAGATGCCTTTTGTCCGTTTACACGAGAGTTCTACGTGATAAAACTAAACATTACTAGTTTAGTTTCAAAAAATTCTCTCTCCAAACTTCACTATTCACCTATCACATTAAATCATATCAAATCTCTCTCTTCATGCATGAAGCATTAAATGTAGGTAAATAAAAAAAATTAATTGTATAGTTTTGATGTACACGACGAGACGAATCTTTTGAGCCTAGTTAGGTCATGGTAGGACAATGTTTAACACAAACAAACGAAAAGTGTTACTATACGCTATAATGTTCGATGTGACTTTTCTACCAACTTTTCACAACATTTTTTTCGGAACTAAACACCCCATGGTGAACTCCACGTCAAATCCACGTGACGCTATCTAAAAAAGAAAACGAAACCTTCTGCCATACTATGCATTTTGCCTTTATTCCCTTGCAAATTCACGGGCAGCGTGGGTGTTTAAATATATGGACTTCATGTGTCTGCGACTGGACATTTTTTTTTCACCCATCACCATCCCCCTCATTTTTTTCTTCCAAAATCTACACATGATGCAGATCTTATACGGGACACTAATTTCCACAAAATCCATCAATCATTTCTCAACCTGCAGCTCAGCAGCTGACATTATGGGAACAAACGTAACGGAGTGCAGCGGAGACCCTTTTTACGCTGAAATGTCAACGAGGGGCAGATCCGTAATCTCGGCCCCGGGCGGTCACTCCAAGCGAAAGCATCGGCGCAGCGAGCCAGCGACCCGTGGACCATGCCCCGGCGGCATCGTCTTCTCCCAGGAGCCGAGGGCAGTCTCGTCATTTCCGCCCTCCGCCTTCCTCCACCGAGCTGGCCGCGCGAGCGATCGCCGAGAGCTCCCACTCCCACACATATAAAATTTGCTCCACGCACACGCACACAGTCGCCACCCCCTCCCAATCCGTAAAAGCAGAGCGGAGGCCCCCCCAAAGCCACCACCACCGCTAGCTTCTTCTTCTTGGTTTTGCTGCTGCCGCTGCCCTCGCCCTTTTCCTTCCCTTCTTCCGTCGCCGTACAAAAGCTGTGGATAGGGAGAGAGATAGGGGGCTAGTAGGCTGGGGAGGAGGTGGAGAGAGATCGAGCGCGAAAAGTGATTTGGCGCTGTGTTCGTCGGCTGGAAAGTTCTGTTTTTTTTTGTTTTTTTTTCTGTGCGTCTCGGGGTTCGCTGGATTGGTTGGGGTTGATTCGCTGGGGGTTTGTGTTGCTGGCTCCTGTGCGTGCGGGTGCGGCGTCCATGGCGGGGAGGCGGCGGCGGTAGTGGGCGTGTGCCTCTTGTGGTTTGTGAGGGAGAATTGGTGCTCGGGTAGGGGAGGAAGAGGTGATTGGGGGAGGGGAGAGAGACAGCCGGTGAGGTGTGATGTATGGCTCGCCGGTGTCCAAGGATCTGAACCTGCCGGTGCAGCCGCCGATGACTTCCTCCGGGCTGCTGCGGTACAGATCGGCGCCGAGCACGCTGCTCGGCGAGGTCTGCGAGGACTTCCTCCAGCCCGGCCCGCGCGCCGGCAGCCCCGACGCCGGCGCCGACAACGTCTTCTCCAGGTTCCTGGCCGACCACCAGATCAGGGACAAGCCGCCAGCGCCGGCGCCGCATGCCCCCGCCGCGGCGCAGTTCCCGGACACGGCCGCCATGGCCTCCCAGCAGCAGCAACAGATGATGTTCCACTCCCAGCAGCATCAGCATCAGCATCATCAGCCGCAGCAGCAGCAGATGGCGGCCGTCGAGTCCGGGCTCTACCGCACCGTCAGCTCCGGCATGGAGGTCCCCACGGCCGGCGCCAGCAGCCTGATCCGGCAGAGCAGCTCCCCGGCCGGGTTCCTCAATCATTTGAACATGGACAACGGTTGGTCCCTCCCTTCCTTAATCCTTCCTTCTTTTGGTACTCCCATAGTTACCACTCCTGCCATGCTCTCGCTTCGCTTCCCCGCGGCCGCAATTATTGCCAGCTCTGTTCTTGGCGAGTTCTTGTTGGAAGAGGACATTTCTATTTCCGGAACTGAGAGAGTCCCTACGCGGCTTTGATGAAATCATCTCATCAGGGTACGGGGGCATGCTTCGTGCCGGCATGGGCGTCGGCTTCAGGAACGGCGCCACCGCGGCCGACTCCCCCTCCGGCGGCGGCAGGCTCAAGGGGCAGCTCAGCTTCTCGTCGCGGCAGGGCTCGCTGATGTCGCAGATCTCGGAGATGGGCAGCGAGGAGCTCGGGGGAAGCAGCCCCGAGGGCGGCGGCGGCGGCGGCGGCGGCAGCCGGGGATACATCCCCGGGTACCCGATGAGCTCCGGGTGGGAAGACTCGTCGTCGCTCATGTCGGAGAACCTGTCCGGGATGAAACGCCCCCGGGACTCGTCGGAACCCGGCCAGGTTCGTCTCCGGCCGCCGCCGTCAACTGTTCTATCGCCGCCTCCATTTCTCCTAGCACAGGCATGGCGATGAACTGACCGTGGTTGATTGATCATCGGTGGGTGCAGAACGGCCTGCAGCCGCAGTTCAGCCTGCCCAAAACCTCGTCGGAGATGGCGGCCATCGAGAAGTTCCTCCAGTTCCAGGACGCCGTGCCCTGCAAGATCCGCGCCAAGCGCGGCTGCGCCACGCACCCCCGCAGCATCGCCGAGCGGGTGAGCTACCCAACCGAATTGAATCAAATCATCTCAGCATATCCCCCATTGAGCGATTGGCTGATGCCTCGATCTTATTATTATTGACCAATGGGCATCCAGGTGCGGAGGACAAAGATCAGCGCGCGAATCAGGAAGCTCCAGGAGCTCGTGCCCAACATGGACAAGGTACTACACTACTACTGACCTCACTGCGCATCCTGTAGCCCCTGACCTCTGCTGCACCAATCGTCTCATCTTCCCCAATTGGAAGTAGGCAGATAGCTAGATCAGGCTCGTATATGGCTCGCAAATCTGCCATCCGAGGACCACCCTCCCCTCCCAGAATTGACCGGTGTACTTGCTTTCCTTCCCTGCAGCAAACCAACACTTCAGACATGCTGGATTTGGCCGTCGACTACATCAAGGATCTCCAGAAGCAGGTCAAGGTACGATCGCTTGTCACCGGATTACCCCCATGATTAGCTTACTAGTTGCCAAGGTCAACTTGCCATCGCCAGTGACGTCCAAATCAAAGAAGCCGAACTGCCTTGTGGCTGACGGCGAGGGTTACCTGTAAAAATTGCCTTTTTACCAATCTTATTATCTGAACTACACGACCCAAAAACTGAGCTTTGACAGTGATATGTTGATCCACTGAAGGTGCTGAACGAGAGCCGCGCCAGCTGCACCTGCTCGGCGAGCAAGCACCAGCAGTTCTCCGGCTGAAGCTCCAGGCTCCTTTCCTTCGGCCTCAGGACACAACATCATTTTGGGTTGTAACAAAGTTGTAGCTCTCGTCATTTCTCGGGTGTTCGAGTAGAGGCAGCTGGACAGTGAGCAGGGTGTTTGAGCTTGAGCACAGGGCCGGGGCGCGTACTGGAGCAGTGGCATCATCAAGTATTCAGGCGATGTGATTTCGGGGGAGAGGGATAATTGTATAGTACTTAGTTTTCGCTGTAACTTCTGCTATATATACCATCCTGCACGCCCCATGTCCATTGCATTTCCATAGAAACTTACTGCACCACTAGTGTGTTTGCACTGTTATTAGCAGCAGCTGTAGGATGTAGCGCCATCATTTTTTACCCGGTTGCAACACCAACCCTGCTCTCATCCCCAATAAATTCTCGCGCTGCATTGGCGCTGTACCTTGCTTGCAGGTGCAGGACCATGCCCATGCATGCTCCAGAGGTGTCTTTTGCTCTTTATATCACTCTGAAACCGGAACGATGGCTGGCGACGGGACCCAGCAGAAGAAGGTTCAGTGTACGCGGGCGGTTTATTTTCCAGTGAACGGTCACTGTCCCTTCATCTGATCTGATCTAGCCTAGCTGCGCCTCCAGGACGCGTCACTTGTTCTCATCTCGAAGCGAAGCGAGAGACCTGAAACCAGTGGGCGCCGTGGGAACTCCGAGCATTTGGGGGGCCGTGCTTTTTTCTCTGTTTGTTTCAGACGCTTGTGCGTGTGATCCCGTTTCTGGCATTCACGGCGGGAGGAGAAAACGGAGGGGAAAAGGCTGATGGAGGCGTGTGGGGAGAAGAGGGGGATGGGCGTCAATTCGTGAAAGCTGCAGGTATCTGGCTCATCGCACACGGTCACGGGGTGACGAAAAATATTTGCTTCGTTTCGTGAGTGAAGAAGATAAGGTCGGCGAGCAGAGGAAAACATACCGCAAGGTCAGCCAGACAAAAAGGCATCCGGTTTCTTCCGCTCACGTTCTCACGAGAAAACGCTAAAAGTAACCTGCTACAATCATATTATAAGAATTAGGGGGTGTTTGGTTTCACGGACTAAAACTAAAACGGACTAAAATTAGTCTCAAAACGGACTAAAAATCCAAACCCTTGGGACTAAAACTCTTTAGCTCCACGAGAGGAGCTTATAGGAATAAAACCACCACTTTTCTCTTGGATGCCCCTCTCCCCACCCGCCGGCCCAATGGTCTTTACACAAGCCATTAAAGCAACTTTAGCCCCTTTTAGTTCAGGGATCCAAACAGCAATTTTAGTCCCTAAGGGACTAATTTAGTCCCTAGAAACCAAACAAGCCCAATCTTATACTAAGTCATAACTACACATGTAGTATCCTTTATCAGGTTTGAAATGGTAGATTTCATAATGTGTTGAAAGGGTGTATCTTGGTCAGTGATATACAATCATCGTGAAACCTTTAAAACTTTTCTCGTCAGAACATTATTGTGGTATTTTGGAACACGAGTGGTACATACGCGTCCATGTAGTATGTAGTACCTGGTAGGGTTGGGTTGGGTAGGCCGGAGTAGGATGATATCTGCCTTTACGGGATACTTTCTTGACGCGCACGCGAGTACCTGGATGGACGATGCCGCCCCTCCCTCCCTCGTCGGAACGCGGGCGCGTGCGTGGTCCGGTGGTCCCCCGGCCGGCCGTGCGGACGCGCCGTTTTCCCAGACGAAACGGATCCGCCTCGCGTCTGCGTCAGCGGCGGCGCGGCCGGGATCGCGGCCGTCGGATCGGGCCGTGGGGGAAGGGGATCCCGTCAGTTCCGTGCGTGGGCGGCGGGTGGCGGCCGGCGAAAGCGACGCGGCTCTGCTCTGCACATATTCACTGCCGCCGCCGCCGTCGCGGGGAGGGGGCCTCTCCTCTCCTGCGGCAGCGGCAGGGAGCGTGTGGTGGGCGGCCGTTTTGGCGGCGCTGTCGCGCGCCGCGAGAAAGTTTCTTTTCGCGGCGCGTGTCACGGTTGCTAGAGGCCGGTGGTTCTCCGGGACAAGCAGAGCTAGCATACGTTGTTCCAGAACAGTTGTACTGCTGTGCCCGGCCCTGTCACACTTCACGAGATCTGGCCTTCTTTAGTTCATTTAGACCCTGTTTGGAAGAAAGGATTGCAAAACACAGGAATTGGAAAAAACATTGGAACGAGAGGAAGTGAAAAGTGAAAAACTATGGGATTCCAAAACATGAGAATGTAAGATTTGAGCTGTTTGTATCGCAGGAAGTAATTTGAATTTTTCACATCTTCCAATGAAGAAAGTAGCCGTTGCTTGCTTCTAGATTCCTTGTTGGAGAGCGAGCGCGAGAGAAGATTCATTCCCTTGGGTCGGACTGGATGTTTTGTTTCCTATGTTTTGTGTGTAGGCGATTTCCTTTCCTCCGGACGGCAGGCTACGTTCCCTCGTTCCAAACGCGTTGGCCTCGTTCCTTTCCTCCGGAACGGTTTCCTCAAAATTCCTGTGCCGTCCCCTCGTTCCAAACGAGGCCTTAGGGTGCAAATTTAGCATTTTATTATAAATGCAGGTATCATTTTGTTTGTATTTGTGAATAATTGTCCAAACATGGATTAATTAAACTCAAAATATTCGTCTCACAAAGTACAACAAAACTATGCAATTAGTTTTTGATTTTATCTACATTTTGTACTACATGCATGTGCCGACATTTTGATGTGATAGAAATCTTCTTTCACATAGTGGAATTTGGGGTGAAATTTGGGAACTAAACATGGCCTAGGTCTTGACATCCAATTTCATCCTAGAGTGCTGTAGTACATGTGACCATGTTTATCCCCTCACAATTTACACAAGTTGTGACCTAAAAGTCACTAGCAACAAAGTATTTATTCTGATATATGTAAAAATAAATTGATATAACCTGGACTATATAAGTCTATAAGGTACTCCCTCCGTTTTAAATTATAAGTCGTTTGATTTTTTTTACCACAAGTTTGACCGCTTGTTTTATTCAAAATTTTGTAGAAATTATTATATTTTTATGGTGGCTTGCTTTATTAATAAATATTTTTAAAAAATGACTTAAATTTGACTATATTTACACAAATTTTTTGAATAAAACCGGCGGTCATACTTGTGGTAAAAAAGTCAAACGATCCATAATTTGAAACAGAGGTAGTAGACTATATGTCAAAATGTTTGGATCAAACTTTACAGACTACATAACATTATAGATGAGCTGCCTTATACATGTTTCGAAGGAAAAACAAACTTTGCCTTACATGTTATTCCGTAGGTGAGGTACTTTAAAGGGTCAATCAATTACTATTTCAACCGCAATGGAATGACCGGATCGATATTCACACCAGACACCTCTACATGTGTACAGTAGAAGCTAATTTGGTGTTTTGGGAAGGAGGAGGTCTGAGATTCCAACTGCAATAATAAAAATGATTGGATAGACATTCACACGGTGCACATCTAGCTACATATATCGTAGAGGCTTTGGAGTGGACTGAATTTTCACCTTTCTCTTCACGTGAAAGAGCACAACAACACTGTTGGCTTTAGAGGTAGGAAAATGACAACAACACTGTTGGCTTTAGAGGTAGGAAAACGACAGAGGTGGTGGGAAAATACAAGGTAAGAGAGACGGAGGTACTTGCCGTGTGACGGTGAAAGGAAGCTGAATTGATCAGGGTCGGCCAAGCGCCTGTTCACCGTTTGGACGATCTCCGGTGTCCTTTTCCAGTGTCCTGTCCCCGCTGCGAGTACGTAAACTCTCCGTTGCCATCCCTGCCCCGGTGCAACGCATCCAGGCCATTGCCCCGGCTCGTTTTCACTGGATCCGTGGACCGGGAGCTATCATTGCCGGCCGTAAACCCCTAGACTTCAAGATTTCCAGCCAGGCTAGATGCTAAGCTAGGCAGAAGTCAAAGGTCACCAGAGACTTACTACAGAGACCATGATGGCTGGATGATGAAATAAACAGCCAGGTCAACCCGTGCATTTTGTCAACCACATATACAAATGTCAACCCCGTATATAAATGCCGGCGGTGGCGGTAGCTCGCCCGCCGGACGATGTCAACGGCGGCGACCCTTCACACCGGGATTTGGGTTTGGGGGTGAGCCGGCCGGAAGGTTTTGGGACGGCGCCTCGCCGGTCGATCTCGGCAGGTACACGTACATTCGCCCTGGCAGAAATCAAATTGCTCAGCGGCGTACGCCCCGGTACCGGGCACGATCTTGCGACTTTGGGAATAACACACGGTGCACTATGAGTTTGGTAGAAGAAATGCCCTCTGATTCTACTGCTCTCTGCTGTACTGGTAGCCCGTACCAGCTCTTCCCGTACGTTGAAAACCAATGCAAAATTAGCCAAAAGGCGTTTCCTTTCTGAATCCTACACGAAGGGAAAAGAGAGAGAGAGAGGGAGAGAGAGAGAGAGAGTGCTCCTGGGCCAGTCGGCCGTGTTGCGAGATGCCCGAGATCGATATCCCGGCGGCGACGCGGCATCCATGACCCCCGGCAAATAAAAGCGAAAGGCGAGGCCGGCCAAGTGCGCGGCGACTCCGACCCAGACCCAACGTGTCCGTAGCCACGCGCAGGTCGGGGCGTCCGGCGTTCGAGATGATGGCACGGGGTAGTGGAGTCGGCAATGAGCTCCGCCTGGCGCCTTTGCGTCGGTCGTCGTCCACTGTGCATGTGATCGTGGACGCCAGGGCCAGGGCACCAGCATCAGTGCATCACCATCACCTCGGGTCGAAAAGGCTAAGCCCCTTTTTTTACTTTCACGGACCGTCCGTGTAGTGTAGGTGCCCGAACGGGGCTTTGGGGCCATGGCGATTGGCCAATCCCGATCCAGCCCCTTGCCTACTCCGTAGTTAATAATCAATCAATGGCTGGTGATCAGTGCCGGGACACGAGACATAAGTGCCGCGTGCAGTATCGCAGCGCAGGACCACGCGGGCACGGACGGATCCAGCCATCCAGGGTGAGCGAGTGAGTGAGTAGTGCAGTGCAGCACATCATGCAGATGCAGCAGGCCGGTGGCGCAGAGGGGGGATGGAGGCGGCGGCAGGCGTTCCATACCGGGGCACGATTGGACGGACGGGAAGACGCTAGAAGCCTCTCCCTCCGATTGGATACGGTTCGGGCACTGATGAGCGATGGCCAAGTGCAGCGCACCTGGCACCCGCGGCTTGGTGGCGGTGCCCCCGGTTTTGGGAGGCCGGGCTGTGCGGACGTGGACGTGGCCACGGCTGCCTTCTCCGCGCTGGAGAAACCGCGGGTCGGGTCGGGTGTGGGGGCAGTTCCGGGGGGAAAAAAGAAAGATTGGATGCGAACGGAATCGAAGCGATCCGAACGGGAGAATGCGGGGCATGGGCGACATGGCGTCATGCTGCGGCTGTGAGGGCTGAGGGGCCCGCTTGATTTATGATGATGAGACGGTCGGAAGGAATGGCAGCCGCCGTGCTCTGCGAAATGGACAAGTTCAAAGTTGTGCGTCGGAAGGGGAAGGGCCCAATGGATTTACGAGGGGCCCGTAGGCCTCGGTGTTGGTTGCACGGGCTACGCAGACCGCATTGGGAGATTTGGTGGGCCGCCTCACTGGCAGGCCTCGAATCCCCGTGATGTCAAGCAACGTGCTATGTGACATAGCATCTTCTCAGCATCCGTAACACGGGGGCTACAGAAGGCAGCGGAGCAGGCCGGAGCTTGGCCGGTCCGGCGGTGGGCCAAGTCTGGGCCCTGTGCGACGGAGATTATGCGATCCAGATTATTCCCGGTTCCTTATTCGCGTGTAACACACTGTCAATCTGGGAGCCGGTTGCATCGGCAGGAAAATGAAGACGTCGATGAACAACTCGTTGCTGAATGTTGGTGGCGCCAAGATGCCTCTGCTTGGACGGAAGTATGGTGTATGGAGACATCAGTGACAGAAAGCTTGCGTTTCATCAACCAACAAATCATCGATGTGCTTCTCTACCTCTACTATCTGTGTCAGCCGGTCTCTGCTTTCGTTCTCTTGGTTCTGCAGGAAAAAAATACAGTTCGCGTCGTGCGCACCCACGCCCGATGCCGCTGATTTGCATCGGGTTCGGCAATCTGTGATGCTTTACGCGCTGATTTACATGGAGCACCCTGCGTTGATCTGCATCTGTATAAATATGTAACCGATGCGATCAATAGAACCATCCCTTACATTCTTTCATGGTATCAGAGGGGGTTACGATCCCCGCTTCCGCAACCCTAGACGCCGCCGGTCCTCACGACCGACGCGGCCTCGCCGTCGCTGGGCCTCGCGCTCGCCGGCCGCACGCGCGCCCCTGCGCCGTGCCTTCCCTCCGTCGCTGGGCCAAGGCTCGCCGGAGTACCACACGTGCGCCGCCACGACGCCGTGCGTTCTGATCGCGCCGCCGACCGATCCATCCGCGCCGGCCGCCGATCCCGTCGCCACGTCGCGCGCCGCCGTGCGTTCTGATCGCGCCGCCGACCGATCCATCCGCGCCGGCCGCCGATCCCGTCGCCACGTCGCGCGCTGCCACGACCGATCCGTCCACGCCGCCACGGCCCGTCCGACGCCGTGAGTTCTGATCGCGCCGCCGACCGATCCATCCGCGCCGGCCACCGATCCCATCGCCACGTCGCGCGCCGCCACGACCGATCCGTCCACGCCGCCACGGTCCGTCCGCGCCGCCGCGACCCGATCCGTACGCCCGCCGCCGGTTTCCTGCCTCTACCCCAACCATGGCGGAGACCGCGACCGAGCGCGCCGCCCGGGAGGCCCAGGAGCAGCGCGACCGGGAGGCGGCCGCCGCTGCCCGCGCCAAGGCCCTCGACGAGTACGAGGCCAAGTACGCCGACGTCCACGCTGCCGCCATCGCTGTCCTCAACATCAAGGTGCTCGTGCCCGTCGTCCTGGATCGTGTCGCCAACAACTACACCCGGTGGCGCGCCCTCTTCCTCGTCGTCTTGGGCAAATATGCCCTCACCGATCACGTCCTCACCGATGTGGTCAACGATGATCGCCCGGCGTGGCTGCAGATGAACTGCACCGTCCTCACGTGGATCTACGGCACCATCAACCCCGACCTGCAGCAGTCCACGATGTTGAAAGAGCCCAACGCGTGGGTCGCATGGGTACATCTGGAGGACGAGTTCCTCGGGCAGCGTGAGTCGCGCGCCCTCTTGCTGTCCGCCGAGTTCCACACCGTCAAGCAAGGCTCCTCCTCCATCACGGACTTCTGCCGACGCCTCGAGACGATGGCCGCCTCTCTTCGCGAGTTTGGCGACCCCGTTGGCGACCGCACCCTCGTCCTCACCCTGCTGCGTGGCCTCAGCGAGAAGTTCCGCCCCATGGTGACGAACATCAAGCTGCGACAGCCGTTCCCCAGCTTCTCGGAGGCGAGAACCCTGCTGCTCCTCGAGGAAATCGACCTCAACGACTTCGCCGGCGACGCCGGCACGTCCTCCAGCAGCACCACGCCGGCCGCGGGCGCACCGACGCTCCTTGCGGCCACGGGCTCCACCAACACCGCCTGGCGCCCCCCTGCCGGCGGACCTGCTCCTCCTGGCCGCAACCAGGGCGGCGCGCCCACCGGCCAAGGGCAACGGCAACCTGGGCGGCCGCTCCGGACGCCGTCGCGGACGCAACAAGCAGCAGCAGCAGGGCGGGCAGCAGCGGCGGCAGGCGCCACACGGGCAACACCAGCGCCCGCCGGCGCAGCACCAGCCCTGGGCGTACTGGCCACCGCCCGCTCCGGGGCCGATGTACAGACCGCCTGCTGCAGGGTACATGGTCGTGCAGCAGCAGCAGCAGGCGCCGCACGGGTACCAGGCCGCTCCACCCGGCTTCGGCCTGCCACCAGGCTTCGGCGCACCATCCGGCTACGGCTACGGGGCGCCTGGCTACCACGTCGCCCCGCCGCCACCACAGCAGCAGCAGCCGTGGACGCCCATGCATGGAGGCAGCTTCGACACGTCCTCGCTCGCCAGCAACTTCAGCACCATGACACTCTCCCCTCCCGGCACGGGCGAATGGTATGCTGACTCGGGCGCTGGCTCCCACATGGTCAACAACGCCGGTATACTCACCACCTCTCACCCTCCCTCGTCATCGCATCCTTCATCTATCATTGTTGGTGATGGGAACTTACTTCCCGTTACTTCCGTTGGATCACACTCTTTTTCGAACACTGGGCGTCCTCTAGTTCTTTCTAATGTTTTAGTTTCTCCAAACATTATTAAGAATCTGATTTCAGTTCGCCGGTTTACTACTGATAATAATTGTTCCATTGAGTTTGATCCCTTCGGCCTTTCTGTGAAGGATCTTCAGACACGGAGCTTGATCGCCAGGTGCAATAGCACGGTAGACCTTTACCCGTTCTTCACGCCATCCAGCACCACTGCCCTCACTGCTGCTGCATCTTCCACCACTCTATGGCATCGTCGTCTCGGTCATATGGGTTATGAGGCTTTGTCCACGCTCATTAGTTCCAATGCTATTCCATGTAATAAGCGCCATGATACTCATATTTGCCACGCTTGTCAGCTTGGTCGCCATGTGCGCCTTCCTTTTAGCATGTCAAACTCTCGTGCCTCGCACGCCTTTGATTTAATCCATTGTGATCTTTGGACATCCCCAATTGTTAGTGTGTCTGGCTACAAATATTATCTTGTTATTTTAGATGACTGCACACACTACACTTGGACGTTTCCTTTACGCCTCAAATCCGACACGTTTGGTGCCATTACTCACTTTTTTTCCTATGTGCGTACGCAGTTCGGCTCCTCCATCAAGGCAGTCCAGTGCGACAACGGCCGTGAATTCGACCATTCTTCGGCCCGCACGTTCTTCCTCACTCATGGAGTCGTTCTTCGCATGTCCTGCCCTTACACTTCACAGCAAAATGGGCGGGCCGAGCGCATTCTTCGCACTATAAATAATATTGTGCGCTCCATTCTTTTTCAGGCTAGTCTTCCTCCCGTTTATTGGGCTGACTCCTTGCACACTGAAACATATCTTCTCAATCGTCACCCCACTAAAACCCTCGACGGCCTCACTCCTTTCTTTTCCCTATATGGCACGCAGCCTACATATGATCACTTACGCGTTTTTGGCTGTGCCTGCTATCCCAACCTATCATCCACAGCTCCGCATAAACTTTCACCTCGATCCACTCTGTGTGTGTTCCTGGGATACTCCACTGATCATAAGGGTTATCGGTGTCTTGATCTTCACACAAACCGTATCATCATCTCTCGCCATGTCACCTTCGATGAGACGGTTTTCCCCTTCGCCGATATGTCCTCTTCCCCCCAGGACCACACCACACTTGAGTTTTTGGATGCTGATGATTCCTCTTCGCCCGATGGCGCAAGAGCTGTGCTTGCAGGTACCCGCCTCCCCGGCGGCATGGATGCTGCTCCGGGGGGTCATACTGACTCTCTGGCCACGGGCGGCCTCGACCCCACCGCCTCGGCCTCGGGCGGCCATGGCCTGGCCTCGGGCGGCCACGGTGCGCCGGCCACGGGCGGCCACGGCCCGGCCACGGGCGGCCACGGCTCCTCTCCAGCTGAGCCGGCCATGGGTGCTGCTGGTGGCCCCGCTTCGACCGCGCCTGGTGCCACTGCCCCTGCGGACGGTCCGTCCCAGGCTGCTACCAGTGGCGCCGGGCGCCCAGCCGGCCGCACCACCGCCACAGTTCCTCTCCAGCAAGCACCTGTCGTCAACGCACACGGCATGCGCACACGCGGCAAGGACGGCATCCGGCAGCCCGTTGACCGTCTCAACCTTCACGCGGCACCGCTGTCCCCTGTGCCTTCCTCAGTCCGTACTGCCCTGACTGACCCCGCATGGCGCCGTGCAATGCAGGATGAGTTTGATGCTCTGCAGGCTAATGACACATGGACCCTGGTGCCTCGACCGTCCGGTGTCAACTTTGTTACTGGGAAATGGGTGTTTCGTCACAAGTTCAAGTCTGATGGCTCTCTGGACCGTTACAAAGCTCGTTGGGTACTCCGCGGCTTCACACAACGTCCAGGTATCGACTATGATGAGACTTTCAACCCAGTGGTCAAACCAGCAACCATCCGCACAGTTCTTACTCTGGCACTCTCTCATTCATGGCCTATTCATCAGCTTGATGTGAAGAATGCATTTCTCCATGGCATCCTGAATGAGACAGTATATTGTGTTCAGCCTGCCGGTTTTGTTGACACCTCCCGCCCAGATTATGTGTGCCGGTTGAACAAGTCACTCTACGGTTTGAAGCAAGCACCCCGAGCCTGGCATCATCGCTTCGCAAGTCATATCACTTCTCTCGGATTTGTTGAGGCGAAGACTGACAGTTCTCTGTTCATATACAGCCGGGGTACTGATGTGGCATTCTTGCTTCTCTATGTTGATGACATTGTTCTTACAGCCTCCTCTACGAGTTTTTTGCAGCGGATCATCCTTGCTCTCCGCCAAGAATTCTCTATGACAGATATGGGGGCTCTTCACCACTTCCTCGGCGTCAGTGTGCAGCGTCAGAGTGACAGCTTGTTCCTCTCCCAGCGTCAGTATATTCTGGACATTCTTGACTGTGCTGGTATGCTTAGATGCAAGCCTTGCAGCACACCTGTGGATACTCATTCCAAGCTTTCTGCCGATGGAGCTGCCGTCACCGACCCCTCCTCCTACCGCAGTATTGCTGGTGCTCTTCAGTATCTCACTTTTACTCGTCCAGATATTGCTTATGCTGTCCAGCAGGTGTGCCTCTACATGCATGACCCCCGGGAGCCTCATCTGTGCGCTATGAAGCGCATTCTTCGCTACCTTCAGGGTACCTTGGATCTTGGTCTTCATCTTCACCGGACCTCACCAGTAGATCTGACTGTCTACACAGATGCAGATTGGGCGGGCTGTCCTGACACGCGCAAGTCCACTTCTGGCTATGCGGTGTTTCTCGGGGACAATCTCATCTCGTGGTCATCTAAACGTCAGCCTACAGTGTCCAGGTCCAGTGCCGAGGCGGAGTATCGAGCTGTGGCAAACGGCGTTGCTGAAGCCTGCTGGTTACGACAACTACTGCAAGAGCTTCATCATCCTCTTCGCCGTGCTACCGTGGTCTATTGTGATAACATCAGTGCTGTTTACCTCTCCAGCAATCCTGTCCAGCACCAGCGGACCAAGCATATTGAGATTGATTTGCAGTTCGTGAGAGAGCGAGTCGCCCTCGGTGAAGCACGCGTCTTGCACGTTCCCACTACGTCTCAGTACGCCGACATCTTCACCAAAGGTCTGTCGACATCAGTCTTCACGGAGTTTAGGTCCAGTCTTAATGTTCGCGGTGCTCCCAGTTAAAACTGTGGGGGAGTGTTAGACTAAGCAATGTGTGGTTGCATGTATTAGACTAGGCACCGTGCGGTTGCATGTGTGTGTCGCGTGTGTGGCTGCATGTGTGCAGAGGTTGTATAAATATGTAACCGATGCGATCAATAGAACCACCCCTTACATTCTTTCAGCATCGAGCCCCTGCGCTGATTTATATGGAGCATCCTGTGAACCAGGAACCCCACGTGGCAGAGGCGCAGGGCGTGGCAGACGCTAAAAACTGCTATGAGCTGCGTTTCTCTCAGCTCTACTCGCTGTTGTAAGAAGTTAACTACTCCTGTGAACAACTTCTCCAGTCTATGGAGGAAAAAAAATGTCGTTGTTCACTATCCAACGACCTTGACAATATGAGAGTTGAGCCAACTCTGAACGCGCAGTATTCTCAATAGTTCATTACATTCACAAAGTTTTCGCATAAGCACAGTTTAACTACTAGTCTACTACTGTTAACAGGCTTCATGGCAGAGCTGCTAAGTTAAAAAAAAAATTCCATCAATCTTTCTTACACATGGCGCTCTTAGAACGCAAGTATGTTACAGATATACTGACATCAACGGTCAAAACGACATTCTGGCATTCCTGTATAGCATTTTGCAACTTAGTAGAGCAAATGCTACTACATCACACTAACAATCAGTCAAAAGAACACTAGAAGCACGCGGTATGCTTTGGAAGCTTGGATCTAGCTGTACCTGCAGAGCACCCTGCATTTCAGCACTCGGTCCTGGACATAGAACCCAGGCATCACCATGAGCTTCACCTGTGACGATGGATGGTTCTGCGCCCGCTGCTTGTCGAACAGCACATCCTCCATGTAAATCTGGTCGAACGCCCTGCTCTCCTCCACCCGCAGTATCGTCAGCGGTGGGCTGAAGGAGAACGCCAGCAGGTGGAGCAGCCAGATGCACTTGGACGCCACGAAGAAGCACTGCAGCAGCTGCTCGGCCCAGGGCCACGACCAGTTCAGGGTGGACACGATGCAGCTCATCTTCTGGTCGCAGAAGCGGCTGAAGTCCTCGCAGTGGTACTTGGTGCCTTTCTTCAGGACCTCGTTCCAGCTCAGGTTGCGCAGGGCCACGAACGAGGCAAAGTTCTCCTGCCGATCCTGCTTGGGGTCGAGGCACTTGGGTGACCCGTTCTTCTGGAACGTGCAGTTCTCAAAGTCTTGGTACATTGCTTGGTTCATCAGAGCTTCAAGGTGATACAGCACTAGTTTTGGGTGCTTGTCGTTGAGCGTAATTTGATAAGGTTGTAGGAGTAAGTTTAGCTTATCTGATAGTCCATTGTCAGCATCTTCGACTTGTTGGATCAGTACCTTGCAGAACTGTTTTATTGAGAGACGGGCCTCAGATACTATCTGCAAAAACCCTTCCACCATAACTTCATGACTGACGGGCAAGGAATTGTCTCTGCTAACACTAACTGATCTAGCTGACCTCTTTGAGTGTGATTGCATGTTCTTTGCGCTTGTCGCTTGTTTTAGAGCCTTCTTCAGTTCCGAACAGTATGCTTCAAGGCTCACTAACTTGGTAGTCAGTTCTCCTAACGATGATTTCATCTCTGATACTTCTTGCATGGCGGCATCCCTATGCTCATTGGCCTCAACAACCTCTTTCTTCAGGGACTCCAGTGAGAAGACACCCCAATCCTTTAGAAGTTGTGACATGTTTTCGCATTCGATGGTGTTTGGCGACATGTCTGATTTCGGCTTCCTCTTCGACTTTGGTAACAGCCAAGAGAGAATATGTGGCCCTTTATGCCTTGCCCGGGAGAAGGCAGCAGGGTGGTAGTTTGACAGCGGTGCTGTGCTATTGAGGTTCTTCATGGACTTGGAATCAGCTTCAGTGTCCCTACTGATAGTCGCAGGCTTGCAGGTATTGCATGTCGTAACAGCCTTTAATTCAGTTAAGTCTGTCATCCGGCTGGCTGACCTGAGCAAACTGTCGGCAGAGAGGGCGGGCTGAAGGAAGGACGGATGGTTTCTGCATGCCATTCTGTTCCGCAGATGCTCGTTTGATGAAGAAAAATGTAGCTCGCTGTTTGACGAAGAGAAGGTGTTGTGATTGTCAAAGTCTGAGAAGGCCACTTCGTCTTCTAGGCCATCATGGTCCAATCCGATGCCACTCCAGTTCTCAGATAGACTCCTGTTATCTTGGCGAATGTAGTTCATGCCACCCAAGGGCTCTTCGTCATAAGTCTGAGAGAATTCACCAAGCAACTTACAGTTAGAAGATGAACTGGAATGGAAACTACAGAAGCATGAAGCAAAACGAGCATGGTCCATTGGAAAATGTGGTGCCAGCAGGCAACACGTTTAACACAACCATTTAATGTTTCAGACTTTCAGTGGACACATGCTAGTACCATGCTGATCAGTTGATTCTACACAGCGGTTTGGATTACAGGGGATCCTAAATAAATAAATAAATTTTCATCAAAAAATAAAAATATAAATATAAATAAATAAAGGTGGCATTTTGCTGTTTCCATCGACAAAACCTTATTTGATGTCCCAAGTAAAGTCGTTGCCACTTGGTAGAGAAACAATATTTTCAGCCAATGTAACAGCTTAAATAAAGTTCGGTTTAATGTAGAGGAAATGGCTAAGACCAGTCCCAACCCAAAACATTAGATATAGTTTCCATAGTCCTCACATCGTCAAGAAACTAGCTGTAGACACTGTTCTTCCGATGCAAACACCACTCTTCCGCACTTAAATTTAATGCTACTTATCTCACAACTTGCTTGGATATTATGTAGAAAAACTGTCTCATACAACAAGATCTGGTTTCCTTCTCTTTCTTCGTCTAATCTCGTGTCATATCATCTTTAATCCTAGGTGGCATTTCGTTTAATTCTACGAACATTGTCCTAGTCACCGGGTTGGGATTGCCCTTGCCGCCAAACAGCATGGGTAGGACCCTCTTAGATGCTGATAGAATAAAACATTAGGTAGCCAAATCATTCCGCCCCAGCTGTAACTATATGTGCAAAAAAGGAGGAAAAATGGTTTATCTTCACAAATTCTTGATTTTTCTGCCTCAGTTAGAGTAACTGAAAACACATAGTAGACCGTAGATCCACCAGATTGATCAACCTACAGCTTTGCTTTAGTAGAATGAACTCCAGTCAAGTTCAAGTACCCACTTGGCTACTGTTCTAGGCTCTTAGCTTCACTCCAACCAAGCTCCAGCAATTAAGCTGGAATCTACACCTAGAAATCAAAGATAACCGCTGGAAAGAACACTCTCAAAACAAGAACAACAATCGACTCCACCACTGACTAGCATCAAACATCCACAAAAATTGCCAAAACATTAGCATGGAAAGTCCGAACATAAGAAACCAGCACCAAAGGCTTTCCATGCTAATGTACAGACAAGCGTTTTGGCAAGAAGCGCCAGAAGTTGTGAGGGTCCGCGCTTACCGGGGCGAACACGGGGTAGTCCTCGGCGCCGGCGGCCGGGGCCGCCGCGAGGCCCAGCCTGGCGAGCGCCGGCGATGCTGCCGGCGGGAGGCGGATGACGGCCGGGCTCCGGTTGGCGCTGGCGCTGGCGTAGGCGCCGGCATTGGCGCCGCCCTGGAGGAGCGCGGCGTGGAGCGCGCGCAGCTCGGCCGCCTTGGCGACGGCGGCCTGGATGTCCTGGCGCGAGGCCGGGAGCGCCGGCGGGAGATAGGCAGCGGCGGAGGTGGAGGCGTCCGCGGCCATGGCGCCGGCTCGGGGAGCGGGTCAAAGGCCGCGCCTTTCCGCTGGTGGCTTCTGCGCGGAGCCGCGCTGCAATTACTGCTGCTGGCGGCCGGAGGTCCGGTGGAGGGGGCCTCTCGTCATTGGGGCCTGGAAATTAATGTAGTGGAGAACACCGGAGCGGGAGTTAAGAGAAGGAAGAAAGGAATAATGGCTTCTTCCTCCCTGGCTGGGCTGGTTGGCTGCAGAAAAGAAATAACTCATCACACACCACACCAGCTGCAGGTTGTGTGGGATTTCTTTTTTTTTTAATTTGGTTGTGTGTGAGACGGAGACCCCTTCCTCTGGTTTGCTTTTGAGGCTACTAAGTGTCAGAATCGGGAGGTTGAATTTGGGAGTAAGATGTCACTTCGTAATCATTGCGCTACTGTAGCATTTCGTTTGTATTTGTGAAAAATTATCAAAAAATTGATTAATTAGGCTGAAAATGTTCGTCTCGCAGAGTACAACAAAACTGTGCAATTAGTTTTTGATTTTATCTACATTTAGTACTCCATGCATGTTATGACATTTTGATGTGATGGAGAATCTTCTTTTTGCATAGTGTATTTGGGAGTTGATTTTTGGAAAGGCCTAATGAAGACGGGACCAGCTCTGGATTTGGATATGTGTGTAACCTTGTGCAAGAAACGGAAGAGTGCGTCTTAAGGCAGTGCCTGCCATCTAATTCATCACACTCTACTAATCTTGGTTGCCTTTTGTGGTCAAGGGGGAATGCACCCAAGAATTCTCTTGTTCCTGCAGTAGTACCTAGTAGTAACTGATGCATCACTCCCTGCAGCCCCACTCTGATTAGTCTGATAGCACCGTTACAGTTTCTCTCTCCCCGGTAGGTGTGGCAATGGCAATTGGGAAACCGACACTGCCGAGACGCGGTGATAAACAGGCATCTTCTGCGGTGAGCGATGATGAGGTCGCTGAAGAATTTCCCTACGGACGGAGAGCACCGTGTCCGGGGGTGCAGTGGCAACTGTCGCGTGTCATCGTCAGCGCCAGCAGCGATGGGCGGCGCCCACGCCGCGCACGGCCGGCCCCCGGTGGCGCCCACCACACCGGCAGCGACTCATCGATCCCGCTGCTCACTGTGCGTGTCCCTTGACTCGCGGGCACGCGTGGCTCAGGGGATCATTGGCTTTGCGCTTCTTCTCCGTGTTCCTCTGCACGACGGCCGGCCGTTCATGACGGCGAGAGAGCACCCGCCGGAGGCGGCGGAACGGGGGCTCGGATCAGGCAGATCCATTACAAGCTGTACGGTGTCCCGGCTTTGGGACATAATTAGCGTTGTGAAAGCGTCCACTATTAGTAACTGATAGTAATGCTTATCCACACAGTGATCAGAGGCAGCAACAGCTGCAGTGCCTTGTTTGGTAGAGTAGCAGCAGCACGGCGCAAGATTGATTAGCTCTGGCCAATCATGCATGGCATGTGTACAGGAAGGTGGCTCCCCCTGGGGCCTGGGGACGAGTAGTACACGACGGCGCGACGTTGTTCTCAAGGCCCGTACTTGGGGCCACTGCAGGGTTTGTGCCCGGCTACTGTTTGCTCACAAGCACGCAGATGGTGAGATGGAGCTCGTTTTCAGCTGAATATTCAAGGCATAAAACCGATTTGCACAGTTGGTACCTTGTTGTCTTCTTGTACTAGTATATACACACACGTAGGCCCAGTACAGATCGTGCTAGCTCTTCTCTGTTTGGAGCTACATACTCAAGCGTAGAAGATGAGCTCTACTGTAGCATCGGCAGCAGGATGAGAGTGGTAGGTCCGTAGACCGTAGGTGGTTGGAGAGTTCGAACTTCGAAGGCTGTTTGTGGCAGGGGGATGTCTGCCTGATGATGATCCCGTGCGGTTAGTTTAATCGGTCTGAAAATGCCGTCCAATCCCATCTAATGATACCTCCCAGTAGCAGTAGCGTAGCATCCTGCTAGTGCTGGCTGCTGCCCCTCCTAGGGGACTGTGCAAGCAGCAAGCGCGAGCGACGCTTTCGCTTTGTTAAATACGATCAGCTGTCGAGCGAGCAGGGCCTGAGCCGTGCTTTGTCGGGGCCGGTAGTACTCAGCGAGAAAGCGCCATGGCGTGCTCTGAGACGGAGCACCACGGGACGGCGATCCACGGCGCATGTGAGCGCCCTGTGCTGCCTGTGCCTGTGTCGTCCGGGCCTTTTTCCTTTGGTTGTGTCTCTGGGGGGAAAGAAATTATTAGAAACTGCCGGATCGCCGGCGTCCCCTCCCCGGTAGGCAGAGGCTGGTGACTGGTGAGTCCTGTCCTGTTGCGTGCCTGGCGTGCTCTCGAGGTCGGAAAAGCACCACCCGGCCGTGCCGAGCGTGTGGGCGGCGACGGCGAGGCGAAACCGTTCCGAAGGTAGAGAAAGATCCGCGCGTCTGGCTGTGGCTGGTGTGGCGGAGGGAAGGAAAGCCGAGGAGAAGCCGGGGCACCGCGCGCGCGCGAGAGAGAGATGGGTACTACGCCTGGGGAGCTAGCGCTTCGGCTGTGGCTTGGGGTTGGGGGGGGACCGGGCCCCGCGTGGTGGCCGGCGTGCGAGGCAGGCAGCAGCAACCGGGCGCGTGGTGCGTCGCGGCTTCTTTTTCCGTGGCCCCGCACCCGCTCGCGCGCCCTGGGCCCTTGGGTCCAGTTCCGATAGCGACCGAGCGGCGACCGGGACGAGGGCCCCGGTGGCAGTGTCGCCGAGACGGAGGACTGGAGGAGGAGGGCATTGGACACGTACCGACGTGGGGTGGATGCCAAAGCGGCCAGCGCTGGTGCCGACGCCGCTTTTCGCTGCGCCAGGCAGCCTTTTGTCCCCTCACCCCAGATCTCTCCCTGGCCCCTGCACCCTCGTCCCTGGGTCCCGGCCGCTCCCCTTCCCGCTGGTCCGGCGTGCTGCCTGCCCGTCTGCGACTCCGCGGCGTCGGGTCTCTCTCTCCGTGGGTGAGTCGGGCGGTGGAGGCCTGAAAGCTCCAGCATATCGGGCCGCTGGGGATAACTGGGCCGGGCCGCATCATCGATCCATCGAAATCGACAGCTCCAGGGACCGAGCCATGGAGGTCACCGGGACAGCCTGCCTCCTTCCCACGACACTACGGCGATCGCCGCCGCACGCAGCAGCCAGCACCAGTTGCCGCGGACTGCAGTGCCGCCCGTACGTGTGTGCCGGCTGCATGCGGCGCCGCTTGCTGATGCGCACGGCCATGGCAACCAGCTAGCACACTAGACCAGGTGGTTCGGTCGCGAAGCTAAGCGGAATACTCCATATACCATCACAGGTCGATCGTATGATCTCAAGACACAGGGATTGGAGGAAGCCCACACTCTATTGCACAGCATGGAATCTAACCAAAAGGGTGTTGTCGAAAGGTGCTTGACAACAAGGCAGGCATTGGCTCAAGAATCATCCGACAAGACATTCAGGCATACAGGAACACGTACAGAATGGCACACGACAATAGTGACCAAACAACACGCACACTGCAGCTAACTCGCATTTTCAGACGAGGAGAAGTACCATTCTGATGTTCTTGTGACTTCTTTGTTTTATGAGTAAATTCCCTATTTACCATTATAAAAAGATGTGCTTCCTTATCTACCATTGAAAATTTTTCATTTCCCTATTAGCCATCAAATTTATCTTTGGTTCCTTTCGTGCCACTATCATAGTAATGGTGGTATCTAGTATATGAAAAGACAAATATGCCCCTAGAATAGAATGCATCAAACGTTTCCATGTTTCCTTTCCTTGCATTAAGGAGTAGAGATTTTTGTTTCCTTTAATGCCATTAAGGTAAAGATCTCTATATTCAGTTCAAGCACACGTGTTATTGGTTCAAATAAAAATAATATATTATCTAAAACAACATGACACATATTTTAAACTGAACACATTATTTAAAGAGAAATACTAGTCTGAACACATTATCAAAAGATAAATATTAGTCTGAACACATAACGTATAGAGATGGACCAAATACATCAAGTCTGGCATACAACTCATAAATGATAGAAGCTCCACATGATGGTTCAACATACATTGGTTCATAGAGACCAAGCAAAGCAAAAGAATGGCACGCTCACAGCTCCCAGTACACTTTCACATCACAGACTAGACTTTGAAGGACTAGTAAACAACAACTTCTTGCTTCTGGTAGCCATTGCTGGGCTATCAAGTGCCTGTAATATCTTCACCTTCTTTTTTTCCTTTTAGGTTTCTCCTTGGTCACATCGTTCTTCTTCTTATCTTTCATGGTTGTCGCATAAATTTTCTTTCTTTTCTTGGTTGGCACAACAGCAGGACCTACGTCTTGTCCATCTGAAATTGACATTGACACAACCATAGGATAATCAATGGAAAGAGCCTCTGGCTGATTTGAGCCACTTGCAGACCTACACCATATATGCATAAACTCTTTTCGGCCCACAAATAGTCACAAGGTCATGTGAAGAATCTAATAATTTGATATCTTGAATGTTTTCCCTGATGTGTCACCTTTATTTTTTTTTTCAGTTGAAGCTTCGGTGCTTTTACTACATAAGGAAGTCACTTAGAAAACATAGCATATTTTAATAGAAACATAACACAATAAAATTGAGTACAGACCTTGGTAGAAAACTCATACAAGTTGCTGGTGCATCATCATCAGCGGCAACAATGCTTGACTCTGTAGTTGCTTTCGTGGTTCTGGTCTTCCTTTTCGGTCCGCTGCCACGGTGCTCGCGTCCCTGCCGCCTGCGCCATCGCAAGGTGCCCCCGCGCTGCTCCAGGCTGCGGTACCGGTTGCGCTCGTGTCGCCCGGGGGCGGGGGGGGGGCTCCGCGCCGCCCCAGGCCGCTGCGCTGCTCGCACCGAGGGGCCTCGCCCTGCCTTCCGTGCCGCCCGCGCCGGGGGGGCCACCACTGGCTTCTGCGCAGCCCCAGGCCGTTGAGCCGCTGCGCCAGGGCCCCCGCGCCGCCCCAGGCCACCGCGTCCCCCGCACCGGGGGAACCCGCACTGGCCCAGCCGCCTGCACTGGAAGCCGCCATCTCGATCTAGGGTTTCGAGAAGGAGAACAAGCACCGGGTGAAGGAACTCCCGTTCCTTTTTTTTCTCTCGTCTGGATGGATAGAACTTGTAACGGGAGGGGCAGGGGTAGTATTGTCAATACAAAAATTAACAAATACATACAAACGGAAATACGACGGTGTATACTAACCGACCTAACGTTAGTGGCACCAAAGGCATCAAAGATAAATTTGATGGCTAATAGGAAAATGAAAATTTTTTAATGGTTGATAAGGAAGTGCATCTTTTTTCAATGGTAAATAGGGAATTTACTCTTGTTTTATCCCCTTCTCACAACAACACGTGACATAAACACACTGCTTTCCTGTACAATGAAATGGTAGAGGACCTGGCCGAGCAATACTAAAAAAAAGGATCGAAGAAGCCTATAATTTTTTCTTCTTCTTGAGGGGAACAATTCCATATGGAGTTATGGGCGGGCTAACCATATTTTGTGCTAACTTTTTAACACTTCTAGCATTAAAAGTTTCCCTAGCTATCTATCAGGGCTACCTATGTTTTTTTTAAGTACCACTGCAATCTTAGGGCTTGTTTGGGCCTTTAGATGTCAATTTGGCACCCCCAATTTAGGAGTTGGGAAACCGAGTCGCACTGTAGCGTTTCGTTTGTATATGTGAAAAATTATCCAAAAATTGATTAATTAGGCTCAAAATGTTCGTCTCGTAGAGTACAACAAAACTGTGCAATTAGTTTTTGATTTCATCTACATTTAGTACTCCATGCATGCTATGACATTTTGATGTGATGAGAATCTTTTTTTTTTGCATAGTGAACTTTGGGGGTAGAATTTGTGATCTAAACAAGGCCCTGATTACTTTAGGCCTAGGACTAAACTTTAGGCCACACGCTAAAATTTAGTCCCTACCCTGTTTGATTTTAGGGACTAGAAGAGACTAAAGGTCATTTAAGGAGTTGAAAAAAATACCAAAATACCCCTAAAGTTCTCTCTCCCTTGACCCCCTTTCCAGCGCTGTTGCCCCTCCTATCGTAAATAAGGGCACAGGATGGCAAATATGTCTTTTAGTCCCGTATAGACACCCTTTGGGAAATAAAGGGACTAAACAAGTTTAGCCCCGTTTTAGTCTCTATGTTTAGTCTCCATGAGACCAAAATGGGGTGACTAAACTTTAGTCTCATGCATGGAACCAAATAGACCCTTTGCCGAGGCTCTTTAGAGTAAACACATGCTTATCTGTCGTTTACGGTTCCCGAGAAACAACTTTGACTGAATATAAAAAAATATATTAATATTTATAGTACATAATAAATATCATTAGATAGATATTTGAATCTAGTTTTTTAACAAATTTTTTTGAAGATTAAAATATTACACATATTTTCTACAAATCGAATCTAAATCGTGGCACGGAAATTAATGACGACCTATAAAAAGAGACAGAGGGAGTATGCAGGAAAGGTGAGCAATCAGGACTAGACTGCAGCAACCTTGACTCATCAACAAGTTAAGCTTCTTCATCACTAGAAATAAGTGGAAACCATGCAAAAAAAGTAGAGTATCCAAAATTCATCTTAAAAATTCAAATCAAAAGATAAACATGATACTGAAGCAAGTATTGCAACGAGTATGCCAGAACCACATGCTCACGACGAATAATGATAAATTAAAACATGTCGATAATTAGGTCTCCTCTTCCTTGGTACAATATAGAGAGTTCAAATAAAGAAGAAACCAGGGTGCCACCTTCGTTGTATGCGAGTGGTTTACGCCTGTGAAGAAAGGTACATGTAGAGAATCATGTGTCAATCTAGTGATAGTAGCAATCGAATCTAATGACTCATGGAATGCTACACTAGAGAATAGGTGCGCAGTGAAGTAGAAACTATATTTTTTAACTAATTAGTCTCCCTTATATTTGTTATATATTTGAATAATAAGAGTACCAATGTCATATATTTAAATAACGAGAGAGTATCAATGTAGTAAACACCAAAATAGTTCTTGATACCTAAACTAATAAAAAAAGTTCATGTGCATTTTTCTAGCTTAAATACAAACATGGCATGATGTGTGCGGCCAACACCAATAAGTCATGGATATGCATGAGTGTCACCTACCCCCAATGGCCACTTTCCCTTAACATGCCACCGCCCCTTCATCTTCCACTGATGAATTATTTGTCCTTTATTCCTACATCCAGAGAAGACGGGGGTAAGCTTTCACCTAAATTGGCTCCAAATTAGGTTCATCTAAAGGAGCATTTACTATGGAGAGCAATGATAGAAAACAAAAGCAAAAACACTGACCATTGTTTACGAAAGCAGCATGCGTAGATATGGTAGATGATGCTAGTAGGCCTGGGTATATCACCCAAATTGATAAAGCCATCCGATGCTTGTGACAATGTGCGACTGCCGAGGTGGTATTGCGCAAGGTAGAAATTATCCGGATGAATAAAGACAATGGTATCACCCACAATGGTAGGAAAAGCCTTAGAGCTGACACATAGTTTCCTATCACAAGACAAGAAGAGGGTGTTGTTGCTTCCAATGCTTGTCATTGGAATAATCCTTTCCATAATAAGGTCGACTAGTCTGTAAAATGAATATTGTTGATTCCCATGGTTCAAGATGTAAACCAGAAGCTCTGAATTGCATTCTACTAGATCAACATAACACGGAGATGCTGGCAACCTGGCTGCCAACTTTTCTGTCGGTTGCGACGACGAATTTAGATCACGTTGGGGCATGCCGATTTCAAATATATGCACGCCATCAAACATAGGTGTCGGTTTAAGTGTGTATATCTTGCCTTGAAATGATATTGGACAAATGCCGTTGTGGAGCCACCCTTCGGATACCCTCCATAAATTATCTCTGGAGTTAGCAAATGCTATAAAAGGCACACGAGCTACTGACATCATGACTGTGACGACTCCAACACTACTCATGATGGAAGCAGCTTGAACATCTCTGACATAACTCCACTTTGCATTTTCATGAAGCGGTGCGTTCACATCCACATATTTCAAGAGAGTCTCAAGTGGTGGGAACTCCATGATGTCACCAGTGAAGGGATGAAGGAGGCGAATTGCATTGTCATGGTCACGTTGTAGGAGAAGAATTCCGTCGATGGAATCAAGGACACAATGGTCCCTAAAGAGCGGGAGGTGGACACGGACGAAGATGCCAGTGGATAGGTTGAAGAAACGAATGTACCCACGCAACTTGCCATGGCCTGGGTGGAGGCCGTTGCCCTCGGGTAGCATCATCCACCGCCGTGGGTGGAAAGATGGGTCCACAATGCCGTGGCCTCGTGGGCATTTGGTGCTGGAACGCCAGTGGGTGCACACAGCGCGGAAGCGTACATAATCCAACAGGTCGCATTTCAACACCCGACACCCAATCAGATCGACCAGGTCTTTGTCCAAAGACGTCTATGGGAACGACGTGTTAGCACAGACATTGGTGGCATGGGAATCTTTACCGTTGAATCGGTTGCGACGCTTGGCAATAGTCGCCAATTGGCGCATTGGGCGCGACGATTCTAACATGCCAATCTACCGAATAGCGGATTAGACCTAGTTTGCCAAGCTATAATGGATGAAACTCATAAACCAAAACTTTAAATCTTACCCCAATGTTTTCAAAGCCAGTATGCCGAATGATTTGTTTCTGGCGGACCCCCTCTTCGTCTACATCTCCAGCCAACTTTCCCCAATCTTACCCCAATGTTGTGATGGCGGCGCTAGATCTAGATCCAGAGTAGTCGTGGAGAGAAGGGGAACTGGTGGGAGGATATTAATACTAGGGTTTCACTTGGCTAGGGGAGATGATTACTAATTGGGTATAAAGCACTTAAATGGGCTCTATATGGGCCGAAAGGGACACTAATACCTACAATCTATATATTCCTTTTATTGCTCCTATTGGCACATTTGTTACTAGTGCAACCCCTCAAATCAAAATGGATTGTTTGCCTATCACTATTCATTTGTGTTGAAAATACATGTCACGCTCATGTGTAATATTTCATGCTATGCCAATAATTTAAATAGTGCAAAAGTAATTTTGACTCGTCAATTGCAAATTCGAAGTTGAAGGTTGGAAATTGAACTTTTGCATGATGGAAGGTTGAAATATAAACTTCAAACTTCAAAAAAACTGTTTCCATATCACAAAATAATTCAAATATAAACTTCACACTTCAAATATTTATTTTTGCATCAAAAATATTTTTTCAAAAGGAAACAATTATTTCTTGTTGATTTTGTGAAATTCCTCCCTAGGTTTGAAATTACAAGGCATCTTGTTTTATTAGAATAAGGCTTTCACCGACAATTACTCTATTATGTGATTTATATGATATAGAATTAAAATCTTTGTTGTTGGTCTCATGACAACATATTATTGTTTATATAAAACTAGTGGCTGTTACCATTTGTTTTCTCACTTCGACATCAACTTTGACGCGCTCAAACTCAGCAAAATGTCAAACATATGTTTGTTTCTATCTTCTCCTCAGTTCAACTTCGTTACCACACACCGGCCTGATTTATCGAACATGCTGATAGACATATGGCATGCATAAGTGGTGTTAAGGGTGGTGTGCTTACGTGTTTGAGTCTTCAACCCCGTTACCATGTGAAGGCCTAATCTCTCGGAGACGCCAATAGAGATATGGTATCCACGTTTGTTTATATATATGTTTACTTCTTTCCGATTACCATTTGCTTGAATGTAAAAAAAAATGTCGCTTGCCTAAGCCTATTTTCTATTTTTGCTGTCCAAAAATAGTTTTGTTTCCCTTTTATTTGCTGATCTTCCATTAGTGTAATGCTTTGCCTCTGCAATTGCCATTAGATCAATGCAAATTAAATTCAGCGTCAAGAAATATTTGAAAATAAAGAAAAGAAAATGTTCTTCATAAAATTCATTTGTATAACTCCATTACAACCAAGTGTTTTGTTCTGAGTTTTGAATAAAGCATGTGGTCTAACATAGCTATCAATGGGTGCTTGTATTGTGAGGCTAAAAGTTTTCATGGTGTCTTGAATATATTTTGCTTATGTGCACAACGAGACCACCGTTATTATATACTCCCGTTGGGCCTGGCCTAAAAGGAATCCAGTGTGACATGAACCATCTGATCTGTTGATTGTAAATGAGTGGTGTGACGTTGTGTGAATGTGGGCATACCAGGTGTTATATGTATAGCAGCATTCTGCACTCACCAAGAAAGTAAAAATCGTACAAAAAAGTCATGTCTGCAATCCTGTTAAGTAGTATGAGCCAGGTAAGAACTCCTAAACACTCTGATTTACAATCAATTCCCACAACTCCTTCAAAGGCTCGTATCACTTGAGTGCTTGATCATTTACGAATCAAAAGGTTAAAAAATCACAACAAAATTATACAAATCATTCCCCTTTCCACTTCTAGCTGTTTCTGGGAGCCATATGAATATGAATATAATGGCACCCCAATCCAAATGTATGTCACCGATTCCTCTAATAAAAATGTTTTGAGTACTTCATATGGACAGTATGGCTAGCGGTTAGTGCTTTTTCATCAATAATTAAAAAAATTAAATCCGCGACTGAGTAAAATAAATGATCTGCTCCATAGCTCATCTGAAAGACATGAAGGGGCAGACATGAGATGTATTCAAAGTAATTGAACAAAAGTTACCAAACCATTCTTGGTGCTTATCTCTCAGGGATAAACCCAAAAATAACATTTACAGATGACTCCCGAATATTTCTTATAAGGAGCTGGCTCTCGAGTTACATTTTTATTTTTCACATGTACAGAAATGACAGACTAAGCACTAGTGAACCCTTATACTCAAAAAAGAAAAAGGAAACGGATCAGGGAACTTAGTTAGGCCATAAGTTCAAGGTAAAATAAAGACACTAGTATCCCATTCCCATAGCAACTTAGTATGATTGGCTAACAGTTTAAATTACTGTCATGAAAACAATGATATACATCAGCATGCCGAGGCCATTATCCACACACTAGTGGATCATGAAACATGGGATCAATGAAGTTCTATCAAGTCTACCAATCCGATGATAGAAACATCATGGACGATCAAAACAATGGTTTTATGAACTTCCTGAAGGAAGATGTGACGTTCGCCACCAAAAGCTAACAGAAAAGCTAATAGAAAGAGATCTCACGTAATGCCACCATTTTCGTGGAATGTAAAGCAGGTCACCTTCCTCCAATATGCCATCCATGAACTCAAGATCTTCTGTCTTCGGGAATTCCTTTTCATCAAAGTTGTCAAGATCTACCTGTTAAAACAGATTAGCACAATAAATCACATGCACATCAGATTGGTTTGCAACAGAACTAAAAAAGCCTTGATTTGGGATTCCCAAGAATGGTTGACCAGGGGCGTCCAAAAAAAAAAATCTGGCACCATCACTCGTCATATGCATGGTTGGCATATTCACCTTATCCCGGAATTATTAAACGAAAACTCACCCCATTTCCAAAATCTCGTCATCAAGCAGCATATTTGGAAGAGCTTCAGAAATATTTAAAAGCAGGCAACAATGGACAACAAGTGCTACAGTTTTTTTGGCATCCAAACAAGTTTTAGTGCCATATGTCCCTTTAAGATGCAAACATCACTGATCTCGGAAAGGTTTCTATTCCATGTATGTAGTGATTGTTTAAAACATGTACAGATTACGTACCTGACTTTGCTTAACCTGGTTACTCATTCCCAGAACTATAAAAAATGACTATTTTCAGAATCTTGACATCAAGGTTGCTCATAGCCTCATAGGCCATAGCATATTTGTTACAGGTTCAGAATTTTTTAAAAGCGAACAACAAAATAGTTATGGGCAAATAAGGCAGCATACGGCTTTTTTGGCATCTAATCAAGTTTTTATACTCGTTTCACTTCAGCATGCAAACATCATTGATCTTGAAAAGGCTTCTATTCCATGTATAACATACATGTTTAAAATGGAATACACAGCTGACTAGTATTGCTTAGCATTGTCTCTGTGAGATTGTTTAAAACATGTACAGATTACTTACCTGACTTTGCTTAGCCTGGTTACTCATTCCCAGAGCTATAGAAATGACTGTATTTTCAGAATCTTGACATCAAGGTTGCTCATAGCCTCATAGGCCATAGCATATTTGTTACAGGTTCAGAAAATTTTAAAAGTGAACAACAAAATAATTATGGACAAATAAGGCAGCTTCCAGCTTTTTTACCATCCAATCAAGTTTTTATACTCGTTTCACTTCAGCATGCAAACATCATGGATCTTGAAAAGGCTTCTATTCCATATATAACATACATGTTTAAAATGGACTACACACCTGACTAGTATTGCTTAGCATTGTCTCTGTGTGAGGGTACAGGTCCGCGGATACAGAAGCAGGATAGAGTCTAAAATATTTTCTACCCAAAACCTGCCAACAAGTAACAACCAAATACATCAACTGATGTAGGTTAAAAAAAACATCAACTGATGTAGAATCTTGATCTACACAAAATATGTCACTCTCAGCACTTCAAAACAGTTACTAATCAGAGTCAATTCAAATAATTAACAAAATAAGGAATATCTACAGTTTCAAATAACTTACTATAGGTTATGAATATATTTTTCATCATCACAATCTATTAAGATAGGCACGGACATGCTTACCTTTTGTTACAAGTCAAACTAAAGCAAAATATGAGGACATGGTCAATATTCGACACATCTTGGTGGGTACCAAATAATAAGTGAAAAACCTGGCCTTTAAAACAAAAAGTAAAGCAGTGCATATGGGCAGAAGTGCCAAAACATGAATAATGCAAGGACAACTTTCCTATTGGCACTCAAATCAGAAAGATGATTTCATCACCATTCTGTAAGAGTTGACTGAAAGAACTGCTGAAAGCAGCAAAAAATGCAAAGCAGAAGGGTTGCTAGAAGTATTTCCTGAAACCCATTTATCAATCAAAAAGAAAACAGTAGTAGCACATGAGTATCTGTACAATATATAAATGTCCGACTTCTTAACATGACACGTTAAATAGTTACTATTGATTGTAACCAAAAGTGGTCGAGGGTGTCGAGGCGAATTTGGGTGCCTATTTCTTCTTAATTAAAAAGCCAACTATCTCCTCCTAGGTTGGTCGAGATTTGTTTTATTGATTGTAACTAACATGTGTAAATCAAGAATATAAGCATGAGCAAAGAGGGTTCAAACAGAGACATAATTTTTGTCATACCTGGGCAAAAAGGTTGTGATGTAGGTCATGATGCAGTGGGGTCATGGTCCCATGAGGACCAAACCAAGCGTTAAGTGACTGGAGTTTGCCGCCGCCAGCAGAACAGTACTCAGGAATTGCAATGTCTTCGCGGAGCTCCTTTATCTGTAAAATGTTTCAAATATCATCCAATACCTAGGTAAGTAATGGCCAAGACAGTGGATGCATATGTCAAGTTGTTACACAATTTATTACCTGGTCAAACAATGGATGCTGGGCTAGATATGTCAGGTTTGTAGAATCACTCGACCACATCCTCTCAAGAAATTGAGAAAATGTGATAAGCTCCTGTTTCCATTCAGTACATGCATAATTTTTTCCAACCTGCGACACTATTTGCTATGAGTAAACTTAGACATACATCACCAAATGTTGAAGGTAGAACACTACAATATTCAACCAGAAAGTAGACCTACTCCAAACCAAGCCCAGGCTCTACAAAAAGCAGCAATCGCTTATGGACAGTATTTGCAATCGATGGAAAATAAAAGACGCGGATTTTAGCAAATTGTATAAATACAAGATTTAAAACATATCATTGGCAATGGCAAATTAGCTAATCTGTAATTTCATGTAGCTTTTGATAATGAACCATCGATAATTTAGCTCCATGCTCGTCCCTTTTTTCATACTATAGATGATAAAGGAATCACTGTAAGAAATTGCTGATGATTAGCATATGAAAAAATATTAACAGTTTTAAAAGAATTTCTCCAACCATCAACTATGACAACATAATTAAACTAATGGACCAATGATGTCAATACCCAAATGGTCAAACATAAAGCATGATAAAGTTCAGGTTCCGTACAGTCCTAGGAATTCAGAAGTTCATTTTCAACCTGCAATTTGATATTAAGCTATGTTTCACACCTCAAACTTACATCTTCAGTAATTAACTTAGGTGTCATAATGCAATGGATAGATTGCGAGACAGACAAGACGCTAAAATACAACCATTGTTCCTCAAACCAGACGAATTTGAACTCCTGAAAAATAAGCTTGCGTACTTAATGGTAAATGGCCAAATAAAATGCACTTTTGGATGAAGTGTTGCTATGTCCCCCCCCCCCAATAACAACAATTTAGTTGCAATTTTACATGTCAGTTATAAATGTCTAAATGTGCAAGTAGTCACCTGAACAGGAATAGTCCGATCTCCAGCAATGCTCTCTAGGTACTTTATGTCCTTCCACTTTGTCCTTGCAGGCCAATGATCAATGCAGCCACTGAGTATAACAGGGGACTCACATATAAAGTAATCATGTATAAATGCCTCCAAAGAAATGCATGATCTCCTCGCAATTTGTTTACACGATAGGGACTTCACTGGTAGAAGTTTGAGTACCTGAAACAATTTTTATAAAAAACGGCTGTAGATATGGCATATTGAATTCATCATTGGTTATTATCTTGGTCAAATTTAGTCACACAAAGGAAAAAGTTAGTGAATAACTTTACCAAAAAAGAATAAGTACAAATGGTAAGCCATATCATGGAGAAATATGGAGTCAGGGACTGTAACGAGTATCCTTTAGGAGTGGCAACTTAGGATGAAACACCAACATATTCAGAGAAATACGGCAATGAAGTACTCTGACAAAACGATATTATCACCTACTTAGGACAGCGCACTCTAACCATCCACTGACATAAAGGAAACGTGATTATGCTACTTGGGTATCTTAACCTGAATTAAACAAGAAGGTTCTGAAACTTTTATTTACCAAGTACTTTCTCCGCATCGAAATATTTGTCACCATTAGTCTTATTTAGAAATCTATTATAAATATACGAAATGATAAGTTATATTTAAAGTATCTTTCATGATAAAAAGTAAGTTACAACTAAAATAAATGTTAGTTGCGCAATTAAAATAAATGGTCAAATGTCGTGATCAAAGTTAACCGTGACAAATATTTTGACAAATGCAGAAAACTAACCCAGCATTCCTGCTGGCATGTTCCCCACTTGTGTTAAAATGACTAGCCTGTTCAGTAGAGAAAACTTGAGGCACCTGTAAGACCAATTAAAGTTAGTGCGCGGACCTACAAAGGCACGATAGAACAGCATTAGGGACCTGGGATGCAGTCTTGGAACGTGAACAAACGCTGACTGCTAGGTGCACACCGCATTGAGGTGGAACGCTGGTGGGTCAATGGGCGTTTGCTAAGGAAAACAACGCCGTGCAAAATTAACCGTAGTTGGAACTACATTTCCATGACTAAATGTATGTACACGAGCAGATGCGAGACCGTAGTAAGGCGACAGGCGGCTGAGAATACTCACATCGGCAAGGTCTCGGTGCCCCGCGATCCCTTCCTCCCACCTCTCCACATTCCCAGCGGTCACCGCCTCTCCATCACCCTCGCCGCCGCGGCGGTCGGCGACGACCCTCGCGATGGCGTCCTCGAGCTCCGCGCGGAGGAGCCCCCCTCCCATGATGAGGCCCATGTCGAGCGCCCGGAGCGCGGCGCGGCGGTCGTCGTCGCCGGCGGCGGCGCCGCCAGCCGCGCGGATGGCGGCTACGTGGAGGCAGGCGAGCGCGTAGGCGTCCCGCCACGCGGCGCCCACCTCGGCCCGGGGCGCCGAGTGCAGCTGCTCCCACGCCATCTCCCGCGCCGCCTCGGCCGCGCGGACGTCCCCCGCGGCCGCCTTCTCCGCCGAGGCCACGAACGCGAAGCCGCCCTCCTCCGTTATCTGCCGCAGCAGCGCCGCCCGCTTCTCCCCGCCGGTGTCCATTGCTCGGAGGGCGGCAGCGGAATTCAATAGCGCAGACGCCTCTGCGATATATTGCCCGGGTCACCCGACCGCCCCGAGCGAGGGAAGCGCCCGTGCTCGCCGGGACGACGGGGGCGGTGGCGGTGGCGGTGCTCTGCTCGTTCGGGCGCGCGGGGCGGGGGATTTACGGCTGTGCCCTCGCGCTGCCGGTGAGATATTTTTGCGCGAGATATTTTTGGTGTCAACGGCTACGAAGCGAGAGTCGGTGACAGTGCGTTGCGAACTGGGGGCCCTTGCGAAGAACGATGGTTCTAGTAGGTTCCGGAAAGCTTTAGAAGCCGAGTGATATTTCAGGAAGAATAGAAAAGAGACCGAGGAAGATATTTCAGGAGGCCCTGATGAGTCAGAGCTGCGTAAAAGGGCAAATTGCTCATTAACACGTGTCACTTTTTGGCCGGTGTTATTTTTCAGCTTACTCCGTACTCCGTACTCGCCAGTGTGGGACTGAGCAGGTTCCAATGATTCATTATAAAAAAACATTCAAATGATTTTTTTTCTTTTTTTTACTTTCGCGTTAATTTGAGTTTTGTGCATGCTCTACTTTCACCGCTTTTTCAGAGGTTGAAGAGGTGGAAGTATAGGATACCGGTATGTTTCACCTGAGTGTACTCACGCAGCCGGAAAGATCACGTGGAAGAATAGAAAAGAGACGGGCGAAGATATTTCAGGAGGCACTGATGAGTCAGAGCTGCTTAAAAGGGGCAAATTGCTCATTAACACGTGTCCTACGTGTCAATTCATTGGTCGGTATATTTTTCAGTTATGCAGTTCATGAAGCGGGTTCCAACATTCCAATGCTTTTTTTTATTGTCGAGTAAAATTTGGATTTCGTGTATGTTAGGATGTGAATACGAGCACGACAGCAATGAAGAAGTGGAGTGTAGTGATGTTGTGACACAAATCTCCTAACGGAGTGTAGTCATGTTGTGACACTTTTATTTGAGCTGGTATTTGGACGTAAATTGACTCGTGTTTTCCTTTGTTTTCACGAGCGATGGATAAATAGGATTTGACGGGTTATTTCTTCCGCCATAAGCAATGTTAGTTTGACTTGTCCCCGTGCTAAAAATAAAGTGGGTGGCATCTTTATGTGTGCGGCGAGATATTTTGGCGATGGCGACATGCAAAGCTTGCGTGTACGGGGCGCGTCGTGGACGGCTAGGACTGTGGCGCGTAGACCTTCCACGTCACGCCCTCCTCCACCTGTCGAACGGGCGCGCAAACGTGTGTCGGCCTTCCACGCCACGTCACCCAGGACACAGTGACCAGGAATCTCTGACGGCAAACCACAACAGCGAGAGGGTCTCGATCAGAAAAGCATCCTCCTCGACACTTTTCTTCATCACAAAAGAAAGAAAAAACACAGAAAGATCAGGGTTCGAAACAGGCACGGTACACAACACTCACGGAAGTATCTTTGGCCCTTTCAAATCGAAGCTCGCAGCGACTCTTTACCGACAACGGATGCCATCTTCCGCTTGGCATAGATATCAATATAGGCCTCGTTTAGTTCCCGAATCGGGTGGTGCCGATTCGGGACCGACAGTACTGTGCGCAATAAATGTGTACTGTAGCATTTCATTTGTATGTGTAAAAAATTATCCAAAAATTGATTAATTATGCTCAAAATATTCGTCTCATAGAGTACAACAAAACTGTGTAATTAGTTTTTGATTTTATATATATATATAGTCCTCTATGTATGCTATGACATTTTGATGTGATGAGAATACATAGTGAACTTTGAAGGTAGAATTTGGGATCTAAACAAGGCATATAATCGTCGTTTTCGCCTGCCGACTGAACACCGGCCTTTCATTAATTTGTTATAAACTTCTGACGCTCCATGCATCAGCTGAAGATTCCATTCATCATTCATCAGCTGAAGATGAATTTGTCAAAAAAAAAAGGACCGCGTTAAAGCGCGACCCTGTCGCGCGATAACGCAATGCACGACCCTGTCTATTGCTAAATTGCAGTACATGAACACGGTGCAATCACGTGGTAAGAAACGAATGATTAAGGTGTAACACAGACTTGACGTATATACTTTGTGCTTATCTTGTTTATTTATCTATATTATCTTCGAATGACAATACTTCACACGCACATGGTCTGATTTTTATTCCGTTTACAGTGTTGTGTACGACAAAACCTACTCCATCCGTTTCAAAATGTAGGTCGTTTTGGCTTTTCTAAATACCTAGCTTTTGCTATGAATCTAGACATAACGTATATCTATATACATAGCAAAAACTATGAATCTAGAAAAGCCAAAACGACATACATTTTAGAACAGAAGTAGTACAAAAATAAGACCCGCTTTAGATATATTATATAAGGTTATTTTTCATTTGTCTATCAACTTGTGTGTAATATTTTAACATCTTATAGGATATGTTGTATCAATTTATTTATACGTCAGATGTCAATTTTTTTGTATCAACATATGCAGAGATTGTATATCAATATATATGTACCGTATCAACTTACCTGGATTCTGTATAGACGTGCAAAGAAAGACAACTTATGCATAGTAGTTGTGTTGACTTGTATGCAGTAGTATTGTCAACTTACATATATGCCGTGCATCAATTTATATGTATGTCAAGCGACGATTTATATAGTGATCATGCATTGACTTCTGTAGATAGACAATGTGTCGATTTTTATTTTATTTTTACACACTTATGTAAAGAGTTTCTATCAACTTATGTTGTATAAAAAGTAGCATTGAAATAGTTTGGTATGGATTTTATAGCATTCATATGTTAAAAGTTTAAGATATAAATGGAATAAAAATTTGATAGATTATATCAGTCAACTGCTATATGCAGACCTGTCTACCAAAAATTAGTTTGAATAAAAAAAATTCTCACATATTGATGCAGTGGAAAACCTCCCATCATCCGTATTCTTTTTCTCTTTAAAAAAACCAAAACTCAACTTGACAACCTACCACATAGGCTCTCGTGCATATTGGTAAACAGCCCACGAAATAGGCTCTAGGACTTCGCGTAGAAAACCAAAACAACTAGATGGGCTGGGCCACTCGCGAGCGCGCCGAGCATGACCAATAGCGCGTTAGAGTTAACGAAAAGGAAAAAGTCCTATTTACCTTCCTGGATACAAGACCGAGTTCGCGAAACCACCCTAGACATGAAAACCGGGTGAAATACCTCCCTCATCTTTCAAAACCGTTCGCTTTGCCTCCTTCCTGTGGTTTTAAGCAGTTTTTCAAGGTGGTTTTGCCTTTTTCAATTGAAAATAAATCTCGTAGATATTTATTAAACCACAAAAAATATTCCTAAGCTTCTAAAAATTATGAGAAAAATCTTAGAGATGGATTGAGATGCAAAAAGTCTAAATAAAATATTTAAAACTAGTGAAAATGACTACAAAATTTTCTAAATTTTAAATGTAATTCTAGAAAAATGGAAATATATCCAAAAACTTAAACACGCATAAAATTTTCTAAATGTATCTTGAATACTTTTCTCAATAAAAACATGAAATGAAACCAGTATGAATACATTCATCGCAAATGCATTCAACCATCATAAATGCAACATATATTAATGTTGAATGCATTTATGCATTTACGATAAGTGTATTCATATTGGCTTCATCTTATGTTTTTTTATTGTGGAAAGTATTTAAGACGCAATTAGATATAGATTTAAATATTTTAATATATATATATTAATTTTTTGTATATATTTTCTATTTTGCTGGAGCTAAATCTAAATTTTAGAAAATTTTATTGACATTTTCACTAGTTTAAATATTTTATTTAGATTTATTGTGTCCCATTCCATCTCTAGAATTTTTCTCAGAATTTTTAGAAGCTTAGGAATATTTTTATGGTTTAATAAATATTTACGAGATTTATTTTTAATTGAAAAAGGCAAAACCACTTTGAAAACCCGCTTAAAACCAAGGCAAGGAGACAAAGCGAACAGTTTTGAAAGTTGAGGGGGTAGTTCACCCGGTTTTCATGTCTAGGGTGGTTTCGCGAACTCGGTCTTGTATCCAGGGAGGTAAATAGGACATTTTCCTAACGAAAATGAAAGAGACTGCAACGATCATGGCCATTCACCAATCGGGCCTTGCGCACATCCAGACAAAACAAAAAGGCTTAGCGGATCTGATTCATACCTGGGCCAACTCACCACAATCATGGCCTAAAACTTGGGGGTGTAGGTAAAGCCCCTCGAGGCCCATAAATATTTGTCAGGCCGGCCTTTCCCCTCAATTTTAGGCCCAATGACTAGTGGCTTCCCGCTAGGTTCCGAACGAAGGAGATACATCGAACCTGGACGCTCCAGTTGACAACACGTTTGCTAAGCGTGTCCAGATTCAACGAACCTCTGCAGCAACTCTACATGGAGATTAGTGGCCTCTACCGAATGGGTGAGGGCTGAATCAGCAGTGCATCATCATCCTAATAATAGCAAGGGATACTCACAATCTTTCCAGGATCAAAATCCAATTAATCGGCGATCTGGAAACACAATGCTCGTGAGATCAACGACAGTCCGAGGATGCCAACTCCTTTCCAGGACGCGACAAACATACAGCTCGTTTCCCCTTGTTTGAGCTGTCATTTTACCTAGGATTCAGAGAGAAAATATTGGAGCTGTCATTTTACCGAGGGATAACTATGACCAGATTTCCGTTTTAAAGCGAGGATCTGTCTTGTTCAACATGTTTAGTTTCCTGGATCGTCGACTAATAAAAAATATAACAGAGGGCAGGTGAGCCAGGATGGTCGATTTCTCGCTTTGTAATGACGGAGATGCCTGCGACCAGGATCGATTTGGACAGTTTGGAACACAACAATTCCTGTTGTTAGTAAAAAAAAAAAGGAAATTCTGCAGTGCCCTCGGTTGAAATGGGAGGAAGTCAGCGAGGCGCATCACGGCTGACCCAGCTCGGTAGGAATGGGATCTTCCGTGGCAACCACGGTGGGTCCAGCTCACGCGTGCCCGTGAGGATAACGCAAAATGCGGCGGTCACACGCAGCTCATGCCGCACTGCATCCCAGCCGAGCACCCACTGTATTTCTGTTTTTTACATGTTCACCAACCGTATTCTGGTATATTCCGATTTTTATATTACGCGATAAAAGGAAAACAAATCGGGAATTTTCCTCTCGCCTCGTCGCGTCACGAATGAATTGCCCTTTTCGCTCGCTCGCGCTCTTGTTTTTTTTTCGACCGCATTCTTTCCGCTCCTCTCTTCCCTCCCCCATTTTTGGCTCCTCCAATTGTTCCTCCCAAATAAGACCAGCCGCAACGGCGGCGAAAACCCCCATCGGAATCCGACCGCGGATTCTCCTCGCAGATTCCGCCGCAGCTGCCGTGGCGTCCGTCCCTTCGACGAGGTACGAGCAAGTGCACACCTCATCGGTTTCGCGGAGGTCTTTTTGTTTCTTTGGCTGGGATTGATTCTCCGTGTTAATAGTGCTATGTGGGTTGCGTCCGTCCACGGTTAGGGTTCGTTCGCGGTTCAGATTGGTCTCCGACGGCGGTAGCGCATGCAGGATCGTGTTTCGTGGGGGGTGCTTTGGTGGTTGCGGATGGCTGGTGCGGTCGTTGGATCGATTATACGGCCTAAATTCTTTTGATTCTGAAAGGGGTTGAAATGCCGGCGCTCGTAGGATATTTGTTTTGTTTTAACCGTCGTGCTTGTGATTTTAGCTGGAGCGGTATTGAGTTTTGGCTTCATGTGTATGTCTTGGGATGAAATTCCTTTGATTATACAAACGGGATGAAAATGGCGGAGTTCCTAGATTTTTTTTTCTTTCAATCGTCAAGCTTGTGATTGAGCTGGAGCAGTATTGATTTTTGACTGCATCTGTATGTCTTCGGATGAATTTTTTTTTATTCTAGACAAGGGATGAAAATGGAGGCATTCGTAGGACATTTGTTTTGTTTTAATCGTCGTGCTTTTGATTTTTGCTCGACCAGTATTGCGCTTTGGCTGCATGTGTATGTCTTTGGATTGCAAGGTTTCTTCTGAGTTCCCATTGAATTGCCGGAGTGCAGTGAATGAATAGTATTTCAATCTTTTAACCTACTATTGTTGGATTACATGGCGTGTTAAAATGTTAGTTACCAGGAAACATAACCATGTTTGATAGCAATCGTTAGGTTATTCTTTAGTGACCTGCATTCATTTTTTATAGGTTCTTACCACGTGCATAAATTGGGCAGGCTGCTAGGATTCCTCGATCGAGTATTTGGTGAATAAGGATACGAAGCAACTGAGTATAGAAGTTCAATGGTGTGACATAAGTGGGTTTTGGAAGAAGATTGCTAGAACCGATTTTGATGGACAATCTTGGCATTATTGCATCTGAATTAGGCGATGCATCAGACTTTGATGTTGGTGACATCAACAACCTCAGTGAGAATGATGTCAGTGACGAGGAGATTGATGCTGAAGAGTTGGCCCGTCGAATGTGGAAAGACAAGATCAAGCTCAAGAGGATCCAGGAGAGGCAGCAGAAGCTTGCCATGCAGCGGTTTGAATTAGAGCAGTCCCAGAAGAAAACGATATCCGATCAGGCTCTCCGAAAGAAGATGGCGAGGGCCCAGGATGGGATTTTGAAGTACATGCTCAAGCTCATGGAGGTGTGCAATGCACGAGGGTTTGTTTACGGGATCATTCCTGAGAAAGGGAAGCCTGTCAGTGGTGCATCAGATAACATCAGAGCCTGGTGGAAGGAGAAGGTCAAGTTTGACAAGAATGGGCCAGCGGCGATTGCAAAATATGAGCTTGAGAACTCTATGCTGAGTAATGCTAAGAGCAGTGGGACCAGCAACCAGCATAGCTTGATGGATCTCCAAGACGGTACTCTGGGCTCATTGCTTTCAGCGTTGATGCAGCACTGCAGCCCGCAGCAGAGAAGGTATCCATTGGATAAGGGCGTTCCACCCCCATGGTGGCCATCGGGGAATGAGGCATGGTGGAGTTCTTTGGGCCTTCCGAAGGGGGAAGCTCCTCCATACAAAAAACCACATGATCTAAAGAAGGTTTGGAAAGTTGGAGTTCTGATGGGTGTGATCAGGCACATGGCCCCAAACTTTGATAAGATCAGAAATCATGTTAGGAAGTCAAAGTGTTTACAGGATAAAATGACTGCAAAAGAGAGTCTGATTTGGTTGGGAGTTTTACAGCGTGAGCAGAAGTCTGTTCACAGTTTTGGTAGTGCTTTGTCAGAGATTACTCAGCGTAGGACTTTAGGGGACAGAAATGAGATCATATATAGCAGCAGTGATGAGTATGATGTTGACCGCTTGGAGCAGCCTCCTCATTCTACATCATCCAAAGAGGATGAGGATGACATTCAGCCTGTTTTGCGGATAAGAGGGGAGCAAACCTCAACTAGAGCGAATAAGAGAAGGCGTCGTGATAAATCCTCCAACCAAGTAGCTAGCAAGGAAGAAACAACTAAATCTCGGCAGCAGAAAAGCCCCTCAGACCACCCTCCAGTTGCTGAAGCTGAGGTTGAAGTGACACAAAGAAATGATAATCCACCAGAAATAGTGAGCAATGCAATTGGTGATATCAACACATTTGACCCAATGGATGTAGTGGACATGACTAACCAGCCAGCAAGCCTCAACCATGTGTCTACAGGTGGATCTTTGCAACAGCTCGGAGATTCTCGAGGGAATTTCCTATCTCCTGGTACTGCGACTAGCAACTTGAACAGTAACGAGGCTGCAAGTGCTGCTCTGAACAACTACAACAGTAACCAGGCTGCAAGTTCTGCTCAATCAAGCACTTATCTGAGTGATCCACCTCTGGCTTGTGAAGCCAATGACATTGCTAACTCATGGTCTGGACACTCATTTGGACAGGATATTGGTCATGGGCCTATTGGTTTTAATCCTTTACCGGTTGTTCAGGCTTTGCCATTGCAGCAGCCACCACCACTGCCTATGGATCAGCATGTGGCTATCATGGGTACAGGAGCACTGTCCGGGAACGGTTCTTACAGCCATCCCACGGCAGGCAGTGGGCATCCTGGGACTGTCACAAGCAACGCCCACCAGCTCATGGATGACCCTTTCTTTGGTGAGGCCACTGATAAGTTTGCAGGCAACTCTTTTGGTGGACTTCCTTTGAGCCTCATTCCTGCTATCAGTAGTCCGATGCCTTACCTCGATGATCTGCTGGACGACGAAGACTTGATGCAGTACCTGGGAACTTGACAGGTAATTTCTCATTGAATCGTCACTTCTTTGGTTGCCCAGAATATGTCTTTATCAATTCGCAAGTACTGCTATTTAGTTTGTATCAAATTCCTTACCAGGCCTCATCTCATGTTTGCAGTGTCCAATACCTGATAACTGTGGATCGGTGGTTCATCATGCTTGTGCCACCTGTTATGGGGAGTGTTCGTGACATGCTGGTGTTGATGTAGCTGCAGGCTGCAGCTCCTGAACCATCCGCGGCGCCGTGTCGTTTAGATATTGCTTTGTGAGAACAATAATGTAATTTAGGGTAGTCGCTTGACTATACTGGATGCCAAACTGCCATTAGACTTGAGCTTAGCCTGTAGAAGTACTCGTTAGGACTTTGTGGCATATCATGCGGCTGGCGGAGAACTTCCGCGCCTGGTAAAAGTATTTTATTTTGTTATTTGTGTACATATTCTTTTTTAGCTTTTGTTTGCCTGCGTGCCCATGTTGCCTTTCCCTTCGCATATATGCGAGCCGTTAAGTGAATGATCATTTTAGTGTCGCGGAACAATGATCGTGGCAACTCTGTTCTGTTCACCCAGACATGTAGCAGGTGTGCAGGGCTGTCCGTGGTGATTGGTGAAAAGGCTTGAGCCATGTTTCACTTGCAGCTTGTTCGGCGGCCTGACGACGAGACGAGCTTGAGAAGTCGAACAACAACTGAAGCACAGGGAAAGGGAAGGAATTGAGCAAGGCACCACCAGCCCTTGCTAACCGTGCCTGGTCCGTGTGGGCAGGGGCCAGGGCAACGGACCAAGCCGTTCGCTCACCTCGACTCCTCTCCGCCGCCTCCGGCCGTCTCGGGCTCGCGGCGACCTTCCGCGGGTGCCGCTCCGTCCAACAACGACGACGACGACGCGCCGCCCACGATGGCCCAGGCAGACAGGCCTCGTCGTCTGTTCGGAGCAGTTTTCAACATGGATGGATGGGCCAAGTTCCTCGGCCTATTCGGCCCGTTTTACGTACATGGGCTAAGCTCGTCTATGAATTGGGCCAAAACGGACCGCTGCCTCACTCAACCCAGCTACAACGACAGCCAGCGATGCAACAACCCTCCACTCACTCCGCCGCCGCACTCGAACGCGTCGCCTTCCTTGGATTGCACAAATGCAAATTGGCACGGTTCACACACGGCGCAACAAGTATCTGCTGAGTCATCGTGAGTCATAGGATAGATGATGAAAGTCACAAAGCTCCCACTTGGCCACTACTACTGTTACCAGAACAAAGAAGCCGGCCAGCAAGTACCTAGCTTCTCCCAGCTGCTGTCGACCTGTTGTTACTTTTATACAGGTTAAAGGTACGTAGAAAAAAATTGACCGCTGCGTCGGCCGGATTGTACCGACCACGTGGCCGATGGCGACGCCGGCACGTTCCAACGAAACCTGCGCTTCTCAAAAAAAAAAAAAAGACTAAAGCTCCAAGCGGCCAGTCGTGGTCGACGACGGTTCTACGTCTAACGTGTGTACTTGATCGACAATGCAAGGCTGTAACAAGATCGTCGATCTCGGCCCTCGCTTCTCGATCCGACGTCCGGGGTGGGCACGTACGTGTACGTCAATCACTACCAGAATCATGCACATTGGCACCGGGTGGTAAAGCCCTTTAGCACCGGGTTTCCCACCCGGTGCCAATCTTCCGGTGCTAAAGGGTGCGTGTTAAAGGTGGGGGCACTAGCCAAAAATATTTACATATTTGCGTGTTGCGGGATTCGAACTCAAGACCTCTTGGCTCGTGCGCGTGCACCCACCTAACCATCTCACCTACACAGCACATGTGATAAGATTAAATATGCGCTCCTTTTGAAGTAGCATGTGACACCTACATTAGCACCGGATCGTATTTACGATCCGGTGCTAAAGGGCCTTTAGCACCGGGTCGTAACACCACCCGGTGCTAAAGGGTGACCCTTTAGCACCGGGTCGTAATACCACCCGGTGCTAAAGGAGGGGGACCTTTTAGCACCGGGTTGTAACACTAACCGGTGCTAAAGGGGACTTTTAGCACCGGTTGGTGTTACAACCCGGTGCTAAAGGGTTCCCGAGGGCGTCCCAATTTCGCACCCGATGCTAACGTTACATTAGCACCGGATCTTAAGTGCACCGAGGCATATGAGAGGTGCGGATGTGAGTTATTCTTGTTGTAGTGAATGCGGCTGCACGAAAGTTTAATTTTTGATGCGGCGCGCGCGGGGGTCGTCACGCCAGGACGGGAAATAAGGTGTCAGTTGTCCGACTAAAAGGCTATTTATCTTAAGCCAAAACATAACCGACACTAAACGTGTTAGCTGTTGTGTCTGACTACCTAATCGCACACCAAAAGCTTTAATTACTTTCATGAGGTACGGTGTCTCGATATATACTCCCTCCGTAATGGTAAACGTAGCCGTTTAGGACAGCGATACGGTCTCTAAAGCACAACTTTGACTTCTTATTTCTATAAAAATATTTATCGAAAAATTATACATGTATATTTTTATAAAAAAATTCAAAATAGATTTATTCATATAATTTTTACAATTTCAAACAGAACAACTTAAAAATTATTTATATTCCTAACATTTGACTCAAATCTGATCCTAAACGACTTTCTTTATCAATACGGGAGGAGCATATCCATGCCAGTCACACGGCGGATCCATGGCGATCGAGGCCAGCAGGCAGCTAGCGCACGGTCGACACGCGACTAGTCGGCGGTTTTACCTCGTCGTCGCTCTGACCCGTAGGTACGTGCGCGCGTACGACGGCGCAAGTTGGGATCGGGACAGAAGATTCTACGAGAGTACTACGTACTACGGAGTACTACTATAATATCCTAGCAAATACTGTAGATAGATGCGCGCATGCATGCATGTCTCTTGTCAGCATGCAACAGCCAGCCATGCATGCATGGAACCTTCTGTGACCCCGCCCACGCCTCAGCAAAAACGAAGGCCAACCACACGTACGTACAACTTGACTGAGCCTACGCGCGGTAGATGAGTACTTTTCTCTCGTCAGCAAAAGAAACATCAACTACTCGTCCATGAAACGCTCGCGGGGTCCGTGAGATCGACGCGAATTCACACGATCGCCAATAGGACGGGTGGGACGCAAGATCTGAGGCCCAGACGATCGCCACTAGTCAAGGCATGTTTCCGTCTTGTCTTGAGGTTATTACCATACGAAGTCAACCAATGCAAAAGCGGGTTAGTTCTTCATAGTCTCCAAGGCGTAAGTATTTTTCTCATCTTACAATACAATACAAATATAGATGTATATATGTACGCCCGGCCCACTCGTGTGTTGACATATCCGCGCTTTGTGATTATCAAAACGTTGTCGACGAATATGTTGCGTTCCAGAGAAAGAATAATCGATTTAAATGCAAGCAGACGTGCTGAATTGGAGATCACGTGCTATTCTTTAACTTCTTCTCATGCCTCGAAATGTTTATTTTTTTTCAAATATCAATTCATGTGCTAACAACATCAAATATTAAGGCCTTATTTAGTTCCCAAATTTGGTGGGTCTCTTCGTAATCATTGCGTCACTGTAGCATTTCATTTGTATATACGAAAAATTGTCCAAAAATTGGGAGTTTGGAGTCTCTTCGTAATCATTGCGTCACTGTAGCATTTCATTTGTATATACGAAAAATTGTCCAAAAAAATGATTAATTAGGCTCAAAATGTTCGTCTTGCAGAGTACAACAAAACTGTGCAATTATTTTTTTATTTCATCTACATTTAGTACTCCATGCATGTTATGACATTTTGATGTGACGGAGAATCTTCTTTTTGCATAGTGAATTTGGGAGTTACTTTTTGGAACTAAACAAGGCCTCAAGCAGGCATCTTTGAGAAAATTATGGTTTATAGTAATATAATATAATAACTGTACTGACAGAATTTTGGTAGTGTTAAATAGTCCAGATAGCCATTTTCATTTCTTAACTTTACTATGATATTCAAATTCGCTCCTCAGCTATTGGATTGACCACTCTAGTTCCCCAAACTTTTCATTTAGGCTCAACTTGATCCCTAGTACGTGTAGTGATGTATTTGTACGTCCAAGAAATAGAAGACAGCAGTTGTGAGTACACATTCAATTAGGCGAATTTTGTATATCTTGTCTTCACTCCTCACACAAAAAGCTCGAACCTCAGCTTGGTAAACATTGCACAACGATTGAGTGATGAACCGAGATTTCTCAAATAAAGTCAGAAACAAAATCCTGTTTATGCTAACCTAATAAATGCTTTCGTACCACAACTTTTCTCTACAAGCTTAAGCCAACGTACGGTACGTTTGGACATCTTTTTCAAACAAATCCAACCATCCCGTCGCCGGGAGAGAGAGAGACTGTTATATACCCACGTCCTCCCCGGGCTCACATGCCGCCCCACGGCGCCATTAACCATCAACAACAAGCTCACACGCAAGCTCAAAGCTAGCTCGAATTCCCGGTGCACCTCCGGCTGAATTTTTCTATATAAACGGACACCCCTAGCATGGCTCTGCTCAAGCCACCAATCAGCAGCACCCAAACCCGTTGCAGTTGTAGCACAGCAGCAGCACGAAGCAGCCCTCTCTTCGTCCTCCCCGCCGCCTCCGCCTCTTCCTCGCCGTTGAGCGCCCGCCGCCGGTCGTCGCCGCCGCTGCTGGTCCAGCTCGGCCGCCGGCCGCGGCGCGGAGGGAGGAATAAGGTCGTGATAGGGTGCGTGGCGTCGTCGTCGGGGCGGTCGGAGGCGCCGAGCAGCAGGCAGGGTAGTAGAAGTGCGGCGGAGTACTCCGGTTCGGCGGCCATGGCGGCGGCGGCGGCGCGCGTGACGGCGGTGGCGACGATCAAGGTCACCTTGGGCGGGTTCCTCGACAGCCTGAGGCCGTCCAGGGCCATCAACGACGTCAAGGACCTCATCGGCAGGTCGCTCTACCTCGAGCTCGTCAGCTCCCAGCTTGACGCAAGTGAGCACACTACCTATTCTCTTTCTGCCAATCATGCGTCTGCAGACATGCATGATGCATACGTGGGCATACTACTTCTTTTCGTTCCATGCATCTCTTTAATTTTGGAAATGAAAACATGCATGCGCTCATCGTACAGGAAGAGATGGTCGTCGATTCATGTGAATTATATTTGCTTTACACAAGTATAAATCGACCGGCCTAAATTAAAGATTAGGGATTCATTTCTCCAAGTTTGATTCAAATAATATGAATCTAGCAAGAGTGCGTGTCATATATGTAATCGAGAAAGAATGGACCCTGATTATCATATTTTGTAGAGTAAATTAAACAATATCAGTTGACGGTTTACATGTTAAATATACTACTAGCTACTAGTAGTACCTTAATTACCAGGTCCAAGAATTGACATTTAAGGCAAAATACTTGATTTAGTTTGAAGATTTGGTCACAAAAGGGAATCGCATAGTATCTAGCGCCTTAGCAAATCAATCTTGAACGAACGAACGGGTCCAGATCGAGTTTGACCGCGTGCTTGGGAAAAATCGGCACTCCTAGGATCCAATTATTACCTCATCAAATCTAGCACCGCTGCTTCAAGAGGCCGTAGCGCAGGTTGATACAGCGACATGCAACGGTCTCTGGATCACACACACATACTGTACACACACAGCCAAATTAATAAAATGGATGGGTGTCATCAGCAGCTAACCCGTTCAGCACGTTCGCGGCGTCGCTTTCGGAACAGTACGAGGGTTGAATAGGGCGTCGCGCCGAGCTTTTGGTATAATACGGCACACGTCGCTCTACGTACGTGTGAGGACTCAAGCTAGAGATATGTATTCTTACATTTAGGTCCTTTTTCTGAAACTAGTTTCATGTCTCGGTTCATGTCTAGGTTCCAAACATAATATGAGACGATTTTAAAATTAAAGGGACTAAAATATAATGGTTGGTTACATTACACGTAGTGCACCTTTGTCGTTGCCCTAATGCCCGCCTTTAATTCCATAATCTGTGTAGCACGGAGCTTATCTACTCTCCTCTTTTTACTGTACTTGTTGTTGTTCTGGAATTCCGTACCGTAGTTGGCCATAGTAGAGCAAGGAAATGAGACACTTGGACGATGATGCCTACTTTTGCAAGGAACATCTACCACGGTAGGAAACAAGAAGATAGCTAGCTAGCTAGCTAGCTAGGTTGAACTTAGCTCATATGCTATATAGAAACTGAGCCATCTTTTCAGCCTCTTTTCTTCACTTCTGTGTCTCGTTAGCAGTGACCACTGCCAGAATGATCAACATCTGCACCTGGTGGGAAAGCCCTTTAGCACCGGGTTTCCCACCCGGTGCAACTAAACCGAGGCTAAAGGGGTACCCCTTTAGCACCGGGTTGAATAACCGGTGCTAAAGGGTCCCTTTAGCACCGGTTTCAGACACAACCCGGTGCTAAAGGGCCTGCCCCGCAGCGCGTTTAGCAGAGCCTTTAGCACCGGTTCCAGACACAACCCGGTGCTAAAGGGCCTGCCTTTAGCACCGGTTGCTGTCTGCAACCGGTGCTAAAGGCCCCGGATTTCTTTTTTTTTTGCTTTTTTCAGTAGCCATGCATGCACGTCTATATACGTGTATATACGTATATATTATATACGTGTATATACGTATATATTCTAATACGTGTATTCTAATGCGTATTCGGCCGACTCTATATTCATATTAGCTGACATTTCATCAAAATAGAAGACATATATATTACAAAAGTAGATATTCATGCATGTCAACTCGAGTTATATATATTTAAACTGTATTTTCTACTTAATTAAGATTGACGACTTGTTGAACTGTCCGGCACGTCCTCCAGTACTGGCATGTGGAATTCTCCTCGGGGATTGACGACCTCGTCCCAGATCCATCCGACGAGCTGTTCTGCAATTGCGTCAATTCTTTCTAGCTCTAGAAACTCTTCCTTCAGGCTCAACATCTATAATTTATAAATAATTAAAAGATATTTAATCCGCCGAGTTGGAGACAATAATTGTGCACTTAATAATAATGGAAATGTGTTTATTATTACGTACCATAATATCGTGTTGTGTAAGCTTTTTATGTCCCCAATTCCACATGTAATCGCAAACATAGTATGCACATAAATTATTTCCCTTCCCCTGTTTGGCACACTGTCGACCAAAAGAAATTAAGTAAAATTCATATAATATATTAGCCGAGGCCTACATGTACAAATTACTTGCTTACCGGAAAGCCAATGTTCCATTTTAGTGTTTCATGTTGAATACCCGGGTGTTCTTGACGAAATTGATTCCAGGCCCTGCGAACAAAAAAATTGAGTTAAGTCATTGCGAGTGTAAGGGGTGAATTAAGTAGGTGAAAATATACATCACCATGTCATCATGTCCATGATGTTCTGTAGTTTTTCTTTTGGAGTGTGCAATGAATCAAAGACGTTCACGACACCCCGGTCAGGACACAATATTATTAGGAACTAGTGGAATCTGTATACATGTATACATTATAATCAGAAATGAAATAGTACACAGACAGTATAAGAAGAAGCCTGTGTATGTACTCACTCGATGTTGTACGGGATTAGTATGGAGTCGCAGTAATTTTGTTTCTTAATATACTTGTATATGTTTCCATATGTTTCCTCAGGATTCATCAATATCATTTATTCACTTATCCTTCGAGGATCCACGAAACCAACGTCATATATTGAGGATCTCCGACATTTTTGAATCTCCATTCTGCATATGTTAAGCAATAAATAAAACCCGCGTCAGCATAGATTGGAATTATTGTTTTCAAACTGTGAATTATAAGCATCAACAAAGTACTTACAGTGTCCAACAGGTGATCAAATCCACGTCCATGGCGTCACGGTGGTACAGCTCATATATATCCTGAAACCTCAGCCAGACCCAATCCTCGTCACCATTGTAGAAATCATGATCCTTCACGCCTACTTTGATCATGGGCCGTTTATTCCTTCTTGATTCTTCCAAGTACCACTCATGGAATCGGCGCATCTTCGTCTGTAGCTTGCTCTCCATTTCAGGAGGGACCATAGGCTCGCCAAGCTTAAACGGCCACTTCAACGTTGTGTTTACAGGCACCTCTTCTTCCCCTAGGACTTGCGCTCTGGATAGTCCAGTCTCGGCCATTACTCGTTGCACGTTAATCTCGTCCAGAGATGGCAATGGACCCAAGGGCCGCTGAGGTTGCTCGCCGAGCTGAGGAACCTTTTTGGATGGGCCCGCCTCCTTATCTGCAGCCTTCCGCTTCCGGCGAGATTTCAGTAATGAGTGGTCATAGTCTGTTACTATTACTTCCTTCTGTTGACCCTTGCTCAAATTACCGAGGAATGACTTGACGACAGTGGGATCAAGCTTCGGCTCCGGCTCCGGTTTTTTCCTCCACTCGGCCATTTGCCTCTTTGTGTCTGCTTTGACCGAGGCTTCGAGCTCCTCTAGAGTCTTCTCACCCGCTCTTTTCTCTGGTGCGGGCTTCTCTCTGGTTTTCCGCGCCTTCTTCCCTGGTGGAGTGGGGGCAGAGGCTTTAGTGCGGCGTCCCCTCTTCGGCGGAGGGGGTGGAGACCTCCGCGGCGGAGGAGACGGAGACCTCTTCGGCGGAGGAGACGGGCTTGCATCAGGAGCTCCCGGAGAATCGTCATGATCCGGTGGATCTCTTGGAGACGGTGGAGGTGACGGAGGCTTGTTGGTAGCCGCAGGTGTACCAGGTATGACGACGTCTGCCTTGCTCCATAGAATGATGCAGTGAGAACACTGACCGAGTTTTGTTTCTCCGTCACCTCCGGGGATGTCAAGTTCCAAGTCTTCCCAGTTGGTGACGACTTGCTCCACCTCAACAGGTACGTAACCATGTGGAATGTCATTGCAGTGCCATTTTTGCCCTTCTTCCACACGTTTGGTCATACCGTATGCGACCTGATAATTTAGTAGTCACAAAGAAAGTTAGTAAATGAATGGTATTTACGGTGAAATGTATGCAGTACGAACTAAGGTCGCATACGTACCACCACAGCTAAGTTCTTCTGCCTGACGACAAGCTCGCACGCGGTCCGTTGAGTTATTTCATCCACGGGGTAACGGACCGGTTCGGCGGCCTGTGTGGAAGCGTGACTGCTTTGATATTGTTGTGGAGGGCTAATAATGGCCGCATCTTGGAGAGGTGCATGCTCTGTGGAACCGGTCCCGCCTGCGGCTTGTTGGAGAGGTGCATGCTCTGTGGAACCGGTCCCGCCTGTGGCTTGTTGTATCTGCAGCCATGCTACCTTCATCCGTCGCTCCATCTCTGACTCCATTTCTTGGAGCTTTGAGCCCTGGGCGGCAACCGTTTGTTCTAAGTCCCTCACCCTCTGCTCATATTCGGCCTTCTTCCTCGAACGGCTCCTATAGGTGGCGGCGTGCTCTTGGAAACCTTTCTTCCATGAGATGCTTGTGCCTACGCCGCGCGTCCGTCCAGGATGCTCCTTGTTCCCTAAGGCATAGGTTAGCTCATCTCTGTCTCTATCAGTAACAAATTCTCCCCTCTCAGATGCCCTGAGGATATCGAGGAGACGCTGAGCTAGTTCTCGCAAGTCCTCGGGAAAAACTAAGGAGCCGTCGATTGGGCTTAGGGTGCCTCCATGACCATAGTACCAATGCTTGGTCCTTGTGGGCTAGTCATGTGTCGCTGGAGTGATGCCTCTAGCATATAGATCTTCTTCCATCTTCTCCCATTTAGCGATGCTTGCCTTGTAACCTCCCGAACCCATCTTTTGAGAGTACTTCTTATTTGCGGCGTTTTCAGCGTTTCTAGCGCTAGCCGTTGCACCCTCTTCGGAGGTTTTGTACTCAAGGAATGCTTCCCACTCGTCATCAGTGATCTTCTTATACTTCTCAGGATCCGGGGCCTCTCCGGTTTTGAGAAAATGCGAGTACAACTTCTTCTTGAAATCCTGAAACATAACTGCCATCTTCTTCATTGTCCAATCCCTCAGTTCTGCTTCATGAGTGCTAGGCCAGTCGAATATTGCCTTTAATTCCCTCCATAGCATCTCCTTCTCTGTACCGGGGAGCACGTACTCCTTAGTGGGGTCCGTGTACTTCCATTTTCTGATACTAATGGGCACATTGTCCCGTACAATTACCCCGCACTGAGATACAAATTTCTTGGCCACTTTTGGGGGCTCAACTGGCTCCCCGTTATCCTCCACTCGAGTGATGTGAAACTTGACATCCTTCAGCTTCTTCGTGGTCGATCGTTTTGATTTCTTAGCTCGACTTGTAGAAGCAGAGGCGGCCTACACAAATTACATATATACGAGATGATATAGAGATGGTATACATAATTGACATGTACAGTACAAATTTATGCTATCTATATACACACCTGACTAGACGAGGGCTCGTTACCGGCCCCTTCAATAGTGCCGCCCTGGACACGTTCGCCCTGAACATTGGCGGCCCCTTCAACATTTTCGGCCCTTGCAACATTGTCGCCCTGGATATTGTCGTCCCTTCCAATGATTCCCAACACATCATCCATGAACATTGATTGAGTTACAATATTAAAAAGTTGATTCGCAAAGAACGTGTCGTTGTCCTCTTGCATGGGTGGGACAGGGCTGTTGTTGTCCTCTTGCATGGGTGGGACGGGGTTGTTGTTGTCCGCCATCTATAGAATTAAAAATAATTGATAAGAAATATATACAAAGCATACATATTCTCAATATTTCTAACATTTTCGCTAAGGGGGTCGGTGCGTGAAAAACGGATTCGCCAAGGGGTTCGGGTGCGCGGTGTGAATTGATTCGCTAAGGGTTCGGGTACGCGACGCGAAGTGGTTTGTTAAGGGTTCGGGTGCGTGACGCGAACGGGTTCGCTAAGGGGGTCGGTGCGCGAAAAACAGATTCGCTAAGGGGTTCGGGTGCGCGGTGGGTTCGGGTACGCGATAGAATTTCCGATAATAAACATTTTCGATAGTATACATTATACAAACATATAACATTTCCAATATATATTTAAATGAAGCACATATATTTCTAATATACATAGAATTTTCAATATACATTTAAATGAAGCATATCTACATTTAAATGAAGCATAGAATTTCCGATATAAAATTTCCAATATACATTGAAATGTAAATATTTCAATACAATGCATTTCAATAAAATAAATTTCCAATACATATAAAGCATATATATTTCTAATATTTCCAATACAACGCATTTCCAATAAAATAAATTTCTAATATTTTCTAATATTTTCAATACATATGAAGCATATATATTTCTAATATTTCAATACAATGCATTTCCAATGTATGGGTTAGCGAACGCGTTCACTAACCAAATGCGCATGGCCGAACACGTTCGCTAAGCAAATGCGGCCATGCAACGGGTGCCTGCACACACAAACACGTACACACGGCACGAAGGCCGGCTCACAAACATGCACGCACGGCACGAAGGCCGGCTTCACAGAGGGCTCACCGTGACGGGCGGCGGGCGACGACGGCGCGGGGACGAGCGGCGGCGGCGGCGAGGGGACGACGAGCGGCGCCGGCGCGGGGACGAGGGGCGCCGGCGCGGGGACGACGGGCGCGGGGACGACGGGCGGCGGCGGGGACCACGGGTGACCACGGCCGGGCGCGGGGACGACGATGGGCGGCGGCGTCGGCGCGGCCGGGGACGACGCGGGCGACGACAGTGGACGGAGGCGCGGCTGCGGGGACGGGCGGTGGCGGCTGAGGAGACGAGGGGCGCGCGGCGGCGGTTTCGATCTGTGAGATGAGGGCGAAGTGAGGGAGGGGAGAGAAGTCTCCGGCCTATATAGGTCCCCTGTCTTTATCACCGGGTGCAGCCACGACCCGGTGCTAAAGGCCCTTTAGCACCGGATCTGTACAGCACCCGGTGCTAAAGGCCCCCCCTTTAGCACCGGGTCCTCCCACCACCCGGTGCTAAAGGCCCTTTAGCACCGGGTCTTCTACACCCGGTGCTAAAAGCCGTAACTGGCGCCAAACGAAAATTGGTGGGGGCCTTTAGCACCGGGTGCAGCCACGACCCGGTGCTAAAGGCCCTTTAGCACCGGGTCTATACAGCACCCGGTGCTAAAGGCCCCCCCTTCAGCACCGGGTCTTCCCACCACCCGGTGCTAAAGGCCCTTTAGCACCGGGTCTTCTACAGCCGGTGCTAAAGGCCGTAACTGGCGCCAAACGAAAATTGGGGGCCTTTAGCACCGGATTTTAGATCAACCCGGTGCTAAAAGCCCCAAATTTTCGTTTGGCGCCAGTTTCCAAACCGGCCTTTAGCACCGGTGGCTACTATTTGGTAATCTTATAAATATAGTTTTTAATATATAGTTATTAATACTTGTTTTAATTCAGTTATTAATACCTATTAAAAATATATATTAAATAAGAAAATCTTATAAATTACTAGAAAATCAATATAAAATGCTAGAAAATCTTATAAATTAATAGAAAATCTTATAAATTACTAGAAAATCTTATAAATTACTAGAAAATCAATATAAAATGCTAGAAAATCTTATAAAGTAATAGAAAATCTTATAAATTAATAGAAAATCTTATAAATTACTAGAAAATCTTATAAATTACTAGAAAATCTTATAAATTACTAGAAAATCTTATAAATTACTAGAAAATCAATATAAAATGCTAGAAAATCTTATAAATTAATAGAAAATCTGATAAATTAATAGAAAATAATATAAATTACTAGAAAATCTAATAAATTACTAGAAAATCTTATAAATTACTAGAAAATCTTATAAATTACTAGAAAATCTTATAAATTACTAGAAAATCAATATAAAATGCTAGAATTAATAAAAACAATCTTATAAATCAATAGAAAATCTTAGAACATAGGTGGAACATAAATGCAAATATAGTCATTACAAATTGGGTGGAACATAGTGCAATTAAATTACATGGCATCATCGTTTACTCGGACACTAATAAACTTCCTCTTTACAAATGTTCGTTGATTGTGATCACGCCGTAGATACGGTGTCTCCTCCGCCGCTAACAGGATGCTTGGGTCATCAGCCACTGAGAATGGAGGCCGGCCATCGAGCATATCATAATCTTTATCCGTCTTGTCCTCAACTCCTACGATTTTTCTCTTTCCAGGAAGAACTATATGACGCTTTGGCTCGTCTTGTGATGGGTCAAATTGCTTACCCCCACCTTTCTTATCCGCCCCTTTCTTCGGTCTGCTAGTCATGTCCTTCACATAAAAAACTTGTGTGACAGCTTTGGCCAGGACGAACGGTTCGTCTAGAAAGCCAATCTTGTTTAGGTCCACTAACGTCATTCCATAGTCCGCTTCAACTTTAACACCTCTTCCAGTCAGCTTCACCCATTGGCACTTGAAAAGTGGGATCTTCAAAGGTCCGTACTCTAGTTCCCATATCTCCTCTATGATTCCATAGTATGAGTTTGTATTGCCATTGGTGTCTGTCGCGTCGATCCGGACACCACTGTTTTGGTTGGTGCTTTTCTTGTCCTGGGCTCTTGTGTAAAATGTATACCCATTGATGTCGTATCCTTGGAATGTCAAGATCGTGCTCGATGGACCTCTAGCTACAAAAGCTAGCTGCGCATCAATGCCCTCGACACCCATAAGACGTCTTCGCAACCAATCGGCGAAAGTACTATTATGCAGACGCTGAATGAAGGCCGCAGACTTTGTTGAGTTTTCGTCCCTGAGAATCTGCATGTGCTCCTCGATGTACGGAGCAACTAAAGTTGATTGTTGCTTTACGAAATGTCTCAACGTCCTTGATCACCATCGATCTTCTCCCTAGTGTGCCCTTTCCACCAAGTCTCCCCTCGTGATGTGATTCGGGCACACCAATCGGCATAAGATCGTCGACAAAGTCAACACAGAATTCAATGACCTCTTCTGTTTCGTATCCCTTAGCAATGCATCCTTCTGGACGAGAACGATTACGGACATACTTCTTTAGGACAACGAAGAACCTCTCAAATGGGAACATGTTGTGTAGAAATACTGGGCCCAATATACGAATCTCTTTGACGAGGTGAACCAATAGATGTGTCATGATATTGAAGAAGGATGGTGGAAATATCATCTCAAAGCTGACAAGACATTGCACCACGTCGTTCTGTAGCTGATCTAAATGGTCTGGATTGATCACCTTCTGAGAAATTGCATTGAGGAATGCACATAGCTTCACAATGGCTTTCCGCACGTTAACTGGTAGCACACCCCTGAGTATGACGGGAAGCAGCTGTGTCATCAACACATGGCAGTCGTGAGACTTCAGGTTTGTGAACTTCTTCTCTATCATATTTATTATTCCCTTAATATTGGAGGAGTAGCCAGACGGAACCTTGATACTGTTCAAGCATTCAAACATGCTTGCCTTCTCTTCTTTGCTGAGAGTGAAGCTGGCAGGACGCAAGTACTGGCGTCCTTTGTCTCTCTTTTCTGGATGTAGATCAGTCCGTTGCTTCAATCGTTTCAGCTCCTGACGTGCTTCCAGTGTATCTTTTGGCTTCCCATAAGTACCCAAGAAGCTTATCAAGTTCACGCAAAGATTCTTCGTCAGATGCATCACATCAATCGCATTACGGACCTCTAAACGTTGCCAATAAGGTAGCTCCCAAAAGATAGACTTCTTCCACATCGCGGCACGACCATCCTCGCCCGTCGGAGCAGCCTGGCTTCCGTCTCCCTTGCCAAACACCACGTGTAGGTCCTTCACCATATCAAATAGCTCTTCTCCACTCCGGTGTCTCGGCTTTGTACGGCGGTCAGCATTCCCGCCAAAATGCGCACATTTCTTTCGTAGCTCATGCTTCGCCGGAAGGAATCGACGGTGACCCATATACACAACTTTACGACAATGTTTCAAATACATGCTTTCGGTTTCCTCTAAACAGTGAGTGCATGCTTTATATCCTTTGTTTGATTGTCCTGATAGGTTACTTAGTGCAGGCCAGTCGTTGATGCTTATGAAAAGCAGTGCTCGAAGGTCAAACTGCTCCTGCTTGTCCTCATCCCACATGCTAACACCTTCATTCTTCCATAGCTGCAAAAGTTCGTCAACCAATGGTCTTAGGTACACATCAATGTCGTTGCCAGGTTGCTTTGGGCCTTCGATGAGCACTGGCATCATAATGAACTTCCGCTTCATGCAGAGCCAGGGGGATAGGTTGTAGATACAAACAGTCACGGGCCAAGTGCTATGACTACTGCTCATTTCACCAAAAGGGTTCATGCCATCGGTACTTAAACCAAGCCTAACATTCCTCGCATCAGCATCAAACTCTGGGAATGCTCTGTCGATGTTCCTCCACTGGGATCCATCGGCGGGGTGTCTCAACATGCCATCCTGCTTACGTTCTTCTTTGTGCCAGCGCATCAGTTTGGCATGGTCTTTGTTCTTGAACAAACGCTTCAGACGGGGTATCAGAGGGAAATACCACATCACCTTCGCAGGGATTTTTTTCTTAGAACGCTCTCCCCCAACATCACCAGGGTCGTCCCGCCTGATCTTGTATCGTGCGCAGGTGCAAACCGGACAACGATCCAAGTGTTCGTACTGTCCGCGATAGAGGATACAGCCATTAGTACACGCATGTATCTTCTGCACCTCCAAACCGAGAGGGTAAACAACATGTTTTGCTTGATACGTCGTCGATGGCAATTTGTTACCCTCTGGAAGAATCTTCTTTACGAGTTTCAGTAGCTCCTCGAAACCCTTATTAGTAACACCATTTGCTGCCTTCCACTGCAGAAGTTCAAGTGTGCTACCCAACTTCTTTAGCCCCTCTTTGCAATCTGGGTACAGGTCAGTCTTGTGGTCCTGCAACATGCGCTGTATCTTTTTCAGTTCCTTATCATTGCCGCAGTCTTTCTCGGCATCACGCAACATTTGCCCGAGTCCATCAGTAGGTTCATTTTCCTGAGCAACATCTTCCTGAGCATCGCCTTCCCGAGCAACATCTTCCTCATCGGCATCACTCGTTGCAGCATATGCAAAGGAACCGTAGTATTGAGCCAATAACGGAATGTCGTCATCGGCCTCGTCTTCTTCATCTTCATCCATTAGAATTCCTCTTTCACCGTGCTTCGTCCAAACAGAATAATTCCTCATGAAACCGTGCCTCATCAAATGCACCTGAAGACAACCTCTTTGTTTGTACGATTGTATATTTTTACAATGGGTGCATGGGCAGAACATGAAACCGGACGGCGTCCTGTTAGCCTCGGCGGCATCGAGAAACGTCCTAAGGCCATCACGGAACGCCTGAGCGTGGGGTCCCCGTACATCCATTGTCTATTCATCTGCATTATTAACCAATAACAAATATACAATACAATTTAAAGATAAAAAAATTTAATATATAAATAAATACAAATTATAATATATATTCCATTATATAAATAAATTTCTAAAACTATATTACTATATTCATTAAATAAATAAATATACCTTCTGTTAAATAAATAAATAACTATTCTACCTTTTAATAAATAACTAATAATATATATTTCATTAAATTAATAAATAACTATTCCAACTTTTAATAAATAAACCTCTCTAATAAATAAAATACATAAGCCTTATAACTATTCACAAGTCATACAAAACAAAATACTAACTAGCTTGCCTTCTCTCTCCATTTAAAACACAACATGAACACTCTCTCCACCATGAACTTAAGCTCTCTCCTCTCTCTCCTCCAAGAACACAGGCTCTCTCTAGCTAGCTTTTTACTTTGATTCACAAATCCCTCTATTTCTAAATCATAGAAGGATTACAAGCTAAATAAAACATTAGAGAATAAAAGAGTGTACCTTGTAGTGCTCCTTAGATGACTAGAATCTTCACAAATTTTGAAAAAAATTTGGGCAGCACCTCCCCTCCCACGGCCGAGCAGCATGAACACAGCGCCTAAGTGTTCAGCTGGCTCGGCCGGGGGAGGAAGAAGGTGCTATATACAAAAGACATTAGCACCGGGTCGTGGCAAGACCCGGTGCTAATGTGCACCAATTAGCACCGGTTGCAGCCAGCAACCGGTGCTAAAGTGCACTAACCTTTCCCTTTATGAGATAGCTAGAGTACGTACACACTCGTGCCGTCTACCTCGTCACATTTTTTTGGACCTCTCGCTACGGTAAGAATCGCGTGACAGCAAGGAGATGGACGCATTCGTTTGTTTGGCTAGCCAGTTCGTCTTTTCCTATCGAGAGGTATTATGCATATTGATATTTAAACTTTACAATGGTTGATCAATAATTTGACCAATACTTTTAACTCTTAATTATAATATAAACTTGACATGGTTATATTTATAATTTAATATATATTATCCTAAACTTATATTTATAATCATAAATAATATAATATAAATTAAAAAATAATTAAAATATAATTTTATAGACCCTGTCAAATTAAATTGCGCTTTATAAAATGCGACAACATCTCTGATAACCCAACTACCCAAGGAATCAGCACTCGTTCATTCCTTTCACAGATATATATAATATAAAACCAAAGGTGTAGTAGTATTTGCACGTACTATCTAGTACGTTCAATTCCTGTCCTAGTGGCTGGCTAGCATGATATCCACGTCATACAATTTGGTTGTGCGTCCGTGCTAGCTGAGCTAACCTGTTTCGTTTGCCGTGTAGAACATGCACTATGGTGTTTAATTATGCACGTGGAAGCTATGTTGCCATGTTGGGGTTGTAGTGCTATATATACGTGTGGTAGGTAGAAGTAGCTAGTTTGATTAAGAAGAAGAGAAGAGTGAGACATGACGTGTATTATAATATATATATATATATATATATATATATATATATATATGACGAGTTATATACATATACACACACTAAAGGATCGAGTTCTTTTGAAAACTTTTGCTACCAACGAAAACCCCCGTACCTCTTAGTCGGACCCGCCTGTACCCATGTTACAGGGAAAAAAAGGAAATTTTGTGGATGTTTTTTTGACAGAGCGAAAAAACACGTGTGAGTTCACCTCTAGCCTCCCTTTTTTTCTCACCGGTGTTTTTTGTACCCACCGTTTTTATTTTAGAAAGAAAAAATCGCCTCTTTTTGGAAAGAAAATTTTTGGATGTTTCTTATTCTCCTCCTCCGTATTGTTTTTGTTATAAGGCAGGTCGACGTGGTTCCGGCAGTCGGTTGCAGTTTCACTTCACGGGGTGTGTGTCTTTGCTAGCGTGTGTGGTACGTGTTGTGATTTGAGGGAGCAGGATGTGGATTTTAATCAGCTCCGGTGATTTTTGTTCGGTTGATCCTTGATGAAACAACATGTTCTCCGTTAGGGCACCAATGCGTCAGAGTCATTGCGTCGTTTATCCCTGCAAATAGGCCACGCGAAAATATTTTGAGTCGCGTACGCCGGTGAATTAAAAATCAAGTTTGATTTTTTATTTTGGAAAGAAAAAATCTCATGTTTAATCGTCTGTTTTTGGAAAGAAAAAACTCAGATGTATTTTATCTCCCTCCATATTATTTCTGTTATTCCTTTTCTCCGTACCGTTTTTATCAATTGTTCCTCCTCATCTGAATTGTCATACCATGTCCAATGGATAACACAGATGTGCCAGAGAAAATCAAATCATCTAGAAAAAGCTCAAGGAAAAGAACAATTGTAGAGACAGATAATTGATTTTTTATTAACCCTAGCTCCAATTTTTTTGTTTAAACCACCTTTTACCGGCCATGGATGGATTTAACCGAATATACCCACATTTGTACCTAATTATCTCGAAAATAACGTGCCTCCAGATTTGAGAATACCTAAAGCTCTCTGTACATGAGAGAGCGAATATAAAATATTTTTAAAAGCGCTTCGCATGAGTGGTCTGTTTACCATAGCACACTTAAGTGACATTGTTTTAATACCTACATGTCATCAATAAACGTGCGTGCCACACGTGAGTTCTTGCTAGTTCTATTTTTTATATTATATCCAACAATTAATAATTTAATTCATTTTTATGCTCATCATCGTCGTCGTGGTGAATGTAGATACGGGGCAGGAGAAGCCCACCCTCCGGAGCTACGCGCACAAGGTGGCCGACAACGACGAGGAGGTGGTGACCTACGAGGCGGACTTCGACGTGCCGGCGGGCTTCGGCGCGGTCGGCGCCGTGCTGGTCACCAACGAGCACCACACCGAGATGTTCCTCGAGGACATCAAGCTCATCTCCTCCGACGACGATGCCGCCCCGCTCCTCGCCATCCGGTGCAACTCGTGGGTGCAGCCCAAGTCATCCGGCGCCGCGCCGGGGAAGCGCGTCTTCTTCGCAAACAAGGTACAGTGACCGGTGACGCGTGAATGATATATTATTTACCAGTTGAACTGCACTTTACTGTTACTCCAAGGACTAGTAACATCCATCTCGATCTCGTGAGGTTGACAAGTAGGTTTAGGCTGTACATTCATCCATGTCAAACAATAGGCGTTTGTATCACAATCCAAGCTAAAGTAACATATGCATGTGGCGGTCTATATCTGTAGGGTGGACATTAGCTATCTAGTCATTACTACTATATAGTATTATATATGTTATAATAATTGCAGAATTGAGACTGAGGTCAAGTAGTACTCCGGTATTGATTAGCACGTACGTACAGTGGCAGTGTGACTGAATTTATAGGGATGTGACATGTAGCTCTTGCTCGTCCTTACAATGCAAACCTTGACGAGAGCTTGAACCTTGAAGCTAAAGCGCATGCAGCCGTCGTTATAATTTTATTTAGTCTTTCATCATAAAAAAAACTCAAGGATGGGCTATGTGAAACTTCACAAATTGTACCTGGAAACCACCATCGACAGCCCATGGGCCATGGCAGTAGAAAGCTAGTTAAGGCTGAGCACGGCCCAATTACAACAATGAGACGTACTTTGAACTTTTTTTTTTTGAGACAAAATGAGAGACTTTGAACTAGCACTGAACCTTTCTTCCCCGGAAGTACTGAACTGAAAATTTCTTGGCCATGAACGTCTGTCTGTGTGCAGCCTTACCTGCCGAGCCAGACGCCGCCGGGGCTCCGGAGCTACCGGAACAAGGACCTGGAGCAGAAGCGCGGCGACGGCCGCGGGCAGAGGAAATCCACCGACCGCATCTACGACTACGACACCTACAACGACCTCGGCGCCCCCGACGCCGACGCCGGCAAGGCCCGCCCGGTCCTCGGCGGCAGCAAGCAGTTCCCCTACCCTCGCCGCTGCCGCACCGGCCGCCCCATGTCCACCAAAGGTAAAACTTCACCGCATCCGCAAAGATCATCTACCATGAATTCGTACATTATGTCATGATCGATCAGCTGTTGATATATCTATGTATGTTTGTGCAGACCCGAAGACGGAGACGAGGAAAGGCGACAACTACGTGCCGAGGGACGAGGCGTTCTCGGAGGTGAAGCAGCTGCAGTTCTCGGTGACGACGCTGCAGTCGGTGCTCCACGCCGCCGTGCCGGCCGCGCAGTCGGCGCTCCTCGACACCGACCTCGACCTCGAGTTCCCCTCCTTCTTCGTCATCGACAAGCTCTTCGAGGACGGCGTCGAGCTGCCCAAGGCCGAGCAGCTCGGCGGCTTCCTCGGCGGCGTCTTGCCCCGCCTGCTCCAGAAGCTCCGCGACAGCCCCGGCGACCAGGTCCTCCTCTTCGACGCGCCGGCCAATGTCAAGAGTACGTACACCTCGCTCATCTTTCAGCACATATAGCTGGTTACATGAACAATACACACACTTCACGTTCTGAATTCAGCAATGTGCAATGCTTGCGTGGAAATGTGCGCTGATCGATCGGTCACACACTTCTTGCAGAGGACAAGTTTGCATGGCTGAGAGATGAGGAGTTCGCGAGGGAGACGCTTGCCGGGATCAATCCATACGCAATTGAGCTCGTCAGGGTAAGTAGTGTTCGCTCTTCACCCAACTTCTTTCTTCAATCTTGTGCAAACATGTACAGTGGTTGAAATGTTTAGGTAAGATTTTGATCCATGTCTGCACAAAATCGATATTGCAGGAGTTCCCTCTGAAGAGCAAGCTCGACCCGGCGGTGTACGGTCCGGCGGAGTCGGCGATCACCGCCGATGTGCTGGAGCGGCAGATGGGGCACGTGATGACGGTCGCCGAGGCCGTGAAGCAGAAGCGTCTCTTCATGCTGGATTACCATGACCTGTTCCTGCCGTACGTGCACAAGATCCGGGCGCTGGAGCACACCACCATGTACGGCTCCCGCACCGTCTTCTTCCTCTGCGACGACGGCACGCTCCGCCTCCTCGCCATCGAGCTCACCCGCCCGGCGTCGCCGTCGCAGCCGCAGTGGCGGCGCGTGTTCACCTCCTCCACGGACACCACCGAGTCCTGGCTGTGGCGGATGGCCAAGTCCCACGTCCGCGCCCACGACTCCGGCCACCACGAGCTCGTCAGCCACTGGCTCCGCACCCACTGCGCCGTCGAGCCGTACATCATCGCGGCGAACCGGCAGCTCAGCGAGATGCACCCCGTCTTCCAGCTCCTCCACCCGCACTTCCTCTACACCATGCGGATCAACGCGCTGGCGCGGACGGCGCTGATCAACGGCGGCGGCATCATCGAGCTCTCCTTCTCGCCGGGGAAGTACGCCATGGAGCTCAGCTCCGGCGCGTACGACAAGCTCTGGCGCTTCGACACCGAGGCGCTCCCCGCCGACCTCATCCGACGGGGGATGGCCGAGGAGGACCCCAACGCGGAGCACGGCCTCAAGCTCGCCATCAAAGACTACCCCTTCGCCAACGACGGCCTGCTTGTCTGGGACGCCATCAAGGGGTGGGTCCAGGCGTACGTCTCCCGGTTCTACCCCGACGCCGGCAGCGTCGCCGGCGACGCGGAGCTGCAGGCGTTCTGGGCGGAGGTGCGCACAGTGGGCCACGGCGACAAGAAGGACGCGCCGGGTTGGCCGGCGATGGACTCGCCGGCGAGCCTGGCGCACGTGCTGACCACCGTCATCTGGGTCGCGTCGGCGCACCACGCCGCCGTGAACTTCGGGCAGTACGGCTTCGGCGGGTACTTCCCCAACCGGCCGTCGATCGCGCGGACCAAGATGCCGGTGGAGGAGCCCGTGGACGCCGCCGCGATGGAGGCGTTCCTGAGCAACCCGGACCAGGCGCTACGGGAGTGCTTCCCGTCGCAGGTGCAGGCGACGCTGGTGATGGCGGTGCTGGACCTGCTGTCCACGCATTCCCCCGACGAGGAGTACCTCGGCGGGCCGGAGGCGGCGCCGTGGAGCAACGACGCCGGGGTGCGGGCGGCGTACGGGAGGTTCAACGCGCGGCTCAAGGAGATCGAGGGGATCATCGACGGGAGGAACAAGGACAGGAAGCTCAAGAACAGGTGCGGCGCCGGGATCGTGCCGTACGAGCTCATGAAGCCATTCTCTGAGCCCGGTCTCACGGGCAAGGGCATCCCCAACAGCACTTCCATCTGAGCGCTTAGTAGAGGACTTCTAATGGAATTCATGGGATCCAGAAATTAATTGAACACGAACTTAATTACTTCGAGGATGTAAATGGACTGATTTTTATTTGCACTTTTATGTTGATGAAGTAGTCATGTTATCCGTTTTATTCAAAAATGTATCTGCAAAATAAATTCATGTATTTACAGAAGAAGAAATATATACTCTCTTCCTAGTGATGACATACTGCTAGTGTACACTTATTTGCAAATTTTCTACTTTCCTAGTGATACAAATGACTATAAACTTATATGATCATTTAAAAATTCCAAGTTTACTATTTTTGAAATGCTGATCAGATTGTTTTACTGGAAAAAAAAACTAGAATGAGTCCCCGGAATGGAAAAACAACCGTGCAGTTAAAAAATAAACCTTGCTGCGGCCAGGCCGACAGCAAACTAGCCCAATAAACTAATAGCAGTAAAGCCCAATTTGGAGTCGAACCTGCCCAAAAGCCCATTAGAGTATTAGACAGCACCTCGTCGGCGGCGACCGACCAAACCGCGGCCGCGCCAGGTTGCCGTCTCCCTCCGCTCCGACCCTGACCACTGCCGCGGCGCGCGCCATGGAGCCGGACGCCGACGAGGACTACATGGGCGATCTCTCCCACTTCCTCCCGCCGAGTCCGTCCTCCTCCCCGTCGAGGAACCTCGAGCGCCGGAAGCAACCACCCGCGCAGGCGCAGACGCAGACGCGGGCGAAGCGTGGGAAGGGGGTGCCATGGCAGGAGAGGCTTCGGAAGGAGCGCGAGAGGAAGCAGCGGGAGGAGGACGCCCGCACGATGGCCGGGCTCGCGGAGGCCATCCCGGAGAGCAACGTAGGGTTCAGGATGTTGAAGCAGATGGGGTACGACCCTGGGGCGCGCGGCGCCGCCGAGCCGGTCGGCATCGAGATCCGCCGCTCGAGAGCTGGCCTCGGGGCAGGGCCTGAGGCGGAACCGGCGCCGGCGCCGGCTCCGATGGAGAAGCCGCGGGCGGTGGTGGAGATGGAGCGGAGGCGGCAGGAGGAGATGATGGGGGAGCTGAGGGCGAGGAAGAGCACGCAGTGGAGGGGCCGGAGGGTGGTCTGGGACTTCCGCAAGGCCGAGGCGGCGCTCGCGCAGCTGGAGAACCGGGAGGTGGAGCCGCCGGCGCCGGATGGGGAGGAGAAGGATAAAGAGGCAGAGGAGGAAGAGGAGGTGATCACAGGAGAGGTATGCCAATTTACTCTTGTGCTTCCAAACTCACATCTATGTTCGTTCTATTGGTCAAGATTTAGGATTCATGTTATTAAATCAGTTATATGACTGCTGTACCATTTTTTTCACCAATGTAGTCATGATTCATGAACATGATTTTCGATACATAATTGGAATCTTTGCTTTTTTTTGTTTCTCAAAAGGACTAAACATAAATACTTATTGTTGCCTGATAATGGTATGCATGTTCATTCATCCTGTGCCATTTGCCAAGGTAGTGATGAACTGTATAGGTATGAGTTGTGAGTTCTGAAATGACGAGATTAACATTCCATGTTGTCTGGCAGGATTTGCAAAACATATTGTCTAAGTTGCGCAATCAATACCAGTACTGCCTATATTGTGGATGCAAGGTGAGCTTTATTCTGTAGACGAATAGATTGTTTCTGTTTGGACAACATCAATATATTTTTCCCCATCTTTTAGTATCACTGCATCTTTCGAAGCTCAAATCAAAATTATAGTTAATGGTTGCACACATTCCTCCACCCCCTGGAGGCCTGGACTGCATGATCCAAAATTGCAATGAGAGGTTTAACAATTGTGTTTTTGATACATCATCTTCTGTACCTTTTAAACAAAGCAATTTCCTCCCTTTTCAGTATGAATCAGCAGAAGCACTGGCAAATGAGTGCCCTGGCCCTAATGAGGATGACCATTGATTTGTTGTATGAATGGTTACAAAGAAGTGTCCTTGATACAACAGGTGACGATTCTATATTCACGGCAATGATGTTCAGTCATGATAGGAGTACTGCATTGGATTCCTAATATGCTGGAGTGCCACAAGCTTTGTGCTCTTGTCATTATCAAACAGACACAATAAGCACCAGTGTTGGCCATGTGGTCTTATAGTTCTTGTTTATAGTTTGTAGCCATTTTATATAAGAGTGATGAGCCCTTAAGTTGACAATAGGACAAAATTGACTGCCCTGCAATATCCTCTAGGCTTGTAAGTGTAAATCATTATTCACTATTACATGCACAATATCTCAACATGAATACCGATGTTTATATCCTTCATCATTTTGCAGCTGGAAAGATGGGTTTGCATATGGTATGCAGATATTTACTACTTCCTATGCGACAGACTGAAGCGGAGCTACATCTTCAGAAGACCCTCATCGAGGCACTTCATAGCTAGAAGAGAATAGTTACCAGGCAGATTTGCATATCTGCTGTGGGTGGTGGTGGTGGTGTTTGGCTATATTTGTGGAACATCTACTTGACTTTGTGGGCATTACAGTTCGCTGCTAGAATGGAATCTCTGCACAGTGCAATACCAATTTTGTTGTGAGTCTTGTGTGTTGTCTAAGGAAGCAAGGATCCATGATTATTGATGATATGCCTGGAAAGGGCCGTGATAACTGCTTCGTACCACAATGCCATATCGCTGCAGGCCTGCAGCATTATTTAGCATGAGGCCATTTCTTATTTTGTGATGTCCCTAATTGCATCATTGCATGCTTGAGTGTTTGGACCTGGCAAAGACAATTTCATTGGTCTGCTTTCTAATGTGGGTTCCCCATTCTGTTTGGTCTTGGAATTAGACTGTTTTCCAATAGCAACATTTTCGACTTGTACAGATGCATCAAACCACTCTTTAGAAATAAAAGGGTAAAACATCATTACAAATAGTCATTGGACAAAAAAGTAGATGCAGGCAACAAATTTGCCAAGATAATCTCTTTTACACAGAATACTGATTCCTTGTGTAGAAAAATAGAAGCAGTTACAATGAAAGCTGAATTGCAATCTTGCGAATGTTTGGAATTGTTTGCCTGCTCTTGTTATTTGTTTATTATTCTTTGCTCTATCTGTTTGATTTGGCTAAATAAACCGATAATATCTGCTCAAGGAAATTATAGCATTTATGATATGATTTTATATTCATTTGAGGCCAATGGTTTATATACCTGAGCACTGCTTTCCTCACTGTTTTTCCTGCTCCATAACACTTTATTGTCAGCAAATTCAAAGTAGTAGTAGGTAAATTTGGGTGATTCTTCTTCAACCTCCTTCTCTGTTGTATTTATATACAGGAAATTGACTTTGACTGAATTTTTGATTAGATGATACCTTTTATACTCATGGATTTGGTACGTTTCACTAGGTAGGTCAAGTTCTCTCTTCTTTGGTCTCAAGTTGTTGATCAACTGTTTCATGATTGAAGCTTGTATCGCATTACCCTGTGCGATAATATTAGCACTAACGATTGTGGTGCTATTCAATATGTCCGTAATAAAACATTCGCATCTATAGAAGCATAGAACAATAAATCACTGCCTTGAGCTTTATTGTCCATGTGTCCTTCTATTGTCAGTGCACTTATCAGCTTCTATGCCATGTTGGTTGCAGCTTACAAAATACCAAAGTGAAATGTTTTAACAAGATTAAACTTAATCTTAACAGCATATCATTCATTAGGAACAACAGTATTATGTGTGTACAAAAACTCAAAGAATACATGCAATATGTATGCGATGCCAGTTTGTTGGGTGGAAATTGCAGCTCTGATAATTTTCTAGTCTGCAGGTGTCAGCTTTCCAACTATCTGCTCGAGTTTGTAGTTGAGACTTGTGAATGACCAACCCTACTTTCTCCAGCTTCTACAGTAGGATGATGGAATCTCTGTAGGTGATGTTTGGATCGATTTGTTAAAGTTCAGAGCTTTGAATAAGTAATAATTAGACATATTAAACATAAATTAATTATAAAACTAATTGCATAAGTCATGTCTATTTCGTGAGACGAACCTAACAAGCATAATTAAGTTATAATTAATACATAATTACCATATATTTACTGTAGCATTACATTGTCTAATCATGGTATAATTAGGCTTAATAGATTCATCTCGTAAATTAGCTCTCGTTTATGTAATGAGTTTTTAAATTAATCTATATTTAATACTCCTAATTAGCATGTTTATATTCGATGTGACGAAACTAAATTTTAGTGAGAGAAAAACGATCGGGGCCACAGGCATCAGTGTCGTCTGAGGATCCATGATCACCGGCGCTGTTTACTGTCACAGGAGCTACCATAATCCCATATGGCTACAGCCCCTACATCACTTGAGGTTAGTCCTGTTTTGGTTTCGATGAACAGTGTCAACTTGTACAGATCCAAACCACTCTCTGGAATTAAATGAAACACCAGGGCAACAGTGGTTTGGCAAAAGAGGCCGGGGTTTTAATCCCTCTTCTCACAGATGCCTTCCTAAGGCAGAGGAGCTAGTTCCTACCCTTTTTTTCAAAAGAGCAGATGCGTGCAACGAATTCGTCAAGAAAATCTCTTCCACAAGAAAGAAAGCGTTGATGTTTTGTGTGGAATATACCACTGTTCTCCACTGATTGTTTTTTTTTAAGATTTGAAAGAAGCTGCTACATGGATCTCATTCTGGCCTTAGCCAACTTATCGGCACAAGATCACTGGTGCTGAGAGCATGCTGCAAAGCCACGCTGTGCCTCAGTGCCTGTGGTCTCGCTTTACATAAACAACACTACCTTGGAACCGATTCTTGGCAATGCCAGGCAACATCTGAGGGTACAGAAAAAACAGGCACGTAAGTTTAGCGGTCTAAGTACAATATTCAGCAGAGATGCATGGAGCTTTTCTCCAGGTCATTCTCCTGAAAGGTGCATGTGCTCCAGATGTAAAGATCACAGTACCAGCAACATGGATGGACCATGTGGCACAATTGAGCAAGCATACTCTCTAAACAAGAAGATTATCAGCTAAAACGGTTTATATCAGCAGCCTGCACACAGTGTGCATATTTTCAATTACACAGAAACTGAAGGGAGTAAACTTCTGGATGCACATGAGATGAATACATCGAGTGAAGTCCTCGACAAGCATACTGATAACTTCAAATCATGGGGGTCTACATAGACGCAACAGATGAGTTCATGGACAACAGCAAAAGAAATTAGTCGCCTGATATTACAGGAGTTTCTTACTTATCATACAGGAAGCTCGAAGCTAGCAAACGGTGTGCAGCATGAGGCTTTCTGTTCCATCTCTCTGTGCTGACTATGGTCGTGGTGGTTTATTTGGCGCCCTAGAGCGACCAGTCCGTTGTGTTGCTGGGCTGGTCGAACGTGCTTGTGGAACCCTGGTCCATGCGTGGTGCTGGCGCTGGCCTGTTTCCCTGCAGGGCAAGCTCGAGCTCACCTGAGAACTGGCCGTGATGGCTGCTAGAGCCAGAGTGCACCTCATCGAGGGGGACATTAGTTGGCAACTGAGGTGGCACGCTCCGCCCGTCTTCATGGCTGCGAGAGCCAGTCCAGGGGCTTGGCGCAATGTAGCTACTCGCCATGAGGGAGGGTGCCACAGGGTTGCCATCAAAGCCTGCTGTTGCTGGCATTGAGGCAGCACGGCTGTGGCTGGCGCTGTGGGTAGTATCCCATGGCTGAGTTGACAGAAGAGAGAGAGCACAGCTAGAGTCAGCGGGGACTCCTGCGAGACATCCACCCGGAGGGAGCTCCGGACCGGGGAATACCGGTGGCCCTGATGAGGAGCTGCCCTGGCTGCCATATGAGTGGGTGCCATATCCTGCGACTGCACTTTGATGATGATGAGGATCTAAGCTTGCTTGCCACTGGATACTACCAGGCACCCTTTCACCAGGTCGAACTGCCAGCCAACCATCCCTCATGTTGGCAGGAACCCTTGGGTACGAGAAATCCAACAGAAAGCTTCTGAACCTACTGGGTGCTTCTGGATCAAGCATATGAACAACATTAGGAAAGACAAAAAAGAAAGTGAAAGTGGCAAGCACATCACAAGGTAGAAAGAAAATAGGTTGCATTAAAACTGTTACCGCCGAAGGATGCAGCAAGGCGGCCATAGCGTGATGCAAGAGGTCCAGCTGGCGGCCTCCTCCTACGTTCATTGTGGCCTGCAAGGCGTCGACGGCAGCTGCGTTTTCCTTGGTCAAATTCAGGCAACTGGTGGAACCTGCGATTTATGTGAATAGAGAAAAATGATTATTCAAGCTTTCTTGATAGAATTTTAAAGGTGACGAACAATAACAGGACTCAATAAGGGCATACAAGTTGCAATATCTCGATCTCATAGTCTACCTGCAAATTAATAATTTTTGTGTAGAATGCAAACTGAGCACAAAACAGAAAGTATATGGATTAAGCACATGCCATTAACTGCAACAATAAAAGCTAAAGCGGAGCTTAATAATGGGCTATAGCAAGTTCAAGTATACATAACACTAGCTTATCCTAGTAGTAACATGCATAGCATAACACAGATATGGAAAACCACACTTCAGGTCAAAGCCAATGGCAATGCTAGTACATCAAAGAGCAATATTTCTCTTTATCCTAGGCTAGTGTTCTGCACATTCATTAAAGATAAGTCCATCGTTACGCCTTTCATAATTGCATCTGCGCATCCAAACTAAGAAAGGAAAAGAGAAAGTAACCATGGGTCCGTTAAACAAGACTGTAATCATTCATAGAGATGTGAGATGTTGGGCTCAACCCAACAATACGCATCCACCAATGAATTGTCCTTCTATTGTCGAGGCAGGTGTCCTTCACAAGAAAGTGTGTGGTCCAACTTAGCTTTTCTAATGACACATTAGCACACTGGTTATTGCTATAATTGGCTATGTGGCATTATGGATTAGCACAGCTTAATCCAGAATTTCATCATATTTTCTTCTGATGGTGATGTGAGGACAACCTTGCATGTAGCCTAGTACTAGAGCCCAAGGTTACTGTTGTCACTAGGTTAATGGATTAACGTCCTGCCTCCTTGTCATTTCTTCAAAAAAACTGTATTTCTTGTCATTTTCAGATAACCCGGACCAGAAACTGTTTTGCTTTAAAATGAAAGATTAACAAATATAAGACATCCAGATTAATTACCTACTGGTTGCAGTTTGTGAATCACAATAATACAGGTCCATATGTTAATTCCTAATACAGGTCCATATGTTAATTCCCCCTAATCTTTCTTCCCCTCTTTCGTGTTGTTCAAACTAAGGTTTGAAACAGCCGGAATTTTCCATGGACTCTCACAGGGCATCGGTAGGAAAAAAAATGAAAATCTGTGCTATGTGTACGCTAATTACAAAACGTGTTGCTCCATAAACTATCCATTTATCAAATTAAACAGGCAACAGCTATATAGCACCTGAAAGGACTAGAAAGTTCCCAGAGCTTGAACTGGTGAATAAACTAAATCATTAGGTAGCAGAAGATATAATATTTAAAACTTTTTTGAGGCTCTAAACATTTAATACTATCAACTTAAGAAGTTGTAACACTTAAAATACAGTGGCAAAGGCTAGCTCTATGATCTTTCTCCCTGTTGTTTCTAGGGGGACCACTGACATACTGATCATTCGGAACGCAAATTCCATAGACTAATGACTAATTAACTGACTGGCATCATTGAGATACTAAGTTAACTCAGGAATCTAATGCAAAGCAACTGACAGGCAGGCAGGCAGCGTCACATCACTCTATCATATATATAGGGGCATCCATCAACCCACCATCTTTAAAGTTCACCATTCAAATGAAACATAAAAGTATAATACCAAAGCAAGTTTTTATTTCTTTTCAAAAGAGCAGATATCACAAAACAGTTGTTATAGCTGGAAGTTCCATCAACCTGTGCTAAAAGTGGAGTACTAGATAGCGCATCTAATGTAATGTGTCCATAAACCTTGAATTTGCTTTCTTACTCCATATATAAACCCTAACGAACAAAAAGAATTCAGAAACACAAAGAACAGTGCAAACGCAACAAACTGTCAACAAAATAAAGCTATTAAAAAACGTAGCAGCAGCTGCAGCAACAACAACAAGGAGGGGAGAGCAATGGCGAGTGACCTGCTGCACTGCTGGCAGAAGCGCTGCTCGATGCCGTTGACGATGACGAGGGGAGCCTTGGAGTGCATGGCGCACACCTTGTGGCGGCAGTGGTATGTCTTGGCGCCGGTCAGATCCACGTTGCACCCCTCCACCTGGCACCGCGGCGGCGCCGGCGAGCCGGCCGCCCCGCCTGCCGCTGCCCTCCCCCTCCTGCCGCCCCCGCCGGCCGGCCTAGGCGAAGCCGGCGGCGGAGGCGACGGCACGCTCGCGCTGCCGCTGCCGCTGCCGCTACTCCCGCTGCCGCTGCCGCCGGCGTCCTCGAAGTAGATCTTCTTGCCGAACTTGAGCCCGTGGAGGTGGTCGTCCCCGCCGCCGCTGCCGCCGCCGCCGGCGGCACCGCCAGCAGTCGCCATTGCCGATTCCCCGCGGCGTACGGTGGGGAGCAGGCAACGAACTACGCGGCGACGACGAAGACTGCAGCGGTGGTGGACTGGTGGTTCTTGGGGCCCCCCTCCTCTTCTCCTCTCTCCTCCAAGAGGGAGGAAAGAGAGAGGAGGCGGCGAAGGAGAGGGACAAGAGCGGTGGCTCTGCCCTTAAAATAACTCCCCTGTGCTCTCTCTCTCTCTCTCTCTCTCTCTTTCTCCTCCCCTCCACTGTGCCCGTGTGACAGCGGCTGCTGGCCTGCTGCTTCTCTCTCTCTCTCTCCTCCCTCCTCGCGCCGCGCACGGTCTCTCACGCACGCACACGAGCCGGCCTAGCTACCCGCGCCAGCAGCACCAGCCACCTTTCGTTTTCCGCCGGCTGGCTGGCTGCGCGCTTGCAAAATTGCTAGGAGTAGTAGGCTTGGCATGACACGGCCGTGGCCTCGCCTCGCCCGTGCCGACCGCCGCCTGCTGCCGGGGTTTTTGTAGGCCGGATCCAGTGCCCGCCCGCGAGACCTCTCTCTCCACGAGAAAAAAGGCTGCGCCCTGCGGCAGCGAGCGGCATGCCATCTTTGGCGCGCCACAGACCCACAGTGTGCCATCACCCTGCCCTGCCCCAGTTATCAAATCACACAGTGAGGAAAGGAAATTAAAAGTTACTATTCTCGCAGATCCTAAATTTAGCTCCCAAATTTCACTATAAAAAAAAGATTCTCATCACATCAAAATGTCGGAACATACATGAAGTACTAAATGTAGATAAAATCAAAAACTAATTATACAGTTTGGTTGTACTTTGCGAGATGAATATTTTGAGTCTAATTAATCAATGTTTGGATAATTTTTTACAAGTACAAACGAAATACTACGGTGACGCATTTATTACAAACTTCTTAAAGTTTGACATCAAAATTTACATCTTATTAGGGCAGTCCCAACCCATCATGTCTATGGGTAGTGTCCATGCTGCCATGTCAGCAAGACATCACCTTAGACACTACATTCTCCAGCCCATGATTTCTTAGGATGAATCATTAATAAATTCATCATCTTTTCTCTCTACCAATCATACTTGTTCTTTTTCTATCATAAGACACTATCATCTCCCAATGCAAACTTTGGTAGTGTCCTATGCATAGGTTCTCGTGTCGACACTGGGTCTTTCATGAGACCCAGTTTCTTCCTCTTTCCATTCTCTCCCCTATTTAATACAGTGCCACACAAGCAAAAAGTCCTATGTGGCAGCCTAATTAATGCTATGAAAACCATCCTACATGGAGGGTTGGGACTGTCCTTAGCCTCGGTCCCAGTGACACGCTGCCACACTGTGAGATCGAGCTCGACCTCTTCACGCCTTGTTTAGATCGGAAATTCTGCCTTAAAGTTCACTATGCAATCACATCAAAATGTCATAGCATGTATAAAGTACTAAACAAAACTAATTGCACAGTTTTGTTGTACTCTACGAGTCGAACATTTTGAGCCTAATTAATCAATGTTTGGACAATTTTTTACACATACAAACAAAATGCTACAGTGCACGTACTCTCAAAGACCAAAATTTGACTCCTAATTTTAGAAACTAAAGGCTAAGAGAGAGAGACACGGAGGCGAGGCTTGTAACGTAACAGGCCATGAATGAACAGCACGGAGCAGCGACGGGCCAGCCAGCCGAGCCCAGCAGGCCCGGTGGCAGGCAGAGGCGGAGTAGCTGCTGGCTTCCAGAGTCTATGTTCCCCCGGTGGGACCCTCGATCCAGCCACAGCCACAGGAACAGTCACAATCACAAATCCAAGGGGCATGTCATGGCAGTGCAGCTCACGCCGCGCCCACTGACGCGTGGGCCTGCCACGCGCCCGCGCGATTCGCTGCGGCCCTGTTGGTGGCAGCAATGATAGGTGAGAATTGATGGTGGCTGTTCTCCCCGCTGACACCGGCGAGCAGCGGCCGGAGCCCGGCGCGTCCGGCGAGGGCGAGGCGGCCAGTGTGGTGGTGGGAGCAGGGGAGTTACCGTGCCCCGCAGTGCAGAGGCGGGGTAGGGTAAAAGTAGGCCGGGAAGTACTGTAGCGTGTGGGCCGGGGGGCGCTTTTCATTTGCCCTTTTGTGGTAAGAGGCAATCTGGGGTTTTAACTCCCAAGCGCCTTTCCACCCGTTTCAGGGGAGGGTTTGGTGGGGGTTCCAGTGAAGTAGAGCTCCCTCTGTGAATACGTGTGCATACATACTCGTGGTTTGGGTATATATGGGTGTAGTGCAGTGGTCTGTGTATCTTTATGTTACCATCTCCGGTTCATTTATGTTACCATCTCCGGCCGGTTCAAAGAAGACGTGTTATCCTTTTTGTTTTGCCTCAAGTGAGGATTCTGTAACTTAACAGATGAAATGAATGCGCTTTACAACATCACGAGTTTCTTTAAATCTGTCTTAAATTTATGTTAATATTAACATATTTTTAATCTGCTTCTTGATCTTATTATGGCTACAAGTAACGTCAGCACATTTTTTTTATGAGTGACATTTCAAGAACATGTTTTAGACATGTATTATGGCTAGTGAATTCTTTTCAGTACTATTGAACTGAAAATCTAGAAGAGTTGTTGAGAATTTAGTTCATGGCTTCAAGGTTTGTGGGCCGAAGTTAGGAGTCTACTTTTTCAAAGTCAGAAATTTGCAAGTTGAATATCTTTGAAATGGCCTCTACCCTAATCTCATGGTGTTTAATTTAATTTCTGCCAGCATTTCTGCTTTAGAGCTCGACGAGATGGCCCCTACGTTCCACAATATAAGCATTTGAAGCGTTCAAATAGAAAAAAAACTAGAACTGCTAAAATACCTCTGTACCCCTCGTTTTATACTATCCAGCAACCCTTTAACCACACGCCAACCCATTTAGTTTTATCTTATCCCAATAAATACTTACATTTTATTACAAAATTTAAACTGCACGAATATCTAACCCTTCCATGCGGTGGAGTCGATGCCACCTCGCTGGCAAGCCTCGAAATACCAGCTGATTGGCATGGGATTGCTGGAACTTCCGAACCTGCCCACGTTCTCACTCGTTTGCACGCTGGAATCTGCAGTGAAACATCTCGGTGCAGAAACCAAGAACAAACCCTACTACTACTAGCTCGGAATAAAGCAGAGCCAGGAAGCAAAAGAAAGCCGGCACGGGCATACACACACGGGAGGAATATTTCGACCCAAGAAGGGACATCCAGATCTTGGTCTCCTCTCTGCATTCTTTTGGGATTTTCACAGCAGGACATGCCATTTTCAGCATGGGCACCCTATCTAACATTTTAGCTGTAGAGAAACGTTAATAGGAATATTTTGGTCCAAAAAAAAACAATCACGGCAATAGGAATGCAAGTAGACCGTACCCCATGAACTATAACTTGTATCCTGCGGAGAAAGTTGTGGCAATAGTATACATACACCAAAGTACCCCATGAGCATGCTCTCCATGCACGGCATGCACTATGTATTGCATGATTCCATTTCAGAACACCGTATAGTTAATAGTTTATTTTGCTTTCATGCTTTGGTCTGGGGAAAAAAAGTATGCGTAGAGGATCAACGGCATAAACAACACTTCAGGACCATGCGGACCACGTACGGGCACCAGAGGAAGAATAGGATGGATGGTGCTGAGCACGAGCAGCAACTTAAAGGAGAAAGCACACAAGGAGCGGCAATAGACTACAAGATCGACTAGGACTTTGATGTACTGGTGTACCTTTGCCAATCGCCGGATCTAGCTAGCTACCAATATACATAACCATGCCGTTGCTGTCTAACTTTTGGTTAGTTCTTTGAAAAAAAAAGCTTCCCTCCGTTCTTTTTTAGATGTCGTATAAGGATGGAACACACAAACCAAACAACATAAGAATATAATCATGGCTAAAAGCAACCATGAAAGTAAACCAAACAACATAAGAATCTATGACGCCGCTAACATTTAGTGTGCAATGTTCAGCATGGATTAAACATATCCTGATTTAACCAGTCTCTTTGCTAAAATCTGCAGCCATGCATTGCATTTATGTTCTGAGGGCAACTAACAGTCTATAGATTTATTCTTAGTGCAGATTTGTAGAACTCTTGACTTTTTTAAGAAAAAAGATTATTTGTTTAATACTGTCTCTGTTTGATCATGTGCTCGGTCCTCATACCTGAATAGTATATTTCTTATTAACATTAAATAGGATTATATCAGATTTATACTCAATTTATAGGTTTTGTTAAATTTTACTGTTCAATGATATGAGACATCCGTTAGCACTATAAATGGAAGAAGAGAGCAAATTTAACACGGTGAAAGAGAATACCTAGAAAAATGTGTGAGAGGCTATCTACTTTTCTCACGCTGATTCTTCACTTTTGCTATATCTATTTTTTTTCACGCTGATTCTTCACTTTTGCTACCGTTTACTGAGCAAGTCCGTTGGAGGAGGCATACACGACGGAATGACAAGTAAAACTGGTGTGGTAGGATTTCTTTTACAGCTTGTTGGTGATGCAAGATAACCATATGGACACTAGCTACCTCATCTCTTGGAGTGGTGGAACGAAGGGAATATCGATGAGGAATCTTCGTGTGCATGATTGCAATTGTAACCCCATTATTGGAGCAGCATTTCGAGAGGCGTTTGAAAGTGGAGAGGAACAGGTTGCAGCAACTAATTAATAGGCAGCCTCTGGTTTTTGTTCAGGCCACTGTTGCGGCATAACTGATCGAGAGCTGGATCGGCCTCGCATCCATGTGATCCATGAACAGGCTGTAGAAGGCAGAGCCCGGCCCACCCCCCATGGGCATGGCTGTTGACAGAAATGTCCTAGATCATTACAAGACGGGCAGAAAGATCGGCGACATTATTTGCCCGGCCGCAGGGGATTTTGTCAGCGCTCGATCAGTACGCTTGCATCTCCCCTTGTGGATGCACTGGTCCATTGCAACAGAGTCCTTTATTCATTTTTTTTTCTAAAACACAAATGTGAAATGTGTAATATTGGGTTTCATGCGCAGCTTATGTCTCTCTAAGATTCTAATCGCAATGCATATGTTTTATTAGGTGCAGCAAAGATATTCGCCTGAGATCCTAGTAGATTTCAAGTGCCTGAAATCTTGGATGTGTTTTTAGCTGGATCTAGAGAAGAAAAATCTTTTCCAGCAGAACTCCTGTTGCTTATCACGAGGGGCGCGCAGGACCGCAATAGCTACAGGCGTACGGGCTCATCTGCCTCCTCCGTGTAAAGTGGTGTTCCCACGCCGTGCGCGGTAGGCCGAGGACGACGACGAGGCGAGAGCCGAGAGGAGCTAGGCCCGGCTGACACAGCGCCACGGCAGCCGCGCCGGACGACGAGTACCACGGCGAATCGCAGCTAGCTAGGTGTCTCGCCGGCGGCCCCCCCTCCGTCCGGCGATAGACGCTTCTCGATCGCTTGCGCGCGACGGAAACGGCCGTGCCCGGCTCCGGCCGGACGCAGCGCGCCCACATGCTGCAGCTCGCATCGACCGATCGCCGTCCCGGCCCCGCCTGTACGTCGCCGGCCGGCCGGCGCGCGTGTCAGCACGTACGGCGCGGCCGTGCGCCGGCCTCCGCGGAGCGCGCCGCGGGGACCGGGACGCCTCGCCGCCGGAGCGCTGTTCACGCGCGCGCGCCCTGCGCCGACCGCGCGTGCAGCGCCCACCGGCCGGCCGGGCTCCGGCCACCCGGCCTGTTCGTGCCGTGCCATGCCATGCCATGCATGCGTCGCGTTCCGGCCCGGACGCTACTCCGTAGCTAGCTATGAAGCTATCTCCTGCGTGCTGCCACTGGCGATCCATGGCTAGCAGCTAGCTGCACGCGCACGAGTGGGTAACTGCGGCGCGCGCCTGGGCGGCCGCTCGCTGTCGTGTCGTGTCGTGTCGGATGCATGCGGGCGAGTGAGAGCGACGCAGCGGCAGCGGGGAGCACGCGGCCGGCGGGGCTCCGGGATGGAGCTGGTGGGGGGGGGGGGGGGGGGGGGGGTCCTCGGCGCTCTGCCGCGCACGTGGGCCGCCGGTGCCTGCCCCCCGCGCGCGGGGCCGGTGATCCCCGCCGCCGGCGCCCGTCATGAGTGCGCGGTGACGCCAGAGCTGCCCGCGTTTCGTCGGTTTTTACTTTTACCTCACAGTAAAGCATGCTGTTGGGAATTGGGATAGGCACACATACACAGCTTGCTAGTGGCAGCGAAAACGGGAGCGTGTCCTGAAATCACTCAAAAATGTCAATGTCAAAAGATTTGATCATTTTATGCTGCAGCATCAAAATTCATAGGACTACAAACTCAGGATGTATGTAGGAGACTTGGCTCATCTTCTCGATCAGTAATTGTTCACGTCTGGCCAGCGGCCATATATAGGAACTCGTTGATTGAGATCAATACACGTGAGCATACATTATTTTTCGTGTTCACTGAGCATCTCACACGGTACCAAAAATAAAGTCCCAAAAACTAGTTTTAAAATCTTGAAAAAATTATTAGAAAGAAAAAATGATCTCTCCAACCAGCGGTTCTCAAAAAATTACTAGTCACAAAAAAATTTAATTGCTGCTATATCATTCATCCGTGGGCTCAAAAGTTGTCTTTTTCCAGCATAAACAGTAACCCACGGCGGTTTTTTCTCCATCATCATATACACGGTGCCCCCTATCATCTCGATCCTTATTCTTCCCTTGTGCTGCCTCGATATTGGTCGCTGTGGAGATCGAGCTCCCATTCTTCCTCTTCTAGTTCTAGCTAGGTACACCGTGCACCAGTGACCCATTTGTATACAAGGCTCCGTCCAGCCTGTGCACGATTCCGACACGGTACATGGCCGGTGGCGCAAGCTAGCCCGTGGCACACATGTACATCTCCATCGACGAACAGTGGCGTGGCGTACGCTAGCCACAACAGTAGCGCGCGGTACGACGACGACGACGCCGGCGCGGCGCAGGGCCAGATCTGCGCGGGTTCCGAGGCGCACCGGCGGGCCGGGCCCGAAGCGGCGTGCGCTAGGGTCCCCGGACTGTTCACGGGCCCTTCAGGGGCTGAGGAGGCGCCCGCCTTTCTATCGATCGCATGCATGGGCTGGCTGGCAGCCTGCCCCATGGGAGGGCCCACTAGCGCGTCACAGCCCAGCGGGCCCCGCCCGCTGCCGCTGCGTCGTCGTCTTCCTCACACTCATCATGCTCGCTCTTTCCGTCCGGCCGCTTCTGCAAAAGGTGGCCGTACGGGTCGCGGCCTAGGATTGGATTGGATTGGATTTGACGTCACCACACGAACTTACAAAAGGAGATTTTGTTCCCCGGTCGCTAGATTTGCTCCTGGTCCTGCCCCTGCCGCAACAAAAGCGAGCTGAGGCCGAGGCTGAGAGCTCTCGTCGCCTCGCCCGGTCCCCTCGGCCTCGCGACGTGGGTGCGCTGCCGTCGGTCTACCCTTGCCTACAGGGACGGTGACGATGACGATGGGTGGCTACCTCGGCGATCTGGAAGGCCATTGGCGGCCAACGGAGTCAATTGGCTTCGCCGAGGTTCTGCGGCTGTCGTAAAGATTGTTCAGGCGTTTGCCTCCTCCTCCTCCTCCGGGGATGGGGACCGTTTGGTTCTGCACGCATGGCGCCGTGTAGATCGACAGTTTTTTTCCCCAAGAGAAAGGCAGTAGGGACGGAAAATGATGCAACAGTTGCTGATGCAAGGATTGGTCCCCGGCTGTACGTTTTTCCTGTTCGGTTTGGCTATCGATGATTCGGCAACTACAGGCCGAGTGCTAAACCAGCTGAATTTGAGGAAAATGCTTCGCGCCCAGTTTGGAATGTTCTCTTTGTTCTCTTCGGCCGATGGGCCGCAACTAATAATAAAGGCCGCAACGTCAGGAGTGGAATGGATGGGCCAAGCCTAGGCCGCCGATGCGCGCACGTGGGCTTTATAGCAGGCCCATGGAGGAGCTCACTGGGCTTCTGATCACTTCTACCAGCTGGGCCGGCGCCGGTTCCCAACGGTTTCGTACTTCGTCGCTACTGGCCACCGCAGGTACGCGACGCCCAGACCGGTAGGCATTGTTCCAAAAAAGCAACTCCCAAATACTACGCAAAAAGAAGATTCTTCATCACATTAAAACATCGTGACATGTATGAAGTACTAAATATATATAAAATCAAAAACTAATTGTACAGTTTTGTTGTACTCTGCTAGACGAACATTTTGAGCCTAATTAATCAATTTTTGGACAATTTTTCACACATATAAACGAAATGCTACAGTGACGCAATGATCACGAAGAGTCCGGAACATCAAATTTGGGAACTAAACAAGGCCTTAGTTTGGGTAAGGGGAATCTATTATTTTGCTATCGCTCTTCCTATTTGGCCCATTAACGACGTGTTTCTTTCCCACGGAAAATATATTTTCAAAGATAATCTTACATGGAGTATTAAATAAAGTCTATTTATAAAACTTTTTAGGGATGGGTGTAACTTTACGCGACGAATCTAATGTGCCTAATCAGTCCATGATTTACGACAGTAATGCTACAGTCACCACCATCTAATCGTACGGTTAAAGTCCTCATTAGATTTGTCTCGTAAATTAATTCGGGGTTGTGAAGTTAGTTTTGTAAACTGACTTTATTTAACACCAAACATGGCCGTGCGCAATTTCATCGAGAGTGGAACAATGTACGTATTGGCCGTGTTTCTTTCCATTCGAAAATATTTTTTCAAAGAGAATCTCGTATGCACGAAGTATTAAATGAAGTCTATTTGCAAAACCTTTTTAAGGATGGGTGTAACTTTGCGTGACGAATCTAATGAGCCTAATTAGTCCATAATTTACTATAGTAATGCTACAGTAATCATCCTCTAATCGTGTGGTCAGAGGTCTCGTTAGATAGGTCTCGTGAATTAGTCCAAAGTTGTGAAAGTAATTTTGTAAACTAACTTTATTTAATACCGTTAATTATTGATCAAATGGGTGGAAAAATATTTCCATTCCCATAGAAACACGGCCATTGTCCAAATCTACTGTTCGACAGAGAATGGTGATATGAGAAAAAGAAACACCATGAATCTTGTGTTCCTGGGGGTGTTTGGATCCCGGACTAAAAATTTTAGTCCCGTCACATCGAATGCAAGAATGCTAATTAGAAGTATTAAATATAGATTAATTACAAAATGCATTACATAAGCCAGGACTAATTTACGATACGAATCTATTAAGCCTAATTAGTCCATGATTAGACAATATAATGCTACAGTAATAATTTGATAATTATGTACTAATTATATGTTAATTAGTCTTGTTAGGTTCGTCTTGCGGAGTAGATATGACTTATGTAATTAGTTTTATAATTAATTTATATTTAGTGCTACTAATTGTCACTTATTTGAGGACTAAACTTTAGTCCCTAGGATCCAAACACAGCCTAAAAGGAGAAACATCATCTTGTGAAGGACAACTCAACGGAGTACGTACTGACTGGTACAGTCAGCCTTTATCCAGAGAAAAAAAATGCATTTTTTGTCCTATAAACAGTGCAGTGACTCAACAGGGATTCGCAAAACAAACGGTAGATACTAAATATAATAGTCCGCAGGGAAGTAGGGAATGTTTTATACTTTTGACGCAAACCACCTGTCACTACTAAGTTCATGCTAATTAGCGCACTAGCCATAACTAGCTTGTCATCCACCGACCAGCACATAATGGCATGAAGTCATGAACATGATCATGCTCCTACAGATTGAACTACCACACGCTTCGAGGTGCACGCTTGATCTATGTAACAGAAATGGGTAAAAACCCCAGTAAAAATGCGAGACAAAAAGGGGGTAGAAACACAAGTAGCTCTAGCTTATCCGGCAAATGTTCACCGGCATTCCACCCCTGCCTCGGCGGCTCGCCGGGGAGTGCTCTTCCGCCGGCTTCCGTTCGGCCGGAACCCATTGAACTTGGACTTCACATGCCCCTCCTCGTCTTCTTCTTCCACCAACTCGTCGGGGCTGCGCTTCAGCCGGCGGCGCCGTCGCTTCTTGCCTCCAGTCTCAACGGCGGAGCTCTTGCTTGGCTGCACGACGGGTTTTGTGCCATCCGCGTCGTCTTCCTCGACCTCGGCGGTGTCCTTGTCCTCGGCTTCTTCAGCGTCGTCCTTGAGAAGCTTCAGAGGTCTTCCCCTCCTCTTGGGGGTCGGTGGCACCTCCTCGCCGCCGCTGCCATCTTCGTCGTCATTGCTCGCGGCTTCGATCCCTTTCTTGCTCTTCCCTCTAGGCCTACCCATGTATCCGATCCAACTCTGCAGAATAGCAGAAGAAAAAAAAGTCAGGCACTTTGCTTGCCGGTCTATGCATATCTCTCTCTCACACACACCACACGGTTAAAAGGTTGAACTGATAATAACAGTAGCTGATTCTGAAAGACATGGTCGGTATGGGATGAGGGATTGGAGAGGTAACAGTGATATACTAGATCGAAACATGCACTTATCTGAGCCATCAAGAACAGGTGTCCGAGAAATCAACAAAACTTCAAAACCGTTGTACTTAACTGATCGTGATAAAACTAAAGAGGATACCGTTAGCATTCGGCAAAGAGGATATTTTCAGATGTTTGAGGTGAAATAAAGATACAGGCTACAGTTGATTGACATGGTGGGGAAGTTCAGAGATCAGCTTGCTGTTTGATAACCACAGAGGCAGAACTGAGACGTACTTGCGCAACTGTCTAATAGGCGCGCAAGGGCGTGGAGCCCTGAGCTAGGCCAGTCGTAGCAAGATTCAAGAATCAAAGATTGAAAGAATGGCGCAATAAGAACATGACGATGAACTGAGGCTCGAGGTGACAGCGGACACCTCAACAGTTACTGATAGAGACTCCAAAGCGTCAGACATATATTCTATCACCACGGACGACGCAAACCAGCTCAATCCCAAACAAACAGAGAGCATTAACACAGATCGAGCAGAAACATAAACAAGAACATGGAGATGATCGACGCTGACCTCTTCCCGTGGCGTGCCTCTGCTTGACCCCTCTCGGATCGAAGGGTTGGTGTGGCTCTTGGAAACAATCTAGGATGAATGCAGAGACCAGAAGGCCCAGAGGGGGAGGCAGCTCGAGGAAGTAGTGTAGTGATGCGTGTGTATTCTATGGGCTGGCGGACATTTGCTTCAGGTATTGTCAGCACTCAGCAGGTGATGATGATGAGTGCGGGGGTTTGTAGTGTGCACACAGGAAAGAGTGCGGCTAACAGCCAAACAAGCGGCACCACTCACCAGGGATTAGCTGCACCGTTTCGGAGAAAAAGGGAGAGACAGACACGTGCCGATTAGCTTAGTACTACGGAGTACTGTACTAGTACAGTTCAGATCAGGTTGGAAAAATACATGGGTACTTATTTTGAGCATGTCATATACTTCAGCTACTTAGGCTGTCCGCACTCGTGTTCTCCTATTTTCTTCCTCTAAAAGAAATATTCTATTATGTTCATCGAGATTTCTTTCCCCATTCTAGTCTCTTCCGCACCCATCTCTCCCCTATACACTTCCTCTATCCCAACTACCCTGCTGCGGCCCCACACGTCAGACTTTTTTATACCTCTCCCCCCTCCTCCTCCTCTCTCATTCCCCGCCGGCCCCTCCCCTCCTCTCTCCACTCGCGCGCGGCGCCGGCTCCTCCCCTCCTCACCTGCGTCGCCGCCTCCTCCACTCCCCTCCCCACCCGCGCGCGCGCCCCCTACCCTCCTCTCTCCTCTCCATCCGTGCCGCGGCCTCCCTTCCCTCCCCACCCACGCCGGCGGCGGCCGGGCCAGGTGGAGGCGGGCGGCGATACAGGCACGGCGGCGGCCCGCGCTGGCCCCTCCCAGCTCCCTCCCCGCCCCTCCACGGCCCCCTCGACTTCCGCGCGGCCGCCCGCTCCCCTCCCCCACGCGACGGTCGACGCGAGGGCAGCGACCAGCGCGGCTGCGGGCAGACGACGCGAGGGCGGCGGGCGGCGCGTAGCAGCAGGGGCGGCCGACGCGCCGGGCGGGCAGCTCACGGCGGCGGCGCCTCCTCGCCTCCCTCTCTCCCTCCACCGGCGCTGCTCGAGCGCGGCGGGCGGCGTTGGGCGCGCGGCCGGCGATGGGGGGCTTCGGTGGCGGTGGCGCGGGAGGGGAGGGGCGGCTTCGGCGGCGGCGACGGTTGGGATTCCGCACGGGGCCCACGCCACGTTGGTCGGGGCTCCGCCATCCCGCCAGGAATGGAGGAGACCAGGCTCTCCGGGATTTTATCGTGGCATGTTCTGGACCCGGTGCAGCACTTCATCCCGATAAACGTTTCTGGAGGAGCGTTTACCGGGGACCGGTGCGGGCAGCCTCAACCGACTGAATATATAACAACACGTGGTGCTATTCTGAGAGAGGAGAAAGAAAAAAGTTCTCTGGCCATTCGTCACATGATTCGGATTCATACAATAAGTTGACAACATTTAGGACCTAATTGGATCAAAATCCAACGCTGCGAAGGTATCCTTCAAGCAATATGTTGCCCATTTCCATATATATATACTCATTTATCTCAAAAAAATTACCTGAAAATATAGGTGGCGCTTAATTAGTTTCGAATTCTAACCACTGGCGTTTCTTTTTTTTCCTTTTACGAATAAGGTGATGGACCTTAGATCAAGGAGGTGATGGACCTTAGATCGACGGTACTTAATAAGGTGATGGACCTTGCTCTTACTCTTGATCTAAGGTTAAGGAGGACCTTAGATCAAGGAGGTACCTAAAAAAATACCTGAATATATGTTTTATACTTTTGAAGTAGGTGATGGACCTTAGATCAAAGAGGCGAGCGGCAACGACACTTATGTCTATGGACAGTGCCGGAGCTAGGATTGAAGTTAAGGGGGGTCCAACTTCATACCAGTCCCAATAACTATACAACTCAAATATTATGTTACGCATAGCTAAACTAATTAACTACATTGAAAAAGTATAAGTAGCGGTGAGAAAGTAATCAATATGCAAAGGTCTCAATGAGATTCGGCAAAATAAATTACCGGCAGAGGTAAGCAAACTAGCCTGCATACTTGAAGGCTATGCACGGTACCGCCGGTGAACTAGCACATTGAGACAGGAAGCTAGCGGGAGACTAATGAGTTTCACGACTGCTAGTAGTTACTCGAGTGTGGCTTATGAAGAAGAAAAATCAACGAGTACCCTGCTTAAACATTAGATAATGTTCATGTTTTGTGTGCAGCGAGAGCTAATTGGATATAGGCTACATGTGCGTGCAGTTCAAGCTCTCACATTGCAAAAAATATTTCTATTTACATTGAGAATACGAAGGGCTCAATCCAAGCCTTAAAAAAGAACAGAGCTAATTTTTTTTAGGAAACAGGATGGGGCGCCCCCTACTGATTAATAAATTAAAGAAAGAGTCAACAGTTTACAACCAACAGAACAGAGCTAATTGAGAAAGCAATCAGCAAAGGATGTGAGAAGTAGATAATATTAGTGCTATTTGCTCTCCACTTCTCTGGATCTTTCACCAAAGCAAGGAGGCCCTAACTTAGGTTCTGTTCGTTTGGCTTATCAGCCACCAGCCAGCCAATAATATTTTTCTCTCAGCACCAATCACCTGCCACCGGTCAGCCGAACATGACCTCCGCCCGTCTCTATGGGAGTAGAGACTCAAGCGAGCGGCAATGGTGATCGGGTAAGTAATGGCAGTGTCGGACCTCAGCGAGCCTAACAACATGGAACAAGCCCCAGGGACGGACTCGTCGAACATTTTAAGCTATTTGCCTGAGATTTGGTGCCACGTAGCATGTACATACCGGTTAAGTTTTAACAAACAATTACCTTGTTGTAAATGTCATGTAATTCTATTAACCCCCGTGCGGCCATGCGTACGTGGAGAAAAACTGGCAGCGTGACACAGGGCATGCTAAAGTAAAACAATTACCACGATCGATGGTGTCCCTGTCACCGCAAAGATGCGCATTCTTCTCGCCACTCGAGACCAAACACGGTGGCTCGTTGCGCACCCTCCGATCCACCGAGTCAAAAAGAACACCCCTCCACAGCGGCCGCAGAGCGTTCGCTTCCGCCACACGAAAACGAGGCCGCCGGACCGGCCGATCAGCCTACGCCGGCCGTGGTGACTCCACCCGTGCCTTCGTCGTTACTCCACCACCACTCCATCCACCAGTCTCGCTTTGCTACCCCCCTCTCTCTCTGTCTACCGTCCTGTCAGCGTCCGTCGTCAGTCGCCGAGATGAGTGGCCAGGAGAAAGGCAAGGAGCGGTGGCCTGTGGGAGGGTGGAGAGAGAGAGGACGGGCAGCGGGCAGGCAAGAGGTGGCGGCCGGCGGGGCGGTGCTCCGGAAGGGAAGGGGACAAGGAGTCGCGGGCAGGTGCTGTCTGCCGCTGTTGCCGACATCGGCATGCGGGCGCCTTCAGAGGCCGGAGGCCGCCAGGGGCGGGGCGGAGCTATCGTGCCCGTGCCCTGGCCTTGCCGCTGCCGCCGCCGCAGTGCCTTTTCCCTTTGTTTGAAGTTCTGTGTTCAGAGAATCGGGCTTGGCGACGACGCTCTCTGCACGCAACTCTGCGAGCGAGACCGAAATATGACGGAGCATTCCGTATGTAATTATAAATAATTATTTAAATATGGATTAATTGGGCTTAAAATGTTCGTTATTAGTTTTTGATTTTATCTATATTTAATATTTCATGCATGTGTCGATATTTTAATGTGATGAGAATTTTCTTTTTACATAGTGGAATTTAGGGGTGGAATGCCATATTTAGATTCAAATTTTGGTGTCAAACTTTGGCCCAAAATTTACACTCTGTAATAAATGTGTCACTGTAACATTTCGTTTGTATTTATGAAAAATTATCCAAACATTGATTAATTAGGCTTAAAATGTTCATCTCGCAAAGTACAACAAAACTGTGTAATTAGTTTTTGATTTTATCTACATTTAGTACTCCATGGATATGCCGATATTTTGATATAATGGAAATCTTCTTTTTACGTAATGGAATCTGTAAGCTAAATTTGGGATCTATAGGGGCGCATTTGGTTCACGTAGGAGCTCAGCCTGACTGTACTTTGGAGCCAGGCCCCCATGGGACAGGCGGGGCGCATGCAACATGCTAATGTTTGGTTATCTGCACGTGTTTGACCTGGTTCAGATGAGATGATGTTTGGTTGATCACACGAAACATGTTGTATGAGAAAAAGATTAATAAATAACTATCATTATAATATTTAATATGTGTAAATATTTTAGTATAACTCTATTTCATCCCATTACTCTTTAATATCATTTAAAATATAACAATATTATTTAATATATGCTAATCATACACTATTAACACCATTAACTGACTAATCCCTTGCATCTGGCGAGCCTGGCTTCGGAGAAACGGCCACCATTCTCATTTCTCCGGAGCTTGGCTGGGTGAGGAATCTTGCATCTGGCGAGCGAGGCCCAAGGTGCGATGCAGGCAACCAAACATAAAGATGCTGCATGCGGATAGCCTGGCTTGGCCAGAGGCAACCAAACGGCCTTGTTTAGATGCATATTTGGGGTGGGGATTTAGGGGTTTGGCGTCACTTCGTAATCATTGCGTCACTGTAGCATTTTGTTTGTATGTGTGAAAAATTGTCCAAAAATTGATTAATTAGGCTCAAAATGTTCGTCTCGCAGAGTACAACAAAACTATGCAGTTAGTTTTTAATTTTATCTACATTTAGTACTACATGCATGACCGATATTTTGATATGATGAGAATCTTCTTTTTGCATAGTGAACTTTGGGGTTGGCAGTGGCCGGGCAGCAGTGTGCCCGGTACACTCTGCATGCCTAGCTGCCTAGCTCCCGGCCGCGTTCAAAGTTGAGCGCCCCTGGCGGTGCGGTCAAGGGCTCGTTCCTGCCGCTGCTGGGTTCGCGGCAGGGCGGCTGGCAGGGAGCACTCGCACTGCTTGCTCCGCCTGTCTGTCTGCCGCGGTGATTCCGAGCTCGCCCCTTTGCTTGTTCGTGGTAGCTTCGGTACAGGGAAAAGGGTGGAACGGTCAAGATTCACTGACTCATCAGAGCTAGCAGCATCGATGCTCATGAAAAGTGGAGGGAGGAATCCGATTCATAGCGTCTCGGCCTGTGGATATCGATCGACAGATTGTTCCTGTTTGAACGCCGGCCAGTAGCACTGGCTTGGACGAACCAGTAGTGGCTGCCTCTGAATTTCAGAGGTAACGAGACACGGTATTATTATGCGGTACTCCCTCCGCTTCCTAATTAGACGGGTATCCTAATTTGACGACGTTTAGGAGTACTACTTGTAGGTCCCGTTCTACTTTGGTGTTCGACCTGCTCCATCTTGGAATACTGAATGGGTGAGCTTCCAAAATGCTGTACAAGTGCCATTGCACCTCGATCTCCTTTCCCTCCTGGTCTCCTGCATCGCTCAGCTCTTGTTTTTTTCTTCCGGGTTTTAACTGAGCTTGTTTAGCGGAAGCAGAGCCACCTCAAAGAATTATTGTTTTCCATGCAAGGCTGAAAATAGACTTAAGAGCTACACTTATATATTAGCCTAGGAACGTAATTATGAAACTCTAAATCTAACGTGCAGTGGTATCTCCAAAGACTCCAACTCCACAATTTTGCAAAGGAAGCTGGAGTCAAACGTCTCGATTCGTACAGACTGAAGTTTAGTTCATGTCACATAGGATATAAATGTACTAAATAAAAATATTAAATATAGATTAATTATAAAAATAATTATATAAACGAGGGCTACTTCGCCATGACGAATTTATTAAGCCTAATAAATCAATCTTGTTACTGTAGCATAATATATTGTCAAATTATAGACTAATTATACTTAATAGATTCATCTCACAAGTTAGTTCTTATTTATGTAATATATATTCAATTAATCTATATTTAATACTTCTAATTAGCTTTCTTACCTCTGATGTAATATGGACTCTGATGTAATATGGACTAAAATTTAGTCTCTGGGACCGGACTGTATTCTCTGAAGCTCATGTTTACCGCAAGGAGTGAGTCATTCAAAATGGTTTTAATTTTTTATTAGCTTATATCATAGAAGATCACCATGGCCTATGATTCAGAATGGATTAGGTTTCTTTTTAGGGAAATCAAAATGGATTAGCTTGTACTCCGTAGCTTGGTTATTCGACCTCACCATTTTGCGGCGATAGCGTAGGCCGAGCTAGGTTGGCCATAACCTAAAAGTAATCTGGTAGGCCCAAATCTAGCGGCCCAACGGATGAAATGTAGGTGAAATCAAAAACTAATTGCACAGTTTTATTGTACTTTACGAGATGAACATTTTGAGCATATCATTAATGTTTGAATAATTATTCACAAATACAAACGAAATGCTACAGCGGCGCTACAATGTTAAAATGCCAACTTTGACATCCTAAGTTGGGAACTACTCCCTCCATTTCAAAAAACCTAACGTTTAGGACAGCGACACGATTTTCAAAACACAACTTTGACCTCCTTTTATTATCAAAATATTTATCGAAGAGTGATATATGTTGTCGGTGTTTAGAAATCGTGGTCTCGACACCAACCAGAAATGCGATGTGTTCCCTCCCTTGATGGTTGATGCAGAAGATAACACGAGACACGGTTTTATCCTAGTTCCGGTCAGAGGACCGTACTTCCAACAAAGCGGTGTGCGTGTGATGTATTATTCCGCACCGGAATGCAAGCAGTAGGGGGTACAAGCAGGTTGGGACAAGAGGCTAGACCTCCGAGTCCCGGATGATTGAGGCAGAGTGCCAATATCGTGATCTATTCTCAGTGTATCCAGATTCTCTCTTTTTTTTCTTTTTTCCTTTTGCTCGATCACCCCCTCCTTTTATAGGCCAAGGAGGAGGGGTTACAGGAGCGTGTTGCTGGTTAGGCATAGTTGTTGCACAGTAGTAAGAATGGCGCTGGGCGTGCTCCTCTGTCCTTGTTTGCTGTAGTCGATTCTTGTACTGGTGATGACGTCAAGGAGTGGTCTTGAGGATCCGGGGCGTCCTTAATGTGATAATGGCTCGTCTGTACACTACCTCGAGGGTCTCCCATGCCGGCGCACAGCTTATTCTGTGGGAAATCGCTGTGGGAGTCGGTGGCACAGGGAGTTAGAGTGACCCGGCCCTATTCGCACGACGGCGACATGTCCGCACAGTGCCGGGGTTGGTCGCATAGTGCTCGGAATGGCCCGCCATACCTCTGTCGTCCTGAGCTCTTCTCCTGCCGTGTGCTCGAGGGTCTCTCCGTCCACGAAGGTCTTCGAGTCGTCGGAGTTGGCAGTATAAGAGCTCGGAGTGACGAGCTCTGTTCGCACAGTGTCGGCCTGTCTGCACAGAGCCTCGGTTGGCTGCATAGTGACGAGAGTTGGTGGATATGATGGGAGGAGTCGTGGCCATCAGGGCAGTATGGTAAGAAATCTGTCTTTTGACTTTGGAGGCATGGTGCCAGAGGGCGCCATTTAATGTTTGTTGGAGCGAGGGTCTCGACCGAGGCGGAGCTTTCCCCATTCCGGGGGTTGCTCGAGGTTCGGTCCCCAGGCTTCGACCGAAGCGAAGTTCTCCGATTCGCTCGAGGGGTCGGTCCCCTCGAGCGAAGCGGAGATTTTGGTTCGCGTCGAGGCACGCCGCGGGGCGTCTTGGCTGGGCCTTCGGTCGTTGCTGGGCCGTGGGCCTTAACTTCCGCTTTCTTTTTCTGGTTACTTGGACAAGATTAATGTTTATTGGGGCGGTTATCCCATAGGTTTGGGTACCCCTAATGATTGCCCCCAACAGTAGCCCCCGAGCCTTTGTCAGAATATATTTTAATCCGACAAAGGCTCTTTGTCGTGGGTGCTTCTGACAAGGTTTTCCTTGAAAAATTCCGCTGAGTGCGCACTAGCGCACCCGCGGGTGTAGCCCCCGAGGCCTCCAAGGGCTTATAGCGTTTCGCGCCTTCGTGAGCTACAACATGTTTCGTCTTCAAGGAATTCGATCTTGTGGTGCAAGGAGCCCCCGAGCCTTGGCCCTAGCAAGGTCGATCAGGGGCGGTTCTTGACTTTGAGTTACGACCCTCGTCGCCCCGTTTGCGGGGAGGAGGGGTGAGACAATCCATGCTTCCCTCGAATGGGCTGCGAGTCATGAATGCCTCTGTGAGCTGTTAGCGGGTAATTCAAGTGGACATCTGTGCCTCGTTCGATGGAGGCCGGCTCATGGTCCGGAGACATGTCTCATAAGAGCACTTGTGGAGGTTTTCTAGTTAGGGCTCGACCCCGTTCGTTTGGGGTCGAGGGCTCGTTGCTCTCCCTCGGTGGGATCCCTCGACTAGCTGCCTCCATCCTGGCCTTGAATATAACTTCAAGGGCTCCCTCGAGTTTCGTGCTCGAGGATAAGCTTGATCGTGTGTGCCCTTGGTTATCCCTGACTCTGTTAGATTTGAGGTGCCTGTCGAACCCTCGAGGGGCTAGGACTTCGAACCCCTGATCAGTAGGGCCTCGAGGAGAGGTAGCTTACCTTGGAAGCCTTTTGGCTGGTCTCGAGCGTTTATTTCCGTAGTCGTGGGCGACGTGGCGCGGAATACGCGAAGTGGGAGCGCCTTTTTAGGCGGAGCGGAAGAGACGTGGGCAGTTACGATGCGACGTGTCGCCTGGATTTTCGCGCGTAGTGGTTATTCCAACTCGTGGGGCCGTATCGTCAGTGGCTGAGGTGTTTAATCATATCGGATGCATTTTTTACGCGGCCGGGGTGCCGGTTGCGCTTCGCGTGATAATATAAATAAAGGGACAAGGGGAAAGGATTAGCTTACCCAGCCTTTGCCTTCCGATTGCATCTACTATTCCCAAGCGCCGCCGCTCTTCGCCTTTCACCTTTCCGTGCACAAGACTTCGTCCTTTTCGCCGCCGCCGTTTGTCATGGTGACCATTGTCGACCCCGCTCCGTGGAGCCCTTCCATCGCCACCGACGCTTATCTCGCCGGGCTGGTGGACGCCGGGGTGCTGCCGGCGAACAGCAATCCGGACGAGCCGATGTGGATCGCGCCGCCATCCAATCACCACGAGCCTTCTCCGCCGGAGGGCTTTGTGGTGAGCCTAGCGAGGCTTCATGAGCGGGGGTTCGGAATCCCGGCTTCGCTGTTCTTCCGTGGGTTGTGCCTCCACTACGGCGTGGAGCTCCACAACTTTGCCCCTAATGCCATCTCGCAAGCGGCGGTCTTCGTCGCCGTTTGTGAGGGGTACTTGGGGATCGAGGCTCACTGGGACCTATGGGTTCACCTTTTCCGGGGTGAGCTCCATACGGCCGTAGGTGAGTCTCGGGGGCTCCGCCGGGCGGTCCACGCCGGGGGCCTTACCCTGCAAGTTCGGGGGCAGCGGAGCGGATTGTACATCCCGTCGACGATGACCTCCAACAACGCCGATTGGGACAAGGGGTGGTTCTACCTCCGCAACGTTGACAACAAGCTGCCGGAGTACACCGGCAAAGTGCTGCGCGAGCGACCGGAGGTGTGGAGCTACGGAGTTTCCCCCGCCGACCGTCAGGAGCAACTTTGGGTCTTCACCGACGCCTTTGTCGCGCTTTCGAGGGCGGGTTTGACCACGGCGGGAGTGATTGCAAACTTCAATCAGCGGTATGTACTGCAGCTGATGGAGAGGAAGCTGCGGCTCGACCAGCTCAGGGCGGATTCACCCTGGCAGGGCTCGAAGATGAAGGAGGGGACCCTCGTCCTCGAGTACTGCATGCATTGAGCTCAGCGTGCTGTGGAGGTCTCCAAGCTTGACTACAAGGAGGATGCCCTTTTTGCCGTCAAGATGCGCCCCGAAGCGCGGTTTCTACAATTTGTAAGTTCCGCTTTAAGTTTGGTTTAGATTCAATTTTGCTCTCTACGCTCGAGATTATCTGATCGTTTAATTCTGAATTCTTTCTTCAGGGTTTGTCTCAAAAAGGGTACCATTCTGCTCCTCCTCTTCGCGAGGTACGTGCTGCGAACCGCCTTTCTGCCGAGAGGCAGAAGGCGCGGAAGGACGCGGCAAAGCAGAAGAAAGAGAGGAAACGTTTGCGGAAGGCGGCGTACGAGAAGGAGTGCCGCCGTCGAATCAGGGAGGGCTGTTCCCCGCCTACCACCCCTGAGAGTGCTCCAGAGGAGTCTTCCTCGGAGGACCTCGTGGAGATTCCGCCACCTGCGCCGATGGCGGCTGAAGTGAGTGCACCCCCGAGGGAGCAACACCAGGAGATCCCGTCGTCGTCATGGGATAGGGAGGCCTCGAGGGGCCCGACGCCTTCGACGGCGGGTGCCGCCCCCCCGAGTTCCGTGGTGGCGGCTGCCGCGGCTTGAGCTTGGAGCCCGTCAGTGCCTGGGGCTCAAAGCTCCGTACCGGCGGGTTCGAGGCCCGCGAGCGAGACCCCGCCGTCGAGGGGCCATGGCCGTTCGGGGGCTCGGCGGCCTTCGAGCAGCAAGAAGCGCAAGCTTAGACACATCATCCGGGTTAGGTAAGTCGCCGTTCTTTTCTCGGGCTTAATTCTCAAGTTGTTGTTCTGATTTTGTCGACTTGTTTTCTGTCAGCCAATCCGGTCCGTCGGTGGCGCTTCCGTTGGCGCCGACGAAGGCTCTGAAGGTGTCAGCGCGCGCCACACCTCGTTCAACATCGCCGCCTTCATCCAGGGCACCCCAGGCGTCGGGGATTGTGGCTCGGGACCGGGCCGCCCGATCAAGGGGGGAGACGGTGGCCGGAGGAGCGTCGGTGGTGGCGGGCGAGGAGCGGGCCAAGGAGACGCCCTCGGCCCTCCCCGTGGAGGATGTGGCCCCTGCCGTTGTGGGGGTGACAGAGACCTCCGTGCCGGCCGAGGGCATGGGGTGGTGGAGGGTGCGGCTCTTGGTGAAGACGTGGGTCGGACCGCAGCGGGAGGCAGCGGTTCAGCGGAGGTTGAGGAGGTGCCCGGGGCCGGCTCCGCAATGATGACCCTCCCGGCCGCCCTCGACGGTGGTCAGGAGGATGAGGAGGAGGATGCTCCAGGATTCCGTGATGGGACCTGGAGCCCCTGGGAGGAGAGGGCCATGGGCACCCTGCCTTGCATTCCGGCTTTCGAGGCCTGGCGCAACTTTGGGCTCGGTCGTCGCGGCGTCCCGCCCGGCCTGGCCAAGGTTGCTGAGGCCAAGCGCCTCCTATGGGAGGAACAGCAGGCCCTGGGGACGACGGTCCAAGAAGCCCTGAAGCAGGTCCTCGAACTCCACCTTGGTCGGGGTTTGGACCTCCACCGGGTAAGTGACTTAACCACTAAATTTGTCGCGCGTTTTGCGTTTCTCCCCCTTTTTTCACCTTCATTTGCCGTGTTAATAACAAGATATGAGGGAGATGGCTGGGCGAAAGGTCGCCGAACTTGCTGATGCGCACGTCGAGGTGCATCAGCTAAGGGAGGCCTTAAGCCACGGCGAGCGGGAACGCGTGCGCGAGAGGACACTTGCCGTGGAGACGGCTGAAGAGGTCCTTCGGCAAGGGGATGAGCTCCATCGGCGGACACAAGCGCTGGCGGCGCTCGAGGGTGAGCTTCAGCAGGAGCGTGCTGCCCTTGCCGAAGCCCTGGGGCAGCTACAGCAGCGGGACTCGGCGCTTGCCGTGGCTGAGGCCCAACTGAAGACCCGGGGTGAGGCTATCGACCTGCTCACCGTGGCGGTGACGGAGGGAGATGTCGCCATCACGTAGCTGCGGGCATCGGTCGAGACCCAACAAGGAGAGATGACGACGCTCCAGCAGGAGGCCAGCACTGCCCGGGAGGCCCTCGTCGATAAGGAAAAGCTGGTCGAAGGTAAGTCTTGTATGAACTTACCCTAAATTTAAATTGGAGTTTTCGAAGACTTATCTGATTTTGGTGTTGGGCTTTCAGAGGTGCGGAAGGTGGCGGAGGAGACCTCCTCACAGGCGGAGTCGCTCCAGGTAGCTTACTCGAAGGCCAAGGAGGACCTCGAGGAGCTACGGGAAGTAGCTCTTGCCGTCTGTAAGGAGGTCGAGGGGCCGGAAGCTCTCGAGTCCCAGTCGGGCAGCTCGGTGGCCAGCCGTCTAAGGGCCTTGGGCGGTTGTGTTACCGAGCGCCTGAAGGGGGCCCTTCTCCTCGGCGTGCAGAAGACCCTCGGGGTGATCTCGACGCACTTTGTCGTGGACCTCGAGGCGGTCAGCGGTGGTTATGTGGTGGCGTACGACCTCGACGACGACGCTGCGCTGGCCGTCGTGGAGAGTGCGGATGCTGCTGCCACCCTCGCGCGAATCTTCGAGAGCGACCTCCTTCCCGACGCTGAAGACGAGGAGGATGCCACCCCCGAAGACCCCGAAGACCCCGCTCCCTGAGTAGTTTTTAGAGATTTTTTTTATGTAAATAGCACTCTAGTGGTTGAAACAATTTTATGTTTTTGAAACGCACATTCGAGTTTTTATTTGAATTATGGTTTCTTTATCACGTTTACTTCGCTGAATTTGCAAAGGACTTGTCGAGGAGGGTATCGTTCATAGAGCAATTTTAGTGTAGGGTGACGAGGGGGATGCCGTATCCTTTCGAAGGCGTAGGCGGTCCCTCGACTCGTCCAGCCCTTGGCCTCAATTATTCTATGCCTCGAGTTGCCTTTTGGCAAATACAGGAGATGGGCGTAATAAAAGAATTTTATAAAAAACTTTAAAATTGGGACAATTTTAGGAGGGGGTGCCCCCCGGATTAGCCCCCGAGTGAGACTTGGCTTTTTTCGATGGTAAGCCTAGTCTTACTCATTTTAAAGTCCTTTATATTTTTATTGAAATAAGTACAAATGTACATGAATGCTTGAAAGCTTAAGGGTAGAAGCAACGTAGCTGTTGGATATTCCAGGCGTTGGCGAATATTTCGCCTTTCTCGTTTGCGAGCCTGTATGTGCCTGGCTTGAGGACTTCAGCGACGATGTAGGGCCCTTCCCATGGCGGTGTGAGCTTGTGGCGCCCTCGATTGTCTTGTCGCAGCCTTAGCACTAGGTCCCCCTTGCTGAGGTCTCGTCGTCGAACCTTGTGGGCCTGATACCTTCGAAGCGACTGCTGGTACCGAGCCGAATGTAAGATCGCGACGTCTCGAGCTTCGTCCGCTTGGTCGAGTGAGTCTTCCCGCACTTGCTTGTTTATTTCCTCTTGGTAGGCTTTGAGCCTTGGGGACCCATATTCCAAGTCTGTGGGGAGGATAGCGTCGGCACCATAGACGAGAAAAAATGGAGTAAAACCCGTGGCTCTGCTTGGGGTTGTTCTGAGGCTCCAAATTACTGAGGGTAGTTCTGACACCCATTTCCCGCCGAATCTATTCAGCTTGTTGAATATCCTTGGTTTGAGACCTTGTAGAATTATGCCGTTGGCACATTCTACTTGGCCGTTTGTCTGTGGATGCACTACGGCCGATCAATCCACGTGGATATGGTGGTCGTCACAGAATTCCAAGAACTTCTTGCCTGTAAACTGGGTGCCATTGTCAGTGATTATCGAATTGGGGACCCCGAACCTGTGAATTATATCTATGAAGAATTGCACAGCTTGCTCGGATCTGATGCTACTGATTGGCCGATCCTCGATCCACTTTGAGAACTTGTCGATATCCACCAGCAGATGTGTAAAGCCCCCATGCGCTGCTCGCATTGGACCAACGAGGTCTAGCCCCCACACGGCGAACGGCCATGTGATGGGAACGGTTTGCAAGACGTGAGCCGGGAGGTGGGTTTTACGTGCGTAGAATTGACACCCTTCGTAGGTGCGTACGATTTCGTTGGCGTCTGCAACAGCCGTGGGCCAGTAAAAGCCTTGGCGAAACGCGTTGCCCACGAGGGTTCGGGGCGCCGCGTGGTGGCCGCATATGCCACCGTGGATGTCTCGGATGAGCTCCCTTCCCTCCGGGATTGGAATGCACCGCTGCAAAATTCCGGAGGGGCTGCGCTTGTATAATTCCCCATCGATTATGTGGAATGACTTGGCCTTTCTTGAGATGCGTCGAGCCTCGGTTCGATCCGAGGGTAGTTCCCCTCGGATGATCCAGGCGATGTATTGGTTACGCCAATCGCGAGTTGATGGGGCCTCGTCGATTTCCATAATTTCACCATCGTCCGCCGAGGATATCTCCTGACTTGAGGCTTCAGGTTCCTCTTTTGAAGGATCCTCGTCCATGGGCTTGACATATGGAGCCCCCGAGGGTTCGGTCCTCGAGGGAGCATCGGGAGCTTTGGGGGTCGGCTTGAGGTCGATGCTTGGCTGTGTCAGGTCACGGGGCGAATACGTTTGGAGGAACGGTGATCCACCCAGACGTAATTTTTGCTAATTCATCGGCTTCCTCGTTGTACTTTCGCGCGATGAGGTTGAGATCGAGGCCATGGAATTTGTCCTCGAGTCGGCGTACTGCATTGCAGTACACTTGCATCTTGTCGTCGTGTCAGCTTGCCTCCTTCATAACCTGGTCGATGAAGCGTCCCCTCAAAAGAGAGAACTGAATGTGATACAAATACCAATCCCAGGATGCTGGCTCACATTATTACAACAGATGGTTCAGTACATAAACAACATTACGGGAGACGATGGCACTGCAGGGCCACTACAAACATAACTAAAGCTAGACTCCAGATAAACAGGTTGATAACATAGAGGTCTTCATCAGAGTGGATATCCATGCGGCTTCAAGTGGGTGACCCTAACACACAGGCAAAGGTTGGGTGCAGAACGAACCCCCTCTAGACAACGTCCTCAGGCATAAAGTCCGGGTCTGCCTCTGTAACAAATTAAGCAAGGGTGAGTACATACGTACTCAGCAAGCACAACCACAGCCATGGAAAGGATACAACAGAAGCATGCAAAGGATAGTAAACAAGGATGGGCTCATGGTTTATTTTGCAGCAAAGCTAATTTTTACACATGCAAGGGCTGATTTTTGCAACGGATTTTCACAAGCATTTCTTCTAGTTGCATCAAAAGAACATGATTATTTTACTCACAAGATTTTAACGCTACCAGATTCCCCATCTGTCGTAGCCCATGCCAATACCTTTTCTCAACTCAATATTCACCAACCACATTCTTACACCAAAGCAGGGGACTAGTGAAGTGACCAAGCCGTAACTCGCCCAATGCCGTGGACACGGCTATCCGGATAGGTTTTAACTCTGCAGAGGTGTACACAACCACAAGTAGGCTACCACAACATGAGCACCTTAGTGCCGGTGCAGCTCCTTCAAAGCTATTACCCACCATAGCTAAACTGACCAGTCACTACAGAATCGACCAGGGGGTCAGCAACCTACCAATGAGGTTCTACCCAGGGGTATACCTCACATAGACCGTATCCCCGTCTCCATGGCCCTCTATTGCTCACCAGCACACCACGTAACCAACAGCTTAACTAGTGGGGTTTATGCTAGGCCGTTGCCACATACAACGGTCGAGTGGTGGTACAATAAAATGGGTTAGGCTAGATGACACCTCAACATCATCCCAAAAACTGTGACAGGATAGACAACTCCCACCATGCTCAACCACACAGGTTCGAGCTCACCTCGGCATTTCACACAAGAAATACCGTCTGTCTCTTCCCACACGGGTACTCATTTTATTCCCAGAATTCATCTCTTTTATTTTAAAACACGCACACGGTTGCTTTTGTAAACACCAATTGATTGTAAATGGGAGTATAACAGTAAAACATTCCTAAGCATTTCTAGCAGTGACTAACATTCAAACAGAGCAATGTCATATTTAAACATTAATCTAGGTTGTCACGGAAGCAGTCATAGCAATCAAGGAATGACTATCCAAACGGGTTTAGCAGCAAAATCATGCAAGTTTTATAAAACAGGCCATGGGTTGTGTTTATAAAATCTAGGACAAAGTATGCATCAAAGGATGGGATTGCACTTGCTGTTCTCCCAACCCTCGGGTGATTCCTGCCCGGGGTCTTGGTCTCCAAGCTCCTGCTCGTAACCCTGCTCCTCCTCGAGTCCCTCCTCGTTCACAGCAGAGTCTACGGCACACACAAACAAACACACAGTAAATAAAAAGAAAACAAAGTCTGATTTGCTGAGCTCGAACAGAGAGTGAACGGAAAACGGAGGTGGGGCGATTATTCCTGGGTTATTTTGGATAGCGGTGTTGGGAAAGATGGGAGAAAAGGCGTGGTGAAATTTGGGGTCGATCGGGATTAAAAAGACGCATGAAATGACGCGTCGTTGGATTATGGTGGATGTCTTAAAGGAAAAAGATTTTATTTGGAAGCTTCTGTAAATGGCTAGGGATTTATTTGAATGGTGTAGGGGTATGGTTGTGATATTTCTGGGTGCTGGGAGGGATCTATATATGAATATATAAAAGGTGGAGGGCTTTGGTGGAAAAAGAAAGAAGATTAGGAGGGTTTAGGGGCTATTTTAACAGTCTGAGGGCCTAACTGTAAATATAGAAAAGCTCAAGGGGTTTTGGGGAGGTGGACAGAGAGAGAGGGAATTAGAGATTTAGACGGGGGTTTTAATACGGGAAGGCTCTGGGGGTTTTGCGCGATTTTGTCATCCCTCTCACGAACAGAAACAGAGGGAGCAGGGGAGAGGCTGCCGGCGGTCGACGGCGGCTCGATTCCGGCGAGGGGGGCGGCGGTAGTAGAAATTAAGTAGGGGAAAAGGGAGAGGGGTGCATGGCGAGTCCCTACATGCCCTTACCTCGGGCTGAGATGGCCGGCGGTGAGCTGCCCACGAGAGCGGGCGGCGGCAGCGGAAATGGCAGTGGGGGCGGCGGTGCTGCGGTGGCGGAGGGGGCGATTGAGTTGGCTGGCGAGTGGGAGGTGGTGGTGAGGAAGCTGGCCGGCCTATTTATAGGCGTGGAGAGGGGCTGGAGGAGTGGGCCGACGAGAGGGCCGTTGGCGGCAATGGAAGCCGGCGGGCGGGGCTTTGATGGCGGCTGGGATTCGCGCGGCGATTGGTACGGCGGCGCTGTGGAGGTGCTTTGCTGCACAGTGGTGGGGTCGTGGTTCGCGTGGTCGGCACGGTGAGGAGAGGGTGGCCCGGCAGTGGGTCCGCGGCGTGGTTGCACAGCGACGGCGAACTCGGTGGCCGGTGCGGCTCGCGTGCGGGGTTCGGGCCTGGCGTTGTGAACGGCACGGCAGCGACGCGGCGGTGGTCGGCGCAGACGACATGGTGGTGTAGGCCGGCGCGTGTTCACGTGGGGCGGCGTGACGGGACTGCGTCGCGGCAGCGGCCGGCACAGGCTTGGCGAGGGCGGCACGGCGGCGATGGCGTGCGCGAGGGCAGCTGCAACAGTGTGGCGACGGCATGACCGTGGTCGGCGCGGTGAGAGCAGGCGGTGCCAGAGCGTGGAGCAGGGGATGGGGCCGGCCGGTGGTGCGAGGTGAGGGAGCGAGGAGTCGGCGGTGAGCACGGCGTCGGACAGAGGAAGCAGAGGAGGGGGGAGAAAGGAAGGGGAAAAAGAAAAAGAAAAGAGAGAAAAGAAAAGAAAGAGAAAAGAAAAGAAAGAGAAAAGAAAGAAGAAAGGGAAAAAGAGGGAAGGAGGGTGGGGGAAAAGGGAAATGAGAGAGGGGAGAGACGGCGGCATTCGCGGCGGAAAGCCGACAGGTGGTCAACGGCGGTCGGCCAGCGATGGACGGGCCCGGCGGTCGACCCGAGAGCGGGTGACGCGGGATGGGATGGAAAAGAAGGGGCGGTGATAACAAGGCGGGAGGGTTTGGCGGAAACGGGAGCTCGGCGGTAAAAGGTTTCGAAAGGGTTTTTACCGGGTGGTTTATGTAGGTGATTTTCCAGAGAAGAAAACGCGGGTGTTACAAACCTACCCCACTTAAAAGGAATCTCGTCCTCGAGATTCGGCCGGCTCCTAAAAAGGTGGGGGAGCTCTTTCTTTAAAACATCTTCTTGTTCCCATGTGGCTTCCTTGACACCGTGTCTGCTCCATTGCACTCTGCATATCCGTACTTCAGAGTTTCTGGTCCTCTTGGTGATGGTGTCCAAAATTTTGACCGGTACCTCTTGATACCGCAGATCTGTCTGTAGGTCTATCTCTTCTTCCGGTATATGTTCTTCCTCAGGTACTCTCAGGCATTTTCTTAACTGTGAGACATGGAAAACTGGGTGTATATCCGACATTGCATTGGGTAGCTTCAACTGGTAGGCTACTTTTCCAACTTTCTTCAGTATTGGGTATGGTCCTACGTACCGAGGGGCCAACTTTCCATGGACTTGAAATCTGCGGGTCCCCCGAATGGGGGAAACCTTGAGATAAACAAAATCTCGTGGAATAAACTCTAGTTCTCGTCTCTTCTTGTCTGCGTAGCTTTTCTGTCTGGACTGAGCTGCTTTCAACTTCTCCCTAATTTCGGCTACCTTCTCCTCAGCTTCTTTTATGAGCGCAGGTCCCACTAGGGTACGCTCCCCCACTTCTGAGCACATCAGAGGAGTTCTGCATTTCCTCCCGTAGAGGGCTTCAAATGGCGACATACCTAAACTTGCCTGATAACCATTGTTGTAGGAGAACTCTGCATAGGGTAAACTCTGTTCCCAATCTTTACCATAGGTAAGGACACATGCTCTTAGCATATCTTCCATAATCTGGTTTATCCTTTCTGTCTGGCCATCGGTCTGTGGGTGGTATGCGGAGCTAAAATCCAACTTGGTGCCCATAGCTTTATGTAATCTTTTCCAAAATCTCGAGGTGAATTGGGTCCCTCGGTCCGAAACAATTCTGCTGGGCACTCCATGTAACTTTACTATATTCTCCACATAAAGCTTGGCTAGTTTCTCTCCGCCATAATTCGTCCGCACAGGTAGAAAGTGAGCGACTTCAGTGAGTCGGTCCACTATTACCCATATAGAATCATGTCCCTTCTGTGTTCTGGGTAAACCTACTACAAAGTCCATTCCTATCTCATCCCATTTCCAAACCGGAATAGGCAAAGGTTGTAATAATCCTGCTGGTTTCTGGTGTTCGGCCTTAATCCTTTGGCAGGTATCACAGTGAGCGACGAATTGAGCTATGTCAGTTTTCATTCCTTTCCACCAATAGTTCTGCCTCAAGCCCAAATACATCTTGGTGGATCCCGGGTGAATGGAATATGGCGAGTTGTGAGCCTCGTCCATGATTATCTGTCTAAAGTCTCCTTCCTTAGGCACACAAATCCTATCTTTATACCACAGCATTCCTTTACTGTCGACTCTGAAGTCTGGTGCCTTATTTTCTCCAGTATGCTTGCAGATCCTTACTAAATCCTCGTCCGTTCCTTGGGCTTCCCTGATCCGATCCTCTAGGTTGGACTGGATCGTCAGCTGGTGGCTAGTATTCCGAGGGACGATGTGCACATTTAATCGTGCCATCTCTTCTTGCAGGTGGGCATTCTTGGGTCTGTAGGATTTCCGGCTCAGGGCATCTGCCACTAGATTAGCCTTGCCAGGGTGGTAATGAATTTCCACATTATAATCCTTAACCAACTCTAACCACCTTCTCTGTCTAAGGTTCAGATCTGGTTGGGTGAAAATATACTTTAAGCTCTTATGATCCGTGTATATTTCACACTTGTTCCCAATCAGGTAGTGTCTCCTTATTTTGAGCGCATGCACCACGGCTGCAAACTCTAGGTCATGGGTTGGGTAATTCTGCTCATGAGGCCTAAGCTGTCGGGAGGCATATGCTACAACCTTCCCATCTTGCATGAGAACACACCCTAATCCTTGGTGGGACGCGTCGCAATAAACGACGAAATCCCGGTGAATATTCGGTAGGGTAAAAACTGGGGCAGTGGTCAGCCTTTTTTTCAACTCCTGAAAGCTCTTTTCACATGACTCAGTCCAAATAAATTTCTTCTCTTTCTTGAGCAACTCTGTCATGGGTCTAGCTATCTTGGAAAATCCTTCAATAAACCTCCGGTAATATCCGGCTAAACCAAGGAAACTTCTGATCTCACTCACATTGGTTGGTTGTTGCCAGTTTGAGACTGCTTCTACCTTCTCAGGGTCTACGGCTACCCCTTCTGCGGTCAAAACATGACCCAGGAAGGCTACTTTTTCCAGCCAAAATTCACACTTGTTAAATTTGGCATAGAGCTGGTGCGCTCTCAACTTTTCCAACACTACCCGCAGGTGTTGTTCATGCTCTTCGGCACTCTTGGAGTAGATGAGTATGTCGTCAATAAAGACTACGACAAACTTGTCTAACTCTTCCATAAACACCTTGTTCATGAGATTCATGAAGTAAGCTGGTGCGTTGGTGAGCCCAAATGGCATCACCGTGAACTCATACTACCCGTAACGGGTGACAAATGTGGTCTTTGAGGTGTCACTCCCCTTAATCTTCAGTTGGTGATATCCAGTCCTTAAGTCAATCTTGGAAAAGTACTTGGCTCCTTTCAACTGATCGAAGAGATCATCAATTCTAGGGAGTGGGTATTTATTCTTGATAGTGACATCATTTAGTGCACGATAGTCAATGCACAACCTCATGCTCCCATCTTTCTTCCTCACAAAGAGTACTGGGGCTCCCCAAGGGGATGTGCTGGGTCTGATAAATCCCATCTGTTGCAACTCCTCTAGTTGTTTCTTTAACTCTGCTAACTCTGAGGCTGCCATCCTATAGGGTCTCTTGGCTATAGGAGAGGTTCCAGGGACAAGCTCAATAGCAAACTCTATGTCTCTATCTGGTGGCATTCCAGGTAGAACTTCAGGGAAAACATCAGGATATTCGTTGATTACCGGGACTTCTTCCATGGTTTTTGTCCCCATACTAAAGATCATAGGGTTCGGTCCACTTCCTTTGGTGTGACAGGTCACTTGCATTCCGTCTGGGTTGGTTAGGTGCACTATCTTATTAGCACATCCTATGAGACCATTGTGTTTGCCTAACCAGTCCATTCCAAGGATCACATCTATCCCTTTGGACTCTAGTACTACTAGGTCTGCTAGAAACTCTACCCCACTTAAAAGGATCCGTACCCGTGAACAACCTAGTTGGCACTTAATATCACCTCCAGGCGTTCGGGTTAATAGGGGTGTCTTTAGTAGTACAGTAGGTATTTGGTGTTTTTCCACAAAACTTGATGATATGAAGGAATGCGATGCTCCAGAATCAAATAATACTGTTGCCAAAACTGAACTGACTAGGTACTCACCGAGTACTACTCCTTGTGCTCCGTGAGCCTCCTGCGCGTCGATGTGGTTGACGTGGGCTCGTCCATACGACTGCTGGGTGTTGTTGTTGTTGTTGCTGCTGGTGTTGGTGCTGCGGACGGGCACATGGTTGGCTCCAGACACTGGTGGCTTGAGTCCATTCACCGAGTTGGAGTAGACTGATACCGCAGGCTTGCTCCTAGGGTATGGGCAATCAGCGATGTAATGTCCGGTCTCACGGCAGTTGAAGCAGGCCCTTGCATTGTTGTTGCTGGTCGTGACTTGACTGACCTTGCTCTGTGGGGGCTTCAAGGTGTTCTGGCTCTTGTACTGGTTGTTGGGAGTCTGGGAGCTTGTAGCCTGAAATTGGGTCCTATACTGCATGGGGGCCTGAGGCCTAGGTGTAGCATAACCGGAGCTCCTGGGCCTCTGCGAGCGGTCCAGCTGACGGTTCTTGCTCTCCAGGAACTTGCATTTGTTCTCTTGCCTTGCATCCATCCTGGCCTTTTCTGTGACAATGGCCTTGTTCATCAGCATATTGAAGTCGGGGAAGTTGTGGGAGACTAGCAGGGCTCGAAGGTCTGGGTGCAGCCCTTTGATGAAAGCGTCCTGTCTCTTCGCATCGGTCTTCACTTCATCTGGTGCATAACGGGCTAGTTCAGTGAACTCGTGGGTGTACTCCTCGACGGTCTTGTTTCCTTGCTTCAATGCACGGAACTCATCTGCCTTGCGCTTCATGGTGGCGTCGGGGATGTGGTAGCGACAAAATTCTTCTTCAAATTCTTTCCAGGTGATTGCTGACTCGTTTGGGGAAGCTGCACAGTAAGTGTCCCACCAGGCTAAGGCAGTTCCAGTGGGTTGGTGGGAGGTCAGGAGGACTTTGTCACGGTCTCCACATCCAAACGGCTCCAGCTTTCTCTTAATAACTCTCAGCCAATCATCTGCTTCCAAGGGGTTGTTGGATCCTCCAAAGGTGGGTGGTCTGGTTATCAGAAAATTGGTCAACTTGTTGCCCGCATTGGGCCTACGGGCTGTCTCCTGACGGCGGCTGGCATTCCATACATTCTACATGAACATGGTGTGGTGGTACAAAGCTTGTGCCAGGTTGAAGTCCGGCGGAAGTGGGGGTACAACAAATGATCCTTCATTCTGACTTTTTGGATGACTCGCTTCTGGTCTGCTTCCTACAGGCGCTTGTCCTACAGGCTAGTTTTCTCCCATAGGGTCTTGCTGATCCACTTCCTGGTTCTCAGGGTTCTCTATTCTCCCTTCTGGTTGCTCTCCTCCAGCAGGAGGGACGCGTCTCTGAGAGGCGCTAGCACGCGTGTTCACCATCTGCAGGTTGAGCAAGGCCTTCGTGAGATTGGGTTAAGATGATGTTTGAGTTGTTTAGTTCGCATTTTTAAAGGCAGAAACACTTCTGCCGAGGCGCACACAGCACACAAGCTAACAAACAGGCACACGAGGTTTCATTCAAACAACTGGGGCTACAACACTTAGGGGGAGGGTCCAACAAAACTCGCACTACAAGGCGGGGGTACAGGACACGGTAAGGAAACTACTGCTAGGGATACAAGGGTTCTTCCAACTTTGGACCAGGCTGGCTTCATTCCCATATAGGCGCTTGACTCTGGATCTACTTGTAACAACCCTAAAATTCCTATAGGTTATGTTGAGTGCAAAAATGCGAATTTAAAAATTTTTGGTGAATTGAGTGCATGCAAACAAACATATAAGAGTGTCTTCTATTTGCTCCCTAAATTCTTAGGCAATTTAAATTCAAATTTAAAAACAATTTGAAGTGCTAAGGATGAAATAGTGTGATTTGGATTTAATTGGATTTATTTGGATTTTTGGTTGGTTTGAATTCAAATTCTAGATTTGAATTCAAACTCTAATTGACTAAACTAATTTCCAATTCTTCTAACTGTTCGTGGGCCGAAATCCCGCAGCTCAAGTCCATCTTTCCACCTTTAACTCCTTTTTCGATCCAACCGACCAGCCGGCCTGCTCGGCCTTTCGGCCCAGCAGCGGCCCACCCTTTCACCCCCGCCGCGTCCCCGCCGCGTCCTTCTCTCTCTCTCACTGACGCGTGGGCCCCGCTTGTCAGCTTTACCCCTCACCTCTCTTTCTTCCTCCCCGCGCCACTTCTCTCTCGCGCGCGCGCCCGTGAGCACCTCCAACCACCCGGCCGGCCCCATCACCCTCCTGTGCGGCCCGTCCGATGCGCGCCGCGTGGCCCTGGCACGGACGCCAAGCCACCCTGGCCGTCCAAGCCCGAACCCTAGATCAGCCGCCGCCCTATAAATCACCCCCGCCGGCCATCTCCCTGTTCAAGCCGCCGCAGCCCCGTGGGGGTTTCCAGATCCAATTCGAGGGGGAAGGAGTGGGGGAGGGAGTCGAGGAAGCCAGTGGAGGAGAAGCCGAGGGGAGAAGAGAAGCCGGTCGTCTTCCCCGCGTCGACACCGAGCGCCGGAGCGCCGCCGTCCGTGGAACCACCGAGGGGGAGCCGGACTTGGGACGGGAGCAGGAGCACGAGGACCGCCGGACTGCGTCGAGCCTACCCCGAGCTGCAGCGTACGACGACGTGACCCCTAGGTGAGCCACCGCGTTTCGCCCCCTTCTTCTCTGTCTCCGGCCGATTTCCGCCGCCGCCGTCGCTGCCAGCCCCTGGGACCCGACCATCGAGTCGTGGCCGTTGTCTTCTGCAGGTCCCCGTCGCCGCTGAACCCTCTCGCAACCCGCCGTCGCTTTTACCCGCAGCCGAGGCCCGCCGCGGCCGAGCTCTGCTCGCCGCGCGCACGAACGCCGAGGCCATGCGCGGCCGTGGATGACCACGTGCCCGCGCATGAGCACCTAGTAGCGTCCCAGCTGTCGCTGAGGACTGCGTGCGTGCGAAACCCAGCCAAACCGCGCGCTGTTGAACCCAAATCCCGTGTCGCCGTCGAAGCTCGTCGGCGCCGTGGTCGCATCGCCGCCGTCCGCGTCGGGAGGACCCAACCGAACCCAATCACCCGCCTTGTTCACCCCGACCGTGACCGCCGAACCCTAGCCATGCTGTTCCGACCATCCTTGACCCAAGCCAAGGCTTTTCCGGCGAGATCCGCCGTCGACCATCGCCGCCGGCGCGTTCCAGTGCGCGCCGCGCGCGCGTCGCGTCGCGCCGTGGCCATGCCACACGCGGGACCACACCAAGTCGCCACACGCGCACGCACAGAAGATCCCAGTTCGGCCACACCTAGATCCCATGCACCCGGCTCACGTGGACCACACTCACGGTTCACGGTGGACTTGGTCCACCAGAGCGAATCCAGCAGCCACCCCTTCGTGGGCCGAATGCTTGCGTTTAAGTCTGTTTAACCACCCTAAACTCTTCCGGCCCAATCGCTTTCGGCCCAATTCCAGCCCAGCCATCGTTTATTCTTTTTCTTTTTCTTTTAACAGCGCTGACGTATGGGACCCACCTGTCATACTCTGTGAGTCACTGACACATGGGGCCCACTGACCAGAGTTGACCCGCTGACCGTTGACCGTTGACCCCGTTGACCGTTGACCGGTCAACGCTGACGCCAGCAGGGCCCACTACTGACGTCATCCTAGGCGGACCCCACTGCTGACGTCAGCATGCCGTCATGCTGACGTCAGCAGGCTAATTATTTGTCTGTTTTCTTTTTCGGAAATTATTTTATATTTTCAGAAAATGATTTAAACTTCAAAAATTAATAATAAATCAACCGTAGCTCAGAAAAATATGAAACCAGTTTCTATATTTTTCTAAAATCATGAGCTACGCGTTAGTGTAGAGTTTGGTGTTATTTGAGTCTTCATTCATCGCTGTTTTAGTATTTCTTTGCTAGTAGTTGCGTCTTTTTTTATTTTCGCGTAACCCTAGGAGCTCCGGAGAGTCAGGAGGAGCCGGACTACTTCAACAACTGCTGTGACGAGGATGAAGACCTTTGCCCAGGTTCACGCCCAACCATCTCTGAAATACCTATTAGACATGCAAACTAGTATGCTAGCGCTTTACTTTACTCGCATGATAAACCTGCACTGCCTTTGTTATTATCCTGTTACCTTGCTACCTACTACCCACTTTATATATATGCTATGCTATGCATGTGTTGGGATGGTTGTGATTGATCCTCTTGGCGTGAGTTGTGGGTGGTTTGGGAGGAGTAGTGCAGCTAGGCGGTGAAAGCGAGTAAATAACAACTCGATCGTTGATCGAGGTGCTGAGGGGCTGCACTCGGGCAGTCCCTATGAGGTACCTGTTGCGGGTACATGGTTACTGGTTACTTGGGGTTGGTACTCGGTGAGTACCTGAGGAGTTTGGGCGGCAATACCTGTTATGGGTGCCGATTGCGGACCGTTGCGGCGGATCGCTTGTGCTGCAGATACTCGCTTTACCGAACAATTAAGGACCGAGTCGTGCCCCCACTTTGGACTTGGGAATTACCGTGCTCACCATCTACCCAGTATGGGGAGGGTTCCAGCAAGCCTACTCTAGTGCGGCGCCGAGACTGTAGGAGAATCGAGTTTGATATGTGTAGGGGGGATTCGTTGCGGCGTAATCTCCCTGATTTACCACGGCCCCCGACTGGCCCCGGTGGGAAGGTTTTACGACCCTGGGGCAGATGTTAGATCGGATGTTTCCCGAGCCCAGGGAGACAGGATTGGCGCCGTTACTGTTTAGGGTCTTTGCTGTGGGCTGCGTCTCAGGTTGGTTGCGGACTAGCCTTGCAGCCCGGATGGATTCCTGGAGTGCCACCTCTGCAGAGTGTAAACTATACGTATAGCCGTGTCCACGGTTACGGACGACCCATTTCTGAGAAGCCCCGGCTAGCATGGGAATCTGCTATCTTACCTCATCCTTGATTTGGGTTATGAGAGATTGGTCCAGCTGAGGCTGTTGAGACGAGGTGGGGAGGGAGCTCACCGAGTCGACTAGTGAGTGAAAGGTGTTGGTGATTATTGTTTTGCGGGAACCTGCCGTGGCAGGACGAGCCCGATGGGAAATGTGAGGCTGATGGTTGGTTTTGGGGAGTGGATGGATGTGTGTGTGAGCAGGAGTTGGTGTTGAGCTGAAATCGGGTTATTGCTGCTTCTTGCATAAGAAACCCTGGCTTAAACCTTGTTTATTTCTTTATCCTTAGAATAGGCCACTTTAAAGCTTGCATCATATTATGGTTGGTGACGTGGACCTGTCCCATTTCCTTGGGGACAGACTTTGGGTTCTCAGGTGAAGACCCCGACCACGAGTTCAACCAGGACGGGTGGTACGATTGAAGGGTGTGCGCTACGCTCAAGGATGCCTGTGGAGGAGTGGTCCCTGTTGTTCTAGCTACCACTGCGTAGATGTTTCCTATTGTCGTTTTAGCCCAGAGAGCTTGTACCAGACGCTTTGTTTTTATATAAGTCATGTAATGAACCTTTTATCGTTGTATGGATGTGATATTCGACTGAGATGAGTTCTGTACGAGATAGCTGCTATTCCTAGGACTATCTCAAGGGTATAGGGAGTCGGGTTCTCGTCGGTGAGAATCCGGTTCGTCACACTACTCGCGGGGCGAGCTTTCCTCTGGGTTGGGGCGCTCTTCTGGCGGTGCAAGTCGTGCATGTTCAGCCTCGGTCAAAGTTCCATTCTCTCGAGGCGGCTCAGACGGTCCTTCCTCAGCAGGCGGTGATCCTGCGAGGGTTTCAGGCAGTGCTTGAGGGTTCCCCACAACTTCTCCCCATGCCATGACAGGCGTTCCAAGTAGGACATGGGGTTCTCCAATTGCCGGGACAGGCGTTCCACTTCTAGTCCAGTCCTGAATACGCAGGTCCCGAGCTTGTCTGAGGCTTTCCTGGGCGACTGCCTCACTGCTGACAGCAGCAGCAGCTCTTGCTTCAGCTTGGGCCACCTGGACTTGGTGCATGCGAACCGAGAACTCTGCTTGTTCGGCCCGGGAGGTTTGTTCCCTCAGGAGTTCAGCCTGTTCGTCGAAGAGTTGGTCCAAAGAATTGAGATAGGTGACCACTTGGTACAAGGTGGGTTCCTCTTGTCGGCGGTGCTCCAAGTTTCTCATGCGGGCCCGCCAGACTGTACTTCTGACGATCGGAGGGAAGTACCTCATTGGGGTGGGGACCAAGTGTCTTTCAAAGATTCCGCACATGTAGCGGAGGGCTTTCCTGAGGGCCAAGGGGTAGGTGTCCTGGTGCCTGAATCCCGTGGCGGTCGCACGCCATGCTTCGATGGGGTGGAGGTCACTCTTGGCGACAACGATGACCACTCTGCAGCGTTGGGTCCCATGGTGCTCATACTCCCTGCTGTAGTACCTCGGGCGTTCAGGTACACCGAGGCGTTCCAGCGCGGGGATCAACAGGCTAGCGAAACCAGGTGTGACTGGGCAGACTCCCTGGGTCCATTCTTCTTCCGCCATCTGAAACCAGGGGGAAAACAAAGATTGAACAGATGTAGGATAAAAGATGACCTTTATTGCATAACATGGTGGGGGTACAAAGATCATGGATACATCGATGCTAAGCTGGTAGTGCTAACTGGATACAACAGACTCTACTCAAGGAGGGGCTAGACTAGGTGCTAGTCTACGAGCTACGCTAATCTAAGGACTCTCACTCTACACCAAAAGACGACGCTTCTTCAGAGGGAGCTGATACTCTGGCACCTCATCTTCAGTCTGTGTGCTCGCGTCCATGTGGGTCATCTCGGGTTCTCCTTCCATCAACCCATTCTCCCTCCTGTAAGCTTCAAGTCTATCCATATATTCAGAGTAAGCCTGGTGAGTGGCTAGGGAGCTGACAGCTTATGTAGCTGTCACCTTCTGTATTTCCAGCTCCCTCTTCACTTCTTCCAACTCTTTTTCCGCCTTCTCGGCTCTGCGGATCTGGTGCCTCAGCTGTCCCGATGTCTCTCGGTACAGCCTGTCTAAGCCCGTGAGGTAAATGGACAAGTGTGACACAGTGTCCTCCATGTCTTCATCTCTCCCAAGGTTCCTCATCTGGGCAATCCATTCGCATCCTCCACTCTCCAGGGGTGGGGCAAATCCCATTGCTATTCCCACGAGGTACTGCTTGTAGAGTACGCGGAGGCACATTAGGGCTCTTCTTGCGGCTTTGCGGTAGGCATTGGGGCGGTCGTAGCCGGTGGCGTGGACAAACCAAGGTGTCACCTCCTTGTAAAGTGAGCTCTTTCCCACAAAGATGAACATCCGGCACCGACGGGTACCATTGGTGGTGAACTCCCGGCAGAGGTACTCGGGGGTCTCTGTGACTCCAACGTGATCCAGGCTGAGCAGTAGTAACTTGGGAAGGCCAGGTTCTGCGGGGCAGACTCCCTCGCTCCAACCCTCGTCAACCAGCTGGGCCATCTGGAAGAAGTCAAAAAGCCATCGGTGAGTAGTTGGGGAGAAAAGATTTAGACAAGAGCAAACTAGTGAGGGAAGACTAGTAGAGGGTCAAGATCCTAGGGGTTACGTCCTACGGCCAACCTATCGGCTCTGATACCACCTGAAGCGTCCCCTCAAAAGAGAGAACTGAATGTGATACAAATATCAGTCCCAGGATGCTGGCTCACATTATTACAACAGATGGTTCAGTACATAAACAACATTACGGGAGACGATGGCACTGCAGGGCCACTACAAACATAACTAAAGCTAGACTCCAAATAAACAGATTGATAACATAGAGGTCTTCATCAGAGTGGATATCCATGCGGCTTCAAGCGCGTGACCCTAACACACAGGCAAAGGTTGGGTGCAGAACGAACCCCCTCTAGACAACGTCCTCAGGTATAAAGTCCGGGTCTGCCTCTGTAACAAATTAAGCAAGGGTGAGTACATACGTACTCAGCAAGCACAACCACAGCCATGGAAAGGATACAACAGAAGCATGCAAAGGATAGTAAACAAGGATGGGCTCATGGTTTATTTTGCAGCAAAGCTAATTTTTACACATGCAAGGGCTGATTTTTGCAACGGATTTTCACAAGCATTTCTTCTAGTTGCATCAACGGATAGGTTTTAACTCTGCAGAGGTGTACACAACCACAAGTAGGCTACCACAACATGAGCACCTTAGTGCCGGTGCAGCTCCTTCAAAGCTATTACCCACCATAGCTAAACTGACCAGTCACTACAAAATCAACCAGGGGGTCAGCAACCTACCAATGAGGTTCTACCCAGGGGTATACCTCACATAGACCGTATCCCCGTCTCCATGGCCCTCTATTGCTCACCAGCACACCACGTAACCAACAGCTTAACTAGTGGGGTTTATGCTAGGCCGTTGCCACATACAACGGTCGAGTGGTGGTACAATAAAATGGGTTAGGCTAGATGACACCTCAACATCATCCCAAAAACTGTGACAGGATAGACAACTCCCACCATGCTCAACCACACAGGTTCGAGCTCACCTCGGCATTTCACACAAGAAATACCGTCTGTCTCTTCCCACACGGGTACTCATTTTATTCCCAGAATTCATCTCTTTTATTTTAAAACACGCACACGGTTGCTTTTGTAAACACCAATTGATTGTAAATGGGAGTATAACAGTAAAACATTCCTAAGCATTTCTAGCAGTGACTAACATTCAAACAGAGCAATGTCATATTTAAACATTAATCTAGGTTGTCACGGAAGCAGTCATAGCAATCAAGGAATGGCTATCCAAACGGGTTTAGCAGCAAAATCATGCAAGTTTTATAAAACAGGCCATGGGTTGTGTTTATAAAATCTAGGACAAAGTATGCATCAAAGGATGGGATTGCACTTGCTGTTCTCCCAACCCTCGGGTGATTCCTGCCCGGGGTCTTGGTCTCCAAGCTCCTGCTCGTAACCCTGCTCCTCCTCGAGTCCCTCCTCGTTCACAGCAGAGTCTACGGCACACACAAACAAACACACAGTAAATAAAAAGAAAACAAAGTTTGATTTGCTGAGCTCGAACAGAGAGTGAACGGAAAACGGAGGTGGGGCGATTATTCCTGGGTTATTTTGGATAGCGGTGTTGGGAAAGATGGGAGAAAAGGCGTGGTGAAATTTGGGGTCGATCGGGATTAAAAAGACGCATGAAATGACGCGTCGTTGGATTATGGTGGATGTCTTAAAGGAAAAAGATTTTATTTGGAAGCTTCTGTAAATGGCTAGGGATTTATTTGAAGGGTGTAGGGGTATGATTGTGATATTTCTGGGTGCTGGGAGGGATCTATATATGAATATATAAAAGGTGGAGGGCTTTGGTGGAAAAAGAAAGAAGATTAGGAGGGTTTAGGGGCTGTTTTAACACTCTGAGGGCCTAACTGTAAATATAGAAAAGCTCAAGGGGTTTTGGGGAGGTGGACAGAGAGAGAGGGAATTAGAGATTTGGACGGGGGTTTGAATACAGGAAGGCTCTGGGTGTTTTGCGCGATTTTGTCATCCCTCTCACGAACAGAAACAGAGGGAGCAGGGGAGAGGCTGTCGGCAGTCAACGGCGGCTCGATTCCGGCGAGGGGGGCGGCGGTAGTAGAAATTAAGTGGGGGAAAAGGGAGAGGGGTGCATGGCGAGTCCCTACATGCCCTTACCTCGGGCGGAGATGGCCGGGGGTGAGCTGCCCACGAGAGCGGGCAGCGGCGGCGGAAATTTCAGTGGGGGCGGCGGTGCTGCGGTGGCGGAGGGGGCGATTGAGTTGGCTGGCGAGTGGGAGGTGGTGGTGACGAAGCTGGCCGGCCTATTTATAGGCGTGGAGAGGGGCTGGAGGAGTGGGCTGACAAGAGGGCCGTTGGCGACAATGGAAGCCGGCGGGCGGGGCTTTGATGGCGGCCGGGATTCGCGCGACGATTGGTACGGCAACGCTGTGGAGGTGCTTTGCTGCACAGTGGTGGGGTCGTGGTTCGCGTGGTCGGCACGGTGAGGAGAGGGTGGCCCGGCAGCGGGTCCGCGGCGTGGTTGCACAGCGACGGCGAACTCGGTGGCCGGTGCGGCTCGCGTGCGGGGTTCGGGCCTGGCGTTGTGAACGGCACGGTAGCGACGCGGCGGTGGTCGGCGCAGACGACGTGGTGGTGTAGGCCGGCGCGTGTTCACGTGGGGCGGCGTGACGAGACTGCGGCGCGGCAGCGGCCGGCGCAGGCTTGGCGAGGGCGGCACGGCGGCGATGGCGTGCGCGAGGGCAGCTGCAGCAGTGTGGCGACGGCGTGACCGTGGTCAGCGCGGTGAGAGCAGGTGGTGCCAGAGCGTGGAGCAAGGGATGGGGCCGGCCGGTGGTGCGAGGTGAGGGAGCGAGGGGTCGGCGGTGAGCACGGCGTCAGACAGAGGAAGCAGAGGAGGGGGGAGAAAGGAAGGGAAAAAGAAAAAGAAAAGAGAGAAAAGAAAAGAAAGAGAAAATAAAGAAGAAAGGGAAAAAGAGGGAAGGAGGGGGGGGGAGGGAAACGAGAGAGGGGAGAGACGGCGGGATTCGCGGTGGAAAGCCGACAGGTGGTCGACGACGGTCGGCCAACGATGGACGGGCCCGACGGTCGACCCGAGAGCGGGTGACGCGGGATGGGATGGAAAAGAAGGGGCGGTGATAACAAGGCGGGAGGGTTTGGCGGAAACGGGAGCTCGGCGGTAAAAGGTTTCGAAAGGGTTTTTACCGGGTGGTTTATGTAGGTGATTTTCCAGAGAAGAAAACGCGCGTGTTACAGTCGATGACCAATTGTGAATCTCCTCAGACGTCGAGGCGTTTAACGCCCAATTCGATGGCTATGCGAAGACCGGCTAGTAAGGCTTCATATTCGGCCATGTTGCTGGACGCCGGAAAGTGCAAGCGTACCACGTACCTTATATGTTCTCCGAGGGGTGAGACGAAGAGCAGGCCTGCGCCCGCACCGGTTTTCATCACCGACCCGTCGAAGTACATGATCCAACATTCGGCTTGGATTTGTGGTGGGGGCAGCTGTGTGTCGGTCCACTCTGCCACGAAATCGGCCAAGATTTGCGATTTAACTGCCTTGCGGGGGGCATAAGTGAGGGTTTCGCCCATCAGTTCCACGGACCATTTGGCTATTCTACCTGAGACATCCTGGTTGCGGAGTATCTCCCCCAAAGGGAAAGATGAGACCACGGTGACAGAATGAGCTTCGAAGTAGTGGCGCAATTTGCGCCGAGCTAATACTACTGCGTAGAGCAGCTTCTGGATATGTGGATATCGCGTCTTGGTTTCGGTCAGTACCTCGCTGATGTAGTATACCGGCCTTTGGATAGGCAGAGCGTGCCCCTCCTCAGTTCTCTCTACGACGATGACTCCGCTTACTACTTGAGTCGTTGCGGCTACGTAAAGGTAGATGCGCTCGCCTTCCTTAGGTGGCGTTAAGACTGACGCTCGTGCGAGAGACGCTTTTAGCCCGTCGAGGGCTTTTTTAGCCTCGGGGTTCCAAGAGAAATGTTCGCTCTTTTTCAGGAGTCGGTACAGGGGGCAAGCCTTTCTCGCCGAGACGCGAGATGAACCGGCTTAGGGCTGCTAAGCATCCCAATATCCTCTGTACCCCCTTTAGATCTCAGATCGGTCCTATTTGTTCGAGGGCCGAGACTTTTTTAGGGTTGGGCTCAATGCCTCGTTGAGAGACTATGAAACCCAAGAGCATACCTCGAGGTACCCCAAAAACGCATTTTTCCGGATTCAGTTTTACCCCGTTGGCCCGGAGACAATCAAACGCAATGCGCAAATCGTTTACCAGGTCGTCCGCCTTCCTGGTCTTTACAACAATGTCGTCAACGTATGCTTCTATGGTTCGCCCGATATGATCTCCGAAAACACGAAGCATACATCGCTGGTATGTAGCTCCGGCATTTCGAAGTCCAAACGGCATCGTGACGTAGCAGAAAATACCAAAAAGCGTAATAAAGGAGGTTGCCAGTTGGTCAGAAACTTTCATCTTAATTTGGTGGAAACTAGAATAAGCATCAAGGAAACATAATAGCTCGCATCCTGCGGTTGAATCTACGATCTGATCGATACGTGGTAGAGGAAAAGGAACTTTTGGACATGCTTTATTTAAACCGGTATAATCTATGCACATCCTCCACTCCCCATTCTTTTTCTTAACTAAAACAGGATTGGCAAGCCAGTTAGGGTGAAATACCTCCTTGATGAATCCGGCCTCGAGGAGCTTGCACAACTCCTCACCAATGGCCCTGCGCTTGTGCTCGTCGAAGCGTCGCAGTCGTTCAACCACCGGCTTGGAATGGGGCAGGATGTCAAGAGAGTGCTCGGCGACCTCCCTCGGTATGCCTGGCATGTCCGAGGGGCTCCACGCGAAAATGTCGGTGTTGGCGCAGAGGAAGTCGACGAGCACCACCTCCTATTTGTTGTCGAGGGTCGAGCTGATCCGCACCGTCTTGTCGCTGGGAACACCTGGGTCGAGGGGCACAGCCTTGGTGTGCTCAGCGGGCTCGAAACTGCCTGCATGCTTCGAAGTGGAGGGTATGGTTTCGTTCGCCATCTTCTCCAGGTCCGCGACGAGAGCCTCGTCCTCAGCAAGCGCCTCGACGCTCTCGACGCATTCCACGTCGCATATGTAGGCATGTTCGAATGATGGGGCCACGGTGATAACGCCGCTTGGTCCCGGCATCTTCAACTTGAGGTAGGTATAGTTCGGGATCGCCATGAACTTGGCGTAGCATGGGCGGCCGAGGATGGCGTGGTACGCACCTCGAAATCCCACTACTTCGAAGGTCAGGATTTCTCTGCGGAAGTTGTTGGGGATATCGAAGCAAACAGGAAGATCGATCTGCCCGAGGGGCTGAACCCGCTTTCCCGGTGCAACACCATGGAACGGAGCCTTGCTAGGGCGCAGCCTGTCCCTGCCGATGCCCATGAGCTCCAAGGATGAAGCATACATGATATTGAGGCTGCTGCCTCCATCCATAAGTACCTTGGAGAACCGGGTATTGCCGATGATAGGATCAACGACAAGCGGGTATTGCCCCGGGTTCGGGATATAGTTGGGGTGGTCGTCTCGACTGAAGGAGATGGTCTCCTCTGACCAGTCGAGGTACGACGGCCCCGCCTTGTGTATGGAGAATACCTCTCGGCGCTCGCGCTTGCGCTGCCGAGGGGTCATGTTCGCGGTTGGCCCACCGAAAATGAAGAAGACGTTCTCCACCTCCGGGAAGCCCTGGCCATTCCTGTCGCCCGTGTCTCTCTTTCCCCCCTCGTCCTTTGAAGCGGCGTGATTGAAGTATTTCCTTAGCATTTCGCACTGCTCGAGGGTGTGGGTCACGACGCCCTTGTGATAAAGGCACGGTTTCTTGAGCATATCGTCGAAGATGCCGCCTTCTCGAGGGGGACCTCGAGGAGGTTTGGGCGCGGCAGGATCGACTGCGAGTATTTCGTCAGGGTCCTCGGTCCGCTCTTGTCGGCGCGAGGCTTTTGGGGGCTTCTTCCCTTTCTTGCCTTGCCTTTGTTTCTTGGCGGATCCTTTGGACTTGCTGCCCTCCGCGGGCGCTTCCTCCGTACGCTTCCCCCTTCCACTATGAAAGATGGCTCCAACCGCCTCCTCGCCGGAGGCAAAATTGGTGGCCACATCGAACAGTTCGTTTACGCTAGTTGGAGGACTGCATCCTAACTCACGTACCAAGTCCCGGCAGGTTGTACCTTCGAGGAAAGCGTGGATGACTTCGGAGTCACCCACACTCGAGAGGTCGGTGCAACGCTTGGAGAAGCGGCAGATGAAATCACGAAGGGACTCGTTGGGTGTTTGGCGACACCCTCGAAGGTCCCATGAGTTTCCAGGGCGTAGGTAGGTGCCCTGAAAGTTAGCCACGAACGTCCTCACGAGGTCGTTCCAGTCATGGATCTGGTTCGCGGGTAGGTGCTCCAGCCACGTCTGCGCAGAATCCGCCAAGTGAAGCGGCAAGTTGCGGATGATCATGGCGTCGTCGGTCGCGCCGCCCAATAAACAGGCGAGGCGATAGTTGCTGAGCCACACCCTTGGGTCCGTCTCCCCCGAGTACTTGGTGATGGTCATTGGCTGCCTGAATCGTGCGGGAATCGGGGCCACACGAATCTCCCAGCCAAACACCCTGTTTCCCGGGGGCTCTGGCGTTGGGCTCTTGTCTTCGTCGCTGTCGAAGCGGCCTCCACGGCGGGGGTGAAAACCGCGAGATGTGCCAACCCGCCTCTTTCTGTTAAGGGTGTTGCGAGCGTCGTCCTTGCTGATGTCACCATGTGTGTCAAGGATTCGCACCTTGAGAGGCTTCCTTCCGATGCGTTCGTGCACCGAAGGCGCCTTTCCCTTATTTGAGGGCGGGGGTGGCATTAGATTGTCCCTTTGCGGGGTTTGTGCCGATGCCTCGAGCTCTCGCATTGGTCCACTGGTCCTTGGGCCGGCGGAACTGCGGATGCGAGAGGCTGAGCTTTCAGCTTGTTGCACAGCCGCTTGTTCGATTAGGAGCTGCGCCTCTTGACGTAGGTTTCGGCCTTCGGGTGTTGATGGCTCGAGCATGGCTCGGATCAGAGTTGCCGCGGCGATGAGCTTCTGGCTTGCCCTAGCTAACACGAGTGGGTCGTCCACATCGTCATCAGCCTCGATGCGGGCTCATGCTATGCGCCCGGCTTCTCTGGCACGTACGCCGCGCATAGGACGATTGTCCTCAAGCGTTTCCCGAAGCTCTCAGACCTGTCGGCGTTCTTCTTCAAGCTTAGCTTCGAGTTCGTGGACTTGGGCCAGTTGTGCTTGTGCGAGTGCAACGTTGTTGTGCGCTTGTTTGTGGTCTCTGACGTGCGCTGGCTCTCCTGCCCCGTCATCTCCGCCATCCTTTCCCGAAAGGACGACGAAGCATTCCCTGGTGGGATCGTAATCCTCCTCGCTGGGATCGGCGGAGCAGGTTAGGCAATAGTTTGCCGCAGCTTGAAATGATAAGAGGGCCTCTCAATCGCGAAGCCCTGAGTAATCCCATTCGGGGATCCTCCGGCCGCTCTCGGCTGCCTCGCTGTCAGACTCAGGGTAGTTTTCGTCTGGTGACGTTGCTATGAGATTGCGGATCGAGATCAGGTGGTGGCCCGACAAATCCTCATACGCCGTCATGTTCATGTCAACTGATGAAGAGTTGGTCATGGTTGCGGTGCGTGTCCCACCGGGGTTTCACCACGGGTCGACCGTTCTATCCCCGGTTGGTTGTACCGCGGTGGTGGCGGATGTTGCCCTTGTCGTGCCGGGCTCGACCCGTTCGGGGGAGCCGGCGTGAGCTGTTCTGCGTCGCTCCGCGCGCGTTCGCCGCGCGCGTTGACGCGAACGCCTTTTGCGTCGCGGTGACAGTGATGGGAGTGACGGTGGCACACTCATGCTGTCGTTCCTCGTTAGGAGCTGCATGTTGTAGCCATCGCCAGTCGCCCTGAAGTCGAGACTCCCGAACCGGATTTCGAATCCGGCAGGAAGCTGGTCCGATGCTGGCATCGAGAACAGGTTGTCGCCTATGACTCGAGTTGTCATCGAGGGAGATGGTGGATAAAACGATCGATCACAGCGCGAATCCCCTACCTGGCGCGCCACTGTCGGTGTTTAGAAATCGTGGTCCCGACACCAACCAGAAATGCGCCGTGTTCCCTCCCTTGATGGTTGATGCAGAAGATAACACGAGACACGGGTTTATCCTGGTTCCGGTCAGAGGACCGTACTTCCAGCAAAGCGGTGTGCGTGTGATGTATTATTCCGCATCAGAATGCAAGCGGTAGGGGGTACAAGCAGGTTGGGACGAGAGGCTAGACCTCCGAGTCCCGGATGGTTGAGGCAGAGTGCCAATATCGTGATCTATTCTCAGTGTATGCGGATTCTCTCTATTTTTTTCTTTTTTCCTTTTGCTCGATCACCCCCTCCTTTTATAGGCCAAGGAGGAGGGGTTACAGGAGCGTGTTGCTGGTTAGGCATAGTTGTTTCACAGTAGTAGGAATGACGCTGGGCGTGCTTCTCTGTCCTTGTTTGCTGTAGTCGATTCTTGTACTGGTGATGACATCGAGGAGTGGTCTTGAGGATCTGGGGCGTCCTTAATGTGATAATGGCTCGTCCGTACACTACCTCGAGGGTCTCCCATGCCGGCGCACAACTTATTCTGTGGGAAATCGTTGTGGGAGTCGGTGGCACAGGGAGTTAGAGTGACCCGACCCTGTTTGCACGGCGGCGACATGTCCGCACAGTGCCGGGGTTGGTCGCATAGTGCTCGGAATGGCCCGCCATACCTCTGTCGTCCTGAGCTCTTCTCCTGCTGTGTGCTCGAGGGTCTCTCCGTCCACGAAGGTCTTCGAGTTGTCGGAGTTGGCAGTACATGAGCTCGGAGTGACGGGCTCTGTTCGCACAGTGTCGGCCTGTCTGCACAGAGCCTCGGTTGGCAGCATAGTGACGGGAGTTGGTGGATATGATGGGAGGAGTCGTGGCCGTCAGGGCAGTATGGTAAGAAATCTTCCTTTTGACTTTGGAGGCATGGTGGCAGAGGGCGCCATTTAATGTTTGTTGGAGCGAGGGTCTCGACCGAGGTGGAGCTTTCCCCATTCCGTGGGTTGCTCGAGGTTCGGTCCCCAGGCCTCGACCGAAGCGGAGTCCTCCGATCGAGCGAAGCGGAGATTTTGGTTCGCGTCGAGGCACGTCGCGGGGCGTCTTGGCTGGGCCTTCAGTCGTTGCTGGGCCGTGGGCCTTAACTTCCGCTTTCTTTTTCTGGTTACTTGGACAAGATTAATGTTTATTGGGGCGGTTATCCCATAGGTTTGGGTACCCCTAATGATTGCCCCAACATATGTATACTTTTATGAAATAATTTTTCAAGACAAATCTATTTATATAGTTTTCACCTTTGCAAATTCAACAACTTAAAAATTATTGACGATTTATATTCTTAATATTTGACCCAAACTTTATCCTAAACATCAGGTTTTTAGAAATGGAGGGAGTAAACCTAGCTAGCTAGCTAATCGATCGCGTGCAGGAAGGGAAGCAGAAAAGCAGGATGGAGCTCTGGCAGTGGCTGTTGTGGGGGGAAGAAGCCGTTGTTTAAATCCCAAAAAGCAACCTCAAAGTTCACTATGTAAAAAGAATATTTTCGTCACATCAAAATGTCATAGCTTGCATGGAGTACTAAATGTAGTTGAAATCAGAAAACTAATTACACAGTTTTGTTGTACTCTGTGGGACGAACATTTTGAGCCTAATTAATCAATTTTTGAATAATTTTTCACACGTACAAACGAAATGCTACAGTGGCGCAATGATTACGAAATGACCCCAAACACCTAAATCCCCACCGATCTAAACAAGGCTAAAGGCCCGGGCCACGGTATGCACACGGTGCTCAGCAGCTCATCGCTAGCGCAGCAGTGGTGGGATGGCTGGCCGGTGGCCGGCGGCTGCATGAGCGAGCGACGGCTGAGAGAAACGCGCACTCGCGGTAAAAGCAGCAGGTCGGAATGAAGGGGTTCAGGTTGTTGGCGGCGGTGGCGCGGTTAGCTGCACGGCATGCATGCATGCTCACAAGCAGTGTGTCGAGCACTTGGGCGGTGCGCTCGCTGCACTTTTGCTTCTTGATTTATGTAACCGGCAAATCCAAGGGTTTCTATCAGTCCTTACAATCTCCACGTACAATATATTTCCATTGCGCCAGATCTATCTATCTATCTGGACTTATAGTGCGCAAATTTTGTGCCCGCCCGTCGCACTCCCAATTCTTAGTAATTGGGCAAAAATTAGGATAAGCTTATATATATGCTGACGAAGCTGCGGTTTTTGTAATAAATCCGGTGGAGGAGGAGATTGAGGTTATAAAAGAAATATTCCAGGCATTTGGAAATGCTTCGGGGTTGAAAATTAATCTCAATATAAAAGTGCTACGTACATCCGATAAGGTGTGAAGGAATTGATCGATGTCCAACATGTATTGCAAAGATTTCCATTGAGATAAAAAAAGCTTTCCCTGCCTGCAAGTATCTTTGGGCTACCCCTGAACACACACATGAGAACAAAATGGTACGTAGAGGTGCAACCTTTAATAATTGATATAATATAATTGCGGCAAAACTACCAGCATGGAAGGGGAAGCTTTTGAACTTGTCAGATCAGTGCTGACCTCGATAGATGCCCATCCACTTCCTCACGGTCTTATAGCCGTGTTTCATTGAATTTTTTAAAAAAATCCAAGGAAATCATGCATGGAGTATTAAATGAACTCTATTTGTAAAATCTTTTTAGTGATGAGTGTAACTTTACGCGAAAAATCTAATGAGCCTAATTAACCCATGATTTACTACAGTAAATGCTACAGTAACCATCATCTAATCGTGCGATCAAAGGGCTTATTAGGTAGGTCTCACGAATTAACACGGGGTTGTGAAGGTAGTTTTGTAAACTGATTTTATTTAATACCCTTAATGAGTGGTCAAACGTGGAGGTAAAAAATTTCCACTCTATAGAAACACTGCCATAAGAAGCTTCCTCTGGAAAGGTGGAAAGGGACAGAGGACGCAGGCAGGGGACATCGGTAAACATCGGGTGCCCAGAGCGACATATGCCCACCCCTTACGGTGTTAGCATCGGTTAACAGAGAGAGTGTGTGGGTCCCAAGAATCTGAAAATCTGTCTTCCGTTCTGTCTTCTCATCCTGACTCATGTTCATCTCACTGACCCCTCCTTCTCTCTTCCCCTCCTTCGTAGTTCATCTCTCCACATTGTTCTCAAATCAAATCTAAAAGATAAAATTGTAGATCATATGGTGTATCTGAAGAAACAGTTTTGTAACCTAAATGAAGAAACAATTTTGAACCTAAATGAAGAAACAGTTTTATAACCTAAATAAAGAAATAGTTTTGAACCTAAATGATTTATTGCTTTTTTTGTCAAGAAAATAGCTACCAGAAATGATTTGACAATCAATCTAATAAGAAGAGGAGTACAAATATAAATCAATCTGAGATAAAATAAAAGACTATCACCCCATAGGGGAAAAACAAGAACACAAAGAACAATAGTAATACCCACGTGTTATGTAACAAATTAGCAATGGAAAAACCATATATATTGAAAAAAATCAGCAATCCCCACAGACGCACCAATGGAAAAATCAGCAATCCCTACAACAGAAATGGAAAATCAGCAATGAAAAAAAGAGACAAAAATCTAGCACCAATCATAGGCAGTCCGCTTGCAGCACACACCAGAGCTTCCCCACGGTGCCCACCCGCGCCATCTCCCACAGCACCTCCGGCGACGCCGCCCAGCCGCCCGCCGCCGCCAGCACGCGCACGCGTCGGCGACCGCGGACACGCACAGCAGCCCCCGCACCACCTTCACCTTCTCCCGCGCCTGCGCGCCCGCTTGTAACATCACAACTGTTAAAAACCCCTTAAGCACAATTAAGGATGAATTAACTCTAAAAAAATATATAGTCATTATTGGTTAATAAGCTCAGTAGCTAAAATAAAGTAAATTTGAATTCAAATTTGGATGGAATTTTGTCAAATATGGATAAATAAGTGAAAATGTGCCAAATTTAAAGGAAATGCTAATCTAAAAGTATAAGAAAGGCTATTGGATTATAAAAGTAAGGTCAAGTTTAAAATTGGAGGACATTTGATTAAAAATTCAGGATATTAATTGTTTGGGAAATAATGATTAAATGCCATCTTGGAGCCAATATTTGGAGAGAATTTGTATGTAAAGTTTGATCAAGTACTAGCAAAATGGAAACTAGGAACCTTGCACTACAACATGGATTGCTTCAGGATCAAAGAAAATGTTGTTTGTTATTTAATTTGGAGGATCAAAGATTGAAACATGAGTTGTTCTTGCCATCTACAGTAAACAGACGAAACTGAATATTTCAGTTCAATAAAATCTCTCAATCTTCAGAGCCTGAATTCTCTCCCATGGTTCATGTTTTGGTCAAACACTCTACACAAGATTTAAAGCCTAGTATACCAGCTACAAGTTTGGTTTAAACTTTATCAATATGTTACACATGAAATATAGAGAAAAGAAGAGAGATTCAGAGCAAGAAAAACAAAGAGAAAGAAGAGGAAAAGGAGAGCAGAGCAGGCACGGCAGCACCGCCGCTGTTTTGCGCCGCCTTGACCGGCGGCGAGAATTCTTATTGCCATGCGCCGGCAAGCACCTAAGCCAGAGCCCTGCGAGCACGAGGAAGTGGCCAGCTTGGACACGGCGTGTAACACCCAAAAATGGCTCATTTAAAATTTTTAGTAATTAATTGGTTTTTATTTTAATTGTTCATATTTAATCTAGGTTAAATGAATTATTTATGAATATTAAAATCAAATATAAGTGTAGAAATATTTTTGTTGCATTCATGCTGCTGCACTGTATTTTGGTTGTTGGCAAATTAAGTTGGAATTTAAATTCTGTTTAAATTCGAATTTAATTTGCATTTGTTTGAGCCCTAGAAAAATTAATTTGAGCTGAGTTCACTTTTGCCCCCTAAGCTTTTCGCTCGGTCCACTTCCCCCCTACTTTGCTTCTCGCTCGGCCCAGCTCCCCCCTTTCTTTCTTTTCCCCCGGCCCGCTCTTCTCGCTCGGCCCGCTCACGCGCGGCCCAGCAGCAGGCCGGCCCAGCAGCTCCCCCCCCCTCATTTCTCTCGCTGACAGGCGGACCCCGCCTATCGAGTCCTCCTTCCTCCTCCCGCCGCGCGCCTTTCCTTCCCCCCCCCCGGCGCCAATCACGACGCCCGGCCGGCCACCCCAGCTCCTCCCCGCTCCGATGTGGCCCACCACGAAGCTTCCTGTTCGCTTCCTCACCCCGCCCTTTCCAATTTGGCGCGCGTCCACACATGGAAGCTCTCCCCCGATCGGGAAAATCCCCGATCGCCGGCCGCCGATTCTCCCCCGCCAAATCTCCGCGCACCTGCCTAATGAGACTCCTCCCCGGCCTATAAAAGCCTCCCGAGCCCCACTAGCACCTCACCAACCCTCACCCAAGCCTCCAGAGCCCCTCATCGTCTTCCCCGCGAAGCGCCGCCTACCCGAGCTCCGCCGAGCTCTAGCCGCCGTCGAAATCGCCCCTCCGGCCCTCCTCCGCGCCCGTCGTCACCCCGGGTGAACTTGCAGCGACGTAAGGAACCCCCCCCCCCCCCCCCGTCCTGCTCCTTGGTCAATTGGCCCCCTCCCTCGCGCTGTTACCTTCCCACCTGAGCCGCCGGCCGCCGGTCACCGTCGTTGGCAATCCCCGCCGCAAAATCGCCGACTTGAACCCCCCTATCTTGCTCGCCATGCTTCCCCGATGCTCCACGGCCAAACCCCGTCCCGATTGGAGCCCTGTAGCGCGAGATCGATGCAGCTCCGGCGAGCTTTCGCCAGCGCCGCCGCGTCCCTGTGTCGCTGCCGGCGAGCACACCCCCCGAGCCATCCTAGCCCTTGGATCAAGATCCAACAGCCGCAACGCGTCCCCCGCCCGAGTCAAACTTCTTCATAACAGTCAGCCCTGTAGATTTTGCAAAAGAGCCCCTTCAAGATCTAAAATCAACCCGCAGTCCACCTCTGTTCAAAAATATTCGCAAGTAGGTCCTGTTTTTAACGAAAAACCCCCTGAGCTTTTTGATTATAGAGCCCGCTGTCCTAGGGAGTCGTTTTTACGCTTTAGACCTTCGGTTTTTAAGCATAATTACGTATAGGTCCCTGGTTTCTTTAAATTAAGCCCCTGGAAACTTTCAAAAATTGCCAGCAGGTCCCTAAAACTTAGAAAAGCCATATCTTTTTCGTTTTAGCTCCGATTAGTGTGATTTTCGCGCTCATGTGTTCGTAGTGAAGCGTAGAATATTTCTAAAACCTTTTTTATGTACTATTTCTACTGTTTGGTGTACTGTTCTAATAGAATATTATTTGTTTGCATGTATTGGTATGCGTGTATGCTTGTATGGTGCTTCGTGTCCAGTCGGTGAGCCGTTAGCTTTGTAGTTCGAGCTCGGTGAGGACTTTCCGGAGCAGGACTCGCAGCAGCAGCACTTCGAGGAAGGCAAGTTATAGCATGGACAATCCTTGCTACCTAAACACACTCTTTACATACATCTACTTTCATATGCATGTGTCTAAACTGTTGTCCTATTAAGGTTATACCTAGTTTGCTTACTCCTATCCTTTGATTACCTTGGGTTATTGCATATGGGTAGAATCTTTGCTATGCGCAGCTACTGTCATCACTATGTAATTGTTAATCTTGACTTAATGGTTCACTTTAACATTTATGATAAAACATGCTTTTTAGCAACTTGGTTTAGGGAGCTAGAGCATGTGCTTCGTGGTTTGCTCTAGTGTCTCTCCGTAAGGTCCGGTTCTTAAAGCGGCAACCGAGGAGCCTATCGCCACCGCTAGAACTATTATGGCTCTGGTCTTGGTCAAGTAACTTGTACGGCTCTAGCTTGACAGTAGTTACCGACGGGGCCGATGGCGCTATGGGAAGCACTCGTGAGAGTATGGTTTGATCCACTAAGGACGGGGGTACCGTCGGCTATGTTTTGTCAGGCACAGTACCGTGTCGGGAGTCCCTGTGGTATGGGAACTCCGCACGTCGCGCTCTTGTACTTGTTGGCATGCGTGCCCGCGCTCTGGACGCCATTGACCCTCATATCGCTGCGCCCTGAGAGTCAGTCAATCTCGGTGCCTTGGATCATGTTGCCTGTGTTGTACCATAGTGGCTACTGTTTTGTTAGGGTGTCTTGTGAAAAACCTCGTAGCGTCCCTATGCTGTCACACCTCGGAAGTGTTGACGTGCGTGGTTGGGTGCAAAGTTCCTTTGAACTTTTACGCGACTGGTGGGTAAAGGGCGAAACCTCTGCAGAGTGTAAAATCTATCATGATAGCCTTGCTCAGGGTCACGAGCGGCCTGGATCCTTTTTGATTAGAAGATGATGTTCGTTTATGATTATTGTCACTTATGCTTATTTAATTGGGTTACAACCGGGTTTCATTCACTTGTAGTAAATGTTAAAATGAACCAACTAAAAATGCTAATGCAGTTAAGCCGTGTCTAGCCTATTTTGAGCCTTCATACCCGTGCTATACTTGCTAAGTATTTGTTTACTTACACTTGTCAATATTCAACAAAATCCCGGATGGGTAAACAGATTGGGCTGATCAGGAGACTGCTGCTGAGTTCCCTGAGGACCTGCCGTACTTCTGAGTTGCGCTCTCCCAGTCAGAGTCCCTGTGGACTGCGGCTCCGCTAGTTGAGAGTTATAGACTTCCGCTGTAATAAATATTATTGATATACTCTGATGTAAACTATTTTATTTCGAGCATTTGTACTCTGTTTATCATATTTGTTCGCTGTATGTGTTCTGTGGACTTCCTGGGCACACATATGGCCGCATTCGGGTTTTGTGAAAATCCGGGTGTGACAGATTGGTATCAGAGCCGTGCTGACTGTAGGATCGCAGCCTAGATAGAACGGTCGGTCTTAGCCAAGTTCAACCTTCACTATTTTACCTATAAAAGTGTTGAGTTTTGCAAAATAGTGTTCAGTGTCTCCTCTACCCTAGTCCTTTGCAAAGTTTTTCTAAAATTTTTCTGTGTCTTCTCTCTGCAGTAGATGGCTCGCACGAAGCTGACCGCCCGCAAGTCCACCTGTGGCTACCATCCGCCCCGTGTTCCGGAGATGGACTTTGGCGCCCCCTACCAGGATGCTTTCCAGGAGTGGGAAGAGATGCAAGAGGAGGAGAGCCTGAGGCAAGAAGAAGAAGAGGCGGAGCAGCAGCAGGGAGAGCCCAAGGACGAGGAGATGGAGCCCGCTGAAGAGCTAGAGGAGCAGCCCGAGCCAGTTCAGCCAGGTGGCGGGAATGCTGCCGGAGACCCAGATGGTGATGACAGCGGTGATGATGATGACGAAGATAGGTGGACCATCAGATGGCGAGGGTGATGACCCTAAGGAGCCCCCAGCACCCCAGCCACCTGCACCAGCAGATAGGTGGACCGTGGAGGACTTTGTCAGAGACGCTGGAGACAACTTCTACCACTGGCGCCTGAGGCAGATACTCCGCTACCACTACAGCACAGGCAATGTGGGCATGGAGTACCACAGTGAGAGGTGGACGCACCCCCGCTTCCCCACCTTCTGGAGCACCTCCCTGAGGATCCGAACAGCTGACCATGAAGCCAGAGCTGCCAGGACGAGGTCGATCCACTACGCCTCCAGTGAGAGATCCACCCAGGAGGCAGGGATAGCAGATGTTGCTCGTCGTGCCCTACTACAGGGACAAGTTCTGGGCAGAGATCCAGGACGGGCCAGATAGGTGGTACCCCCGCAGGAGGAGTGGGGAGACAGCTTGCACCATTGCCCCCATAGGAGACATCGACGACCCCCGGCTCGCTGCTACTGTGGCGCTGGTGGCCACCCTCAACACTGACCTGGAGGTAGCTACTGATGAGATTGCCGCTCTGAGGGAGCAGCTGAGAGGGACTCGGCAGGAGATGGAGCAGCTGGACCAGATGTTGGGAGAACCACCGTCACGCAGCCCAGACTACCGTGCAGAGTCACCGCCTCGCAAGAGGCACCGCTTCGGATCTGCCGCCGCCAGCACCACCATCCAGCAGGGTCCTTAGGAGTTTGCCTTGAGTCTATAATAAGATCGATTAGTCGTCGTTTTTTTCTTTCTAGTTGAGTCAAAAACCAGTGAGTCGAGTCAGTGTGAACCTTGTCTTTTGATGTTCGGTTTGATTATCATTATGCTTATGTTTGAGTTGGATTTTTGTAATGATTGTGATGGGCGTGGACGCAAGTCTACTACCATCTAGATTTTGGATTAAGGCATAAGGATATTATTGAATACATAGAAGGGGTTATTTGCTTCACTTGCTCTTTATCTATCTTATGCTCTATCATAACCAGTTCAATGTTCTCAAGTACTTCTGTTCCTAAGTTACTTGGTCTTAAAATTTATGGGGATCTCTTGTTGATAATATATGGTGAACATAAGGAGCAACGCCAGTGCCAGTGGACTGCCACCACCACCCCCCACCATTGAGCAGATGATGCTCACACAGACCCAGCTGATGCAACAGATGGCTCAGACAATGGCCATGATGCAGCAGAACCAGCAGAATCCGCTGCAGCACAACATGCCGCCCCGTGACAGGAGGGGCGAATTTCTGAAGGGACGCCCGCCCACCTTCAGCAAAGCAACCGATCCCATGCATGCAGTGGATTGGCTCAAGGCAGTGGAGCGACAACTCGACATCGCTCAGTGCAACAACCAGGAGAAGGTGTTGTACGCAGGAGGACAGCTTCGAGAATCAGCCTTGGACTGGTGGGACTAATACCAGTACGCTCACCCCGATTGTGACGAACCGGATTCTCACCGACGGGAACCCGACTCCCTGTACCCTTGAGATAGTCCCAGGAATAGCAGCTATCTCGTACAGAACTCATCTCAGTCGAATATCACATCCATACAACGATAAAAGATTCATTACATGACATATATAAAACATAGCGCCTGGTACAAGCCCTCTGGGCTAAATCGACAATAGGAAACATCTGCGCAGCGGTAGCTAGAACATCAGGGTCCACTCCTCCACAGGCATCCTTGAGCGTAGCACGCTCCCTTCAGTCGTACCACCCGTCCTGGTTGAACTCGCGGTCGGGGTCCTCACCTGTGAACCCAAAGTCTGTCCCTAAGGAAATGGGACAGGTCCACGTCACCAACCATAATATGATGCAAGCTTTAAAGTGGCCTATTCTAGGGTATAGTAATAATCAAGGTTTGAGCCAGGGTTCTCTTATGCAAGCAGCAGCAATAACCCAAATTCATCTCATCTCCAACTCCTTCTCACACACACACATCCAATCCCCCAAATCCACCCGTCAACCTCACATTTTCCCATCGGGCTCGTCCTGCCACAGCAGGTTCCCGCAAACATCATCCACCAACACCTTTCACTCGCTAGTCGACTCGGTGAGCTCCCTCCCCACCTTGTCTCAACAGCCTCAGCTGGACCAATCTCTCATAACCCAATTCAAAGGAGGAGGTAAGAAAGCAGATTCCCATGCTAGTCGGGGCTTCTCAGAAATGGGTCGTCCGTAACCGTGTACACGGCTATACGTATAGTTTACACTCTGCAGAGGTGGAACTCCAGGAATCCATCCGGGCTGCAAGGCTAGTCCGCAACCAACCTGAGACACAGCCCACAGCAAAGACCCTAAACAGTAACGGCGCCAATCCCGTCTCCCTGGGCTTGGGAAACATCCGATCTAACATCTGCCCCAAGGTCGTGAAACCTTCCCACCGGGGCCAGTCGGGGGCCGTGGTAAATCAGGGAGATTACGCCGCAACGAATCCCCCATACACATATCAAGCTCGATTCTCCTATAGTCTCGGTGCCGCACTAGAGTAGGCTTGTTGGAACCCTCCCCATACTGGGTAGATGGTGAGCACGGTAATCCCAAGTCCAAAGTGGGGGCACAACTCGGTCCTCAATTTTCGGTAAAGCGAGTATCTGCGTCATAAGCGATCCGCCACAACGGTCCGCAATCGGCACCCATAACAGGTATTGCCGCCCAAACTCCTCAAGTACTCCTCAAGTACCAATATCCAAGAACCATGTACCCACAACAGGTACTCCGTAGGGACTGCCCGAGTGCAGTCCCCAAGCACCTCGATCAAACGATCGAGTTGTTATTACTCGCTTACACCGCCTATCTGCACTACTCCTCCCATACCACCCACAACTCACGCCAAGAGGATCAATCACAACCATCCCAACACATGCATAGCATAGCATATTCGTAAAGTGAGTAGTAGGTAGCAAGGTAACAGGATAATAACAAAGGCAGTGCAGGTTTATCATGCGAGTAAAGTAAAGCGCTAGCATACTAGTGTGCATGTCCAATAGGTATTTCAGATAATGGTCGGGCGTGAACCTGGGCAAAGGTCTTCGTCCTCGTCAAAGCAGTTGTTGTAGTGGTCCGGCTCCTCCTGACTCTCCGGAGCTCCTAAGGTCGTGGAAAATAAAATAAGACGCGACTACTAGCAAAGAAACACTTAAACAGTGACGAAAGAAGATCCAAATAACACCAAACTCTACACTAATGCGTAGATCATGATTTTAGAAAAATATAGAAACTAGTTTCATATTTTTCTGAGCTGCGGTTGATTTATTATTAATTTTCGAAGTTTAAATCATTTTCTGAAAATATTAAATAATTTCCGAAAAAGAAAAACAGAAAAAAATTAGCCTGCTGACGTCAGCATGACATCATGCTGACGTCAGCAGTGGGGTCCGCCTAGGATGACGTCAGCAGTGGGCCCTGCTGACGCCAGCGTTGACCGGTCAAAGGTCAACGGGTCAACGGTCAGCGGTCAACGGGTTCCTGCACACGAAGATGGCCACGACTCGAAGGTCGGGTCCCTGGGGGCTAGCAACGGCGGCGGTGGCGGAACTCGCCGGAGACAGAGAAGAAAAGGTGAAACTCGGCGACGCGGTGAGGGAAAAAGGATGGCCCGCGCTGGGCCGAAAGGCCGAACGGGCTGCTCGGTCGGCTGGCTCGGGGAAAAGAGTTGGAGGGTGTTTCTTGGACTTGGCTTCGGGTTTTGGCCCACGAATAGTTAGACAGAATTGGAAATTAGTTTAAATAGTTAGAGTTTGAATTCAAATCTAGAATTTGAATTCAAACCAACCAAAAATTCAATTAAATCCAAATAATTCCAAATCACACTATTTCATCCTTAGCACTTCAAATTGATTTTAAATTTCAAATTTAAATTGCTTAAGAATTTGTGGAGCACAAGAATTAATTTTTTAAATAATGGTTTGCATGCACAACAATTCACCAAAAAATTTTTAAATTCACATTTTTGCACTCAACAAATTCCTAAGGGAATTTTAGGGTTGTTACAGTCTCCCCCCCCCCCTCACAAGAATCTCGTCCTCGAGATTTGTGATTACCTATGGTTTAAACAAGTGGGGGTATTTCTGTTTCAGCACTGACTCCTTCTCCCAAGTAGCTTCTCTTTCTGAGTGATTGCTCCACCGCACCTTACAAAATGGAATTGTTGTGCTTCTGGTCTCTTTGACTGCCCTGTCTAGTATCTTCTCTGGGTACTCCAGATACTCCAAGGTGTCTTGTAGGTCTGGCGCTTCTGTTTTGATCTCATGCTCTGGTACTCTTAGACACTTTCTCAGCTGAGATACATGGAACACTGGATGTACTCCCGCTAGTTCCTCTGGTAGGTCTAGCCTGTAGGCTAGCTTTCCTACTCTCTCCAGTATCTGATACGGTCCAACAAAACAGGGCGCTAGCTTTCCTTTCACTTGGAATCTCTTATGCCCTCTGAGGGGTGACGCTTTCAAATAGATGAAGTCCCCTACTTTGAACTCTAGATCTCGTCTCCTTTTATCCGCATAGCTCTTTTGTCGGCTCTGAGCTGCCTTCAGATGCTCTCGGATCTTGGCCACATTTTCTTCTGCCTCTATGATCATGTCGGGTCCAAAGAATGTTCGTTCTCCCACCTCTGACCACATTAGAGGTGCTCTGCATTTCCTGCCGTATAGTGCCTCAAAGGGTGACATCTGCAAACTGGCCTGGTAGGTGTTGTTGTAAGAAAATTCTGCATACGACAGACTCTTCTCCCAGTCTGTGTTGTATGCTAAAACACATGCCCTCAACAAGTCTTCAAGAACCTGGTTCACTCTTTCGGTCTGCCCATCTGTCTGAGGGTGGTAAGTTGTGCTATACTCCAAGATGGTTCCGATGGCTTGATGTAGGCTTTTCCAGAACTGAGCTGTGAATTGTGGTCCTCTGTCTGACACAATACTTTTTGGTGCCCCATGCAGCTTGAGAATGTTGTCTATATATAGTTCTGCTAGTCTGCTCACTAGGTGTATGCTTTTGACTGGTATGAAGTGAGCTACTTTCGTCAGTCGATCAACTATGACCCAAATGGCATCATTTCCTTTCTGTGTGCGAGGTAGGCCAACCACGAAATAAATGATGATATCTTCCCACTTCCACATTGGAATTTCCAATGGTTTCAGCAGTCCTGCTGGCCTTTGATGTTCTGCCTTGATTCTTCGACAAGAGTCGCACTTGGCTACATACTCTGCTATGTCCTCTCTCATTTTCTTCCACCAGAACTTATCCTTCAGATCCTGATACATCTTGGTGCATCCTGGGTGTATCGAGTACTTGGACTCATGAGCTTCTGAGAGAATTGTCCTCCTGATTTCTTTGTCCTGTGGTACACAAATACGGTCTTTCAGCCATACTGTCCCTGCTTCATATATCCGGAAGTCAGGTGCTACTCCTCGCTGGATATCTTCCTTTACTTCTTGGATTTATGGACACTTCCCTTGAGCTTCTTTGATTCGGTCTTCTAGGTTGTACTTCACCCTCATTTCCTGGGGTTTTCCTTCTTCTACTAGCTCGAGTTTCAGCATGTACAATTCCTTTGCTAGTCCTGGCTGACTTTCCTCTATCATCAAGTTGTTGCAATAACTCTTTCGGCTCAAGGCATCTGCCACAACGTTGTCTTTGCCAGGATGGTAGCGTATCTCCAAATAGTAATCTTTGATCAGTTCTAACCACCTTCTCTGCCTCATGTTCAGTTCGGATTGGATGAAGAAATACTTCAAGCTTTTGTGATCTGTGTAGATATCGCACTTGTTGCCAATCAGGTAGTGCCTCCAGATCTTCAATGCATGTACCACTCCTGCCAGTTCTAAATCATGTGTGGGGTAGTTTTCCTCATGTTTCCTCAGCTGCCTTGATGCATAAGCAACAACCTTGCCCTCTTGCATCAGAACACATCCCAAACCTTGTCTCGAAGCATCGCAATAGACTACGAAATCCTTACGAATATCTGGTAGTGTCAATACTGGCGTTGTAGTGAGTTTGTGCTTGAGCTCTTGGAAACTTCTTTCACACTTGTCCGTCCACTCGAACGGGACATTGTTCTTGAGTAGTTCGGTCATTGGCTTGGCAATCTTGGAGAAGTTCTCAATGAACCTTCTGTAGCAACCGGCCAAACCCAGCAAGCTTCGGATTTCTGTGACACTCTTCGGCTGCTTCCATTCTGCTACTGCCTCAATCTTTTCTGGGTCCACTGCTACGCCCTCAGCCGTCAGTACGTGACCCAAAAAGGCTACTTTCTCCAGCCAAAATTCACACTTGCTGAACTTTCCGTAGAGTTGATGCTGCCTCAGCTTCTCTAGTACAATCCTCAGATGTTCGTCATGTTCTTCGGCTGTCTCTGAGTAGACTAGTATGTCGTCAATGAACACCACTACGAACTTGTCTAGTTCCTCCATGAATACCTTGTTCATCATGTTCATGAAGTAAGTAGGTGCGTTGGTCAAACCGAAGGACACAACGGTGAACTCGTACTGTCCGTACCGAGTCACAAAGGCTGTCTTGGGAATATCACCTTCTCTAATCTTCATCTGATGGTATCCCGATCTCAAATCAATCTTACTGAAGTACTTGGCTTTCTTCAACTGATCTAGCAAGTCATCAATCCGCGGTAATGGGTACTTGTTCTTGATCGTCACTGCGTTCAAGGATCGATAGTCTACGCACATGCGCATTGACCCATCTTTCTTCTTCACAAACAACACTGGCGATCCCCATGGGGATGCACTTGGTCGAATCACACCGCTTCCAAGCATCTCTTTCAGCTGCTTCTTGAGTTCCTCCAGTTCTTCCACTGACATTCGGTACGGTCTCTTGGCAATGGGCCCTGTGCCTGGTTGCAGTTCGATTATGAACTCTACGTCTCGATCAGGTGGTAATCCTGGTAGTTCTTCGGGAAACACGTCAGTGTACTCACACACTACGGGCACTTCTTCGATCGTTTGTTTCTCGATAGAGTATACCAACTGCCTCAGAATACATGTTCTGGATCTCTTCCCTGTTCTTCTCCTTTGTGGTTCTACTGTTACTTTGACTCCGCTAGGGTGTGTCAACTCAACTGTTCTGGGCGTGCAACTGATTACTCCTTTGTGCTCTGTAAGCCAATCCATACCCAGTATCACGTCAATTCCGTCTGACTTCAGGACTGTAAGGTCTCCTACGAACTCCTGCCCTCCTATCATCAGTCTAACTGCTGGGCACTCTAAGGTGCACCTAAGCTCTCCTAGGGGAGAAGTAGTGACTATAGGTGTAGCCTTAGGTATTGTAGGGGGTGACTACTCATTCACAAACTTTGTCGAGATATAAGATCCAGTTGCCCCAGAGTCAAACAGTATCAAAGCTGGAATGCCATTTACTAAAAACTCACCGAGCACAACGTTGGGAGCGTCCTCGGCTTCTTCCTCTGTCAGGTGGTTGAGGCGTCCCCTCTGCACTGAAGTTGGCCGCCTATCCTGTCCTCCAGGTGCCGGTGCCTTAGCTGGGGTTTGTTTGTTCTTCTTCTCCGGACAGTCAAAGGACTTGTGACCGGGCTTCCCACAAGCAAAACAGACCACTGAGGTTCCTCCACCAATTCTGGGCGTGTTGTTCGGCTTCCAGTTGGAGTTTCCCTGACCTGAGTAGCTGTTGTTTCTATTGCCAAAACTGCTGTAGTTGTTACCTCTGCTGCCAAAACTGTTGCTGTTACTGCCTCTGTTACCCTGGTAACTGTTCCTGTTGAACCCTGAGCTTCCTTGGCTGTTGCTCTGCTGAAAGCTTCTCCTGAGCATGTTGCTCTGGCCACTCCTCGGCCTCTGACTTAGTCTGTGGTTGTGCAACTGTTCTGCTTTTCTTTTCTTCTCTCGCCAAGTATCTTCAAGTCCCACTCTTTCCTTCTCAACTGCGATAGCCCTATCGATCAGCTCTCTGAGTGTCCTGTGTGAACTCGCTGCGAGTGCTGTCCTCAAACCTCTGTGCAAACCACGCTGGAACCAAAACTGCTTCTTCTTTTCAGTGTTGACGTCTTTAGGAGCGTACCGCGACATCTTAGCAAAGTGTCGAGCGTACTCCGCTACAGACAAACTTTCTTGGGTCATTGTCCTGAACTCCATTGCTTTATGCACCATGACTTGTTCTGGGATGTGGTATTCCTTGAAAGCTTCACAAAACTCTAGCCAGGTGATCTGAGCTGGGTTCGCGTGAGAGTCACAGTAGCTCTCCCACCACGCTTTCGCTGCTCCTTCAAGCTGGTGCGCCGCAAGGGCCACACATTCCTCTTCAGTGTAGTCTGTCAGGTCCAGCTTCGTCTCGATGGTACGCAACCAGTCGTGTGCGTCGAGTGGTTCGTCCGAGTAGTCGAAGGTGGGTGCTTTCAGCCTGATGAACCTTTCAATCTTCCTTTGTAGGTCTTCCTCACGGTGTCCCTGACGGTTCTGATTCTGGTTTCCCTGCATCTGTTGCATAGCTTGCATCATCTGAGTGTTGGCCTGTGTCATCTGTTGCATCAGCTGTGTTTGAGTAGTCATTACTTCTACCAAGTTAGGCGGTGACGGTGGTTGTTGGTCGTTCTGCTGGTTCTGCTGAGGTTCCACTGCGGGTTCTTCCATTTCCACTTCCTGTTCTCCACCTGGTGCGTTGTTCTCGGGCTGGAGCACGCCTGCTGCGCGTCCACGGCCCCTGCCTCTAACTGCAGCTGCTGCTCTTCCACGACCTCTGACACGTCCTCTGCCTCTATCTGCCATTGCTGCCTCTTCTTGCTCGACTTCCTCAAAACGTGCAAGCAGTCGGTTGGATCTTTGGATCGACATCTTGCTGTATTTTTCATAGAGCAGATTTAGTGGCGGTCGGTAAGGGTTAGGTTAGCGTAACTAGAGTAGGAGCTGCACACAAGAAATAGACTCAACACTAAAGTACACTCAAGATGAACACCAATAAGACTGCAAGAACAGCCAAAAAGATCGATCATTCATTACAGCATTACACCCTAGACATGAGTACTATCCCGAGGCCAGCTCCTGGAACCTTGAGGATTAGTACATCTAAGCGAATGCTACATCGTGGCTGCGCCAAAAGGTGGTCAAGATCTACTAAGTCTAAACATCTACTCATGAAGATAGATACAAGTCTCATCACTACTGCTGACATCTGCCGATACTGCCTACTGCATCTGTTTCATACTGCTGAAAGTGCCTGTGAGGCGCACTGCCAACCTCACAGCCTCAGTCTCTGTCTGCTGCTTGATCACTGCCTGTCGTCGTGGAGTGTGTCCGTGAGGCGCGCTGCCAACCTCACTGTGTCCATCTCAGGTTCTGTCATCTGCTTCTCTAGGTGTGCCAGTTCTTGTCTCAGTCTTGTCATCTCGGAAGTAAGGGTTCGAGCCTCAGGTAGTGGTATCGGCTCAACTCGGCTTGGTGAAACCCTGTAGTTCTCTGTCCTGGGTTCAACTCTGCGTTCTTCTGGTAGTCCTTGGTTCAACATGATCATCTCTGCCACTCTCTTCCTGTCTGACCTTACCCAACTACTAAGGGTCCTTCGAGCTTCATCCTTTGCCATAATCTGTTGAAGACTCAAGTACTTCATCAGCTGGTAGTTTCGTCCACTCTTCTCCTTGTAGCTATCCACCTATTCCTGAAGTTCTGAGTTGTGACTGTCCAACCAATATACTTCTTCCTTCAGTTCTTCTATCTCTTCTTCCTTGGCCGCCAGTGCTTTGTCCTTCTCTGCGAGTTGATCTTCCAGACGGACATCTCGGGCATGGTGAGTTGCTCGGATCAGTCCTGCCAACAGCCTGTTGTTGCGAGCTTCGTATTCCAGGACTCTGACTTCTCTTGCTTTAGCTTTGAGTCGCTCCTCAAGTAGGGCTATCCTGTTGTCCTTCTCCATCAGCTGGATGTCCTGCTTCCATACCCTCTCTTTCAGTTTGGCAACTTTTTCTTCTAAGCCAATGTTCAAGTACTCCTGCTCAATCATGCACTGAACTGAGGTCCGCAGGGTCACGTTCCGCTCTCGGTCCGCTGCGTGAGCCTGCAAGCTGACTGCGTCTCTGTCTGTTGGATCTTCAAGAGCCCTCGGTAGGTACCGGAAACGAGTGTGGCTGAGCTGGTTCTGGTACACAAGTGTGGCAAGTCGGAGTATCCTCATAGCTATAGTCTGCACTGCCCGACTGAAAGTGCTCTCACTGGTAGCTGCTCGTAACATCAGTGACCTTGGTCGTCCAGGGATATTGGGTACTACCATCTGCAACCGGGTGTGTACTCCCTCACCAGAGCCGTAGGTCCAGCCCTCGTAGAAGACGTTGTCCACGTCTATCCCCACTGTACGTAGCACCTCCCTCAGTAGCACTGCCAAACCTCCACAGTCTGCCCCTATGGTCCTGATCTCCCGTCGTTCTTCTGCTAATCCTCTTCCTTCCATCTGCCAGACAGTTAGTGGGTTGTTGGTATGTTAGCAAGTTAGTAAGGTAAGGTAAGGGTCAAAAATTTTTTGCAAATAGTTGAGATATACTTATATATATAGTTTTCAAATAGTCCAAGGGGTTTCATATAAAATAGAGGACTCAGTTAGAGCTTCTGTCCTAAGTTTCCGTTCTAAGGGTTACGCGCTACGGTCAAGTATGGCTCTGATACCAACTGTGACGAACCGGATTCTCACCGACGGGAACCCGACTCCCTGTACCCTTGAGATAGTCCCAGGAATAGCAGTTATCTCGTACAGAACTCATCTCAGTCGAATATCACATCCATACAACGATAAAAGATTCATTACATGACATATATCAAACATAGCGCCTGGTACAAGCCCTCTGGGCTAAATCGACAATAAGAAACATCTGCGCAGCGGTAGCTAGAACATCAGGGTCCACTCCTCCACAGGCATCCTTGAGCGTAGCGCGCTCCCTTCAGTCGTACCACCCGTCCTGGTTGAACTCGCGGTCGGGGTCCTCACCTGTGAACCCAAAGTCTGTCCCCAAGGAAATGGGACAGGTCCACGTCACCAACCATAATATGATGCAAGCTTTAAAGTGGCCTATTCTACGGTATAGTAATAATCAAGGTTTGAGCCAGGGTTCTCTTATGCAAGCAGCAGCAATAACCCAAATTCATCTCATCTCCAACTCCTCACACACACACATCCACTCCCCCAAATCCACCCGTCAACCTCACATTTTCCCATCGGGCTCGTCCTGCCACAGCAGGTTCCCGCAAACATCATCCACCAACACCTTTCACTCGCTAGTCGACTCGGTGAGCTCCCTCCCCACCTTGTCTCAACAGCCTCAGCTGGACCAATCTCTCATAACCCAATTCAAAGGAGGAGGTAAGAAAGCAGATTCTCATGCTAGTCGGGGCTTCTCAGAAATGGGTCGTCCGTAACCGTGGACACGGCTATACGTATAGTTTACACTCTGCAGAGGTGGCACTCCAGGAATCCATCCGGGCTGCAAGGCTAGTCCGCAACCAACCTGAGACACAGCCCACAGCAAAGACCCTAAACAGTAACGGCGCCAATCCTGTCTCCCTGGGCTCGGGAAACATCCGATCTAATATCTGCCCCAGGGTCGTGAAACCTTCCCACCGGGGCCAGTCGGGGGCCGTGGTAAATCAGGGAGATTACGCCGCAACGAATCCCCCATACACATATCAAGCTCGATTCTCCTACAGTCTCGGCGCCGCACTAGAGTAGGCTTGCTGGAACCCTCCCCATACTGGGTAGATGGTGAGCACGGTAATCCCAAGTCCAAAGTGGGGGCACGACTCGGTCCTTAATTTTCGGTAAAGCGAGTATCTGCGTCATAAGCGATCCGCCGCAACGGTCCGCAATCGGCACCCATAACAGGTATTGCCGCCCAAACTCCTCAAGTACTCCTCAAGTACCAATATCCAAGAACCATGTACCCGCAACAGGTACTCCGTAGGGACTGCCCGAGTGCAGCCCCCAAGCACCTCGATCAAACGATCGAGTTGTTATTACTCGCTTACACCGCCAAGTTGCACTACTCCTCCCATACCACCCACAACTCACGCCAAGAGGATCAATCACAACCATCCCAACACATGCATAGCATAGCATATTCGTAAAGTGAGTAGTAGGTAGCAAGGTAACAGGATAATAACAAAGGCAGTGCAGGTTTATCATGCGAGTAAAGTAAAGCGCTAGCATACTAGTTTGCATGTCTAATAGGTATTTCAGATAATGGTCGGGCGTGAACCTGGGCAAAGGTCTTCGTCCTCGTCAAAGCAGTTGTTGTAGTGGTCCGGCTCCTCCTGACTCTCCGGAGCTGCTAAGGTCGCGGAAAATAAAATAAGACGCGACTACTAGCAAAGAAACACTTAAACAATGACGAAAGAAGATCCAAATAACACCAAACTCTATACTAACGCGTAGATCATGATTTTAGAAAAATATAGAAACTGGTTTCATATTTTTCTGAGCTATGGTTGATTTATTATTAATTTTCGAAGTTTAAATCATTTTCTGAAAATATTAAATAATTTCCGAAAAAGAAAAACAAAAAAAAATTAGCCTGCTGACGTCAGCATGACGTCATGCTGACGTCAGCAGTGGGGTCCGCCTAGGATGACGTCAGCAGTGGGCCCTGCTGACGTCAGCGTTGACCGGTCAACGGTCAACGTTGACCGGTCAACGGTCAACGGGTCAACGGTCAGCGGTCAACGGGTTCCTGCACACGAAGATGGCCACGACTCGAAGGTCGGGTCCCAGGGGGCTAGCAACGGCGGCGGCGGCGGAACTCGCCGGAGACAGAGAAGAAAGGGGGAAACTCGGCGGCGCTCACCTAGGGGCCAGTAGTCGATCGCTGCAGCTCGGGGTAGACTCGTCGTGGCTTGGCGAAGCTCGTGCTCCTCCTCTTGCTCCCTGGTTCGGCTTGGAGTCGGCGGTCCACGCGCGGCGGCGCTCCGGCCTTCGGCGACGACGCGGGGAAGACGCTCCGGCTCCTCTCCTTGCCCCTGCTCCCGCTCAAACTCTTCCCCACCACTCCTCGCACCTCTCACCCCTCGCGACTGGATTGGTTCGGACCCCAAAGGGGGCGGCGCGGCTTGGGGAGGAAGAAAGGCCGGCGGCGGTTTTATAGGGGATTGGCGCTAGGGTTTGGGCTTGGACGGCTGGGGTGGCTTGGCGTCCGTGCCAGGGCCACGCGTCGCGATCGTGACGGGCCGCAACGGCTCGGGTGGTTGGAGGTCACGGGCGTTCGCGCGGCCGCGAGAGAGAGAGAGAGAAGCGGCGCGCGGGGGAAGATGGCGCGAGGAAGGAGAAGGCTGCCAGGTGGGGTCCGCTCGTCAGAGAGAGAGGAAGGCGACGCGGAGGTGACGCAGTGAGGGAAAAAGGATGGGCCGCGCTGGGCCGAAAGGCCGAACGGGCTGCTCGGTCGGCTGGCTCGGGGAAAAGAGTTTGAGGGTGTTTCTTGGACTTGGCTTCGGGTTTTGGCCCACGAACAGTTAGACAGAATTGGAAATTAGTTTAAATAGTTAGAGTTTGAATTCAAATCTAGAATTTGAATTCAAACCAACCAAAAATTCAATTAAATCCAAATAATTCCAAATCACACTATTTCATCCTTAGCACTTCAAATTGATTTTAAATTTCAAATTTAAATTGCTTAAGAATTTGGGGAGCACAAGAATTAATTTTTTAAATAATGGTTTGCATGCACAACAATTCACCAAAAAATTTTTAAATTCACATTTTTGCACTCAACAAATTCCTAAGGGAATTTTAGGGTTGTTACACCGATCGTACTCAAATCACATGGCAGGAGTTCCATGACAGCTTCCGCTCGCACCATGTGCCTGAAGCCCTGATGATGTTGAAGAAGAAGGAGTTCCTGTCATGGAAGCAGGAAGAGATGAGCGTCACAGCTTACCGTGACAAGTTCATTGAGCTTGCCCGCTATGCTCCGGAAGACGTGGACACCGACAAGAAGAAGCAGTCCAGGTTCCGTGATGGCTTGCAGGATGCCCTGCAGTACCAGCTCATGTGCACCAGGTTCCCCAACTTCTAGGAACTAATGGACGGTACTCTGATACTGGAACACAAGCGCCGTGAGATGGAAGAGAAGAAGTGGAAGTTCCAGGGCCAGGAGACTGGGAGCAACAACCGCCCCCGCTTCAGTGCTCCCAAGGCCAACAGATGGTGAGCCAGCAACGCTTCCAGAGTCAGCCCGGCTCGTTCAACCGTGGCCAGAACCAGTAGCGCCCCAGTACTCTCAGGCACCACAGCAACAACACTTCCAGAACCAGCTGCAGAACGCCCCAGCTCAGCGCAACCAGGTGCAGCAAGGCCCGGCCCAGCGTCCAACAACGCCAACAATGTACCGGTGGGCCCGAGGGCGTGCTTCCAATGTGGCGAGCCAGGGAACTATGCCAACGCCTGCCCCCGCAGAGTCCAGAATGCTGCAGGCCAGAACAACAACCAGAGGGTTGGACAGCAGCAAGGACAGAATGGGAACCAGCAACAAGCTCAAGCAGGCCGAGGGCCACAGAACCCAGTCAGGGGCAAGGTCAACCACATGGGTGCCTGAAAGTGCATCTAGGCACTTAATCTATTTTGGTGATTAATGACAATAGAAATTTGGATATAATGCTTTGAATTAGTTGTGCAGGAATAAAATGAAAGAAAAGAAAAGAAATGTGAAAAGAAGGTCCCCAATTCAATTTCTTATGGTGGTGGACTCGATCGAAGAATTTAATTTGATTTTCGGTTTGAATTTGAGTATAGGACCACCGTACTATTAAGGGGGACGTGTTCGACAAATTCTAGTTGTTTTAAGTGCTATGCTTGAGATGAAAATCCTCTTGAGAGACACACAAAGTCACATTCACATGTTGTCTGCTTGGTCGGAACTTAGGCCGGAAGATCCGACCGGAAGTTCCGGCTGGCTCGGTTTCGAGTTGTTTCCCGTCGGAAGATTCGATCCTAGCTTCGGAACTTCCATCGGAAGATCCTACACTGTGTCGGATCTTCCAGGACTTAGCCAGATTTTAGCCTTTTCTGTGTGTCACATGCATGTTCCGACCCCTGGCCGGAAGATCCGACCGGAAGTTCCGGCCAGCTCGGTTTTGGTTTGTTCCGGGGCCGGAAGATCCGACGCCTGTAACTGTTCTGAGGGCTTTCTTGCTATGTTCTGTCATTTGCCGGAAGTTCCGGGCCTCATCGGAAGATCCAACACTCTGTCGAAAGATCCGATGCCTGGAATTTGTCTGGGTTTTCTAACACTAATCTGTCACTCTTCAGAAGATCCGACTCTTGGTCGGAAGATCCGATACCCCTTCGCATAACACATAACGGTCACATTTTGGGGGGTTGGTATATATACCCCCTCACCCCCCCCCCCTCATTCATTGCTGCTGCTTCCACTGACCTAACTCGTGACAAGCACCCACTTGAGCATTCATTTCACTCCTCTACTCCTTCCCAAGCTTGATTCTTGCAAGGATTCTTCTAGGGTTTGAGTGAGAGAGAAGATTGAAGGTGTGAGGCTTGTGCTAACTTTGAGCCCTCACTTGTTCATCTCTTGAAGCACTTGAAGTAACTTTGATTCGTCAATTCACGTTTGTTACTCTTGGAGCTTTGCTCGTAGACGGTTAGAGGTGCCGGTGAGCTCCCATTCCTTTGTGGTTGAGGCCCGGAAGTTTGTATTACCCCTCTCTTTGTGAGAGCCAATAGTAAGTGATTCAATCTTCCTTTGTGGTTGATTGAGGGAGACTTGGGGCTAGTGTGACAGCCCGGCTCTTTGTGAGCTTCTCAATGGAGACGTAGCTCCTTTGTGGAGTGAACTTCGGAAGTAAATCCATTGTCTCATTGTGCTCATTTGTTTTATTGTTGGATTTGCTTGATTTGATCCGATCTACTTGCTTGTTGTTATTCTATTGCATTGATCATATCTAGAAGGCTCTATACACTTATTGTCATACTTATATTCAAGTAGAATCTTTAAAAAGTGTACTAGAACTCAAAAAGTTTTTATCCCGTCGGAAGATCCTACACAGTGTCGGATCTTCCGGGGGTCGGAAGATCTGAGACTGCGTCGGATCATCCGGCGTCTGACAGTTTTCAGAGCAATTTTGCAGAAATTTTTACAGGGCCTATTCACCCCCCCCCCCCTCTAGGCCTAGTGTTGGTCCTTTCAATTGGTATCAGAGCCTAATCCCTTGATTAAGGCTTAACCGCTAAGGGAAAAACACTATGTCCGACAAGGGGGACAACTCCGGTGTTGGCGCTTCCGCTTCCAAGGATGATCGATCATTGTTCATTGATTCAAGCTCAAGTGATGATGATCTTATCATCAGTGACGTTGATGAAAGCTTGGATGAAGAAGAAAAGAAGAAGAAGAGAAAAGAGAAGATGAAGAAGAAAATTCAAGAAAAGGCCGAAAGGAAGGCTCAAAAGCTTCTCAAGAAGAAGCTAAAGGAAAACGAAGTGTTGGATGGACTCCACTCCGTGTCTCATAAATATGAGACATCATCATCTAACAAATCTCTTGATCCAACTAGTCTTAATTTCTCATCGGTTCCAATGGGCAAAGTTTCCAAATTCAATGGGGTTGACTATGCTCGTTGGAGTGATGATATGAAAATGTATTTATATGGTCTTCACCCTTCTCTTCGGACCGTTGTGAATATAGGTGTTGACAAAGACGCCAAGCCAAGTCGTGAACAAGAGTATGATTTCTTCCGCAACTCTCAAGCCGTGATGGTTCTTAGAAGTGCTCTTAGTCCCTATGAGTACAACAAGATTAGAGGAATTGAAGTTGCAAAGGATCTTTGGGACACTCTTCAATTGTCTCATGAAGGGACAGATGTGGTCAAGGAAGGCAAGATTGATCTTCTACAAGGAGAACTAGAAGCCTTTGTCATGAAGAAGGATGAGACTCTCCAAGAGATGTATGATTAGTTTAAGCTACTTGTCACCGAGATACGAATGCTAGGTAGCAAAGATTGGGATGAGCACAAAGTGACCAAGAAGATGCTTAGAGCATATGCACCCAAGAACCCAATGCTTGCCACCATGATTAGGGAGAAGGGCAAGTTCAAGAAGATGCTACCCATGGAGTTGTTCAACAAATTACAATATCATGAAATGAACAACTTGGATGTAGCTAGATCGACGGAACCAACCGAAGTGAAGACCATTGCTCTCAAAGCCGAACCAAGCAAGAAGGTTGAGTCAATTGAAAAGACTTACAATTCCAAGAAGAAAGGAGACTCAAGTGATGGTGATAGCACCGATGAAGAAACCGCCATGATGGTGAAAACTTCAAGAGGTTCATGAAGAACAAGGGCGACAAGAGGTCCATGTCTCAAAGAAGATGCTACGAGTGTGGGGAGAAAGGGAATTACATTGCCGACTGCCCCCGCAAGAAAAATGACAAAGAAGACAAGAAGTCGAAGGACAAGTACTTTGACAAGGAGAAGAGATACAAAGAGAAGAGTCAAGAGTACAAGAAGAAGTTTGGAAGTGCTCATGTTGGTCAAGGGTGGGATTCTTCGAGTGATAACTCCGATGATGAAGAAGTGGCAACTCTTGCCATTCAAGTCCCTACATCTCACGCGCTCCCCCTTTCTTTCTTTTCCCCCGACCCGCTCACGCGTGGCCCAGCAGCAGGCCGGCCCAGCAGCTTCCCCCCCCCCCTCGTTTCTCTCGCTGACAGGCGGACCCCGCCTGTCGGGTCCTCCTTCCTCCTCCCACCGCGTGCCTTTCCTTCCCCCCCCCCCCCCCCCCGGCGCCAATCACGCCGCCCGGCCGGCCACCCCAGCTCCTCCCCGCTCCGCTGTGGCCCACCACGAAGCTTCCTAGACGCTTCCTCACCCCGCCCTTTCCAATTTGGTGCGCGCCCACACATGGAAGCTCTCCCCCGATCGGGAAAATCCCCGATCGCCGGCCGCCGATTCTCCACCGCCAAATCTCCGCGCACCTGCCTAATGTGACTCCTCCCCGGCCTATAAAAGCCCCCCGAGCCCCACCAGCACCTCACCAACCCTCACCCAAGCCTCCCGAGCCCCTCATCGTCTTCCCCGCGCAGCGCCGCCTACCCGAGCTCCGCCGAGCTCTGGCCGCCGTTGAAATCGCCCCTCCGGCCCTCCTCCGTGCCCGTCGTCACCCCGGGTGAACTTGCAGCGAGGTAAGGAACCCCCCTCCCCCCCGTCCTGCTCCTTGGTCAATTGGCCCCCTCCCTCGCGCTGTTACCTTCCCACCCGAGCCGCCGGCCGCCGGTCACCGTCGTTGGCAATCCCCGCCGCAAAATCGCCGACTTGAACCCCCCCTATCTTGCTCGCCATGCTTCCCCGATGCTCCACGGCCAAACCCCGTCCCGATTGGAGCCCTGTAGCGCGAGATCGATGCAGCTCTGGCGAGCTTTCGCCAGCGCCGCCGCGTCCCTGTGTCGCCGCCGGCGAGCACACCCCCCGAGCCATCCTAGCCCTTGGATCAAGATCCAACGGCCGCAACGCGTCCCCCGCCCGAGTCAAACTTCTTCATAACAGTCAGCCCTGTAGATTTTGCAAAAGAGCCCCTTCAAGATCTAAAATCAACCCGCAGTCCACTTCTGTTCAAAAATATTCGCAAGTAGGTCCCGTTTTTAACGAAAAACCCCCTGAGATTTTTGATTATAGAGCCCGCCATCCTAGGGAGTCATTTTTACGCGTTAGACCTTCGGTTTTTAAGCATAATTACATATAGGTCCCTGGTTTCTTTAAATTAAGCCCCTGGAAACTTTTAAAAATTGTCAGCAGGTCCCTAGAACTTAGAAAAGCCATATCTTTTTCGTTTTAGCTCCGATTAGTGTGATTTTCGCGCTCATGTGTTCGTAGTGAAGCGTAGAATATTTCTAAAACATTTTTTATGTACTATTTCTATTGTTTGGTGTACTGTTCTAATAGAATATTATTTGTTTGCATGTATTGGTATGAGTGTATGCTTGTATGGTGCTTCGTGTCCAGTCGGTGAGCCGTTAGCTTTGGAGTTCGAGCTCGGTGAGGACTTTCCGGAGCAGGACTCGCAGCAGCACCAACACTTCGAGGAAGGCAAGTTATAGCACGGACAATCCTTGCTACCTAAACACACTCTTTACATACATCTACTTTCATATGCATGTGTCTAAACTGTTGTCCTATTAAGGTTATACCTAGTTTGTTTACTCCTATCCTTTGATTACCTTGGGTTATTGCATATGGGTAGAATATTTGCTATGCGTAGCTACTGTCATTACTATGTAATTGTTAATCTTGACTTAATGGTTCACTTTAACATTTATGATAAAACATGCTTTTTAGCAACTTGGTTTAGGGAGCTAGAGCATGTGCTTCGTGCTTTGCTCTAGTGTCTCTCCGTAAGGTCCGATTCTTAAAGCGGCAACCCAGGAGCCTATCGCCACCGCTAGAACTATTATGGCTCTGTTCTTGGTCAAGTAACTTGTACGGCTCTAGCTTGACAGTAGTTACCGACGGGGCCGATGGCGCTATGGGAAGCACTCGTGAGAGTATGGTTTGATCCACCGAGGACGGGGGTACCGTCGGCTATGTTTTGTCAGGCACAGTCCCGTGTCGGGAGTCCCTGTGGTATGGGAAATCCGCACGTCGCGCTCTTGTACTTGTTGGCATGCGTGCCCCCGCTCTGGACGCCATTGACCCTCTTATCGCTGCGCCCTGAGAGTCAGTCAATCTCGGTGCCTTGGATCATGCTGCCTGTGTTGTACCATAGTGGCTACTGTTTTGTTAGGGTGTCTTGTGAAAAACCTCGTAGCGTCCCTATGCCGTCACACCTCGGAAGTGTTGATGTGCGTGGTTGGGTGCAAAGTTCCTTTGAACTTTTACGCGACTGGTGGATAAAGGGAGAAACCTCTGCAGAGTGTAAAATCTATCATGATAGCCTTGCTCAGGGTCACGAGCGGCCTGGATCCTTTTTTATTAGAAGATGATGTTCGTTTATGATTATTGTCACTTATGCTTATTTAATTGGGTTACAACCGGGTTTCATTCACTTGTAGTAAATGTTAAATGTTAAAATGAACCAACTAAAAATGCTAATGCAGTTAAGCCGTGTCTAGCCTATTTTGAGCCTTCATACCCGTGCTATACTTGCTAAGTATTTGTTTACCTACACTTGTCAATATTCAACAAAATCCCGGATGGGTAAACAGATTGGGCTGATCAGGAGACTGCTGCTGAGTTCCCTGAGGACCTGCCATACTTCTGAGTTGCGCTCTCACAGTCAGAGTCCCTGTGGACTGCGGCTCCGCTAGTTGAGAGTTATAGACTTCCGTTGTAATAAATATTATTGATATACTCTGATGTAAACTATTTTATTTTGAGCATTTGTACTCTGTTTATCATATTTGTTCGTTGTATGTGTTCTGTGGACTTTATGGGCACACATATGGCCGCATTCGGGTTTTGTGAAAATCCGGGTGTGACACGGCGGAGACTGCAAATAAGAATCGCCATCGTCATCTTCTCTGCTCCCTCTGCCGTATCGCGCGCGTCAGTTCCCTCTCGCCGTCACCAATGAAATTCCTCACCATCAACTCACCTCCATTCAATTCCGTCTGTCCACAGCACCATTACCTCCCCAGCTATGCCCCCGACATGCTCAAGCTCAGCCTCAAACGCCACTGGCACTGCACGCCGTCATCACACCTCCGATCGCCGCCGACCTCTTCAAGGTGAGCTCTCGAGGGGAGCTAGGTTAGAGAGTTGTAGGGGACGGGATAGACTTGCAGCTAGGTTCTCTAGGTCCTAGTGGTGCTCACCAAAGTGTTCATGTCCCGGGCGCAAGCGTCGTCGAGCCGGAACACGAGCGCCGCCGCAGAGTGCCGCCGCGCCATGGCCATCGTCGAAGGGAGCTATGCTCCAGTCTTTTCCCTCGGCTTGATGCTAGTGGATCACGTTGAGGAAGTCATGGCAAAGCTATAGCGCTACTTCAAGTCATCGGACTCGCCGCCGTCTAGCCGGCCGACGAGCCCGAGCAGAGCGTCGCCGCCACCGCCGTCGCGCATCGCCGTTCGGCCACCAAAACTAGGGTTTAGACCCAGGTAGTACTTGGCGTGACGAGCTGAAGCCTATGGGCTGCCTCACGTCGCTGGAAACCTCATCGCCGGCGAGATCGAGCTCGCCGTACGCCGCCGGTTTGAGTTTCGACCGGGAGGGTTCAAGTGCAAGTTTTATTTTTTTCCAGGGGGTTATCAGTAAAAGTGTAAGGTTAGGCACGAGGGGGACTTGTGTGTGAAGGTTTAATCTTTGCAGGGGGTTTTGTGCAAAGCTAATTTGTTTAGTGCTTTCCTTTTTGTTTTAAAAGGCTTTAATCTTGTTTATTTTGCTATAATTTCTATAAGTGTCCAAAATTAGTGAAACAAATTTTGTTAGCTTTGTTAGATTTTTCTCTATACATTAAAAATGATAAACTTTAGAAAAGTTTAAATAAAAATTTAAGTTATCTAACATGCTTTTCTTTAAAGCTTTGAAATAAATAATAGAGTTCCTAAATAAATAAAAATGTGATAAAAGTCTATTAAAAATTAAAAATGCTTTATTATAATTAGAATAATATTATTTATAGTACTAAAATAATTTTAGTAAATCTTTTATGAGTTTTAAAAGTTTTTAAATGGTTTTAAATGTAGAAAAAATACTAATAAGGTTTATAAAGGTATTTCCTAGTGTTGGCTTGCAACTTTATCGTGAAGGAAAGTTGTATAGCTAGATTTTTTTCTAACACTTGCATATTGCATTCATGGCATGTAGATACCGAGTCTGTGGAATCGGAAAATACATCAAGTTCAGCCGAAGGAATCCCAAGAATACGAGGAAGTAATCGCGGAGAATCTGAAGCCTGAAGTCGCTGCTAACAACCCTAACCTTGTTACTAATCCAGGCAAGCCCTGGAGCATCTACACCTATTATTGTACTTATTATTTCATGCGTCCAAACTATTTCAGTAAATGCATTAGGTTTAGGAATTGTTATGGAACCTTTTGAATGCATGCCATCCTTGACTAAGGATATCTTTGACACCTCTTCACAGACATCATGAAACCCTGCTTAGTAAGCTTAGTAGTTACCTACCAGGTACTTGTGATACTCATCTCTATGATAACAACACATAAAATATGGAGACTTGTAAATATGGATATTTGCTTGGTAAGTTGGACGAGGACTTGAGAGGTTTGATTGTGAGTGAGTTTATTGAATAACCTCGTCTAACTTTTGAAATTGGACAAGGACTCAGTGGTTGTTGACCTGAGATCAAGTTTTGAATGTACTAATCACATACTGGGAGAATGGGACCAGTAAACCGACGTAACTCAGTCACACCAGGATTGGAACTATGGCTTGCCCAGTCAGAGAGAGGCAGTAGGCAGGAGTGTAGTCTGAAACTCATATGTGGGTCAGGCCAGACATGGGGCCACTTATGGGGATGCACTCCTGGACCCTAGCAAGAATAGTTTCGATCGCTGGAAGTGATGTGAGCGAAAGGTTGCCACGTGCGGTTCAATGATTCGCGTGCGTGTCGTGTGATTAGGTTTTACCCTGTAGGATTTAAAATTGGTCATGATCGTCGCACTTCTCGATATGAATACCGCTTGATCGCTGATGAACAACTTAGTAAAGTAATGGTGATTAATGGATAGTATGATACTCGTTATCATAGGACGCTTGCTTGAAAAATGTTATTTCATGTCACGTTACGTCTACAGGATCAACTATAACATGAATAAAATATTTAAAGTATAAGGACCAATTATTAGTAAGCTTTTTCACAAAACATTGAATATGCCAGTCCACTTAACAGCCTTGCATATCTGGGTCTTCATATATATTACTGTTTAGACGGGTAAGTCTTGCTGAGTACCCTTGTACTCAAGATTTTACATTGCTGCAGAGGAGAAGTCGAAGCATTTTTAAAAGCACCTGAAGACCAAGAGACACGAAGGGTCTGCGTGATCCCTTGATGAAAAACTTTTATTTCAAACATGGCCTGTATAATTTAACTACCGTACGACCTGTTTGATTTCCAAAACTCTTAGCGTTGTTAACTTGTATTTAAGTGTTATGTTGTATGACTTGTAATAACTCGTACCCTAAATATTATCTGCTATTAGCCACTGGACCAGGCTTATTCCCCAAAACTTTTTAGTCCCGTCACATCGAACCTAAATATGCTAATTAGAAGTATTAAATGTAGATTAATTAAAAAATACATTACATAAGCCGAGGCTAATTTACGATACGGATCTATTGAGTCTAATTAGACCATGATTAGACAATGTAATGCTACAGTAATTATATGATAATTATGCGCTAAATATAGGTTAATTAGGCTTGTTAGGTTCGTCTCGTGGTGTAGATATGACTTATATAATTAGTTTTATAATTAATTTATATTTAATGCTTCTAATTATCATATATTTGAGGGACTAAACTTTAGTCCCAAGAATCCAAACACCCCTAAGCAACACAACAGCAAAAATCCTCTTCCTTCTCACCTAGATATGACAGCAGCTTTCAAAAGCATCAGTCTGCCTTCACAAGAACTCCCTTGCACCTAGAATATTGACAAGTGTAGGTAAACAAATACTTAGCAAGTATAGCACAAGTATGAAGGCTCAAAATAGGCTAGACACGGCTTAACTGTATTAGCATTTTTAGTTGGTTCATTTTAACATTTAACATTTACTACAAGTGAATGAAACCCGGTTATAACCCAATTAATAAGTATAAGTGACAATAATCATAACTAAACATCATCTTCTAATCAAAAAGGATCCAGGCCGCTCGTGACCTTGAGCAAGGATATCATGATAGATTTTACACTCTGCAGAGGTTTCGCCCTTTACCCACCAGTTGCGTAAAAGTTCAAAAGAACTTTGCACCCAACCACGCACATCAACACTTCCGAGGTGTGACGGCACAGGGACGCTACGAGGTTTTTCACAAGACACCCTAACAAGACAGTAGCCGCTGCGGTAATACAAGGCGGTGAGACCATAGGCACCGAGATCGACGTACGCCTACGGAGTCACACCGTAGGGGGGTCGATGGCGTCCAGAGCGCGGGCATCACACCCATCCATGCGTAACGTGTGGAGTTCCCCATCGCAGGGACTCCCAACACGGGACTGTGCCTAACGAGACATAGCCGACGGATCACCCGTCCTCGGTGGAATCCGGAAACACCCCGTACCTTGCCTCCCACAACGCCGTCGGCCCGTCGGTAACCACTGGCAAGCTAGAGACGTACAAGTTACTCGACCAAGACCAGAGCCATAATAGTTCTAGCGGTGGCGACAGGCTCCTGGGTTGCCGCTTTGAGAACCGGACCTTACGGAGAGACACTAGAGCAAAGCACACAGCACATGCTCTAGCTCCCTAAACCAAGTTGCTAAAAAACATGTTTTATCATAAATGTTAAAGTGAACCATTAAGTCAATATTAACAATTCAAAAAAAAGTGACAGTAGCTGCGCATAGCAAAAGATTCTACCCATATGCATAAGCCCAAGGTTATCAAGGTACAGGATATACAAAACTAGGTACAACCTTAATGGGACATCAATTTAGACACATGCATATGAAAGTAAAAGTATGAAAACAGGTGTGTATAGATAGCAAGGATTGTCTATGCTATAACTTGCCTTCCTCGAAGTGCTGCTGCTGCTGCGAGTCCCGCTCTGGAAAGTCCTCACCGAGCTCGAACTCCAAAGCTAACGGCTCACCGATTGGACACGAAGCACCATACAAGCAAGCACGTAAACCAATACATACAAACAAATAATAATCTATTAGAACAGTACACCAAACAGTAGAAACAGCACATAAAAGGGTTTTAGAAATATTCTACGCTTCACTACGAACACATGAGCGCGAAAATCACACTAATCGGAGCTAAAACGAAAAAGATATGCTAATTCTAAGCTCTAGGGACCTGCTGGCAAATTTTAAAAGTTTCCAGGGGCTTATTTTGAAGAAACCAGGGACCTATACGTAACTTTACATAAAAACTCGAGGGCTAACCAGTAAAAGAGCGAAGACAGGACCTCGGGCGCTATTTCTAAAAGGATCAGGGGGCTTTTCAAAGAAAACATGACCTAATTGTAAGTTGTTTTGAACTGGAGTGGACGGCGGGTTGAATCTTGAAAAACACAGGGGCTCTTTAGCAAGAAAACCCTGGCTGACCGTTACACCCAAGTTTGACTCGGGTTCGGGTTGGAAGCGGGCCGTTGGATTAAGATCCAACGACTCCGATCCAAAAGGGGGGGAACCGACCGGCGACAGGGGAGGACGGCGGCGCCGCCTGACACCGCGGCGGAAGTTCGCCGGAGATGCTTCGATCTCCCGCTACAAGCCACTATTCTCTACGGGAGTTGAACCTACGGCTCCAGGGGCGCATGACGAGTTCACCAGGGGGTTCAACAGTGGCTGGGAGGCGGCGTGGCGGCCGGGCGGCGATGAACCGCGATGAGACTCGCCGACGAAGGTGGTGAGCGGCCTACGGAGCAAAAGAGTGGACTTGGCGGGGCTTGGGAGGTGTCTTACCACTGCGCAAGGCCTCTGGAGCGGTCGAATTGAAGCGAGGTGGCTCCGGTGATGGAGCCAGTCGACGACCGAAGTCTGGCGGCGGTGTCAAGCGAGGGGAGGGGTGCTGGGATGCTCGAGGGCTCGTGGCGGGTTGTTGTGTGGCATTGGGGCTACGGGGGCCGGCTTTTATAGGGCTTGGGGGTGAGTATTGACGTGTGGGCCACCCGAATCGCGGTGGCGGCGGTCGGCGATGGCCTTCCATCGCGAGTGGAAGCTTGCCATGCTTGGGCAGGCCGGAAAAGGAAGGGGGGCGCGGGAAAGGAAGGCGAAGGAAGGGAAAGAAGGTGGAGAAGCTTCGAAGAAGGTGGAGAAGCTTCGACGAAGCTGCCGCAGGGTCCACCGGCGCGGAGATGGCGGGGGCGCTCGGCCGGTAGTCTCCGCGCGGGAGGGGGAGGAGTGGAAGGGGAGGTGGGGGAAGGAACTGACCCGTGGGGCCAGCTGGTCAGTGGCTGGGGAAAGGGGAGGCGCTGCGGCGTACTGGGCCGGGGGAATGCTAGGCTGGCTTGACTGTCGGGCCAAGGGAAAAAGGAGGGGGGCTAGCTGGGCCGGAGAGAAGAAAGGGGAAGGGGGTTGGGCCGGCTTGGGAAGGAAGTAGGAGGAGTGAAAGCGGACCAAGGCAGAAGCTTAGGGAGCAAAAACGGACTCGGCTAAAATTAACTTTTCTAGGACTCCAAACAAGGTGATTCAAATTTAAATTTAAATAAATTTAAATTCTCGTTTGAATCACAAGCAATACAAAAATAAATGCAGCAGCATGGATGCAACAAAAATGTTTCTACAACTTATATTTGATTTTAATATTCATAAATAATTCGTTTAACCTTACATTAAATATGAACAAATTAAATAAAAGCCAATTAATTACTAAAAATTTTAAATAGACCATTTTTGGTGTTACAACTACATTAGCAGATAGGTCCCTGCCTACATACATAATAGCATACATACATGCCAACAAATATATTTAGCCTTCAGGATGGCTAAATCATTAGCCATGCTCTTATAAAGCCGGCCTTGATGCAATGTAATGCATCTCTCTTGTCTTCCTGCACTTGGCCCGTGACGTCGCGCCCATATGACGAGACACCGTCTTCCTCGATGAGATTTAAGCGCCTCCTTCAGTTGGGATTTCCTAACGGACCTAGCTGATCTGACGCGCTCACACCGTCAGATTCGATCAATTGTTGGGCTTAGGAGGAGCGGCGCGGCGGCGTTATACGCGCTCACACAAGCAGCCGCAAAGATGGAGTACTCCTATATATAGAGAGGCCGCGCCGCCTAACCGCATTCCTTGCACGCCTCCTCTCGCGGCGGCTGCGCTCGTCGCGATCAAAGCGCGTTCTCTTCTCACCGGAGCGCCAGGCCCTCCACCGTCGGCTCTGTGCGCTCAGCTGACGACGGCGCGATGGAGCACCACGCGCCGCCGGACGACGTCATCGTGCAGGTGAACGCCGCCGCGGTGGCCGCCGTCGACGAGCGGAGCTCGGCGAGCCAGATCGAGGAGGTCGGCGGCGACGGTGACCACGGTGGCAGGTTCGCCGGCGCCGGCGGCCTCACCCGCCGCACCTTCAGCGAGTCGTACAAGATGAGGCACCGCAACCCTCAGGTCCGTGCGTGCCTGCCCAACCATTCCGCGCGTCCGTTATATTGTTTCCGATCCAAACAGCCGCGCTGATCGACGGCGACGGGCCGGCGCGGCGGCGCATGCATATGCGTGTGCAGGAGTTCACGCCGTGGCAGGTGCTGGTGCTGGGGTACCAGTCGCTGGGCGTGGTGTACGGCGACATCGGGACGTCGCCGCTCTACACCTTCTCGTCCTTCACCCTGCCGGACCCCGGCGAGGAGGACTTGCTCGGCATCCTCAGCCTCGTCATCTGGACGCTCACCCTCATCAGCCTCGTCAAGTACGTCTTCGTCGTGCTCCATGCAGACGACCACGGAGAAGGTACGCATACCTGCACGTGCCGCTAGATGGTATATATACAAATGAGATCATCTTGATTTTTTTTTTGTTCTTCGTCTGATAGCCATTTGAAATGTGGAGCTGGATTAGATCGATCTAGGAGCAGCCACTGTGGTGGCACTTAGAACGTGTCAAAAAAAAATCTAGCTTAAACGACTGCATATGCATCGCCTAAGATCATATCGATCTAACGAAAATCTGTTTCAGTTTTTGGTTAGAAATGAGACCGAGTTCTTGGGACTAGCCAGCAGATCGAAAACCTAGATGGTCGTATCATCAGTAGAAATATGCGAATAGCTAGCGAGTCATTTTATTATTTTTCCAAACCCGAACGGACCGAAATGGCAAGGGAAAGTAGGATCGTATAGATGTTCAAACTTTTAATAATTTCCTCTTAAACTGTGGTTTTGAAGTGCTAAAGAATGTAATGACACAAGATGATGTTGTGATAGGATGTACAAATTAACTGTCTGATTGCATCTGCGCAGGTGGTACCTTTGCCCTGTACTCGCTCCTGCGTCAGCATGTGAATTTCACAGGGAAGACAATGCCGGTGCCGGTGACAAGGTTGGCATCTGATGACAACCTCAAGTTCCACAGCAAGAAGAGCAGATTGCAACCGAGGATGCTCAAGTTCTTGGAAGGAAGTGTGATTGCACAGGCGGTCATCACCTACCTAGTGCTGATTGGGACTTGCATGGTGATTGGTGATGGTGCCCTCACTCCGTCCATCTCAGGTGCATACGGGTTTTTTTTACAGCATATTAATTGAATTGTCTTTTCGATTGAATTATTGGAGCCACTAAATTCCAGGTCAATCTCTTTCGGATTTCCTGATGATGTTTCTCTTAAATTTTATCCAGTTCTATCAGCTGTTCAGGGAATTCAATCAAGATCTTCTAGAATTACTCAAGGTAACATTGGTTATATTTAAACTATCCTATGAGCTACATTTCTGGTAATGATATATTGGCCAGACCAATTTTATTGTTGCAAGGCAAAACAACGAGTAACATTTTATATTGCTTTTGCTTATTTCAGGTTATGTTGTCCTCCTAAGTGTGATTATCCTGGTATTCCTTTTCCTCTACCAACGACATGGCACAAGCAAAGTCAGCTTCACCTTTTCCCCCATTATGCTGGTATGGTTCGCATTAATTCCAGCCATTGGACTGTACAATATGATCAAGTATTATCCCCCAGTTCTGAAAGCCATATCACCACACTACATATATATTTTCTTCGCGAGGAACAAAAGGTCTGGCTGGGAGCAACTTGGAACGGTTGTGTTGTGCATAACAGGTAACAATTGTAACCTAACTACACTATTTCTTATTTCAACAAGAAACAGGCAATATAATTAAAGAGGGCTATTCTTCATGTAAAACTACAAGAAACAAGCAATACTTGATTATTTTGTAATCTAGTACTAGCCTAACGAATGCCCACAGCTAAATCTTTGGGTTGTTATATCAGGTGCTGAAGCTATGTTTGCTGACTTGGGTCATTTCAACAAGAAATCGATCCAGGTAAATAATATGGTTATTTTCCTATTATATTGACGAGAAACTATTATTTATGTTCCTTTCCTTTGCCCTTGCAGATGGCATACTCATGCCTAGTCTATCCATCGTTAATCCTTGCATATGCTGGACAGGCAGCTTTTTTGATCAAGAACCCATCTAAGCTCAGCACAACATTTTATAGTAGCATACCAGAGCCACTGTTTTGGCCCATGTTTATTGTAGCTACTTTGGCTGCCATCGTCGCAAGCCAGGCATTGATATCTGCCAGTTTCTCCATCATCAGGCAATCAATTGCTTTAGGTTGTTTTCCTAGAGTCACCATGAAGCATACCTCAGAAAAATATGAAGGCCAAGTATACTCTCCAGAGATCAACTACTTCTTGATGATCGCCTGTATCGTGATTACTGTTGGTTTTAAGGGTGGCCCAGAGATTGGGCAAGCCTATGGTAAGCAGTCTAACACATGTTTTGTTCGTTACTTTTCTTTAGCATTCTGTGGTACACATTGCGGGCTCAAACACACATGTTTAGTTTTCAGAGCAGAAGTGGTAGTGCATAAATTCAAAATAGTAGTTTACATAAACATCACGTTAACATATTATTCTGTCTCCAATGAATACATGGTAAATACGAAGCTTCGGTAAATAGTGTACAGAACAGAATTTATTAGACATCTTATGATTAGAACTTTTTCCTTTTGGTCTGCAGGTGTTGCAGTGATATGGGTTATGCTTATTACAACACATTTGATCACAGTGGTCATGGTTATAATATGGCAAATTAATACTGCACTAGCTGGATCATTTTATGCTGTCTATACTATCATCGAAGGTCTTATCACAATATCACTTCTATACAAAATTGCACAAGGTGGTTGGGTTCCATTTGCAATAACTGCGTTTTTCCTTATAATTACACTTTCTTGGACCTATGGGAGAAGCAAGAAGAATGAGTATGAAACAAATAACTTGATGGACAGGCAGGAATTCATTAAAACAGTAACTATGAGCAACAGAGTACCTGGAATATGCATTTTTTGCACAGATTTGATGAATGGCATCCCACCAATCGTGCGCCATTATGCCCAGCATATGGCTTGCCTCCGCGAATTGATGGTGTTTGTCACTGTGAGGCATCTTCCTGTGACATATGTCCTTCCTGAAGAGCGCTTTCTCTTCGATAGACTAGAGCCTTTTGGTGTTTACAGGTGCATAGTTCAATATGGCTATATGGACAAACAAAATATGGAGGATGATGATTATGTCGTATCAATCATTGCATCACTAAAGGAAATAGCTCAAAGTGAAGGTGAGATCGCAATGATGGATTCAGCGTTCGTAAATGGATCAACCTTTGTATTTGGAAGGGTTATTTTAAACATGGGTGTTAGTCACAACTGTTTCAAGCGTTTTGTTATTAACAACCTCTACAGGTTCTTGCAAAAGAACTTCAGGTCCAACCTTTCCAGTCTAAAGATAGCTCCTAGTAAGACCCTGCAAATTGGAATGCAGTATGAGATTTGAGTAGGGGAAGCTATGCCACATGGGATTTGGCTAGAAAAAATCTTTCCAGTCTAAAGATAGCTCCTAGTAAGACCTTGCAAATTGGAATGCAGTATGAGATTTGAGTAGAGGAAAGTATGAGATTTGATGAAGTAGAGGAAGGAATGCCACTTGAGATTTGAGTAGAGGAAGGAATGCCACTTGAGATTTGAGTAGAGGAAGGAATGCCACTTGAGATTTGAGTAGAGGAAGGAATGCCACTTAAGATTTGAGTAGAGGATGGAATGCGGATGTATACTTAAGATTTGAGTAGAGGATGGAATGCGGATGTATGGAGTTTAGATATTTGTTACATGTCTTGGTGCACCAGTAGACTATTTATTAGGCCAGCGTCTTCATTTTAGGTTTCATATTTATTTGAGCGGAGTTTTGGTTTGATCATTTCACAATGATACTATTTTTTTCTAATGCATGGTTATATTATTCTTTATGCTCAATTCAGAATATATGAATGTGAAGCATTGGTCTTGATCGGCAATGATCTTTTTTCCATGCAGAGCATAAAAAAAATTCTTGCTATTTTAACAGTTGTCTATCTATCAATATCACAGAATGTTTTCCCTTTCTTCTAAACACGAATGAGTTATTTGAAGCACTGGAGTAGAATCAAAACACTTATCTACACTTTTTATTCTTCAGATAGACTAATCATTCACTCGTTGAATGAAAATGAAAGCGTACACTGCAAAGATCGAGCCGTCTCAGTCTCAGTCCTGCTAGACACGGACTCGCAGCGGGTGCTGCTCGGGCTGGTCCTGTTGACGTAAAATCCGCACCTCACGCCAAGCACACAGCAAGCCGAATTAGCTAGCTTCACACGTGGCCCGAGCATTTGAATCTGAAAGCGTGCCAGTCAATTTTCCTGAAACTGACAAAGGGAGAAAAGATGTTTAGATAACACCTGGAACGTACCGGGTGATACCAGTCAGTTCCATATTTGCGGCTACGGAGCCAACTTCGAACGACATATAGCTACAGAGAAGCTATCTGTCGGCGCTTAAAGCAATCATTCGGCAATCGGCAAAGCACGCAGGAAGCGCACTGCCGAATGCGTGACGTAAGCATAACGAAAGATTGGTATTTGACTGAATAAACATTGTATCGCATATTCACAACCGATTAACGAGGAACAGAGCATGATAGATAAATAAAAGGGCGAAAACATGACCATAATTTCATAATAAACAAGAATGCATAGACTAAAAGCACTAGTCTATCGCATGTCTAGGTACTTTTCAACCCGTCGAGCATGAGACAAGCAAGTTAATCCACCGCATGATACGACTTGCTTGGAATCACACCACCAACCAAGAATAGAGCAATCCACCGCATGATACACTCTAATCGCGGAAGGCTAAAAGCATTCTTTATTTAAAACAAAACCGTGAACACGTTTCGCTCGTGGCGATACTGCCGAATACAGCTACATAGCCGAATCGGGTTCCGTGGAGAAGGAACTAGCTTCGTTAATGATGATAAATCTATCAGATCGAATCGAACTCTAATCCACCGGATGATTAGCTCTAAGACGACCCAAAAACCTGCATCCACCGCATGATACCCGGTTCTGTCAAAATCTACACAAGACCGACGAGCTTGAACCCGCAACACATGGCAACCTAGATTGACTTCGAATTCGGCTATGGAAACGCAGTGCATTATGAGCTAGAACCGAATCTAATCAACCTAGACTGGGCAAAAGAGTGTTGTAATGAATTAAACATAAAGGTAAAATCCAGAGCAACACATGGTAACTTAATGAATCTATCAGATCTTGCCAAAATCCAATAGAGCCGATAACTTGCTCCAAGCTAGACCTTAGCCCACCGCATGGCTCATGATCTAACAATGGAACCTTCCTGAACCAAAGCCTAAATCCACCGCATGATACTAGGCATGGTGCAGGGTTGCCGGTACTTACGGAGGTCGACGGATCGATGATTCCTCTCGAAGAACTCGACGACTCGACTAAAGGACTCGAAGTTGGCACGGGGCCGGTTTGTTGTATGATTGATTGAACGATGCTTTTACAATTACCATGGGTTTATATTTATACCCAGGTTTCGACACGACTCCCAATAGATTACGATTACATTATTTATTTCCTAAAAAGATAAACGCCGGGGCACCGTATCCGTCTTGCTTTCCAAGTTAAACCAGCCTTTTCCTTATACTTGATCCACGTCATCACGCACTCCCGAATGCCTTTTGCGAAACAGTTCTTTTGCCGAATGACGATGCATTCCCGACCGCAGAACGTCTTTACCGAATGCTCTGGGGAAAAACTTCTTTGCCGAATGATACCTTTTCAACAAATCCGGCCCACATGTCAGCCTCTTCCTGGTGCCAATTTTTGGTGTCAACAGGTCCCCGTGCAGATCGCCGCGCCAATGCCCACCTCCACTTGCATCTTCTGAGTCGATGAAAGGCACTGGTAGGCAGGCTGTATATGCAGTCACATGCAGTCGATGAAAGGCACTGGTAGGCAGGCTGCAGTCGATGAAAGGCACTGGTAGGCAGGCTGTATACTTCGCCGATGCTCTCTCATGGCTGGTTACAAGCCCATTAGGAATTGAGAAGAACTTATTTCGCTAGCAACAGTAGCCAAAAGAAAGGTTATGAATTGATTATGGCACTATACAAATTAAGCTATGATTGTGCATCTTTACTGCTCTCTCCCAATTGCTTTGTTGTATCTGCAAGTAGACTTAACTGACAAACAAGATAAACGCACACTTAGGTGTAGCAACAGTAGCCAAAAGAAAGGTTATGAATTGATTATGGCACTATACAAATTAAGCTATGGTTGTGCATCTTCTCCCAATTGCTTTGTTGTATCTGCAGGTAGACTTAACTGACAAACAAGATAAACGCACACTTAGGTGTAAAATTGATTTCTAGACAGAGGTTATAAAATAAGAAAGCGAATTCCTCTAAAACTGTCATTCTACACCTAAGTGTGCGTTTCTGGAGTCATAAACATCAAAAAGCAACTATACATAAACATCACTTCCTTCATGGAGTCTTAACTGATTGCTTTATGCACTCATATGTAACTTAGTTACAGTAATCTAAACCTCAAAGATTTACAGCGAGGAGAATATCGGAACACCAGGTATGGTGACACCTGATTCTACAATGAAGATGTTGCCAGTTACATATGACGATGCTTCATGGATCAGGAAACGAACCAGCGATGTCAATGCTGGATCAGTAGTGCCATGTTCCTTAAGCGGCACTATCTTTGAAGCGACAGTGTTCAACCATCTCTTTTGCAACAGAGGAGCAGTTATCTCCGATTTGAACAGTCCTGGCGCAATTGCGTTCACTCTAATGCCATATGCTCCCAATTCCAAAGCCATTATCTGCACCAATAAATATACTGAAACTGGTTCACTGTGAACAATGGGAGCAAAACTAATGTTTTCTGAGGACGAAGAACACTACCTTAGTGGCAAAATGCACAGCAGACTTTGACGAAGCGTATCCAATGGATCCAGGCAGATGACCACGGTTAAGACCAGCAATAGATGAAATGTTAATGACTGAACCCTTTAGCTTAGCATCGCGAATGCGTCGACAGACATGTTTGGTCACAAGCCATAATCCGGTAAGATTCGTCTTGATTAGTTTGTCCCACTCTTCCTCAGGCCAATCCAATGGCGAATGCACTCCACCTGTTAAGGGATAAAGGACACAAAAATTACCATCCACCAAAGCTAATGCATATTTGGTTCGCTAACGAAAAAGGGGATTGCACATTTGAGCTCAATTTGATACGTATTTTCATCTGGAGAATCATTTAACCGCTTAAAAGAACATATCTGAGCTCTAATTTGATGGATACCTCGGATGCCAGCGTTGTTGATCAAGACGTCGATGCGGCCGAAGGCGTCCCAGGCCCTCTGCACCGCCGCCTCCAGGGCCGAGCCCCCGGCGGCGACGTCGAGCTCCACGGCCACCGCGCGGGGCCCGTCGCCGCCCACGGAGGCGTTGATCTCGTCGCAGAGCGAGCGGAGGCGGTCGGCGCGGCGGGCGGCGGCGACGACGCGGCAGCCGGCGCGCGCCAGGTCGAGGCAGAAGTCGCGGCCGATGCCGGAGGAGGCGCCCGTCACCAGCACCACCTGCCCCTCCAGCCTGCTCCAAGGAGGCGGCGCCCCCGCCGACGATGCCATCGCTGGCGCGCTCTCGCGAGAGGAGGAAGGGGATCTCAGAGACTCAGAGGTCAGAGGTCAGAGCCACCGGTGCTAGTGAATTCAGTGATCACGACTCAGAGTCAGAGGAGTACTTCGCTTCTCAAGCCTCGTTAGATCACGGTAGCATTTCGTTTCTACGTGTGAAAAATTATCTAAAAATTGATTAATTAGGTTCAAAATATTCTTCTCGTAGGGTACAATAAAACTGTGCAATTAGTTTTTAATTTTATCTATATTTAGTACTCCATGCATGTTATGACATTTTGATGTGATGAGAATCTTCTTTTTGCATAGTGAACTTTGGGGGTAGAATTTGGGAGTTTGATGTCACTTCGTAATTGTTGCGTCAATGTAGCATTTCGTTTGTATTTGTGAAAAATTGTCCAAAAATTGATTAATTAGGCTCAAAATGTTCATCTCGCAGAGCACAACAAAACTATTCAATTAGTTTTTGATTTCATCTATATTTAGTACTCCATGCATGTTATGATATTTTGATGTGACGGAGAATCTTCTTTTTCATAGTAAATTTGGGAGTTACTTTTGATCTAAAAGGCCTTGGATCGGCTCACTCGCGATAACACGTGAATATTGATGCGACTATCGCATTTTAAATGTTCGAAAAATTTACCGAAACAGAAAGAAATGACAAAATCTGTTTGTTCCAACGAGGAGGACAAAAATTAGTTGACGACAAATTTTATACTTTTTATAGTGCACGCCGAATGATTGATGATGTGTATGGTGGAGTGTTAATGGATTTTTTCCAGAAAAGAAGCACAAGGGGGCTTACGTAGAGCGATCTGTTAGGCTGCCCGCACCGGTCTCCTGGAAATGTTCCCGTAGGAGCGTTTACCGGAAAGCAGCGCTGCACCGGTCTCCTGTTCCGCAACGGAAGTGGAAGGGCTCGCCTCCGCCAAATCAAGAGGAGCTAGCGGCCTCCCGCTACCCCGCCATGCTGGTACGGGCCCGCGCGGCTCAACCCTGCGCGCGCGGAAGCCCCGCCCGCTCCGCCGCACGCCGTCGAGCTCCGCCTTCGCAGCATCAGCAGCAGCCGTCGACCCGCGGCCTAGGCCCGCTCGATCGCCGCCCCACCGTCGGAGCAAGGAGAGAAAGCCGCGCAGCCGCCGCCGCCGTGGGAGCCGCCCACGGAGGCCGCGCACCCGCCGCCCGCACGCCGCCACGCCACCAGGAAGCCCGCCCGAAGGCCGCCCACCGCCGTGAAGCCACTGCCGGCCGCGGGGAGGGGAGAGGAGGGAGGGAGGGGAGGGGGCGCAAGAGGGGAGGCGCAAGAGGGAGGGGGCAGGGGAGGAGCCGCCGGTGGAGAGGAGCCGCGGGAGCGCAGACGCGAGGGAGAGGAGATGGGGCGGTCACCGGAGCGCACCTCCAACTCCAGCCCCTCGGCGTTGCGCCGCTTGATGGCCGCCTACAGGCACTGCACCAGCCGTCGCCGCTCGACCCCACACTGGGCGGGGTCGCCGTCGACGCGCTCAGCGCTGTGCCGCCGCCCTCGGTCTCGTCGTCAGCGGGGCGTGGCCTCCGCGGTCGTCATGGAACATCATCCGGTGGAGGCGCCGGTCCTTGTTTTGGGCCAGGCAGCCGGCCGCCCCGAAGAAGAATGGAGCGGCGGAGCCGGAGGAGGAGGGAGGGGAGGGGAGGGGTGGCGCGGGCGGCGGCGGCGGTGTGGAGTGGCGGGGGAGGGAGCTGACGGGGGAAAAAAGGGAGGGGCAGCGTGGGAGAGGGGAGCGAGCCGGCGGCGAAAAAAAGGAGGGTATGGAAAAAATAAATAAAATATGTGGTAGTTGGGATAGAGGAAGTGTATAGAGGAGATATGAGTGCGGGGAAAATTGAGATAGAGTAAAGAATCTCGATGACCAGGATAGAATATTCTGTTTAGGGGAAACAAATAGAGGAACACGAGTGCGGACAGCCTTACTACCGAGACACAATGAACCTCAAAATATGCTAAAAATATTTGTCGTCGTTCCAGCAAAATGCTAAAAATATAGAACATGAGATATGCTTTCTAGCTATGGCGAAATTACTAAAAGAAAAGGTTATCACAGTCTTAGTTTAGTCATCAACCAAATAACGTTTTTTTTTCCTTATGTGGCTGACACACCCGTGGCGTGGTAATATGTCGGCTCTCATGAGGAAAAATAACGTGGTTGTAAAAGGGCTTCGAGTATACTAAAATGGTCTAATATTGAAGTGCTACAGTGAACTTTAGTCTTTAGACTAAAAGGATGTTTGGATCCATTTGACTAAAATTTAGTCATGTCGTATCGAACGTAAAGACGATAACTAGAAGTATTAAATATAAATTAATTAAAAATATGAATGTAAAGATGTTAATTAGAAGTATTAAATATAAATTAATTAAAAATTTTATTAGCTAATTTACTATACGAATCTATAAATCTAATATCATGTGATTAGACAATGTAACGCTACAATAAATATATGATAATTATATACTAATAATATATTAATTAGACTTGGTAGGGTCGTCTCGTAAAATAGACATGACTTATTAATTAGTTTTATAATTAATTTATATCTAATACTTCTAATTATTATTTATTTATGGGATGCAAACACCTCCGTAACTCGTATACTATACGCAGGCGCTATGCTAAAGGATTAGACCTATAAATCTACTCATAAATATTTAGGGGGTAATCGCAAACCTACCACTGCAGGGGACATGTCCCACCTACACGTGGGCCCGTTGGCGCTCAGGTCCACATGTCAGCGAGGAAGTCCCTCTACGGTTACAGCAGAGTGCAGAGGGCTTCAAGCCTTGAACCCCTCGTGCGTGCTCAACTGCTTACCAAATCCCCATCAGATTCGACCACGATAAACCCCCCAAACCGAGGTCGGAACCTCTCTACTAGCTATGGATCGGGCCTCTGGCCGTGGAGGATCCAACATTTGCCGGATTTGAGATCTGGTGAGTTTCGACGCGCGGATCCGGAGGAGACGCCGCGAGCGTGTAGGGTTTGTTGGCTCCTCGGCGACCGGGAAGTTGATGGAGTACCGCGCCTTCGACAGCGGTGAGTCCCGTTTAGTCGATCGATTTGTTGTTCGTTCGATGCTGGTGTCTTCAAGGAAGCCCTGCTCGTCTGGTATCTCTATCGATGGAAGCAGCATTAGGCTGCGGGCGATTGCTTACAGATGTGTGCTCACTAGAGTGGTGTGGCAATCTTGTATATATTTTCCTCAATAGTCGCATGGAGGATGTGTAAACAAGTCGTGCCAAAAGAGCAAGCCTATCAATGCTTTGGAGTGCTGGGAGTAGCAAACGGTTTACCAATTGTTTCGTCCATGCAGTAAATGCATATATACCATATATAAATGTGAGTAAAAAAACACAAAAAGCAGCATGACTGTTTGGATTGATGAAGAGTTGGATTGAATAGCATCCCTGTTGTAGTATGACTGTATGAGGTGAGAAGTTATTGTTGTGGATACACCATAAAGCTAAGAAACCTATCTGAACACTGTTATTTTGATGAAATTTCAGTGTACATTGCTTTAATGAAGTTTCAAGTTTTTGCATTAGTGGAGGATGGGTTTTAGATATGTAGAATATTAACACTTTGTGCTGAAATTATTATATTGGACTTTTAATTTTATTAATGCTCTAAAATCGTTGCAAGATGTGTTTTCGACTTGTCTGTGGTGCTGATTGTTTTCCCTAATTTCAGGGACCCATGATGAGTTCCCTCTAACATGTCAAATTAGAGCACCAAGAGTGCATTTCAGTGGGAACGGAAGGTCATTAGCAGGCACACTTTCTCAGCCAAGGCTGCACAGCAAGTTGGATAGTGATATACATCATATTGAACAACAAGCATACAGTGGTGTTTTAAGAGCATTCAAAATGCAATCAGATGCCCTAACTTGGGTATTTTCATCGATAGAAAATTCTTAGTGACTACTGTAACTTGTTATAATTCATTATTGAGGGAATTAAAACCTCTTTTTACAGGAGAAAGAAAGTCTAATCACTCAGCTAAGAAGAGAATTGAAAGTCTCTGATGAGGAACACAGGCTGCTATTAAACAAGGTCAATGAAGAGGAAGCTGTCCATAGAATAAGGTAACCTGTGTAAAGTCTAAAGCACTTGCATTAATTGAAATGAACAAACCAATAGCTTCAAAATGGTTACATGATCATTAAATTGTGCTTTGCATCTCACAAACTTCTGTAGGCAGTCAAGGCAGGGAGGTGGAATGCAATCTAGCTTGCATCATAACAGTGTAGTTTCTCACAATCTTGGACCTCTGAAGAGGCATAAGAAATCCCATTCTATCTATTCACTCACTGGGGTTCCCCAATCACCCATCATGCCTTTACATGCAGTGACGGGCAACAACGCAGATACTGTAGGTTTGGTGTTTTTTTATCTTGTTTTTTTATTTGCCATTAAAAATGTTCTTATTTGTCTCCTTTTCAAGTGTGAATGACATGCCAGCTGCACAAAAATTGTGTTCATGTACCATATGCTCATGCGCAGGCACACACAAACACACGCACACGCACGCGCAGCAGACCAAACTAAGATGGCAAATTAATAATTTGAAATTATGCAAGTCAAGAAAGGAAATACAATAGTACCTTATGTTACTTACGTGCTGTTTTGATATGTTATTATAGGTTTAGCATGGTTTTAAAGCCGCCACCTAGGTCTCATGGCACTCCAAATTCTGGGTGTCGCCTAGCCATCCCTGCTGGCTCCGGTGGCTGGTGGCCTGCCTCTATTCAGATGCAGCAGTTGACTTGGAAGAGGGAGCAGGGGAACGAGAGGAGGGAGTGGTGGTTGGGGTTGGCAGTGCCATGGACAGATAGAACGGGAGGCGGGGTACAGGGAGCATGGGCCGAGGGCTTCGCGGAGCAGCAACACAGGGGAATCAGATGTGGGCTGACTGGTGGACTGGGCTGGCCTCCCATCCCTTCCCCTTTCCATTTCCCCCATTTTTTTCCTTTTTCTTTCCTACGCCCAGCCTCTGTTTTGGTATTTCTCAGTCCGGTATGGTGCTGCCTCACCTCGCCTCATGAATGCCTGGGCGTCGCCTAGGAAAATTGGATGGGTTTGGCATGCAACGCCTCACCTTACCGCCTTAAAACCATGGTTTTTAGTGAATGCTTAATCAAGCATTGCCCTAGACCCTAATGTGCAGTATTTTTCCACGTGGGCCTTGTTCAACACCCATCTTATTGTTAAAATCTTACTACCTCCGTTCGTCAATAGATGACGCTTCAGACAGCAGATAGTACTGGAAAACAGGTACAATAGTTGGTCCTAGCGTCATATAAAAAAGGATGGAGGTAGTAATCATCAGTGAGCAGCATTTCTGTAGTAGGTGTTGCATGCTACATGCCGTATTGACTGCTAAAAAATTGTCCCCTGACAGATGGCACCTGAAAACATACAATGGGGCTCTGCCTATCAAGTCCTTCCAAATCAGGTTGATTGGCTGGCATCTGATGGTGCTAGAAGTGGGAGGTTTCATGAGAATGGGTATCACGCTTCACCCAATTGTATCAGCCTTTTCAACGTCAATCATATTGATGTTCCTAATACTGGCAATCTTGTGAAGAAGGTATGTTGGTCTAGATTCTTTTCTGAAATTAAAATGGAAAACCATTAGTTTAATTCCTTATATGTGTTTTAAGCAGGTGGAGAGGGTATTATCCCATCCAGATGTGTATGCAATTCAAAAGGCAAAGAAACTACTTATTGTAAGTTGGTTTTCTATTCCCCCGAGTAGTTCTGAAGAGAACTTGAACTGGTGAAACTACCATTCATTTCTTCTTGAAAATTCACATGGTAAATCATTATCATTGCAGGACCAAGAGCAGTCATTGCTTGATGCAATTGCAAAACTTGATGAAGCATCTGATGGTGAAAGTGGTAAGTTGTCTTGGGTTGTTAACATTCATGAATATGCTATTTTTATGAGTAGCAGTTGCCCACAGGACAATGTAAATAGATACGGAAGTAGTAACTCTTTATTGCTGTCATTTATAACTAAGCGAACTCCATTCTCCGTGCTATAGGAAGTTGCATGTGCTATTTTGTGTATCGAATCAGTTGTCTGGTATGTATTGTAGTTCAGCAACATATTATTTGAAGATGTGCCAGTAGCTTCACGATGTCATTGAAATATACCTCAACAAATTGGCAAACCTGTGCCCCGTGGCATGTAAAAACTCAAGTACGAAATGCAGGTCAAGTGTAGTATTGATAGAGAGTCTACTGTTAATGATTAAGAATAGATGTATTTCCTACGTTTTGTAAACTTTTTTATCATCATCTTCTTTTTTTGTCAATAATGAAGACATCTCACTGCATGCATTCCTTGTCTTTGCTTTGTCTAAAAGGTTGTATAGATCATAGTTCGCTTTGTATATACACAACGAAGGTCAACTCTACCATCAAACTACACTATATATGTAGCATTGTTATTTTGTGTCATATTGCTGTAGAAGTCTTGAAATCTAATGTAGATTTGCTGAGCTAATACTGCATGCAATGATTCAGTCTGGCCCACATGGGAAACTGGAGTCTGGAAATTCTACTAATAGACAAAACCTGATTAGAATATACAAGTTTTTGAGAATTGCATCCTAAACATTTTCCAAGGGTGAAGGTGAACACATCAACCACTGCATATTATTTCTGATGTGGACTAATTTCACTAACAACTCTGTATGTAACAGATGATGTTTTGCTTGTTGGAGGACAGATTGGTGCTCTAGTTGGGTGACATGGGTGTTCAAGTGAAGTTATCAGTTAGGTGAAGAACTTCACATTACAAGCAGCAACTGGATATTTTGGAGTTCCCAGTTCAGACTGCTGGTTTGCATCTTATTGGTCTCGTAGGTTAAGTTCTTTCGCACTTTGGCATATCTGCACATGCTCTGTAATGGGAATATGTATCTTCAACAAATCAACAGTAGATGTTGTGATGCTCTTTCATCTGTAATCGAGTATTGTAGCTATCTATGCTTGTCCTCTAGAACTGAGGATTCAGTAGTTTGTAGTCTTGTAGATTCGTATATATGCTTGTCCTTTAGAACAGAGTATTAAGTATTTTGTAGCCTTGTAGATTCGTTGCCCTTGGCCATCTGGGGCCGTTGCTACTATCAAAGGATGTTTAAAGTTATTTGTTATTCGAACTTTGGTAGGGTTGATACCAAACTTATTGGTTGTTGGGCGTGTTGGTAGAGCTCCATCTGATTCTGATTCTTTGAGAGAAGTGATTCTATGACTGAAAGTGATTCTCTTTAATTCTCTAGCATAAACTATCAAAATCAGGATGGAGAATTATTTCACACAACCATGAGAATCTACTTTTTTCAGCTCCCAGCCCCATAGTTCATTTCAGAGAATCATTTCTCAGAATCAGCAGAGAATCACTTCTCGCTAGAAAACTGTTTGACAAAGCTCCTTCTGGATTCACCGAAGAATCAGCTCTGGGAACTCTGCCAGGCCAGGCCTAACACTCCAGCTCTAAGAAATTTGTGAAGCTAGAGCTGTGGGTACATCAGACTTTTTTGGCTGGTCGAGCTGCTTTCTTTCTAGCTAGAGCTGTGGGTACATCAGACTTTTTTGGCTGGTCGAGCTGCTTTCTTTCTACTGTAGACTAAAGTAGTCTCTGAAGGCTGAGGTGGAGCTGGGAGCAACCGTGTCAAATGGCACCAAGCGCACGTATCTTATGGGAGTGTAATCTGCATTTGAAGTCGAGCACGCATCTGATGGGAGTGTAATCTGCATTTGAAGTGGATATGGGATTATGGGTTATGTTCTGTCGACATCAGAGAGTATGGCATGCACTCGCATTGGAATTGCTGATTGTATAACAGCGCCGCTTTGAAGCATGGATGTGAATCAGGAGTTATGTTGTTGAGCAACGGCCGAAGGTCAAAGGGTTAAAAAGAGTCTTTGTAGCAAATTTAACAAAAGCGGGAATAGCTCAGTTAAGAGAGCGTCAGACTGAAGATCTGAAGGTCGCGTGTTCGATCCACGTTCACCGCATTGGCTTGTTGTCACCATTTTTTTTTACTTTGCCCAGCAAACCATCCTGTCTTCACCATTTTTTTAACTTCTCCCAGCAAACTTGTTGTCACCATTTTTTTTTTACTTTGCCCAGCAAACCATCCATTTTTTTACTTGCCCAGCTTGTCACCGTTTTCTGTCTTCACCATTTTTTTTTTTGAAACTTTTCCCAAAACAGCTTGTTGTCATCCTTTCTTTTTTTACTTTGCCCAGCAAACCAGCTTGTCACCGTTTTCTCTGTCTTCACCATTTTTTAACTTCTCCCAGCAAACTTGTTGTCACCTTTTTTTTTACTTTGCCCAGCAAACCAGCTTGTCACAGTTTTCTTTGTGTTCACCATTTTTTTAACTTCTCCCAGCAAACCAGCTTGTCACCATTTCTTTTTGTCTTCTTTTCCCAGGAGACCGGCTTGAGTAAAAAGCTAAGCAAGAACACGATGCAACCAACGCTTTTTTCTTTCGTCTCCTTGTGTTTTCTTTCTTTTTTTACACTAGCAAAACAGCTCGAGTAACAAGTTCATCTCAAACACAGTGCAGTGATGGGTCGGCGCCACTCTCCAAGAACAATATCCACAAGAGTCCAAGAACCCATCTGTGGATGGTCGGCAACGACATGAGCACTAGCAGGCTGCTGATCCTTCCACAGCACCGTCATCAAATTTCAACAACGGATAAGGTAAAACGGAATTGTGATACTGTTTTAAATTACTACAATTCCTCCATGTTAACGTCCTTGTTCGTATTGAGCATCGATGGCTTACTCGTCTCTTGTCAGTAGTTACGCCGTTAGTGCTCCCCAGATTTGGCCAAGACTTGCGCGTACGATGTGTTTGAGTCCAGTGAACCGTCGAACAAATCCAAGGCTCAACCGTAGACCTCGAGAAGTGCCAAAGTCCGTAGAGGCGGCTGGAGGGATCGCCGGCATGGCGTCATGTACTCATGTCAAACGGTGCAAAAGAGGCCCTTGGATGTGGACGCTGCGGCACCGCCACGCGTCCCTAACGATTTTATCCGCTAGTGTTGCGTGGTATTTTGTCAAGTTTGATATCCTCGTAGCCGGCCAGCTTCCATGAGCAGTGCAACTTCTATGAGCCAAATTGGCAAATTTCGATCTTTGGGCTGTGTACTAGACCTTGTAAACAATCCCAAATTTCACCTCCAAAGTTCATAATGCAAAAAGAAGATTCACATCATATCAAAATGTCGGCACATGCATGGAATACTAAATGTAGATGAAATCAAAAACTAATTACACAGTTTTGTTGTACTCTGCGAGATGAACATTTTGAGCATAATTAATCAATTTTTAAACAATTTTTCACACATACAAACGAAATGCTACAGTGCGCACGCACCTCAAAAGACCAAAGTTTGGCTCCAAATTCGGGAACTAAACAAGGCCTTACCTAGGAACTACTCCCTCTATCTCTAAATATAAGCCGTTTTCGCTTCCCGAGAAACATATTTGATCGAATATATAAAAATATATATTAATATTTATGATAAATAATAAATATCATTAGATAGATATTTGAATTTAGTTTTTTAATAAATTTATTTGGAGATTAAAATGTTGCACGTATTTTCTACGAATCGAAGTAAAGTTGTGGCACGAAAATCAACGGCGACAGTTATTTAGGGACGGAGAGAGTAGGAAGTTACTCCCTCCGTATCACAATTAGATGACGTTTAGGACAACAACACGGTCTCCAAAGTATAACTTTGACTCATATTTTCTATAAAAAATATTTATTAGAAAGTTATATATGTATACTTTTATGAAAGTAATTTTCAAGATAAATCTATTGATACAATTTTCACATTTCTAAACTCAATGGCTTAAAATTTATTCATGATTTATATTCCCAAGGTTTAACCCAAACATTGGCCAAAACATCATCTAATTGTGATACGGAGGGAGTTTATAGCCTTGTACTTCGAGATTGAGAATAAATTCTTAAATATCTGTACTCTGCTTTTCTTGAGATGACTCCTATATAACAAAAAGGAAAAAAAAGGTGCTGCTTAAAATGAGCAAATGATGTAAACAATTCCTACATGAGACCTAGATTGGTGTTTCTTGGACAGCACTTTTGTGCTTCAGTATAAGTTCCAAAATCAGTCCAAAAAACATACACGACGACGTTTAAAAGGAAATCGTCTTCCTTCCAAAAGTCCCACGAGAGGAGAGACGCGCAGGTCAGTTCATCCAGTTTCCCCCTTCGAAAATCCTACAACACTGGCATACAGTACAAGCTCGGAATCCTACAACCCTACAGCATTTACACACAGCTGAGTCTGACACTACCGCTTCCTACTGCCTCCCATATCCCATCCCGCTTCACTTCCTCCCCCCGCGCTTTCCCCCGCCGCCCCTCCCCCTCTTCGCCGGCGGCGGGGACGGGGGCGCCGCGGCCCGCTTTGGGGGCCTGCCGACGTTCCTCCTCCCCGGCGGGGTGCCCGCGCCTCTCTTGGAGCCGGACCCGCCGGCGCTCTCCCTCTTGCCCTCGCTGCCCTTCCCGGCCTTCTTCTGCTCCGCCGCCGCCGAGAGCTTGAGCGTCTCCAGCAGCGACACGCGCTCCGTCGAGGGGGCCGAGCCTTGCTTCATCCGGTTCAGGAAGTTCACGGCGTTCCGCTTCTTGGCGACCCCGGCGCCGTTCCCCACCGCACCGCCTGCGCCGCCGCCGCCGCCGCCCTTCTTGTCGGGCTTCTTCGTCGTCTCGGCGGGCGCGTCGCTATCGGAGCCGCCGTTGTCCTCCGCCTTCTGATTCTGAGAAGCCTTCCTGGCGGGGGCGGCGCGGGTCTTATTCGTCCTCGGCCCACGCGCCTTGTCCTTGGCGCCGCCCGGCTTCTTCTTGCGCACCACCTCGCTCTCCTCCTCCCTATCCGTCTCCGCCTTGTCCGCTTTCTCATCCTTGGCCACCGCCGCGGCAGCCTTGGCGATGGAGCTCCGCTTCCGGCAGACGATGATGGGCGCCGTCTTCTCCAGCAGGGAGCCGACGTCGGCCTCCGCCTTGGCCTTCTTGGACGCCGGCGCCGCGGCCTTCCCGGACGCCGAGGCTCCGGGCTGGTCCTTGCGGAGGGACGCGGCCATGTGCTTGGAGACGAGCGTGCGCGTCCGCGCCGCGGCGGCGTGCTCGGGCGAGCCGCGCGGGAAGAAGACGAGCGCGTTGGCGCAGAGCAGGAGCAGGTCGCGGTAGAACTCGGACGCGGAGCCGTAGCACGCGCCGCCGCCGCCGCCGCCGCCGCCGCCAGCTTCCAGCTTGGACCTGACCGTCTCCAGGTCCACGTGGCGCCTGATGGTGCTCCTGTATTTCGCGTCATCCTGCCAAAACATTTGGCCCATCGGTCAGAGTTGATCGGAAAGCCAATAAAAGAGGGGAAAGGAAAATATAGAAAATTGGATAGGGAAGAAAATATACTCGTTCAATCAAAAGAAATCTAAATCTAAACAAACAAACAAACTTCAAAAGGAAATCTAAACCAAAGGAAAAGAGGGATCGAATTTAAAATTTGTACACACCAAAAGCAGCTGAAGATGTTGTGCAGCACTTTAGCATGCGAATGCATGATTTTTCATCCAGCGGTCAGTCAGCAACCAGGCGGGCACACTACCTGTGGCAGCACGGGGCAATGGCCGACAAGCTAGGCCCACACGTCATTGTTGAACTCCACGCGGCGCCGCGCGATTGGGCCTCCGGGGACCACCCCCGAACGCGAACCGCGACTCCCCCAGCTCCACCCACCTACGCTTCTCCTGCTACCCCGCCTTATCTCCAGCTCACCACGCCCCCCCGGATCGGCGCCCGATCTACACGACTCGCCCGGCACGGTCACCTCACCGTGACGACCCATACCGCGGCCGCCGGCGAGGCGAGAGGTGGCGGTGGCTTTTGTGTGGGCAAGCAAAGTGCTCGAGCGTCTAGACCTGACCACCGAGAAAACGCGATTTTTTTTCCGTGTCGAGCGCTCGACGTATAAATCGCGAGATGAACAGAGGGCGTACTGCCGTACTCCACTGACAGCCCTGGGGTTTGGGCGCTTGTGTTTGGACCGCTCCGTAATTTTGAGATTTTATACCCGGGGAGGGGGTTATTTTAGATTTTTACTGTTTTACTGCGTACGGGGACGGGAGGATTGATTTTTTTTTTACCTGGCTCTCGAGCCGCCGCTGGAACACGGAGCCCGGCTTGCTGGCCCGCACCGACTCGAGGAACGCGAGCAGGGCCTCGGCCTCCGCCGCGGGGAGGGCCGCGGCCGGCGACGTCGACGCCGAGGCCTCCTCGGTCTCCGCCTCCTCCTCCCCGCCGCCGCCATCCCGCTCGCGGCGGCGGGACGGGCTGGCCGAGCTCTGCACGTCGCTGCTCTCCTTGTCCGCCTCCTTCGACCCGGCCACCGACTCGCCGGAGGCCTCCTCCCGCTTCACGGCCACCGATTCCCCGCCCGCAGCCTCCTCCGTATCCTCTCTCGCCGCCGCAGCTCCACCGTCGCCGTCGCCGGCGGCGGAGGCGGTGCCGGCGTCGTGCGCGGGCCGCTTCAGATCTGACGAGTTGGACTCCTTGCACGACCGCCCGGACTCGCCGCCGGAGACGCGGTCGTCGCCGGCGGCGGCGTCGTCCTCCAGCGATCCCTTCCCCGCAGCCTGTTCTTCGTCCTCCACCTCCTCCTTCGCCGCCGGCGGATTGGCCTCGCCGGAGATGCTCCTCTCCCTCTCCTCCTTGAGCCGTTTCACTTTGGATTGCAACGACCTAATCATGCCAATGAAAAAAAAACGTAATCAGCATTTCCGCCGGAAAAAACAGCGGCCGACCGATCAGCATCAGACGGCTCTCGATGCGCCGCGCGGGACGAACCGGGCCGGCTTTAAATGCGTTTTAATGTTTTATCATTATCGTCCAGGCTGTTAATTCTTTTTCATTTACCCGATCGAGAGATCGTATCGCTCGACCTCGCGGCGGAGCTCGGCGACGCGCAGCTTGCGGAGCTCCTCCACCCACCCGTCGGCGGCGGCCGCATCGGGGTCCTCGTCGCCGCCGCCGCCGCCGTCGCCGTTCTTGTCGCCGGCGGCGAACCGGCGGTGGAGGAGGCGGAACCGGTGGCGGCATCCGGTGGGCGTGAGGTGGCCGGCGGCGGCGGCCGGGCAGCGCGACTGCACCTCCATGGCCACGGAGTCCCAGCTCGCCGTGCCGTGCCGCCGCACGGAGCACGCCAGGAGGAGCTCCTCCCACGTGCCCCAGATCTCGCCGCCGGCCGCCGCCGAGGTCCCCGGCGAGACGCCGGGATCGTCCGATCTGGCCGTCATCCTCGCCTCCCCCGCCGTACCAGCTCCACGTCCCGGCGTCGGTGGCGGTGGCGGTGGCGGCTCATAGCGCCGCCTCCATGGATTGGAATGAAAGGTGAAGCTAGGGTTTGGTTGGTCTGGTTGGGCTAGCCCCCGTCCCCCTTGCCGTCGCCCCCTGGCTATCTATCTCCCTGTGTGGTTCGTCTAGGTTTTGGTTCCGGCCCCCATCCCCCACCATCTGGTCCTTTTCTCCCTCTTGTTTTTTTTTCTTTTCCTTTCTCTTTCTTTATTTGGGTTGGTTTCAGAAACGGAGCTGGTGAAGCCCCGTTGGGCAATTCTGAGGCTATCCATGGGGTCTTTCGCGAAATGGCACCAAATTGGATTCCAAATAATTCAAGCCCCGGGCCTACCTGCCATTATTCAGTCGAATTTTCAATTCTGATATTCTCCCGGGCATCATGGCGCCTGCTTTAGCGTACCAAAAAATCCGGCAAATCGCGTGGTGCTGGTACTGTTCTATGTAGAGCAGACCGGGGAGCGAAACTGGCTCGGCCCAATGGTATCCGGTCGCTATCCCATGAAGCCCATAAAACTGGCCCAATTGGACAACATACTAATGGTAAGCTATTGCGCGCATGATCGCACTTACGTCAGAACGTGCTGATGGATTAATCAGGGGGCTACGGGTCCCAAAATAAATATAAATAAATTAGGTGGGCTGCGTATTGTATATATTTTGACGTTAGTTTATTATAGTTCTATCAACCTATATACAAATATTACTAACAACTTCTATGTAAATGTAGTGAAAGATCTTCTACATAAGTTGATACCAGATAGTGCAAAATGTGTTCATACATAGTTTACACTAATTAATACGATGTCTCTACGTATGTAGTTAGATATTATTTATATAATTTGATAACAGGCATACAAAGTAATACCATGCTACATGGTATGGTACTTGCACACAATGCTACATTTAAGTTGATAATAGTACTTGTATACAATGCTACACTGGTATAAGTAAGTTGATGCATTGTCTCTCGGCATAAATTGATGCATATAAGTTGTCATCTAACATATATATAGACCGATATAAAATATACATATAAGTTATTAGCATCACTACACAGAAATTGATAGTATATAAATAAAATGACTCAAAAACATAGGCAAAGTGGATCTTGTATCGTAGGTCTAGTTGTAAGGTGCACAAACCCGCAAATGGAATAAAATCGTAATCGATAAAAATAATATGTTAAAAATAATATATAAATAAGTATAAACAAATGTAAATATTTGTAACATGCCATAAGCCCATGACCCACCTAGCACTTCTTACCGTGTTATCGTGTTGCCTCAATGTTGTTGTTTTGTACTTTTTGGAAGGTAGACGGGTTGCGTCTTAACGCAATCTCGGGCATGAACTTGTAAGAGATTGATGAACACAAAGTTAATAGCTTTTGATAGAACTTATATTAAAGAAACTTATCTTCGGTGTGATTTGGGTTTAAGATATGATCAATACCAAGAGTTAGGTTTACCCACATACTGTGCCAAGCATGTAATGAACTTTTTTTGTCCGCGGACATTAATGCCTTTATAAAAAAGAGTATATAGTGATAGGCTAAATAATATTTAAAAAACTTCCAAAAATATAGTAAAATGATACCCAAACTAAGTCTATAATTATACTTATAAAGATAAATGCTTAAAAAGATTAAGGACTGAAATTTCCACTTTAAGAGTTTATGGATTGTTGTGAGAATCTAAGAAATGTTAAGTTACCTAAGGGCATACTACTCTTACGAAAATATTTATCCAAAACAAGTCCGAAATTATGTTCAATGATTTCGAGAAAGCTTTAAAAAATATCAATCCACCTTTTTAAGTATTTTAAAAATAAAAATAATATAAAAAGATGATGAGGAATATATAAAAGGAAAATAAAGCATACTCACATCGCCAGCCCTGTGGCATAGAGTTTTTCTGCTACATCAAGAGCCCACATATATGAGGATACCACTTTTGCAAGCTCATGCAATCGCACAAAGATCTCACCACCACATCAAGCTCCCACCATACTTACCTCTCTGTTGTCATACCCCAGATCAGACCAAGCTCTAGCCGCCTTGCCCCTGAGCACACTCATGCCTAGCTTCAAATTTGGATCTTGTAGTACCTTGCGGCTCCTCCTCTAAGCAGCTGACCATGCCCTAATCACACCCTCTCTTCAAAAGAGGCCGTGACTGATGGAGAGGGGAAGAAGAAACAAAAAAGAAAAGGATGGGAGCGGATGCTTCTAGTTGGTTTATGTCCATCACGGCTTACACCATTAGACGATGGCGGTCAAGTGGATCTAGGGAAGGCCGTGGATGAATTTGGGGGGGGGGGGGAGTGAGAGGTAGCGGAACAGAGATGAAGAGAGGGAGTGGAAGTGATGAGAATGAGATTGGTTTCATTTATTCTTCATTGTGAAAAAAAACTGTGTAGGAATAGACGGACACGTGAGGAGCGTGAGAAAAGTTATGGACACATGCGGTCGTGTTTGTCGTTTACGGTAAAGCGGATAGCTAATTTGGTCCTTCAACTTCAATCTAAGGCTCAATTTTGTCCCTCGCGTATCAAATCGCTTAATCTCATCCTTCATCTTTGCCATTAAAGCTCAATTGAGTTCCTGGTGGCATGTGGTAAACACATGTTGGCAGAGTCAACAATGGGTGAAGTCATTCCATATGAACAGTTCTTTTGTATCATTTTTTATAGAATTGGTAAGTGCTCAGATTTCTCATCTCAGAGAAGGTGGAAAGTTATAAAACAGGAATGAAGGAAGCATCCCAAACCCTTGTAGAAACAAAGAAATGGCAAAAAAACCTTCGCAAGTATGGATTGTACTCGATCCTTCCAAAAAAGAATGCAAATGTCCTTTCCCAGGATCTATACAAAAGAATACTTGCATTTATGATACAGAATAAGTATTATTAGATTAATTATGAAATATATTTTTATAGTAAACTTATTTAAAGACATAAATGCTGATACTATTTTTTATAAACTTAGTTAAACTTAGTTTTTTTATTTCTTAAAAAAAGTAGAATGACATTTTTTGGGACGGAGAGAGTAATAAGCTAGTAGAAGATTACGGGTAGATCAATTAAATCATGTTGCTTATTTATTTAGTCCTGTATATAGATGTCTCCAATTACTAAATTACAACGTCTTGTCGGATGAGCTTGTGTTAGTACTTGGTTGTGGTGGTGCTCATAATCGAAGACTTCTTTTTACATCAAAACCATTCTTTGATTCTTCATTTTTTCTGGAATGTAATTTTTTATGCTTATTTTATCATCTGCGCATTTTGGTTATCATCATAAGCTCGCAAAATAGAGAATTTCTATATAGTGACTCAAGTAAGATTGTCTATTACTGTCTTTGCACGTCAACGTGACATCTATCTATCTATACTAAGGATCCAGTTCTTTTGAAAATACTTGGCATCTAAATCATTCATATCCATCCCTTACAGAACCCACATGTCAGGTTTAACGGTGAAAATACGTGGAAAATTTTTCACAAACAAAAAAAAACGATGTTTCTGAAGAGTTTCTGCCGTTTTTACATTACTTTTCTCCTCATAAAATTTCTTTACCCATTCCACGTACCTACCAACCAAATAGTCTAAAATAATCTACGTAATAAAGGTAGCACCCGCGTGCCATATTTGCCAGGGTCACGTAGGATCATGGATAATCTACACGTCAACATGACATGTCACGTAGGATCAGAAATAAAAGTGAGACAAGGACAGAAGTTGGAGGACTGCTCTGGCCGAGAGATGGGAGGACAAAATTGCGCTCTTCACAAAATTAAGGGACCAAAATAGCTATTCAGCTAAAAAGGATTTTGGCCTTGTTTAGATCCCAAATTTGTACCCCCAAATTTACTATGCAAAAAGAAGATTCCCATCACATCAAAATGTCATAACATGCATGGAGTACTAAATGTAGATGAAATCAAAAACTAATTACAAAGTTTTGTTGTACTCTACGATACGAACATTTTGAGCCTAATTAATCAATTTTTGGACAATTTTTCACACATACAAACAAAATACTACAGTGGCGCAATGATTACGAAGTGACACCATACTATCAAATTTGACCTCCTAAATTTGGGATGTAAACGAGGCCTAACGGTCCTTTTCTGTTCGGTGGTTTCGGCCGCGCCGCACGCGCAGAAGACCACACGGTCACACGGACTCCATCCATCGCCACGTAATGCCGTAGCGGGCTGTCTGGTGGGGCCCACTTGGTGGTGAGCTACCGTTGCGTCTTGTCATGACTGGTGGGCCCAGGCTGGCTGCACACACCACCCCCGATAAAACCGATTAATGGAGCAGGCCAAAAGATTTGCATCCGTTGCTTCATCATCATCAGACGTTGCACGGCGACGCCGCAGTCCCCCCAGCCAGTTGTGTTCATCCGGCCATGTATCTCTTTGTTCACGCCTTTGGTTATGATAACTCTGTTCCGCTGGCCAGTGACAGATGACTGATGCTAGTTTGTGCTGAGAGAAAAATATTACTGGCTGGCTGATGACCGGTGGCTGATGCTGATTTGTTCTGAGAGAAAAGTACCGCTGACTGGTGGCTGATGAGTCAAACGAACAGGGCGACCCCGAGACAAAATTTGTTGGCAGACTATGATCGCTCGCCAAGCCTAACTAGGAGCGACACTGGAACACCCCGTTTATTGTTAGTGTGGGATCACTAAGCTTAAGAAAGCTAACTGCAAAATAAAAGACAATTGCTATGCGTTCACAAAGATCTCCTGCCGATAGAGTTAACAACAGTTGAGACTACTGAGCTGTCTGAATCCCATAAAATCAAAACGATCGTAATCCTCTTTTGTGCTACGAACACAGTAGACCAGAGAGATCGTCTTGCACCTTCCTTGGTGTCGTTGATGCCTGATTGCAAATAGCTAGCGGATTAGCATACACTGGTTCAGATGAAAAAAGAATTGCAGTATGACACTAACGAATCAATAAATTGGCTAAAAATAACTAAATACGTGCGACAAATAAACATGATTGATGCTTTGATCGAGACAGTTCGAAGGTAGCATAAAAGACAAATGGACCAATAGCGAATTTAAACTGAAGTGAAGAAACAATAGGAGGTAAATTGATCGAACAGACTTCAATTTTTTATCAATCAATTGCCGGAAAAGGCCGTTTGAGTTTGAGTCCAATAGCATTGCCATGATCTAGGTTTCATCGTATAATATCATGTCAAAGGAAACTCCATTGAGAAACATCTCCTAGTGACGCTCTGAAGCTCCACCTTTGTTACTTCGGTAATGTTTGGCTGGTCCTAACCCTAAACCTCTGGAGGTACGTTTATACACGTAGTCGCCAAAATCCAAAAGGAAGGGGAAATGTTAAAGAAAAAAACACCTGAAAGTTGAAGAACTATTTCACGACTCACGTTGCTAGACACACACCTTTCATGTTGACACCTCTTGCTTCTTTCACGACTCGCATTCTTTTTCTCTAACTGCTCGCCCTCTTGCTTCTTTTTCTTTCAAGCCTTGGCTGTAGGCGATTGCTACAGCTATCACAACAAGGTGCTGATTTACCAACAACCTACAACTATGTGAGTGTTATTGCAGTCAGCAAAAAAAATGTATCAAGGGAAGTGGCTTCTTCGTGCTAACTCGTACACTTCCACAGAAATACAGAAGGTCCTGAGCCTGAGCCTCAGATTGGTACCCTTGCTTGTTATTTGCGTCGGTCTCTACAAAGGGGCGTTTGTTTCAGCTTATTTCCGATTTTCAAGGCTCGTTTATGGAAAATCTAAAAGTCAGATGACTCCCATAATTCATAATCGACATCGATTATGAATTATAGAAGTCATCTAACTTTTTGATTCTCCATAAGCGAGCATTTAAAATCAGCCATAAGCTGAAACAAACACCTCATGAGACCTTAAACAAATGGGTCATCGTCAGGCTTTCGCGGTGAGGCATGTAGAAATGTTTTTTTTTTGAAAAAATACAAATGTTCTTCACTGCTGATATCTATATGCTTCCTCCCTCCTGATAGTCCCATATACGGAGGCTATTCCTGAAACCGAACCGGATAAGCCTCCTCTGCCTGACTTGCAAGGCAGAGAAGTTCCTACTACTAGCCTACCAGGGCTTCAGTTGAGCACGCAGATGAGCTGATTGAGCATGAGCCAACGCACGTCTTCGATCCGCAGGGCAGAGCACAAGATACAAGAATGTAGATGTACAAGCATGAGCCAATCTTATTGTTCAATTTTCACACGTCATGCCATGGATTAGGGAATGCACGTGATTTAGATTGCGAAGATAGCTTTGCCTGATCCAGCACAAAATGGTCAGACCATTGGCACATACAAGTTGCCACCATCCTTCAACAAATTATTTGCACGCAACTACTGTATCTGTATGAGCATGAGCTAAGCAACACGGATAAATCAGCTGTCTCAACTATCAAATCGCTAACACTAGCAGGTTCCTAGAACCCGCCGGCAGCTATCCGTTGCGGTGAGGTGCCGGAGTTGCCAGCTCATCGCAGGCGTGCCTCCAATGCCTTCTTGAGCTCCTCGCCCACGTCGTCCGGCGCGGGCACGGCCGCCTTGCCGGCCTTCTCGGGCGCGGGCTCCCTCACGGCGCCCCGGGGCCGGTTCGGCTTCGCCGGGAACGCGTGGTAAGGCTGCGGCTGCGGCGGCGCGGTCGCTGCCACTCTGCCCTCGCCTCTGGCGCCAGCCACGGGCGCGGCGGCCCTGCTGCCGCTCCGGATCTCCGCGCTGAGGTCCTCGACGGCGCGCCGCAGCATCATGTTGTCCACGTTCAGGGACTCCAGCTGCCGCCTCACCAGCGAGAACGCCACCGCCTCGCCGTCTCCCGGACCGTCCGTCGCCGCCGCGCACCGCGTGGAGGAGGGCTCCGCTCCGCCGCTGCCCTTCCTGCTGTCCGCGTCCGCGGCGCGCGGGGACTGCTCGATGGAGAGCTTGCTCATGACCAGCAGCGGCATCTTGCTGACGGGCGCGCGCGCGCCCTTGCCGCGGCCGCCGGCGCCGCCGTCGGCGAGCAGCTCCGGCGGCACGCGTAGGCCCCAGTTGAACCGCAGGCTCGCCCTGCCCCACAGAGGGAGCACGCTCCGCGTCGTGAGCTGCATCCCCGACAGCAGCGCGCCGACCCCGCTCTTGGTCCCCGCCGCCGCTACGTCCGCCGAGAGCCCGCTCCCGGTGAACGAGAACGGCGGCGGCTTGTACCCGAACTCCTGCTCGCGGCCGTCGCCGTCGGGGGCGACCTCCCCGACCTTGCGGGGCGCCAGAGCGGTGGCGTCGCCGGCGAGGGCGGAGCGGAGCGTGTGGGAGAGCGAGAAGTCGCCGAGGCGGGGCTTGAGTCGGAGGAAGAAGGCCGGCGAGGAGGGGTCGGAGAAGAGGAGGTTGAACTCTGCGGCGAGCGCGAAGGGCGCGCGCGCCGGGGAGCCGAGCGGTCCCAGCCCCACGCGGACGGTGAGCGCGAAGGGGAGGCCGGGGTCGTTGGGGCGGTACGAGAGGCGGAGCGCGGGGCCGGAGGCGAAGGCGGTGGAGAGGTCGAAGCGGAGCTCCCGCGGGTCGCCCCCCGCCGCGAGGCCCGACTGGAACGGCAGCCCGAGCACGCCGATCGGCACCTTGGCCCGCATCAGCGGCCGGTCGTCGTCGCGGAACTTGATCGACGCCTTCATCGGGCTCGCCGGCTGCTCGGTCGGGCAGCTACTGAGGCGGATTTGCGGCGGCGCCGCCGGCGAGATGGGGACGCTCTGCGACTGAGGGGATCGATTGGGATGGGATTGGGAGCGGATGGATGGCAGAGGTGGGCTGCGCTGCGCCTGCGCGTGTATTTTCTCCTTCCCTTTTTGCTGTCGCCTTTCTCGTGTAATTACGGGTGTGCCATCATGTGCCCAAATGTCACTGCCGCATTGGTAAACCACTGCTGTGCCGAGGGAGCTTGCAATCAAGAACGTGATCAGAGGCTTCAAAGGCGGTGTAAACCTCGTGCTGCTTCACAATCCAACTTAAGCTAAGCTAATAAAATTTAGCTTAAAACTAGTATTATTTTGACCCGACTTTAATTAAATCTAATTTTAAAATTTCTAGTATAAAATTAAGGGTCTTTTACCGCCCCTAGATGCATAGTGCTTCCATAGGAATAGAACCCTGCAAAGAGGCACGCACATTTAATGGCGCTGGATTGGAGCATTTTTAATGGTTGGCCCTTGTTTAGTTCCCAACTTATTAGTATTTTGTTATTAATGCGTCATTATAATATGTGTTTGTATTTATGAATAATTGTTCAAACATTAATTAACTAGATTCAAAATGTTCGTTTCATAAAGTACAACAAACCTGTACAATTAATTTATGATTTTATCTACATTCAGTACTTTATACATGTGTCGGCATTTTGATATGACGGAAATCTTCCTTTTCATAGTGGAATTTGGGGACAAAGTTGGAAAAGCCTTGGTTTGGTTTGGTCATTCTATTTTCTTTTATGACGATGATTCATGAACCCTGCAAACAGATGAAGGATGGTACTGTAGAGGTACATGCATTTTATAGCGTTGGATTTGGGCCTTTTTTTTCATGGTTGGTTTGGTCATTTTGTTTCTTTATGATGAGGATTCGTGGCTCAACGCCCCAAGTTGTTCAAAACCAGTAGTAAAATGTGATCTACTGCTCCGTTCCAAATTACTATTCGTTGTTGACTTTTTCATTTAACATTTGACCATTTGTCTTATTCAAAAAATTTCACAAGTATCATTTATTTTATATGTGACTTACTTTATCATCGTATATACTTCAAATATAATTTATTGGTTTGTATATTGAGACAAAATTTTTAAATAAGGCGAATGGTCAAAAATTATGAAAAAAAGTCAACAACGAATAGTAATTTAAAACGGAGGTAGTAAACTATAACAACTAGTTTGGCATACAGTAGCGTTGATACTACCACGTGAAAATTGTAATATGCTTACAGTCATAGCCCGGACGATCTAGTATTAGCACAGGAAAATAGTTGACTCTATCGTAGGCTAGGACTCTTGTATAATAGCTTAATTATTTTGTCGACGGCGGCCGACGTGCGTCTCGTCTTGCGGTGGCGGCGTTCTGAGTGAAGATGTTGGTGTCCTTCCGGTGAAGGCGACCTTTTCGTTGGTCGGGCGCAGTGGTGACGGTTGCGGCAGTGATTTGGGTAAAATCCTTGTCTGGCATATTTGTCGGACCGGTGGCGGTCGAAGTGTCCGTGACACACACCTTGTTGAAGACGCCACTGAAGTCGTTGGTCAGACCGTCCACTGTTGCGCCTGTAGGTGATCAATAACTGGGTGAAAACCTAGACTGGTTTCTCCGGGCCGGCGGCGGCAGTGTAGGCGCGTCGTCGAAGTTCTTGTTTGCCAAGGCCGGGTAGTCTACCGTGTGGACACCCTGTGTTCAGTATTCAGCTCAGGGCGGAGGAGGCGTTGGATGGCGTAACAGTTCGAATGTTGGTTGACAGGCTGTATCTGCACCAGGTCTTCGTGCTTGTCTTGGAAGAAGCATCAATGATGGTCGGTGTCCAACGTTTTCAGTTCTTTGTAAGGTCTGACAAACATGTTATAGCGACTTTGTTGGTCGCGTAGGACTACTAGAGCCCATTGATGGGATGTAATTTTCATGTTAGTTTTTTGGCTGTAGCCGCTTTGGTCAAGACATGATAATATATTTTTCATTATTAAAAAAAGTCTATTTAACCATTTTGTATCTACATGCCTCGTCGGCGGTCATCCCGGGCATACGAACTTTTCATCACGTGTTTGTGTCACATAAAGTTGAAGATCAGATCTGTTGTCCCATCAAACAAAGTCACACAAAATTGAATTGCTACTTAATTGAGTGCCATTGAACTTCGTAAGAGTTAAGACGCGTGTAAATAACCTTGAGATGCAGTAAACTTTCTGTTTTACTACGGTCCGAGTGAAAAGGAGACTAGTGCGAAAAGAGTGCTACGTGTAGGGCACTAGTTGGGTGGGCAAACTAATCGCAAAACCCTGCCGTCACAAACCTCCTCCGCCCTGCCTGCCTTCCTCGATTGGAGTGGCTGGTCCGCACTGCGGCGCCGGGGAAGCCTGCGCGAGGGAGAAATGCGGCGTCGCGCGGAAAGCAGTGCGGCCGGGGCTGCCGGCGGCGGCGTGGGAGGGCGGGGCCCGGAGGACGAGGCGTGGCGGGAGGAGCTCGCCGCCGCCTGGGGCCAGAGCAGCGCGGAGCGGGGCGCGCTCCGGTCGGAGTACGCCGCCGTCAGGGCCAGGATACGCGGTACGTGCGCCTCCCCATCCCTAAGACCCCGCCGCGGTCCTGCGATCGTGCCGCGCCGCAAACGGCGGCGGCCGCCGTCTCGTGGCTCCGGCGTGCGGTTTTCTTACGCGCGTGTGGGTGACTGCAGAGCTCAAGGATGACCCTGCTCTCGGCCAGTTCGATGCCGCCATGGACAGGATTGAAAAGCTTTATGAGAAAGGTAGTTGCTTTTTCGGGCCCCTTGTTCTTTCCATCTCCCAAGTTCTTTCCTTCTTAGACGCATTGGGATTTTAGTGCTGATCATGTCCAAAGTTTAGTTGAGTGCTTGGAGTATCTGAATGCCTCACTTTGTAGTAATTGGTTTCCGAGACCGTCGGGCGGCCTCACATTCGTCGGCACTGTCGGCTCTTCCCGTAGGTCAATCCTTTGCACAGCAATGGGCTCTGGATTACATTTGGAGCACATGATTTATATAAATAGGTAGGCCTATCCACGGAGGATGTGCAAAGACGCAACTAGATTTCTAGTATGCACTGAAGTTGCTCCTTTTTCCTAGCAATACTGCAAAAGGGCATTTTTACGAAACGAACCAGGCAGGAGAACTGCCGATTATATTAAAAAGAAGATGAAGTCCAGATTGGACATTACAACCAAAGAAAAAACAAAAACTCAACAACCCAAAAACCAGCGTGTTGAATTGGGATCTCAACATACGCCGGCAACAACTCGACTCTATCCGGTCGGATTGGGACATCGACGCGGAAACATAACAACAACCCCTCTCTGCCAGATGCGGCACCCACCAACATACATACCAAGAAGTTGTCGAGAACCTGCAACCACAACCCCGAGTCGATAGCAAACAGACAGAAGCAGACCACACCACACCGAGAAAGCCACCGCCATGCGGGACCCTCCGCCGTAGTGCCGCTGCAACCCCACACTCCACCTGACGGGGTGATGCCACCGAATCCGGACCTATCGCAGGCTGCCTCGCAGTCGCCACCACGAAAACACAACGCGCGGGGGCCTCGCCGCATCCGCCGTTGGACACCACCTCTCGTCGCCTCGAGAAAACACCGCGCGCGGGGGCCTCACCACGTCCGCCTCATCCAGGATCCGTTTCTTTAATCACCGTCAGGGTGGTGAGCTAAGTTGCCCCGCCTCCCCGAATCTCCATCGTACCACCAAGCCGTCGCTGCAAGCCGACCTCACGTCCTTGCTTCACCCTGCATATGGCCTCCGTTGTCATGTTCGCAAACTGAAGAAGTCGCTCGCGCCATCCTCGGACGTTGGGCCGCACCGGATAGCCTAGCCAAGCTGAGACAATCCGCCGCAACCCGCTGCAAGCCAAGTCGTCCCACGATGCCGATGCCGCAAGCGCCGTCCGAAGACGCAGTCCCACACCGCACTGGCCGTTGCCAAGCAACGCCAGTCGCCGCGGTCCGCTACAAGCAGCAGAAACCAGCAACCATGCGACGACCTCCAGTCACCGCCATGACTTCGAACGCCTCCACGTGGGGTCAACAACACCCGTCCAGCACGTCACGCGGCGAGATTGCCGCCACCGCCCGCAGCCGCGCATGACCAAGAGTTGAGTTGGGTCTCTAGAGATGATGCCTCCAAGGAGGGTACGACGCCAAAGACGCCGCCATCACTCGTCCACGATGTGGACAGGGTTTTCACCCAGAAGACCCTATGTAGCAGGGTTGAAGCTCCAAAATGACGCCCTGAGACGCCGCCGTCATGTCCACCGGCAAAGGAGCCGGTGAGGGCTTACGCCCGGAGAATCTTCTCCCCACGCTGCACACTCAAACACAGTATTCTGGCCAAGGCACCTCGACATGGTGGCGGCACCGCCATTCTCCCACTTGTCCAGCCACATCTCCTCACGGTCGGCGGTCGATTCCCCTGCGCTCGCGCCGCATGCTGCCGCGCAGTCCATCGCTAGCCGGCCACGCTCCCGCCGCGCGACGCCGGCGTCCCCACGGGCCCAGCCGTCGCCCGAGCTGGCTCCGCGCGCCCGGGCCGCCGCAAGGCCCGGCCACTGCACGCCGCCGGCCACCGGCGCGCACCTCCCGGCGTGGATCCACCGCGGAGGCCATTGGATCCAGCCGCCCCGCAGGCCCGGGCAGCCGCCGCGCCCCGGTCGCCGCCGCTCTCGTTCCGTCGCCGCCTTGCCGCACGCCTGACGCCGGCCGCCGGCCTCCTCGAGCCCACGCGCTGGGCCGGTAGTTCCCACGCGCTAGGCCGGCCGCAGCAGCTGCGCGCCAAACCAGCACGCCTCCCGTGGCCCTCTTCACGCCTGGCCGCCGACCGCCGCCGGATCTTGCTCCGCCTCCCCCGGTTCCCCCAGATCTGCTCGTGGGGAGGCGCGATGCCGCGCCGAGATAGCCCCGCCGCCGCCGTCCTGGCGAGCATGCGGGCTTCCGGTGCCTGCTCTGGCGGCGGCGAGGTGTGGGAGAGGTGGGAAGGAGCGGCGGCGGCTTGGTTTCCCGGTGCCGCCCGTGCCGCCCCTGGAGGAGAGCGACGCGGGGGCGTTCTCTTTGCTGCTTAGTGTATACTTCAGGGAGACTTTGAAGTGTTTGGCACGTGCTCGACATTTTTTCATCAACTATCTATTTCCTACTCGACATTTCTAACGAAATTTCACAGAGAAATTATGATGTGCAGGATCAAACAACATATCTTATCATGCTTCATAATAAATTGTCAGACATGCATATGCCAATGGCCTAATCTGCTTCCTGATTATTTGTCAGTGCAAAGACCACTAGAGCAACTCGCAGATGGTGAGGCTCTGCTAGACCTTGCAGATGTTCTAGTCTCCTCTACCAAGGCAGAAAGCAGAGATGGTCCGACCCCACCTGAATTTGTCACTGCTCTCCTGAGGAAATTCGGTGTTACAGCCTCACCACTTGATGGCTCTGATGAATCGTTCTCCTGGTCGAGTCTTGGTGCCGCAACATCAGCATTGTTCATGACAGCTACTGGGTGCCAAACAATGTAAAATCTTCCTTCCCTTGCACAAAATATTTGTCGTGCTGATTTGTTTGTTCACAAGCTGCAGTTTGAACTGATTGTGTAATTCTCATGTTTTATGATAGGCATGGTCCTATGGGTCTCTCAATCAAGGAACGGAGAACTGTTGTTAGAAGAAAGTCTGAGTGCTTGCGCAGTAGACCAGCAGAGGTGAGTTCATCCATGCCTCTTTTTACCAACTCTTGGATACCAAATTTCTCAGTGACTCGTAAGAATTTGTTAGAAATGAGAACTAGGGAGAATTCAGCTGCATCCTTGCAAGAGTACCCTTCACAGTTTACATAGAGCATTATAACTTTTGTGTACCTTAACAAATCAGCCGAGCCATTACCTAAAAGATGATTTATTGATCAATGATCGCTGAAGTGTTTACATATTTCTGAATTTACACAAGCTCTGTATAAATGATTAATTTCCTCAATTCTCATTGAACAGTGACATTCACACTCCATCTATCTGTTGACCACGGGATTGATTTTCTACACTTTTCATTGTTTCAAGTACTTATGTTGATCACCGAATCATTTTCTTTCATTTTTCTATCTACGTCAAGACATGACATCATAATTATTTTCCAGCCTGATGAATTGGCACCAGATCAAGACGAAAGGAATGACACCGATGAGAACGTCGTTGTCATGTTTGACCTCCTAAGACGCCACAAAAGAGTAAAGCTGGAACATCTTGTTTTGAACAGGCAGTCATTTGCACAGACCGTTGAGAACATATTTGCGCTCTCATTTCTGGTGAAGGATGGAAGAGCGGAGATAAATGTGGTTGATAATGGGGATCATTTTGTTGGTAAGTGCTTTTTTCTGATGATCTATCCCACACACTAATCTGAATATTGTCTGATGTTGATCGATTTGTTGTTTACGTTCATATTATATAGCTCCAAGGAATGCTCCTGAAGCCTCCAGGAAAATGGTCAACAGCCAATTTGTGTTCCGGTTTGATACTAAGGACTGGCAGGTATCTAGTGGATCACTAAGCTTCATATTCCATCTTTACTAGTTAATCCTGCTATTTCCATCCCCATATAACTTTGCACACTCACACTCACAGATAATGCAATGCGTGGTCGCGCCAGGGGAGGAACTAATGCCTCACAGAAGTAGCTACTGTGGAGGCGAATACAAGAACACGCAATTGTGTTCTACTCGTGATTGTTCTAAGGTGGTTTCAGATTCCGACGAGTTTGTGAAGGAAGACCCAGTCGAGTTCACAAATGACGAGGCAATGAAGGAGAACTTGGCCAATTGGTGTTCTGGAGAGGACACTCTGAAGAAGAGGAAAATACAGCATGTCGCTCGGAGGTTGTTTTCTGCAGATGACTAGGACGTAATAGCAACCAAGACGGACTGGCTCATTGACATAGCAAGTTAACACCATTTTGAAGAAACTGGATGCAAAGCTCTGTAGTAAGCATGATTAGGCAGCTTTTGTTTCCCCTTTTGTTCCTGCTAGGAGGAAATGTTGCTTCACACAATCACGCTACAAAATATGTAGCCGTACTCTGTAAGTTACTTGATTTATATAGTTCTAATGTAAGGGCATGCGAACATATGTACTAAATGCCTTTAGTTCAACATGATCTTGGTTTGGGCCTGTTTGGCAAAGAAAATTCATATGAATCTAATATGAAACGGTACAAATCCTGCAGAATTTTGCATTCAGATTTTTTTTTCACCTGTTATGGCTACTGTATGTACATATACAGGCGACAGCTATTTCCTTCTCTAGTCTAGAACAGAGTTGGCTGGTACCCTTGTATGTCTCATGCAAGTAGGAGCTGGCTGTGATGTTGTTTATTATGAATTTAATTTGCTACCGTCAGTTAGACGAATGTACACTAGGTGAAAATATTGTTGCTAGATCATTCTTAACAACGGCTGTTCCTGTTTCATACAAAGAAGGATGTACATTATGTAACAAGAACAATCCGCTGTAAACATTTTTTTTTGCATCAGAATGTGAATAAGGCCTGAATTTGTATAGTTAATTTTAGATTGGCATATATATATATAGGACCGGGATATTTAGCTCGTAGCGCGCTAAATAATATTTAGCGCGTGCGGAGGCGCTCTGCGGAGCCCCGGCGAGGGCCCTGGGACCGTAAAAATGCGTGGTAAATACTCCGCGGAGCCCCAGTGAGTATCCTGATCTGCATGCATATACATGCTGGTTTTAATTGCCGTATTTAATTACACGCGTTGGCTATTGCGCCGTAATTTCCGGCCACCGCTTTATGTGGCAGATCGTGACGAGACCTCCACGGTGCCATGCATGGAGGTTCGTGATCTCTCCTGCCGTCAGCCTGTCACTGAACCACATGGATTTGTGACCGAGACGGTAGGCCTCGCCCGGCATACAAATGATGTTTGCATGTACTACTCCCTACAAAAATGAGAGATGTGTGTGAGGCATCTGCGCATGCGTGTGAGACAGATTTGGAGAGAAATACATCCATGCATGTAGTTCGGAGAGGCCAGAAGAGATAGTCAGACAGTATTTTAATAACATTCGAGAAGTAATATGTTATATTAGATGGCAGTATTTTTCCAACTATCAGGAGTATTTTTAAATTGAGTGAAGAAGTATTTATTTTTCAAATGTCAGGATATTTTTCAACTCAGAAGTATTTACTTTCTAAATGTCAGGAGTATTTATTCAAGTATCAGGAGTATTTTTCAACTCACTAGAGGTGTATTTTTCAATTGACAAAGGATTATCTATTAAGATATATTGCAGACGAGTTTTGCCCGCTATTGTTGGCCTTTGGTCAAATTACTCACTCGAATACAAGTAAAGGTAGAAATCATCTCTCTTCAATTAGTAAATATCTTCCTTCATGTTCATGATGAAGAGACCAGGCATATGACTGCATGAGTGGCGTCAATGTTTACCAAGTATCTATTTTCCTAAGGATAAGTATGCTTTCCCGATATCAAAGCATATCGTTTTCCTAATTTGTGAGAAGTAATTTCCCAATACAAGAGTAGTACATTCATGAAATTTATATTGATATATGTACATTTAATTTCCTCGTACAAAACTAGAGAGATTGGGAGATCAACTGATGTAGAGTTCATTAGAGCACAAAAACTTCCCTGCTCCCAGCAGTCCAGCATCAGGAACCCTGCTCCCTGCCAAGAACCAAAGAATTGGAGACTAGGATTCCATATTAAAAAAATCAATCAAATTGAGAAATGGGCCAGATCTGATCAACATGAGAAATGACAGAATTTGAGTAATTTGCTATGAAAAAATATCACATCACAGATACTGCTATAGATCAAACTATAAAAAAATAATTATGAAAAATACTACTACCTTCGTTTGCAAATAGATGATGTTTTGGAAAAAAATACTACTAGAAATAAGCTAAAATGAGTGGTCCTAACGTCAAATAAAAAAGGATGGAGGTAGTACTCGGATACGAACGAAAATACTATTCAAGATTATAAAAAATACTACTCTTAGCTGTGAAAAAATACTACACCTTGCTATGAAAAAAAATATCACATCCCAGATCCAGCTATAGATTAAACTGTAAGAAAATGATTGTGAAAAATACTACTCGGATACAAACAAAAATACTATTCAAGATTATAAAAATAGTACTCTTAGCTGTGAGAAATACTACACCTTCAGGTTCATGCTTCAATTATCTTACAAATGTTCCTACATGTCCAAGACACATAGAAAAAAATTGAAACAAAACACATCATTACTTCACTCCTATAGGTCACTTCATTATTCTGTGCTGAGCAAAAACAAAAACAACATGTTGATGGTATAGGGCAATCTCATATAATGGAATCAAATAATAAGGATCTAAACAAATCATTGAGTTGCACTGAAGAAACAGTGCCTGCAGTAATTCGTGAGCAAGGACGAAAATTCAGAACATAGCAGCACAAACCCAGCTAACAACTTGGTATACAATAAACTAGAATGAATCAGGTTACTCGATCTGTTTCTTTAGGAGTATATAGATTCCTCACAATGCAGCATTATACTCCTCCATTGTGAAATGTCGTATTGTAGTATATGAATTTCACAAATATCTTAATCTAGTTCTGAATATCTTACAATCCATACAGAAAGCACCAGAATCGACAAAACCGGAGTGTGCTCCTGCTGTGATACCTGGCGCTCAGTGATTTGTGCTATTGTTGCCGACGTCCTGCAGTACGCACCGGAAGCATCAAGGTTTGGAATATGAATTACTCACAAGATTTGGAATATCTGCATCTCACGACACTGGGGATATCTGCATCTTATGGAATGAACACTTGCCAAGGTTTCCAAGATGAAGATGAACGTGCTTGCCATGGTGCACCAAGAACCCTGCTCCCTGCCACACGGACCAAAGAATAAGAGACTGGGATTCATCGATATTCAAAAGATCAAGCAAATTGGTTCAGATCAGTACTGGACTATTCAGCCTACCTCAACACTTTATGCCAAAAATCACCGCCCAATTATTGAAGATGGGGAAGAATAAGCCAGCCAGGTCATTCACCATATTGCACCACCACTTTATGCCAAAAATCACACAATCGAAAATCAGTGAGATAAATTCCACTGGTAGAAGGATAATCTGGGGGAAATAAATCAAATAGCCATTGCATACGGATCTAATTACTCACGGCCATGTTAGCAGCAGTCACATTGCTGTTGATTTACAACCACCGCTGATGGTTGATCTCACCCGGGGAAAGGAGTCACGCGCAGCTTCCTCGATTGCGCCGCTTGGTTTGCTGCCGGAGAACAAGGATTCGATCGAGGAATGGCGGCGGACCCATGCATTGATCTGGAAGAAAAAGCAATTATTAGATCACAAGTAAAATCAAGAACCAACTAGGAGGTTCCATGGCAGAAAATTGGTACGCAAGCAATATTAAGAACATGGATGGGATAGGACCGCTATCGGCATGTCTGGAGGAGCTATGACCACGATTCCATCCATGCCACAGATCTAAACAAGCAGGAAAATTAGGAGGAAAAACCCAAACAATCTAATGTGAGATTCAAATCACGAGGGCACCGAATGGGGCAACGAGAATCGATTGCTAGTTGTCGTCCTCTCATCCGGAGCATACGGGGCGCTGTCACCGTTGAGGTGTTGACCATGACCCAGCTGTCTAAGGAGGAAGGCCACCGGAGAGGACGACGATGCAAAGGGAAGCTCTAATCAGGGCGCTACTGACACCTTCCTGCACCATAGATGGGGAAACTCAGGTCGTCGCCATCGAAGATTCTGATTGTGTGAAAGCAAATCCGCATCAGCATCCATGGCAGGCTTGACCTGTGCGGGGGGAAGAGGGGAAAACGATGAGTAATGACGGTGGTGAACGGAAAACCGCACATTGATTAGGCCGCAATTAAAGGTAAGCGACGTAGTTACGTTTTACCGTTTGAATGAAGTTTTTACGGTATTGAAATTTTTTTCGCTGCTTCCGTGGATGGCCGCGGATCGTTAAATAGTAGACATATATATATATATATATAATATATATATATAGGACGAGTTTTATCTACACATGCGTGTAGCTACACCCACCATCAGTATATCATTATACGTATGTCCGCATACTAGTTTATCATTTTTAGTATGTTCATATACAAATTCTAAGATACTTCGAAGCGAGTTACACGAAAAAATTTCAAAATCAACCCTATTTAAAATATATTTTGATTATACCTTTATAATACTATATAAAATAGTATGTCCATATACTCAATGTATGCTTAAATACCCAATATATATATATATATATATATATCATCACAGATAGTCTAGTATCATCATATACTACATGTACATACTCTTCGTCGGATTAAATTCATCATGTATCATGAGATACACAAGTGGGTGTAGCTACACGCGCGTGTAGAATTGATTTTTCATATATATATATATATATAGAGAGAGAGAACCTATAGTCTATGGCCGGCCATAGAATAATTATTCTATAGCCACTTTGAGTTACTATAATTACTATAGTAATTCATGAGATTTTAGTAACTTCTTACTAAGTAATTTACTATAATATAATGGTAAATATCTCCATGTGTGCTATAGTAACCCAATTACCATAAATATGTATTGAAATTATAGTAAATTACTACATAAAACTACAGTAAAAAGAGGTGGCTATAGAATAACTATTCTATGGCCGGCCACAGAGTATATCTTCCCTATATATATATATGCCGAGTTTTAATTACACATGCGTGTACCTACACCCATCATCAGTATATGTCCACATACTAGTTTATCATTTTTAGTATGTTCATATACTAATTCTAATATACTTCAAAGCGAGTTATACGAAAAAATTTCAAAATCAACCCTATTTTTAAATATATTTTGATTATACCTTTATAATACTATCTAAAGTAGTATATCCATATACTCAATGTATGCTTACATACCCAACGTATATATCATCACAGATAGTCTAATATCATCGCATATTATATGTAAGTATTTTTTTCGGATCAAATTCATCATGTATCATGAGATACACAGGTGGGTGTAGCTACACGTGCGTGTAGAATGGATTTTTCATATATATATATATATATATATATATATATATTGAAAAAATGTATATGTCCCTAGATGCATTGTTCTCTAATTTTACATGAATGAACGAAAGTGGCAATGCACCCATATAACATTCAGCAACAGCATCAGTTTGGCTTCTAACTGAATTATTCTGCCTGACCATTTCTGTTGGTTTCCAGCAATGGCATGGCATGGGCCATTGTTCCCATTCAGAAACTTAGGCTGTGTGAGACAAAAACAAAACAAAAAAAAGCATGGGAACAAGTATAGATGAACCTAGTTGCTCAACATACCGATTAAAGAGCTACAAACAATATGCCGTCTGGAAATTTCTTAAATGCATGTGTAATCAGAACTCAGAAGTGGGCCAACTCCTTTTTCCAAAAAAAAAGAGAAGTCAAGAACAGTGGCGTAGCTAGGATTTTATATAGGGTAAGCCACTTTAACTTTGTATATATAATTTGGTACAATCTGTGTATCAATATGTAATTCGTAAACAATTTTAAATGTTGCCTAAAGACATTGCAGAAAATACTATTTCAACACTTGCCTAAAGACATAGCAGAAAATACTATTTACCAACAGTGGAGGCAAATAAATTTAAGAAGAAAAAAATTATTAAACATATGACAAATTTTAGGGTACGACAAGGCATACCCGGCGTACCCCTTGCCTCCGCCACTGGTCAAGAACAGCAAAGGTATACACGTTTTACTCGAGATGCAGATCATGGAGCTGGTGAGAAAGAACTGAAACGTAGGGCGTAAGTGACAAAATAAAATTCTGGAAATAATCAGAAATTGGACAAAAAGTGCATATTGGGGTCAATAGCATTCATTCTAAAGCTTTCGCGTTGCAACAGTATCCTGCATAGCCAGCTAAGGATGGATTGCTTAATTTTACAGTCGGCTGGTCCTTGATGAACTAAACTCTGAAGCTCCGGTCAGGTTCAGAGCAATCTCATGATACTTATGTGAGCTGGTACCTGCGTGTCATGGTGTGGTCACTGGTCAGTCGATGCCCGGATTCGTAGCCTTTGTTAGGACTTCATCAGCTACAAGTGTTTCTCAGAAACTATTAGTCCTTTCCCCAAAATTAAATTTGGAAGCTCCTGCATGAGATGGTTTGCATTCCAACGAAAAATGGAGCGTGCGCATTTCAGCCCCCTTCTCTTGATATTTCTGGGTGTCATACATAGCAGATCCTTACGCCTGCGCACGTTGCAGGTGACGATGCAATTGTCTTTTAAGGTTCGTTTAGGCTCAATTCAATAGCAAAACTTTGCGTCCCTTATATTAAATAATACCCGTTCAACTTCAACAGATTCCTGTTATTGTCTGCAATTGCTGGACTTCCGGTACATACTATGCTCAATTGACCAGGAGAGCTGGTAAGCGGGAAAACAATCTGCGTGATCATGTTTTTTTATTGGCGGTAAATGAACCGGCATTGGTCAAAAACGACGCTTTGGTAGTCTACTAAGCACTGGCAGACATTTGTTTTGTGCAATTGAAGGTTTCAAAGCATACCGACTCCAATTTTTCAGCAAACTTACGAGTTCACAGATGTCGAAATGTAAGCAGACGACAGAAGTAGTCTGCCAGAAAAAAAAATACTGAAACCATGTATGGTTCTCATACAGTATGACTGGATAAATTCCACGGGGCACTGACCTCTTCAAGATTCATTCACCTGAATATGTTTTGGCAGACATTTGTGCACTAGATAAAATTAGGAGTAAGCATAAGTTCAAACACTGGCCAAGAAAACAAGGGCCACACAGCCAATATCTACAATAGAAGGATGCACTGCAGCTTTTTCACCTATGATTGGGGCAGTGACTGTGAGACTTATGTTTCTCCTTTGCCTTCTCTATCAAGGGCTTCAACTGCTCCTTCTCCTCGAGAATCTTGATGAAATTGAACAAGAACGGCATGTAGTTGTGCTTCCTCCTCATGTTCTCCGTCTTCCACTTCTTCAACTTCTCTTCCTCCATTATGATCTTCTCTGTCACAGCTTCGATCTGAGCAGCCACCTCTGCTAGAGACTGCTCGACAGATGGCAAGTGCCTGCTGGCAGAAGGACCGTTCATCTGCTGCAAGAGGCTCTCCCTCTTCCTCTGGAGATCTTTGAGCTCTGCTGTGTGCATCTCCTTCCGGTTCTTTAAGATTGCCATCACACTGAATCTTATCTCATTCTTAGAGAACCGATCAATGTGTTCTTGAATCACAGGCTGTGCCACCCTAAGCCATCCTGCCTCACCAACACCATCTGGGCATTTACCCAAGCTTATCGGCCCTTCCTTAAGTCCATCAAGCTCATACAGGACGCCATCCACTGGAACATAGCTTATGAAGTGGTAAACATCGTCATCCTTGTTAAATGGTTTCTGCTCCTCGGGGACCTCTGACCATGCAAATGAGTTGTTTAACATACAGATACTTGCACAATTGACTATGGCCAATCCCTTGAGCTCAGGTGGCAAGTCCTTTGAAAATTCCTTCAGCTTTTTAAGCTCATCACTAAGGGTGATGCCAGGAGAGTTCAAGAGAACAGAAAGGATAGCTTGGGTTGCACACGCATTATTAATTATCTGCAAGTGAGGACCAGGCTTAATTTTAAAGACGCAGATAAAAAAAGGTGGTAGGAGTACCTTGGCAACTCAATGCTTCTGACCTGGTTGGCAAAGAAAAGTATTGGGGGGAGTCATTAGGGGTACCCAAACCTATGGGATAACCGCCCCAATAAACATTAATCTTGTCCAAGTAACCAGAAAAAGAAACGGAAGTCAAGGCCACGGCCCAGCAACGACTGAAGGCCCAGCCAAGACGCCCCGCGGCGTGCCTCCACGCGAACCAAAATCTCCGCTTCGCTCGAGGGACCGACCCCTCGAGCGAATCGGAGAACTCCGCTTCGGTCGAGGCCTAGGGACCGCGCCTCGAGCAACCCACGGAATGGGGAAAGCTCCGCCTCGGTCGAGACCCTCGCTCCGACGAACATTAAATGGCGCCCTTTGCCACCATGCCTCCAAAGTCAAAAGGCAGATTTCTTGCCATACTGCCCTGACGGCCACGACTCCTCCCATCGTGTCCACCAACTCCCATCACTGTGCTGTCAACCGAGGCTCTGTGCGGACAGGCCGGCACTGTGCGAACAGAGCCCGTCACTCCGAGCTCCTGTACTGCCAACTCCGACGACTCGAAGACCTTCGTGGACGAAGAGACCCTCGAGCACACAGCAGGAGAAGAGCTCAGGACGACAGAGGTATGGCGGGCCATTCCGAGCACTATGCGACCAACCCCGGCGCTGTGCGGACATGTCGCCGCCGTGCGAACAGAGCCGGGTCACTCTAACTCCCTGTTCCACCGACTCCCACAGCGATTTCCCACAGAATAAGCTGTGCGCCGGCATGGAAGACCCTCGAGGTAGTGTACGGACGAGCCATTATCACACTAAGGACGCCCCGGATCCTCAAGACCACTCCTCGACGTCATCACCAGTACAAGAATCAACTATAGCAAACAAGAACAGAGAAGCACACCCAACGCCACTCCTACTACTGTGCGACAACTATGCCTAACCAGCAACACGCTCCTGTAACCCCTCCTTGGCCTATAAAAGGAGGGGGTGATCGAGCAGGAGGAGAACGAAAAAAGGGAGGAAAAAGAGAATCCGCATACACTCAGAATAGATCACGATATTGGCACATTGCCTCAATCATCCGGGACTCGGAGGTCTAGCCTCTCGTCCCAACCTGCTTGTACCCCCTACTGCTTGTATTCCGGTGCAGAATAATACATCACACGCACACCGCCTTGCTGGAAGTACGGTCTTCTGACCGGAACCAGGATAAACCCGTGTCTCGTGTTATCTTCTGCATCAACCATCAAGGGAGGGAACACATCGCATTTCTGGTTGGTGTCGGGACCATGATTTCTAAACACCGACAAAAAGGTTTGGGATTGCATCTTTGATGACGGGACGGTCATCCTTTTCTGGAGGTTGCCGTTTGTATAGCACAATGATCCCATATATTGGCCTGGAAAATGCCAAAGAAATTAGGTGCTATTAATTTAGAAAAAAGAATGATATCCATGGTAATGCTAGATGTAGGATAACGTACTGAAGATTATTGAGAGCATTCAGGTCAAGTGAGTAGAGTTCATCAACCTGATAAGGAAAAAATAACATAGCATATTATGGTCCGCTGGCATTTTTGTATGTAAACGAAATACCAAGTTTCATAAAAGAAAGAAGAAAAGGCAGAGCCTCACTCTTGTTTCCCAAAACATTACATTTCTGTTGATATTGCTGCACATTATATGTAGGTTTAGTATTTAGCAAAGGCTAAAAGCTATATTGCACGAAAAAGGAGACAACTATCACTATGTTACTATCTGCCTATGGTAAGGTGTCAGCAATGTTTTAAATAGAGGTTGTTGTGGGCCTGTAAAAGGCTACTTACATGGTTCTGGTAACCTAAAGTGTTGCTAATCTGGTGGCAATTCATATGTTTTAAGGGACACTAACATTTTGCTAGGGCTATTTTCTATCATACAAATATTTGTTTTTCATCACAACTGTAGCATGCAACGTCTGTAATAATGTGATAATGGCAGTACTAAACAAACAAACTTTGTGAGATATTCTCATTGTTACTGTCGGTGTGGATTATTGCTAATGGTTCCATTCTATGAAAAGAAAAGATGCATTGTATGGTCACTTCGGTATGGTGCAAGCACACCAGAATCACAATCCTACTGTCTATAGATATTAAAAGGTTGGGTCACTGTTTGCACGCCATCTACCTTTGTGAAGAGCATAGACTCAGAGAGTGAAAGTAGTTGATTACTTACTTGAAGACCCTTCAGTTGCATCTGCTGCAACAGTTCTGTAAAAACACCTGTAACAAGATAAAAAGCTCATGAGTTATCTCTTCCTTGACAGAAAGGTGATCAGCAGTTACAATGTGCAACAGGAAATTAACAGTGTGCGGTTGAGCCTGTTGACATTCTAGGCTCTGGAAATTATTTTCTAAGCGCAAATGCATATGATAGGCAATTCTAAATTGAGAATGACCATTATGTTAATCTGAGACAATCCGAAATGAAAAGGCAGAAATACTGCGAATACAAATTGAGAATGACCATTGTGTTCTCTCCTAAGGTTGTGAGAGGTGTAGATAACCAGGTATGCACATCTCAGTTTCGCAAGCTTACTAAAGTAAGTTGCATCTCGCATGTACTGTTACAAAAATATATATTCTACTAATGCAAATATGAAACACTGCTACAGGTAGACTGACCTGACAGCTATAGTATCAGCATCCAATAAAAATTAAATGGCAGTATGTGATCCTCAATCAGCACAACGGCATAGACCTTCTACACATAATATATGTAGTCTTAATCAGTAGATTTGCCAAAAAAGATGAATCAGAGCCATGTAACCATACGTGGAGCCAGTGTTGGTGGAAAAAACAAATTTGCAATGTATAGCTGCTTGGCAACAGAAAACAAATTTACCAGGATCATTCTCGATTGCAGCCCAAGACATGTTGAGACGGTCGCTCCAATTCTGCGCATAGAGAACGACAGCAATAAAGATGCGACATTCATAAATGCAGAAAATTGACAGTAGCACATAGGTTATGAACATAAATAAAACTGGAAAGAACCAATTCTAAGTTTTGCCCAGTTACTTCCAAACGCCGATGTGATTCCCGATCGTACAGGGGCAGTAATAGGATTTGGAGCGTGGGTATTCAAAATTTGAAAGGTTAATTTTTTAGACCATAAATTATAGATTCATAACACATAATTGAGTACCAACATTATAGATTCATAAAGCTGATCCTCACTTAAAATTAAAATCCCTCAAGTTTCAGAGAACTATTTTTAGGTAATGCTCAGTGCATCGCTATCGTATTCATTTTGGTGCAAATTCACAATACTTCCAAATTGCAATCACAAATTCACAAACGTTCACAAATTGCTCACCTCAGTTGCTCACTTGCTGAGTTGCTGACTTTCTGCGCGCCTGTGCCTATGCCCGGAGCGGATAAGGGGGAACGGGAGAACAGGCACAAAGGGGAGAACCGGAGAGGGATGGAGTCGATGCACTGCCACGCCCGGCGCCGTGCGCTCGCCGCCCCGCTGCAGAGCCCCTACGCGCGCACACGACGGCGTGCTCGGCCACCGCCGCCTCGCTCCCTCCGCAAGCTTTCCCACGGAGCAGCGCGATGCGTGCCCTCGGCGCCTGAATCCGCACACCGGACGCCGCCGGTCGGCTGGCAGCTCCGGACCTGGGCCAAATAAACCAAACAGAGGCCCAATTTTCCGAGCCCGCCTTCTGCGGCGGCCTGCCAATACTCACTACATTTTGGCCCACGAGGCTTGTGTGAGCGCGGTGACTGCGGGCCATGTGCGAACCACACACACAGCCCAATTGCGATCCACCGTCCACGTCCACCACAATTTTCGTGCAAATTCAGCAATTTCGTCCATTTTCATACAGTAGGTACAGCACAGAATGTTTCCGTTGAAAAATTGGACGCAATTCAGAAAATAGCGAAGGTTTCTCCAAAATTCCAATGGACAGGAGCACTGCGTAGAAAACCCGTAGATCTCACAGGATGCATAATGCATTGCTTTGTTTCAAATTCAGAAAGGCATATATACATGGAATTTTTCTTCACGACTGAAATGGTAAAAAGTTCCTATGCTCTCTCAAAAACGGAGCATCAAAGACAGTCAGCATTTCAGCAGGATGGCAGTATGGCACACGACTCATGCCAGCCTGTGGTGTCCTTTTTATCTTTGGTGTTTCTCGAACGCCGGAGTACGTCGTCTACTAGCTTTGCTCGGATTCACGGTAACACTTTGACGTCTCATGCAACAGTAGCCGATCCGAGCGCTGAACAAGCCTTGCTACAGTGCAGCCCTGTAAAAAGATCCGTGCTACAGTCCCAGCCCGGTTTCTACAGTGGGCGACGCTGCCGGTCAGAACGTTTTACCATGTATAGCTGCAGGGGGGAGCGATGCGAGCGACAGGTCGGTGGCCGGACGGCCGGCCGGAGTTGATGGACCGACAGTTCGGAGCAAGCAAGCCTGGCCGGCCGGCCATGGGCTACCCACATGCACGCGTTCGCATCAGTACCAGCTACAGCTACAGCTCCGTCGAGCGGCGGCCGGCCGGCGGGCCGACAGCAATTTGACAAGAAGGCGAGCGGTCTTGTGCGAAGCATTCAATTGGCGTTCTGTTCTTTCGTTCTCCTTGCCTATCCATCCACTCCAGTTTGCAGCACTGTTGATACGTAGTACTAGCCCGTAGCGACTGCTTGTAACTATGGGTAAAAAACGGCAAAGGCCCGGGGATAATAATTACTGTACTACTACAAAGTTTTGTTTAGGAGTTTACTTATGTTTCAACGCGAACCTCACTTCAGCCAAGGTAGAATTATTACAGCTCCAATGATTGTTAGTACTCATGTTACTTCTTTTTTGTCGCTTAGAACAATAGAACGAACCGGCTGTCTGGTGGCTGGTGGCTGGTGCTGGTTTGTTCTGAGAGAAAAATATTGCTGGATGGCTGGTGACTAGTGCTGATTTGTTCTGAGAGAAAAGTACTACTGGATGGTGGCTGGCTGATAAGCCAAACGAACAGGGCGCCAGGGGAGGGGAGTTTGGTGGCACATGTTTAAATTTGCTTTGCTTAAAAAAATGATACCATTGAATCGATATCTATCTCGTGTAAATTACAATTCCATTTTCCGTCATCTCAATACTTCTGCGATGGCTTTTTTTCTTGAAAAAATCATTTTATTTTTGATCCATTTGCATCCGGCCTTGTTTCTTGGATGCCTCAAGTCTATACTTGTTTCCATCTCGTCAATGTAACAGTGGGTTGTATATTTGTATATACCGACCTGAAAAAATAAAAGAGAGAAGAACGGTTTGAAGACGTACTGAGAGAAGTTGAAAGACAAGATTTTCTCGTCTGGCGATAGTTGAAAAGACATAGAAGTGTATAGTCCCTCCTAGGCGACATAATGTCCGCTCGTTTTCATTAATCGCAATCGGATGACAATCTTGGATTGGATGAAATCTCGTCTTGCAAAATCTGTACTAGTTATTGAAATGTCGTCCAATCCACCTTTTTTAAATTTTAGATTTCGTCCTTGTAGCGTTTTTTCTAGTGTTTTTGTCGTCGTAGCCCTGCTTTGCAAATGGACAATATAGGAAGATCCTCGCTCCCACTCATAACGATATCCACAATCGTTTCTGTTTTATCTTCGTGTTTCATATATACTACAAATTAAATTACTTTTGCGCTCAACACAATTTGCGCACCAACGATGAAGTACCAGTTACAAAGCTTAATTAGAGGGGTGCTACATATCTAGGGAGGTAGTCCAGCCATTTCGCAGACGGGGCAACCAGGTGGCATCATGGCATTGCCTACTGCGGTGGACTGGTGGTGGCCCTTGTAGCACTTGATAATTAATTAGGGTTCCGAATTAAGCAACAAGCTTAGCTGCTCTGCTAGCCTGGTGGCTGACGCACGCCTCGCCGGCCGCCGGCCGCCGGCCGTGGGCGCCGAGCTTTACCCCGGCGAGCAGAGCTGGCTGGAGCTACTACTCCGCTTTTACACGGGAGATAACAAGCAGCTGCGCACGCAGCACCAGCCAGCCAACTGCGAGCGGCAGCGGCAGCGGCAGCGGCTTGACTTTGGTGGCGAAGCGCGCGGCGGATCACAGAGACGACGACGGCATCGCCGCTGGCCGCTGCGGCTGCGGCTGCAGTAATAATCCATCCCGGGATGCCCGATTAGGGGTCACGTCGGCGCCGTCCCATCCATCGCCTGATCCAGCGAGCACCACGTCACGGTGCATGCATGCTGGCATGCTGCTCTCGAGCACCTCCTCCTCCTGGCCTTTGGCCTTTGCTGCTTTTTATTCCTATGCTACTACTCCTATACCCCCAGCTGGTGCTGGTAAGAAGCAGCATTATTGTAACCTGTCAAATCTTCTCCCCTTCCCGGCCTGGCGTCCAGCTCCGGATCCTCCAGCCGGCCCAGGCCCCGGCCAGCAGCGGCGCAGCGCCCCCATGCGGCGTGCATGCGTCTGCACCTGCATGCTGATCCGTCGCCCACTCTGACGGCCTGACCCAAATCACATCTCCTGTCCTCCTTCAATCCTTCCGTTCCATCCATTGGTGAACTCTGATCACGCTCTTCTTCTTTTTAAACCTTAATTTTCTTCTTTTGCTCTTCCTCCACGTCCACCACGTCTCCACGACCTCGAGCTGATCTTGATGCGTTGTTCGTTCATGTACGAAATGATTCGTGCGTGCATGTGTGTGTAGTATATAGTATATGTACATGTGCAGAGATAATGGATCAGGCTGCAGGACGTGTGTGTACGTGCACACGCCCTCTTCTCTCTCAGTCTTCAGATCTCGCGCCAGGGACCAAATCCTCACTGCACTGTACCAACAGTGGCGCTGGCGCTGCTGATATATATACTACCGCACTGTTCGTCGCCATCATTTAGTACTACTCGTGAAGATCGAATGACTGAACAAAACAAATCATTCACAACAAGTCGATCTGCACGGTGCACTGTAGTTGTTGCTCATTTGTTTAGAAGTACTGACCGGTTCTGCGGGATGTATCCAAGCAACGAGCATGTGAAATGCATATATATGCATGCGTGCATAGAGGTAGAGCAACATCGCAGTCTGAACAAAGTTTCCCATGCTCACTGAGCCAACGTGTTGTATGACTCTGATTACGAGACTAGGCGACTAGCTAGGATATTATGCCATGAGCAATGCCAAGTAAACAAAGTGATCGATACATATATTACCAAGCACACTGCATGTGGATGGATCAACAGTACAAGTACTCCAGCTGAACTCTCTGATGATCCAAATGCATGCATGCAAGTTACTAATTAACTACCTACCGTACACATGGCTTGCAGACAACTCAGGAGCTAATTAGCAGCAAGAAATGACTGACAGATCTAAGGTACAAGTGCTCTTGTCTGAACCTCGCACTTGCAAACTAAGCCGAAAGAAAGACTACAAGACTACTATAGCAACACTGCAAGAGAAAATCATAAGGTAATCTAAACCGATCGATCGATCAGCGCGATAATAACCCTAAGGGACCAACGGTCCGGATCATGCGCCCCTGGGCGCTGCGGCTGGGCCCAGCTCATAAAGGAACCCGCCGTGCTGCGCGTAAGCCTCCAGCCAGGTAGGTGGCGGCGCTGGCTCCTGCGGCCCGGCGTTCACCCCCGCCGGCAGGGACGGCGGCGCCGGCGCCGGCTTGCCAGCGATGATTGAGGTGAAGGGAGGGTAGGCCGGCGGCATGCCCATGGTGGTGCTGCTGCCGCCGCCGCAGCTGTTCGGCGGCGGGTCTTGCATGCACGCCGATGCAGGGAAGCCGCAGGCATTGCTGCTTCCCTGGTTGGTCGGCAGCAATGGAGGGTGCATGCCGGGGTGGCCGTGGTGGAAGTGGAGGCCGCCGGCGCTAGGGTTTGGGAGAGCAGGGGCGGCGGGGTCTTGCTGGAAGCAGAAGCCGGAGGGGTCCATTCCCATGGGGAGGTAGTAGGGGTTCTTCACCATCATCAGCTTGCTGTACTGGTCGCCTGCCTTGTGGAGTATCCTACAGATCACCCATTCCTCCTGCATTTTTATAAGAAAAATACTCAGCAAATCATGCGTAAAAGATTGTTTTCTATGGATTGTGAATTTGTGATCTCCATAGGCAAGATAGAAGATTCAGCAAATCATCAGTCAGTAGTACAGATTCAAAAAAGATTATGTCTCTGGATAATGATCTATAGGCAGGACTGGACAGGCAACAGTGTACCGTGTAGGCGATGACGCATTTGTTTTACATACTGAAGAAATGCAACCAACATGAGCACACTGGATGCTCGTGTTACTAGTTTATTTTAGGAAGATTTATTATTTGTACCATAAAGATTTTGAAGGGAGGCATGTCAGTGTTTCGAGATATGCAAAGTACATCCATGATGCACCCTGAGGGCACAACACAAACACAGCAACGGCAGGATCGCTGGCTGGTGGCTTGGATCCTGTGTGTCAGTGCAAATAGATTTTGAGCAGAGATGGAACTACTCCTGGCCATGCATATGCATGCTGCTGCTGAACTGGTGAAGGCCTGAAGCTGAGCACACAGCTACTGTAGTTGTACTAGCACATTATCATGCTTACACCAGCTAACACCATTGAATGCACAAAAGCATAGAAAGCATACATCTATCAATCTGCATGCACATGTCACCCAAGTCCCCTCCTTAGCTATGTGCATATGCATGCATGCCACATTCATTGCAGCCAGCATAGTATCTCTGCAACTCCTACTTCTTGTCAATGATATCACGGCCTTGTTAATATGCAAAATTTGCACCCCAAATTTGGCGCATTGCAGTGCGTGCGCCACGGTAGCATTTCGTTTGTATGTGTGAAAAATTATCCAAAAATTGATTAATTAGGCTCAAAATGTTCGTCTCGTAGAGTACAACAAAACTGTGTAATTAGTTTTTGATTTCATCTACGTTTAGTACTTCATGCATGCTATGACATTTTGATGTGATGTGAATCTTCTTTTTGCATAGTGAACTTTTGGGGTAGAATTTAAGATCTAAACAAGGCCCACATCTATACTACTGTCACACTGTTCGTTTCAAGTCAATAAAGTCGATCGTAGACACAATCTGAGAATCATATACAGAACTAAAACTGAAAAGATCTGCCCTAGAACCTTAACAAATCCATTCATGGAGTAATAAAAGTGCTGGCCGCAACTTTTCAGTGCCAAAAACTAAAGAAATCTGCCCTGAGAAACATCATATCTAAGCTAATAATCGATCCATGGACTAATGCAGTGGCGCTGCTGCATTATGCTAATGTTGTCGTGTTAATTAGAGCTTGCATGTGCAACAACCAAGATGCTAGCTAGGCATGTAGAAGCACATATATGTATAGTACCTTGCAGGAGCGGCGGGCGGCGGCGAACTCGCCGTCGAGGCGGTACTCGTGGAGGACCCACTTGGTCTTCTCGCCGCGCGGGGCGCGTCCCTTATAGAAGACGAGCGTCTTCTTCATGCCGAGCAGGGCGCCGGTGGCGGCGTTGAGCACCTCGCGGTCCTTGCCGGTGGCCTTCCAGTAGCCGGCGCCGGTGGCGCGGTTGGTGCGCATCCCCGTCGGGTACTTGCGGTCGCGGAGGCTGAAGAAGTACCACTCGCGCTCACCCATGCGCGCCGCGTCGGGGAGCTCCCACGGCTCGCACCGGTTCAGGTCAACCTCGGCGATGTCGACGCCGCAGCAGGCGCCGTTGAACACCTTGGCGGCGAGGTAGAAGGTGACGAGCTCCTCGTCGGTGGGGTGGAACCGGAACCCCGGCGGCAGGCCGTGCTCGCCGGCCGCCGCCATCTCCTCACCGAGCAGGTCCCACAGCGCGTCGCCCATGGCCTGCTGGTGCATAGCCACCGCTGCTGGGATCTGATGGGAGAGCAGCAAGTCTAATAGCTTGTGCTTGGATCAAGAGGTGGGAGATACTCTTGCCCAAGACAAGAATCCTACTACTACTCAAACTCAAGCTAACTTTTACTCGCTCTTCTTCTTCTCTTCTCCACAAGATGAAAGGAGTTCTGAGGCTATGGTGTGGTGTATGGAGGAAGAAGCCAAGGGGGCCTTCTTATAGTGGGGAGCGATAGCACCATATGCCTCCATGACTATGAGCGCTCTCTCTCTCTCTCTCTCTCTCTCTCTGAGATGAAATGGCAAGCAGGATAAAGAATGGTGAGATTAAAAGGATGGACATGGACATGTTTGGCACCTGGCATGAGCCAATGAGGAAACTCGATGGAGCTTAACGGGAAACTGTTGCACGTCGTAACATGCACGTATAGCTACTATGGTCTCCTTTGGTAGACCTCTAAAAACAGCTCTAGGAGCGGTACCAAATGGCCGTGGCGGTGAATCACTTTCAGGGGTTGGTTGTAAGAGGTGAAACTGTTTTACACATGACAGACACAAGTGAAGTGGTGGAGCTAAAAAAATCAGCCCCCTTTGGTAGAGCTCTAAAAATGGCTCCTATAGCTGTTTTTGCTGGAGCTGTACCAAATGACCGTGACGGTAAATCACTTCTGGGGGTTAGTTGTAAGAAGTGAAGCTGTTTTGCACGTGACACACACAAGTGAAGTGGTGGAGCTAAAAAATCAGCTCCTCCAACTTCAATTGTACACTCACGTGGAGCTCGGGGCCTAAACTAAAGACCTAGCTGCTGCTGAAAAGTCTCGGCTACGCCCAGCCTAGAGCCTGCACGCAGCATGTACGTATGCGTGCATACATGAACATATACACACGCTGTCATTGACGCAACGCGACTTTTGGAAACAAAAGAGAAAATAAAGGACGAGGAAAATTAAACGTACACACGTGCAAGCTCATTCATCGCCGTGTAATGCGTACATCTATGCGACTTGAAATCTTGAATGGAGTGCATGCGTCTGAGCCGGCATATGTGCACATATACGTGCATTCGTATAGGTAGATGTGTGTGCAAATACTGAGGATGCAGATGGTGAAATGAGCCTTGCTTGCAGATAACTGACGGAGCAAGCATCATGTACGCCAGATACAGGTTTTTGCCGTGTGTGTACTTCTTTCAAGGTACAATGTACTGCTTGCCGAGGCATGGTCGTCTATATACAGATCAAGTGTTCATTTTTTTTATAAAAAAGTTGGATCAAGTGAATTTTGGATGGAAGATAATCCTGCATGCTCACGTACTTGTGAGTGTCAAACACACTGCTTTAAGATAAACCAAGTATGTGCAGGCCTACTTGCAAGTTTTTCTTTTGAAAAACAGGTTTACTTGCAAATCGCATGCACTACCTTTTTTGTTTGCACCATGAATCTCTCTCTCTCTCTAGGAGTACCAGCACACATGCATGTCTTGGTGCATTTGTCTGGTTGTGCATTTATTTTGGACTACCAGAAGAAGGAATGGCAGGTGCTGCATGCATCGGGGTTTGGGAGGACGATGCAAGCAAGTTTGCACGAGGACGGTAGTAAATTTCTCCTGTTCCCGTACATGGGCTCCGGAATCCCGGCCAGTACTTCTTTTACCAGTTCGATCAACAATACTGCTGCCAAAAATCAAAACTGCATGCTTGGACAGTTGACAGGTACATCAATTATCGACTGATCGTTCCTATTACAATAATCTGTGATCATCTTATAAGGGACTTCTTAGAAGATTATCCAAAAGAAGGTGCAGATTGTAGAGAGGCCACCCTTGGAGCGTGTTCATGGCTCCAACACCAATCAAGGCCGCTGGATCCAAGAACGGAGTACGTAAGTTAATAACAAGAGAGAGCCTATGTCACACCCGGATTTACACAAAACCCGAATGTGGCCATATGTGTGCCCAGGAAGTCCACAGACACATATAGCGAACAAATATGGTAAAAATCAGAGTACAATGCTTTATTCTCATCATAAAGTAGCGATTACATCAGAGTTTTGCATAAATGAAATACATGGACAGCGGAAGACTAATAAACTCTCTCTAAGTGTAGCCGCAATCCCACAGGGACTCTGACTGGGAGAACGCCAACTCAGAAGTACGGCAAATCCTCTGGAAACTCCACAGCATAACTGCTGCTGAATCCTCTGCTGCAGAACTGCTGCCAAGTGATCTGAGTACCGGCCGGGCGTGAGGACTGGTATGAATCCCACCAGTCCAACGCCGGCCCCTGAAGCTGCCCTCCGGCGTACAGTACCTTCTCTCTGTCATCGCACTGGGCGATGTCCAACTGTCTCTCCACTGCCTTGAGCCAGTCATCTGCCTCAAGGGGGTCGCTGGCCTTGCTGAAGGTCGGCGGGCGTCCCTTCAGAAATTCGCCCCTCTTGTCTCTGGGCGGTGCAGCTGCCTGGGGGTGATGTTGGTTCTGCTGGATCAGCCTCATAGTCTCGGCCATCTGCTGCATCATCTGTACTTGAGCATACATCAGCTGCTCAATGGTGGGGATCTGATGGTTCGGATTCAGGTTCGGGGGCGGATTCTGGTGCGGAGGCTGTCCGCCCGCATTGCCCCCGGGGTGAGCCATCTATAATCACAAAGGTCAGATGTCAGATGATTAGTACGAGAAAATATATATATACCCCTGCTATCTAAACAATAAAGTCCTTAAGCCTTATTCCAACATCTAGATGGTTGCAGACAGGTGTCTACGCCCTTCACAATCATTACAAAGAACCAAATCAAACATATGCATAATAACAATAAGTACAAGCAGGTAAAGGCATAAACTCACACAAGACTCGACCGTTAGATTTTTTTAAAAATTTTAAAACATGGGGGTCTCCTAGTAATTTGTCAACGTACTATCTAGGCTGCGTTCCTACAGTCAGCACGGCTCTGATACCAATCTGTCACACCCGGATTTACACAAAACCCGAATGTGGCCATATGTGTGCCCAGGAAGTCCACAGACACATATAGCGAACAAATATGGTAAAAATCAGAGTACAATGCTTTATTCTCATCATAAAGTAGCGATTACATCAGAGTTTTGCATAAATGAAATACATGGACAGCGGAAGACTAATAAACTCTCTCTAAGTGTAGCCGCAATCCCACAGGGACTCTGACTGGGAGAACGCCAACTCAGAATTACGGCAAATCATCTGGAAACTCCACAACATAATCAGCCTGACTCCAATCTGTTACCCGTCCGGGATTTTGCCCAAAAATAGTAATAACAGCAAGTGTAAGTAATGGAAATTACTTAGCAAGTATAGCACGGGTTATGAAGGCTCAAAAAGGCTGGACACTGGCTTAACTGCATTGGCACTTTTAGTTGGTTCGTTTTATCATTGTCCAAGTTACTACATGTGAATAAATACCCGGTTGCAACCCAATTAATAAAGTGTAAGTAACATTAAGCATAAATAAATACCATATTCTAATAAAAAAGGATCCAGGCCGCTCGTGACCCTGAGCAAGGCTATCATGATAGATCGTACACTCTGCAGAGGTTTCGCCCTTTACCCACCAGTCGCGTAAAAGTTCAAAAGGAACTTTGCACCCAACCACGCACATCAACACTTCCGAGGTGTGACTACATAGGGACGCTACGAGGCTTTCACAAGACACCCTAACAAGATAGTAGCCGCTGCAATAATACAAGGTGGTGAGTCCTTAGGCACCGAGATCGACGTACGCCCACGGAGTCACACCATGAGGGGGTCGATGGCGTCCAGAGCGCGGGTATCCACCCCAACAATGCGCAACGCGTGGAGTTCTCAATCGCTGAGACTCCCAACACGGGACTGGGTCTAACGAGACCTAGCCGACGGGGCTACCGTCCTCGGTGGAATCGGGAAAACACCCCGTGCCTTGCCTCCCACAACGCCGCTGGCCCCTCGGTAACCACTATCAAGCTAGAGCCGTACAAGCTACTTGACCAAGACCAGAGCTATTATAGTTCCGGCGGTGGCGACAGGCTCCTGGGTTGCCGCTTTAAGAACCGGTCCTTAGTGGGGGACACTAGAGCAAAGCACACAGCACATGCTCTAGCCCCCTATTCCATGTTACTAAAAAAACAAGTTTTAATCATTAGAGTTGAAGTGGACCATTAAGTCAATATTAACGATTAAGTAAAGGTGACAGTAGTTGCGCCTAGCAAAATGCTACCCATATGCAGAAACCCATAGGAATACAAGGACATGGAAATAAATGCTAGGTACAACCTTAATGGTAAACAGTATTAGACACATGCGTATGTAATGAACAGTGTATTAAAAGAGTGAGTAGGTAGCAAGGATTGTCTGTGCTATAACTTGCCTTCCTCGGAGTACGGCTGCTGCTGCGAATCCTGCTCCGGCACGTCCTCAACGTACTCGAAGTCCAAAGCTACGGGCTCACCGACTGGACACGAACGTCACGCACGCATCCAAAACAATCATTACATGCAAACAAAGTAATTCTATTAGAACAGTACACCAAACAGGGAAAGCAGTACAAAAACAGGAGCTAAAAATAATCTACGCTTCGCTACGAACACATGAGCGCGAAAATCACGCAAATCGGAGCTAAAACGTGAAAGTTATAGCGTTTCTAAGGTTCGGGGGCTTGCTGGCAAAGTTTTAAAATTTCCAGGGGCTAAAACGAATAAAACAGGACCTAACTGTAATTATTTTCGAATTAAAAAGGACCGCGGGTTAATTCGGGGAAAACAGAGGGGCTCTTTAGCAAAATTACCGGCGCTGACCGGTATCCCCAGGTTTGACTTGGGCGAGGGACTAATCTGAGCCGTTGGATCAGGATCTAGTGGCTCGGGTGAGTTGGGGGAGTTTGGGACAGGGGCACGGCGGCGGCGCTCGGGTTGGCGGCGGAGGCTCGCCGGAGCGTGGCCGGAATCACGCTAGAGAGCACGGTTTGGGACGGGATCGGGTCCTACGGCTTCCTCGGGAAACGGCGAGTGCAACCAGGGGGTTCTAGTGGTGGATTGTGCAACCGAGGTGGCGGACTGCGGTGAGAGGCGGAGGCGGAGCTCCGTTGAGCTCGGTGGTGGCTCAGCGTGCGCGAATTGAAGGGGGAAACGGGGTGGGGGACTCGTTACCTCCTAGCAAAACTCCTGGAGGGGTGCTCGAAGGCCAGCGAGGAGCGGCGGTGGAGATCGGCGGCGAGCGGCGGTCGGCGGTGTCGGGGTCGCGTCGGTGATGGAGCTGCGCAGCACGAGGGCGAGCTTGGAGTGGCTCGGCGTGCTCCTGGCAGCGCGTCGGTGCTGTTCCGTGAGTCGGCCGGGGCAGCGGGGCACCGGAGCGGCGGAGCGACGTCGGCCGGCGGGCGAGCTCGGAGAGGACGGCGGCGAGACGCAGGGCGCTCGGGTGGGACGAAATTGGAAGCTCGGGCGCGGACCGGTGAGGGTGTTGGGGTCGGGCGGCTCGGATTAAATCGCCCCGAGGAAGATCCTAGCGTGCGGGCCGCGAATTTGAGGCGGAGGCGGTGCTGTCCTCGCTTTCCTTCGGCGGGGGAACTTTCCTTGGAGGGGAGCGCCAAAGAAGGGAAGGGCGGGGCCAGGGACCTTCGGGGAAACTTCGGGGCGAATCTTGAGCGCGGAGATTTGGGGCGGGGCAGGCCGGAGCTGGCGCGCGGGAATCACGCCGGAGCGACCGGCGCTCGGGCGGGAGGAGGAAGAGGGGTCTGGCAGTTGGGACCCGGGTGGCAGTGGCTGGAGGGAGTGAGGGGGACACTGACGAGTGGGGTCGGCTCGACAGTGGGAGAGAGGGGGGCGGAGGAGGCGTGGCTGGCGGGCCAAGTTGGGCCGCGGGGAAGGGAAAGGGGAGAGGGGAGGAGGAGTGGGCCGGCTGGCCGTGCTGGGCCGAGGAAAGAGAATAGAGAGGGGGCTGGGCCGGACCGGGAGAAAAGAAGAGGGGGCAAAAGCGAACCGGGAAAGAGTTCAGGGAGCAAAAACGAACTATGGGCCTAGCAACTTTTCTAGAGCTCCAAACAAAGTGATTCAAATTTGAATTTAAATATATTTAAATTCTTGTTTGAATCACAAGCAATATAAAAATAAATGCAGCAGCATGAATGCAACAATAAATATTTCTATCTCTTATATTTGATTTTAAATTTTTAGAAAATTATTATTTAGCCTTTATAAAATAGGTGAAAGCATTAAATAATTAATTAAATGCCAAAATTTTTAAATTGAGCATTTTTGGGTGTTACAAACCTACCCCTCTTAAGATGAATCTCGTCCTCGAGATTCGGATGTAGAAGCGAAGAGCTGTGGGTACTCGGACTTGAGGTCTTCTTCCCGCTCCCAAGTCGCTTCATCTGCTGAATGCCGGCTCCACTGCACCCTGCACATCCGAATGGTCTTGTTCCTCAGCACTCTCTCTGACACCTCCAGGATCCTGATCGGATACTCCTCATATGTGAGGTCCTCCTGAACATTCAACTCCTCTATCGGGATCTGCTCTTCTGGCACCCGCAAACACTTCTTCATCTGGGACACATGGAACACATCGTGTACTCCGGCTAATCTCTCAGGTAGATCTAGCCGATATGCCACTTCGCCCATCCGTTCCTGTATCCTGAATGGTCCGATGTAACGAGGCGTCAACTTGCCTTTGACATTGAACCGCTTTACACCTCTCATGGGTGACACCTTCAGGTACACAAAATCATCAACTCTGAAGCTGAGGTCCCTCCGTCTGACATCGGCATAACTCTTCTGTCTGGACTGGGCCACCTTCAGGTTCTCTCTGATCACCTGCACCTGCCGCTCTGCATCTCTGAGTATCTCCGGACCAAAGACCTGACTCTCTCCAGTCTGATTCCAGAACAATGGGGTCCGGCACTTCCTGCCATACAATGCCTCGAACGGTGCCATCTGCAAACTCTTCTGATAGCTGTTATTGTAGGAGAACTCTACATACGGCAAACTCTTATCCCAGCTGACACCATACTGCAATGCACAAGCTCTCAACATATCCTCTAGTATCTGATTGGTCCGCTCTGTCTGACCATCTGTCTGCGGGTGATAAGCTGAGCTGAAGTGCAGCTTCGTGTCCATGGACTCATGTAACTTCCGCCAGAAGTGTGAGGTGAACTGAGTACCACGATCTGACACAATCTTCTTCGGCACCCCGTGTAAGCACACAATCCGCTCCATGTACAACTCTGCTAGCCTGGCGCCTGTGTAGGTGGTCTTCACTGGCAGAAAGTGGGCCACCTTGGTCAGACGATCAACAATCACCCAAATGGAGTCGAATCCTCTCTGTGTGCGGGGCAATCCAGTGATGAAGTCCATGCCAACTTCTTCCCATTTCCACTCCGGGATCTTCAACGGCTGTAGCAATCCAGCTGGCCTCTGATGTTCTGCCTTGACTCGCTGACATGTGTCGCACAATGCCACGTGAGTCGCCACATCACGCTTCAGTCCGTACCACCAGAATCTCTCCCTGATGTCCTGGTACATCTTAGTGCTGCCTGGGTGGATCGAATAAGCTGAGTCATGTGCCTCTCTCAGAATCATCTCTCTGATCTGCGTTATGTCTGGCACACATATCCTCTTTCCATGCCATAGAGTTCCCTGATCATCAACTCGGAATCCAGGGGCCTTTACCAGTGCAACATTTCCCACAATCTCTCGGATCTTCTCATCCTGCAGCTGACCTCTCCGGATCTCCTGCTCGAGTGTGGGCTTCACTGCCATCTCTGTGATGCTGGTGACGAATCCCAGACTCATCTTCTCAAACTCTCGGCTGAGTTCTTCCGACAAACAGTGACCAGTGATCCTGTTCACATAACTCCTCCTGCTCAGAGCATCTGCCACCAAGTTGGCCTACCCTGGGTGGTAGTGGATCTCCAGATCATAATCCTTGATCAGCTCTAACCACCTGCGTTGTCTCATGTTCAGATCTGACTGAGTGAAGACATACTTGAGGCTCTTATGATCAGTGTAGATGTCACATCTGTGCCCAATCAAGTAATGCCTCCAGATCTTTAGAGCATGAACCACAGCTGCCAACTCCAAGTCATGTGTCGGATAGTTCTGCTCATGCTTCCTCAGCTGCCTAGACGCATAAGACACGACTCTGCCCTCCTGCATAAGGACGCAACCCAGTCCTAGACGGGATGCATCACAGTAGATGGAGAAACTCTTAGCCAAATCTGGCAATACCAGCACTGGGGCTGTAGTCAACCTCTTCTTCAACTCTTCGAAGCTGACCTGACAAGCCTCTGTCCACACAAACGGGGCATTCTTCTCTAGCAAAGCAGTCAGCGGCTTAGCAATCCTGGAGAATCCTTCAATGAACCGTCTGTAATACCCGGCCATCCCAAGGAAACTCCTGATCTCGCTCACATCCCGTGGTGGATTCCAGCTCAACACATCGCTGACTTTCTTCGGATCAACTGCTACTCCTCCATTGGACAACACGTGTCCCAGAAATGCTACTTCCTTCAGCCAGAACTCACACTTGCTCAGCTTGGCATACAACTGATGCTCCCGGAGTCTCTGCAGCACCAATCTCAGATGTTCTTCATGTTCCTCCTCAGTCTTGGAGAAGATCAGAATGTCATCAATGAATACCACCACGAACTTGTCCAGATAATCCATGAACACGCTGTTCATCAAGTACATGAAGTATGCAGGAGCGTTGGTCAATGCAAAAGACATGACCAAGAACTCATACAACCCGTACCGAGTAGTGAAAGCGGTCTTAGGAATATCCGACTGCCGGATCCTCATCTGATAATAACCCGATCGAAGATCTATCTTGGAGAACACACAAGCTCCTCTCAGCTGATCGAACATATCATCAATCCTTGGCAGCGGGTACTTGTTCTTGATGGTCACTTCGTTGAGGGCTCGATAGTCCACACACAACCTCTGTGTACCGTCCTTCTTGTCGACGAACAATACCGGTGCTCCCCACGGCGAAGAACTTGGACGAATGTACCCCTTGGCCAATAATTCGTCCAACTCCTGCTTGAGCTTCTCCAGCTCCTTCGCTCCCATCCTATACGGCCTCTTGGCTATAGGTGCAGTGCCAGGTTTTAGTTCAATAACGAATTCAACATCTCGTTCTGGAGGCATACCTGGCAACTCGTCAGGGAACACATCCGGGAACTGGCTCACCACCCTGATATCTTCAGTGGTCGTCCCTTCAGCTTGATTGGCTTGGCCTTGCTCTGAGGAACTGGCTGCCTGGTACTCCACCTTGTCACCGGACTCTGCTGTCAGCTGAATGGTCCTCGTAGCACACCGGATCACTGCATCATATCTGGTCATCCAGCTCATACCCAGGATCATATCAAATCCAAGGGTCTCCAAGACTATCGGGCGTGCCTCGAAATCTACCCCCCTTATGGTGAGGGTGATACTGGGGCAACGTAGAGTGGCGCGCTGCTCTCCCCCTGGTGAGCTTACTAGCATAGCACTCCTCATGGGCAGCAATGACACTAGGTTCTTTTTTACAAAAGCAGCGGATATGAAAGCATGCGAAGCTCCAGAATTAAATAAAACAGTGGCGGGGGTCAAATTGATGAGGAACGTACCCACGACAACATCAGTGGTTGTCTCTGCTGTCTCTGCACCGGTGTGGTTGAGCTTGCCCCGAACAGGAGCCTGCGGAGCGCGACCTCCCTGCTGCTGACCCTGCGGCTGCCCAACTCTCTGAGCGCTGCCCTGCTGGTTCTGTCCGGCGGTGTTCTGGATCTTCTTGGGGCAGACATTGGCGAAGTGTCCCTGCTCGCCACAGTGATAGCACACCCTCGGACCCACCGGTGTCGTGTTGACTGGACTGATGCGCTGAACTGGACTGGGCTGCATCTGGCTGCGCTGAGCTGGACCCATCTGTGGCTGACCCTAAGGACGCTGCTGCTGTGGCGCCCGAGGAAACTGAGGGCGCTGCTGCTGGTACTGGCCACGACTGAGCATGCCGGACTGGCCCTGGAAGCGCTGCTGGCCTCCCACCTGCTGACTCTGTGGAGGTGCGAAGCGTGGACGACTGTTGCTGCCCACCTGCTGTCCCTGGAGCTTCCTCTTCTTGTCCTCCATCTCACGGCGCTTGTGCTCCAACATCAGAGCGCCGTCCACCAGCTCGTGAAAGGTCGGGAACTTGGTGCACATGAGCTGATACTGTAGAGCATCCTGCAGACCGTCACGGAACCTGGCCTGCTTCTTCTGGTCAGTGGCCACGTCTTCTGGAGCATAACGGGCCAACGAGACGAACTTGTCACGATACGCCGTGACACTCATCCCTTCCTGCTTCAGTGCCAGGAACTCCTTCTTCTTCAGAACCATCAAGGCCTCCGGCACGTGGTGTGCACGAAAGCTGCTGCAGAACTGCTGCCAAGTGATCTGAGTACCGGCCGGGCGTGAGGACTGGTATGAATCCCACCAGTCCAACGCCGGCCCCTGAAGCTGCCCTCCGGCGTACAGTACCTTCTCTCTGTCATCGCAGTGGGCGATGTCCAACTGTCTCTCCACTGCCTTGAGCCAGTCATCTGCCTCAAGGGGGTCGCTGGCCTTGCTGAAGGTCGGCGGGCGTCCCTTCAGAAATTCGCCCCTCTTGTCTCTGGGCGGTGCAGCTGCCTGGGGGTGATGTTGGTTCTGCTGGATCAGCCTCATAGTCTCGGCCATCTGCTGCATCATCTGTACTTGAGCATACATCAGCTGCTCAATGGTGGGGATCTGATGGTTCGGATTCAGGTTCGGGGGCGGATTCTGGTGCGGAGGCTGTCCGCCCGCATTGCCCCCGGGGTGAGCCATCTATAATCACAAAGGTCAGATGTCAGATGATTAGTACGAGAAAATATATATATACCCCTGCTATCTAAACAATAAAGTCCTTAAGCCTTATTCCAACATCTAGATGGTTGCAGACAGGTGTCTACGCCCTTCACAATCATTACAAAGAACCAAATCAAACATATGCATAATAACAATAAGTACAAGCAGGTAAAGGCATAAACTCACACAAGACTCGACCGTTAGATTTTTTTAAAAATTTTAAAACATGGGGGTCTCCTAGTAATTTGTCAACGTACTATCTAGGCTGCGTTCCTACAGTCAGCACGGCTCTGATACCAATCTGTCACACCCGGATTTACACAAAACCCGAATGTGGCCATATGTGTGCCCAGGAAGTCCACAGACACATATAGCGAACAAATATGGTAAAAATCAGAGTACAATGCTTTATTCTCATCATAAAGTAGCGATTACATCAGAGTTTTGCATAAATGAAATACATGGACAGCGGAAGACTAATAAACTCTCTCTAAGTGTAGCCGCAATCCCACAGGGACTCTGACTGGGAGAACGCCAACTCAGAATTACGGCAAATCATCTGGAAACTCCACAACATAATCAGCCTGACTCCAATCTGTTACCCGTCCGGGATTTTGCCCAAAAATAGTAATAACAGCAAGTGTAAGTAATGGAAATTACTTAGCAAGTATAGCACGGGTTATGAAGGCTCAAAAAGGCTGGACACTGGCTTAACTGCATTGGCACTTTTAGTTGGTTCGTTTTATCATTGTCCAAGTTACTACATGTGAATAAATACCCGGTTGCAACCCAATTAATAAAGTGTAAGTAACATTAAGCATAAATAAATACCATATTCTAATAAAAAAGGATCCAGGCCGCTCGTGACCCTGAGCAAGGCTATCATGATAGATCGTACACTCTGCAGAGGTTTCGCCCTTTACCCACCAGTCGCGTAAAAGTTCAAAAGGAACTTTGCACCCAACCACGCACATCAACACTTCCGAGGTGTGACTACATAGGGACGCTACGAGGCTTTCACAAGACACCCTAACAAGATAGTAGCCGCTGCAGTAATACAAGGTGGTGAGTCCTTAGGCACCGAGATCGACGTACGCCCACGGAGTCACACCATGAGGGGGTCGATGGCGTCCAGAGCGCGGGTATCCACCCCAACAATGCGCAACGCGCGGAGTTCTCAATCGCTGAGACTCCCAACACGGGACTGGGTCTAACGAGACCTAGCCGACGGGGCTACCGTCCTCGGTGGAATCGGGAAAACACCCCGTGCCTTGCCTCCCACAACGCCGCTGGCCCCTCGGTAACCACTATCAAGCTAGAGCCGTACAAGCTACTTGACCAAGACCAGAGCCATTATAGTTCCGGCGGTGGCGACAGGCTCCTGGGTTGCCGCTTTAAGAACCGGTCCTTAGTGGGGGACACTAGAGCAAAGCACACAGCACATGCTCTAGCCCCCTATTCCATGTTACTAAAAAAAACAAGTTTTAATCATTAGAGTTGAAGTGGACCATTAAGTCAATATTAACGATTAAGTAAAGGTGACAGTAGTTGCGCCTAGCAAAATGCTACCCATATGCAGAAACCCATAGGAATACAAGGACAGGGAAATAAATGCTAGGTACAACCTTAATGGTAAACAGTATTAGACACATGCGTATGTAATGAACAGTGTATTAAAAGAGTGAGTAGGTAGCAAGGATTGTCCGTGCTATAACTTGCCTTCCTCGGAGTACGGCTGCTGCTGCGAATCCTGCTCCGGCACGTCCTCAACGTACTCGAAGTCCAAAGCTACGGGCTCACCGACTGGACACGAACGTCACGCACGCATCCAAAACAATCATTACATGCAAACAAAGTAATTCTATTAGAACAGTACACCAAACAGGGAAAGCAGTACAAAAACAGGAGCTAAAAATAATCTACGCTTCGCTACGAACACATGAGCGCGAAAATCACGCAAATCGGAGCTAAAACGTGAAAGTTATAGCGTTTCTAAGGTTCGGGGGCTTGCTGGCAAAGTTTTAAAATTTCCAGGGGCTAAAACGAATAAAACAGGACCTAACTGTAATTATTTTCGAATTAAAAAGGACCGCGGGTTAATTCGGGGAAAACAGAGGGGCTCTTTAGCAAAATTACCGGCGCTGACCGGTATCCCCAGGTTTGACTTGGGCGAGGGACTAATCTGAGCCGTTGGATCAGGATCTAGTGGCTCGGGTGAGTTGGGGGAGTTTGGGACAGGGGCACGGCGGCGCCGCTCGGGTTGGCGGCGGAGGCTCGCCGGAGCGTGGCCGGAATCGCGCTAGAGAGCACGGTTTGGGACGGGATCGGGTCCTACGGCTTCCTCGGGAAACGGCGAGTGCAACCAGGGGGTTCTAGTGGTGGATTGTGCAACCGAGGTGGCGGACGGCGGTGAGAGGCAGAGGCGGAGCTCCGTTGAGCTCGGTGGTGGCTCAGCGTGCGCGAATTGAAGGGGGAAAGGGGGTGGGGGACTCGTTACCTCCTAGCAAAACTCCTGGAGGGGTGCTCGAAGGCCAGTGAGGAGCAGCGGTGGAGATCGGCGGCGAGCGGCGGTCGGCGGTGTCGGGGTCGCGTCGGTGATGGAGCTGCGCAGCACGAGGGCGAGCTTGGAGTGGCTCGGCGTGCTCCTGGCAGCGCGTCGGTGCTGTTCCGTGAGTCGGCCGGGGCAGCGGGGCACCGGAGCGGCGGAGCGACGTCGGCCGGCGGGCGAGCTCGGAGAGGACGGCGGCGAGACGCAGGGCGCTCGGGTGGGACGAAATTGGAAGCTCGGGCGCGGACCGGTGAGGGTGTTGGGGTCGGGCGGCTCGGATTAAATCGCCCCGAGGAAGATCCTAGCGTGCGGGCCGCGAATTTGAGGCGGAGGCGGCGCTGTCCTCGCTTTCCTTCGGCGGGGGAACTTTCCTCGGAGGGGAGCGCCAAAGAAGGGAAGGGCGGGGCCAGGGACCTTCGGGGAAACTTCGGGGCGAATCTTGAGCGCGGAGATTTGGGGCGGGGCAGGCCGGAGCTGGCGCGCGGGAATCACGCCGGAGCGACCGGCGCTCGGGCGGGAGGAGGAAGAGGGGTCTGGCAGTTGGGACCCGGGTGGCAGTGGCTGGAGGGAGTGAGGGGGACACTGACGAGTGGGGTCGGCTCGACAGTGGGAGAGAGGGGGGCGGAGGAGGCGTGGCTGGCGGGCCAAGTTGGGCCGCGGGGAAGGGAAAGGGGAGAGGGGAGGAGGAGTGGGCCGGCTGGCCGTGCTGGGCCGAGGAAAGAGAATAGAGAGGGGGCTGGGCCGGACCGGGAGAAAAGAAGAGGGGGCAAAAGCGAACCGGGAAAGAGTTCAGGGAGCAAAAACGAACTATGGGCCTAACAACTTTTCTAGAGCTCCAAACAAAGTGATTCAAATTTAAATTTAAATATATTTAAATTCTTGTTTGAATCACAAGCAATACAAAAATAAATGCAGCAGCATGAATGCAACAATAAATGTTTCTATCTCTTATATTTGATTTTAAATTTTTAGAAAATTATTATTTAGCCTTTATAAAATAGGTGAAAGCATTAAATAATTAATTAAATGCCAAAATTTTTAAATTGAGCATTTTTGGGTGTTACAGCCTAAAACTAACTATGGTTGAACTTATCCATCAGGGTTTGAGTCATCGACTCAGCACTGTTGTCGTATTTTTTTGGATTGATTTTAAAATTTAATCAACGCTCCATCAGGTAGTTTGCATGTGCCTACAGTTACTTCATCAATAATTGTGTCAATTGTGCTCATCGAGATAGTAGGGGTGAGTATGTGTGCGTTGTGATTTGTTAAACCTGGATGGTTAGGGTGCACAACAATACGTTCCACCCTAACCAGTTGAGCTTCCTCCTCTTCTCTAGCAATCCTAGCATATGGGGGCTTAAGCCCCTCTTCTTCCTCCTCCTCCTCTCTCTCTCATTAGATTGATTATGGCTTCCAAGATCATAATGATAGTTTGTCGGTGTTAGGTAGAACACGCTGAGCATGAACTACGGTGTTGAGATGAAGACCAATGTAATAAAGAGATTTTGCCTCATAGGAGGTAAGAGAAATACATAGCACTAGTCACTTTATCTTTTTTATAGGAAAAATAACTGACTAGCAGAATATCTAAAATTAGATCATTCTGTTAACTTTCTCAGGATTCACGGGAGATTGAAACTAAACCGAAGCAAACATGGTTGATGACTTGATGCTCCGTGCTAACTGACACGTTCATCGCTTGTTACTTTCAATTATTGCATGAGCCCACATATATGTATATATTTGTGCCCATAAATAAAAGCCCAACTTGAAGCACATTATGGTGCATCAAGTTAAAGCTGCCAACTTAATCACTGAATCATGTACCTGCGCTATGCCATGGTGCAATTGTCATGCACACGTTACATCTTCGAAATAAAATGAAATACATAACTAGTCACGTTATCTTTTTATCAAATACATAAAGGTCACATGCATGACATCAGTTACATGTCACTTTAGAATTTTAGAAAGTTAAGTTACGTTATTTTCTCTTTCAAGAAAAAGTGACCTTGTTTCTATTATGCGGCCAAGCTAATTAAACTTCAGGGACGACATAAGGTATGTTAAATCACTTCTCACTCACCTACTCCCTCTGTCCCTAAATGTAGGACGTTTTCGCTTTCCGAGAAACATCTTTGACCGAATATATAAAAATATATATTAATATTTATAGTACATAATAAATATCATTAGATAGATATTTGAATCTAGTTTTTTAATAAATTTATTTGGAGATTAAAATGTTGAACGTATTTTCTACAAATTGAAGTAAAGTCATGGCACGAAAACCAACGGCGACAGTTATTTAGGGACGGAGGGAGTACACGCTAGATGATTAGATCACACTAGGTTAGGTAGACTTTTTCCTTACTTCTAGGAGTCATTTCAGAATATTCTATAATTTTGAAAATAAAAATATAAAAACAAATATAATAATTTTATATTCATCTATTACCTTCTAGGAGGTAACTAATATAACAGCCATATCGACGATTCACAGTCATTTCAGAATATTCTAGCAATTGCCATTAAAGGAACAAGTACAACCCACTGGAGAAAGATTGGATCGGCGAAGCAAACGATGCAAATTACTTCAAAGATATTTTACAAGTTAAAGATATCCCATTTGTGTTCTTTTGTACAAAATACAACAGCCGTTATTTAGTTATACAAGTGTAAAAAACTACAAAGCATCTAAATATAGCATCTAATTGAGCTATGTCAATGTTTATGTTCTGATTAGGCAAGCTGAGGATCATGAGACGCATGCCCGGTTTCGCATGGGAGGTACACTCACAGCACAAGGGAAACTAGGGGGAGGCACTGCAACCCTGGCGCCCGTGCGCCAGTCCGCAAAAGTTTGGCGTCCCCGAGGAAGAAGACGACGACGACCTGAGAGGCTGAGGCGAGGAGTAAAGGTTGGAAGAAGCAGAGGGGAAAAGAAAGGTGTGGCAGAGGCCCGACGTGATTCAATTCTTTGGCCTCATTCAGGGTCAGGGCCTCTGCCTCTGCCCTTGCCCCGGCCGGCCGGCCGGCTGCTAGCGGCCCGGCCGGCGCTAATTCCGAGAAGGTTAACGTCGGACAATGCTGCGTGCGTGCGCGAGTGGTAAAGATATTTTAAGGGCTAGCTAAGCTAAGCTAGGTGAAAAAATAAACAAGTGACCTATGCTACAGTGGTAGAGGGCAATAATTTGCTAATCGTGTCCCAATCATTGGCGCATCGCCGGTGCGATTGCAAACTCGTGGTAGGGGTGAAGCTTTTCGATCAGCGTAGGGTAGTAAAGAATTCAGTCTCAGGCTCTCAGTTTCAGAAGGCGTCGGTTGAGAGACGACGCAAGAATCTAGAACAGGCACTTCAATTCAATTAAACATCGCTGCACTCGAAATGGATTCACCCACTCACCCTCCCTCGGCCACTGCGTGTGATGTACGTATACTACTCTGATTTCCCCTAGCACCGAGTATATATAGCACACTGATTAGAAGCCCACCATGTCATTAAGCTCTCGATCTTATGATAAAAGTACATGCAAGGCGTTGAAACAAAAACTCTAGCAAGACAGTAGCAGCGCACAGTGCGGGAAGAAACCCATGGGGGCACAACACACGGGTGGGGTGGAGCATGCAAGAGAGAAAGAAAGCGCAGGCGACGTACTGCAGGAGGAGAGCGAGGGCGCGCGGGCGGCAGAGCGTGTGCAGTGCAAATCAGGCGCGCACTGTTCCCCTCTGGCCCGCCGGAGCGGGACGACGCGGTCGAGGAGTTCAGGTTCAGCCGTTCAGGAGAAGGAAAGCCGCGCGCGCCAGGGCGACGGAGCACGGCAAGGCAAGCAGGGGCGCAGGGCGAGCGAGCAGTTTGTTGGGCGCAGCTGCGCAGGGCAGCCTTTAATTATCTCGCCGCGCCGCGGCGTCGATCGCAGGCGCAGGCGCAGGCGCGCCAAGCTGCCACGCCCCTGCCCCTGCCATGGCCTGCCGCCGCGCCTAGCTACTTACTAGCTGCCCCTGCGAGGGAGAGGAGAGGAGAGGAGATGAGAGAGGGGTTTGCAGGTGCGGCAGGCGGGGAGGCCGGCATGGCCACGTGCGAGAGCGGCGGGCGGAGGTGACGAGTCGGGGGTGCGGGGACGCTCGTGCGCGGGCACACGCGATCGTCCAATCCACACTGCCCCCCGCCACTGCTGCCGCCCCAGCACGCACGCAGCTTTCCTGCCATGCGCGCTCCGGCTCCGCTGCTGCCGCGGCGTGCCCCGGCCTCCTCTCTCCCCGTCTCTCCTGCCTGATCGTCTCCCATCCCACACATGCCCTGCCCGGCGCCCCCCTCCTCCCTGTGTTTTTCTGCATCCACACACACTCTTCTCCCGGCCCCCCAACAAGTCTCGCAGTCGCCGCCTGGGGCTAGAGCCTAGATCGAGCGAGGGCGCAGCAGGCGGCGGGCCGGGCTAGCTGGACGGCAAGCAAAATCTTGTACTGCTAGTTACCCCGTCACAGTGCCCGTGGTACCAGGCGTTCGCCTTGCTAACCCGGCCTGTCGCGTGTGCCGCGGCTCTGTGTCCGTGCATGGAGCACACTGCTCGCTGCTGGAGTGCTGGCTGGGTTGCTGGCCCCGGCCGCCGCCCAAACGCAGCAGCGCAGCCTGGAGGCCCTGAACACCGGCCACAACCACAAGTGGCGTGACACTGTCCGATCCTCTCTGCAAGGAAGGTCGCATGACACTGTCCGAGCTCTGTGTACTTACTAAGCCAGATTCAATTTACCATCTGATGAATGATGGTGATCCTTCTCATAGACAGTACGGGATTATTGCAAGAAATCCACGGCAGGTTCACAGACAGAAGCAAGGGACACGGAGGGGATGTGGATGCACGCGGCGTCTGCGTGCGCGGCGCAGGCCCTGTCACGTTGGCATTCAAAGGCTTGGAAGCTTTTGGAGACGTTCCGATCCGGAGGGAGAGGGAGCGCGGCCGGCGAGGCCTGGCAGTCCGTGTCTGGCTGTTCAGGTGGATGGATTGCTTGGGAGCTGCAGGAAGGCAAGGGAGACCTGCCCGCCTTGCAGGGATGCTGCAGCTGCCTGCTAGGCGTGTCAGGAACTGGAAGTTTCTGCTCACATGCATGCGCCCCTTAAAACATGCACTCAGTGTAAAGTCCATGCTCCGTCATTAAGAAACAGAGAATGAAGTGGCCGGCTATACGGCTTAGAGGTAGGATTTGGGCTGGGTCGGCCCTCGCGTGCTGCGCACCGCTTTATGTCTAGACGTTTAGGCACGCTAGACGTGTCAAGCTTTTGGCTAAGCTCAAGCACGGCCCATGCAGGATGGTAGTGCCATGTCGGTTCAAGCACGGCCTTCAAAATACACGTGTTTGTATTCTCCTTCATATGAGAATTTTTAGAACTAATAGATTAAATAAATCTTACTATTAAATATTTAGATATTGTTGGTGATCATTAGGATTAACATATGATCATATAAGATGCTGCTAATTTTCTCATCTTTCTCATTTATGAATAATCGCTTATCTGATTTCATATATTGAAAGTAGATTTTTATGATTTACTTATATAGTAAAAGTTATTTGAGGCTTATGGAAGTGCAAAATAAAAAAATTATATGGATGACAATGCTCGGTTCCTAGAATTTCTTAGAACCGATCGGTTCCTATTTTCTCATAACCGAATTTCATAAAAAATTGAGGAACCGAACTGAAACCGAACCGAAAACCAAATGCCCACCCTGACGTGCCGCCCATCGTGGCGAGATCCTAGGCATACCACGGCCCTCGCGTTCATGCCGTGTCGACAACGGCCCAAAATTTATCGTGTCATGCCGTTTTTTGGGCCATGCAAAAACATCATGTTTCGGGTGGCCCATAAATAGCACCATCCAAATCCCCACCTCTACTCATGCTAGTTAAAGAGTGTGGAGAGATATTGTTACTTGTATTAATCTTAGTTCCATATTACAATCCATTTTAAGTTTTGAGCTAGTTGCAATCAACATTAACAGGCTCATGACAAAAAGACTATAGCTCTAGCTAAAGTGGAGAAGCAGCTTTTCAAGCTCTTGTTTGTCTTTAGCATTCAGAGGATAGCAATTTTGTGCTGATCATTAGTCCACATTCGTGATAAATTAAGGTCACAAGAAAAACTTGATACTTCTATGTGTGTTCTATGAATATAAAACGTGTTCAAAACATAAATATTTTGTAAAACACATATGTTTCGCAAATGCACTTTACTAATAAAAGAAAATAAAAATATAAGAAAGAAAATTAATAAAAATAAAACATAATAAAGAAAAAAAAATAAGATATCGGAATAATAAAAACAAACATGTACCATGGCTCGTCCTATAGCGGGCACTTGATCACAACGCTAAATCTCCTCCATGCGATATATGCTTCTTTCTTGTGGGAGGGGACAAAGGCAAGCTTGAAATTGGGATTGCTACTTTATACCATGAGATATGCCTATAATACGCTTACATATATGGTTGTCCTGTGGGAGGTAAAAAGATCAAGGGCGCTATTGCCTTTTGTAATGTAGAAGGTTGGTTTCCTCATATAGAGAATTTTCATAATATGTTAAAAGTTAGATTGTAGAATCTGTACCTAAAACTAGTATGTTTGGATCCCTAGCTGGATTATAGAAGATAATATATGTTTTTTTATTTTACATTGAATTCAGATTTCAGATGGCACATTGAATTGAATTTTCATTTTACACCAAATTCATCACTGTTTCAATTTTGTGCAGTGTTTCACGCGCTTCAGCATGAATATTAGAATCGCTTTGTGAAAGTAAGACATGTTATATCTTTGTGTTATGATTGAACAAATGGAAGTCACTATCGGTTCCTTTCTTTTAACTAACCTAGCAAGTGTCTTCTTTTCAGAGAAATAAGTTATCTTAGTTCCATATTACAATCCATTTTAAGTTTTGAGCTAGTTGCAATCAAAATTAACAGGCTCATGGCAAAAAGACTATAGCTCTAGCTAAAGTGGAGAAGCAGCTTTTCAAGCTCCTGTTTGTCTTTAGCATTCGGAGGATAGCAATTTGTGTTGATCACTGGTCCACATCCGTGATAAATTAAGGTTACAAGAAAAACTTGATACTTCTATGTGTGTTCTATGAATATAAAACGTGTTCAAAATATAAATATTTTGTAAAACATGCATGTTTCGTAAATGCACTTTACTAATAAAAGAAAATAAAAAATATAAGAAAGAAAATTAATAAAAATAAAACATAATAAAGAAGAAAAAAGATATTGGAATAATAAAAACAAACATGTACCAGGGCTCGTCCTATAGCAGCAAGCCAAAAGCCCCTAATTGGACGAATTCATATCACCCTTTCGTGGGGCAAAAGTCCTTTTAATACGCTGAATTCACACATCCCCTTTGTGGGCCAAAAGCCTATTATAGGTTGAATTGCCTCTACATGTGTTTTGGGCGCTTGATCATAACGCTAAATCTCCTCCATGCGATATATGCTTTTTTCTTGTGGGAGGGGACAAAGGCAAGATTGAAGCCTGAAGAAGCGCCAGCAGAGAGGACAACCATCGTCATCTACAGGGCTCTCCTCGTCTCAAAGTTCGCTAAGGCCCCGATGGTGGCTGTGATCAGGCAATGCGCTCTCCTTTCTCGGGGCATCAATCTCCTGAGAGAGGAGAGACTTCTCAACAAGGTATCTCTAGATCATCTCCCCTCCTTCCCATGGGATTACGGTGAATGCTTATTGCTTGCGTTGGATTCCGCTTTGCAGCTTGCGGTTTGTGTTGGACTTCATTATGCATCTTGTCATTTGTATTGGATTTTGTTTTGATCCCCTCCACCCCGTAAGATTTGTGATTGTTTGGAACTTGTGCATGACTTGATAAACATGTAGGTTGTTTGGATCTCATCAGATTTTAGAAGTTCAATTTTAAAACCTAGATTATAAGACCATATGGGGGAGGAGCTGTTTGGATATGTTGGAATTGAGATTTCTACTTTATGCCACGAGATATGTCTATAATACCCTTACATATATGGTTGTCCTGTGGAAGGTAAAAAGATCAAGGGCGCTATTGCCTTTTGCAATGTAGAAGGATGTTTCCTCTCATATAGAGAATTTGCAGAATATGTTGAAAGTTAGATTATAGAATCTGTACCTAAAACTAGTATGTTTGGATCCCTAGCTGGATTATAAAATATAATATATGTTTATTTTATTTTACATTGAATTCAGATTCCAGATGTCACATGGAATTGAATTTTTTTTACACCAAATTCATCACTGTTTCGATTTTGTGCAGTGTTTCAAGCGCTTGAGCAAGAATACTAGAATCGCTTTGTGAAAGTAAGACATGTTATATTTTTGTGTTATGATTGAACAAATGGAAGTCGCTATCCGTTTCTTTCTTTTAACTAACCTAGCAAGTGTCTTCTTTTTAGGGAAATAAATTATATAAGGCAATGAAACATATTTGATGAGATGTTTTGCTGACAAAGAATGTTGAATGCCTCTTTTTGATAGTAAGACATCTTATATTTTTGTGTTGCGATTGAACAAATAGACATGTCATTTTCTATTCATTTTTTAGCTTACATAACAGGGTTTTTTTTCTTTTTAGAAGAGTGAGTTAGACAAGTTAATTTGTGACAGTAAGACACGTAAAGAAGTTGGTTCCAAGGTCATAAAGTACTTCCTTAAGTTCTACTTATTTGTTTGAGCACGTATAAATGAGGTTTTATATTAAAATAATCGTAAACCCTAGTCAATGAAGTTAGGTAGGATAAGGAGATGATTCTTTGTCATGGGTATGTCGAGTTACTCGTTGTGTGTTTGATTCATCGATTAGTAGGAGCACGTATAATTTTGTTTTCCTATAAAATTTTATGATGGTATAGATTGAACTGTTTTTTTAGATTTGCTTTTCGCATGTGTTAAGTTGGCTTATTATTAGATCGGCTATCGGTTGAGTAATGATAATCTTATGCGGTGTTGTTAACCAATGCCTTGTAAACTTTGTTTGGTTTGTAAATTATGGCAGCTAATGCATACCATGAAATGTGAATGAACTTTTAGAAAACAAAACTATAAACAAATTTATCTTGGATTTATGTGGTGTTTCTCATAGATCCCGATTTTGAATAGTACTAAGATGCACTATTATGTTAAATTATCTTGTATGTTTAGATGGTTCTTATTCACCGCATCATTTTATATTGATTTTATTAATAGCATTAGCTAGTCTACTATGTTCAAGATGTTTAATTATTTGTTTGCTTTTGTAAACTAAATACTTTGCTTATAAGAATAATTAATCTGAACATGTTTTACTCTCTATGTAGAATAATCTATTCGTATGTGTGGAGCTAGTTTATTCACTTCGTCGTGATGTAAAATTATATACTCATTTTGTAGACTAATTGCTCACCATTATGTACTTGTTTGACTGGACTCATTCCTTCACTTTAAACGATAATTGTTTGTTCTCTATGATAATCTATTGTTGATAACATATTTTATATTGTTCCATCATTGATGATATTTTGTTGCTTGGTGTATTTTCTGGCATGAGATAAAACATCTAATTATTGGGTCTACAACACAAATCCACTTCCAACTATAAGTATAAAAAATATCCGCTTCCAACTTGATGGGCCGATTCCGGCCGAAGTAACCAGAGTTTTGTTGTGAACCAGTCCGTATGTTAAACTGGTCCTTGCAAGCAGGGACACAGCTATCGTTGGGCTAAAACCAAAAAGTGCTCGGATGCGGCCCAGTGAATCGCGTCCGATTACAATTGTTTCTTTTTGTCGCGCTCCACCCATACTTGACCCCGGTCATCAGTCCGCCAGCCTGAGGTAAAAGAATGACCTTGCACTTGCCCACTAGCGCGCAGAGCACGTGCGCATCGCCGCTGCGAACGGCCCGTGTCGTCGGCACCCACCACATGCACGGGCTTGGTCGGCGAGGTCGCGTGCCACCTTCCCTTTCCCTCCCGGTACCGGAGGCCGCGCCGCGCCGCTGGGCAAGGAAGCACGAGGAGTGGCAGGCACCAACCTACCAGGCTACCACCTCCGTCCTCGCCGTCGGGCGCCCGGTTGCTGTCTCGGCGGCCCGCACGAACCGATCCGCCCGAGCCGAGACGGGGGCCGGTAGCTTTAGTTGCTGCCATGTCGCGCTCCAGCTGCAGAGACAGGGACCCTGAGTCCGAAGCAGATCTGAATCTGAAGTCTGATCCCGAACCTGACGAGGAAGAAGAAGCTTCTCTGCCCTGATCTGTTCTTGCCTGACTGCTTCACTGCTCCTCACAAATCACAAATGACGAGTATTGGATTATCACAGTACGGATCATTCACATTTGCCTGCCCGGATTAGAATTGGATCCGTGGACACGCGTTCGTTCAAGATGAACGAACACCCAAGACACTGAAGCAAAATGGCAACGGCAAAAACGAAACGACATTACATCTTGCAGCAAGGAGCGACCGATCATCTTTCTTCCAGATCGATCGATGCCACCATACACACCATACTATATATGGACACCGCATATTATATACCACAAAATCAATTGCTTTATTGCAGCTTACAACAAGCAATGCCGCGCCGATGGGATCGACCATAAATGCGCTGGCCGGGCTTGTAACGATGGCGTGGGAGAACACCATGGCTCGATCTCCTCCTCGTCTCAGGCGGTCGGGTCAAGCCTCGCCGTCGTCGAAGTTCTGGGCGTAGCTGACGGAGTCGTACCTGAAGTCCTGCGGCGCGGCGGCCTTGAGCGGCCGGCCGTCGCGGCCCAGCAGCCGGCGCGCGCCGGCGCGCACCTTGTAGAAGACGTGCCGCCACGTGCCCCGGCAGTGGCACCCGCCCAGCGCCGCCGCCTCGTCGTCGCTCATCTCCAGCCCGCGCGCGAACGGCGGGCGCCGCTCCATCACCCACCCGACCCCCCACTCCCACCACCGCCGCAGCACGCCCGCCGCCGCCAGCGCCTTCACGGACGGCATCGACTGCGCGCGCCGGAACGCCGCCGACGACAGCGACGGGCCCAGGTGCACCGAGAAGGACGACACGCGGCGGCGCAGCCCGATCCCGCCGCCGTTGGCCCGCGCGACGGCGGCCGTGGTCACCGGGAGCTGCTCCTCGGCACGCCGCGGCTTGATCGTCTCCAGGATCGCGTCGGTCGCCATTGCGCGGTGACCGGGTCGGGGATCGAGGAGCGAGATCTCGGACTTGGAGCTTCTTGTGATCTTGTGTTTTGGGGTTGAGTTCTTGGTGTGTGTCTGTGGTCTGTTGGAGCTTGGTTGGTAGGCGAATTCCTGACCCCTGAGCTGCTGCTGCTGTGCTGCACAGCCTGGGAGTCCTCCTATTTGGGTGCATGGAGTGGTGGACCAGCTCTGCTCCTGTTCGTGCCTACTGGATATTAGTTACACCAAACTGTGTGCTGGTATAAACCGATGCTACTACACGTGTGTGCAAAGTGTGGTGTGTGTCCTCTTTTCCAGAGTCCAGATATTTCAGTGAGCAGTGAACTTTAAGCCTCAGCAAATCGCAGTGAAAACTAACCGGAATTCAGCACCGTTTCGTGGTCTCCAAATAACAAGCCAGTACACGCGTGAACTTGTGTTGTGGCGTGACGGGGAGAAAAGAACCGAGGGAAAGCTAGGCTACGCTAACCGCCGGGTTTCTGAAGAATCAAACAATGTCGTTGGTCCTGAACTTTCTCAGGCATCAATGTGAAACCCGGCGGGGCGGCAGAATCAAACCGAGAGGCTCTCAGAAAGCTCAGCCTCGCATCGCATGCATGATGTCAGAAACCGGGGCGGCGAGGCCGTGTCGGCGCCCGGCGCGGAATACCGAGGAGGACGAAGACGACGGGCGGCCGTTGGTGGGTCGTTGTTGGCTTGTAGCCTCGTCGGGAGCCGCACCATGCGCGTGCCGTGCCCAGCGCCCAGACGTGTCGCCCACGAGGTCCATCCGCTTGGAGTCTCTGAGTCCCTGACGCCGGCCTAACCCAGATGCGCCGACGCAGCTATCGCCTGAAAGGAAAACAAACAAACAAGACAGACGCACAGAACGAGAATATTCACGCTTTCTGCGTGCTGGGTGTAGCCATGCAGGTGGCGACAGAGCAGGTCCCGGTCCATGGTTGCAACGTCCCGGCTGCCCGGACCAAGCACGCTTAACCCCGAAGTTCTTTCGAGATGAGCGTCAAGAAAAGAAGTTGTAACTTATTGGTACGAGTATTCTTGTCAATCCTATTAAGCCCTGAGCTGTCACAAAGGTAGGTCTGGATGTATCCATAATTTTGAACGAAAAAAATCAAGGAACCAAGTGAAGTAAATATACATCCTTCACTCGGGTGTGAATTGTGATAGGATTAAACTAGCTAGAAAAAAAAATGAAGGCTTTGGACGTACATATCATGTTTGTTTCAAGAGACACCAGACCGCTGCAAACTTGCAAAGTGTTTAATTTCCCAGAAGACATGTCATCCTGCAGAAGACTTGTCATCGTTCAGCGAGGAGGACAAAAAAAAAACAGAGACGTCTTTGACGTTTGGGCTTGGGCCTGGCTGGGTAGCGGACCGTAGCCCGAAAGTGTGGCTGACGAAACAAAAAGCTTCCCCTTCTTAAATGGGCTGCGGCCCACACAACGACTTCACGCGTCTACTCCGCCTCTGAAGATTTTTTTTTGAAATAAACCTCTGAAGAATTTGCACGGACCACCTTTTCCGTTTTCGAAACGAACGAGCATTGATTACAGGCTTGCAGGTTCACGGAGGCACAGCCTCAGTCCAGATTCAAGTGATGGAGCAGCACTACGAGATTTTTAAATCCACGCCCCATTCCTGTTTTGCCAATTTAGAAACACAGTATGGAACAGGTGCCATGCAGACACTACAAGCCATACTGCCGTAGATACATTGGCTTCAACTTTCTTTTGGCAAAGGTACATTCAGAGTTCGGTTCACCAACACTCCAACAGGCAACAGCTAGAAACAGAATCTGGTCAGATCAACACCGACAGCCACTATGTTAGCACATCACCATTGCTGGTGCCTGGTCAGCGCGACGACTCTGAACCAGATGGGCCTCGTCGGAGCGGACGGCCCAGGAAGCCCAACAGTAGAATGTCCGGTAGCGAGTGGATCAGTGTGTAATGGCGGCCTGCGTGCTGAGCCCGTGAGTGATTGCCATATATGCCAGGAGAGCTGTGAGAGAGAGGCATCGAATATGAGAAGAATCAACTTTTCCTTCAAGCAATCGGCCATCTGCTCTCGATCCCCTTTGCTGTTCTTCCATTCCCTGCTCTGAATTCTCTAATTCTCCATCCCCGCTACCCTGCTGCCCTCACACACTAGTGCAATGAACAATCAACGAACAGGGTGCTCACTTATCAAAAAAAAACGAACAGGGTGCTCTGGACCACTGGATGTCAACACCAGCCTAGTTTCGCGAAAATATCGTCGGACCCCGGAAACTTTTCGATGAATTCTTGTCCTGGTAGTGTACTAGTGTGTCAAGCACAATGGCTCAACACCTGGTTGAAATTGGACTCAGGTTAAGAGCTGCATTTCTTTTTCCTCGAACAAGTGAGAACATCATGTATTTGCATAGCTGAACAAGGTACATTCCGAATCCAGTGAACGCGATTAAAATTCTGATCCATTGCTAGTACTACTCACAATCATCAGCTAGCGGAGCTCGGAGCGGAATCACCGGCGTTCATGACGTCGCCGGCGCTGGCGCTGGCGCGGGGGAACGCGCCGCCGGGGCCGGCGGCCCAGGACACGCCCTCCTCGGCCTTCCACGCGCCGTCGTCGAAGTTGCGCGCGTAGCTTGCGGAGTCGTACCCCACCACCCCGGCGCCGGGCGCCGCCGCCACCGAGCTCCGCCTGCCCCTCCTCTCCGGCGGCGCGGCCACCGCCGCCGCGGAGGCCCTCCCGCAGAGCCCCGGCCACGCCAGCCGCCGCGCGCGCGCGCCGCACGAGTACCGCCGCCTCGCCGCGCAGCTCAGCCGCACCGCCGCCCACCGCAGCAGCACCCACGCCCGCGCCCGCACGCCGCCGCGGGATGGCCGCTGGCTCCCCGACGAGAGCAGCCGCTGGTACGTTACTCCCATCACGAGAGCTTGCGGCCAGCGCGCAGGTGGGTTTGGCTTGGTGCGCTGCGTTGCCTGCGCAATGGGATCGCCCGCGTGCGCGCCGTAACGGCGGGGGCGGGGTGTTTTGTTTAGGCGCGTGTAGGGGTAGTTTCGGGATTCCGCGTGGTGTGGTGGGGTGGTGGACCGCGCACCGCGCTGCCGCACGATGGTTTGGGCCGGGCGGGTGCGCGATGGGCCCCCGGCTGCAGGTCCGTCCGTCCCTTGCTTGTGTGCGCCAGGGCCCATGTCGCCACCAATTGCCGTCTCCAGCTATCATTTCGCCCTGGTCTAATTCTCCTATTTTTTTTTCAGCTAAAACTTCTCCTGTTTCCTCTCCCTGTTTTTTTACAAGCTTGTGCTTGACTGCTTGAGAGACCATTTTTGCATGTTAATCCTTTCACTCCTTTGTTTCGGGGTGGCTGGAACATGAATTGTGGTAAATTGAGATGATGAATGATCCGGCTACTTTGAAGCATGAATTTGTGACTGACAGAGAAACTGACGACGTATCCAGGATGATTATTGTCATTCGTCAGGACGAGACTTTGCTTATGTTACAAGGTCTGTCAGGATTTCACAAGCTAGCCAGCGAATAAAAGGGGTCCACTGCCAACCAGGTCTCCATGGCACTGGGGCCTTGTTTAGATCCCAAATTCAACCCCAAATTCTACTATGCAAAAAGAAGATTCACGTCACGTCAAAATATCATAACATGCATGAAGTACTAAATGTAGATGAAATCAAAAAATAATTACACAGTTTTGTTGTACTCCGCGAGATGAACATTTTGAGCCTAATTAATCAATTTTTGGACAATTTTTCACACGTACAAACGACATGCTACAGTGGCGCGCGATTCCCAAAACTCACAATTTGGGGGTGACAAATTTGCATCTAAACAAGGCCTGGCATGAGATTAGTTTTTGAGAGTCTGAAACACGATCGAATCTGAAAATTATTCTGAATGTGACGATGCGCAAGGACGGCCGGGGAAGTCAGCATCAATAATGCTGCATCGCATCGTCGCCAACTCGCCATGCGAGGCTTCCCCATCTCCTCTCTTCTCCATGGAGACAGCAGAGCTATCACGTATCGATGCATTGATCGGTGAGGAGTATGGCTTGCAAAGCTTCCATGTCCTCTCCTCGATGGGGACGTAGGCACGTAGCCATCAGGGTATAGTGATGAGCAGTGGCTGCTGCCTCCTGGAAGAAACTAGAAAGCATGATCAGGTGATCTGTTTGCCGGTTGAATGCTTGGGAGGGACCGTGTGATCATTGATGTGGCAAAATAAATTGCATGGATTCAACAAACAGGATTAGACCCAGTCCTTTCAGGTTGGCCGAGAAACCTGTTTTCTTTTCCTAAAAAACTAATTGATTGATGTTCCGGCTTCAACGCCGCTGAGGTATCAGATAAAGTCGCGGCCATTTCAGTTCACAAACAGGCATTTTGTTTTCTATAAACTTCACAATTCCATATGGCTTCGAAAGTACCATGTCCTTAATAACATATTTAATAAAATATGATTTTTCTAAAAGATATTTTTTTTATATTTCAGTAGGAGGCCACATAAGCAACCGCTAATTACGTGGCCCGCCATTTGAAAAATGGGATATGGTTCACTATGGACTATTGTCTATGGAGAAAGGGTGAGAGCTTTGCTGCAAGAATGACGGAATAAAATAAAAAGCTTTGCTGTCATTCTTTAAAATAGTTTGTCCTTTTGCCCAATTTTAAAGAAGGAAAAGTCTATTTTTGACCATTCAACTCTTGGCTCAGTTTGGTTTTGACCATCGAACTCCTGAAAGGATCACAAGATGCCTAGAGGGGGGGTGAATAGGATCTTCTTAAAAATCTGCACACAATTCAGCTCAATCTCGGGTTAGTACCCGGAACTTCCGGCACCCTACCGGATACTCCGACTCTGACAGTCGTGGAGTATCTGGCAGGTTCCCAGATTTTCCTGTAACAGAAATTTATGAGTTCGTGATTCAAAATCCTTTGCAACTTAGCTGATTTCCTTTGAATAGAAAGGTGGGGAATCGTCTCAAGATACTTTCCAACCAAGGGCTGCACTACAAACTTCACACACGAGTAGATCGAAGCAAATGTATGAAAGTCAACTATGAACTAGGAAGAACGTGAAGAACAAATATGAACTAGATAAACAAGCACAACAACACGAGACAAGAGATTTGATTCCCGAAGTTCACTTCCCAAAGGAAGCTACGTCTCCGTTGAGGTGCCTCCAAAGAGACCGGGTTGAGCCACAACCCTACCCTCCCCCTAGGGCCCAAAAGCCAAGCTAGGGTTACTTACTATGATTTCCCCGAGGGGATGGCTTTACAAACTTTCCGGGGCAAGCTCACACAAGTTGAGCGCTCGCCGGAGACACCTAGCCGTCTAGGAGCAAAAGCTCCAAGAGTAACGAATCCGAATCGATTGCCGAAGGATGCTTCAAGTGCTCAAAGTTGGAGTTGATGCTCACCCACACTCAAATCCACAAGCTCACTAAATCCCCTTCTCAAATCTCACAAAGATTAGCTCTAGGAGGATGAGGAAGTGAAAGGGAGGCTCAAGAGAGTGTTTCTTGCAAGTGGAGTCGGCAGCCCACTGAAGAGGGGGCGTGGGAGTATAAATACTCGGCCCCCAAAATCTAACCGTTATGCTGTCTGCGAGATCTGGGTTGGATACTCCGGCTCCTTCCCGGAATATCTGGCTCCAGAAATGAACACGAAGCTTTGACCCTGATTCTGGACTAGAATACTCCGACCCCTTGCCGGAGTATCTGGCTCCAGAAAAACTGGTGCCCGTGAGTGCATTTTTGTGTCTCTCTTGTGCACTTGTTATTTCTTTTGAGCACTTTAACATCCATGGCACAATCAATACGCATCCCCCTTGATAGTACGGCGTTCCTAACTCAAATTCAAAATGGAAAATAATTTAAATCGTTCATTCTCCATGCCGTCCATCATGATCCATAGGGATACATCTTCACACTTCAAATATGAATTTTATTACATTGTGACCTGTCCACAAACTCAATCAAACCATTAGCTCTTTGATTACATTTGTCATCATTCAACCAAAACCCACAAGGGAGAGCCTAGATGCACTTTCAATCTCCCCCTTTTTGGTGATTGATGACAACATAACCAAAGCTCACAATAAAATTTATAATCATTTTGAATTCATCTATATAGGTGGCTCCCCCTAAATATGTGCTTCTCCAACATATATGTCATTCTCAACATATGGCACATATTTACAAGGGCTCCCCCTATATCCATGCATTCGTGGGGTGCAAAGTGTGAAATAAAAATACGTGATGCTCATGACATGCTTAAACAACCATCAAAGTGAAAATAAACAATACACCAACATAAGACAATACTAAGCATGACATCGAATAAATAGCATAAAGTTCCCATCACACTAGCAATTAAGCCCTAAAAGATCAAATGTGTCACCTGGCACACATTACATCACACCACCACATAAAAGTTTTACATGTCCATCACATGAGGAACCTAAGTTAAGCTAAGATAAGTTTTCAGCCACCATCAGGCCCGGAGTATCCAACACTGACCCAGATACTCCGGCTCGGAACCCAAAAGAATACATCTGTCAGCAGCAGCAGCTACACAGCAGCAACACTTCAGCAGTAGCAGCACTTCAGCAACAACTCAGCAGCAGCTCAGCAGCCCCTCAGCGGCAACAGCACCATGACAGCAGCGGTAGCAGCACAAAAGAATCATCAGCAGCCCCAAAACAGCCCCAAAATGATAGCAGCACCATAAGACAGCAGCAACACCTCTACATATTACTCCCCCTTTGGCATCAAGCACCAAAAAGGGGCAGCAGCAGCGGAAAGCACTATAAAGAGTCGCTGTCATCACCTCCATCCTCCCCAGCTGTCTCCTCAGACTCTCCCTCAGCAGCAACCGCATCTGGATCACCAAGCTCATTGAGGAGATCATCTTCATCCATAGCTTCAGCAGCAGCCTCGTCATCATCATTTTCATCCCAAGGGTTATCAATATGAGGCATAGGAGGAAGAGGAGCAAAGACACGAGGAGGGGAGTGTGGAATGTTCAAGCTTGCCATGATTTTCTTCTGCCTTTCCTCAGATTTCTGAATGTGGTCAACAAGAAGTTCTTGCTGTTTCTGAACTGCCACAGCCTGAAATGTGCATACTTTGAACAAGCTTTGAACTGCCCGGCTAAGAAAAGATGAGGAACTCGTGTTCTTTTTGCCTTTGCACTTTTCTTTGTGTGGTGAGCTGGCTGGTCCTCGAGAAGAAGAAGGCTGAGCAGAAGAGGTGGATGGCTGTCCAGCTGTGGTACTCTTGGGTTTTGCCTCGGCTGTCCAATCACTAACACGAGGGCGATAAGGCTTGTGTTTCATGTCACATGGGAACTCTCTCTCGGTCACCTTTTCTATCATAGCCATGACATAAGGGCCATAAACACAGCTTTTGGAAGGTGTGGTGGAGCACACTATTATTTCATTCCAAATGAAATCAAAAACGCTGAAATCATTTTTCTTTGGTGCCATCCAAACCAGCAGGTTTCTGTTTGTGTTGAGAACTCCGGTAGCATCACCAATCTTAGGAATAAGTGTCTTGCGAAAAAGGTTGTGAATGTACCGGTAGTAGGGCTTCATCCCATGTGTCTTTCCATACTCAATTGGCCCATACCTCTCATCATACATGAAAGCAATCTGACCATCACTGAACACATCATCATCATGGATCCAATACTTCTCACGGTCACTCTCATCAAACCCCAAAATTTCAGCAAATCTAGTATAGGTCACAGAGAGCCTTTGGCCTTGTGTCATCCAATGCAAGGTAGCAGGTTGGGCATCAACATCAACCCAAAGAGTAGCAAAGAATTGTCCAATGATTTCCTCATTCCAGTCATGCTTGAACTGCAAGATGTTGTAAACATTCTTCTTCTCACAAAGCTGAATAACAAGATCAATATATCTGTCACCATGATTCCTCAAGTGTTTCCAGTCAATCCACTGCATCGGAACAGTCTTCTTATCCTTTGTCATCACGGCACAATCATAGTAGTCGGCTTGGAAGCGATTCCAAAACCGAACATCATCAACTGAGCTGTCCTTTGGCACATTGTCAGGATTGGTGTATCTGATATCCCACAAAACTTGTGTCCCTTTCCTGTAATCCTCTCTTGTTCCATCAAAATCATCTGTTGTCTTGCGCTTTGCTTGACGTGGTTTGAGCATTGTGCCTCCCATAGCCAAAGGGTGCTTAGCAGGCCTCCCTGCTGCTCTCTTCCCTTGTCTAGCTGCTGGAACAGAGCCACTGCCAGTCCCCTCTTCTCTGATGTGTATGCCCTCAGCACCTCTGCCTCTGCCCTGCCCTCTCAACTCAGATTCATCAACAGCACCAGGAGCTTTTCTCTTGTCACTAGTGCCCGCTGGAGTATCCTTGGAAGTTTTCTTCCTGGCTGTCGTTACTTTGACAGAACCAGTACCAGTACCCCTGCCAGCTCCTCCTCTGCCCATGCCCATGCCTCCAGTCCCCCCAACACGTGCAGCACGTGGAGGATTGGCACGCAGGTTCCTGGCGCGAGCAGCAATGGGAACATCATCTTCACTGCTAGCCCCCTCGGATTCACGAGAATGTGCCTGAACAGATTGATACGAGGGTTGGATCATCCAATGTGCTAGGCCAGGAAACCATCAGCAGATAACGACACAAGGTCACTTGGAAAGAGAAGCATGAACGGACTGGACAGGAACTGATAGGAACAAATTTTGGGATGAACATGATAAAGCATCGATCTCTAAAAGTAGCCAAAAGATTGCAACAAGATTCTTAGGATATATTCAACAGCATCTTCAGAACAATCCTACCCAACGAAATCCACTAGAACCGCCTGTACAAGTAGATCAAGAGAGAGACTTGGCGGTTAGGGTTACCATTGAGAGAGGAGCAGCGACTGCGCGCGTGAGAGGGATGCGGCGGTGAAGGAGCGCCTGGCCTGGTGGAGAGAGGCAGCACGAGGGGCTTGCCCGGACTTGCTGACGCCGGAGCTTCGAATCCCCTCGCGACGGAGAAAGAGCAGCGGCGGCGGCGCTGTTTTAACGGGGGAGCGAGAAGCGAACCGAGCGGAACGACTCGGGACGAAACGGTAGGAGGAAGTGTTTTTTTTTGTTTAGATGGAGTGCTGACAAGTGGGGACCATATGTGGGACCGGTTGGGCGTGGAAGAAAAGTCAACACGAGTGGATAAGGTCAAGACGGAGAAAAACGGTCAGCGCAAGGGAACTGGTCAACCTGGAGCCGGATATTCCTTGAAAGGCCGGATACTCCGAGAACATGGATTCCTGAGAGCCTTCTCGGAATATTTTTGTTCTGGCACTGTCCCGGAGTATCCGACTCTAGAAATTCCAGCAGACAGGAAGCATAGAAGGATAGAGAGATTTTGACCAAGATTTGATAGAGAGAGAGATGGACATAAAAGAAACAATTTTGACACATGTGATCAGCCAACAAACAACAATACATAACTATGATCACATGAGCCAAAACATGATCCAACGATCATAAGGGCCAAATATTTTCAAGAACTCACACAAGGGAAATATTTTTCCTATCTAGTCATCAACCAATTTTGTGTGCAAGAGTTCAAGCAACGTTACGAGAATCCAAAATATTTAGTTCACTCCTCAAAGCACAAAATCTTGACTCATCTAGAGGCTTAGTGAAGATATCGGCAAGTTGCCTTTCGGTGCTCACATGACGTAAAACAATATCTCCCTTTGCCTCATGATCCCGTAAGAAGTGATGACGAATATCTATGTGCTTTGTTCGGGAGTGTTGCACCGGATTGTTAGCTAGCTTGATAGCGCTCTCGTTGTCACACAAGAGTGGAATCTTACTAAACTCACAACCGAAGTCACTCAAGGTTTGCCTCATCCAAAGTAGTTGGGCACAACAAGCGCCGGCTGCCACATACTCGGCCTCGGCGGTTGACAAAGCAACCGAATTTTGCTTCTTTGAGCTCCAAGACACCAAGGACCGACCAAGAAATTGGCAAGTCCCCATTGTACTTTTTCGGTCTACTTTACAACCGGCATAATCGGAGTCCGAATAGCCAAGTAGACTAAAAGTTGAGCCTTTGGGATACCATAAGCCAAGATTAGGAGTGTGCACTAAATATCTAAAAATTCTCTTAACGGCCATCAAATGGCACTCTTTCGGGTTAGCTTGAAATCTTGCACACATGCACACACTAAGCATGATATCGGGCCTAGATGCACAAAGGTAAAGTAGAGAACCAATCATGGAGCGATATACCTTTTGATCCACGGCCTTCCCATCTTCATTTAGATCGAGATGTCCATTGGTTGGCATAGGAGTCTTGATGGGCTTGGCATTCTCCATGTCAAACTTCTTGAGCATATCGATGGTGTACTTGGTTTGACTAATGAAGGTGCCATCCTTGAGTTGCTTGATTTGAAATCCAAGGAAGAACTTCAACTCACCCATCATGGACATCTCAAATCTCTTTGTCATAATCCTACTAAATTCTTCACACCAAACATTGTTAGTAGAGCCAAATATAATGTCATCGACATATATTTGGCACACAAAAATATCTTTATCTTGCTTGCGTGTAAAGAGAGTAGGATCGGCCTTGCCTATTTCAAAACCTTTCCTTAAGAGAAAGTCCTTAAGGCATTCATACCATGCTCTAGGGGCTTGCTTGAGCCCATAGAGCGCCTTATGGAGCTTGTACACATGGTGAGGATATTTGGGATCTTCAAAGCCCGGTGGTTGCTCCACATATACCAATTCGGAAATTGGCCCATTTAGAAATGCACTCTTCACATCCATTTGATGTAGCTTGAAATCATGGTGAGTAGCATAGGCAAGTAAAATACGAATTGACTCAAGCCTAGCTACGGGAGCATATGTCTCACCAAAATCCAAACCTTCTATTTGAGTGAAGCCTTGAGCAACCAACCTTGCCTTGTTTCTTGTAACCACACCATGTTCATCTTGCTTGTTCCTAAAGACCCACTTGGTTCCAATTACATTTTGCTTGGGCCTTTCTACCAATGACCAAACTTCATTTCTCTTGAAATTGTTGAGCTCCTCTTGCATGGCCATTACCCAATCTGGATCATCAAGTGCTTCTTCTACCTTGAGAGGTTCCAAAGAGGAAACAAACGAGTAATGTTCACAAAAACTTGCTAATCTAGAACGAGTAGTTACCCCTCTTTGGATGCTTCCAAGAATGTTGTCCACGGGATGATCTCTTTGAATAGTGTGGTGGACTCTTGGATGTGGTACACTTGATTGAGCTTGGATTGGACCATCATCATCATAATCATCTTGACTTGAGTTGACACCATTTTGTGCTTGGTCTTGATCGATTGTTGGTGTGGATGGTTCAACTTGTGTTGGTGATGATTTGTCTTCATTTGGCTTGTTTTGCTCACTTGGATCTTGAGGCCTTACTTCTCCAATGGCTAGCTTTTCAATTGCTTGTTGTGGAGGTTCTTCATCTACATCATTTGGATCAACTTGCTCTACTTGAGAGCCGTTAGTTTCATCAAAGTCCACGTCACACGCTATCTCAACACAACCGGAGGTCTTGTTGAAAACACGGTAGCCATGGGCATTTGATGCATAACCAAGAAGAAAACCTTCATCACATTTAGGTGCAAACTTAGAGCTTTTGGGCTTCTTGTTTAGAATGAAGCACTTACTTCCAAAAACTCTAAAGTAAGACACATTGGGCTTTTTACCTGTGAGAAGCTCATATGCCGTTTTCCTCAAGAGCTTGTGGAGGTAGAGACGGTTGATGGCGTGGCATGCGGTGTTGATGGCTTCGGCCCAAAATTGGTCCGAAGTCTTGTACTCATCTAGCATTGCCCTTGCCATCTCAATGAGTGTCCTATTCTTCCTCTCCACAATACCATTTTGTTGCGGAGTGTATGGCACGGAGAATTGATGCCCAATTCCTTCCTCTCCAAGAAATTGTTCAATGTTGGTGTTCTTGAACTCGGTGCCATTGTCACTTCTCACTTTCTTGATCTTCCAATTAAACTCATTTTGGGCCTTTCTTGCAAAATTCTTGAATATCTCATGCACTTGACCCTTATCATGCAAAAAGAACACCCAAGTGAAACGAGAATAATCATCAACAATAACAAAACCATATTTGTTACCACCAATACTAATGTAGGCCACGGGCCCAAATATATCCATGTGTAGAAGCTCAAGCGGAGTCTCGGTGGTGACAATGCTTTTGGGCGGATGTGGTGCACCAACTTGCTTTCCCGCTTGACATGCACTACAAAGACGATCTTTCTCAAAAGAAACATTTGTTAGTCCAAGAATGTGATCGCCCTTAAGAAGTTTGTCAAGATTTCTCATCCCAACATGAGCTAGTCGGCGATGCCAAAGCCAACCCAAGCTAGACTTTGCTAACAAGCATGCATCAAGTTGAGCTTTCTCCGATGTGAAATCCACAAGATAAAGCTTTCCCTTGAGCACACCCTTAAAAGCAACGGAGTCATCGCTTCTTCTAAAAACGGTCACACCCTTATCGGTGAACAAACAATTGTAACCCATCTCACAAAGTTGTGAAACGGATAACAAGTTGTAGTCCAACGATTCCACCAAGAAAACATTGGAAATTGAATGATCGGTAGAAATTGCAATTTTACCTAGACCTTTTACCTTTCCTTGGCTATTATCGGCAAACACAATGTTGTCACTTGAATTTTCATTTGCCTCAAATGAAGTGAACATACTCTTCTCTCCGGTCATATGATTTGTGCATCCACTATCAAGCACCCACTTGGTTCCACCGGAGGAGTATGCCTACAAAACAAATCAAGCTTTTGTTTTAGGTACCCAAATAGATTTGGGTCCTTTGGTGTTAGTCACAAGAACTTTGGGCACCCACACGTTTCTCTTGATCAATGTGTCTCTAGTGCGATACCCAACATACTTGGCAACCACCCTACCACGATGGTCCCAAGCCAACACATAATCGGCATAGAAGGTACTTTGTGGAGCATGTGCCTTCACTTTGTTGTCTTGCTTCAAGTTGGTCTTGGTGAGTTTCTCCTTCTTGGGTTGAGTTTGAGTTTGTGGTCTCTCATACTCATAAGACACAATATGAGATGACTTAAAACTCATAGGCTTGGTGTAGTTGGCCTTGTGTTCCTCCCCCTTGCTCCAATGATACCTTGTGTGTTGAAAGTGCTTCAACAAGCCACCTTTCACACCAAGGCCGGAGGTCTTGTTGTTCTTGATGACGGGGATAAGATTTCTATCACCTTGCTCATCCTTACCTAGCCCCTTGTCATTCTTGTAGCCATATTTCTTCATGTAGTTTGTACCAAAAGCCTTCGAGTGCCTTTCAAACTCACCTATCTTGAGATGTGGCTTCTCTTTCTTGAGAAGATCGGTGAGCCTTGCTATTTCCTTCTTCATAGCTTGTGCTTCGGCAAGGTTAGTACCACAAGATTTTATATCAACATTATAACATCTAGCGCAACCATTGCTAGTGGAGGGAATAGAGGATTTGGTTGCATCATTAGAACATGAGGAAGTACTATCCCAAAGAGTGTTGAATTGTACTTCAAGAGCCATGTGTTTGGCATTCAAACATGATAAGTTTTCTTGAAGTGTTCCTTTTTCACCTTTTAGGTTAGCATTTGATTCATTGGCTAAGAAAAGTTCCTTAGTCAACTTCTCAACATTTTCCTTTTCTTTAGCTAGAGACTTTTCAAGCACAAGAAATTTGTCAATTTTGGCATTGAGCAAGTCCTCTCGCTCCTTGAAACCCTTTATTTCTTGGGATAGGGATTTCTCAAGGGCTATGGATTTCTCTTGCTCACGCCTCATCAACTCTTCTTGAGCCTCAAGAGTCTCTTCCCTAACCTCTAATTCCTCCGCTAGCATTCTAATTCTACAAGCGGCCTTTTTACCAAATTGCTTAGCTAGTTTTTCATACATAATTTCTTTATCATCATCATCATCATCATGAGGAAGAGAGAGTGATTGAGGAACTACCTTCACCCCTTTTGCCATAAGACAAGTGGGAGTAGTATCATCTTCATCATCGGTGAGCTCTCCGAAGAGTGATGTGCTTGTGGTAGTAGCTTGCACCGCAATTGTTGCAACCTCCTCATCATCGGAGGTCTCTTCGGTTGAATCCCACTCTTGACCAAGGTGAGCTTCACCGGTGTGCTTCTTCTTCTTCTTGTGGCCTTCTTCATCTCTCTTTTTGGGTGTTGGACAATCGGCCACAAAATGACCAATTTCCCCACAACCAAAGCATGGCTTGTTGGACCTTCGTCTTGTCTTTCCTTTGAAGTTCCCTTTCTTGAAGAAACCGGTCTTCTTAAACGTCTTCTTAAGGTTTTTCATGAAGAGGGCAAGTTCTTCTTCATCATCACTATCACTATCACTATCACTTTCTTCCTTATCTTCTTTCTTGAGTTTTTCTTGAACCTTGACCACTTCCTTGCCTTTGCTCTTGGTGCTTGCTTGAAGTGCTACACCACTTCCCTTCTCAATTTGCTCATAGATTTGTGACATTTGTTGAGATACTTGAGCTTCTTTGACGGTCATGAGATGCTCTTCAAATCTTCCAATGACATCGGCGGGAGTGAACCTCTTGAAACCTCTCTTCTCTCTAATCAATGTGGGAAGGTTCACATCTCTTGCCATATATGCGCTCAATATCTTATCAACTACTTCACGGTCACCCCACTTGGTGCTTCCGAGTGCTCTTATCTTGTTAATGATCTTGTTCAATCTAGAGAACATTTCTTGTGGAGACTCACTTGGAAGTATCACAAACCTATTGAGCTCTCCTTCCAAGCAACGAATTCTTCCCTCTCTAACTTTTCTTGTGCCTTCGTGATTGATTTGGAGTGTCTCCCAAATCTTCTTGGCGGATTGTATCCCATCCACCTTTTCTTTCTCTTCCGGTTCCAAGGCACTAAGAATAATTGCTTTGGCTTGCATGTTGCGATGGATTTCATGTTCTTGATCCGTCGAAAGAGGAGAGTTGTCCTTTGGAAAGTTGACACCTACACACACAATCTTCCAAAGGGCCGGGTGGACCCCGATCAAATGTGCAATCATCTCATCTCTCCATGAGGCATAAGTAGTATCCTTAAAACGAGGAGGTTTGCCCATGGAGATAGAGGTATATGTAGTTGAATAACTTAAGCGAGAATAATCAAAGGGAATTTGAGGATTAGCCTTATTCTCCCGCTTCTTTTTCTCTTGTTCTTCATAATCCGAGTCATCATCGGATGAGAGGGTCTCAAGCTCACGATCATCATTGTTCTTGGGCTTCACCTCTTTCTTCGATCCTTCTTCTCCCGACATCTTGATTCTCCAAGCGGTTAAGCTTTTAATCCGGAGACCAAAGCTCTGATACCAATTGAAAGGATCACAAGATGCCTAAAGGGGGGGTGAATAGGATCTTCTTAAAAATCTGCACACAATTCAGCTCAATCTCGGGTTAGTACCCGGAACTTCCGGCACCCTACCGGATACTCCGACTCTGACAGTCGTGGAGTATCTGGCAGGTTCCCAGATTTTCCTGTAACAGAAATTTATGAGTTCGTGATTCAAAATCCTTTGCAACTTAGCTGATTTCCTTTGAATAGAAAGGTGGGGAATCGTCTCAAGATACTTTCCAACCAAGGGCTGCACTACAAACTTCACACACGAGTAGATCGAAGCAAATGTATGAAAGTCAACTATGAACTAGGAAGAACGTGAAGAACAAATATGAACTAGATAAACAAGCACAACAACACGAGACAAGAGATTTGATTCCCGAAGTTCACTTCCCAAAGGAAGCTACGTCTCCGTTGAGGTGCCTCCAAAGAGACCGGGTTGAGCCACAACCCTACCCTCCCCCTAGGGCCCAAAAGCCAAGCTAGGGTTACTTACTATGATTTCCCCGAGGGGATGGCTTTACAAACTTTCCGGGGCAAGCTCACACAAGTTGAGCGCTCGCCGGAGACGCCTAGCCGTCTAGGAGCAAAAGCTCCAAGAGTAACGAATCCGAATCGATTGCCGAAGGATGCTTCAAGTGCTCAAAGTTGGAGTTGATGCTCACCCACACTCAAATCCACAAGCTCACTAAATCCCCTTCTCAAATCTCACAAAGATTAGCTCTAGGAGGATGAGGAAGTGAAAGGGAGGCTCAAGAGAGTGTTTCTTGCAAGTGGAGCCGGCAGCCCACTGAAGAGGGGGCGTGGGAGTATAAATACTCGGCCCCCAAAATCTAACCGTTATGCTGTCTGCGAGATCTGGGTTGGATACTCCGGCTCCTTCCCGGAATATCTGGCTCCAGAAATGAACACGAAGCTTTGACCCTGATTCTGGACTAGAATACTCCGACCCCTTGCCGGAGTATCTGGCTCCAGAAAAACTGGTGCCCGTGAGTGCATTTTTGTGTCTCTCTTGTGCACTTGTTATTTCTTTTGAGCACTTTAACATCCATGGCACAATCAATACGCATCCCCCTTGATAGTACGGCGTTCCTAACTCAAATTCAAAATGGAAAATAATTTAAATCGTTCATTCTCCATGCCGTCCATCATGATCCATAGGGATACATCATCACACTTCAAATATGAATTTTATTACATTGTGACCTGTCCACAAACTCAATCAAACCATTAGCTCTTTGATTACATTTGTCATCATTCAACCAAAACCCACAAGGGAGAGCCTAGATGCACTTTCAACTCCAAAACCGGATATCTTTGGTCATCCAACTATTAAAACCGTTCAAATTTGACCATCGGGGCGGTTTTGATGGGTGATTTTAATTTTTTTATTTATAATTTAGTCTTTAGATCTTAAAATGATTATTACTTTTTGCTCGTACCTCCGATTTAGGTGATTCTTATAGTCACACGTTCATAATAGTGAGCTTTATCTTTTAAAATAGTATTTATAATATTTTATCACTATTTAATATATTGTTTTTATGTTATTATATAAAAACACCAATATAAGAAAAGTAAAACAAACAGTTAGAAAATATTATGTCCATGACTTTAAAAGATAAAGTTCATCGTTACAAACGTATGGCCACAAGAATCACTTAAATCGGATATAAGAGAAAAAATAGTAATCATTTGAAGCTCCAAGTACTAAACTGTAAATAAAATAGTTTTTGGATCTTAAAATAATTAATATTTTTTTCTCATATATCCGATTTAAGTGATTCTTATGGTCATGTGTTCGTAATGATGAGCTTTATCTTTTAGAGTCATGGACATATTATTTTCTAACCGTTTGTTTACTTTTGTTATATTAGTGTTTTTACACAACAATATAAAATTAATATAATAGATAGTGATAAAATAGTATAAAGTCTATTTTAAAAGATAAAGCTCACCGTTATGAATGTGTGAACGTAAGAATCACCTAAATCAGAGGTACAGACAAAAAGTAACAATGATTTTAAGATTTAAGGACTAAATTGTAAATAAAAATCTAAAACCACCCCTCAAAACCGCGCTGATGGCCAAATTTGAACGGTTTTGATAGTTGGATGGCCAAAGATACCCGGTTTTAGAGTTCGATGGCTAAAACCAAACCGAGGCAAGAGTTGGATGGTTAAAAATGGACTTTTTTCTTTAAAGAATGGCAAAAGCTTTGCTGCAATTTTTATCAGAACGAGAAAAGAAAAACAAGATCAAGTTCAGTTTTTTTGAGTAAATAAATCATATATAAACACAAAGGGACAAACCCACACAACTTTGGTACAATGACCGACCAGCTAACAACTCCACTCCGTGGAAATTGGGCAAGTTTGGACGATAAAAAATCAGTCTATTTTTTTGTCCTGACACAAACTTTGCTTGGCCCACCATTTGATCACGTCTATTCCATTTCCAACTCCGTGTTAGTACCATATCAGCTCCGTGTAATGATCGAAGTATTTGAATGTTCTGCCCTGTTATTGAATGTTCTGTACGACTTATTAGCGGGCATTACGCACCTGATGATGATATTAGATAGTTCCTTACGAGAAAAGAAGTTCCATATGGCGCACCTACGTTTTTCGACGACCGGTTCTGGATTCGGCTGACGGCGAGCAGTAGAAGACGCACCTAGGTTTCGGGGCGGTGCAGACGCGCAAGCAGTACATAGTAGTTGCTCTGATTTCACCTAGACAGGACTTAAGAAATAATCCCACTGTATAGAATTTAGACGTTGTCTTAGACAAGATTTTAGTCAAATATTAAAAATATAAATAGATTTGTCTTAAAAATATTTATATTTAAGCATATATATATATTATTTTTTAATAAATATTTTTGTAAAATAAGAAGTTGTGTTTTGGAGACGGTATCGTCGTCCAAAACGACATCTAAATCATATACGGAGAGATTACTCTGTCTAATAACCATAAGTGTCCGACATCTGCTGCAACTTGACCTCGCTTGGCTCTGATTCTGACCTGTTCGTCTGGTTTATCAGCACCAGCCAACAATATTTTTCTCTCACAACAAATCGGCATTAGCCACCTGTCACCAGCCAGACAGCGGTATTTTTCTCTCAGCATAAATCTGCACCAGCCACCAGCCAGCCGACCAGGTCGACAAGTGTGTGACCTGAAGAGCGAAGCTCCTTCAAATTGCGAAAAAGAATGGGTCAGTAAGTACTGCCGTGTCCCAAGAGTTCACAGAGATCGATCACAAGTTAACCTGAGTCATTCTGCCTAATTAGACTACATTATCCTAGCTACCATGCCCACCGTCAGCAGGAAAACAACAACCATAAGATCTCTCGCAAGCATCTAGAGGCACACATATTCTGAACTGCGACCACTACCATAACTATGCACCATGACCACGGAGTTCTCACGGCTTCTTCTCTTCTACCTTCCGGTGGCCGTGTGGGTGCTCGCCGCCGGCGACGTGGCGGCGGCGCAACAGGGGCCCGACTGCGCAACGAGGTGCGGCGACATCGAGTTCCCGCGTACCCGTATGGCTTGAAACGAGAGTGCGCAATTCACAGCGGCTTTCATCTCAACAGTTCTCGACTGAGCATCGTCTGTATCAGGGCACCTTAGAGGTGACCAAGATCTCCGTCAAGGATAACAAGGCCTGGCTCAAGACTTATGTCTCCCGGCAGTGCTACAACCAATCCACTGATGAGATGCTATACAACGAAGCGTGGATAAACATCACCAACACGTACGCCCTTTGTGGTATCGGCAGATGATAACAAAGTCATCGTCCTCGGGTGCAACAGTCTTGCCCTACATGCGAAGCAACGATGTAAGTAATCTTAAAACCGCATATAGTTCTCTACACAATATAATCAATTATCGACTCGCAGATAGCTGAAAACTAGGGATGCAAGTATCCGTATTTTTTGGTTCATTGGATATATTGATTCAAAACTTAGAAAAATAAACTAAAATAGTATTACGCGTAATTAATTTAGAAAGTAAAATGAAACCCAGAAAAGATACCCACTTACAATATTCCTACTGAAAATTGATATGAAATCTTGTGTCGTTGATGTGCCTGTGCAACACGTACTTGCAGTACATAATCGGCTGCCTGTCAACATGCGACAGTGCAAGCCCCGAGAACAGCTCATGTTCCGGTGCTGGGTGCTGCCAATTGAATCTCCCGAGAGGGGTCCGGTATTACCAAGGCTTTTTCAACTCATTGTACAACACCACCGCCCAGAAATGGTGGAGAAACCCCTGTAATTATGTTGGGGTGATCGCAAATGAAGCCTTCAACTTCAGCACCACCTATCTCAACTCGACAGTGTTCTATGATACAGAGGGCGGCTCAAGAAAACCAATTGTGATGGAATGGGCGATTACACAGAATACATGTGAAGGAGCCAAAATCGACGAGACTACGCCCTATGCGTGTGTTAGCAACAATAGCCACTGTATCACAAATGCTGCCGGCTACGCCTGTAAGTGCTCCAATGGATACGAAGGCAACCTTTAGGCCAGTCTCAGTGAGAGTTTTATGGACAATAAATTGACTGTCATGTCAGCATTTTTGATGATATGTCACTGTATTAATTAAGAGAGAGGTGAAATGAGTTTCATGGTGATGAAACTCTAGGTACACGGTTACCTAGACAGCTTGTGTCTTGCATGTGACCTAGGAAATAACAATTGATGAAACTATGCATTGAGAGGCAGGTGTTTTATCCTATTTTCAAACACTTTTACATGATATGTCACTCTAGGTAATTGTGTCCACGAAACTTCCATTGAGACTAGCCTTACAAGTTATCATCAACGGATGCTCAGGTTCATCTGATCATCTCCATGTCCATTATTTTTCTTTATTGTTTCTTTCCCATGCAAACACCGTGCTTAAAGGACATATTTCAAGTTTTCAACCAAGTGCGTCTCCTAAGAAAAAGACTAACTTAACATTTGTGTGGTTTCAGATATCAATGAGTGCCTCAATAATGTTACTAACCCATGTGCTGGAATTTGCAAAAATACAATGGGGAGTTTCACTTGTTCATGCCCACGAGGGAAAAGCATGATCGGTAGCGTTTGTGTGAAAGATCATAAGGCAAGTCCCAGCGCAAGGTTTCATAGAGTTTCATGCACATTAAATAGGGTGACAAATCAGCATTTTAGATGATGTGGCAAAGAATTAATAAGGAGATAGATGAAATGGGTTTCATCTAAATGAAACTCTGTATACACAATTTCCAACAACTTTGTGTCTTGCATGCATTACCTATGAAACATCGAAATGAAACAATGCATTGTACGAACCATTTCATCTATGAATTAATTGTCTACTTGCTTATGTGGCATTCTTGGAAACGTAAAAATAAAACCCCCACTGGGAATAGCCTAAGTCAATTTGGATGGCGCCAGTTGTTGGTAGGTTGCAAATAACTCACATATGCACTATATGCTCCACTTGTGATTCAAGTGCTAAGTTTGTATAATTATGTAGGTGCAAGTATTGGACTTGTGGTTCTCGTGGTTGCCATCACTTGTGCATACTCAATCCGAGAAAGACGAAAGCTACACCGCATCAAACATAAGTATTTCCGACAGCATGGTGGCCTGCTACTATTCCAGGAGATGAAATCCCAACAAGGAGTTCCATTCAAAATATTCTCTGAAGAAGAAGTAGAGGAAGCCACAAACAGGTTTGCAGAAGAACAAGTCATTGGCCACGGGGGGCATGGAAAAGTCTATAAGGGAATATTGAAGAGCAATGTAGAAGTAGCCGTGAAAAGATGCACGACAATTGATGAACAACAAAAGAAAGAATTCAGTAGGGAGATGCTAATCCTATCCTAGATCAACCACAGGAAAATCGTAAAGCTCCTTGGTTGCTGCTTGGAAGTTGAAGTCCCCATGCTGGTGTATGAGTTCATCCCAAATGGCACACTATTCCACTTCATCCATGGCAACCACAGCCGACACATTTCCTTGGACACTCGTGTAAGGATTGCTCATGAGTCTGCAGAAGCCTTAGCTTACCTTCATTCCTGTGCATCTCCACCAATCGTCCATGGCGATGTCAAGTCTGCCAACATCCTCCTGAATGGTGATTTCACAGTAAAAGTATCTGATTTTGGCGCATCCATTCTAGCACCAAACGACGAGTCACAATTTGTAGCACTTGTCCAAGGAACTTGTGGCTATCTTGATCCAGAGTACATGCAGACATGCCAATTAACAGATAAGAGCGACGTGTATAGTTTTGGAGTTGTTATCCTAGAGTTGCTCACACGTAAGAAGGCATTCGACCTCAAAGGAGCTGAGCATGAGAAGAGCCTATCTGCAGCATTTCTAGATGCGATGAAGGAGGGCAAGCTACATGATAATCCTAGATGATGAAATCAAGAATGATGATAATGTGGAGTTTTCTTGAGGAGATTGCAGAGTTAGCAAGACAATGCTTGGAGATGTGTGGCGTGAATAGATCATCAATGAAGGAAGTTGCAGATAAACTTGATAGGTTGAGGAAGGTCTTGCAGCATCCATGGGCACATAAGGATCCTGAAGAGTTGGATAGCTTGCTTGGAGAGTCATCTTCGGTCAACTCAGCATCACGGAGAAAGTTGCTATGGGCTTAGAATTTGGGCGTTAAATTAGTCACTAGTCTGTATATTGATTATGTTTAGTTTACCCGTTTCGGAGACAGCTATGATATATATAGTATATATCGATCAGTGAGTGGCTGAAGTAGTGAAGTAGTTGGCATGCAAAGGCAACGCTTGCAAGCTTCCATGTCCTCTTCTCCATGGAGACAGTAGGCAGTAGCTATCACGGATAGTTGCGAGCGGCCGTTGTTTCCTGGATGAAATAAAAATAGATATGCCGGCTGCATGCTCTGCTGGGACCATGCTACTAATTGGCTAGTTGCTGACTCCGCAATGTGGCAAACTAGCCGGTACTCAAATTAGAGAGAAACCCCATATACTACCTCAGATAGGGTGTCAAATTAAGATGTCTTCGGTCCGATTTATTTCAGCATCGAGAGTTATTCCAATATACTTTTTTTGCGAGGAAGTTATTCCAATAATATTCCCTCCGGTTTCATATTAAAAGTCGTTTTGGACAAGGGTTGGGTCAAATATTGAAAATATAAATCATGAATAACATTTAAGTCGTTGAGTTTAGAAATATGAAAATCATATAAATAGATTGGTCTTAAAAATTACTTTCATAAAAATATACATATATAACTTTTCAAGAAATATTTTTATAAAAAAGAGAAGTCAAAGTTGTGCTTTGGTGACCGTGTCGCTGTCTTAAACGACTTCTAAAGTGAACTGGAGGGAGTACGTAAAGATATCATATGTTTTCCCATTCATGTTGTTTATAAAGACTTCCATCAGAACTAGCAACAACGTACATCAACGAGATCCACGGGATCCCCGGTTAATTCGAAATTCAGCCTGATTAGAGAAGAGACGATGCGCTCTAGATCGAATTTTGTATTGCCTGAGTATCTAGCCTATGAGCTACTGTGTTGTTATGCTTGATGACCTTGCATAGGGACTCACTGAAACGCTTCAGTTTTTTGTTTTAACTCCGTCAGAAGGGGCTTGGGGCTTGAGTCTCCGTGGGATATCTGTTGCATCCTTTTGTTTTTTGGAAAAATTTCAATTGTGCCATTACAATTTTCAATTTTTTGAAAAATGCCATTGTCAGTAACTGTGGTGGACCCCATCTGTCAGTGACACATCGATGACATATTTCCGAAACGTGAAAATTATAATGGCATGAATCTAATTAATTTTTTTTGTTGACACCATCGACTAGCAGGGCAGCAATATGTTGGTTTCCGCGAAATGGTCTGGGCCGGGCAGGTGCGCGACGGGCCCCCATTTGCAGGTCCGTCCGTCCTCGATTTAACACTCTGCGTGCCAGGGCCCACAACACCACTACCAATTGTCTCCAAACCATCGTGATGCCGCCCTGCTCCCTCGAAAAGGTGTCCTATTCCTATCCCAGTTTTGTAGGAGAGATCCCATTTTTGCTTGTTATACATATGTTTGGTTACTAAACCCAAGAGATTTTATCCAACATCTAGAATCCGGCCACTTTCAGCCATGAATTTTACATCCAGGATAATTGTCAGGATATGAGTTTGCTTAAATTACATGTTCTGTCAGAATTTTATGAGTTTGCCGGCAGATAAAAGAGGGACCACTGGCCCGCCAGCACCATGGCACTGGCAGTCTGGTGTAGACTAGTTATTGGATCCTGGAACATGATCTAATCTGCAAATTATTCTGAACGTGACAAGGCGGAGAAGTCAGCAGCCAGCAATAATGTTGCATCACATCATGCTGGAGCGTCGCCATGCAAGCCTTGGAAGCTTCCCATGATCCCAAATTCCCAATCTCCTCTTCTCCATGGCATGGAGTCATGGAGAGTTGGAGACGGAGCTGTCATGGTCTCATGGACAGTGTGCAGTAGCTGGCATCCAAGATCCCATGTTCTCCTCTCCATGGGAACAGAGCTATCATGCATGGATCGGCCAGCAGTAGCTGGCATGTAAAGGCAATGCCTGCAAGCTTCCATGTTACCTTCATGGACAGCAATGAACAGTAGCTGCTGCCTCCTGGGCTGTGTTTAGATGAGGTGAAAACAGGGTGAAAAAGTCACATCGGACACTGTAGCGCACTGTAGCACTTTTCGTTTGTTTGTGGTAAACATTGTCCTATCATAACCTAACTAGGCTCAAAAGATTCATATCGTTGTGTACATCAAAAATATGCAATTAGTTTTTTTATTTACCCACGTTTAGTGTTCCATGCATGTGTCATTTGCTATATTTAATGTTTTGATGCGATGTTGATGTGATGTCGATGGGATGGAAAGTTTTGGAATTCAAGGAACTAAACACAGCCCCGGAAGAAAGCATGATCAGATACTTGGTGGGACCGTGTCACTGGTCACTGACGTTGCAAACTGATGTGGACGCCTTCTCGTCAAAGCTCATCACCATCTAGCTGGCGGGTGGCTGGTGCTGGTTTGTACTGAGAGAAAAATACTGCTAGCTGCCTAGTGCTGGTTTGTGCAAAGAGAAAAATACTGTTGTCTGGCTGCTGATAAGCCAGGCGAACGGGGCTACCCGAAAATATTTTTTCAAAGGAAATCTTGCATGAAGTATTAAATAAAGTCTATTTGCAAAACTTGTTTAGGGATGGTGTAACTTTGCGTGACGAATCTAATGAACCTAATTAGTCAATAATTTACTACAGTAACCATCCTCTAATTATGCGGTCAAAGGTCTCATTAGATTTGTCTCATGAATTAGCCCGGAGTTATAAATTATTGGTCAAACGGGGATGGAAAAAATTTTCCACCCAAAGAAACACGACCCTAGTATCTGAAACCCAATGCTGAACAGGTTAAATAAAACCATCTTTCTTGGATCAAAAACAGACTCAGGCTGAATTTGGTATAACAATGCTGGTATTGTTCAGACTGCAAACAGCATCAGGAGTCTTTTGAATGCACCATGTTACAAGAGAAAATAATCATACTATAAAAAAACAAAACAGGGCACGAAAAATGTTGTGTTTCCTGAAACTCTCCAAAAAGATTGTGCACTTAAATAAGTTACAAGAAAACTGTCCAGAATGCATTGAACAGTAAGGATTACAAAAGGAAGTAAAGTTTGGCCAGCATATCCTTGAGACTTGACTGTCATTTTCATTCTGACCATCTGGTATCTTGTAGATTCTGGTCCTATCTTAGAATTTTAAAAGAACATGTGGTCAAAGAAAGAAAAATTGCTCTCTGAAACAAAATTTTATAAATAACCAAGGTCTTAGTTTCAATGGATGCATGTAGATTTTTGTTCATGTTAACAAGTTGCACTGCAGGCTAACGAACTTCAGTAGTCTATTTGCCTTTACTCAGTTTCCCTCGGTCGAATGGAAAAGCAAGTGCCTGCACAACTTCTGGATTCTTTAGCTGAAGTAGGGACCCTCCGGTGTTATTCGAAGTTGAGTTAGCCTGATGGAAAGGAGTCATTAGGTTTGGCGAAACCTGACCTTCTTGGTTCTACAGAAGAAAGCTGCATCATCATCGAAGGGAAAGCTCTGAGCATTACATCTTGTTCACCCATACTCACAATGGTAGCAATCAGAGGGGATGCACCTATCGGTTCTTCTGCAGAGAAGTGATTGTGAAAATAGCAGTTTAGTGGCATCAATCTCCCAAAAATCATGACGCAGTGTCTATCCTGTCATGCTTTCTTTTGTTAGGCCTGGAGAAAAAGCAGAACTGAGCCCAAGTCTTCTTTGTCTTTGTCGGTTGTGACCTTGTTGCTTTCTTGGCAACATATTCAGTCATGTATTGAACAGCAGCCTATGAAACAAAACAAAGGGAAACGAAAATACTAATGAACAAACTTTGTCACAAATGGTTGCTAGTAAATATAGTCCAAAAAAGGATGTAAAAATCACCTGAGCTCCCTTTAAAGCTACATCTCTTGGTGGCACTTGTAGAGGGTTCTCTTCCGCACGGAGAACACGGAGACGCTGCAGGTTTCCAAAAGAATCTGGAAGCACCCTAATCTGATTATTGCTTATGTCCAGCTCTTCCAGCATCTCAAGGTTGCCAATGGAACGAGGCAGGGATTGCAAGTCAGCGAAATTGTTCCCAACATTCAGTTTAACAAGAGAAGTAACAAAGCAGAAGTTCTCAGGAATAGACTCAAGCTCATTGAAACTTGCATCAACCTCCTTCAGCTTTGTGAGAGATGCCATTGTTGTTGGAAGCCCCCTGATAGTGTTGTATCGCACAGAGAGGATCTCCAGAGACTCTAGCTTTCCGACAGCCTCTGGGAGGGCCTTGAGGTGATTGTAGCCTGCCCGCAATTCTACCAGTGAAACACAATGACCAATAGTGTATGGCAGTTCATCAAGGTTGTTTGTCTCGACGATTAACTTCTTCAGACGTGCAAGGCTTCCTATTGAATCAGGGAGTGAGGTAAGATAGTTTGCGCTCACATCAAGCTCCTCGAGCTTTAGCAGCCTGCCAAGACTAGAGGGCAATGATGCAAGCTGATTGCCCCTCAGGTCGAGATATATCAAATTGCCAAGATCCCCAATCGACTCGGGGAGCTGAGCGATTCGATTGGAATGAAGGTCCAGCTTGGCCAAAGAAGAAAGCCTCCCAATTGCATCCGGCAAAGCCAAGATCCTATTCTCCGAAATATCAAGGGTAACAAGCCCAGTGAGCTTTCCAATTGAATCAGGCAGCCACTCAATCTGGTTCATGAGTTTGCCTTGGAGGTTGAGATCATGGGCGCCTTTCTTTGCAGCAACCTCAATCATGCTAGCTAGCTTAATGAGGGTCAATTTCTCGTCGCCATCTCCTGCAAAAAGATAATCAAGCAAAGAATCAATCAATGCGCAAATACTCCAAAAGTCACCCAGCCCACAAATCATGGATTAGTTGATAGCTAAGAAACAACTTCCATTTTGTCGTAAACGCATAATAGCATATAAGATACAATGGAACAATGTGTATGCTTCCAATTTAACTCAGGGAAACTCTAAATGCTAATAATTCCCATAGCAGTACATCTAAGCACTCCACTGAATCACAAATTTGGTAATAAAGCAGACCAAGGTAGAATGAGCTCACCATAACCGCCGTCCACTCGAGCCGCCGCAGAGTTTGCTGCAGCAGCTCCTCGTGGCATATGAGAGCTTGCTGCCACAACCCCATCGTCCCATACTGCGGCCTTGGCCTTCTTGACGTAGCTGTCATCCATGGAGACGCGCCCTGCGCCCTTCGCCGTCCTCGCCGCACTGAAACCATTAGTGCCCATCGACGAGTAGCGGTCGGTATTGCTGTCCGCAGTCACCGACGATGACGACGCCACGGAGAACGACGAGGCGGCCACCGACGACGACGACGCCGCGGAGAACGACGAGGCGGCGGATGTGGTTGCGGTGGCAGCGGCGGGGGCGGCACTGATGCGCGGTGCGGCGCGGGTGGAGCTGGAGCTGGAGGGCACGCACTGCGACGCACGCTGGATGAGGTCGTCGAAGAGCGTGTGGAGCGCGTCGAGCTCGAGCAGCCGCGTGGCGTCGCGCTTCTGCTCCCGGCAGTGGAAGGCAGCGAGCGCGCGGTGCATCTCGAGCGCGACGCCGAAGAGCTCGTCGGGCACGGCGGGCGGCCTGCGCAGGCGCGACACGGCGTCGAGGCGCGCCCGCTCCTCCCGGTCCGCGGCGTGCGCCAGCGCCTCCGCGGCCTCCACCTCCTCCAGCGGCGGGCGCGGCGGCAGCGAGCGGTGCAGCCGCATGACCTCCCCCACCACCCCGTCCACCGACCCGAACGCCGCCGCATCCACGACAGTCCCCATTCCCGACCCCTGCTTCTCCGTCTCCCTCTCAATCTCTCTTTCTCAGCAGCTCAGGAACCCAGATCTCTCCTCTCCCTACCTCCCACTCGGCGCCACGGGATCCCCGCCTCCTCCTTTATGTACGGCACGGCGCCCAGCCCCCGCCGCAGCGCTTTCCCGCTCCCGTCGTCGCCATCGCCAACCGCCCGTCACGTGGCGCTCGTGGCCCGCCCCACCCTCGTCGGATGCCTTCCGGCCTTCCGGATAAGAACCGGAACCACCACAGCACAGGTGTGCGACGCCGGATCACAGCCCGGCGCCCGACCGAGGAAAAAGAGCCCAGCTTTTTCCGCGGCGCCGGTGGCCCGATCCAAGACCGCGAGGCCGACGGCCGGCTCCCAGCGGAAATCTGGTCACACACTCGCCGGGGAGGAAGGAGGGCACCGAATTGCCGGTTCCGGTGGGTGGCGGGGATTGGGGGGGAATTGGGGTGTGCCTCTCTCGTCGCGCTCACCGAGGTTTGTGCAATGTGCAGTGGCCGTGGGTGGTTCTTGGTGCGCGGCTGCTCCTGGTTTCTGGGGGCGGTCTTGGGATGGGGGAATGGGGAATGGATTGGTACGGCTCGGGTTGGCAGGCAGGCTCGAGTCACGTAGAAATGGAGGCGAGGGAGCCTCTACCTGAGGATGAGAGGGGGGGAGAGAGAGAGAGAGAGAGAGAGAGAGAGAGGTGCCCTGTCCTATCGGCTACCGCCTTGGGACGCCGCTGGGCTCCTCCATTTGGGTTCGGGTGAATCTCGTCTTCTTCGCAAGGAAAACGAAATGGGTGAATGAATAAAGTGAAAAAGAGTGGTCTGGATGATGATGGATGTGTAGCCTGTGGATTTTTCGGTGGCATCTCTTCTATCTAGTCTAGGTTTCGGATGCTACTACATTAATCATTCCCATTCTGTCCAACGGACAAGATATCAATACCACCTTGATGCGAGCTTGTTTCACCGGCCAGTGATTAATTAATAAGTAGTACAATTTCAAGGTAGAGTGAAGTAGCAAATAATTAGGGCTTGTTTAGATCCTAAATTCTACCCATGAAGTTCACTGTGAAAAAAGAACATTTCCATCACATCAAAATGTCATAGCATGCATGGAGTACTAGATGTAGATGAAATCAAAAACTAATTGCACAGTTTTGTTGTATTCTACGAGACGAACATTTTGAGCCTAATTAATCAATTTTTGGGCAATTTTTTACACATACAAACGAAATGCTACGGTGACGCACGTACCCCAAAAGACCAAAGTTTGCTCCCAAATTCGGTAACGAGGGAATCTCTCGGTAACCTCACATTCTTCGAAGCTCACTTAGTACTGCAGTAGAAATAAGATTCATATCATTACAATTTTTACGTTTCGAAAATATACCATCGGTGTATCACTGATAGATAATGACCACCACAGTCACTGACATGGGTATTTTAAAAAGAGTAAATTGCACTCACCATACAACAACTTGGTGGGTGGGTACAAATTGGTCCAACAACTTGTAAAATGCTCAATTTAGTGCAATAACTTGATAGGTGGGAGCAAATTGGTCCAACAACTTATAAAATACTCATTTTAGTGCAATAACTTGGTAAATTGGTGCATCTATAGTTCAAATGTGACAACCGTAACGTATTTCCTAACGTCCGGCTGTAATAGATAGTATATTCAAGTATTAATTAGCTATTGATGTTCGCATCGCGATGGCAATGCATTTGGCTAAGATAAGAACTTTTAATGCATAGAGAAGTAACTTTGTGTCTTCAAATTCATTATTTTTATATAGTGATTTAATTTTGATTAAGAATATTAATTTTCATATTCAATATTGATAAGTTCGTCCTTGTTGTTTTCTACATATTTGATTATATGCATTTTTCAGCTAAAAAGGAAACCAATATATGTGCTCTAGTAGCTTGGCATAAATATTTTTAAAGCCACTGATACTTGTTTTGTAATGGAAAAGTAGCTACAAGGACATAAACAAAATTGTTTTCTACATAATTGTTGAATGCATGAGAAGAAGCCGAAAACAAACCTTAGATCTCAAAGTCTCCGTTATGTACTTTAGTCTTTCGATAATACTAATTAATATTGTTATTCTAGAATTTATTGAATTCGGACCAATGAACAAATAAGTTATGTAAATATAATAGACAAAAGGTATTCACATATCCATCTACTATACTTAATACATCCCCGTTGTAAAGTTTGGACTGTAGATGCACCTATTTGCCAAGTTATTTGCACTAAATTGAGCATTTCACAAGTTGTTGGACCAATTTGCACCCCATGTATCAACTTATTGTACCAACTCGAGCATTTTATAAGTTGTTGGACTAATTTACACCCACATGTCAAGTTATTGTACTAAATTGAGCATTTTGAAAGTTCTTGGACTAATTTGCACCGACGTGACAAGTTGTTGTATCATGGATGCAATTTACTCTTTTAAAAAATGAAAATTATAATAGCACGATTGAAATTTTCCCTAGAAACAAAAACTGCAATATCCTTCCTGTTTTTTTTCTTAACATTGCCGATTCCATATGAATTTTTACCTTTAATTTTACCCGCTGCAATAGTAGTAACTCCTTTCTGTGAGCCATGATTTCCACTTCGGTAATCAGTCCTGGCAACGGCGGATGAATGATTAGCGGCGGATGAGACGAGACGAGACGAGCTAGGCGGCGGCATCGGACCACGTGCGGGCGGAAGCCGCCTCGAACCGCCGCTCCACGTCCACGCAACCCACCCCCACCCAAACGCTTGGCTTCCGAACGCGTTGCGTCCTCCCTCCCCTGCCGAGCTTGCCTTTGCCGGCGACGGCAGCCGCGCATGGCCACCGCCTCCCGGCGAGGCCGGGCAACCCCACCGCCTCCACCGCTGTCCAGCACGTCGGCGAGGGGGACGCGCGCGCGCCGCCCGCAGCTCGCCGCTGTCTTATCCCAGCTCGCCACGGCAGGGTTGGTTGCGTCTGCGTTCGCTGGCGGGCCCTGGAATAATGCCAAACCACCTGTCTTTCCCTGACGCGTGGGGCCAGCGGAGCGTCAGGCCACTTGACAATATATCTTAACAACTTTGCTCCCAAATTCCACTACGTAAAAAGAAGATTATTATAACATCGAAATGTCGGCACATGTATGAAGTACTAAATATAGATAAAATCAAAACTAATTACACAGTTTTGTTTTACTTTACGAGACGAACATTTTAAACCTAATTAATTAATGTTTGGACAATTACTTATAAATATAAATAAAATGCTAGCATTAATGATGAAATGTCCACCTGTCAATGCTAAGAACTAAACAATACCCTGTATTGAGGATTTCTTCTTCTTATTATTATTTCTTCCTCCTTCTCTCCCTCTCACTCTCTTCTGTGTGCGTCGCTCCCTCCGGGCGTGCAAGCACATGGCTGCAGGGAGATCTCTGCGCTGTTCGTTGATCCAGGCCTTTAGTTCCCAAATGAGAACCAAATTTAGGTCTTTTAGAGTGTGTGCGCTACTGTAGCATTTCATTTGTATGTGTCAAAAATTGTCTAAAAATTAATTAATTAGGCTCAAAATGTTCGTCTCGTAGAGTACAACAAAACTGTATAATTAGTTTTTGATTTTATCTACATTTGGTACTTCATGCATACTATGACATTTTGACGTGATGAAAATCTTCTTTTTGCACAGTAAACTTGGGGGTAGAATTTCATCTGAACGAGGCCAGTGCAGTGAGCACAGCCTAGAGTACAGTAGTTTGCTGTATGCCTATGGATGGAGTCCCCAGTCTCCATTCTCTGATTCTTTCCACAGGTGTTTGGTCCGCAGCGGCCTGACGGATCTGGAGACACGTGACCGTCACGTCGGTTCAACCACGACAGGGTGACGTGTCCGGATGCTTTTCGCATGATTGCATCTCGTTTTCTTTATCTTCACTGTACTGCTGTACTGTACGAGTGTAACTAATTACTACGGAGTACGTAGTTTACTACCACTGCTGAATATTACGGCTGGTTTCTGCGGTGGAGACGAGCGGATTGGGTAGGGACAAAGACGGTTGAGGTGAGCGCATCACGCTCGCCTCTGGCTTTTCAGGTAACGGTCGCTGTCAGGGTAGGAGCTCGTAGACCTGAGCCCCTGCTAGCCATTCGGAATTCAGACACAGCCCTTGCCTGGGTGACAAATTTGGCGTCTTGACGTGCGTGACTGTAGCATTTCGTTTGTATTTATGAAAAATTGTTCAAACATTGATTAATTAGGCTCAAAATGTTCGCCTCGCAAAGTACAACAAAACTATACAATTAGTTTTTTATTTTTTTATTTTATCTAAATTTAGTACTCCATGTATGATATGACATTTTGATGTGACGTGAATTTTTTTTGCATAGTAGAATTTGAGGTAGAATTTGGGATCTAAACGAGGCCAAGGTTGCATCGCCGTGGCGACGTTTTTTCTCCCATAGTATGTACATGAAAAAAAGAAGTTACAGGAGTAAAGGGTGAAGGTTCAGTCTGTTTTCAGTTCTCACATCTACGGAGTAATTTGGAGCCGCACTCTTGAACAGGCACGTCCGGAGATAAGATAATAAAGAAGCGTACAGGGTTTTATCTCCGAGGTGGATCAGAGTTGGCAATCGGATTGGATGAAAAAGATAGGTTATCAACTCAGAGACCCATGCTACAGTGACCCAGGACACTTGATTGGCGGTACTGGACCTTGTCATGTCCAGGTTGCGTTGGTTCGTCCAATGACCCTACCTCTATCGATCCAAAACAGGAGGGATGCAGTGAGAGTGCCGACTGACTGGTACCAGCCCACCAGGCACCCCAGACGAGAGGGATTCCTTCCCATAAAGAGCTCAGGGACATTTCTTCTCGTTTCTGGTACAGTTCCAATTTGTAAATAAGATGTCAGGCTTCAAATCTGTTCCAAGGTAGTAGTACTATCAGTAGTGGGGGACTAGTGACTAATTCAGTAGCTGTCGTCCTAGCTCAGCAGCCAGCTCTCATTTCTTCGCCTTGGAAAACCGGAGGCACCTGTACTTCTCGCCGCTGACTGTGATCTCCAGCGCCCCGTCTTGGTTGTCCTGGTTCGAAGCCGTTCCCATCAGGACGCTCTTCTCCTTCTCCAGGTTCTCCCGTTCGATCTTCAGCCTTGCTTCCTGCCGCGCGATCTCAGCCTGCCGAAAACAAATTACAGGTTATATGTCATAGGGATGTGAGTTACAAAGAAATCGGTAAGGCAATAAAAAGTAGGATGTTGGAACTCAGAGGATCCTCCAGCTCACCTATGAGACTACTATGAGTCTATGACTATGACATACGATAGAGAAAAGTGGTTTATTTGACAACCCACTACTTGGATCAGTTGTCTTTATTTCTTAGTCTTCACTTTACCTAAAAGATGGATTTAGGTAAGGATGTTGTTGTGTCGAAGAAGTGAAGTGAGGAATTCAACTAAAATCTAGGATAAGGAGCTTTACTGGGCAATCGAACAACTCAGTGTCAATTATGATGCTTTCATCATGAGTGTTGCTGTCTATTCTTTTGCATGATAGGAGAAACTCAGTGTCATCATAAGTGTAAGAGATTAGATTTATCTTCCAAAGATCTGTTCTATTAGCGGTTATGACATCCATCTTACTCATTTGGTAGTTAATTATCTAATTTATATCCTTATATAGTTTGTTGGCCAGGGTTTGACAGCATATGCTGCTTGCAATCAGGTTACATGAGGGGCTTCATTGTGGTCAGGCCAGAAAGGTGTCTCCGGTGATAGTGACCTAGCCACCAAGATGACAGACGTAAACCTAAAGGATACAACTGAATTATATAGCCTGAGGTGATGAAAATTGAAGTCCTTTGGCACTGAGGTCTCCAACATAGGAGCACGCACTACACAGCAACGTCATCCTTTTACGCTGGAAACAGAGCATCAAATCAGTATGGGTGTAGGGACTCTACCAAGGCCAAGATTGGTGCATCCCTAGTAGGGCCCAAACATTCATCTCTATGGATTTTCAGCCCATCCCCAACCTGATCTACCCAAGAACAGAAGAACCTCTTCCTGGCCCACTACTACTGCTATCCATGTGGGAGTTGTTTCCTCTATCTCCACAATACAGGGTCACTTCCTGTCTTGTGTATTTTTATTCACATTAATGGGCAAACAGCCCAACCGTTAGGACAACCTACAGCTCTGTATGGAAAAATGCCATCATCAGGGGGCCAAACCTTCCGTTGATGTAGACCCTTGGAGCAAGGGAATATCCAGCTCGCATCACTCTTTTCTATTGTCATCGTTGACCATCAGATCGCTAAGGATGACTTCTGTCTATGATCGATGGGTGAGTCTTTTGGTCAAACTTGCTTCTGGTCTCAATAGAATTCTAGAAAACTATTATGCACGAAGCTACATATTCCAATTGTTCATGGGTTGAGAACAGAAGTTGGACTCTAGGATATCAAATTTCCCCTTGTTCTTCAGAATATTGAAATCAGGACCATGTTTAGGCATTTTTTTTAAAAAAAATCATAATTATGTTACCTTGATCTTTGCTGATAAATTGTACTATAATAAACTGCAAGTCAATACTATTAATGTAGACCAATTCATTTCCTTTCCCTGGAAGAACCTCTCCAACTACACATGGCCTATCGTTCTATGGTTCATTAGTCCACTACGGCATTAAAACACTTACATTGCTAGATAATACAATATGTTTGCATGTAGAAGCTATTGCAGAGAAAACAATGAGCTGCCCTACTTAAGAAATCGATGGATATTTAATAAGATTCTCTCCAAGTCAGTTATATTATATGAATTGTGAAGTGTGACTACTGGAGGAGCAGTGATTATGCTTAGCAGGCAACTCTTATATTCTTATCTTCACATTACCTATCACCTTTTTGTGGTTTCCATGTTCTCTACGGAACAGAAAGAGATCAACTTTATTCCCCTCGCTGCCTTCATGACTAACTACAGTGAAAAGCAAGGAATAATCTCTTGCAATGTATTTGTTCAGCTTCAGAGGAAACTGAAGTGCATTGACTCTAACTACAGTGAAAAGCAAGGAATAATCTCTTGCAATGTACTTGTTCAGCTTCAGAGGAAACTGAAGTGCATCGACTCAACTCATCAAGAAACCCTGTGCAGTGGCAGATGCAAGTTCATTGTCATCTACTCATCTCAATCCTTTTGTCAACGATCAGATCATGAATTTACGATTCATAAATCACAAGGAACGAATCGGAGCGGATTCAGCATCAATATCTTCCGCGTTCGTGAATCGTGATCACAAAACAGAAGGCAATAAAAGACGCGGAGCCCAGGACGAGATGAGGGATGGAGCAGGGAATAGAGCGGGAGTGAAGGGGGTTGGGGAGTCGTACCTCGCGGCGGGAGAGCTCAGCCTTCCACGCGGCCTCCCGCTCAGCGACCTCGCGCTCGCGCTCCGCGATGTAGCTCTGCAGCTCCCGCTCCTTCATGATGCGGTCCTGGATGTCCGCGTCCAGCGCCTCCTTGAGCTCCCTCACGAACTTGTCCACCACCGCCTTTATCCGCACCGACATCTCGCCGCCCCTCACGAACAGCGCAACCGCCGGGCAAAGGCCACCGCCCCGCTCCTCCTCTTCTCACTTGATATCGGCGCCGTGTCACCGGCAGCCTCCGCGGGCCGAGGTTGTGGAGGACAGCGGAAACTTTGTAGTTTGTTTGCGGCGCCCGTTGGCGATGCAGCTGCCTGCATAGATGATGAGGTGGACCAGGGAGAAGGGTGGCCCAGTGGGCCTTTCATGGGCCATGACTTCTGTTTGCTACCTTTACCTTCCTTTTTTTCTACCTCTTTTAATCTTCTTTACCTTTGCACTTTTTGACTAGAAACATTCTTTTCTTGCTCTCCTTTCAATTAATAGAAAATCCAGATAATTCAGGCGACCAGTGATCAGAGAGGACATTTCGTAAGGATCAAAGAATGCTTGCATAACAGTAGTTGTCGCCACTGACCTCATAAGGTGAGATCAATCAGGAATGCCCAATATAATATACCTGGCTACCAGTAGTCACCACAGGAGCAAGCTCCATCCTGGAAATGGTGGAACCGAACAGGGTCCCTGATAATGATCACCTTGCCTTCGCTCTTGGAGACAAGCTTCGCAAATGCGTGGCAGTCACCGCAGATCCTCAGGTTCTTCATGATTCTGATAGGCTTCCCTTCCATCGCATGCATATTTCCAAATGCTATCGCCAGCTTCTCGCTGTGATATTTCAGCAGATCTTCCTTCTGCTCGATTGCGAGATCCTGCAGCACAAATTCTGTCTGCGGGACATAACCGAGAGAATTGATCCTTCCGATCAACCGGTTCAGCTCCTGAACTATGAAGTCTGAGCGTGGGTGTGATAAGTCACCAGCAATGAACACATGGACCTGTTTTTTCAGCTCAATCCAGCTTCGCCCTGGTTCTTTCTTCATACCTCGGTCTCTCATCGCTTTCCATGACTTCTCAGCATCTGTCCACTGCCGCAGATCTGCGTATGTGTTTGACAACAGTACACGAGCACCTTGGTCGTCAGGCTCCAGTTTAAGTATTTCCCTGGCTGCGTATGCTGCAAGATTGGCATTTTTATGCATCCTGCAAGCACCTAGGAGAGTCCTCCAAATGACCGAGTCTGGATCAAGGTTCATCTCATGGATGAATTCGACAGCCTCTTCAAGCTTCCCTGCTCGACCAAGTAGATCAACCATGCAGTTGTGGTGTTCTCTCTCAGGTCGAATGCCAAAGAGCTTCTCCATCGACTTGAAGTAGTACCAACCATCTTCCACTAGACCAGCATGACTGCAGGCAAAGAGAACTCCAACCAACGTTATGCGGTTCGGTGCCACTCCTTCAGACTTCATCAAGTCGAAAAACCTCAACGCCTCAGTGCTTCTCCCATTCTGCGCCAAACCAGAGATCATGGTGCTCCATGAGATTACATCCCTCTGCGGCATCCTGCGGAACAAGGCATCTGCATCCTGCAAACTCCCACACTTGCAGTACATGTCAAGAAGAGCATTCTGCAGAATCAAGTCCTTCTCATACTTGAGCACGTGAGCATGCACCTGCCTCCCCACTTCAAGCATGACCATCCCAGTGCATGCCCTTAGGACACTCGTCAAGGTGCCCTGGTTGGCCAAGAATCCAGCATCCTTCATCCTCACAAACAACTCTATCGCCCCAGCACCATCTCCGCTCTGTGCGAACCCTGCAATTATTGAATTCCACACGACCAAATCCCCAGTCACCATCTCGTCGAAGACACCGCGCCCGCCATCCAAATCCCCAAGCTTCATGTACGCGTCAATCAATGAGCTCCGCACAAACACGTCTGAATCCAGCCCAACTTTAACAGTGCTGGCGTGCATGGCCGCGAGCACCCCCGGCGTGCCACACGCGCCGAGGACACTCGAGAACGTGTAGGCGTTGGGCGCCACCCCGTCCATCTGCATGGCCACCAGGAACCTCAGCGCCTCCTCCTTCTTCCCGTCGGTGTTGGCCAGCGCCGCGACGACGGTCGTCCAGGTGACGACGTTCCTCTCCGGCATTCCGTCGAACAGCCTGAGCGCGTCGTCGAGCAGGCCGAACTTGACGTACATCGACACGAGCGAGTTGGAGACGAAGAGACCGCCGCCGCCACCGTGCAGCGGCGCTCCATGGGCGGCGACGTGGCGGTGGATGAGCCGGCCTTCGCTTGCCGTGCCGTGGCGCACGCAGAGCTTGACGAGGCGGATGAGGGAGACGGGGTCCGCGCGGAGCCCCGCCGAGGCGAGGTCAGGGAGTAGCGCGAGCGCGGCGGGGAAGGGCCCCTCTACGCAGAACCGGGAGAATGCGGCGAGGAGAGGATGCGGTTGCGTGTGGAGGCGGCGGCTGCTCCGGCGAGTGGCGCCAAGGCGGTTGCGACGGAGGCGTTTGAACAAGGAGTACATCACATGCAGGCAGAACGCTGGTGAGTCGAGAAGGCTACTGTAAATAAAAGCCCACCAGAAGGGATGGCCCGTAGAAATCCTGCAGGAAACAGTTGCAGAAAATTTCCTTGCTGCGAATTGTCTTAGTAGGCCGATGATAGGAAGGTCCAGTGGTACGCTATTCATCTGGGTTTAAATTCCGGTGCTCGCACATGGTGACTTCGAAAATCTCCAGATCTACCGGATGGTCAGTCCTTCGGAGGTGCTCATAGCTCATAGGGTAGGGTTTACGTACGTGTATTCATACGAGTGAGTGTGCGTGAGCGTCTGCGTTGTACTGTATAATTCTTTAAAAAAATTCCTTGCTTAATTAGCCACGAATTATGTGGCAATGGCTCAAATCTCAAGTAGACGAATTTCTACGAAATTTGTGTTTCAGTTTCCAATAGATTGTGAATTACTGTGGAAACAACTCGATCTCTAGTAGAAACCAGATAAATGAATTATTACGAGCTTTTCTGTGCTGGGAGTCTGGAACAACATCGCGGACAACTTTGGTACAATTCATATCAGCCATTGCACTTTTCACATCGGCTACAAACATTTGGAAGATTTGTGTAGCAACATGCAGTGCATTACTGATGTAGCGAATATAAGTTTGATGGAAGAGTCAGGACTGAAGCATCAAGTAGCAATAGGGTGAGTCATAGACTGCAGATATATATGTCGTAACAATTATTCAGTGCGTAGACGCGCTTATTCAAAATGTACAGGATGGTGTTTGCAGTTCTATCATTTCGCCACATGAGCAGAAATATAAACAGCTGTGTTGCTGAAACATGATTTCGGTGCTCCAGTTCGGAGAGGTAATGTCGAGGTTTTCCACTTTTCCTCATAGCTCGTCTTTAGCACCGTCTTTGTGAGTAGCCAGTACTCTGATGATGGACTCATATACCCCTATTCCTTTGAGGTACTCATCTTCCCTCAGAAACTACATGATAAGAAAATGCTGATTTCAATTACTTTGGTAGATATAACATGTACAAATAATGTACTTTAATGGCATTAATTTATCAAACTAAAACCAATGACGCAAACCTCATTATGATCATGGAGCAATATTGGTGTGTTCACCATAGGTGAAAAACCAAATGCTGGTAATCCAATCTGCCGGAAGTAGCGGGCATCCGTGGAGGCTGGGAATATCTCTGGTTTACCAAGTTTGCCACCAGCACTCTTGATGGCTTCTTCAAGCAACAACCACCATGGGTTTGTGCTGTCAACAGGTGTCATGGCTGGCTTCCCAAAGTTGTCCAGGACAGACATCTTCTGTTTAAACTGCACAACGGATACCCAGAAGATATAAGATTGGAAACTTTCTGATTATCGCATAACCGAGGTCGTGCATATCAGCAAACAGACCATACAGAATTATAGTTAGAGAATATAGAGCTGCATGTTTGTGTTGGATATCAAAATGCAACGTATTATTATCTGTCAACATTTGACAGCAACATGGGTACATGACAAGTACTATTTCAAACCATGTAAAACCCCTATATTTGTGTGCTAGATCATAAATCAAAGAAGAGTAAAATACACCAGCGGTCCCCAAACTTGTTCCGAGGTGTCATATGGGTCCTCAAACTCTCAAAATGCACATTAGCATCCCTAAACTTGTTAGTGTGTCATTTAGGTCCAAAATTCCCATAATACCCCTATGTTGCTGACGTTTGTCCATCTATTAATCTATAATTGCTCTATGGTACAATCAAATAGAGTTCTTTAGGTGTATTGTGATGGAAACAACTGATTTGGTGAGAGAAATAGTATGAAAAATCATGCTCAATTAGTAGTCATATCATCATGCATAGGGGTATTTTCGGAACTTTGGACCTGGATGACACAGTTTAGCAAGTTTAGGGACTCAAATATGTATTTTGAGAGTTCAGGGACCTAGATGACACCACGAGACAAAGTTTAGAGACCGCTCGTGTATTTTACTCAACAAAGAATGACACCTCTCCTCAAAAGAAAAAAAAGGAATGACACCTCTAACAGAAGCACAAACAAAAAAAAGCAAAAATTGAATATCCCATATAGTTACCTGATCCCATTAACAAAATGAGTTCTTAAAAATGAGCCACATCCAGAAGTACAAATCCATTAGAGGGGCGAAAGGAGAGTGTATATATTGGAAAACAGAAGCATATTATCTGGATGAACTAACTTCATTAGCAAAAATACCAAAGAAATATTGAAAGCCAGTACATAGAGGTCCCATGTGCTTTAATACAGAAAAACAGAACTGCAGGGATGTTTTCAATTATTCTAAGGGACTTATTGCCTCGATTCTGTGACTTCTGTTGACCAGAAATTCAACAAAAAACAAATCAAAATCCGAAGTGACCAAAAAGGATGTAAAAGTAAATATGATTTCTTTGTTCAGAGCTGTGTCCGTGTGATAAGGAGCTAGTTAATATGTTTATACTGTATATATGCCATCAGTTGAATCAACATGGACATCATACCTCAAAGGTCAGGTTGCGTGAAGATGGTGTCCATTCTTCAACAAGGCGCCTCTCCAGTGCTTCCACATGGGCACTAGGAGGGATCCGGATGTCAAGACCTACCTCTGCTTCAGATGGTTGGAGATTCATGACAAAACCCTGAAAGAAGAGCAAATGTTAAACTGATTAGTTGGAAACATTACATTATAGCAGAACATGAGTGGACCTGGTTTAATTGGATGATGAACTAGTCCCAGCTTTTGCAAGGTATATAAGTTACAAAGGTGAGATTCAATGGATCAAAAAGAATGGAAAGTACATTTATGAGATTCTAGAAAAAACACGGCTGTCAATTCAAGAACATATCTCAGAACAACATCAACTTTGAGAACTTGATGACTGTTTATTGCTCCAACAAAGGACGGACAGTACCAAAACAATCATCAGATGTTGGTAAGTACAAAAGGTAAGATTAAGAATAGTGTCATTTTAAAATCAAATGTGTTTCTCTAAATAAAAAATAACTGTGAGAGCCATCTCATTAATGAAAACAAGCCAAAAACACTTGAAGCATGATGCTCTGCAATGACAAAATGGCCGAATACCCCAAGCAAAGGGTACTATTTTTTGAGCGGATGTATAATTCATATTCATTTGTTGGTGATCGACCTATAGGTTCAAGTTTAACTCACAGTACACCAGCTTCTTAGATATCAAAGATAAACAAAACCAATGCAAAAAAACAGATATTAAGTAGTGAATAAGAACCCCTAATCAAAGATATTAATAGGTTGATTCTAATAAATACAAAATAGCAAACTGATGCTTCCTCTCATTTTCAATAATATTATGGGATAACAAGGAATAAGACTATCACATTAGCAACCATGAGGGATCAGGTGATCAAGCTATCAATATAATTTAATCAGATCTAGTAGAGAATTAAAGATCAGCTAAAATCCTTGAAACATTTAAACTGCATCTCGGAACATATGTAACACAACAAAATAGATCAACTAACCGTAGGTGTAGGCGTGCCAGCCTTCAGGTATGCAAAATTCACTGACACAACATCTCCTTCAGCTTTCTCTCCAGACTTCACTAAATCAAACTGTGATGTCCTGAATCTCCTAATAGCCTCCACGCTCTTCATCAAATTCTCCATTGCACTACCATCATACAACTTTGCACCATGCCCTGGTGCCCCCTTTGCTTTTATAGTAAGCCACCAAGGGCTACGCTCTGCATAGAACACACGGTACTCCTCCCCAGGAGAGGCAAGCCCCTCATCAAGGACCAACCCCACATTCATTTCTTTAAACTCCTTAGATGAAACAAACAGCTCAACACCCTCATGCCCACCAATCTCCTCATCCGGAACAAATGTTAGATAGATATTTCTATCTGGAACAAATCCTGCAGAACGGAGACGGCGGATGGCTTCAAGGTACTGCATCCCCACGCACTTCATGTCCTGCATGAAACACAGGGAAGTCCAAGAATACATTAGAAGCAATAAATATGTAAAACTAGGGAAGTCCAAGAATACATTAGAAGCGATAAACATGTAAAACTAGGGGATTTTTAGAGGTTTGGAGCTTACAGCAATTTCATGAAAAGCAATTGTGTGTAAATTTATCCTAAGGGAGTATGGACATAGAGCTAAAAGAATCAAATGATTTTAGCAAACAGGCTAAGATAATAATTTAGCATTTTAGTAAAGGGAGATGGGCACTTCGGGAAGAGATGTATGAGGAGCATGAATATGTAGACTAAGATAACTGTAGTGAATTCAGTAAAACAACCTGTGCGACTTCACACTTAAAGTGACACGGAATCGTGTGGATTAATATACCCTCAATACTAAACTGTAGTAAATTCAGTAAAACATCTCTAGCATTCTTTTTTTTTTAGCATTCTTCTATTTGGCACAGTTATAAAAAAAATGTCTTTTACAGTAAAGTGTCTAATTCCAGCCACAAAGTAAAGCATCATGACCAAATCCAATTGTAAAGATCACTTTCCTGCCCGAGTTAGATTACTCTCCCAATTGAATATCCAAATCCCAGACCTATCTAGTACAAATTAAGGATTCAATTCAACTCTTAGATACAGAGCACAGTAGTAACTAAAAATTGGACTTCTCACTTCCGGAAACAAGTCAACACCAATATTAATGGTTATCTATGATTCATGCTGCATGTCACAAGTCACACTGAACAAGCAAAAATCGCGGCTTTAAGCAATCTTTTCAGTAAGGAAGTCATCTCACCTGGGAGCCTCTGGCATAGATGCGACCGGATGCCTCATCAAGGGCGGCGGAGAACGGCGGGTGGTCCCACTTGTGCGGCTCCGACGGCACGACGTCAGTGTGGGAGTTGAGGAGTATCGAGGGGAGCGACGGCCGCCGCCCGGGCCACCGCAGTATCAGCAGGGGCTTCCCAGCGACGAGCTCCAGCGTGCGCGCCTCGAGCCCCGCGGCGGCGGCCTGGTCCCGGAGGAAGGCCACGGCCGCGGCATAGTCCGGCGACGGCTGCGCCGTGTCGATGCGGAGGTACTCCTGGAACCGGGAGATCGCATCCGCGTCAGATGACGACGAGGCGGACGCGAGGAGGGCGAGGGAGAGGAGCAGCGTGGTGGATGCCATCGCCATGGGAGCAGGAGGCTTCCGTGTAAGATTCTTGGTTCCCATGGCGATGAGAGGGGCCGTGGATTGTGGTGGGTTTGGACCTGCCGTCGGTTTGTGGCGAGTGGCGACGGCTTGGTGCGGCGGGTGATGATGAAGTGACGTGGCACAAGTATGTGCCGTTTGGATCCTGTGCTAAAGTTTAGAGCTTTAAATAAGTAATAATTAGAGGTATTAAACATAAATTAATTATAAAACTAATTACATAAATATATCTATTTCGCGAGACGAACATAACAAGTCTAATTAAGCTATAATTAACACATGTTTACTATAGCATTACATTGTCTAATCATAGTGTAATTAGGCTTAATAGATTCGTCTCGCAAATTAGTCCTTGTTTATGTAATGGGTTTTTTAATTAATCTATATTTAATACTCCTAATTAACGTGTTTATATCCGATGTGACGGGGCTAAAGTTTAGACGGAGGGAAACAAACATGCCCTTATTTTCTCCTTTTCTGATATCGAGATTCGTGCGTGATTCTTTTAGCTACAGCAAGTCTTTTGTTAACAAAATTGCATCTAAAATGACTTTGCACCTATTATGCCAAAATCATGACGCCAACTATAATCATTCTAAAGTCTCATATCAATGAGACATAACTCCTTCCATTCTTGACGTTTAGAATAAGCACATTAATTTATTTGGCTAGCCCAGATTTGGCAGGGCATTTGCACGCAAAATCCAAACATGCCCTAAATTCGTTTGCATGCATCTCTCGTGACTCTCTATGGTCGAAAGAGTCCTTTTGTTTTAAGTTGCTAGATTTTTTCCCCATGTTTTATGTGTTTTCATTCTCAACTACTTTTATAGTAAGTCGTCGAAAGTTTAAGATAACAACAATTCATATCGGATTTACAGTACAATTTAAATACCGAAACAAACTTGCCACCCTGCCTGCAGGCAAGTGGGCTTTTTTTGAAGGGTCACCGGAGGGATTCATTAAACCACAGATTCCGGACTAGCCGGTGATAGTTTTGGTGTAAGGCACTATACAGACAATAGACTGCTGAACGGTCAGATAATAAGGTACAATAGAGGGAAGAAAGAACTTAGCTCGTAAACATTTAAAAGACAAGACATGACACGACTAGAAGATAACCATCAATCGTTGATTAGTGCTACCATTGAACAACATACTTGTCGATTATGCCATGGCATTGCACCTCGCGCCACCCCTCATATCTACGCCGCCCCGCTACTTCCCTCCATCTGAGAGAACACCTAGCGGGATGGGGACTTAAGGCGGCGAGAGATGTGCAAGCTAAAACTCATCGTGAAACGACGTCCTTTTATCTGAAGCTGATGGCGACACCTACAACACATCCAGGCTCCACGTACCACCATCCAACGTCGTGCAAGGGGAGAAACCCTTAAGGGAAAACGGTTGAAGCAGTGGAAACACTCGACATTTTATTTTCTAGCACACCAACAAGAAGAACGTTGGATGGCACCACCACCAACAAGGCGAGTGGGTAGGCATGAAAATGGTACGGATATTTTCCAACTGATCGACCAAAGGACCTTGGATAGCAATTCAGATATATTTTTCGGATGTCCGGATGTTTTCTCAGATATCGAATACGGTACAGATAGTTTATTCGGATATACGAAGGGCATTATCCGTCGGATAATCCGAATAGTTCGGTCGTATATTTGATTTAGATAGTTTTATATTAATAGAAATCAGATTTAATCCCTAAAACTGATAAGTAATTCATAATAAATCAGAAAAATATGAAACTAGCACCAAAATTTTTCTAAAAATATAATCTATCTATCGGTGTTCCATTTGGCGTTATTTGAATTTTATTTATTTATATTATTTAATAAAATCACAAAATAATTTTCAGATTGGTAAGTGATGTGAGTTGTGGGTTTTTTTTCAAAGCATTTTTCTATCTAATCTAATATTTAGATTCATCATATTTGTTAAATATCATTTAATATAGTTGAGCATAAATTATTTGTTGATTTGTATCCCTTCCATGCCACTTGACGTTTCATTCAATTATCAAAGATATGTTAGAATTGGTAAATGGCATGTCACCTATTGTTAATTTGATTGTATCAACATAAACTAGTTAGAATTTAGGCTTGTGAAGGGAACAAACAATTACAATAAATGAGATATATATGGTTATTGTTTTTATTCAATATCCGAGAAAATGTTTGTGACCGATGTTGTCCGCATCTGACTCATCCCGTATTTGATATGTATTTATTTGTATTCATAACCGAGACCATTCATATTCGTATCTATATTCGACAGATATCTGTGTCCGATACCGACTCGAAAAGAAAGTATGAAAACAAATATAATATCAGTGATATCCGTCCGTATCCGATCCGTTTTCATCTCTAGAAGCGGGCTTTGCCCACGGTCTATCCAAAGAACAAAACTATTTAGAAAAGGAAAACGCGCGTTGACGCTGCGTTTTCTGACAGTGTAGCTCAATTCTACGGTTTATCAGCATGGGAAAAAAATTCACGACCTCCCTGCTTGAAAAAAGTAAAACGCGTCCACCCAAATCGAGCCGGTGCCGCACAGCACAGGCCGTCCCGCCTCCTATAGCCACCGGACCGCGGTCGCCTCCTGCCGTCCGTTACTCTCGCGTTTTTCCAGGGACAGTTTCGCGGCCTCCCTGCCGCTCCACCGGCCTGCTCGCCAGCCGTGGTACGCAGGACACGCGGCGGCACGCGGCACACGCGAGATCGCGCAGCCCGCGGGAGGAGGTGGGGGCCTCGGAACCGGACGGAAAGGAAAGGGAGCGGCCGGAGCCGGAGGCCGCGTCGCCTAATGGGAAACTGCCGACGGGACGCGGTTGGGAGGCGTATACGTCCGCAGCAGGCGCTAGAGCGGCGCGGCGTGCGGTGCAGGCGGGGGCGATCATTGGCTGCGCCTGCGCGCGTCTTGGATGTGGGTGTGCGTGCCTGCCTGCGGGGTGTGGCCTGCGCGCTGCGCTCCATCCCTCACCGAGTGAAGTGAGGCGTACCAAATTCTACCCCAAATTTATTATGTAAAAAGAAGATTTCCATCACATCAAAATGTCATAGCATGCATGAAGTTCTAAATATAGATGAAATCAAAAACTAATTGCACAGTTTTGTTCTATTCTACGGGACGAATATTTTGAGCCTAATTAATAAATTTTTGGACAATTTTTCACACATACAAACGAAATGCTACAGTGACACACTTACTCCACTCCAAATTCGGAAACTAAACAAGCCCTGAGTGAGCGGCCGCCCTGGAACGCACGCGCCTGCCGCTAGGCGCACACGCGGTTTTCGCGTCAGGTTGTCCGTGCGTCGATCACTGACGATGGGCCTCCGTTCTCTTTCCGTGAGTTTAACCAGGGGTGTGCTGTTTAAGCAGAGGTTGATGCGCATGGCGATGCTCGTGACCTGTTGGAAAATGATCTGAGATCGCGTTATTTATCCACGCGGCAAATATTGTTGCTTACGTTAGATAATAAAAGCGGAGACTTTGTTATTGTTCTAGTTGTGCACGATGTATTCAAATAATAGGTTCTGAATCCATATTGCACGGTTAGCCGTCTCAAATATAAAAATGAAATCCAAGATCAAACCTAAAAGGACGCCGGTGCTTTTGTGGTTGAATTAACTTTGATATTTATGTACCATCAATTTAGGATGTGTTGTAAGCGCCCCTGACACTTATATAAATTTGCCCTAGCAATGATTGATGTTCAAAAGATCATAAAATGCTCAATAATCATTAAGCTTCGTTTGAGTAAAGGCGAGATTCTCGAAATCATGATGACCGTTGAGAAACATGGTATATTGGTGTGTCACGTGTGTCATTGAACAAACCTAATATTCAACGAACTATAAAGGGCAACCGCCATGAATCAATCTAAGTGACACATGTGTCGTTTCACATGTCAGGCTATGTTTGTATTCTAGACATGTAGCTAAGGTTATCGGCATAAAATTAGTAACGCATATTAGCTGGATATTTGTGCCGTTTCATATGTGAGCATTTGTTGGGTAGATACCGACAACTTTAGAAGATTTAACATATTAGCCGACAGCCTATTAGTTGGATATTTGTGCCGTTTCACATGTGAGCATTTGTTGGGTAGATACCGATAACTTTAGAAGATTTAACATATTAGACGACAGCTACCGACTTGACATGCACGAACAATTATCATAGATCAACCTAAATTCAACATCGGTGTCATTTCAAACACGAACCCTTATTTATAAAAGATTATGAGTAAATAAGTTCTAATGCAATCTAAAACTTGGAACGACAGAACACTAGTTGAGTATACAACCAGGATACCCCACCTATACCTATAGCATTCACTGAACTTCCGTTTCTCTGCCACTGAAAACTCCCTCCGTTTCAAGTTTGACTGACCTTGGCCGGCGAGGACACAGTTCATCCCCCTGTTACAGCTCAGTACGCCGCGGGGCCAACCCAGACAGATCGCAGGCATTCAACACAGCACGTACAGGCCCCACCTGTCAGTGACACGGCCGGCAGATGATTTCCACGGATTGCTGGTACGGGAAGCGTTTATCCCGGGCCCGAGCCCGAGCCCTGCAGCCAAAATATTTGCCACGCAGAGAGAATCCCAATGCATCGCCTCCTCTTTCCCTCTCGTCTCTCCATTTCCTCCACCTCCCCCTGCCCGGCTGCCCCCCCTCCTCCTGCCTTTTTAAACTTTGCGATTCTCTCTCCTCCGATTCGAAAACAATCTCTGTGTCAAGCATAAACAACGCTGGGGAGTCGTCTCCCTGTCCCTCTCCTCCTCCCCCCCCCCCCCCCCCACCCGGCCATAAACCCCGAGGAAAACCCCGCACCGGCCATGGCGCAGCCGGCCGGCGGCGCCGGCAGGGGGCGGGAGCTGCGGATGTCCATCGAGGAGGTGGCCAAGAAGCTGTCCCTGTGGCACACCGCCACGTTCCGCCCCATCCTGACCCACGACGAGCTCGAGCCCATCCTCGCCGCGGCCGGCTTCGTGCCGCTGCCGGCGCCCAGCAAGCAGGAGACAGAGCCCCACCCCACCGCCGCCGCCGCCGCTGGGGCCGCGGTGGCGTGGCGGGAGTACGCCTTCCTCGGGTGCAATGCCAACGCGGTCGCGGCGGCCCGCCGCCGCCGCCGCCCCGGCCCGCGCCCGCGCCTGCCGCACCCGCGCGTCGACGGCCTCCACCTCAAGACCTACGAGGCCTTCCTCGGCGCCGTCGAGGCCTACCTCGGCGCCGACCGCGTCTCCAACCTCTTCCACGTCAGGTACGGTGCGCCGCCCCCCCCACCCCGCCCGCCCCGTCGGTTGCATCGCGCCACGCGAACGCCGCGTGCCAAGAGCAAGAGCTTTTCTGTTGCCGCCCGCCCCCGGGTTTGGGCTCGAGTTGACCCGCAGGCCTCTGTTCTGTTCCCATGATTTTTGTTGGCTTCTTGTTCGGATAGGCTCGGGGTTTGTTGCCACCGTTCGGCCGGCCCCTTGCACTTGCACGTACGCGCGGCCGCTCGATTGCTTGCAAACATCGCCATCGCCGTTGATTTGCTCTCGTCATCTCACCACCCAAAATGGATACGCCAAGATGAATCCATATGTTTGAATTATCTAGGAATTGTGTTGCTGGTCGTGTTGCGTGTTGTTACTAGGAACATGGGGGGAATTTCCCGCGGGAGCTCAGAGCGCATTGTGCAATTTAGAAAGGGTTTTTTACTGATGGTGTATTTGTTTGGGCGAAACATTGCTAGTGTTTTCTTCTTATTAGTTGTTGTATCTGTGAAGTGATTGGGATGTGAAAGATTCAGTAGCCGCTAAGCCGCTAATCAAGTTAGGTTTGGCTTTTGATTAGTAGCGGCAGCGTCTTGCGTTGGCAAAACTGACTAGCATATATGGCATGGGGGTTTATTTTGGTTGGATAAATTTTGCATTTCAGTGAGCTCGGTGGAGTTTGGTTTGTCACGTCGAACTCGCGGAAAAGGGAGTTAGTTCCTGCTCACGAAGATCGCCCCCCCTGGTGGTGTCTTCTTGTTATCATCGAACGATGGGTACTGCGTGAACACTGAAACGTCGCCGTCGTGCGTTTCGTAGATGGTTAGAATTGGTGTTTTGCTTGTACTGTCCGCTTTCACCTGATCAAAACCATGATAGAAATCTGCATCTGTATCTGTATACATGCAAGTAGAAACAAATTATGGCTGTGTGAGTTTTAAAGCACGGAGCAGGTGATGAGAGATCCTTTGGAAAGTTCTGATAGCATTTTGCTGTCCGAGAATTTTTTTTAGGGTACTTGCATCTCCTATGCGTTCTGGCGTTGGGCTTTCTGGCAGGCCCATCCTAGCCCAATTCCTGAGAATGGAAGCCCATCCTCAAACAGTTGGGCCGGGCCAATTTGGGATGGTCACCGACTCACCCTCTTTCTCATTTCCTTTTTGTTTTCTTTTTTTTTCCTTTCCTTTTGTTTTTGTTTCTTGCACTGCGAGTACCCAGCATCTGAAAGAAAGAAAAAAACCTTGGTTGATACCTGATCGTGCACTGAACATGCATTTCTTCTTCTTCTTCCCCAGGTTGATGCCGGTGACCAACCCACACGACCGGGCGTTCGACAAGGTGTTCCGCCCTATGCGGAACTGCAGCCCTGATGAGGACGGGCTCATCGTGTACCGGGAGGGCACCCTGGACGACCTCACCTTCGAGATGTGCAGCCACCACGGCGCCGTCGGGGACCTCGGCCGCCACGTCATCCCGGGCGTCAGCTGCGCCGACCTCGGCTACCTCCGCAAGGTCGACGGCAACTGCCACCAGGAGGGCTGCTGCGCTAGGTACCCGTCCGCCGGCGCCGGCACCGGCGCCGGCGCAGGCGGCTATGACTTCTTCACCGTCCATCTCAAGGATCTCTTCCCAAAGTATTAGCTGAACCTGTGCAGCCTTGAAAAGATGCATGGTCGCCGTCAGCTGAGTAGGTGCTACCAAGTAGCTGAATTAGCTGCAGCAGTGAGGCATCACCAGGCCGGGTGATTGCAGTCACAGCGACATTATAGTGTTGGTGAAAGATTGTTCCTCCCTTTCCTGTAGTATAACCTGTTGCGAGTCGACTGTATGCATGTTGAGTGAGCTCTGTCAGCAGCATAAAGTTTTGGAGATGTGCCAGTAGATGGCTGGGTTTAATTCGGAGGGTATAATAGTGGTATGATGAAATGGAATCATGTGGTGACAAGTTGCTTAATCTCTTGGTAATCTCTTGTGTATCAATGGTGCGTGCCGTAATCTGGGACTCCGGGGCCGCAGGAGTATAGCTGCTTTGTGCCATTGTGTTCCGTGTGATCACTGTGATGCAAATGCAATGCATCAGCTCTCAGTACCTCACCATTTCATATTCTGAAGTATAGCTGTTTTTTTTGGGCCTCTCTATTGAGTCAACTGAAAGCAGACTAGTTAGACTGCATAATAAGTTGCGTCACGGTGTTCTTGAAGATTCAGGTGTTTGTTGTTAATTGCTATGCGTGTGGAGGCAGGGGCAAGAATACCAAACTTGCGTCAGGGTCCATTTTGGCCGCTTTCCTTCATGACCTCCGCATGGCTCGCTGCTTTAAACTTTTGCGCTTTTGCTCTTTTTGTAACCATTTAGCTAGGGCACTCTCCTGCGGATCTCCAGACATTCCAAACTGTATTCCATGCCTCTGCCATGCCCACCACTCGCGCTCGATCGACACCTCACAAAGCGAGCTTGGACTCGTCAATGGCGTCCATGTCATCGCATGGCCATGGATCCTCTGCAACCAAGCCACTCTCTAGCCGATCACACGAGCACGTGATCCTCTCCCTTAACCTGTTAATTAACCACGGTCTCAGTGCTGGGGCACACGCAATTGATCAGGGGTCAATCAACCTCTCCTTTCGTGCCCATGCATGAGGCCTACCTGCAGCATGGACCATTGAGAATGGAGCTCCCCGGCAAGTAAATTAACTAGTAATGGCCGCCGGATCAGCATGAGACCCAGGCAGGCCTCGGTGAGAGAGACCACCGGTCGGTCGCTCTTCTCCATGTAGACCTAGGGACGCCTTTGGGAAAGCTGACGAGATCACTGTGGCGTATAGATGGGTAGGGTTAGGTCTTATAGCCCATATATCAGCTTAGATTACAACACCCGGCCAGCAGGCAGGAATATCTTGAACACCGTCTTTAACCTTTTTCCCTTCATCACATCCTGCCGGTGCTCTTTTGGCCCTTTGTTGTTACCACCTCTTGTGGGTTGCTTGCAGTTGCCGCTATATAAGAGGTTGCCCTGCTCTCATCATATTCCCTTCTTCTTCTTCCCCGTTTCAAAATCCGGCGACTGTTGGCTGTGTAAGGTCATCACTCATCAGATCAGCCGTATAGCCTGCGCCGCGGATTTCTTCATTCCATGGAGGTATGGGTTGATTTGCTAGCTCATTGCTGGAATTCATCATGGCCTAAATGTGTGCTTTATTATTGTATAATTTGACTGGAGTTCGTTCATGGGGGGATGATAATTCAGTGAGGTTCTTAATTTGTCAGAGGTTATTAGTTTGTTCGAAATGCAGACTTGCAAGGCGCATTATTGTTCATCTCTAGTCTCTACACATTCATATACCTTCTGTTCATCAATTGTAATTCAAGCAGAAAGTGTAACATTTTTCGTACATTAATTGGCGATGCACTAGCTATACGATTCTCTGCATTATCCTGCCCTGACGTACAACGTACAATATTGAGAAATGACTACTAGTCTAATCTTGAGTATATGATGGAGAGTCGATTAGATAGAATTACCCCTATGTTCTTATGTGGCCATCCTTTGTCAGCAAGGAGACAGGCCTAGCTTTCGGAAAGCTCATGCATCTCCTCAGACAGCGATAAATAGGAATTAGTGCGGCATGAATACGACGACGACGACGATGATGATGATACGCAACACTTTTCCTTTGCATGAGATGAGGTAGCCTGCATCACTGCATGCATGGCAATCCTGTGTACATTTCCTGATTGCTGCCGTCCGCAGAGCACGGAGCTGAAAGTGGAGATGGTGGCGCTGCATGAGAAGCGGGTACGGAAATGCCTGTCCAAAGTGAAAGGTATAGTAAACCAAAGCCACAGATTACTACAGTACGGTCCATGCCCATCCACCTGCCTGTTTCACTCACTCACACACACTCACTGTACTGTAGATCCGATCCTTTGTTCTTTACCAAATTAAAGCCAGGCCTTTCCTTTCCTTTGTCTCGATGGGGTTCCCTGACGACTGACGCCGTATGATTTTTTTGCTTGTGTGGCTGTGGCCGCAACGCAATGATCGATACAAAGCAGGGATCGAGCGGGTGGAGGTGGAGGCGAGCATCCAGAAGGTGGTGGTGACGGGGTGCGTGAACCGGAGCAAGATCCTCAAGGCGCTCCGGCGGGTGGGGCTCCGCGCCGAGCCATGGTCGCCGCACAACGAGCTTCTCAGCGCCTACGCCACCTCCAGCCTCATGTTCCACTATTCCTACAGCTTCTTCTGAGTTCTGATCGAACCCGACGACGACGACGACATGACGATGATCCTTGCAGCTAGCAGCAGTGTCGATCTGCCGCGCTGTTGCGTTTTATTAGTTTCTTTCTTTCTCTGCTCGGGGTGTTTGGGAACCAAGGCGTTCCACATGTATACAGAGATGGGAATTTTTCGTCGTCGTCTTCTTCTTCTTCTTCTTCTTCTTCTTCTTCTTCTTCTTCTTCTTCCTCCTCCTTTGGGTTGGGGCTGATGCCTGGCATGGCATGCATAGATGCGTGTTGAGTAGCGGTGAGTGGTGACTGGTGAGGCAGCAGCAGGCAGATGTAAAATGTTCTGCAGGCAAGGAATATTAAGCCGGGGTCTTGCATGATGAAGTGTTCATGATCCATGGGGCAGATGGCAAACCATTACAGGATCCTATCCTTGTTGCGTGTTCTTGCCCATGATCTGCAGAGGAAGTTGCAGTGTCGAACGCTTTGTCACCGAGACTGAACTGACCATGTGCGCGCGCCGCCCCGGGCCTTCTGGCCCGCCCAACTCGCGACGAGGACATGATCCAGTCGACGAGGGGACGCGCCATCGCCGCCCCGGGCCTTTTTGTCTGCGACGGGGTGGACCGCTTCGGGCCTGTCCTCGCGGCCCGTTCTGCCTCCCGTGCGCGGCATATCTGGCCGACACCGGCCTTCTGGCCCGCCCAACTCGCGACGCGTTGGCCCATCTCGTCGCCTGTCTCTTTGACTCGAGCTGTGCTCTCGTCGGCGCCCGCCTTCACTCCGCCGTCGCGATCGCGATCCGCATCCCCGACGGGGGAGGACATCGACGCCGGTATCCACTGACGGGGAGCGCTGACCCTTGTGCTCCTCCGCTTTCCTGCTCCGCCGCCGCTGCTGTGGTGAGGTCGCCGGGCGCCATCTCAAAGGCGGGAATATTTGCAAAAAGACCCTCATATATTTTCGTACAGCCCCCTGGATCGGATAGGGGAACTGGAGGGGGATAATTACGAAAGCTACTCCTTCGAACGAGACTTTTAGAATGTCACGCATAGATTTATCACTATTAGAAAGCAACACTTCCATATTCATCATTTTTACTGAGTTAGCACGCCATGTCAGGCAGCTAGCGTGGAGAGGCAACGCGAAAGGTCATATTTGTCCCTGTGTTTTCGTGGGTTAGCCATCCATTTTCCTCTCTCTTACCACTGACGTTTGGGCCCCACATGTCGGGACCATCTTCAACCTCCCGCTCCATTGCATCCCTCTTCAAACCCCAACGAGCGCCGGTTAATGACCAAGCTCCGGCCATCCTCCACAACGTCAATCAGGCCTCCGCGTCGGCGCATCCCGCCCCGCCCGCCCCACACCCAACCGCACCAGCCGGCCGGCGCCCTCGGCGCCCTCGGCGTGGAGGCACATCCCGATGCTCGGCCACACCGTTCACCTCCTCGACGCCGCACCAGCGCCCGCGCCCGTCATGATGGCGTAGCCAGCGGCGGCGGTGCCCAAGAGGCCAGCGTCGGAGACCGTCGAGCCGCCGTGCCCCAAGCGGATGCGCGGCGCCGTCGCCCCTAACCCACCTGTCGTGCCGCCGGGAGGTTATTGCACGACGAGCCCGCCGTCGCCAACCCGCTCGACCGCACCTTCCCGTCCGAGTCCCTCGTAGTCCACCTCCTCCCGGGCTTCTCCTGGCCGCTCGTCCCCGTCCTCGCCGCCTACGACCCCCTCACCTCCTCCCTCTTCGGCTTTGTCTGCATCCCCGACGCCAATGCCTCCTCCGATCCCTCCCCTGCGTCCACGCCGGCGGCGGCCACCATGCTCCGCTCCTACATGCAGCTCTCCCGCGCTTCCACGTGTGGTGGACGCTCCAGGAGGCGAACAACTGCGTCGACATTGGCCTCTAGCGCGGCGATTAGGCGGGCTCCCTCGCCGGCGTCGTCACAGAGCCGTCGGGAGGTCAAAGACGACGGCCGGGGAACTAAAGATACGACGGGGGTAGCTTGGTCATTTCGCGAGCATGTTCCACGCTGGCAATAAGACTTGACGTGCCACTTCAGCAAATACTTTGCTCAGCTTAGTGTCGTTCTAAAAGTCTCGCGTGAATGAGTGGCTTTGGTAAGGACGGCGAATAGTTCAGTTCAGACTTCAGGCTCCAGAATTCAGGGGAAGACGAAGCAGGAACCCGAGCCGAGCGAGGCCGCGGCCATGGCGGGTGAGGCGGAGCTCGCGGCGGACCAGCACGTCCGCTACATCGTCATCGTCGAGAAGGTAACGCGCCCATCCGCCTCGCCCTCCCGCGCCCCATCTCCTCCCCAACGCTTCCAACACCCCACTCTTCTCGCCGGCGCAGAAGAAGGACTCCTTCGAGTCGCTGGTGATGGAGCACATCCGGCTCAACGGCGCCTACTGGGGCCTCACCACGCTCGACCTCCTCCACAAGCTCCACGCCGTCGACGCCGCCGAGGTCGTCGACTGGATCATGTCCTGCTACCACCCCGAATCTGGTATGCTCCGCCTCGCCAATCCTCGCTCAATTGTTCGCCCCGGTGATTGGGTTGTGAAGATGTAGGTGATTGATTTGTATGCGTGCTATCCTTCGGGTGTACGTGGTGGCGGTGCAGGTGGATTTGGAGGGAACGTCGGGCACGATCCCCATGTCCTCTACACGCTCAGCGCCGTGCAGGTCCTCTGCCTATTCGACCGGCTCGATGCCCTTGACGTGGACAAGGTTGCTGATTGTATCCTTTTTCCAGATCTTAAATTGATTCGTGCTGTTAGTGTATGTTTGTGAACTTGAGGTTACCAATGCACTGCAACCCTAGTTTATAAGCTGACTGAACTTGAAATCCAGTTCCTTTTCCTTATCTGCATCATGTCAGATGTTGTTGGACTGCAAAATGAGGATGGATCATTTTCTGGTGATATCTGGGGTGAGGTTGACACCAGGTAAAAACCCTTCAAATGATGGTTTTGGGTTTTCCACTTTCGTATTTCCAACACAACAATCCATGTGAGCTAGTAATTCAAACTTATTGATTTTCTTTTTTCTGTAGATTCTCGTATATTGCCATCTGTACCTTATCATTACTGCACCGCCTGCATAAAATTGATATGCAAAAGGCTGTAGATTTTGTTGTGAGCTGTAAGAACTTGGATGGTGGATTTGGAGCTATGCCAGGAGGGGAGTCTCATGCTGGGCAAAGTATGTCTTACTTTGACTTCATTGGATATCCTGTTCTGTGGTATTTTTTTAGTACACCTGTAATTCATCATAAGTGGGCTGAGCATGTGTTTCTAGAGGATGCTTTATCAAAGAAGAATGGGAGAACTGGCTATGGAATGCAGTAGACTATCTTCAAATGAATATTACTATAATTCTATATATATAATCAAGCTTCTACTATTGTAGCATTACAACTTCTCTGGTTATCGGTGACATTTCAATTGACATGTAATATCTCCCTAATTTCAGCTGTTATTGCCTAAATTAGCTTTGCTGGATGTGAGTATTTTCTGTAAGCTGATGCTTTTATAGAGGTTCAGGTAACCTGAACACATACATTTGCGTGCAGTATTTTGTTGTGTCGGCGCTCTCGCAATTACCGGATCTCTGCATCACATTGATAGAGATCTCCTTGGATGGTGGCTTTGTGAGCGCCAGTGTAAAGACGGAGGACTTAATGGGCGACCTGAGAAACTAGCTGATGTGAGCTTTACTCTCTTTTTTTTTTATCATAAGCGGCATATGTTTTGCATTCCTCACTATACCTTGCCACTATGGATTCAATTTAACTGTTAAAAATTCTCTAAAGGTTTGTTACTCCTGGTGGGTGCTGTCAAGCTTGATAATGATTGATAGAGTGCATTGGATTGACAAGGAAAAGCTTGCAAAATTCATATTAAACTGTCAGGTAACTGTTTATTATTCCGACCACTGCTATTTGGATAGTCATGTCCCTTGACTCAAAAGTATCAGTTCTAACTCTTCTCATTTGTGTTGATTGTCAGGACAAAGAGAATGGTGGCATTTCAGATAGACCAGATAATGCAGTAGATATCTATCACACATACTTTGGAGTTGCAGGTGCTTATTTTCTTTCCATACTGTCGTATTTTCAATTTATGGCATGTGAATGAATTAGAATTATAAACTCCGTGCGTAACCAGTTAACCACTCTTGCAAGCAGGGCTTTCATTGATGGAGTACCCTGGGGTGAAGCCTATGGATCCTGCCTATGCGTTGCCACTAGATGTTGTCAATCGGATTTTCTTGAGAAAATAGAACAGAACATTACGTGTATGAGGTTTGCTCCATTAATGATGTCCTCTAATGTTAGTGCTTCCCTACGGAATCACTCTAGTTAGCTTTGGAAAGAAAGTAGCTGAGCTGTAGACTCAAGTTTACATGGAGTCACGAACACAGTGGGAATATTACATCAACTTTTTTGAGTGTTGACAATATATTTGGACTGAAGCTGTACTGCTTACACAACGGTAAACACTTGTTGTTCTTAACTGGCTCTTTCAGATGTGCTTAGTTAATGTCTGGCATTGGTCACTTGCTCTGTTGAAAGTTGTATTTTACTAGTTGAATATTTCATGAAAGTTGTATTTTGCTAGTTATTTGATTCTCCCGTTCGCGTGGCGACATTGTTCGATGATGCATAGAAAAGGGGGAAGATCCGACAAATTGGGTAGTCGAGCTACTTGATTTTTCTTATTTATATACGAAGTAAAGGATAGCCACGCCATCTCAGTACACAGAAGGCTCCACACGACTACACGAGCCTTCAAGAGCATCATACCATGAATAAAGCCAGACGCTCAACGCAAAATGCTGAAATTCGATGGGTCCAAACATATTTGGGCAAAATCCTTTGGTCCCAAATGTTCTCGAGCAAAAAAAAGTTCTCGGGCAAAAGAGCAAAGATGGTGAGGTGCAAACAAATTCATAGAAGAATCTTCCAGCCCAAATCAATTCGAACTCGTAGAGTATATAACTAAATAAAATTTGATGGAACATAGAACTAAATAGCATCTGATAACACTACGAAGGATCACATGGTCAAAGCTCAATACATCATCTCGAGATGACAATAGACCACTGCCTAGCACAAGAATTCAGGGTGAAATCTACAATAGAGCTACAAACTTAACCAGCTACAGTACTCTTACTACTCAAGCTTCGATTTACACTACTACATAAGAGCTAGTCAGAAAACAAGCGCTACTGAACCGCAAATTGCTACTTCCTGCCTGTGAGGCAGTTCGTCAATGGTAGATCTGACTTCTGTGTCTGCCTGTATTTGGTCAAGGGTGCAGAGCTCATTTCCAGGGCATGCTGGACATAATCGGTGATTGATTACTGTTGCTGGCAACCATGCCTTGATGCAGTGGTGGTGGGCTTCCAGTGCCACCAGATGATTCACTCAATGTGCCTCTTGAAGGGGGGCTGTTGGGTCCCATAGCGGCGGTCGGAGTGACCTTCAGTGGAGCCGATGCAGGGTCTGAAGGAGCATGCTGTTTTGGCTGCCTTTTGCCTTCAGAATTGAAGCTTCCCAGTACTATCTGCAGATCATACACAATACTGGTCATCAGTGTCATTGTCTTAGAGTTTACAACAGATAATTAAGTGAGGCAGTAGAAATTATGCAGTGATTTCAAACTTCTTGTAGGTCACCCCAGTTTGAAACACAACTTTTTATTTCAAAAATGGAGAGAAGGTAAGGAAAATTGGAATGGAGATGTACTGTTTCCAATAACCATTGCATGGTAGAAAAACAAAAAAACAATACCTGAACTGGTGAAGCTGCTATGAGAAGTCCTGCAACTCCACCACCCAATAGACGACCATCAGGACCGGCAAGTGATACACTGAGCCCTCCAGTTCGACTACGCTGGCCTCCATTATCTATCAGGAGGAATGACCCTGAGAGCGATAGTATCTCAAATCGACCCTACGGAAAAAAACAAGAAATTATTGGCATTTGTAAATTGTAATTAACATACTCTACATTCTACAGTGATAATGCATCTGCAAGTGGAGAAGTTTACACATCTCACGAGTCAACCATAATATCCAGAAACTTGAGAATTATGAGCTTGAGGCGATATTCCTATTTTACATTTAAGTTATTAGCTTCGACTGGCTATAGGTACAAACCTCGTATGTTACAGTTCCACCTGAAGTAGCAGTTTGGCGTAGTGTTACATTTGATATGGCACCATTTGCTGAAAGAACGCAAACTGTACGCGTTCCATGCTGAGAAAACGACATAATCTTCGATGTCACGTCCTGAAAATAAGAGTGCTTGGTATTGATTTCCTTAAATTTCATAAATCTCTGCTAATTAAATGATCCTGGAACCTTGTGTGTTGCTTTAATGAACAGACAGAAGTTCAGAACTCAACACCTTAACACTTTCTGAAATACAAAGGCTATGCAAGTAGCATTGATTATCAAAACTACATTAACAGAAATTATTTGACATAAAAAAGCATCCAAAAGAAGGATATCAACATGATGGTAGAACGATAATACCATAAAGCAAGCAATCAAATAGCACCTAAAAGAAGTATATCAACATGAATGTAGATAGCGCCATAAAGCAGGCAATCAAGCCTGGATTCGGAGGACAAAACTTGAAATGTTCCAAATGATAAAGAGGAGAAAAATAATCTGTTACCACAGTACAAAATGTCAAAATGACAAAGTTTACATAAACTCAGAATTGTGGTTAGCACTACATCGTGGAAGGAAGACATTTAAACATAAGGCGATAGCTTGGAATTACTTAGTACTTCAAATTACATGTCTGATGAACAATTTGGCAGTTCAACTTATTGAAGAAATGACAAAGCATACTTCAACAATTTGGCAGTAAAAAGGTTGCATAGTAGGAACACTATATATAGAAATGTAGTGCCAAGGTAAAGTCCAAAATAAGTGTGAGCATGTGCAAAGAATCCAGGAAAAATAAATATGAGAACATATTCTGAGAATAAGGCAAGAATAAGCAATAGACAAGTCAAATGCAAGATACTAAGATAGTGTGTTATACCTCCCCAGTTTGTACTGTAATAACATGAGGTGTAAATCCAACTCCTGATGACCCTGCAAGATTACTTTATATTAGGTCTAGTTATGTTAATCACCAAGCGAAAATGCACACTGCTTAATTGTACTTGTAGACCGAAATAATTGAAAAAAATAAGGCCATCCAGAATTTATAGAAGGGTAATTTCCCAAGTATTCATTCAGTTGTAACTCTTACTATGAAGCACATCCAATCTCTCAAAGGACCCAATCAGCACTTGAACCAGTTCAAAGAAAATTTATTAAAAATCTTATTATGATGAAACTATCCGTATTCTGGATTACTAATTTTATTAAAACTCTTACTATGTGATAAAAAAAATCAGTGCCTACTAATCTTGAACCTAAAAACATATAAAAACATTAAGAACAATAAAATGGCAGGAGTAGAAATTTTTACCAAGAGCATCCATGCGCGGCTTGTTGGTAGAACCCTTGGGCCGGCCCCGCTTCTTCACTCCGTCCGGCAACACACTTGACGCAGAGTTCGCCAGATTCGTCCCCACTGGTGAGAACGGCCCGGAAGAACCTTGCGCCATCGCTGGCGACCCTGTAGCCGCAGGCGCAGGCACCAATGCCAGCGCCATAGACCCGTTGGGCCCGTATTTCCTTGGCCGGCCGCGCTTCTTCTTGGCCACCGGCTCACCCATGCCCGGCGGCGCCATGGTGCCATTGCCTCCATTGACCACCGCAGCGGACATGCTAGGCCCGTGAACCGCGCCCTGCGGCTGGTAAGACGGCGCCGCCGCCGAGGAGGTCACCGGGGCAAACACAGGGGTGCCATCCGCGGTGTGCGTCATGCGCACGCTCTGCATGGCCGCGGACGCCGGCGGCCCAGGCACCGGCGGCGGCGGGCTCTTCGGCATACCGAACAGATCCCTCCCCGCCATCAGCCCTTGCTCAGACCCCACCTCCATGGCGGAGCAGCACCCGTTTCTTGGACTGAACTCAAAGCCACAATCTTTAACCACTGGCGCGAGCTCACGAGCGCTCAAGTGAGGTCAAGATTAGCGATTGCGAAGCTGCAAAAAACCCATAAAACCCTTCAGTGCTCAAGTACGAGATCTTTCTCGCGACGAACCCACAGTTTTACAACACAGGCAAATTTCTCCAAGAAATGGAAGATGGAAATAGGTAGAAATAAAATAAAAAGAAAAGTAAATTACTTGTGGAAATGGGAGATAAAAATAGGCGAAGGAAACGGTAAAAGGTCCAAGAAGAGGTAGGTTTAAGCACCAAATTAGGGCCAGGATTTAGCCAACAAAGCACCGAAGCTGCAGATCCCCATTTTCGCCCGGATTTCGCAGGTGAAAAAGGCAATAAATCACCATAATTTCGGACCCAGCAGTTGCAAAAAAAGAAAAGAAAAATATCTGAGCTGAAAAGGGATTAGGAAAATACAAGAAGCTACCACAGTTCCAGACTGGAAGCTCATGAGGTAGGAGAAGACACCACAGGCTCACACTAGCACCACATGGGGAGATGAACAGATTAGGGAGATTTTAGCTAACCGCACTCGTCTCTTGCTAATAGCCTCCAATTTATCTCTCTTTTTTCCTCTTTTCTTGACCTCTCTAGTTCACACGGCCTCTTTCGTTTTCGCAATTAAAAAATGGTTTGTTTTTCGGGGGGAAAAAAGGAAAACATAGGCAGCAGGTAAGTAAAGCACGCCGAAATTGCCTCGGGAGAATTTATATAATTGCTGTAGCAGATAAGAAGGGGAAGCGGAGTAGATGGATCACGAATGCGGCGGTCTACCTCATTTGACCCCAGCACTTGTGCTATTTACTTTCAAGACCCCCATCTTGCTTTTGGCCTTACCTGTGTGGTTTTCTGTGCTTTTTATGCCTGTTTGGTTTACACTTGCACCTTAACCATAGCTCATAGCTATTTCACCAATCATTTCCCTGCAAGGAACCAAATGGGATGGAAAGAAGAACGTGTTTTATTTGGACTAATTGCTGCAAGGTTATTTTGTTATCTCTTGAGCGTGAAATACTCATGCGATTTTGGCATTCAAAAGAATCTTACAAAAAGTGCTAACCTAAATTTGAACCAAAGTGAAACCCACTTAATTTCCTTGCGTGCCTAATCAAGTTGGAAAAATATATTTTCCCAAATTACTTGCCCACTATTTATGACATTAGTTAGCAGAAAAGACATTGTTGCATTGGTGATGATTCTAGAGCACTATAGTCATTTCTCTCATTCTTACTCTGTCCAAAAATTCCTGAAATTACTTACAATTATGATAGAGGGAGTAGATTTTAAGACACTTCATCACAAATCCGGTATATTATTTTTTAGTAGTACATATGTGAAAACTAGTGAGTTAAAGATAGAAATTATTCTTGAGCTAATTTTGAGTATTGAAAGTTGGTGATATGATAGAAGTTTGTTTTTTTATCATTGAGAAATACTGCACCTCCTCTAGCTTTTGGGCTAGTTAAAGTTTAACAACTTTCTTTTAAGTAGTCGCTTCGTAAGCCCGATGTTTAAAGTTTGAATCTATTTCATAGCTAAGGATCAAGCTCAGATTAATAAATATTTGGAGGGATTTGGGTATCCGAAACTACTACGAACATAAGGTGTTTTGAGGAACGAAAATACTTTACATCAGGTCTGACTTTAGCAGCATTTGCGTGTCAAAACTACACCTACACCTTAGTTATTAGGAATCTTGCAAAAGAGTCATTGATAGTGTTCATACCTTTAAGTTTTTGTTTTGTTACCTTGTTTATAAACGGTCTCTCTCTCTCTCTCTCTCTCTCTCTCTCTGGCTTCGGTGCTTTAGCTTTCTTGTTACTCAAGCCAACAACTAGCTCCAATTTGCAGAGCCTTTGAATGTTAAATATAAGGCCATTTGGCCAGCATTTGTGTTCAAATCGACCGGGTCAAGAGAATGGAGGTTTGGTCCAGATTTGATGATAGCTCTCTCTAAATAGAATAACTTTTGAGAGCATAAACTGAAAGAAACATGCATTGGTGATTGTTAGTGTCACAACAACACTGGCTTGGACTGCCAATTTATTCTTCAGTGGAGATTCCTTTGCAAAAAAGATCTCTGAATAGACAAGAAGGAAATGGAACCACGAAAGACATGTATACTTCATCTTGTCCCCTTGAAACGCCAAAATCAAGAAAAACGGAGGAAAAATATATCATGATCTGATTCAGATCATGATATATTCCTGCTTGAAGTATATGAACTCATTCAACATGATCCATAACGAGACAGCAGTAGGTCCAAATCCAAACAGGGACACGTCGCCCGGGAACATGCGTCCTGTTTTGCTCACGACGCAGAGAACATATATGCAGGCAGCCGATGAACAGGTGTATCAGGAAAACAATTTGATACTTGCATGCCTCCAAACTTCTTGACGGGCACGCCATTTATTCTATGCATATCCTGTCGGCCCCGACTTTTTCAGCGTGGCACTATTCTATTAATCCAAGTGGTGCCAAGCTGCATGCCTGTCCATCGAGCGAGCTTATCCTAAATTGACAAAAATGATTTTTAAATAAAAAGATCAAATCAAATAAAAGAAAAGAAAAAGATAGGGAGAGCTGTTGGCGGGTAGAAACGGCGGCCAGCGACTTCCCGCCACATCGCCCTCGGTTTTGGAATCTTTCGCTGTTTCTGAGCAGCGGCTCATTGACGGACGCTCCAGTTGGTGAGTTCAGAGTTCAGAGAATTGGGCTGCTAGTGGAGGAAGGTGCAGAGCAAATAGATTTTCTTCAAGTTCAGACATGCTGATGAATTTTGTGACATATTCATTCATAAGTATAAATTCGAATTCAACAGGCTCCCTTAAGCATGGCCTTACCGATCTATACCATATTCCATATAGTCAATTATTGGTCGTAGCAATGCTAATTGTTCGGTCAGGAAGATGAGCAACTACGGCTTATCAATTTCATTTTGTCATGAAGGACAGAAATTCTTGGGAGATTTTATATATATATAATGAATCCGAAGTCTGCGTGGGACCGTTTTAGCCTGGTAGGTAGGGAGAAAAACACGTCCTTGCGAATGATTAGTCCGGATTGCAGATATGTACAAATTTGAAAGTGTACGTCAAGAAAGTTGCGTCAAATTTTCAACCAGGTTAGAATGATAGAATCTGGAGACGAATTGGTACCAAAAAGGACGCAGTTGATGTGTGTGGTAGTTGACCGTGTGCAGATATATCCCTTTTCTCAAAGAAGCGTAGCTCTGGTGATCCTGCATTCCTGATCCTAGATAATGTTTCGCCAAAAAAAAAAGGGTGTACCGAGGTGAGGAAACAGCAATTTGGCAGGTATTGAAAAGAAGAAAAAGCAAAACATATAATTCAAACCGTCAAGTCATAATTGTTGGCTCAAGTATCAAAAGTAGTCTTGCCAAATCATAATTGTTGGAAAATATAGAAGAATGATTATTTGACTAAATAAAGAAAAAGAAAAGCGAGGACAGGCCTCCATCTCCATGTGGCCCATACGAATGATCAAATCGGCTTCACCTTTCACACAAAAGCCTTGTTTAGATGTTAGAATTGGGATGTTGAATTTGGGAGTAAGATGTCACTTCGTAATCATTACGCTACTGTAGCATTTTGTTTGTATTTGTGAAAAATTATCCAAAAATTGATTAATTAGGCTCAAAATGTTCGTCTCGCAGAGTACAACAAAACTGTGCAATTAGTTTTTGATTTTATCTACATTTAGTACTCCATACATGTTATGACATTTTAATATGATGGGAAATCTTCTTTTTGCATAGTGTATTTGTGAGTTTCTTTTTGAAACTAAACAAGGCCTAAGTCATTCTACTATCATAGCCTTTGGACCCTTATGACCTAACAATCTCTCTGGCGTTGCCGTAGCCTCTTCTCACCTCACAAAATCCGGTGCACGAAGGAACCGCCATTTCGGCAAAGAATTGATAGCTCATCTCTGAAAGACGCCCCAACCGTTTCTTCCAATAGTATTACTTCACTGGATTAAAGGAAATGCAGTCTGAGCCAATTTCTGAAAGCCTTGATCTGAAGCAACTCCAAAAAAGCGGTAAATCCATATATTTCGAAAAAATTGTCAGGCATTTGTCCAATAGAATTTTATTCATATATTTCGCTGGAACAATAATTGTCCAAATAATAGTATATTGTTCCTTCCAAACTCCTGTATATTGTTTCGTTGTTTCACTGAATCAAAACTACTGGTAGGGAGCCGCAGGGCCGATGGCATTGCCTGGTCAGGTCTCGTGCTGCAAATGCGCTTGGCCACGCCATGACTGCAGGAGGCTCACAAAGCTCTACTGCGCGTTCCAGTGTCAGACCACAGCCGTCATCAGCAAAGTGACTGCAGGAGGGTAATTACAAACTTGTGTGGAAGTTGTCTTCAGATTCAGAGCCAGGAAAATGGCGACTGACCAAGTAATTGCAGGAGGGGACTCATGGCCGGCTCAGGCGCTCAGCACCCCTCGTGGGATTCGGCCGCTCATGCCTGACTAGTCAGGCTTGTTTAGTTTGCAAATTTGGTGGGAGTTTGAGGTCTCTTCGTAATCATTGCGTCACTGTAGCATTTCGTTTATATATACGAAAACTTGTCCAAAAATTGATTAATTAGGCTCAAAATGTTTGTCTCGCAGAGTACAACAAAACTGTGTAATTTGTTTTTGATTTCATCTACATTTAGTACTCCATGCATGTTATAACATTTTGATGTGACGGGAAATCTTCTTTTTCATAGTGAATTTGAGAGTTGCTTTTTGAACTAAACAAGACCTAACGCGCGCTGCATGACTGCGTCGTCCCATTGCTTCATGACTCAACTTCACTTTGACAACATTGCCATTCGCACTCTGACAGCGTCGTCCCATTGTCGTTCATGGAGTTATTATGGTCACTCTGAATCGAATCATTAGTTTGGGACAATCAGATCACAGATGAATCTGGTCGTCTTAGGCTCTTAGCTAGTAGGTTTGATCAAGTAAATGGCAATTTGCGACAACAGATACTCCTCTGTAAGTAGGTTTGATCATATAACTTTAACTAAGCGAACAGTGCTTTTTATTCCTCTGTATCCAAGTCAATGATGCTAGTGGTTCCTTGCGATTGCAGCCCAACCAAATATGATCATGAAGGGCCAACCATCAAAGAACAAGGCTACAAGGATCGGCACTGGTGACACCATAAACACCGGTGTTAATCCGATTCTGCGGCCCATGGCTCGTGCAACAAGAAAATTTTTCAGCCAAAATTCGATGTTTGTGAATATGACTACGAGAGGACTTATCACAACGATTGCAACGGCTGTCTTATGAGCAACTGGGGCTAGGACCATATACACACTTAGTGCAAAGGCAGCAGTCAAGCTTGTGACTGAACTGGACAGGAAAAAAACTGCTGCCTTAAAGTAGGTTTTGCGGCTCTTCAGGTCAACCATCGAAGTCCCCGAGAACATGAAACCAACGGTGGCCATCGAGGAGCAGATGAATGCTAATGTGATGGCCACCGTAAATGCATCAAAAGCATACCTCCCAGCGAGTGTTGGTGTGATCATCTGCTTTGTAACCACCAGGAAGTGCAAAGGTTGCACCAAACGCCACCGTTGCGATTAGAACTGAGCCAATACATAGAGTTTGCGTTGAATCTTTCAACTTCTCCGATTCTTTGCTTTCTCTATCATTCCCTTTTCGCTGGATACGTTTTTCTTCAGAGTGATCCCATCGACGACAACCGTGCCTTGCCCCGGCTAGTTTCAGTGTCATGTGAATCTTTGATTCGCTTGTCTACAATATAACCCATTAATTTGAAAAGGTGAGCCACACAAATATCAGCTGTTTTATGTCTTTAAAAGTCCATGATGAATGAAGAATAAAGTGTCAATAAAATGTACCTGAACATAATTCAGTGCTGAGGGAACCTTATCCCGTGCTATATCGAGAGGAGTCCGCCCTTTATTATTTGTTATGTTTATGTGTACCTGTCGATTCCCAAGCAGAGAACAACACATTCGTAGACTCCCGGCCTGGACAGCCAGGTGCAGTGCAGTGTTCCCGTTATCGTCTTGCATATTCAAAATCCAAGCTAACGACCGAGTTCCGCAAGCGAATGAAACAATACTCTGTCTTGATTCCTCAACAGCAACGTGAACGAACGTTCGTCCTCTTCTATCTTGCAAACCGGCAATGCTCGGACAGTGCTCGATAAATTCGGCGAGGAGCAGTGTAAGTATTACCAACAGAGGCAGCGATGTGTATAGGGTACAAGCCATCCTTGTCCGGCTGATACAGTGCGGCTGGGTTTGCTTCGAGTAGTCTCCGTATTGCTTGGGCTCGGACATGTAGCGCTACTGGAAATGAAACACGAATCGAGAGGATAGTAAAGGAAGCCCAAGTGAACTCTAACATCGATAGTCTTGGTCTAGATGACATAAAGTGAATGGGTGTACTTCCGTTGCAGTCCCATCGTGAAGCAAGTTTCTGGTTCCATTTCAATATCTTTTCTACCATCCCTGCAATGAGCTCCTTTGTTAGTCCAGGCAAAAGCGAACAAAAAGAAGGAAAGAGAAACAACTTGGCAACTGATTATGAAAGCAGAGAGAATGCACTACAAATCAAGGGCCACACCAATGGAGCATTATAGTTTCTCTGAAATAATTCTTTTCATGACATGACAGTCTGCAGTGCGTCTGCTAGTATCACGGTATCACCTCCTCCAGTCACAGATGCTTGTGACTTTGTTATATGAAAAACGGAAAATGCAGTTAACCTTTCAAAACTGTATTTTCATATGTTCATATCTTAGATCAATCAGGAAGCATAATTCGTAATATTACATAGTCTTCTAGAATATTATGATTGAAATTGACTACTCTATTTTGATGGCATGAATTTCAGAACGACAGTCATGCGTAACTGGAGGTAGTAAATTTAAATATCCGAGAGGTATTGTTATCTTACTATTACTAATTGGAGGCTCCTTTTGAAGGCTCCACGTTAATCCTCACGAGACGCGCTAGAGAAAAAGATAAATATCTTACTATTACTAATTGGAGGCTCCTTTTGAAGGCTCCACGTTAATCCTCACGAGACGCGCTAGTCTTACTATTACTAATTGGAGGCTCCTTTTGAAGGCTCCACGTTAATCCTCACGAGATGCGCTAGAAAAAAAGATAAATAATAGAAAATCCCACAAAAATCAGAAACATCCGACCCTCGATTTGGTAGGCATCAATCATGGTAGCCACAAGATCTATTCTCTATTCTAAAAAACTACCCACATTTTCCATTAAAAAATAGAATAAAATAACCCCCTATAATTATATAAAAATTATCCACCTATGCCATTAAAAAAATGATACCCACGTAATTGTTTTTTAGGAAAATACAATCGGAAAATATATCCTTCCTTCGGTGACTCCTCGGGTCTCTGGTCCATGCCGTTTAGCCCTATCGCCGCCACCTGTAACGTCACCTATGGTCGATCAGCCCTCGGGAGAAAAGAAAAACGAATCTCCTACTCCGGTTGCATCAAATCTAGAAGTGCATGCACCGGCTGGATCATTGGTGCCTAAGCTAGCTGATTTTGATCCCCTTTGGCGATGGAACCTCAGGAGAAAATTGATGGCCAGCTGCCACTTCACGTGGTGCCCTATGGACTTGCGACGAGCAAAAACGGATTTCTGAGTCTGCTTTGATCCCCTGAGAGAGCAAGGCACAAGATTGTAAAGATACTATCATGATGGAAAGGTATGTGAAGTTTAGTTAGATTCCACTACATATGCGTACATGGTTATTGGCTACATGCAACGTAGATATCCTAGGAAAATAGTTGTGCTCAAACAGAGCTCTCTGCAACGTAGAATAACCATTTTCAGTTTTGGATTGTCAGGAAACAACCAAGCTTATAATTTATATATGGATCTGATCTCTGATCATTTTTCTGGTGCACGTGAAAAAGAAACATAACCCCACATAGCATATTTGTCAGGATTTTCAGGGTTGATTTCAGTTAGGCCTAATCAAAGACAGAATTCCTAGCTAGAAATTGCATCTGCTGTCGCACTTGGAGTACTTGCTGTCCTTTCATTGCCCAAGAGATCTCAAGGTTCCTGATGTCAGCTAGGGGTACCATATCATCATCAACAAGCTCATGTTTGGTATCATGTGGCACGCTCTTCGTCAGTAAGTGATGGAGCCCGAATGCGACAAACCTCATGGAGGTCTGTGTCATCAATAACCATGTTGGCATAGATGAGCCGAAGGGAAACAAGTAGGCTAAGCTAGCATCACTACCGCATACACCCAAGATACTTGCGAGTAGAAGATCATAGATGGTTACCTCTAGACGCGCAGCGCAGCGGAAGAAGTCGCGCGTCGATGTAGAGGAAGTAGTCGATCACGTCCCACGAACCGAGCTTCTCGTCCTTGATCCCAGCAACCAATCAGTGCAGCAGTCGCAGCAGCGCCTCCACGGAGTCCACACGTACGGGGATGGAACGCCGGGCGTCGGTGTGCTAGCACCGCACGCACGGCAAGGGCGGGCGGCCGAGAGAGAGGAGGCGACGGTGACTAGGGTGGTGGCGCAGCTATTAGGTCGTCTTGCTCCCCTAGCCCCTCCCCCCTATATATAGGGCGTACTAATGGTAACCCTAATCTCTCTTGGATAAATATCCTCTTGAGTCTTTAAACCGTATTGTGATGATGGGCTCTTGGGTATATCACCAACGTGAGCTTGAGTACCCTGTCACCATAGAGCTGCAAGTAAACTACTCTCGCTCATGTGCCCTGCCTGCCTGCTCCTTCACCATCTCTATCTAGCAGCATAGCAATGCTGCATTGCAGGAGGGAGTTCTTCAGCATACAAGGGAAAGCATAGGTTGTCATCCACCACGACAAGCAGCCGGCCGGTGAAAAAGACTTGCACAAACTTACGTGACTTCATTCAGGTTAGAGTTGTTCAATTCTGATGCGAAAATCATTTTCAGCAGCAATTAGATTATAGCGACATGCATGCAAATTAGACCATGGAAAGGAAAGATTCACAGGTAATCCCAACATATTTTTCTGTGTTTGTTTGGGTACCTAGCGTCACTTCAAAGTTTAAACACAAATTTTTAGTGCTTATTTCCATCAATGAAGAAACAATATCTAAGATGTTTTACAATATGTTATTCAATGATCCATAATATAGAATCCATTTGGCATAGTGGCCCATTTTTTGGCGTAGGAATATAAGTGCATCTTGATAATTTCAAAATTAGTGTATACAATGATGTCAAATATCTGCATTGACTAAAAATTACATAAGTTAATAGCCCGTGCAACAGCACGGGTTGATGGACTAGTAAATATAATACCGTGAATCTCGCCGGTCTTACGTTCAAAAAAAAATATAAAACACCAGGTGTAGTCACATACGGAGTATGTCACTATGTACTAATGTTTTCTTTACATTTCCTAATTTTTCAATCCCTACACTACATGTTCATGCGTTCCAAACACACATTCATGCTCCTTTCCTGTATTTTTCCAATCCTCTGTTTCGGTACCTCATTCCTAATCCTTTCCTGTGTTTTCTTTCGTTCCTTTGTTTTTCATTTCTCCGTTCCAAACGGGACCTAAACAGTTAAACGTTCAACCCATGGGCTATGTACCACCGGTCACCTCATGTTCGTTGATCAACCTGCAGTCCGCGTATGTACCGCAACCTGCCGTAACTCTTGTAGTCCACTCGTCTGACGTATGATTTCATCCTCAATTGCTACCCTCGTACCCATTGGCCCTCGCTCTCGTGCACATGCTCTGCATATTTTTTTGCAGAAGAACCCCGCTGCTCCAGTAGTTTGCGCGGCACATTGACACTGATATGGTGTCATCGCTAATCACTCGCGCCAACAACGGCAGACGGGCGGGCAGGCAGCCACGCCCGTGATGGACGACAGCGAGCCGGTAGGCGCCATGGTCGAGGTCGACCCTACTCCTTCCGATGTTCCTCCACAACTCAAACAATATAAGTTATATCCCTAATCCATACCTCTTGATTAGTTGATTTCTTAAACTTTTCAGATTTAATTTTTTGTCTCATATTAGCATAGGATTTTTGATGAGATTTGGCCAAATCCTTGTAGGAAACCATGGTAAAACATAAAATAAAGACACTTTATTCTTTCTACAGGAAGATATATTCGAAAGGGCAAGATGACAATGATGTGGCTTATCAAAATCCTCGATGAAATGATAATGAATTAGAATAAACTAGCTAGTATGTTTGTTTCTATGTGAACGATGAAAAATTAGGGTAAATTATCAAATTTTGAAACTGGCAAATTTTTGTCGGACCAGCTGGTCCCCTCATAGTTTCCTCTCCAGTTCCGCCACTATGCATAGTGGACAAGTGGTTTACACCTGAGTGGGAGTAGAAGCACAACGCTGCCCGAGAACGGCGTTTGCCGATGCCAGGTCCAGCACACCATCAAGGCAGCCTTAGCAACGAAGAATATCGGGCTAGATGGGTATGTCGATTCATTTCTTCCTTCTAACGCTCAATTCTAGATAGTCTGTAATCAACTTGCTTTTTTTTCGCAGTCCGAGAAACATGAAGGCACCGAGTGCTCGAAGTTCATGGGATGGGATTTGGCGCACAAGGGCAAAGCGTCCGAGGTCACCTACAACCTGGACGACCCAGCCTCGGCATATACCAATCCCTCCATCCACAACCGCATCGCTACGTACACAGAGGTGGGAAAGCAGGTCCATGGGTCAGAGTGGGATCCGAGCCGCCATGACCTTGATGGAGAGATCATCATGAGGGTGGGAGGAGGCAACAAGCATGACTGGTACTATATGGCGATGACACTCTAGACACGGCCAGTACTCCTACTGTCACCCAGGTTCGAGCAAGGAGCACGAGCAGTAGCCCAGCCATACGCCCACGGCTGTCCGCGGCACAACTCCAAGTGTAGGAACTTTAGATTATTTCTGATTTATTCATCGTTCATTCAATTTCTACATCTGCTTGCTTTGCTTTGTAACATTGGAATGACAAATTATAGGCCCAGATGGTGGTGAAAGCGACGGCACACGAGGCAGCGATGGCCGAAGAGAGGAGGATACGAGAGGAGGAGGCAATGAGAATCCAGGTCAATCTTTCTCAGTAGATGTTCCAGATGTACAACTACATTTAATCTCTTTCCATTCGGATGGGTCAACCTCTGCCACCGATGATATTCTCTCCGGCTCCGGCTCTGGTTCCTGCAACTCCTCCTGTGAGCCACTTGACAACATTTTAAATTCATTTCAATTATTAGAGACTTAGAGAACATAGAGACGTAGAGTCACTTAGAGAGTTCGATGGAATTTTGAATGTTTAGATTATAACTTAGATACTTCGATGAAATTTTGAATATTTAGATTATAACTTAGAAAGTTTTATGAAATTTCGAATGTTTAGATTATAACTTGCCTCACATACAATTTATTCTCTTTTATGCAGAATCAATCGGTGGCATCGAATATGCCAAACTTGTCGTCGGGCGCACCGATGTTCCCACCTCTACCACCGTTCGACCCACCTCAGTATACTTTGCATGTGTGAACTTGTTGCTTTGCATTTGTGAACTTGTAATAAACGTATTTGTGAATTCATGCACATTTGGATTATTTATCTATATGCTTTGCTTGTGATGTTTGATATGATATATATGTATGCCTGGGATGCTTGATATGATATATATGTATGTCTGTGATGTTTGTGTGATTTTTGAGGATTTTTATGCAAAAAACAGAAAAAACATAAATTTATTGGTCACTTTGCTGTGTGCCAGCGGTCTCATAGGTCGTCTCATGCAGTGCCACGTAGGATTTTTGCTGATGTGAAGGAGAAAGAGCGAGGTGAGAGAAAGAGGTCGTTGCTTCGCGAAACAACCGCCTGATGAGCTAAATTTTAGGACTATGAGACAACTCTTCCACCATTGTATGAGTTTTATTGCCATGCAACCAATATTATTTCTTTATTTTTCCATAAATTAATGGATATTGTATTACTACGAGACAGCCAAAATAACAACCCATTGTATAGGTTGTCTTATAAGTCGTCTTAAAATTACGTGTCACTGCATGAAACCGTCTATTAGACGACACCAATGTACCTGCCCTAAGAAGTCCGGTGCGATTGCTCTCGTGATTGTGTTGTGTGGCTATTTTGTAGGAACACTGCAACAATTTAAACGAGGATGGTGAAAGAGTCTCTAGTCCGGTGGTTGAGCACCTGAGTAACACCCAATAGATCCAGATTCGACACTTCGTGTGAGCGAATTAACTGAATTTAGAATAAAAAATATAAAAAAATAGGTAGGGGTCTCCCTGCTGACTTCGGTCAAAAACATTTAAACGAGGATGGTGTTTTGTTCGTATATGTAAATGCAACAATAAAAGGAGTCTGAAGTAGAGCAGGTCGGAAGGGATCTCAAACTCTTTCTTCCAATATATTAAGAAAAAGTCATATTTTCATCTTTCTATCAGAAAAGTCTGATTTTTTAACTCTCAACTACAAAATCTGATAACGAGAGCCATCAACTATTAAAATCGGACAAATTTGGACCTTTGAGGTTTCAAAGATGGTTTTGCATTGCTTGGGTCATATATTTTTGTTTAATAAAAAAAATTTGTAACTAATTCATTTTTAGATCAAAAAATGTGAAAACAGTATATTTTTGTACTAAAAACGTAAGCTATATGTCGGTGCTCTAGTTGGAGTTATTTATATGTTATTTATTACTTTTTCTTCTATTTTATGTTTCTAGTCACGTCTAATATTTATTTAAATTGCCCTTAAAGTTTTTTTAACGAGGCGTTAAAGGTTGAAAATAAGTCTTTTATGATACATATATACTAGCAAGTTGGTCCGGTTTACAATTATGCATCTTCTCTCACTATGAAAATTCACAGTTTCACACATGACATGTAGTGTGCACAACCAAAATCTAGCTTGATCTATGCGGCATGTGGGTGCTATGTCCAATCGGAACCTAAAACCACCAAAAATACACTTCCACGTCAGCTCACCATGTCAGCGCAAGGTATGGCTACATGGGCCGTCTGGCCCTAGCACGGCAGGGGCACTAAACTACACGACACTATGAGGCACGCGACAGCCTCGTAGTCGAGCCTCGTCGTGCCAGCACTGCGTGCCAATCAGCCGGCCCAAGCACGATGGCCTCTCGGCCGTGCCATGCCGTCACAAAGGCACGATGAGCACGGCGTGCCCGTGCCGGCCCGAGCCCGACATGCCGTGGAGGACGAGGAGGGAGAGGACATGGGAGACGTCGGGACCGCGAGGAGTGGTGCCGGCAAAGCGACGTCGTGAGCTCCGCTGCCTCCATGGAGCTCCATATCCGTGCAAGGAGAAGGCAGCCATGGATCCGCCGCCCTCTGCCGCTTTCTCCTGCCACGCGCGAGGAGGAATCGAGGACGGTGAAGGGGTGAGACGGAGGCGGAGAGGGGGAGGGTGACCCGCCAAGCGAGACATGCTCATCAGGAAGAGGGCGAGACACTAAGCCGGGGAGATCAAGGGCGCGCACGAGAGAGAGGGAGGGATCGGAGCAAGGAGGGAGAGAGGCAGAGAGCGCCGGCGACGGCCAGTTGGATGGGTGTGACATGGGAATTAGGATTTTAGAGAAGTGCACATATGTGTATCTATGAGCTTTTAATGGACCAAATCATGCTGTGCATGGGCGGGTACCACGGGCCGGTGTGGTGGCCCACTCACGGCACGACGCATAGTGTTCGGCAAGCCCAGGCACTGTACACCTTGGGCCGGGCTATTTAGGGCCAGACCTCAAGTCACCCGTTTAACTCGACCCGTGTGGATATGTATAGCCTGGCCCAACAAAAGGTCCTACCGCCGCCGGCTACCTCCCTCCCAAATCCACTGTCTTTGGAACTCCAAGAACTAAAATGTCCATGGATATGGCAGTTCTCGCTTTCTGTGTGTTCTTTTGTTGACAGTTTCCCTTTGGCAGTCTTTTTGGATCTGATCAATTTCCGCTTTCTGTTGTCCCACTAGAAGCGTAGTTTTTCCCAATTATGGTGTTTGTGGTTTTGCTACGGTGATATCCGCTTGTGAATCTAACATTTTTACATTGTAGTGTTAATAGAAGCGTATTCCTTCCCAAGAGTTGGAATTAACCACATTAATTGGGGAAAAAAGGGAAATGTGGAGAAGTCGTTACCATGAATCTATGCTATTGGATGTTATGATCATGCTTGAACTTTTTTTTGTGTGGGGGTTTTTTGGGGGCGGGGGGGGGGGGGGGGGGGTGGAAACATGATCATGCTAGAACTTTAGAATGATCATGCACCCCTGAGCAATCTGAAAATTCTCCTGGGCTGACAACGCTTTTTCCGGGCTAAACAAGCATATGACGCGTTGGTCTCCCTGCCTGCTCGGTAGCACCTCCCCACTCCCATCTCGTATCAAAGTCGAAGAAGGCAAGATAGCAAAGGCACGGCGGCCGGCTACGTACAGCATAACGCCGTCGTTCTCGCCGGTGAGCCCCGCTGTCGGCGGACTATGGCCGGCTCGGCTTGGCCGCCGATCAATACCGTGGCACGCGGGCGGGAGGTGTTATAGGCCTATAGGTGGATCGGCATGACACAATGTTGGTGCAACAACGCAATGACAGCGAGCTTGGCGGACGGGCAACAGCTTGCCAGTAGGGTGGGCATAAATAACCCAAAACCGAGAACCGAACCGAAATAACCGAAACCAAAACCGAAATAACCAAAACCGAAAAAACCGATTCTCTATTCGGTTCTAATAAGTATGGAACCGAAATAACCGAAGAAAATTCGGTTTTCACTGTCGGTTAACCGAAATAACCGAATTACATGGAAAAAAAATACATTTTCAAGACTATAGGTTAGGTTTATGTGCGGTGTGTCATATTTGAAGTGCTATGTATTTGTGCTAATATATTGCTATTGCTTCCTTGTCAATTATTATTATCTAAAAAGAGGAAATGTTGTCCAAATTTACTTAAAACTTCCATACTTTTTGGTTGTCTTAGACTTCACTCATAAATTTTGGTTAATTCGGTTATAACCGAAACCGAACCGAAATAACCGAAAACCGAAATGCTCGGTTTCTATATTTTCTTAAAACCGATCGGTTTTTATTTTTTAAAAACCGAATTTCGTCAAAAACCGAGAAACCGAACCGAAACCGAACCGAAAACCGAATGCCCACCCTGACTTGCCAGGCGAAGCGAGGAGCCGGCGGACATCTATCTCGAGCTTCTTTTACTTGGAAAAAATTTGGCAGCCTTTGGATGGGATTCACTCACTGTCTTGGATTGGATGCACAGGGAAGTTTATACGGAGCAAAGTCACTCAATCCTACTTAACTCCTGTATCTGCTATCGCCGGAGACCTTGTCGGGATATTTAACTATTTGTCACATTTACACGAGTCACTTCTTCGGTTGTCACATTTAGGATTTCCCCTACACTTTTGTCACTCTTAGAACGAGCCTCTCAAGTTTTTGCTATTTTAACCGATGTGGCACGTCGTATCACCTACCAGCGTGGAGACGACCAAGACGATGCACGTGAAATGACCGGCCTGCCCCTGGTCCTTATCCACAAAACTAGGGAGCACCTGTCGCGGTTGTCCCCTCCGCCGGCGCCGCCACGGCCAACGCCAAGGAGCTCCACGTGCTGGCCTACATCCACGGCGGGTAGGACGTGCCGGTGCTGATCAACCTCATCGAGACCATCCACGGCCACACTCAGCCCCGACGCCTCGTCAAGCTCTACATCCTTCGCATGGCGGAGCTCACCGGGCGCACCTCCTCCATCCTCATGGCGCGCGCCGCCCACCGAAACGGGCTCCCGTTCCTCCGCCCGCGCCGCGCGCGGCGAGCCCCATGACCAGGTGGACGTCGCCTTCGACACCTACTCACAGCTCGGCCACGTCAGCGTCCACGCCATGACCGCCGTGTCTGCGCTCCACACCATCCACGACGACATCGCCGCCATCACCGAGGACAAGCGCGTCTCCCTCGTCGTACTGCCGTTCCACAAGCGCCAGGAGGCAGGGCATGGCGGCGATGACGCCGAGAACCTTGGGCCGGAGTGGTGCGCCGTGAACAGGAGAGTCCTGTGGGAGGCTCCCTACTCCGTTGTTGTGCTCATGGACCGCGGCTTCGGCGGCGGCAAGCAGGTGAGCTCGAAGCGGGTGGCGCACGGCGTCTGCGTGGTGTTTTTCGGTGGGTCGGACGACAAAGAGGCGTTGGAGCTCGCCGGGAGGATGGCCGAGGTCAAGGTCGTACATGTCGAAGTGGACGTGGTTGGAGATCGCGGCGACGAGGTTGGACTTCCCTGTCCCTAGCGGCCCATGGATGAGGTAGCCTCTCTTCCACACCCGCCCCGGCCCAGGAACCTGCCCAGGTCGTCCACCACGTCCCGCCATACTCATTGATGTAGAGCTTGGCCTGCCTCTGCTCCCGCGCCATGGCCTCCATGCGGGCCATGACGAACGGCAGGTACGCGCCGAGCACCAGGTCCTTGTGCCGCCCATCGAAGCTGAGCCTGAACGCCTCCCCCGTGCCGCCGGCGTCCGGCCGCCGCCGCCCGCCATGGCCGCTGAGGCGCCACGTGAGCTCAACGCCGCGGAACACGTCGACGACGGCTGTGCCGGGGCGCATGGCGAACGTGATCTGCTCGGCGCTGGCGCCGCACGGCAGGCTGACCTTGACCACAGCCGGCGCGTCGGCGGTCCCCGCCGCGGCGAGGAGCGTGGAGACATATGCCCTGGCAGCTTGGAAGACGCGGTTGTACAAGGCGCAGTCGACTCCTCGATGACCACGGCATGGCGCCGAGCAGAGGGCGGCGGCAGGAGGGAGCAGCGCGCCGATCAGCCTTATCCGGATGGTGGTGGAGGGCAAAAGCGACTTCTCCCATCGAGTTTCCACGCTGGCCAGCTGAGATGGCGCGACATGTCGTGCCACGTAGGACAAAATGACAAAAGCTATGTTACGTCGTTCTAAAAGTGGTAAAAATGTAGAGAAAATCTTAAAACTGGCGACCGAAGAAGTGGTTCGTGTAAATATGATAAATAGTTAAATATCATGGTCTTATCGGTTCGGTTTCTTCTTTTACTGACGAGCAAATTCGCAGTCTTCCAAGAGTTCATTCCGGATTATTCTGGTTACCCCTCGGTTACGAATTTGTTTGCTGCGTGGCTACCTTGTTAATTGAATCCTATAAATTTATACATACATAGCTGCGGAATAAATTAAAACATAGAGATTTTTTAGATTGCCTTGTTTCACAGGTCTACCGATCAAGACTCGAGATGGCCGGCCGCTTCTTGATCGAGGAAATTTCCTCCCAGATGTGCAGACCGAGAAGCCTCTTCTGTGCGGCTGCTAGGGCCGGCGCTCCTGCCCCGGTACGCACAAATTCAGCCTTGGGGATGGGGTTGTTTCTATCAGTGACGGAATCCTTGTTCCAATTTCAACTAGGCATTACGAATTTAGATCCATCTTTTCCCCAATACGAACTGGCACTGAAATTCGTATTCTCTCCTTCCAAGTTGCTTAAATTTCTGTTTTTTTAGTGGAACCAGCGAAAATTCACATCCTGTAATTGTTAGCTCTTTCAGTTTCCGTAATACCGCATTAGCGCCCTTAGCAATCTTTCCCATGGAGCTACAGTTCATCATGTCCCTTGGGTTCCCAATAACGCATGCAGTCATGGATGTGTAATCGAGCTACCTTTTCTTAACTCCATCCTTCATTGCTAACTTCTATTAAAAAATCTATTAAAAATACATCAATAGAAGTTCTAATCGAGCTAGACCTCACCTTTCAGGTTGGTGGTATTAGAACCTTCAGTGATGTTGGGGGATATAGTGTTGTGTAGTAATAGTCTTTTCAGCCTGTTTTTTACTTGGTCACATCTACAATTGGACAAATTTATTTGCAGATGCTATTGCTCTTTGCTTCAATTTCTTAATCCCAGCAAAGGCCGTAGCCAGCTTTATAAAGCAACTGAAAGATACTGGGATTACCAGTTTACAATGAAGAGCAATCCGCTTAGGAGCGGCATCCAACAGATCCTAAGGACCCTTTAGGCCACGCGCCAGAGATAGACAAGGACTACTCTAGGCGAACAAGCTAAAGGGCCATAAGACCATTACAACATCTATCGGACCCGAACATCCGCGGAGCCTAAGACTCCACCACCAACGGCTACAGAAAGAGCTCCAAACAACGCCTTCAGGAAGGCAAAGGCATAACAGCGCCAGCGTTTGGTTTTCACCAGGGAGAGCTTCCATGAACCGCCGCCGACCGAGACCCTGCAAACAACGCCCTCAAGAGGGAAAGGCAAGCCGCCGTTGTCCGACCCGACAACCGGATCGAAGCTTTCGCTTGAGGATCGCAGCCCGACGAGCCGAGGGCACCTGTACCAAATCCACTCGCTTCCATCCACCGTCCACCATCGCAACCGCCGAAGCTCGCCACTAGACTCCATATGCACCCGTTCAGCGACACCCGACACATCGAGAAGGGTTGGTGCCCTCGATTGGCCCCAAACCTTCTGCCATCCCCTCTATTGGGACGACATTGTGCTTAACAAAGTGAGATAGAAAACCATGAACCTAGAGGCGGGGACTTGACGGCGCTACGGAGACTGCTTCGTTGGCGACGCGGAGAGCGGAGGCGGTACCGCCGACCATGATGGAGCCGCAGGCAAGCGCTCCTCTCCGCCCTTCGCACCGTGCAACCGAGGTCGAGCAGCCGCGGAGGGACGAGGAGGCCAGAGGCACGGGAGCAGTGCCCGAAGCGCGCCGGGCGGCAGCCGGGGCCGCGTCGCCGCAGCCCGCCCCGCGCCGCCAGCCCGAGCACCGCCGGAGAGGGACGGGGGCATGCCGCCGGCCCGGATCCGAGAGGGGGAGGAGTCACCCTCCCAGCGCCGTCCACGCCGGAGCCATGGCCCGTCGCCGTGGCCGACCTAGGTCCCCGGGATCCAGATCTGGGCCACGGCCTCGGGCCCAAGGAGAGGCGGCGACCGTGGCGCCGACGCCGGGCACCGACACCCCGGCGACACGCCGGACGAAGCCGCGCCGGCGGGGAGCTCTAGTCCGGCCGCCATGGCCCCCCAAGAGAGCAGCGTGGGGGAGAAGAGGGGGGGAGGGAAGAGCCCCGCCGTCGCCGTCTTCACGGCCGCGCGGCGGCGGCCAGCTCTGGCGACGGCGGGGACGGGAGGTGTGCCGGTGCGCTGGGGAGGCGGCGGCGGAGACGGGCTCCGCCCGCGTCGCTCTCGAGGGGAGAGCGACCGGGCGTCCCCCGCACGGGTCCTCAATTTCTTAATCCCATCAATGCATATCCAACTATCCAAGGATTTTGGATCTTACTGTGACAAGATCGCATCACTATTTTTCTTACTAATCATTTGGAAAAAAAAAGAAATTCTACCTAGTTCTCATTCAGATTTCCGAACCTGCCTAATGCAGGCTGCAAGGAGCTTCAACGCATTCCCATGCCCTCGTACTAAAACAAACTTCTCAACAACTAGCATGCCCTCAGTTATCATCAAACACCTAAAGCCCGCATGTGTGGATTCTTCCGGAGGAGGGAAAGAATCTTTTTCATCCACTGCATCCATGCGGAGGAATGCTAAAATGGCAGCATGGGATGCTAAATCAGCTGCTTGGCAAGCTCGATGTGCCGCTTGGGAAGCTGAAATGGAAAGGTAAGAACTAGTGTTCAATTTTCTGTTGATATAAACGTTGGATGAATGGGTGAATCAGGTTACACCATGCTTTTTTTTATGAACATTGTTTTCTGCTTCGTATGTTGAGCTCATTATCTTCAAAGCTGCCATCATGCATATCTACTGCACATTGGATAGCTGCCATTATTCCTAGTTGATTTTTTTTCACAAACATTAGTAACAGATATTAATTCGATGAAATTGTTTAGAAAGCCATGAAAAACACTTGTTGCATAGAAAGAAAAGTTTATGTGTCTGGCAAAAGCTTTGGAATGATACTATAATGAGTCTAAAAAGTGGCACCTATTACAGGTCAGATTGTCTTTTCTTTGCAATTACAAAAATGAACTGAAATGATATGGAGAAGTAGCCATATGCAAAATGAACTTAAAATGGATGCCTTGTACTGTATTGGAGAAACTGATTTTTCTACAATTATGAAAAGAAGTGTCATTATAAACTATTAATAGGTTTATTCGTTTCACATAGTTCTTAAAATGGATGCCTTGTATAAGTTGTATTGTATTGGAGAAGTTGTTTTTTCTACAATTATAAAAAGAAGTGTCATTATAAACTATTAACCTGGGAACTTGCCAACAGACTTTTGAAGGTATTATTAATTTCATCATATATATTTTTTGTTTGCAGGAAAACTGCTGATTTCAATAAATTTATAAGGAACCAGGTGTGGTTGTGGGGTATAGCTGGCTCTTTTTCGATTATTGGGGCCTTCTTTGAAGAGGAGAATGGCCCAAGTTCGTGCAACGTCCAAAGCAGTTGACATGGTTGCTCAAGTTGCTGCAAGTACCAAAGTGGTCCATACGCTATAAGTTTGGACCTCATTTAGAAATCGTTGACCCTCCGCGCAATATTTAATATTCTCCAACTCATGTTTAGGTTTGTAGAAACTGTGTATATTTTTTTTTATCCCGGTGGTGTTTGTACGAATGATACTGCTCCTGAATTGGAGGGATTCATATTCCAAATCTAAACTAAACGTTGGCTGGTTTGTGGTTGGAACATGTGAATGCAATGTTAAGTTGTTGAGAATACGCTGCATTTAGAGTTAGAATCATTCAATTCGGAACTCGTGTTTTGGCTCAACTGGGTGAGGAAATTGGTTTAGAGCATCTCCAAAGAGACTAGCCAAATCATTTTGTAAAGTTAAATTTAGGGCAAAATAAATGTTTTGGTCCATCAACTTTTTTTTAAAGGTCATATTCATCCTTCAACTTTCAGATCGGCCAATTTAGTCCCTCAACTTTCATTTTTAAGTCAAAATCATCCTTCTGCTGATTTGGTACTCCATAGTAGCATGTCAATAGTCTTTATTACCCTTGACTCATTCCTCTCCTCAAGCTCCAATGGCACTGGTTGTATTATTGGGTCGTGCTTAGCAAAGGCGGATGCAGGCCGTCGGTGTGATTGCCGGTGTTCTCATCAGCTCATGCTTGTTGCTCGCGTGCTTGGAGGAGCTAAGGGGGATCGACATGCTGTTGCTGGTGGCTTGCTGAGAGAAATTGAGTATAGGCGTATAGCATCAACCAGCAGCTTCTTGCTTTTCCGATTGGGGATGGGGCTACATGCTTTTGCTATTTGTTTCTTGCTTGTTTTCACGGAGAAGGGAAGGGAACTGATTGCTATGAAGCTCAGATTCGAGAGAAAGGAGCAGGCTGGTTGTACACTGCTAGCTTGCTTGCAAAGTGATGCTAGAAGTAGATAAATGAGAGATATTGTTGATGCTTCTCTTCTCTGCTCGAAGGAACAGCAGAGAGCTAGCTAGTTCTTGGATTTGGTGGACAAACTAGCTAAGAAATTAAGGAGGTGAAGGAGCCATGGGCAAAATTGACTTTTCCAATTAGTCTAATGCTAGTATATGTAGCACTACATCAATACAAGGACGAGTTTGACCCAAAAATGAAAGTTAAGGGACTAGATTGGTCAATTTAAAAGTTAAGGGCTGAAATTGACCCTCGGAGTAAAGTTAAGGGACAAAAATGCCTATTTCTCCTTAAATTTAGCTATTGTCAGAGAAAAAACGTTTCCAACGGACTCTGTAAATGACCCTCCAAATTTAGTGGTTCTCCATCCCACCTCATTCACTAGCTATTTCTAGCCATTTTTACAGAATCTGTTGGATTAACCATTGAATTAGATGACTTTCTATTTTTACAAAGGGGCTATAATCTCCATATTTAACTAAAATAATACAGAGTCTCTTGGAGCATCTCCGCTTGCTTCACCGTGGCAAGCAAGAAAAAATGTCAGTTTTTCACGAGTGTAGGATAAGGAATACACCCTAGTTTTCAGTTCCATTTTTGGCCATCACTCGGGAGTCAAAACCATAACAACATCCATAATTTTCCATTAAAAAGTTACAGAACAAGAATTAGTAGCTACGTTAGACGTTTCGGACATGTGCAACAATTGACCACAACATTCTCAAGTTCAAAATTAGTAGATAGTTCAGAAGTTCCATAACTAAAGTTTGGACCAAAGCATTGTAGCTTGTTCTTAAACAAAATTTCGTTTTTGGCATCAGTTTATATGACCCCTTCAAGTTTGCAAGTTGGCAAAAAAAATATAACACTAGCAGCCATGCAGCGCCACATTTGGATCACAACTGCATATTGCTACTGCGATGTTAAGAACCCGTGCCCAAAAAAAAATTCAGCTTTTCTTCAAAAGGATTTCCTCTCTAACAGACGCAAAACATCATCAAATTTGTTCATTTAGTCCGCTGAATGAGTTCAGCACGTACGAGGACGCAGAAGGTAAATGGTGATGGAGCAAAAGAACCAAAATAGAATGTTGCGCATTCAGACAAGATTGCCTATGCCTCGTTGTGCATGAAAATATGTAGCACATGTTGTAGTCTGCTTATTGGATTAAAATATGGGCAGTCAAAGTTTGTTACAACTATGGGTGCGTTCGGTTGCCGAGCAAGGCTTGCCTCGCCTCGCTTTGACGAGCGAGCCTTGCCTTACCAGCCGCGGAGAGCCGATTCGGCTCGCCTGCTGCAGCAAGCAAAAGCTCGCTTGCACAGGCCCTGAGGCAACCTAGCAAGGAAAGCAAACACGTTTTGGCTTGTCCGGCTTAGCAAAGCAAGCACCGGCAAAACTTCCAAACACGCCCTATATGTTTATTCATGCCTTCATTAGAACATCGAATTCCAGAATATGGAGATATATCAAGGACATGTTCAAATATGGCTCACAATGTCTGCAGAGGGGAGCTGATCGATGGTGGTTGTATAGGATTCAGTTAGGGCAAACATACGAAAGATAAAAAGATCTAATTACAAACGTGATTACACTTTCTCAATGTTTTCTACTTTCAGTATTTTGTAGATGCCCAGACATTCTATAGTTCGCATTGCTTTTGAAAGAAGTACACTGTAACAATCCAAGTTAGACATTGGATGCTTTGCTCTATAGTAGCATCTCTCAGGAATGTCAAGTTATTGCACTACCAAGTCGTGCTCGAGGCTGCCTGGGCTGACGGCCAAACTAATGGATTCCAGTTCTAGAGCGGCAGACGGTACTGCTTTGTCGCCCTATTTAGAGTTTCAGAGTCGCAGACACCTTAATTTATGATCGTGCATTGCACGCTAGAAGTATGTACTACGTGGAGTAGACGCTGCATAACCCCGGCGAGCGGCGTTACGATGCATCCTCTTAGCCATCGTAAGGGATCTTAAACTCTTTCTTCCGATTTTCTTACCAAAGAGATATGTATACTTGCGCTTGTCATTCCACATCTTCTCTTATTATGCAGATTCACATAATCACATCTCTAGTTTTCACGTATGACATGTGGTGCGCAGCCATGGTATATAAGAACAGCAAATATATAGAGGATTGTATAGTTCCTACCGGTTCGCCCTCCTCCAGTAAGGTGTTTGCCATCCATTTCTTTTTTGCGGGTTGCCATCCAGAAATCTTTTGTCGAATTGCCACCTAGACGTCAATAATTTCAATTTTTTCTGTGCGAACAAATGGTACAAGTGAAATATGTAAGACCTTAAGCAACTGCATCCCTCTAATACAAGTCGTATATTTAATTATTTAGCTTTATGTTTCTTTTTTTTGAAAAAAAAGTGTCTGAGCTTTGTTATTCTAGTAGACCCTTAGTTCCATGATCGTCAATTTTCACTTACACCAAGTAGAACCATGCCAAGATCCAAAACTAGAAAACATGCGCTAAACAGTTTTCTGTGTCTGGAGCAAAAAACAAAACACAAAAAAAAGAAAAATAAACTCTAGGCTCCAGATACATCTTCCAAATAGGGATGACTATAAGGGCTTGTTTGGATCTTGCATTTTGTGAAAACTAGTTTTCTTAAATCTCGTTATCCTAACAACTCGAAAAACTCTCTGCTTGGGAACTCCACCCGATTCTCATTTAACTAAAACAAGTTCTCCGTAAAACCAGAAATCCATGTTTTAGGAAAAACAACGAACGTCACAACGGAAAACGCTATCACGTCTCATGATACCGCTGGATCATCGCCGGCATCCTCCCGACGGCCGATGGGTTATAATCCACATTTGTTTGCTTCAGCACCTGTTGCCATACCATCATAACTCTGTGCCCATGCACGATCGTCATCCACATATGCCGTGGCAGCTGCTTATACCTTCGCTCATCTGATTACCAGAATAGAACAACCAAACAGGCCCTGGTGCCATGAATGATGGAACCATGGTGCTCGGCGGCTGTGCAAATTCAATGTTGCCTCCTCACGTGTGTGACAGAGTTGTGAGCTTGATTAAAATGGTGCTCTCATTCAATGGCGATGTGCCGGCCTGTTCGGTTGGCTGGTGCTGATTTGTGCTGAGAGAAAAATATTGTTGGCTGATTGGCTGGTGCTAATTCGTCGTGAGAGAAAAATACTGCTGGCTGGTGGTTGATAAGTCAAACGAACAGGGCGGAGGTTGTGAGAGAGTAGATGGTCGTACGTAGCCTGGAAATACGAGAGGGAGATGACGACGAGGGAGGATCAATGGAGGTGAAAGATGAAACAGAGCTTCTCTTCGCCCAGTCAAAACAAGGTATTCATAAGTCAGTCTAGTTTTCACAATCTCTCGTCCAAACAAAGTTAGCAAAGCCAACAATTAAAAGTGGTTCTACGAAAAACCCTCTAAAAACGTGTTTGACTAAAACCCACTTTCAATCTGTTCGGTTGGCTGGTGGCTGGTATGAATTTATACCGAGAGAGATTTGTTGTTGAAGAAAAATACTGCTGGGGTGCTGATAAGCCAGGACGAACTGATCAAATTTTTGGAGATTCAAGCAACTACTAAATCCACCTCACAGTCTACACACTTCGGCTAACCGAGCCCACAATTTCGAAGCCAATCGCCAACACACAACTCACACGACTTGGGTTACGTTTCCAGCTTCTGAAGACGCCTGTCAACTCCTTCCGCCTTCTTGCCTTGTTGACGCCTCATCGGCCCCGTGAGGCGGTGACACGCGCGAGGAACAGCGGGAAGGAAAATCCTCCCGTCCGCCGCCGCCACCGCCCGCTCCTCCCGTCGCGGCCCCCAACTTCCGCTCCAGGGACGAGGTCTGCCTCGCGATCCCCTCCTCCTCGCGAGCGCCGCCGGCCCTCCGCCCTCCGCCGGGAGCACGAGTCGAGAAGTTCCCTCAAACCGCCCTCCCAAGGTACCAAATCCTCCCTGACCTCATCTTCTTCTGTAGGCAATCTCCGAGTAACCTGTTACGTGGCTCGTTGTTACCGCTCTGTAACACCTGTGTCCAGCCACCAGTAATTTTAGGCCACGGGGCATGACAATTGGTATTCAGAGCTGGCTTTTCTCGGCGTGGGTCTTGTGTTTTCAGATTGTGGTTCCCGACCTTGCCTCAATTTTGAGTTGTTCTAGTCTTTCTTGTGGTTTCCCCGGTGTCTCGTTTGGTGCTAGTCGGATCACATTTCTGTTGGTGGTTAGCAATGGCATCAACGGAGCAGTTGTTGAGGCAGTTGACGGATGGGATGAATCGGTTGAGGGGGAGGATGGAGGCGGATGCAGCCAATCGGCATCAGTGGATGAAGCAATGGAACTTGCTGCGAGCGAAGCAGTGCATCCCAAAGGCATCGGATGTGGAGTTCATCACAGCGGCGGCATTTGAGGTGTTTGACGAAATTCCTCTGAAGGAAATGGCAGCAGTACATCTAGAGCATGCTGTGTTCGTGGCTCCTGTGTTTTCCGAGGATGATTCCCATGAGATGTTGGACAAGGTTGTTGCGTGGGATGAGGAGATTCCATCCGGTCTGAATGCTCATGAGGACTTGTTGCAGCAACTAGCTCAATGTGGCGAGTACCTGGTGGCGAGGAGTCTCAACTGTTGATCAATGGCGTTCCCAACCTCGTGTCAATGATGCTCACCTTGTTATGGAGTTTGGCCTGGATGGTGTGGATGAGGTGTTCAACCAAATTTGTAACGTTGAGGTCATGTGGGATGAGGAGAAATTACAGGACCTTGGTTCGTGCCATGATTTATTGCAACAACTTGCGGGGGATAGAGTAAGCATGGATAGAGAGAAGACAAAACCGATGATCGAGATCGATGTTGATGCTATGGCACACCAAATAGTTGCTGAGCAGGTCACATTCAGTGCTCCAGAGGCATCCAAAACTGCTGAGTTCAATGAAATTTCTCTTAGAGACAACGCAGTGACACTAGAAGAGAAGCTCATGTTCAAGGCTCCAGCGGCATTGAATGGTGTTAGCTATGAGGTGTTTTATGAAATTCCAAGCCATGTTATGTGGGATGAGGAAATGCAGCATTTGCTCGACCATCATGGTAATCATTAGCTGGATTGATGTGGAGATACAGGTCCTAGTTTGAGATTATTGTTTGTTATCGACCAGGGTGCATTTATTTGGGTTTTCACATGATATGCTCTTTGCAAGTGAGTGCATTTGGGATTTGACAGCAGCAGCCAAAGCATATCAGAAATTCAGGGATGTTCTACAGATATATCATCAAAAGCTTACAGTAACAGATAGAACACATTAATGCATATTGTTTTAAATTGCATAGTTCAAGTTTTCTTGTTCAAATAGGGTCAACTCAGGTTCAAATTTTATTAAGTGTTACCAAGCACAATTAGTTATAACTAAAGTTGAATCAAACAGGTGTTTTGTGTTGTGCTCACATTTCCTCAAACAGTTCTATGGCATGAATGCCAATACAGAAGGTCATGGTGCCTAGGCAACTTGAGTATCTGTGCTTGCTCGCCCGGTTGCCTCGTTCATTCCTTTGTGTACCAGCAGCTAACAATACTGCCCTAGCATGTGCTGGGGAAGAGCTTTTGTCCACGAGTACATGGCGGGAATGCCCGTTAGCTATACAACCAAGCGCCTGCCGATTCGGCGCGACGATGGAGTAGAACCAAATGAAGTTTGATATAGCTCCGGTCGAGTTCATCCTAGAAACAGCGTTGTTGGTATACCAAGCTCGTCGATCTCACATTGCTATTTTTTTTTGGCAGGTCCACCGATTGGGAGCCGAGATGGCCAGCCGCTTCACGTTCCAGAAACTCTCCTCGATGTCCAGATTGAGAAGCCTCCTTGGCGCTCATGCGCCTGCTGCTGTTCGCGGCAGTGCCCCAGCGACCTGCACTGCGTCGGTACGTGCAAACAGCAAACTCCGTCTGTCCAAGTCGTCTGTTACTGTTTTCTCTCCATTCTATTCTCCATTTTGACTTCTGAACTGACTATTGCAGGTTGCAAGGCACTTCAACATCATCCCAGGCTCCTGTGCTGCTGCTAGAAGAACCAGTGAAAATGATGAGTTTTGGAGGCGCTTCAAGTTGCTATGTGGGTTTTCTTGCTTCTCCTTTACGTTCGGGCTGTTTTTGGAGGAGTGGGCGAGCAGCTACAAGGACCAGAGCAGTTCACCCCCTTGCGCGAGCTGCTGCAACGGCCAACATGCCGCTCCAAAGTCCTAGCGTCCAATGAACTTCTGTTGACGGGTTGTGTGTGTGCCACAACACACAACAGTCAGCTGCTTATGTTGGTGCCGATGCCAACGCCATGGTTCAAACTCAAGGTGAAATGAAACTAAAGCACCCAAGTGCTATGGGCGTAGCTCCTTTTGTTTAAACCATATTCAGGAGTCCTCGTGAGTTGTATGTACTTCAAAATTTGAGCTGGGAGTGTTCTGAATGTGGTTCTCCAAAAGGTGTTCTGAATGTGATATTGAATGGTTTAGCAATTCGTTTGACCTTCAGTTGAACTGTGCAACTATCAACTTTGTCGTGTTCGTGTTCAACGGGAGGACATCAGGTCCGTTCACCGTATCACTGCTTCCCCAGTGGCCTGTCCCGAGTGGTTCTGTGCCGGCGTTGCAGTGGCTATAGTGTGGCCCTGTGTCGGCAAAGTCCACTGCTGACTGTCCAGCTGAGAAACTATTTGCTCCCCTGAAACTCGCCCAAACTGATTAATTCCAATTGAACTCATGTGCGTTTTGTTTCACCTAACCGAACCAAAATTGCTGGTACGAAGCCGCAGCAGGGCCAAGGGCATCGTCTGGTCAGGATCTCAGGATCCAAAGTCCGGTGCTGCAAATGGTTGGCCACGCCTCTGGTCCACTCCTGAGTCCTGCTGAGTCCTGATGGCTTTGCTTTGCAGCCTGTTGTCCTGGGCTCCTAGCCTGGCGACCACAAGTGCCCGGCGCCCAACCAGTCGCCATACCATCACACACGGCCGAAACGCAAATATCCCAGAGAAACAACGCGCGAACCACCACAAATCTGTACTGTGCCAGGGGACGCCATGGCTGCCGTCACCAGCACCGCCTCCCTCTGCCCGGCCGCCGGCCTCCCTTCATCCTCCTCGTCGCCGTTCAGGCGCAGCAAGCTCAGCGGCAGCCACCACGGGAGGCTGCTGACGGCGACGGCCTGCCACTGCCGCCCCGCTCGGTAGAAACAAAGCTCTACTGCGCGTTCCATGATCAGGCCGCTGTCATCGCTCACCAGCAAATTGATGATAAACCTTTGTGCTTGACGTGTGGCTGGTGATGGCCTGGTCAGGATGGAGGGGGTGGACCGGAGGGAGGCCTTGCTGGGCATCCTCCTCTCCGCCGTGGCCGCGCCGGCGCTCGCTCCCGCGGATGCTCTGGCGGCCGAGGCCACCGGTAAAGCAGCAGAGCCTTGCGTATGTTTCTTGTTTCGTGGCGTTCCGGCGAAGCGAATGCGATGCTTACTTCTTCAGCTTGGTTGTCCGGTGTTCAGAGTCGCGGGAGGGCGGCTTCACGACGTACGAGGACGAGGCCAACAAGTTCAGCATCGCGGTTCCACAAGGCTGGCTGATCGGCGCCGGCGAGTCCAGCGGCATCAAGTCCGTCACGGCGTTCTACCCCGAGCAGGCCGGCGCCGCCGACTCCAACGGTACGCCGGCCGCTTCCATCTCGCCGGCATGCTTTTCAAGAGTCCTTTGGTTAGCTAGCTCACGGTCTCCTGCATCTCCCACTTTCAGTCAGCGTCGCCATCACCGGGATCGGGCCGGACTTCACCAGCCTCAAGTCCTTCGGCGACGTCGACGCCTTCGCCGAGGGCCTGGTACGCGCTCTCGGCCCAGACCCAAGGCCATCTGAACATTTGGATGCTTTGCTACCAAGCCGTGCTCTGAATTCTGATGTGCCATCCCTGCGTCGTGTGAGCAGGTGAACGGCCTCGACAGGAGCTGGCAGAGGCCGCCGGGGCTCGCCGCCAAGCTCATCGATTCCAAGGCGGCGAACGGTAGCAGCTCATTGCCATCCTCTCCAGAGTTTCAGAATTCAGAATTCAGAGTCGCACGCGTCGCGTGCGCCTCGATCAGTCACAGAGGTAATCGCGTTATCTCTGAACTTCTGAACCTGACCGCGCACTGCACGCTGCAGGTCTGTACTACGTGGAGTACACGCTGCAGAACCCCGGCGAGCGGCGGCGGCACATCCTCTCGGCCATTGGGATGGCGTTCAACGGCTGGTACAATCGCCTCTACACGGTGACAGGCCAGGTCAGCAGAGCTGCAGAGCAGCGCCCGTGCCATTACCTGCTAGACTTGGCCGAACGCTTTCGCCTCCGGGTTTACAGCTCACATGCTAAGATTAGTAACCCCGGTGTTCTGCCTTGCAGTACATCGACGACGAGGAGTCGGAGAAGTACAAGCCTCAGATAGAGCAGGTGAGATCCACACCAGTTCTGCCCTCTTTCAGCCATTGCCGAGCGCTGAAGTATGATGGGTTTTGTTTCTTTTTCTTCGCGCGTCTTGCAGGCGGTTCGATCTTTCAGGTTGACATGAGAGGGCATCGCTCTGTGTAGCATTCGGCGATGGACAGTATGCAGAGAAGAGATAGGAGAAGGTGGGTGAGGCCCAAGTTCAGTAGCCAAACTCTTATATTATATGCCTGCAAATCGGCCAATGTTTTCCACATTCAGTGTCTTTCTCTAAGCAAGTCTTGCACAGCTAAAAGAAAGTACAGTATGACAGTATGTCTTAGATAAATGCGGCGTCCCTCAGGAGATGCAACGACGTGATACACTGATACTCATTTCTCAAACACTGTAACAAATGAGAGTGATCATTTTTTTTCCAGAGGTGTAACAAGTAAATCCTCATTTCCTTTTTTTTCTTTTCTCTTTTTCTTTTGGCCGTTGTTGCTGGGCTGGAACCTGGAGCGGAGATCATACAGGCTGAAATGATACTGTCTTTGCACCTTCCCACGCGGCCCCCTCTACGAGTTTGGGCTGCAGCTTAATTAGGCCTGTTTTTCAGTTAGGCCCATAATACGTGTGAAAGGGAAACCGGCCCACACCTCCGCAGACCTGGCTTCCCCCCCAAAAAGCGTACAGGATTCGAAATTCGAAACCACAACGAGCCGTTGGAGCGTCTCCTCATTGGCGTCCTCTCAAACGGCTCTCCCATCCACCATGCACCCCAAATCTCCAAATCCACCCCGAGAGAGGACCGATTCCGCGCGATGGCAACGCTCCAGCACCAGCCGAAGCCCGCGGCGGCGCCGTCGACGACCACCGGCGGCGGGGCTGCGCGCCATGGACCTGTACGAGAAGCTGGAGAAGGTGGGCGAGGGCACGTACGGGAAGGTGTACAAGGCCGCGACGGGGCGGATCGTGGCGCTGAAGATTACACGACTCCGTGAGGACGACGAGGGCGTGCCCCCCACCGCGTTGTGGGAGGTCTCACTGCTGCGGATGCTGTCGCAGGACCCGCACGTGGTGCGCCTCCTCGACCTCAAGCAGGGCATCAACAAGAAGGGCCAGACCATCCTCTACCTCGTCTTCGAGTACATGGACACCGACCTCAAGAAGTTCATCCGGAGCCACCGCGCCAACCACGAGAAGATCCCCGCGCGGCCAACCACGAGAAGATCCCCGCGCTCACCGTCAAGGTGATTTTCCTGTCCCAACCCCAGTGCTGCACGCGAGGTGTTTGTGTGAATGCGTTAGTCATGGGCTGATCCGATGGATGGTGGCGTTTGTGTGCTCGTCGCAGATCCTGATATACCAGCTGTGCAAGGGCGTGGCCTTCGTCCACGGCCGCGGGGTGCTGACCGCGACCTCAAGCCGCACAACCTGCTCATGGACCGCAAGACCATGGCGCTCAAGATCGCCGACCTCGGCCTCAGCCGTGCCGTCATCGTCCCTGTAAAGAAGTACACCCATGAGGTCTGAATCCTTCTGGAGTTCTGGTCTCCATCAGCCGCATCGATGTTACCGATTGATCCCTCCCTGCTCTCTGGATCTGATTCATAGCGCTGACTGGACTGAACTGTCGTTCCTGTAGATCCTGACGCTGTGGTACAGAGCGCCCGAGGTTCTTCTTGGCGCCACCCACTACTCCACGCCGGTTGACATGTGGTCCGTGGGATGCATATTTGGTACGATTTCGATGAACTCAGAGATTCTTTGCCAATGCCAAATGTTTGTTCCAATAATTCGCAATCATACATATTCTAATCTGGCTATAAAATGCAGCTGAGCTGGTCACTAACAACCCACTTTTCCCCGGCGACTCCGAGTTGCAGCAGCTCCTGCACATCTTCAAGTAATACATCCCCATTGCCTTACCAACCGTTGGCTGTTCATTTGCTGGCATTCTTGGTGGATGTCTGGTATTGACGATGATCCATCTTGTTTTGTCGGATGCAGGTTGCTGGGTACCCCAAGTGAGAAAGTATGGCTAGGCGTTGGCAAACTTCCCAACTGGCACGAGTACCCACAGTGGAAGCACACAAAGCTGTCTACTCTTGTTCCCGGTCTCGACGCCGACGGCTACGACCTGCTTCAGGAAAGTACTGAATCATGAAATGGCCGGAAAAAGAGCAAATTGTAGGAGTGACTGAAAAGAAGAGTTTTCATTGTGATGATTTCATTCAACCTCAACTTGCTGTGGTTTCTGCAGAAAATGCTTGAATACGAACCGGCGAAGCGGGTCTCTGCGAAGAAGGCCCTAGAGCACCCCTACTTCAACGATGTGAACAAGGAGCTTGACTGAAGCTGTCGGCACAGCCTTCATGAGTTGACATGAAGGCATAGCTTGTACAACTTGCCCTTAGCTTGGTTGATGTGTTAACATGATCGCCCTGAAGCAGTGCTTTTGCTTTCAGGGCTAGTAGCAAGTAGTAACGTATGTCTGTTTTTCTCTGTCACTGTGTGCTGTGCCATTCACTTTGGTTGTGATGGGCAAACTATAAAGAATTTTCAATATAAAGTAAACTCGAATTGACGAGTGGATTGATGTTTCTTTGCACTTGTTGCTGGAAAGTCTGGAATTCATTTTCCATTTGGTTCTTTAAAACTTTTTGGTTTTCATCGTGGCTGGATGGGAGGGAGTGGTAGGTTTTGCTCCGTCTCTATACACGGGGGAGAGAGGTGGCGTGCTGAAAGGGGAGAAGAAAAAGACCCGGAAAAAGGAGTGAAAATGAGGCAGGGGCGCGCCACGGAGCAGTGCTTTGACAGTTGCGCACATGGCATCATCGGCCATGGAAGAACGGTGTTGATCAATAAAGTTTCTTTTCTCTCTCGGCGCTACTCAACGCACGGCTGAACGAGTAGGGAGATTTAATTTACCAATGCTACTATTATGTTAATGATCTCAAACGATCTCTGGAAAGAACAAAATAGGTAGATATTGTTTTTCTTCCCGAGAGGAACATGAACAGATTTCCTTCTTTTGGTTTCCTCATTTAAGTGGATGCTAATTAGATAATGAACACTAGGACGGTGAATATTTAGGGCCCATCGTCTGACTCATCTATACTGATGCAGAGAAGGTTGTGGGCCCTGTACGAAAGGAGGAGCACTCAATTTCTCCGGTCAATTCCATCTTCTTCCATAGTTACATTGGATGGTTGTGGAGCGACGAACACGACGCCACCATAGCATTCAAGAAACGATAAAAATGGTGGCGATTTATCTGTACCATAAAACTGCTAGCGCTTATTGACACAAATGCAGTTCCTTTCTTTTCTTTTTCGAGAGGAACATGGACAAAATTTCTATTGTATTTTTCTCTTCCAAAGGAGATACTGTACGTGACAATGAACACAATGATGAGGAGGATTTGGCCGGGGACATCATCTATCTCAGCGACAGTATTCCGTTACGGAGAGGGCTCCGGGTCGCGCACGAAAGAACGAGCGCTCCTTTTCCCCGGTCCATTCCATATTTCCATCTTGTTTCATCGACGATGGTGATGGAGATCGTTGTCGCGCACACTGTAAAGTGGCTGGAGATTGAACATTCACAATGGTGACGAATTATATTACGAGTATATATATATATATATATATATATATATATCATGAAACATGCGGACATTCTTGACGACATAGATAGTTTTTTATTTTCTTTTCTTCTTGACTTGTCAGGAACATGATCAAACCGGGCACACGGGCGGCCGGGCGCGCGTCGTCTCGATGGTGCGACACCGACGGCCAGCGTCCGGCCAATGCAACCACGCACGCACCCATCGGTAGCCGGTGATGGTTCGCGCCGACGGAAAAATATCGTTGGCTGGCTGGTGGCTAATGGCGGATGCTGATTTGTTCTGAGAGAAAAGTACTGCTGGCTGATAAGCCAAATGAACAGCGTGTAGTGAGCAAGGGCGACGTGTTTACAAGCAACACCTACGCTCAATTAGGCCTTGTTTAGTTCTCAAATTTCACCTCCAAATTTCATTATGTAAAAATAATCACATCACATTAAAATATCGGCACATGTATGGAGTACTAAATAAATATGAAATTAAAAACTAATTATGTAGTTTTATTGTACTTTGCGAGATGAATATTTTAAAATTAATTAATCAATGTTTGGACAATTATTTACAAATACAAACGAAATACTACCATACGTATTTATTATCAAATTCTAAAGTTTGGATGTCTAAAGGCTCTAAAGTTGGGGTGTCTCAGATTGTGAGATCTAAAGGCTCAGAGACAGTGCTACGAAAGGCAGGTTCATAAAGGCACAAAAACCGATGCATCAAGCCTTTGCGTCAGTCAGCAGCACGCTTCTGAGCCTGTTCGGCTGACCTAGATTTGACATATTCCGGCTTATTTCGACTTAGCCCTTTCAAATTTGGAAGCCAAACTTTGATCTTTTGGGGGTACGTGCGGCACTGTAGTATTTTGTTTGTATGTGTAAAAAATTATCCAAAAATAGATTAATTAGGCTCAAAATATTCGTCTCACAGAGTACAACAAAACTGTGCAATTAGTTTTTTATTTCATCTACATTTAATACTTCATGTATGTGCCGACATTTTGATGTGACGAGAATCTTCTTTTTTGCACAGTGAACTTTAGGATCTAAACGAAGCCTTATTCTAATGGCCGGTCACTATTCATTCTATCGAACGTACTCTCTATCAATACACTGTCAGTCGATCAGTACGTGATACGTGTCGTGCGTCTCCTGACCTAGGCCTCCAGTAAGTGGAGCACGTGTCCACGTGCACCCGAGGCGGCGCGGTTAGCCCATCTCGCCGGAGACCGCGCGCTCCGGCGTCTCGTCGCCGGCTACGTGTCGCGGCGCGTGGTGCGGTTGGATCCCCCACGCTCCCGGAGAACTGGGGGAAGGAGACAAGTGCCGGACCCGGTGGCGAACCCAGCATGGGTAAGTAGCTAGCTCTTTTTGGTTACCGACCGAGCGCATCTCTGCTTCCGCGTCAGTCCCATACCGAGATGTATATATGTACATATTGCGTTTTCCAGATGTTCCGTCCGGCGAGCGCGGAGGAGAGTTTATTATTATTTGGCGGCATCGGCCAGCGTTCCGGGCGGCGTGGCGCGCCCATGCCGGCGAATCGGCGCATGCGTGGACGGGCGAGCTGAGAGGAGAGCGGTTGATATATGGGAAGATGGCCAGCGAAACATAAAACAGCGGTCGAGAATTAACGGTCATCGATGGGGGATCAGTTGCATACACGCGTGCTCTGAACCGACGAGACCCGGCCGCCGAGAGCGCGCGGAACGTATGTATTCGATCCTACGTATACGTATGTACGTACTACGTATCTCCACACGGCACGCACGTTGAAAGTTGAAACAAGAGTACTGTATTATGCAGGCGGGTCCAGACCAAAATAATGTGCGGTATAGTAGGCCGGGGCGGGGGCGATGGCGCGCGCGCGCGGCGGCGCGAGATCATCTCGGACGTCGCCATAGACGATAGATGGATGATGCACGCATGGTCGCGGCCACGCGGAAAACGATGATCTGGTCCGGCCGGACGGATCACCCCGCCACCGCGCCCGCGGATACGAATATCCGATGCTATGCTACCCGCCTCTTCTGATTTTGTTCCTTCCAGCTTGGTGCGGTGCCAGTTTGGTTTGTCTTCTTATCGCCAGCGCATGTCGACGGGTGTGCTCGGAGCGCCAGCGTTTAGGAACGCTGAATAGCCATCTTGCTCGCCGCTTAGCTGAACTCTCTCTTTTTTTTTTAAAGCGTTGCAATCCTGGACTTTCACAGCGTTGACTGTTTTCAAAATTTGGGAAGCGTCGCAATCCTGGACTTACGAGGCTGCCTGAATTGCTATCTCGACGGGTGTGCTTGGAGCGCCAACGTACGTTACGGAAGGATTATAGTTGGCCAAACGGACCGTGTCATGCCGACACGGCACTAGCACTATTTGACACGACACTATTTGGCACGACACTAAGTAGCACTATTGATCAGTCGTGTCATGCCACTTAGTGCCGTCGTGCCGAACTCTAGGCACTGGCACTACACTATGGACAATGGTTAGTGTCGTGTCGTGTCAAAGGGCACTATAGTGTCCGTGCCGGCACTGGCACTAAGATGACAAACAGTCAAATAACAATCATATATCTAACTTAACAGAATTTCATCAACAATAATTCAAATACAACCTCAACTCTAAAAGAAATCACAAACACAAGAAGTTAACAAAAATACTAATTAATTAGAAGCTGCAATAATCAGTCGGCTGTCGTGCCGCCGTAGTGCCGAGGCCGGGCCGGCCATTAGCGTGCCGTGCCCGTGCCCGTGCTAGTGCCACGGGCCGAGATTGCGGCCCAAGCACGACACTAGACCAGGCACTGACACTAAGGACCGAACCATGCTCGAGTCGTGCTAAATAGAGTTGGGCTAGTGCCGGCCCAGCGGGCCTGACCCATTTGGCCAACTATAGGAAGGATGCCTGAATAGCCATCCTTTTTTTTCTTCTAAAAAAAAGTGATCTGTTTCTACATGTTGGTGATCAAGTGAAAGGATTTCAACTTATCAAGCAAGTAGGTTTGTTCATTGTACTAAAATTTGGAAGCGTCGTCGCAGTTGGAGGGCACACGCATGTGTAAAGCGTGGATGTTTCGGGCATAGATCTTAATAAACGTGCTAAAATGGCATGCCATCCATCCATCTGGGGTCCAGGATTGGGAGGGTACTGTTGCAACTTGGAACCTCAGCTTCGATCGCCTACAAACTATCATCTCGTGAAAACCTAGCCCCAATCCAGTCGTTGAAAATAGAAAACATGTGCCGTGTTTCTTTGGCTTCCAACCAAAAATTGTTAAAAAAATCTTTTCTGCATGAAGTATTAAATGAAGTTTATTTGTAAAATCTTTTTAGGGATGGATGTAACTTTACGCGACGAATCTAATAAGCCTAATTAATCCATGTTTTGCTACAGTAATGCTACAGTGTTATCCTCTAATCGTGCGGTCAAAGACCTTATTAGATAGGTCTCACGAAATAATCCAATATTGTGAATGTAGTTTTATAAACTGATCAAAAGTTTTGCCAGCTCCAAAAACACGGCCACGGTATCATTACTGTACCCTAACGAATGATACAGCGAAAGTGGAAGCATAGGCGATAGTTCTCGGAGATGGACACCACGTGTAGTGCTAACACGCCATGCGTGCGGATGCGACCTTGAACGGTCGTGCCGCATTATTAGTTATACTAAATAGAAAGAAATCAACAGCTCTGATCGTGCCTTGGCACAAGCTAGCATTTTCAGATTAACAAATGCGATCCTTTCTTTTTTAAGCATATAAGAAATGTGATCTCAACTCCACACCATTTTTTATAGATAACTAGTATGAACGCACAGTGCGACACACAAAATAAATTTGCATAATACATAGTTGATCGGAGACCGTGTTAATTATGAACTCGATTCTATACTATACTATAAAGACGAAAGAGGGAGACAAAGAGTTTAACGAAAAAAGATGAGATGTCTAGGAGGGATAGTGTTTTAATGACTGGTGGGTTCATTGATTATAAAAAGTTTGAGAAAAATAGTCCTAACTGGTGAAATCACTAAGAGAGATATAACGTTTCAAATGACTGATGAGTTCGTTTGTTGTGGAAAGTTTTGAATTTTATACTAGAAAAAAAGAACTCCACACCATTCTAGAGAAAGAAAAAAGGCCAGGGCGGGGTGCCCACTCCGGGCTCGCTCGCGAGGCTCCTCGGCGCCCCGCGGGCCCCGGCCTCGTGCCATCGTGGGCCCCTGCGTGCAGTAAGCGCACCGGGCTCTCGTGGGCTGCGTGGGTTTCACCACTTCCCACTCCGCCGCTATTAAAAGGGCCCGCCGGCCGCTGCCGGCCTCCTCGTGGCCGCCCGCGTCCCGTGGAGGTCACCCGAGACAGCCGCTCCTCCGCCGGTCTCCTCCCCACACCTCCTCCTCGCGGCTCGCGGCGCGGCCATCCCCCGACCACTGCCAACCACCACCACCACCTCGCCCGCCACCACCCCCGACCACTGCCACCACCGCCTTTGACTCGTTGACCGGCAACTGAGCGCCATGGAAGTGCGCCGTAAGGTGGGCCACCAGCAGGGTGCGCCGTCGCACCCCCGGCCGCCGGCGAGGGTGCAGGCCGGGGACGCGCTGCCGCTGCCGATCCGGTACACCAACCTCATCTTCTCGGCCCTCTTCGCGGCGTCGCTGGCCTACCTGATGCGCCGGTGGCGCGAGAAGATCCGCAACTCCACGCCGCTCCACGCCGTGGGGCTCGCCGAGATGCTCGCCATCTTCGGCCTCATCGCCTCGCTCATCTACCTCCTCAGCTTCTTCGGCATCGCCTTCGTGCAGTCCATCGTCTCCTCCAGCGACGAGGACGAGGACTTCCTCGGCGTCGGCTCCGGGGCGCATCCTCCCCCTCCCGCCGCCGCCCCTGCCCGCCCCGCGCCGGCGCCGGCCCCGTGCGCGCTGCTGGGGAGCCCCGCCGCCGCCCCAGAGAAAATGCCGGAGGAGGACGAGGAGATCGTCGCCTCGGTTGTCGCCGGGAAGATCCCCTCCTACGTGCTCGAGACAAGGCTAGGGGACTGCCGCCGCGCCGCGGGGATCCGCCGCGAGGCGGTGCGCCGGATCACGGGGAGGGAGGTCGAGGGGCTCCCGCTCGACGGCTTCGACTACGCCTCCATCCTCGGCCAGTGCTGCGAGCTGCCGGTCGGGTACGTGCAGCTGCCGGTGGGCATCGCCGGCCCGCTCCTGCTCGACGGGCAGAGGTTCTACGTGCCCATGGCCACCACCGAGGGGTGCCTCGTCGCCAGCACCAACCGCGGCTGCAAGGCCATTGCCGAGTCAGGCGGCGCCACCAGTGTCGTGCTCCGGGACGGGATGACCCGCGCCCCCGTCGCCCGCCTCCCCAGCGCGCGCCGCGCCGCCGAGGTCAGGGCATTCCTGGAGGACCCTGCCAATTTCGAGACGCTCTCCGTGGTCTTCAACAGGTGAATTGCAAAACTTCGATTCGAAATGAGAAAAATAAATGCTTGATAGCTACATGCCGCAACTGCTTGTGTGCGTTCAATCCTAATGGCCTTTATGACTCGGGCGTCTAGAGTGCGACAAATGCCACGGGGTTAACACGCAGCTTATGTTCGACGATACGTCTCTCTGGTGGAAAGACACCTGTCTTAATCAAAACCACTTTTTCTTCCCGTCTCGTAGTTACCCAGTTTGTAAGGTTTTGAAATTGTTGTGTATGAATATGACGGGTGCTGGATGGATTGTTGGAACTAATTATCAAATATGAGCAGGTCAAGCAGGTTCGCAAGGCTGCAGCGGGTGCAGTGCGCGATGGCGGGGAGGAACCTGTACATGAGATTCACCTGCAGCACAGGGGACGCCATGGGGATGAACATGGTCTCAAAGGGCGTGCAGAATGTGCTGGATTTCCTTCAGGATGACTTCCCTGATATGGATGTCATTAGCATCTCAGGTTCGCTTTGCTCTTCTGCTTTTTGGATACGTTGAATTACCTCACCTAGTAGTCACATGGCTGGTTGATGCTTGAAGCCCATCGTTCGATTGTGTCAATATAACGAAATCTAAATTCCTTGTTAGTAGTCACATGGCTGGTTGATGCTTGAAGCCCATTGTTCGATTGTGTCAATATAACAAAATCTAAATTCCTTGTTGTATTTAAAGTAAAGTGCACATAGGGCCCTGAAATTCTCCATCACTTGTTCTTGTACTTATCGTGTTTGAAACCAGACGGTCTGAACAGTCTTCAGTGAACAATAAGTACAGAAGACCTTTTGGCAATACAAGTACAAAGTGCTAGTTGTCCTATCGAACTACTGAGGGAAGCTTTAGGACAGAACCGAACCGTAGCTTGTTCAAGTCAACTCTACCTTCTCAAACTTGGATGGTCAGTGAATCAACTTGGCATGACATACGGACTTCAAGTATTTCTTCATGACGTTGTTCTTCTTCACTATGAATTAGGATGTAGGAACTGAAAAAAAGGCAATTGGAAATGTATGGTTGATACAACGATACTACACATAAATTAATACTGATTGTGACAGTTTTACTAATACTTACTCTGAGTAGTTAGAAACCTTTTCTTGATCGTCATGCATACAAGCTACCTGTACACACATTAGCAGCCTTGATGTGCCATAGATGTCTTATTATTTGACTACTAATAAATTCCTGATTTCATCAGCATGATCTTTTAAGAACGCAAGAAAGAATATTTCAAGCCTGCACATCATTGAACACTAAGTTGCTGGCTTGTTGGCCCATACCCATCACTCCATGAGCATAGTTTTGTGTATCAAACAACTGTACAGAATTGTAGATACACAAGATCCTATAACATATTTTACACTTGTATTTACGTTATTTTCCCAGGATAACCAATATCTTTTCCTCCTGAAATCAGGTAACTTCTGCTCTGACAAGAAGCCTGCTGCTGTGAATTGGATTGAAGGGCGTGGGAAGTCTGTGGTTTGTGAGGCAGTTATCAAGGAGGAAGTGGTGAAAAAAGTTCTAAAAACCAATGTGCAGTCACTGGTTGAACTGAACACGATCAAGAATCTTGCTGGCTCTGCTATTGCTGGAGCTCTTGGGGGTTTCAATGCTCATGCAAGCAACATTGTAACAGCCATCTTCATTGCCACTGGTCAGGATCCCGCACAGAATGTAGAAAGCTCTCACTGCATCACAATGCTGGAACCCATAAATGATGGAAAAGATCTTCACATCTCTGTCACGATGCCATCTATTGAGGTACGCAACAATGCCCTCTTTTGTATGGAAGTGCTAACATATCTGGGGTTTTTTGCTGGCGATATGCTGTGCCTGCATTATGATCGGCCCCACTTTGATTTTGTTTTGCAAGAAATGCTCTGCACTTATCTTATGGTCCCCAATGGTTTCATACTTAACTTGCACATCCTTTTCCATGAATATATGACCTTTTGAAATCTCTTGAGCATTTCCGTCTAGCAAGTTCCTTGAATTCATAAAGAAAAGGTGACATAATGAATGCTGATATTCTGCAAACTGGAACCTTGTATTTTAGTTCTGTACTGGTCGGGCAAGCAGAGTTGGTGTGATTGGAAGGATGTGCTTTGTCTATTCCTCCTTAAGCTGTGGCCTAGCTATACAATCGTGATTTGCCTCTTTTTTTTTCTTAGACAGTTTATTTAACGCAATCAGTTTGGCTACATTTATTTGTCGGCATGGTCAGCTGATTTGATCCCAAAGGCATATTTTCTTCGGTCCCAACAGAAAGGATATTTTCTTCTTATTGTTTCCTGTTCCTGGACTATTTGCTGGCTTGAGTCTATTATGATTATGTTAGTATGAAGTACATTATTCTATTGTTTTTTTATTTGTTGATCATGATGGCATATTCCAATTTTGAGGCACCTCGGATTATTGTTTAACACCATTTGCAATTATGCTCCAAGCATACAATTGTCATCATGCTCTGAATATTTCCCAATTGCAGGTGGGCACAGTTGGGGGAGGGACTCAGTTGGCTTCCCAGTCTGCATGCCTTGACCTCCTGGGCGTGAAGGGCGCGAACCGGGACTCCCCCGGATCAAATGCGAGGCTCCTGGCCACCGTGGTGGCCGGTGGAGTCCTCGCCGGGGAGCTCTCCCTCCTGTCCGCGCTCGCCGCCGGCCAACTCGTGAAGAGCCACATGAAGTACAACAGATCCAGCAAGGACATGTCCAAGGCCGCGCCTTGATCCAAGATTTGGATCGTCGCAGGGGTAACGGACAGATCCGGGTAGTGAAAATGCCGTCAGAATAATTTACATGGTCCGTGGAAGCGCAGAGGTCGTGGAGGGTGTGGACAGGGCTGGGTTGATGCTGTTTGTTTAACACCTGGTCACTTTCTCAAGATCCAAAGAAGAATTCACCGTCGACATCAAGTGAGCTGCGAACAGTGCGCATCAAGCGAACTCGTCAAGACTGTGAATTGGCCAGGTCCTCGTTCAGGAGCTGACGTGTTTGTTTCTTGAAACTGGCCGTGGCCGGCCAGTCTACCTCAGTCATGGAAGATGGAACCCCCGCCGCCCCCCGCGCGCTGACCACTGGAGAAGCCAGCTAACCTTTGGTTTCGTGTTCATAAAGCTTTGATCACCTTGGTGCCGAAAGTGGTGTTGTTGTAGGTTCTTGTAGACCTCTCATCTCTCCCCGTGAACCTTTCTTTTCTTTGTTCCCTTTATTACAGCTCTGTAACTATTTCCTTTCTTTCTTTTTTTTTCTAAGCCTTTGGTTGATCCGCTTTCGCAGTCGAATTCTGTCGAGAACCCGGTGATGTGTTTGTAAAAAAAATAATGCGTGGCGAGCGGCGAGCCCCTCCAAACTGTCCAAAGCAGCCACGCCATGGCGGTTTCTCTTTCTCCAGCTGCATCAGCACCCAAACTTTTCTGTTGTTTCCGCGTGATTCCGGATCGGTCACCGGACGCTCCGGCGTCGACGCGTCGTCGTCTATCACATGCCCGTCCCCCGGCAAGCTTGGTTGGTTGCACGGCGATGGCGACGGGGGGCCGCCAAGTGGTGAACAACCTGGACGCCGGAGAGATCAAAAGAATCCACGCGCGCCCTCTCGCCCAGCCACCTGTGCCCTCGTCTCGGCCCCCCGCGATCAAATCTGGCCCCTCGCGCGGCGTGGCATCGTCCGTGGCCACGAATCGCCTCGCTTTGTCCGCGATCATCGCCGCGGGGGTTGAAGACTTAAAAAGTAACCGAGAGATTCCCTGCGCGGTGGGGGCGGCCTCGCCGGGCAAGTTGCCCGGGCCGGCGAGCGGAGCGGAGCGGGGCATGTGGCTCGTGGGGCAGATCGGATCCGGCCGGCACGGCACATGGCGGGCCGGGGATTTTGCCAGGCTCCGGCGCGGCGTTTGCGCATGCCGTCCACTTGTCGAGCTCCCGGCCAAGGGAGGACAGCCGGGCGCCCGGATCGGAGATCACTCACAGCCGCGGGCACGCTACAGGCTGGGCGCTGGGGACGAGGAGGAGGAAGTCGTCGGGGATCTCCGGCCAGTGATCTTCCTGTTCCGGGCGCTGACGCGCCGGGCGTTCGTGCCGCGCGTGGCGTGCCCGTGGGCGCTGGGCAGGCAGCGTGTGACGAACCGGGTGCCCCTGTTGTCAGTGTTGCCCATGTCCTGGTGTCATCCGAGTGTCCTGTCCTGGCCTCACCGGTAACACCGCCGGAATCCTGGCGCGGGAACCCGCTTTGTTTTGTCTGGGAGGAGACTGGACACGTAAACCTTGCAAACTTTGAGAATCATCGAGGCCTTCCCACGCGTCCCACTGATTTTTTATTTAGTCTATCAAAATATACTGAAGTTTTAGGCCCTGTTTGTTTCCTCCCCGCTAAACTTCAACGCCGTCACATCGGATGTAAATATATTAATTAGGAGTATTAAATATAGATTAATTTAAAAACCCATTAAATAAACTATGAGTAATTTTTGAGACAAATCTATTAAGCCTAATTACACCATGATTAAATAATGTAATGCTACAGTAAACGTAGGGTAATTATGTATTAATTATAGCAAAATTAGACTAGTTAGGTTCGTCTCGCAAAATATAATTAGTTTTATAATTAATTTATGTTTAATACGCATAATTATCACTTATTTAAAGTACTAAACTTTAGCACCCGAATCCAAACACCACCTTATTATGCTAGTGCTCGTCAGCCTGCAGTGAGGTTATGAGCAAATCCATCCTAGTTTTGCAGTGAGAACTGTAGCACTAATGGGCTAGAACTCGCTTCATCAGCTGCTCCTATCCAGCTTCCGTGTGCTAGATAAGGATGATAGCCGTGAAACTCATCACGGCCCACGAAACTATGAGCTCCTCTTTTCCGTCTTCGACCCCGCCTCCGCCGCCGCCTCCACCGCCGCCTCCACCGTCCAGACCGGCGGCTGCCGCTGCCGTGCCTCCCGTCCACCGTCCGCCCCCGCCCCCGCTCTTCCTAACCCAATGGCCTCACTGCTCCCGCCGCTGGTCACCACCTACCGCTCGTCCGGTCCCGCGCCGCCTCGCCTCGCCTCCGCCGCCGTACCTTCGCCGTCGGCCTCGCCCACCACCCGCGGTCGACGCGTGCCCTCGCCGCCGAGCCGCCCCCACCCGGCTACTGCCCCTCCGCCGGCTCCCACTCCACGCCCGCCGGCGCCTCGAGCGGAGGAAGAAGATGAGATCGTGCGGCTCACGTCGGCCGCACGAATCTCCGACACCGGAAGACAACGGGCCGAAAGAACTTCCGGAAGGATTACCGGCTTCATCAAGGGTACTCAAAAGGGTTTGAGCCGAAATGTAGGCCCATGCGACACCTTCATAACTTCATATGGGCCGCGCGGCCCACCTGATGGCATGCCACTGCATCACCGTGCAGTCCCTCTCCTTCCCTTTCCCCACTTTCCTTTCTTGCGGACCAATTCGAGACACGAAGGCGTCGGCGGTCGGGGTCGTGGAGGGCGGAGGCGTCGTCGGCGGCGGGTCGATCGCGGCGCTTGCGTAGCGGAGCCGGAGGAGGGGCAGATGGCGCCGGCGAGCGGGTGGGGGCGGGCGGTGGGGAACACGCGGTCGTTCGTGGGCAACGCGCTGGGCGGGCTCCGCGGGTGGAGCAGCCTCGCTTCCTGGGCCGTCGCCGGGACCCTCGCCTACTACCTCTGGGTCAAGCCCGCGCGCCAGCTCCAGAAGGAGCAGGAGGTGAGGACCTACCTACCCTTCCCGCGCCCTTCCAGTTCCACCCTCCCCGCCGCTTCGGATTACGCCACTAGTTGGTTGGGACTCTTAATTGGGCCAGTGTGGAATCGTTGCGCTCAGATCAGACCGAGGTTTGGCTGCTCTGCTCTATTCGCTGATCGATCTAGCTGTGCCTGCACGGTCTAGACCCGGGTGGTTGTTGAATCCGCAGTTTGTTAGCTCCTGCGCTAGCTCTAGGCGCCGAGAGGTTTTGGCACCCTGGTAAATAACTTAATATGCCTTTGGATTGTTGGAAAAATGTTACTGCTGGGGTTGGTTTTGGTGCGAATTATTCCTAATTATCTGCCAAATCAAGCCATGATTATTTGAGGAATCACGGATTACTGAGGGATGGACTGTAGATATTGTTCACACTTTGGTTGCTGCAGATGTATTCTTGTTTTAGCTATTATTCTGCTGGGATCATATAATGAATCTTTATTGTTGTTATTCTCGACAATAGTAGTGTAATTGTTATAGTTGATTTGCAGTAAATGCTGCGTCTGTGGCGTATGATATCACTATAGAGAATAGTCGTTTGGGGGCGATTGGGCGAATCGTGGTGTTTCCTCATACATAACAATTTTGTGCAGCTCTTGTATCTACGGAACTTACAGAGATGGTGAAACTACAATCCAGTAATCCACAATGATAATCTGAATCCTCCAAATCTTTCTGAAGTGTGATTTAATTGTTTTGTACTTTGGTATGACATCCATTTGGCATAAGCTTAACTATGATTTTGAGTGTGGTTTATCTCGTTGCATCTGAAAGCTTGTCAGTTAGTGTTTTTCTCTTTATATTAGTGTTGATATCATGTACTAGTCATATGCTATCGTTTTGTATGCTTTATTCAACCGAGTTGTTGGTTCCTTAGAAAATATTTAACTGCAGATATGGCGACATTACTTCAGAGCTGCAGACATTATTTCAGAGCTGCACTGATATCACCTTGTTTGTCCATTCAGTCAACAAATTATGTGCCTTTCTTTTTAAACGAAAAATTATATGCCTTTTTCTCCAGGAGCGAGCTGCTTTGGCTGCTGCCTCGGATCCTTACCGTTATGTTGAGAAGCGGAAACCAATTCCTGATCCACAGGTAGCAACATCCATTGTATCTAAGACACAGGAAAACAAGTTGTTTGACAAATGGGTTGTATGACTTATTTCCCTGTGCTAATTCTGCTTGTCATGACTAGGACACTGGCCTTATTTATGGGAAGAAAAAGGAGCCTACACAATCTGAAGATTAGTTCCTCTGGGAGCATCGTGTGCCAAAATGTGCCACCCATTTATGTGCAACAATACGACTTATACAAGGAATGGTCTCTGCTGCTCTGTGTATCTGCTGCCAACATGATAAACTTTTTGTGAAATTGTTATTTCTTTATGCTAGCAAAGTAGCAATGCAACCGAGTGTTTTTTGCAGTTTTGAGTCCTTGAACACCAGAAGTAACTTTTTCACCATCGTCTATCATGTTTGCTCATATCATAAGAAATGTAAATGCCTTCAGAATAGAAAAGGATACTTTTTTGCTAGCTAGATCTGGATGTTGACATGTGTCTGTATCACTGCATCAATGCACACCATGCCATGGGTTATGTTACTGCTAAGTAATAATATTGTTGTTCACCGATGGCGGAAACAAACTCATTGATTTTACTCTGTTCTTATGTTGGTCCATGATCTTTTTCGAGATGAATTGCGATGAGATTCAGCTGATGTCTGCTTATGATTTTGGGTCTATTCACTTATTGAACTGTTCATGACTTAGTTCCTACTATATTTCTCTGAATCGCAAGGTTATGATGTTTGTGTACCAGTTGTGGCTGCTCTTACTTAATACTCCGTAGTCATTACCGAGTTGCACCTGCTGTTATGTTACTAAAGTCGTTACCAGTGGGATGTATGTTACTGGTCATCACCTAACTGTAGTTGCTGTTCCACTATCAGCATTTCTGTAGCGAATATACTCCATCAGGTGATCTACTGCCGCCACGATTTTGTTGCGAGTCTGAACCAGTTACCGCCGTTGGCGCCTCTCCTCCACCGCTCGCTTTCTACATTCGATCTGGTCTGCCTAAGGCTCAAATACCAAACTTGTTCTCCAAACATTTAACACCAGTCAGTTCCCTACAGCTAAGAACTAATAAAACGCATACTCTGGTCCTTTGTTCTGTTCTCCACACACTTAACACCAATCAGCTAATGGGAAAACGCTTACTCTGATCCTTTGCTCTGTTGTCCAAACACTTGACACCAATCAGTTCCCTACGGCTAATGGAAAAACTACTCTGATCCTTTAACTGTCTCGTGACTAGCAGTGCAAGCATATCCGTCATCAATCAGGACGTCATCACAAGATATCGCTAACAACAGCACACGAGTAACAAAATGATACGGTAACGGAGCTGCAGCTTCGATTATAGCTGAGCAGAGAGTATGTAGAACTCAAAAACTTCTACAGCCACTAACGACCAGCTCTAAACCTCCTAACAAAAGATTAAAAAAATTGAGATCGTAAGTCGTAACCTCAACCACATATACGCTAGTAGTGTCGTGTTTGATCTGGGACTGGCGTTAAACGCCTGCCCCCTGAGGAAGGCACACCTCAAATCGGCAGCCGCTGGTGGACAATGTCACGTGTTATATAGCGCGAACCTTAACAATTTAACATCCTTTCTTCGTCCAAGAATCGCGCCAATTGCATATCTGCCCGCATCACCCATAATCGGTGATTGACTAATGGGAGTACTAATCAAAGGATGCTTCAAAGTTCTAAGAGCATGACCATAGTTTTGGTGATTTTAGGAAGTTTTTGATAAATCTTGCGTAAAACTTAATAATTTTAGTAGAGGCCGAGCAGCTTCTCTACTGTCCCAATTTTAGTTTTATCCATTTTAATCTCTCTTTAAGATACTACTCCCTCTATTTTTTTATATATAACGTTGATTAGCTTAATTTTAAGCTAACTGGCGTCATATATAGATGAACGGAGGCAGTATTAACCTCGCTACATTGCTTTGAAACTCTCTCAAAGTTATGAAAGCAATTGCCAAAGTTTATTCTATGCACAGAAAATTATCCATTGAAACTTCCATCAATTATATCTCTATAATCAAATCCAACAGTATGAACGTCATGCAATATTGGAACGAAGCAGGAGCCAGTAGTTTCCACATGGTGATATGGTCTAATAATAAATGTTGTAACCACCCAATCATCGTAGGCCAGGAGGTCGCCACGCCACGCCTCTTCTGCCTTCCTCTCTCGTGCCTTTTCGGTGCCGTGTCAGCTCCACGGCAGGGAAACCCGCGGCCTAGCCAAAGCTAACTGGAACAGCGTCACGGGTTGAGAGGGCGCAGGAGAGAGAGAAGAGCAGTAAAAGCAGCGGCCGCCGCAGCCAACTGCGACGAGCCCCGAGCCCTCGTCTCGTTCCACCCCCCCCCCCAAAAACACAAGTCCGGCTGCAATCTCGCCAGCAAAACAAGGAAACAAACCAAAATCAAATCGCACCGCGTCCAACCTGGCCGATGCCATGTCGCAGCCCGGCGCCGGCGCCGACGCCGCGGCGATGGATCCCTCCCCTTCTCCTCTCCCTTTCCCGTCCCCGTCCACGGCTTCTCCTCCTCCTCCTCCGCCGCCGCCGCCGCCGGTCGAGTGGCCCGAGGGCGGCGCGCTGACGCGGGACTGGGTGGCGGGGCTGACCGCCACGCTGGACTGGTGCTCGCGCCACCTCCCCGCGGACCGCCTCCCGTCGGTGCTGCCCTCCGCGCTCGTCCAGCGGCTGGTCCTGGCCGCCGCCGCCATCCTGCACCGCGAGCCCAACCTCGTGCGCGTCGACCCGCGGCCCGGCCAGGCCGTCGTCGTCGTCGGGGACGTCCACGGCCAGCTCCACGACGTCATGTTCCTGCTCCGCGACGCGGGGTTCCCCTCCGAGGAGCGGCTCTTCGTCTTCAACGGGGACTACGTGGACCGCGGCGCCTGGGGGCTCGAGACCCTCCTCCTGCTCCTCGCCTGGAAGGTGAATTCCGCAGATTCAACTCGTTCCTAGGCTTGATAATATATCCCTGCAGATGGCAGTTTCGATTCGGTTTTCTTTTGTTGGATCTATGAAACTGGTTATGGGCGAAGTTTAGGTTTTCCATAGGTGCTGCAAGCAAAGCCTAGTTGACAATTATGAATCTGCTCTTTTAGTCATTTTGCCTCATACGCTACTGAACTGAAATCAGCATCGAATTATGAGGTATGATTAGCATTATTTATCATTATCATAGTTCGCATTTCCTCAGCATCCAACAACTATAAAATATCAATGCCCTGAAATATTTGGAGACTGACAAGTTCACACGCAATAGCATACTCGCCCTACCTTCAAGTGGCATTAAATTTTAGTCTATGCTATATTATGTATTCTGTTCGACCGCTAAGATATACTTTGTTCAACTCATTTTTGGAGTTCTATCACGTCTGCAAATTGCTCTTTCTTTCTTTCTTTCTTTTGTTGGTTCTTATAAATTGATGGGCATAGAGGCATTTAGACCTTTCCATATGATTCTAGCAGGCTGAGTTATTATGATGTCAGTATTGACTGTAATGATTGGTAGCTTAACATTTATGAGTTTGCTCATTCTGCTTTGTATGCAACTAAACTGGAATCAGCATAGAATTTTGTGACATAAATTCACATTATTTATCATTACATGTTCACATCTCACCATCCAACGACTGAATTATCAATGTTGTGAAATGTATTTCGATATATGACAGTTCGATCTTGCTTGTCCTCCTGTGGCATTGCAAAAGTAATTCATACCTAAATTCTGTTCAACCATTAATGGTGTAAAACACAAGTGGATGGTCATTGATGCGTCTCAATTTTTTCAGGTGTTACTTCCAAATCCCGTGTTTGTTGGTTCTGCTAGATCGATGGGCATAGATAGAAAGGCATTTACATTTTTCCGTGTGATGCTAGCAGGCTGAGTTATTATAATCAGTACAGACTGTAATGATTGGTAGCTTAAAAATTATGAGTTTGCTCGTTTTGATTTGTATGCAACTAAACTGGAATCTGCATAGATTTCTTAGGCATGATACTCTGTTCACATTTCCTCACCATCCAACAACTGAAATATCAAGGTTGTGAAATATATTCGGATATTTAACAGTTAACATGCAGTAGCATGCTTGTCCTCCTGTGGAATTCCAAAAGTAATTTATTATTTACACTTAAATTCTGTTCAACTATTAAGCAGTGTAATTTATTATACCTAAACATAAGTGGATGGTCATTAATGCATCCCGATTCTTTCAGGTGTTACATCCAAATTGTGTGTTTCTCCTCCGAGGGAATCACGAATCCAAGTATTGCACTTCAGTTTATGGTTTCGAAAAGGAGGTAATGACTAAATACAAAGATCAAGGCCCTCAGGTTTATCGGAAGTTTTTAAGATGCTTTGAGGATCTTCCTCTAGCAACAATAATAGCAGGATGCGTATACACCGCCCATGGTGGGATCTTCCGTGGGACGATTGTATTACCATCAAAGAGAGCAAAAAAGGGAAAGAAAGGTCGCAAAAACAAGGCCGATTTTACTGTTGACCTGACTTCCATGAGGCTTGGATCCCTGGATGAGTTATTGAAGGCAAGGAGAACTGTTCTTGACCCTCCTTGGGAGGGTCAAAATTTGATCCCTGGAGATGTGCTTTGGTCTGACCCTTCCTTGGAGATGGGTCTTTCACCGAATAAAGAAAGAGGCATCGGTTTGCTTTGGGGCCCGGACATCACCCAGCAGTTTCTGCGCACAAATAATTTGAAGGTTTGTTTTGTTTCATTTATTATCATTACTCTGTTATATTTGAAAATTGTTGATTAAAAGAAATATTTATTACTAACTGGTGATATTGAAGTGTTAGTGTTCCTGTTTTACTAGTTAAATGCTTGCATTTATATCGCTGTGTGCATTTTTAAATTCTTCTGAAGAAGAAAGTTTTTTTTGGCTTTGTTTGGATTACAGAGCTACAGTTATTAACATGTCCTTCTACTGTTAGTTGGAATTCCTTTATGTGTTTGGTGCTAATTACTATATCTCATAGTCTTACAGACGGGGCCTTGGCCTGGGCCCATCAGTAAGGCGGCAGCACACCACTTAGAGGAGATTCAGGCCCGTAGATCACACGGTGCAGTCGGGGCGACCGCACCGGGCCCTCAAAATTAAGGGCCTCACTAATCACTAATTTATCTCTAATTATTATACTAGTAATTTTCACGTACTGGGCCAGGCCAGGCCGCCAGCACTAAAGCCCAAAGTCCAGGGAGCAACTTAACGCAATGCAAGGCTTCAGATCAATTGAATCGACGGCTCGCCCGTGGCCATGCGTGAGCACGATTGCACGGCCGCCAGACAGCCAGAGACGTCTTGCCTTCCAAGTTCCAAGCCGGGCTTCGACGCGATCTCCACGATGTGCTGCCCCGCCGGCCGCTGACTGTGATTTACCGTCGCTGACTGCCGCCATTGCGATCTCGCCGAGTTCGAGTACTACCAATCCCCTATTGGTGCACTCTCAGAATCTCAATCTCTTACTCTCAAATCTATTTTTTTTATTTCAATTAGGGTGTAACGCTGGTGATTAAGTGGATCTGATGATGATTGGGCTTTAATTATATTAATTATGCATATCGTATTTTACATCAATGCTTGATTACAGGTAGATTTTCTATCTGTACCGGAACTTCACCATCTTTATTATTTAATCTAACTTTAGCTTTTTGTCCTATTTATGATACATAGTGAAGTTAAAATACATTTTATTTATTTACATCTTTTAAATATAGGGGCCTCATTTTATACTTCGCACCGGGGCCTCAGAAACTTAGGTATGGGCCTGAGGAGATTATTAGTTGGTACAATATATCTGTTGGCAGCACATCACTTAGAGGAGATGAGGATTAGTTGGTACAGTTTATATGTTAGCATCTTCGTTGCCAGGTTGTTAGGAAAATTAGGATTGTTAGTTTGCACAGCCATACCATCAGTTTGAGGCAAGAAAGAACCTAAAAGAAGCAGTCAGAGCCTCCATAGAGACTTAGAGAGGGCATCTAGCCGGTTTGTCCTGCTGTTCCAGCTATCCCTAGTCAATCCATACCACTTAGCTTATTGTTTGCTTCATCTGGAAGTTTCGTACAACGCGGCACACTCTGTGTATTGGAATTAGTTACCATCAAACACGAATATTTTGGATATTGTAGCTAGCCTACTGTCATTGTACTGTATCTTGTGTATTTTCATTGTACCGATGTTCTCTGTAAATTAAAATGATCATTGTGTACATTTTAATATTTAATAATTATCTCTTAAGTGCCAGTTGTCAGAATGCTTATCCTTATTTTATTGAGACTGTGTGCTGTGTAGCTTGGTTCTTTCTTTTGACTCTCCTTGGATTTTCTGTCTGTAAGCAATTCTTGCTTATTTTGAGAATGTGCAATTGATTTAGCAACATGGCTGGTCGGTTGAGTATTGTAGAACTGCTTGCGTGCTTCAAGCGACAAGCACACAGTAACATCCCAGCATTTTTATTTTTGAAAATCTCTGTATTGGCACAGATGAAGTATGCCAACTAACATGAGGATGCAGTAATGCAAGATACCTATTGAGTATTGACATACTTGAATTGAGTTAGATGATTCTAATTTGTTCTGTGTTGCTGTTCAATGGTATTTGTGAGCATATTTGAACTTGGTCTGTTGGCATGGTTTGAAAAATAATCTCTTGTGGCCCATTGAGTATGTAGCTTCATAACACTTGAAAGTCGGTGTCATTGTAAAGCTTTATTAGTTTTAAATTCACGTGCTTACTTCATCTTTTCTTTCAACAAAGTTAATCATCAGGTCACACGAAGGTCCAGATGCAAGGGACAAACGGCATGATCTCTTAGGAATGGATAAAGGATATACAATCGACCATGATGTAGAATGCGGGAAACTGATTACCCTCTTCAGTGCTCCAGACTACCCGCAATTTCAGGTTATACTTCTATCACAGCTTCCTGTTCATGCAGAAATGTTGAAACCCTTGTTGGCCTAGTCACGACTTCTGTAAGAGACCTATCCAATTATTGATTTGTCTTGGTGAATTATTAAAACTTTGTGGCAACTGTAGAAGTTATACTTTTGTTTTATGCATCTTTGTCGCGTGATTTTACTTTTGTTTTATGCATCTTTGTCGCGTGATTTTACTTTTGTTTTATGCATCTTTGTCGCGTGATTTTACTTTTGTTTTATGCATCTTTGTCGCGTGATTTTACTTTTGTTTTATGCATCTTTGTCGCGTGATTTTACTTTTGATTTTGTTGTAACCATTTGTCTCTGTACCTGGTACAGGCTTCAGAGGAGCGATACAACAACTGTGGAGCATATATTGTCCTTAGTGGACCAGATTTTGCTACCCCTGTTTTCCATAGCTTTGAAGCTGTCAAGCCTCGACCTCCGGTATGTGGCATATTGTGTTCCTAGGCTTAACAAATTATTTGTCCTGAAGCGTGAATAATACTTGATTCTGTGATGTATGCGTGAGGCTATTAATTATGGTCTTAGCATGTAAATAATCACTCAGGAGTACTTATTTTCTATGCAGGCACATCCATTCTATGATTTCGAAGAGGTGATTGACTCAGATGAAGAGTTGAATTTGGACGCCATGGACAGTGGCACATCGAGCCAATGATGATATCTTCTTTGCCTTGTATACCAACAGTCACCAAGGAAGTGCGCCATCAATTTTTTTGTTGTAATTGATGCTAACGTAGTGACGTCGCAGGCTTTGGCATAGCCTTCTGTCATGTATGTCAATCTTATTTGTTCGTTCAGATTAGGTTGATCTGCATCTAAGATTCGGTGACCCAGAAATATGATATCTAAAGATTGAATGCGAGAAAATCAGACAGTTGCAAGAATCAGTCGATTCGCTCGAAGAACGATGTGCATCCATTTCATGTTGTGTGTAGAAGCTTGTTTGCCTTGTACTCTTCTATATTTTTTTATTTATCAAACAAGAATGAAATTTTTTGAAAGGAATTTGCGGACGAAAGAAAGGATGATCATGAGTAAGTCAATGACACTTGTAAACTCCGACGGCTGAATTTTTTCCCTCGATTAGTCCTCCCGACTCTCCGACGGCTGAATTCGCCGAATTTTCTACGCGTTCCCTCGATTAGTCCTCCCAACTCGCCAGAATTCCGCACAGCTGATCACAGCCCACCGGTGGTCTCTCTCCAATGGCACCACCGTGCATCGCCTCCGTCCTCTCCGCGGCCCCGGCTCTCCCCGCCGGCATCGGCGCGCGCCGATCGCCGCCCTCCGTCCGCGCGTGGTGCCACCACCACGGCACGCGCCATCAGCAGCAGCCGAGGCGCCTGGTGGTAGCGGCGGCGGCGAAGCGCCGGTACAAGGGGACGGCGAGGAAGGAGGCGGCGCTGGCGGAGCTGGTGGAGCGGAAGGTCGCGGAGGCGATGGAGGCGTGCGCGGGGCACGAGGCGGAGGCGGGGTGCCGCGTGGCGTGGGACGAGGTGGAGGAGGTGAGCCAGGCGAAGGCCGACCTCCGCCGCCGCATCGCCGAGGCCCCCGACGACCCGCTCGAGCCCTTCTGCGCGCGCAACCCCACCGCCGACGACTGCGCCGTCGTCTACGTCGACGACTGCTCGTGATCCGCCGGCTCACCGCTGCTCGCTTCTTTAATTTGGCTCTGAAATCTGAAGCATCATCGTGTGCTTGGTCTGTCTGCCTGCAGCCTGCAGATCGATCGAGACTCCAGAGAGTAAACATGTTTCAGCTTTGCTTTCAATTATCACAGACACGTTGGCAATAATGGTGCGATTAGGCATCATCAACGTTGCTCCATCAATCAGATATATAACGAATTTACTTCAGTTCATGGCTGTTTCAGTTGGCCCTGTACTTCTGAATCTGAATGCGACAAGCGTTTCTGCTTGTGGTCCGGTTCCTGAAAGCCTGAACACCAGTGGTGACTGACTGGTGAGAGCAACTCAAAAAACCAGGGGCCGGGGCAGAAACAATTGGCTTCGTCAGCATTGCCAGTTCTTGCGCTAACCTTTTCGAGCAATGATGTTTTATCCTCCCAAAATTAGGACATTGTCCATCTAAATTTCGGTAAGGATTAGTGGACGACACTATGATGTGCGCTTTTTCAACCAGTCATCGAGATAGTGTGCTTGTTGTGATCACTGAATTGATAGGCAGGTAACTATAGGTAAGGCAATACTCCTGCACTGATGTAGGTGACATGTTGCCATGTTCTGACGATTGGTTTGGTGATTGATGCCCCTGTTTGTTTACCGATGAAAGACTGGAGAGGCCGCACCTGCTGTTCGATTGACTGGTGCTGGCTTACGCTGAGAAAAAAATATATCGTTGGCCGATTGGTGACTGATGCTGATCCGTGTAGAGAGAAAAATATCGCTGGTTGGCTGCTGAAAAGACAGCCGACCGGAACCGGCTGGGCGGGATCCGGTGGGCGGTGGTGCCATCGGCCACCGAGCCAGCCCCGGCGGAGGAAGGAATCCAGAAGGACAAATAATTGAGGCCGGACACGGGCTCCACCTCCACCGCCGCGACGAACTGACGATGGATCAACTCAGAGCATGCGATAGACGATGCTTTGGTACGATGGGTAATAGGGCAAAGATTATCGATTAGGTTCGTCGAGGGCTTTTTTTCTTTTCTTTTTCGATGCTTATTATCAAGTTCGTCGAGGATTGAACGCTCTTGGATGGACCACTCGATCCACGTCATCGGGATAAAGACTGATGTTACAAGCCATGATAATGCATCGACATCGTATGCTGCTACTGCTACGATGACATCACGAGCAGTACCCGGCTAGTAGAATCAAAGGGATAATAGACCCCTTCTGCTGCCAGGATCTCTTCCGTTTAGTGGAGCAATTGGGTTATAATAAGGATAAACCTGCAGAGAGATGTGAGTAGCCCTAGAGGTTGACGGTTTAGTTGGATCTGTACGTACTAGATCGAGACAATAACAATAGAGACATTGATTTGTCATGACGACCGAGGGTAGGGCTAGGAGAGAGAGACCACAAAGAAGCAATACGAGCACTAGGGGTTGGTTGGTGAACCCGTACCCTTGAAATGAACTCGTACCGCTCGTGACTATAGCCAGTAGCTGAGAGTCTGAGATGTTCGTGGCATAACCTTTTTTTTAAAGGAACGGTAAAAGATTTACCGTAATTTTTATTATAGACAGAAAACGGCCAAAAAAAAACCAACAAAACAACGACACTTCAAGCCTAACACAACCCGATCCTAACACAACTAGAACAAACCCCAAAACAACTGCAGGCCCTAACGCAAGAGATCCTAACACAACTAGAAAACAAACAAACGACAACAACAACTCCTGGCATAACCTTTTGATGGCCTAAAATGCAACTAGGGACGAAAAATTTTGGGGGCGTGACAAAGCCACATGGTGTCGATAATCTCGGCAGGGTGTAGGAGACGGAAAAAAATTACGTGGGGACCGTCCGCACGTTTCCTTCCGTGGGGGCCCATCCCAAGGGCTGACGCGTGGCCAAGACTAAAACGGGGAAGACGGGCCATCGGCTCGGCTCAAAGCCTCGGGCGCTCGGCTTGCACTCCGAGGATGCATGGGAGGGCGGCTCGGCTCAGAAAAACCCATAACGGAATATCTGGAGCCCTTCACGCCTGACTCCACGATCGCAGACAGCCTTCTCTACAACCTAGATCGCCGCCTGGAAGGGCAGCCGCCATGGCTGAAGTCTCTCCGGACGAGACAGCTGCAGCAGCCGCAATGGCAGGAGGACGTCAGGAGATGGACAGCGGCGTCGCCTCATCAGCTATGGAGCTATCTGGGCAAGCCCTAGCACACAACGAGGAGCAAAGAATGCAGGTAGGGCACCTTGATCTTTAATCGCCATGTTTTTTTCATATATTCTGCATGCCCTTCGTTGATTGTGACCATAGATTACACAGAACTCCATTGGCAACAATAATAACAGCCACGACACAGACGGGTGCGTAGTACATAGTGAAGCACAAGATAAGGTAATTGTATTATTAAGAATAACAGATTCATCTGATCACATAATAGTTTGTATTGTGGTGAGTCATCTTTATTTTATTCTCAGGTGGTTGATAACGTTGTGTAGACTGTAATCGTTCCAAAAGTTGGAATGACTTTTGAATCAGAGAATGATGCTTGGGAAATGTATAATGCCTATGCCGGCAAGGTTGGATTCAGTATTAGAAAGAGCCACACAAAACTTTGAGGAGATAAGACTCTATCAAATAAATATATAGTTTGTAGCAACCAAGGTCATCGAGAAAATGAGTCATCAACAAAGGACACTACAAGGACAAATTGTGATGCTCGTGTTCAATTTAGTATCACCAGAGAGGGAATTTGGAAAGTGCAAAAGGTTGTACTTGATCATAATCATTACCTTGCTAGTCCAAATAAAACACATATGCTAAGGTCCCAACGAAGTATGCAAGATGCGGACAGGCATATCATTGGCCAGATAAGGGAAGCTGGGATGAAGCCAGCCCAGGTGTTTGAGTATATGAAACAGATTTATGGAGGAGCTGACAAAGTGCCATTCTCACAAATGGACTGCAACAATGAGATTGGTCGTGAGCGCAAGAAATACTTAGAAGCTAATGACACGCAAACACTGCTGGAATACTTGAAGGGTAAGCAGAAAGAGGATCCAACATTTTTTTATGCCATACAAATAGATAAGGAAGATGGTCGTATAGCTAATTTCTTTTGGGCTGATGGTCAATCTATTATGGATTATGCATGCTTTGGTGATGTTGTATCCTTTGACACCACATTTCAGACAAATAAGTTTGAAATGCCTTTTGCTCCAATCCTCGGAACCAACCATCACAAACAAACTATAATCTTTGGAGCTGCACTATTATTTAATGAGACTATTGAATCATTTGTTTGGCTCTTTGAAACCTTTCTAACAGCAATGTCAGGCAAGCATCCCAGTACAATTTTCACTGATCAGGACACGGCCATGGCAGCAGCAATTGCTTATGTATTCCCAAACACCAGTCATCGTCTTTGTTTGTGGCACATTTACCTTAATGCAGCTAAACATCTCGGGCATGTCATTGAAAAGTATGAAGAGAAGTTTGTACCCGATTTTAAGAGATGTGTCTATGAAGACATGTCAGAATTTTACTTAAAAAAAAGTGGGATGAATTGTTGTGTGATTACAATCTTGAGAACAATGAATGGATGGAAAACCTATATAATTTGAGGGCGAAGTGGGCTGCTGTGTACCGTGACTCATTTACGGCTGATATGAACTCGACTCAAAGGAGTGAAGGGATGAATAATGTATTTAAGAAAAAATTTCGTAAGAAATTGGGTATTTCAGAACTCCTTGTAGAATTTGGTAAGGTTTCTAGTAGTCTTCGAGGAAATGAGTTGGATAAAGATTTTAAATCACGTCAAAAGATCCCTGTTTGTTACATCCAAGATTTAACTCTGTTGAAGACCGCGGCTGATTCATATACAAGGAGGATGTATAAAGAGTTTGAAGAAGAATTCAAAACTCAATTTTCATTCTCATGTCAGTTATTACAAACCGAAGGGTCTATCTCGACGTACACAGTTATGCATATGTATTCTGATTATGGAGCAACCGTTGTATTCAACAAAGCAGATTTTACCATTACATGTTCTTGCAGAAAGTGTGAAGCCATAGGTATGCATACCCATTTCAAATTGCAGTATAGTTTATAATACAGATTGATGAAATATGGCATTTGTATGTTATAGGTATCCTGTGCAAGCACGCACTAAAAGTGTTCAATACCAATGATGTTTTCATTTTGCCACCACAATATATATTGCACAGATGGACAAAATATGCAAAGAGAGGATATTATATTGAGAAAAATGAAATTGAGAAGGAAAATTTGAAAAGGCATGCTGCACGTGTCTCACGAAAGGCAACATCCGTTGCATTGAAGTGTGCATCGTACAGAGAACTTCTAGTTGATTTGGAAAAAGCCATTGATAAGTTGGACTTGGAAGCGGATAATTCTATAAGCAAGATGTAAGAACAGTCTAATGAGGTTCCTCTAGTTTCAACTGACTGTGCAACAGACACTTCAAAAGGTACAATTTCGTTTAGAGTTCCTCGGGTGGTAAAAGGCGCAAAGAATAAACGAGGGACTATATCCCTCGAAAAGAAGAAAGGGAAGAAAAAGAAAAGTGCTAAAAATAAAGGTGCTGATCCTTCATGGTCTCACATATTTTTTTTCATTTTGTGGTTGTATAGATAACTTTATATGTTTGGTTACAGGAGAAGATCCAAGTAATGCAGGAAGAAATAGGGACGAAGTTGCTGATCCAGATCAATTCATCGTAAGCCATATGACTTGGACTATATTCACTTTTCTTATTTTATTTATTTAGATACAATTTTTTATGAACAATTTCTTATTTCGTGAAACAGACCTTTAATGCTGCAAGCGTTGGTGGTAACAGTACAATTCCAAACTCTGCAAATGATGTGCATGGGCAATCTTCGACCATGGTTGCTCCCTTGACCCAAGAAGTATATGCTAACGCCACAATGCCACACTTTGATCTGTATGGGGGTTCTTCTATCATGAACATTCCTTATATCCAAGGAGGATATACAAGTCTCATACTCGGAGTTGATCAAGCTGCCACATTGCAGCCTCCTGCTAGAAAGTTACATTTCGATCCAGTGCCAAATCACAAAAATATGTAACCTTGTTTTGTTGCTATGTGATGCCTCCTTGAATGTTCCTGGGATGAAATTCATGTTATTTATTCTTCACAAAAATATTTCATTCTTCTTTGTTCACATAAGACAGAACATGTTATTTTTCTTTACATGAACCTGGCATTCTTCTTCACATGAATCGTGTGTGTTGTTGTTCCTTTGTCATAAAGAAATTAAGGATTTCTGAATTTTTTTGACATGAACCAAACATTCTTTTTGTATGCCTCATTTCCAGATCGCATATTTTATTTGTATAAAAGCTTCCAGACATCAAATTCTGGGTTGAATTTTTTTTAATATTACACTTTGCTCTATATTTTGTTTTTCAAACAAACCAGTGAAACAACCACAAATTTTCAGTACAGCCACGACATTGCATATTTAAAAGCATCCATTTGTATTTCACATAAAAAGATATACTGTACATTGATCATGTCAAATAATTACAAATAACTCACTGCAAGCATCATACTTGAACCCTTGGTCCTATCAGTAAAAAATAGTTGGCATGAGTTCAGCAGCGCTTCCCACACTGGATCCTCAATCTTTACAGTGTGCATGAACAAAATAGACTGAGCAGAGTGCTTCTCAGATTCTGACTATGAGCCTAGAATAAAATTGCTTTAGTGCTGCAGATCTCTTCAACATCTTGAAAGGTTCCAATCAAAACTAGCATTTGGCGATAACAACAATAATTCAACCTCGGCCCAGTGGACTACAGACCACATTCTAACTTCAAGTTATCTGCACCATAATGCTCACTCTAACTAAATTGCAGAGATAGGGGTGACTGATGAGTTCGTCTAATTACTGACGCAGTTGCTTTGTGAGTTGACATGGTGAAAGCTTGCATCTTATTGGACCAGAAGCTTTACAATTGTTCTGTTAAGACTGAACAACTAGAAGAAGGGTATTTCCAACATGGCCTGCAAAAGAGAAGTCATGTTAATTCTACTAGATTTATGAGAAAATCAAAATGAGATATTTCCAACATATTTCGAAATTAACTAGTTCTTTCATAAACATGGCATCAATATTGGCAACTTGGACAAGTGTCTTGTATCATCTTCTGATCTGAAAAATGAGTATTTTTTTACAGTACTATCTCCCCTCTCGTAAAGTCATCTAGAGTTAAAAGAAGCAATACATGATTTGTACAGTAGCTCGGCCGATGAGGCAGGTCGCACCAGATGATGGAGGTGACCCAGGTGAACGAGGGGGCGGAGGTGCCACTTGACGCAGTCGGACGAGGGGGGCGCCGCCGCCGCTGTGGGGAATGGACCATGGCGGCGTCGGCGGTGGCGGTGGGGTTGAGGGATTTAGAGATGGGCAGATAAAGGCCGGTGAAGCGATTGTTGCGTACTAAGGAAGCGGCGACTTCAGCAGACCAAGGCACCGCCGGCGGCGGTGACGGCGGCGGCGACTGGGCTCCTTTTTCTTTTTTTTCCATCGGTCTGTGCGGCTGGGAGCCAAGGGACTCAGCCGGTCAAGCATCTGAGCCGAGCGAGGGAGAAAAAAAAGGAGCCGAGCCAGCATTGCGAGAGAGAGAAAAGGAGCCGAGCCAGCGTTTTCCTGGTTGCGAGTTAGGAGCGTCGATCTTCTGCGTGGCCACGCGGCGGTCATCAGGAGAAGGTCCCCACGGAAGGGAGCATGGGGACGGTCCCCACGTAATTTTTTTCCGTAGGAGACACGTCACGTCTTGAGAGCTAGTTAGATAGTAAAAGGCAAATCCATCCTCTTAGACCTTTATCCTCCTTTTATGTTTATACCTACCTCTCCTAGTCCCCTTCCTACAAATATTGTGTATGTACATGAAAATTGTTAAAAAATTTGACACAATGAACTGGTATTATTAGGAGACCCTAGTAGAGATCAGTCGGGCCGACAAAGCGCGGCGCACGACCAAAGCAAAATTGCCAATTTTATGACGTGGCACAAGGCGCGAAGGCCACGACGGCACCAACCAAAGCTCCCACCACCACCGGCGCGACGCGCGAACACGCTCCCCCGCTGCCCTCCGTACGGCCGTCCCGGCGTGGGAGTGCGGGGACGGCGCGACCACCCACTGACCCGACCCACTCACCACCGCTCGCCGCTCGCGTTTCCTGCTGCTGCGTTGCTGATGGCCGGACGACCTCGCGGCGCAGATCCGCCGGCTCGGCGGCGGTGTTGGGAGGCGAGGAGATCGATCTTATATTAATTAGCAGCGATGCAGAGTGAGGACGCCGCGACCCCGATGGGACGCCAGCCCGCCGGCTCCCATGGCGTCCTCACCTCCTCCACCTGCTTCGTCTTCGGTGCCGGTTGCCAGGCCGAACACGCGGGCCCGGTCTGGATCGCCGGGTACCGGTGGGGTTGCGCGCCCACGGAGGCGCGAGCTACCCGATGTGCCGGATGGATCACTGCCGGTGTTGGTGTAGGGTATGAGAGCATTCGGTTACTGGTAAGTTGGTTCTTCTGATCAATCGTCTAGATTTCACCTGCTCGCGGAGTTTGATGAGAAGAGGAGGAGCTGCGGCTCGCCGGATTCCACCAGTGAAGTGAAGAAGAATTCAGCCACGCACGGCAGTTGTTGCGACCTGGAAACCAAGAGAAATGCGGCAGATGGACAAGATGTTGTCAGTCGTCTGATCACGGTTATTGCATCCTTGCAAGGTACTAGCACTCAGTATACTCTCTCACAACTTTGTGATTTAATCAGGGCAGAATTTTATTGTTGTAATGACAGGTTCAGCACATAGCTAGGTATATTGTGTGGCTTAGTTCTTACTTTTGATCATCCTCCTTGGTTTTCTCTGTCTGCGAGCAACTTATTTTGAGAATGTGCAAATGATTTAGCAGTATGGTTGGTTGAGTACTGTGGAACTCCTTGCGTGCTAAGGGATTAGCATGCAGTAACATCCCAGCATCTCTTTTTGAAAACTTCTGTATTGGCACACACATATATGTTAGTATGTCACCTAGCAAACATGTGGATCCTGTAAATGTGGGATTGAGTTATATGATTCTAATTTGTTCTATGTTAGTCTTCAATGCTACTTGATACAGCTTGGTGGGTATTTATCGGCATGCTAACCTGGTCAAGTTGGCAAGTTGTGTCCATTAGGTTTGGGCTACTGGGTCGACCAAAACTTGCTGATAATGAACTAAATTAGTTTGACTCCATCGGGTAACCACTCGCGTTTCTACTTGTGTCCCATTGCTTTTATAACATTTGAAAGTTGGCATCATGATAGAACTATATTAGTTTGAACTCCACATGCTTAATTCGTATTTTCTTCCAACAAAGTTAATCATCAGGTCACCTGAAGGTAGAGGAGGCGATGGAGGCGCGGTGTCGCATGGCGTGGGACGAGGTGGAGAAGGTGATCGAGCCAGGCCAAGGCCAATCTCCGCCGCCTCATTTTAGCAAAATAACCTGATGCGCGATAGATGTAAATACTTTGTTGAAAATTCTAGGTGTCTGAAAAGCTGAGATTCTGATCAGCGTCAATCTAATGAGTGCTGGACTTGCTGGTTCCTCGCGTGCTTTTTTGTGAGTCGTCTGCTTACTGCCTGCAGATCGATCGAGACTCCGGACTCCAGAGAGAACACGTTCCACGCTTTTCATTCGACCATCACATACACGTTAATGGTACGACTGTGCGCCATCAATCTTGCCTCATCAGAGATTGCAAGAGTTTACTTCAGTTCGTGGCGTTTTCAGCTGCCTCCTGTACCCTCCAGGGGGGAGAGCATGTTTCAGCTTTGCATTGAGTTGTCACAGACACGTTACCGTTATGATTATGCATCATCAGCCTTGTTTCATCAGAGTGGAAGAGTTGATTTCAGTTGATGCGTTTCAGCTGCCGCATGTACCCTGAATCTGACGACGGGCATCTCTGCTGCGGCTCAGTTCCTGAACCCTGAAAAGGCAATGAGGGCAACTCAAGAACCATAGGAACAAGCAGAACCTTTCCGAGAAATGATGTATATCCATCCCAAAATTAGGACACTGTCCATCTCATTTCCGCAAGGATATATAAGTGGGTGACACCCTGACGTGCGCTTTTCAAGCAGTCACCGTCTCACCGAGATAGTGTGCAGCAGTGATCACTGAATTGATAGGCAGGCAGGTCTTCAGGTAACACTCACTCCTCCACCGGTGTAGGTGCCATGCTGCCATGTTCAGACGATCAGTGAGGTGATTGATCACCCCTGTGTTGTTTACTGATGAAAGACTGAGCAAACAACCCACAGGCCACAGCTGAATCGGCGGCAGATTCAGAGCACGGCTCTGCTGCTAGCTGCTCCGTATAAACTACACGCGCCTGGACACCTGTGCCACCCGCCGCACACGCACACGCCGAACGCGAGAGCTCGCGGGTTGCGATCGCATTGGCTGAGGCTCCTGCCTGATTTGTTTTCTCGAGCAGCAAGCGCGCGCTGGCTGGACCACGGTCACCGGTCAGCTCATCGATCAGCTACCGGATTCCAGGCGCATGTGAGGGTGTACTGGTGGGCATGGCATATGCACACCACACTGATTAATACACTAGCACCCATGCCAAGCTTTGCTTGCTCTCCCCCCCTCTCTCTCTCTCTTGAGGTCTGGGGGTTGGCCACCTCGCTCTGGCTCCATGGGGTTGGGGTGGTGGCCATGGTCTCGTCTCGTGCCGTGGACGGACGCGAACGCGATGGGCTCCAGGCAATATGGTACGAGGGATTCGGCTGGATCCCAACCAGCTCAGACCTAACATGCATGGACGCTGCTCCCGGCCGTAGCAGTAGTACGCGCGCGCAGTCTGTTGGCGCCGATGGTTGGCCGGGGACGGGCCCGGCGTACTAGTACGACGAATCGTATCCGTATCTCGAGGCGTACGCGGCTTATTCAATGTTCGTGCAAAGGTTGGTCAGCAGCTTGTTCGTTCGGCAACGATTAATCGAGACCAGTGTGTGGAGGAGAGGTCTCAGGCCTGGTGGGAGCTACTACTGTTCATGGTCCCTTGTAGGTCGATCTAGCCATGGGGGAAGGAGAAGGTGGATGCGCTCGCTAGAGTTGTGATCCGCTTGCACTGCAGGATGTCGACAAGATTGGGAGGGAGCTCGGGCTGCCGTTTCATGGCGCGGTTGATCGTAGGCGCTCAAGAGTCCAGTCCAAGTCAACCTCACCTCATCTCCAATCGCGCTGACCGCTTCCTCCCCTGGTGCGGCGGAATGGCTTGCTTATTTCTGTACCACGCGAGTCCTCATCAAACCTGATACTCCACTAGTTGCATCGCGCAGGCGCTAGCGCGTACCATGCAACTTGCGAGAAAAATATCCGCCGCGGCCACGCGATCCAATCCCAATGCACGGCGGCGTCGGCGTTCAAAGGCCGGCAGGCCGGGCGGCGTCACGTCACGGCGCGAGGCGATGTTGTACAGTAGATGGGGACGGACGGCGACGCGCACGGCATCGGCATATGCGTGGTGGGACTGGGGGGCCTCTCCTTCCTGCTGCTCATACTACGCTGCCACTCCCCTCCCCTGCGTGCAGCGGCCAGCGGAGCTTAGAAAGTTCAGGTTCGCGTGCGCCATGATTGGTAGCGGGTGGTGCCCGGATGGGAACGGCCGGCGTTCTAGAATCCCGTCCGGAACCTACGCAGACGCCACCAAAACTGCTCTTTCGCTGCTACTGCCTTCTTGGTGCTGCAGAAATTTGGAAACCTCTTCACTAGTATAAATATAAACAAATTTAAAGTGTTATCGTTACAAGTGATGACAACTACCTTGTCCAAAGATGTCTCCACGTTGGGTCGCGGGTTTTTTTTTTCTGTGTTGTGTGCGTGAAAGTAGAACACCAGAACCGGTTGGCTCCTCGCCTCCTCCGCATATTCCCATCAGACGGTATTTCCCAACGAACATTACACCTGTTGAAATCGAAACCCTCGCCTAGTCTTCGGGACGAAGCTAGGCGGCTGTCCAGTGGCACGGGTGCACCCGTCTCCATCGTCCTGGATATTCATTCATTTATTTTTATTTTTTTGCCACGGCGCCCTTGGACAAATGGATGTGCATGTTTCTTTCAGGCCCAATAATAAAAAAAAAGTACCCCTAGGAACACAGCGTTCGTACACGTGGCGCCCATTTCTCTCCCACGCAGCGTACGCAGGCGTGTACACCACCTAGCTAGAACGACGGCGGCCGGGCTTGGCTGACGACGGCGACATGCCGGCCGGCCGGTACGTGCATACGTGCGCGTGAAGTATACATATACACATACGGTCGAGTGCTTGCGGACGTACACGGGTGTTACATTCACGTGGGGGCGCCGGGCAAAAGGCGAGCCGGACAGCGACGGCGACGGCGACGCCCGAGTCCGGCCGGCCGGCCGCCGGTAAGCCCCGGTGCCGGCCGATCGCTTTATTTGGTGCGCCGCGCGGCGGCCGCGGCCGGCCGCCGCCGGGTAGATCACCTCGGCGGGCGCGTCAACGTCTGCGCGCGGGTGCTCGAGCCAGGATTGGGCGGGGTAGGATAACCTCGGGAACTAGAATACACGGGCGCCTACGCCTACCTAGAGGATGGAAATTGTAAACAAGGGCGCCATGAGTGAGCTGATTAGCTTTTAATTGGGCTCGTGACGGGGACGGCGATTATTAACAAAGTGCGGGAGAGAAAGTAGTGAGCAGAGGAGGGGTCGTGGGGGTGGGTAGCAATTGATCCTATGTGAGATTCTTGGTTGACAACGGCACGTACAACAGTTTAGACCCACGAAAAAAATATCGCGCTATAGCGCCGCTATAGCGCCAAACCAGAACCAACGCGAAGCTATTGTGCCTTTTCACGCTATTGACGCTATCGCCGCTATAGCGCGCTAAAGCGCCGCTATAGCTATTTAGCGGCATAGCGCGCTAAATCTGGCGCTATTTTCACTTTTCCTAAATATGGTGAATTCGGCCCAGTAAAAAAAAAGTCCGGCCCAATTCAGCCTTGGCTTCCCCCGGAACCCTAGTCCTTAGTCTTTTGTTTATGTTGGATTGTTGCCTGTGCAATATTGGGTTATAATCACTTGATTACCTGTTATCACTTTATCAGATATTCTTATATTAAATTATGAATTTATAATCATGTGTTTTTAGAAACAAATAGCGCGCTATAGCGGCGATATAGCGGCGCTATAGTGTGAGCCGCGATCTGCCGCTATAGCGCGAAGCTGCCGCTATAACGCGGCAATAGCGCCGCTATAGCGGCTGCAATAGCGGCATAGCATCCAAAAAATGGGAAACGCTAAATTCAATAGCGCGCCATTTAAAACATGGGTTTAGACAGCTGCTGTCTATTTAACACATACAGACAGTTAAATAGTAAGCTCTACAATAGTTTAGACATCTGTTGTCTATTTAGCTGTCTGTGTGATAATAAATATCACTCTGATTTCTGATGTTTTGCATGGAAGCACGAGCCAAAGCAGCAGACGAGATAGTAGACAGCAACACTCTCTTTCCTCATTAAATGATAGCCACATCAGCTCATTTGATCTATGTGGCAACAAAAAGACAGCTGTTGTCTGTGGGTTGTACATGCCCCAAGTACTTGTTGCTTCGGGTGAAAAAAAAAGAAATTGTTTAATTAGCAATTGTCGCGAAGAGTTACCGTACGCTAAAAAAAGCTGCATCGTGCGGTATTCATTAATTAATTAGTGCCGCGTGATGGTGCCATGGCTTTTTCAACTAGGCTATGCAGAGAGGAGAGTGTGGGATGTTTGATGACACGGGGACAACGTACACTATGATTCTTGGATCTACCTAGCAACAAAGGACGATGCTTGCTTCCTGGGTTACTGCATGCTTACTGGCGGGGTTATTGTGCTGCAGTGTCAACCTAGTGAGGGGAAGTTATTATCAGCGACCCCCTCTGTCTACGAATATGTGTTTCTATTTCTTTCCGTAAAAATATTAATATGGGCCATGTTGAAAAGGAACAAACTATGAACATGTCATGTACTATTTCATTGAATCTATCAATACCCATTTTACATCGTAAGTATTATTTTGTTAAAAATCTAGCCAGATAGGGCCTCTGATTGGGGGTGCGTACCCACAGAAACAGACGTGAAGGAAAAAATGGACGTACGGACCACTTCCAGCCCTGTACTTTTCTAATCCCGGCCTGGTCACCCAAAGACTTCTATCATTGCTTTATTATATTCACAATGATGATAGCCATGTAACCTCAGGACTGTACTATGTTTTTTCTTTATTGCGACAAATATAGCTACGTACACCACGACGGCTGCACACGTCAAAAGGAAACCAGTGGTGGGGCCAATGTCATCAAGGACATATTAAACTTAAGCCATGAAATCCGTTCTCGCGTGGATTCGAGTTCTTGACTCAGGCCGTGTTTAGATTGTAAAAAGAGGGTGAAAAGGATCACATCAGACACTGTAGCGCATTGTAGCTATTTTCGTTTGTTTGTGGTAATTGTTGTCCTACCATGACCTAACTAGCCTCAAAAGATTCGTCTCATCGTGTACATCAAATTTTTATTTACCTACATTTAATGCTTCATGCATGCGTCATTTGCTATATTTAATGTTTCAATGTGATGTCGATGTGATGGAAAGTTTAGAAAGTTGTGAGGAACTAAACACACAAGCTCACTTCCTGTGGTCATCCTGTTTTAGATTTATTTTAAAAATTAACCAACATTACGCTTTTTAGTAGTAGATGACGTCCTATCGACAACAATGCGCTATGGTGATTCGGTGAATCTCATGATTAGATTAGTAGATCAAATTAATCAGACGTGCTGGTAAAGATAGAATACGTGAGCATATGTAGTATTTTAAAAAAACAAAATAAGATTATTTTGTAAATCCTGAGAAAAAGAACTATAAAATGGTACAAGGCATCCAGCATCTTTGGATGCCCTTCTAAAGAGAAGACAGAAAAATTTCCCATCTTAAGAAATTTTCACGTTAGTTGTGTTTAGTTTTAGTAAGCGAACTGTCAGGTCATTGTTGCTATCTTACTAAATCAGCACGGTACCGAGTTTCACTACATGTACTAATGTGATGAGATTCCATGGCTGGCTCATCCGGGGTCACTGGAAAAAGGGAGAATTTTCACCATCTTTTCCGAGGTAGGAGATGAGACTGAGGCGAGGAGGAGGAGTCGACAAATAACCCCGGTGCTCCTCCGAAAGTTTCTTGTAATCCCGTCGCGATCGCATCCGTCACATCGGCGGGCAGAGCACATTCCACAGCGCTCCCCATTTTCTCCCAATTGCAAGATGCGATCCACCCACATTTTACAAAGCGATGGCTGTCCTGTCCGACGAAAAAAGAATATATAGGGGCAAAGATAAAATGACGAAAACGTACCTGTATGCTGGGTCCATGTTCTAGGCTTTTATACATCGAGAGGAGTTGGTGAACCATGAGCGTCCGCACGGACTTACCCATAATCCCGTTTACTATTTCGCTGTAAATAAAACATTTACAATCGCTTTGTTGTATACGCACACCTGTGGCGAGGAAACAAAAATGGTGAGAGCATGTATTGAGTAGAAGACGTAACCTATAGCGAATAAATAGCGCCGAAATTGGCGAGGTGGGGGAGCCGAATCCTACAGTATTGATGCCTAACTTTAAGACATGATCACTTGTTTTGGCATCACAATGTATGGCCATAGATGATGAATGGCCAAAGTGTTCTTTTTTGTGTCCCGGCGAACTACACGTCTGCTGGATCTATTTATGCACTCCTCTCTCGAGTTTGATCTTAAGATTCCTGATATTGCTTGACTTTAGAGGTTGCAATGGCGTTTTAGCACATGATAAGGTTTAGCCCACTGTTGTCACACGCTAAAGTTATTTTTTCAGAATATTTTGAAAATGCATACAATTTTATTTGGCTACCCGACATATTTGATTCGTTTTACTTTTATAGAAGCAAACGAATAAAAAAGGATACAAAACTGGAAACAATGTTTCATTCCCGATCCGCTAAAGCAATGTATTGGTAAAAGAAAAGAAAAGGGCCGGAAAAATGAATCAAGCTACTCTGCAAGCGGACCAGGAGCGTGGCGAGCTAAATAAAATACCAGGTTGACAAACACGCACGGCGACCATCCACAAAATCATAGTAGTAAAATATAGCCCCAGTGTCTCACCGTGAAATGAAAAGCAACCACTTGGGATCAAATCTCGGTTGGATCAGATCAACCACTTGTTTCACTACATGATTTTGTTTCCATCAGCGTCCTCGCTTCCTCTCTAGCTTCGTCGAAAGACTTCCCATTTGTCCGCATAAATCATTCCTTGATTTTACATTAAGTACGGTGGCAACCTTTTTGTTGGCAGATAAGGACTCGCCCCGCCCCAGCAGCCGCACGGCCACTGCGCCCGTGACACGCGCGGCGCCTGCGCGGCATAGGTCGACGCCGACGACCCCCCGCCGCGGCCGCGGGGGCTAAAACGTCCGAGCGCGTATAAACCTCGTGGGCATGTGTTGACGATGCTTGACACGACGGGGAGCACTACTATGGTGGTGGTTGCACAGTGAGTCCGTCAGTGGGTGGCAAAGTGACAGCAATCATGCTTCCTGTTTGGTTCGTCGAGGGTATGTTTTTGGGTTAAGATTGATGTTACGTGGCGTGATAGTGTATAAACACTGTATGTCGCAACGGCGACGTCATGACGGGAACATAGTGACGTGTATTGGATTGATAGAGAGAATAAAAAAGACGATAGCCACGTTTGCTAATAGAAACTTGCTCCTTTCACATAGTGGAGCCGTACCTCAAAGCAAAGAGCTAAAATCATAGAAGGTGGGCAGCCCCTAGGTTGACAATTGAACCGGATTTGGCCGAGATCCCAACTTGCTCCTTATCAGCCACCAGCCAGCAGTATTATTCTCTCAGAACAAATCAGCATCCGCCACTGGCTACCAGCCAACCAACAGTATTTTTCTCTCGGCATCAGCCACATGTCACCAGCCGGTCGAACGCGCAAACCTAGATTTCAAAAATATATATAAATTGAAAAAAAATCTTTATTTGACATCAAAATAAATCCCAATTCCTTTTCTTGGCCTTGATTTTTTTCTCCTCTATTTGACACTAACTTTTAACTTTCATCCTTATTTGATATTTTCGTCACTTTCGTTGCTTATGTCAAATGAAACGGCCTACAAACCACCTCCAAAAAGTATAGAACTTTTCATAATGATGTAGCAAATAGATATGGATGTATTTATTTAAAAAGACACATGTATCTTTATGGGTTTAAAACTAAAACTCATCAAATGGGACTATCTTGGAAACTAATATGATTTTTTTCGATCAAAATGCAGTAACAAGGGGCCAGCATTCCGCTAGAGTTCTCCCTTGTACAAATTTAAGGAAAGTTACACCTCTTCTTTTCGATCAAATGTCCCTGGTAGGCCACTAGAACATCGAGGTGGATGCCGAGTAATTTTCACGAAGCTAGTTGTAACTCGTAAAGTAGCCGTGCAAGCCCTACTAGGGCCGCGCAACACAGCAAAAGCTAGTGCAACGTTGTTCATGTGCACGGAGCAACCCCTCTCTCTATTTTTCATCCAAATCGCCCCCGGGGTGAAAAATCCCAGTACTTCAGTTTCAAAAAAAATCCCAGTACTGTTGGGGTAAAAGTGGTACTACTACGTACGAAGTACAATAATGCATGTGGCAGATGGCATCGTCGTACGAGGACGACAGAGTCCACCTTGACGGGCGGGCGGGCCGGCTGGCTGGCGCCCCAGGGCCGTACCGTAAAAAGGCGCAGGCATCACCACACGCGGGTGGGGTCAGGGCCATCGCCGGGGCCAGACAGGCACCCAGGCCAGGGGAGACGCACGCCGCGGGCGCGGAGGCAAGCAAGCAGTACGAGCACGAGTGGTGGGGGTGGGCTCGTACCGTGCCAGTGCCCGCGACGCGCGATCGCTCTCGCTCCCGGGTCTCGGAGGCGCTGTACGGCCGCGCGGCGTGGGACGGCACCACCACCGGCGCCATCGCGCGCTCCCCGCCGGGTAATTACGCGCGCCTGCCACCGGTCGTTTCGCCACCACCGCACCCTGTTGCCGCGCCAGGACGCCACCACCCGAGGCCAGGCCACTAGCCAAGCCCGAGCCGTCCTCTCCCGTCCTGCGCGGCGGCTGCGGCCTCCTCAAGTGAGCTCGATTCCCCGCGGTCTCTCTCGCTCGCCCACCCCCCTTCCTCCTTTCTCTCTCCTCCCTTTCACGCCTCCCTTCCAGCGCCGCATCACGCCATCGGCCCATTCCTCCTCATCCCCAACCTCCCGCTGCACCCGCGCCCTTTCCACCGCCGATTCCGCCACTACACGCTCGCTCCTGGCATCGCTTCCTGGATATTTCTGAGCTATTTCTGGGGGCTGGGAAGGGCGGCGAGGCGGGTGACGTGACGCGGCCGACTTGGTCCCGCGAAGACTTTGCCGAGAGCAGGTAACTGGAGTCTTCCTCCTCCTCCGCCGCCGCGGCTCGTCTCTTCTGCTGCTGGGGTTGCTGATCGGTTTGACCTCGTGGTGCAGATCCGTCCCGGGGTGGATCGGTGGTTGCCGCGGCGTTGGGGGAGAAAGGGGAGACCTTGACGAGCGATGCAGAGGGAGGTGGGGCCGCAGGTGGCCCCCCCGCTGTTCCTGCACCAGATCCAGCCGCTGCCTCCCCATGCCGCCGCCGCCAAGAAGCGCGCCCACCCGTGGCCCGCCGCCATGGCGCCGGAGCCCGGCGGCGGGAACTGGAACCCCAACATGTGGGACTGGGACAGCCGCGCGCTCACCGCGAGGCCGTCCTCCGACGCGCTCCGCCTCGGGGGCGGCCAGCAGCAGCCTCCGCCGGCGTCCGCCGCCGCGCAGGCGGCCGAGGCGCATCGGCAGGCCGCCGGCGGTAACGGCGCCGGCGCGCTGAACCTTCATCTCGGCCTGCGGGAGGACGCTGCGACGCCGATGGACGCCAGCCCACCGGCTGTTCCCATGGCGTCTTCGCCTTCCCCCCCTGCTTCGGCGGCGGCGGCGGGCACCGGCCCGGAGCCCGTTGTTCGGCCGAGCAAGCGGGTCCGGTCTGGATCGCCGGGGAGCGCTGGGGGATCGGGAGGCGCCGGGGCTGCGAACGGGGCCGCGAGCTACCCGATGTGCCAGGTGGATGACTGCCGCGCGGATCTGACCAGCGCCAAGGACTACCACAGGAGGCACAAGGTCTGCGAGGCGCACAGCAAGACCACCAAGGCCCTCGTGGCCAGCCAGATGCAGCGCTTCTGCCAGCAGTGTAGTAGGTAATGATAGTACCAGCATCCCCGTCCCAAAACTTTCATAACAACAAACAACTTTTAGTTGTTATGATGCTACTCGTAGGAATTTGTTTTTATGATTTGATCGCTTCACATGCCGTGCGTATTGGGCTGGAGAGTTGGTTCTCCGTCATGGTGCTGCTGGTGTTGGTGGAGGCTGAGAGATCATTTAGTTACTAATAAGTTGGTTCTTCTGGTCAATCGCATAGATTTCACCCACTTGCGGAGTTTGATGAGGGTAAGAGGAGCTGCAGACGTAGGCTTGCTGGACACAACCGGCGAAGAAGAAAAACCCAGCCAACAGATGTTGCTTCGCAGTTGCTGCTACCTGGAAACCAAGAAAATGCAGCAAATCGGACACAGGACATTGTCAATCTGATTACGGTTATCGCATGCTTGCAAGGTACTAGGCTCTCACTATGCACTCATTATATGTTTTTTTTCACAACTTTCTGATTTTACTAGTGCTGAATTTTCTCTTCGTAATGGCAGGTTCTAACGTTGGTAAAGCGCCTAGCATCCCTCCGATACCAGACAAACAGAATCTGGTTGAAATTATAAGCAAAATAAATTCATTGAACAACACAACCTCTGTGCCAAAGTCTCCTTCTCCTCCATTAGAAGCTGTTGATCTGAATGCTTCACAAGAGCAACAAGAGGATTCTGTGCAGAAGACGGCTAATGGAATTGACAAGCAAACTGTGCCATCAACCATGGACTTGCTAGCGGTTTTATCAACTGGCCTTGCAACTTCAACCCCTGAGACAAATACATCTCAGTCCCAAGGGAGCAGTGACAGCAGTGGTAATAACAAGAGCAAGAGTCATTCAACAGAGGCAGCGACTGTCGTAAATTCACATGATAAATCAACCCGAGCTTTTCCTGCTGCTGGTTTCATGAAAAGTAACAGCACTCATGAAAGTCAACCTCATACATACAAGCAGGCAGACCAAGAAACTCGGCCATACTTGTCACTGCAGTTGTTTGGCAGCACTGAGGAGGACATTCATCCAAAGATGGACTCTGCAAACAAGTACTTATCATCAGAGAGTAGCAATCCTATGGATGAGAGATCTCCTTCGTCCTCTCCACCAATAACTCACAAGTTCTTCCCCATACATTCAGTAGATGAAGAGGATAGGCACCCTCATGATTATGGGGAAGATGCTACAATGGTCGAGGTTAGCACAAGTAGGGCATGGGGTGCACCATCACTTGAGCTTTTCAAGGATTCAGATCGGCCAATTGAGAATGGATCACCACCAAATCCTGGGTATCAGTCGTATTATGCCTCGACATCTTGTTCGGATCATTCTCCTTCTACCTCAAACTCAGATGGGCAGGTACACCATATTAGAAGCTTGCAATTCTAGTTGTTCCACACTTTTATAAGATATTATATCATATTAGCCATGTACTTAATTCTGTTATTCTCTCAATTTACCATTCTATAGGATCGGACTGGAAGGATTATATTCAAGCTGTTTGGCAAGGAACCGAGCACAATACCTGGCAATCTTCGTGACGATGTATGGTCTAGCTCATTAGATTATTTTAACAAGATCACTTAAGGCCCTGTTTTAGCCTGTTTAACTGCATGACTATGTAATTGAAGCAATTCTCCTTTGTTTTCTTGTTCAGATTGTAAATTGGCTCAAACACAGCCCCACTGAGATGGAGGGATACATTCGCCCTGGTTGCCTTGTACTATCCATGTACCTATCAATGCCACCTATTGCATGGGCTGAAGTAAGTCTGTCATTCAATTAGACAACAAAATTAGACACCCATGATTAATATGTCTAATGCTGAATCTCTGTGATTAAAATACAGCTTGAAGAAAATCTTCTCCAGCGGGTAAACACGCTAGTTAAAAATTCTGATATGGATTTCTGGAGGAAAGGAAGGTTTTTGGTTCGAACTGATTCCAAGTTGGTATCATATAATGAGGGTATGCATATGACTACCGTCAATAGAGCCACATTTTTTTGGGGTCTATCCCAATTCATCTGAGAGCTTACTTTGATTCTTTTCCTTAAGAGTTTGTTTGTCACTTCATTTTGGTTGATGTCAAGTTTGCTAATTTATTTCAGGAATGACCCGTTTCTCGAAGTCGTGGAGAACATGGAATACCCCTGAGTTGACTTTTGTGTCACCAATTGCTGTCGTCGGTGGGCAAAAGACCTCCCTCGTTTTGAAGGGCCGTAATTTAACTATTCCTGGCACCCAGTAAGTTTTCAGTTGTAAAATAGTGTTGTATCGACAGCAACAATAATGTCTACAATTTTAATGACTTGTTCCGAACTTTGCATCAATGCAGGATCCACTGTACCAGCACAGGGAAGTACATATCCAAAGAAGTGCTGTGCTCAGCATATCCTGGCACCATATATGATGATTCGGGTATTGAGACCTTTGACTTGCCAGGAGAACCAGATCTTATTCTTGGGCGCTGCTTTATTGAGGTTCGTAATTCAAAGTCCTTGCTGTTGCTGATATATGGAATTAGTTGTTCACATTAGCGAATGTGATTGCAACTGTCATGTTTGATATTTACAGGTGGAGAACAGGTTCAGGGGTAACAGTTTCCCTGTTATTGTTGCAAGCTCAAGTGTTTGTCAGGAATTGAGAAACCTTGAAGTTGAGCTTGAGGATTCACGGTTTCTTGATGTCTCTTCAGATGACCACGTTCATGATCCTAGGCAGATAAAGCCAAGGGATCAAGTTCTGCACTTCCTTAATGAACTTGGCTGGCTCTTTCAGAGGGCTGCTGCCTGTACATCTTCCAACAAATCTGATGCTTCTGAGTTGGATTTGATTCAGTTCTCAACTCCTCGGTTCAAATATCTTTTGCTGTTCTCTACCGAGCGTGACTGGTGCTCCCTTACTAAAACACTTCTGGATATCCTTGCCAAGAGAAGCTTGGTTAGCGATGAATTCTCACAGGAAACTATGGAGATGCTAGCAGAGGTTCATCTTCTGAACAGAGCAGTGAAAAGAAAGAGTAGTCGCATGGTGCATTTGCTCGTAAAGTTTGTTGTAATTTGCCCTGATAATTCCAAAGTTTACCCCTTCGTACCAAACTTTCCTGGCCCTGGTGGTTTAACTCCATTACATCTTGCTGCATCTATTGAGAATGCAGAGGACATAGTTGATGCCTTGACAGATGATCCTCAACAGGTATGTTCAGTAAAGTTCAGTTTTTGTTTTAGCTATAGGTTATTCCTCATCTATATTTCTTCTGATTCCGCATACATCACTGCAGATTGGTTTGAACTGCTGGCAGTCGGTTCTGGATGATGATGGCCAATCTCCTGAAACATATGCTAAGTTGAGGAACCATGATTCTTACAATGAGCTTGTAGCGCAAAAGCTGGTGGACCGGAAGAACAGCCAGGTTACCATAATGGTCGATAAAGATGAAATTCGTATGGATCAGTTTGGAAATGTTGGAGCACTGCAAATACAATCATGCTCCCAGTGTGCCATTTTGGAGTCTGGTGTGCTAAGGAAGCCTTTGCGGTCACGAGGATTACTTGCTCGGCCATATATCCATTCAATGCTTGCCATAGCAGCAGTCTGCGTTTGTGTATGTGTATTTATGCGAGCTTTGCTGCGGATTAATTCTGGTAGATCCTTCAAGTGGGAGAGGCTGGATTATGGCACAATATAAACATTGAGGACAGCTGAGCCATGTGGTATTGTTAAGTTAACAAGCAGAGGGTATGGAGCCAGATGCTTTTTTAACTGCTTAAGTTTCCTTGGAACTGGATGAGGGGCAGGATGTAATGTTGATGAAGGACAACTCCTTCCCGGGGAAAAGAAATGTCAATAGGTGAGGAGCTGGGGATGTTAGATGTACTACAGCGAAGTTAAAAGGAATGTAACTTGAGCAGAGTTGTTGGCTCATGCTCTTGTGAGGAGGGACATAGCAACTGTGCTCCCCCGCAAATCCACAAGATGGATGGATGTAATCACAGTTCCAGGACAATGAGTAAGTAACCTTGATTTTGCTTTTGCTGGTGTAAACGTGTGAATCCGTTGGTTCATGTATCACAAGATGGTGTTTAATTATCTTGCTCACCTTTTCACATTTTTTATTTTTTGTGTATTAAATACTGTACTCTAGCATGAACCTTCCCTATCTTGCCTTTAGATAGTAGCAGGGGTAAATGAAAAGAGGCTTTGCATATCTGTGTATCGTTCATATATAGTGCCTTGTAGCTAAATAGAAAATTGGCAGATTTGTACCTGAATCTACTGTTTTGTTTGACTTCCACCATAACCCCCATAAGATTCCGTTTTGAATAAGCTTCCTTGCATATATTTTCGCTTTTTTTTGCCAGCTGATTGCTGTGGTTGTCTTGATCACCCAAGGTTCGTTCTGAATTATGTTCGCGCCTGAGTTCTCACTGAAATCCCCTGATCTCCATTACTCTCAAGTCGTTCCTGTGTCCCGCTAAAAGAAAGAAAACGTTTTTTTTTTGCTGTGTTCACACTAGGAAATTTATATATATTGACTTTATATCGGCACAATATTCTGTTGTTCATGTAGCGTTGACGATCGCTCTGTCGACGCACTATGAAAGCAGTGTGGCAACCAACTTTGTGGCGTCTTGTCAGTTGTCACGTAAAAGAAAAAAAACCTGATCCAGCACAGGCATTGGCATCGTGCGCTGTCCTGGCTGTTGGCCGCCGGGGACGCGTGACGCGAATGCGATGCCTTGCTTGTCCCTTTTCCGACCCCCGCCGTGTGTGGATCGCCCCGGCGACACGGCGGCGAGATTCTGGCCAGTGGCTGGGCGGGGCGCCGAGGGCTCCATCCATCCATCCTTCCCCCCGCGCAGCTCGGAGCCAGTCCGTAGGCCGCGCACTCGCGAGGTGCGTGCACGCGCGGCCTGTAGCTTTCTTTCCCTCGCCCTTTCCACATGGCTGTCGGACCGGACGCGCGCGCTGGCCACGTTCGTGAATGATGCCGTGCCAAACCCCTCGCGTTCCCGTGCACGCGCGCTACAGTGACAGCCCGGTGGGCGGCGTCGCGTTCCCGTGGCTGTGCCGGCACAGCGCGGGCACGTGAGCTAGCTCTTTCCCTCCGTCCGTCCCCGTGCAACGGGGGCTCGCGAGCTCGGTCCGGCAACCAACGGCCACAGGTCGGCCGGCGTTTTGGTGTACACGTACGGCTGATCGATCGATCCGCTTGTTCCGGCACGCCTAACAAGGCGTGGCGACGTTGCGTGCGGGCGGGGGAGGCAAGTCATGGCCCGGCCGGGTTGAGTGGTAACGTGTTGCTTTTGGGAGAGAAGTACGTGGTGTGCAGCCGAAGCGAGCGAGTACCCGCCCGTCACGGCAGGCAACGCGCCGCGCGGTGCGTCGGCGCGGCCCCGCCACGGGCGAGCGCGTGGGCATGGGGTGATGGGGACAGCGTTTAGCCAGCCTCCGGATGTATAGAAGCGACTCCACTAGTCGAGTCGAAGAGGAATTGAAGTTCCTGTTCTGGATGTGAAACCGGCCGGCGTGCTCTCGACACGTATGAGAGGGCTGATTGGCGACCGGTACAACGTCGTGAATGGCCGGCACCGATCCATGGCCCCGAGGCATGTACGGACACGCACGCTGCCAGGACGACGGCACTAGCCTTGTCGAAACGGGAGCAGCTAGCCTCTCGCTCGCGCATGCAGACAGATAGCAGACAGCCGGACGGACAAGATCGATGGCCGAGGCGCTGCCGTGCCAGTGCAGTGCGCGCGTCACGACCAGTGTACCAATAGTCCAGGACACCGATCGATCAGTGGATGGTCCAGCGCTACGCCTCGGCTCGGCCGGACGCATGCGTGCAGCCGGGGGCCGGGAGCCCGGCCGCGCCGGGGCCCCGCCGTCCCGGACGCGCCGCTCGACGGCGCGTGCGCGCATCCAATCCACCCGGGACGGCCGGGAAAGAGAGGGGAGGAGACGTCTCTCGTGCGCGGGGGCGCCGGGTGCGGTGCGCCCTGGCGGGGTTGGCCTGATGGGTGCCCTCGCTCACATGTTGCCCGTGCGCGCCGACATGTTGCCCGGGGTTTTTTTAAAAGCGTCGTGCGACTACTCAAGTTGTTCATGGCGACGTGTCTTCTGTTTCTTATCTATGCAAGATCGGTACGTGTGAATACGTCTACGTCTCCTTTGAGTAATCGTGCACTTTTTTTTTATTGAGCAGCTTTTCATGTGTAGTCTTACTGTATACTCCCTTCTCATAAAGAATACAATTATCATATTTTTTTAGACAGATTAGTGTGATTGGTAAAAGACCATGTGACGAGGACATCCTCCACTATTACCTGCTGACAAAGACGCAACAAAAATGGGCCAAGTGGCCCAGTTGTAGTTCTTGGCCAACCCCACGCCTGGGCCGGATGCATCACCATGGTACCCTTCATAATTGTGTCAATCCTATCAATTTAGGCATGAATGTTGTTGGTGCATACAGATAATTACTAATTTAGAAATAAAATAGTTAATTACTGTTAGAATTGTATTCTTTTATGTGATTTTTTAAATCTCATAATTGCATTTTTTTATGGGACGGAGGGAGTATATACAAGATTATGCACGTCCAATTGTTTCTGTTTACTAATATATGGTTAGATTAAATTTATCCGTACTAGTTCATATTTATATGAATGCTTTCTAAGAACTGGTGGTGCTCTAGTATCAACAGTTTCACTTTTGCTCGGCGGTGCCTAGGGAACGCTCAAGCATGCATATACGGTGCATTTGCACGGGTTGGCATAGTAGTACTTAGCATTAGCGAATCTATGGATTTCTGGGATGTGCACGGTTTGGCATAGTAGGGCTAAAGATAACACCTAGCAACATGTCAACCTCTGTTCTTTCTCTACTCCAGCAAGTGTAGCGTATACACGCGTGATTCGGCGGGGGTTTGTTTTCGTACAGTTGCTCACACGGGTTGCATTGGCATAATTGCTATTGAAGTCTGATGTTAGCTTAGTCAGGTGTTATATAATACTAGGATGTAATTGACGGTGAATCTCCTTAAAATTTTGCACTACGTTGTGTCTGTGCGTGTTGCAGTAAAAGAGAATGAAAAGCTAGAGCACGCAGTACTACGCTTGCATTGTCAGTGTAAATGGCAGCTGCAATCTCATCTCATGAGTCATGAATGGGCTGAATAGATTAGTGTTATGGATGTGTTGCCATTAATGGGCCGGGTTCCTCATATGATGACCATATGAAATAAAACAGTTAATTACTGTGTCAAGCAAGTGCTCGGTTGCTCCTGGCTCCTGCACGCTCACCTTCGCGTGGTTGGTTGCCTTTGCCATCCTCATTGAATCAGTGATCAGTATGTACACGCTTTTGCCGCCGGCACCCGGCAGCCTGTGAAGTGTTGCCATCGTCTACAAAGAGAGCTTGCAAGTTTTTTTTAGAGAGAGCAAGATAGCTTGGAAGGCATACTCATGATGACGAGGCTGTGTACACTGATGGCCCTGCTGGCTGCTGCTCCGTCCTACGAGATGGTATGTGTGCGCTCAACTCCGTTCCTTGGGAGCATTTTCTTTCTTGGGCATGAATATTTGATGACAGGATGAAAAAACCCACCTTGGCCCATTTTCACATCTGTCAGAAATTCATGAGTACCGGACATGGTTTTGATCTGCAATTTACCTCCCAATTACCATGGTACATGCACATCCATCTGTACGCTACCGCGGAACCAAACCACCTATGCCATCCGTTTGTTCTGTACTTACTCTATGCAAGTATAGTAGCAAGACGTACAAGGGATGAGATCGAGTAGTACAGTGGCTTCCAAAATCCAAACGGCGGAGATGCAGCGAGTGCCATTGCACGTTGCCACCTTTGCTCGTTCGGTCTAGACAGGAAAGCTAGTGTCAAACCGGGAGACAGCGACTGGTTTGATCGCCGCGCCGCGAATCGGGCCGAGCACCGCAGAGGCAAGAAGCATCTCTGATCGGAGCTGCGAAGGGGATGAAAGTAGCGTCAGAAAATGGAATTATTCTGTCTCCAACTAGAAATTACCAGACGCATCGGGTCTGCTCTCCTGTTATAAATATATGGTGATTGGTGACCGCACTGAAAGCCTCAGCAACGCGGCCCAGCTCATTGCGATATTGTATCCGTACCGTAGCTGCAAATAGCATCATGAGCTGCCTGCTGGTCTGCTACGCGGGATTATATCTAGAGCTACCTCTGCATGCTTCCAACTGCCACTGCCATGCATTGCATTGGATCCATGCTTTGCTTTGGTCTCTCCTGTCCTCTCTGGCTACAGAACATGGTAGACATCAGCTCGATGTTTGTACCAGTTTCATTGTATTGAGCATTTGCATGCTATCATCGGGCTTCAGGAGGGTAGACGCCAATGATTTCACTTCTGTAGGCTCGTAAACGGCACTCCAATTTTGATGAAATTCGAAATTAGTTGGCTTCTAGAGAAACGAAGTGTCTTGTTTTGGACGGATGATACAGAAGATGGGTAGATACCTCACTTTGCCTAAACAACTGGTGAATGCCAAACTCGATACCCAGAGCACTTGGAGTCGGATCGAGGCAAAAAGGATACCCAGAGTGCCGATCGGAGCGAGTGGCATTGCCCGTTTGCTCGTTCGGTCTAGATATAAAGCTACCCCTAGTGTCAAACTTGGTACTAAAATATGATTCGGATCCATACAATGAAATGAAAGAACCCCCGGAAGTTCTATACATCAATCTATCAGCATGATGTGCTTATGAGCAAACACTGTCAGGAAATAAAGACCTACATTATATAAATCTGCTGAAATATAGGAGGCCAAAATATAAAAAAAGAATTGTAGGCTCAAACCTACCATCGCATGTTGGAATCTGTGGGTGTTGCTATACTGTACTGTACATATCTCAACTCAATCTCTACAATGCGTGTATCATGTGTCTGTCACATCGTATAATTGACTTAATTCAGGTGTAGGAATTGTATATTGGTATAAATACCCAGCGGCGGTTTGTTCGAATCAACCTAAAATATGCAGCAAACGAAGCCTATGGTGAACATGGGCAGGGAGTTTTAATTTGCGGGTGCTTTCTTTCGGATCGGAGTCCCTGCTCAGGTTTCTGTGTTTTCACACATTTATTTTTTTTGGCAAGTTTCCCACATTTACTGAAACAGAACTCAATATCAGTTTTCTGCGACTTCCCTCTAGCTGTCATTAGATAATCTACATGCTCTTCTTTAGGTCATCTTTAGGTGAAGAGCGTTGGACTGTAAGCCTGGGGTATACAGGTGCAGCCCTCTCTGTTCAGTATTTGTCTCCTTTGGCAAGCTCTCAGTTTTATCAGCATATTGTGCTCCAGTTCGGATATGATCATCTCTCTTTGTCTCTGATGTTACCGCCCGTGTCCAGCGTGATTGTATCTGCACTCCAGAACGCTTTGACTGAGGAGTTTGCTGCTGCTCTAGTTCTTCTTCACTGTCATCCGAATCAAAGTAATTTCTTGCCATTCTTAACCTTATTTCCCGGCGTGCTCCAATACCATGGTTTTTCGTGATAAAGCTCCAGACTCGAATTTATACGTTTACAACCCTTAGTTTGTCAGAGGATTTGGATTATCAGTATATTGAGATAACTTTTTAATATCGTCCAAATCAAAGACAATCCTTACCATGGTTGATCTTGCTTCTCTACGTGTTCCAACAATTTGATTCCTTTCCATCTGAAGTCCTGGTTGAGAGTGAGCTTTTGGGGGGCAACTTCTGTTCAGTTCGAACGGATCGGAGTAGTAGTATCCTCTTCTGGATCAACTGACTCTTCAGTGCTCGAAGAAGCCTTAGCCAAGGACTAGATTAGAGCACTGGACCGCTAATAAATTTGCTTTGCCTCTGCATTTTACCGGAGTATAGCTGCCAACAGAACCAAAACACCGTCCGTTTGGTCCGCAGCATGCAGGTAATAGCAAGGCAAGAGACGAGCAATAGCTTCCAAACGGTGAGATGGCGCAGCAAGTGGCATTACACGTTTGCTCATTCGGTGTAGACAGAAAGCTAATGTCAAACCGGGAGATAGCATCTGGCTATCGCCACGCTACGGATCGGGCCGAGTGGCCGACTACGGCCGAGCACGGCATGGGCAGGAAGCATCTCTGATCGGAGTTGGGCCGGAAGGGGGATGAGTAGCTGCTGCAGGAAATGTTCTGTCTCGAATTGGACAGTCAGCGAGCCACTCGCAACAGGAAATGACTGGATCGACGCGTCGAGTCGACAAGTCTGCCCTCCTCCGTCTCGTCTCCCTGTTGATGTTCAGCAGTCCGGGTTTGCATCGCAGCTGCAAAACAGCCCATTAGGAAAAAAAAACAGAAGCACGATCGAGTCCAAACCAAAACGACTAAAACCCAACCAACCAACGTTGATGGCCCGACTTTTTTTTCTAATGGGCTGAAACGAAAGGAGTCGCTGCATACATAAAGGGAAAAAGTCTATTTGAGGTCCCTCATGTATCGCCGTAGTCCGACTTTCACCCCTCATGTATAAAACCGGGTATTACTGATCCCTCAACTTAAAAACCCAGTTATTTTTTATCCCCCAGCTCTTTTGATGGTGGTTTTGCTGACATGACACATCAGTTGTCCTACGTGGCACACCGTCAGCTTTGAGGGACCTAAATTGAACTATGCTGATAGTTAAGGGGTCAAATATATTTTACCAAAAAATTACAAATAATTTCACAAAAATCTATCCAATTTTTTTTCTGTCCAGAAATCTAAGTTGCCTTTTAAAAATTTCATATACAAATTATTTTACCTAAAAAAATGGAATCGACTTCGATTTTTTTTAAAATCATACTCTATCTCCTGGTACATAGCTTAGAGTTATTATTTTCTATAGTTATCTACACTAATATATTCATAGATATGATCAAGTGACAGTTGTGTTGTCATCAAATGGCATAACATCATTTATCTTCCTAGGTAGTCTAGGCCATCAATTTTGACTAATTATAACAAATAAATAGAGCATCTTCTAGCAAATAAACACACAAAAGGTCATAGAAAATTAAATAATTTTTTGTTATTTTCTATAATATAGAGTAAAAAATAGAGTATGATTTTAGGAGAAAAATAGAACAAGGTATTTATTTTTCATTGATAAAATAAATTTTCTATGATTTTTTATATGATTATATTAGATTTTTAATTGCATAATTTTTTTCTTATAAAATATTTTGATAAATTATTTGTATAGTTTTTTTGTTAAGTGTATTTAGCCCCTGAACTACCAGCGTAGTTCAATTTAGGTCCCTCCAGGTTGACGTGGTGCCACATAGGATGGTTAATGTGTCGCCACGTCAGCCAAAACCACCATCAAAACAGCTAGAGGACAAAAAATAACCGGTTTATAAAGTTGAGGGATGAGTAATACCTGGTTTTCTACTTGAGGTATGAAAACCAGACTAGAGAGATACATGAGGGACCTTAAAAGGACTTTTTCCTCATAAAGGGCTTAAACGCTAAAAGCCCACGTTGGTAAGTCCTATAGCCCTAGGGCCCAGCACATCCGCGGCCGCCCCGCCGCCTGGTCTGCCGCCGCCCGTGACCACCCCGCCGCTGCCCATGGTGCCTCGTCTGCCGCCGCCGTCCGTGGTCACCGTGCCACCTCGTCGGCGTGATTGCAGCTCTGCACCGCCGCCGCCCGTGGTGCCTCGTCAGCCGCCGCCGCCCCGTGATCACCTTGCCGCTACCTATGACGCCTCGTCGGCCGCCGCCGTCCGCGGCCACCGCGCCGCCTCGTGGGGTCGGTGCTTGGCGGGAGCAGAGGCGAGCGAGGGAAACGGACGCGGACGTCGTCTCTGCGGACGAGCTCGTCCGCCATTTTCGTTGGAATCACCCCGTTCCCTGTTTTTAAGAAATATTCCTATTTGATACCGTCTCGTCCCACGTATGCTGTGAACCCAAATACAAATGAGGGATGACCATATGCCGTTCCGTCCTTCCAACCAAACACACCCTTACTGTACGAATTTTGATCAACGTACTGATGGTCTTTTTGATCAATGTACCGAGTCGTCAGCCTCGGCAGCCCACCACATGACTGGCGAGCTTACTATCATGTCATTAAACTTCGGCCGCTCGGTTGGGGAGCCCCTCGTCCAATTGATTGCCATTATTTATAACGCAACATGTCGTGGTGTCGGAGTATAGATGGCCATATGGACCACCCGACACTAACATGACATTAGCACTTTTATGCTATGCCGGCACTGTGTGCCGAACTCCCGGCCCGGCCCGACCCTAAGGCCTTTTGAAATTGCTGTGCCGGCACTCCGTCCTAGGCACTATGGCCAAGGCCTAGGGACGACGGCGTGGATTTGGAGCGGCAGGCCGGGACACAATGGCAACGGTGGCGTGGATCCAGGCCAGCTCGGCTGCGGCATGGTTCTAGGCTCCAGGCCAGGACCCCTTGGCGACGTGAACCCAGGTTGTTCCTCGGTGGTGGCGTGGATCCATGGCTCTAGGATGGAACCCCCTGGTAGTGACGGTGACCACCGTGCGTGATTCCAGACCGCACCCCCGGGAGCGGTAGCCCGACGGTGGCGATGTGGATACAAGCCAGGACCTCCCGGCGGCCGCCGCCGCCCCGCGCGGCTCCCGACCGCGGCAGCAGCCAGCTCGCGTGGGTGTGGCTCTGCGGCCCCCGGCGGCAGCGGCGTGAGTAGAGAAGGGCGAGAGAGGGAGGCGACTGCTGGGTGGGAGAGGAGAAAAATGAGAGGGGAGATTAGGGTTGTTATATTTATATGAGGCTTATGGGTCGGGGTGTTAGTAGGCTTTGGTCTGGTGTGCATAGTGCTGCCCCAAAAATCGTGCTATGCTTGGGCCACCACTATGAGCCAAGAACGGTGGCCCAGCACTACACGATGCAAAGTGCCGGGCTGGCATGGGCACTATGCAACATGGGGCGAGCCATGATAGTGCTAGGCCTCAAGTCGTCCATTTATCTTGGCCCATCTGGTCATTTATACGCCAGACGCTTGTGCCGCCCCCCACGCGTCGCCGGGTTTGTTTTCGAGGTTTTGTGGGAGGATCGGGGGAGAGAGCATGGACCTCGAAAGGATGTTTTTTGGGGGGGGAGGGGAGGGGGCAAACGACGGCGACTATTGCCGAACGGAGGGTCGAGCGACGAGGATGCTGTCGACTTGGGTGGTGGAGACCCACGATGGACGTCGGGGGCGGAGGAGACTGCGAAGGATATGACGATCCATGGGTTAGCATCGATCATGGCAGTGGAGGTGGTCGGGCGCCATCGGAGCCGGAGACGGAGCAGGCGGTGAAGGAGACGATGGGTGACGTGTTAGCGTGGAGGCGAGCGGTGGGTGGTGGTGGAGGTGGCCGATGCCGTCGGAGCTAGAGGCCGGGGATGCCGCCGGAGGTGAGGAGCCAAGGAGAAGGGTCGCGTCGTCTACTAGTCACGGGATATCCCTGTCCATTATAATATTCCATCCTCGAGATTTACTTAGGTTCGAGATATCGTTACTAGATCGTCAAATATATGCGCATATGTATTATTTGGGCCACAAAAGTCAAATGGACCGGGTCATTTATACCAACTAGCAAATATGTCTGCGTGACACACGTGTGCTACCTTTATTATGCCGGCGGTCACGACGTTGCTGTTTTGATGATGAGAAGTCCTAGATTCGTACTTTATAGGGCATGCTACCTTTGGTTTATGTATATTTTGACGACGAGAAGTCCTAGGTTAAGACTGTTTCGTCAAGTGTGGTTTGACAAAAAAAATACTGGGTCGTAGAATGGATGTTTCAGTGACTGATAGGTACAGATTAGCACGCATGCATCACCGGATATAATATTCCATCCGGCTAGATTCACATAGTCAATATTCAGGGATATAATATGCATATGTATTATTTGGCTGCAACAGGAGGGGTCATTTACACCTATTAGCGGTATCACCAGCAGAAGAAAAAGCTCAGCCGTTTACAAACTAATTGTCAAACTATAATTTTCAAAGAAAGTTCATAGAAATCTAAAATTTTCAAAGTAACTGTCCAAATTAAAATCCGATTACATCGTTGTGTTTGTTATGACAAGATTTTTCAAAATAAGACCCCACATAATTATATTTGAATGAATTTTTGGAACATTTTTTTGAAGTTAGAACATTTTTCTGAGGCCTTCAAAAAAATATTTCAAAGATAATTTCATTTAAATATAATAAAGTGGTCTTATTTTGTAGATCCTGGTGCAAGAAACACAATGATGAAATCGAATTTAATTTTGATATTCAGTTTGAAAAATTATATTTTAATCTTTGGATGTATAATCTTTTTGACATTTTTGGACCACGTGCGTGCTTTTTTTAATGTGACTGCCGGTAAAATATGCTTTTTTTTAATGTGACTGCCGGTAAAAGATGCTGACTCCCATCAGCCTCCGATTCTCACGACCCGCTAGGCCGTTACGCGAAGAACTGAAGATTCTTGCACAAAGGCGATGCGGATACAGCTTTTGCCGCAGATGCGATGCGCTATTGCCTGGTTGCGTTGGCAAAACAGGCTAGGCGCTTACGCGATCCAAACCGCTACACTGGCTCGAGTGTGAGCAGGTTAGCACGGCTAATTCTGCCAAGTATCTGTCTTCTTTTTTTGCTGAATCCATTGGCTGCTGAAACTCAGACTTGAGTGCTTGTACGAGGCAAAGCTAAGTAGCTGACGAGGATTCAGAAACATACCGGCTACCGCTACCAGGCGAGGAAAAGCTGGTAGTTGGGTGGCGATGGAAATGGACTTTGATTTACAGTCAGCACAAACATAAGCTACCGGGATCATCTCAATTGGTGTTCCAATATTTGCATAGAATTGGTGGTGTCTCTCTCGTTTTCATTTCCGAGGAAACTTCCTTGGTATCGAGAGAAAGTAAAAGTTGTCTATTCCGGTGGCTACATCTGCATGCCGTGCTTCTTTCGCCTTGCTGCTGATCGAACGTGCTAGTGCTGTCCCTAGTCGTGTGTTCTTGATACAGATGCACTACTTGAAGTGGGAATCTTTATCTCAATAGCGCCCAAGAACCTGACAGCGACTCAGTGTACCTTCTTATGAATAAACTATTACTCCCAAGTAACCAAAATAAAATGAAATCTGATGTGAAGCATACTTTCCTTAGGGAAGGGGGAAGAGACGGTAGTTGCTTCATGATTGAGGGGTTACAACTGTCAAAGAAAATGGTATTTGCATCCCCGTTTCTGCATATATATATATATATATATATATATATATATATATATATTGACATTCCACTTGTCCTCCATCTGTTGCTTTATACTTATCCCGAGACGTGTTTAGAGGGTTCTAAATTATGGTTATTAACATATTATCAAACTGTTACGATTGATAATACGGAGATGTTGACCTCTTTTATTCCCCCTTGAGACGGAGATGTAGAGCATTGAACATGTGCCCGGTGATTTGTTGAGGATTCGGGTGTTATTTGGAGCTGCCTTCCTCCAATGACCGGCAAATTGGCCACTTGCTCTGCTTGACTATCCATGCTTGCCTTGCCGTCCAGAATAGATTAAAGTTTTTTTTAGCAGAAAAGTATGACACAATGCCTCCGTTTCAGTTTGGCTTGATCTTGCAACATAGTGATTGATACATTGCATCTGACCATCTCGTGTGAACAGGTGAGGAGAAGAAACTGCGCAGTACAAGTTAAAGAATCGTTCCTATGTCGCAGCGCAGCAAGACGACTGTACGTTTCAGACTTTCAGAGGACAACGTTCCTATCTGGAATGCATAACGGATTTTGCGGATCGGTGAAAGGGTAAGCAAAGGGAAATGTGCTGAAATGACTTGTTACAATACTGGAGACTCGACAAAATTTCAGAAGATACCAAGCCAAAGGAAGTGCGAGGCAGGTACCTGAGTATAGCACACTAGACAATCGTCAATCGTCCAGTGCTGAGACTTCAGAAAGGTATAGTCTGAGCTATTAGTAGCACATAAGATAACTGTCAAGAGGCGTAGATCTCTGAAGAACAACTGACACAATGTGACTCGATGCTGTGATTGGATCAATAATCCATTTTCAGCCTAGATATAGTCCGATAAGTTGAAGGATAACCGGTGATGCAACTGTCTCAGTTTAACCCAAAAGTCAATGCCATATCCCCAAGCATGGAAACATGAAAGCAACAAAAATGAATAACAAAAAGGAACGGCCAATGGAAACATTCCTAGCGACGGCTTGAATTGGAAAATTGAAGTCCTGATCATCCAGGGTGTTCTCCTATTCCACCGTGATCTGGCAATAGTCAAGGCTTTTTTTTTGCGCGTAGAGAAATTTTCTTCGGATTTATCGAAGCAAGCGAGTGAATTTATCGAAGTTTGGAGATTTACAAAATTCCAGAAAAAACCAAGCGGGAGAGACTCCCAGGCAGTCTTGAGTTGTGTTTACAACTGATATATCATCGTCAATCGTTCTGTGCAGAGACTTCGCAAATCAGAGATTTTCAGCCAAGATACGTACGGGAAACTTTTTTTTATCTGTGTATTCTATCTAATTTCCAAGCGCGGGGTTTGAAAACAATGGTGGTCATGATAAGTTTGAACTCGTCACTTGCACACGCAGTTCTTACCAGTTAATCCAAAAGTCAACGCCACATCTCCAAGCACGGAGGCATGAAAGCAGCAAATGTAAATAATAACAAAACAAAAAAAAAACGAACGGCCAATCAGAACATTCCTGTCGATGGAAGTGAATAACCGGATATTCTGCTGCGAGTTTTGACTTTGAATTTTGGGAAAACTGAAATCCCGATCATGTACGGTCCTCTATTCCAACGGGATCTGGCAATAGTCGAGGCCCTCTTTGCGCGTAGAGAATTTTTCTTTCGCTTTATCAAAGACGCAATCCCAAGCGCAAGGAGTTTCCAGGTAATGAATGATATGCCCACTCCCCTGCAACTTTAGAGACGATGGACGGCTACCACTGCCACTAATGACATACTACTAGGATAAGCCTATTCTTGTTTGATTCATCTACTCGCTGCCATTTCTAGTAGGCTTTGAGCCGATAAATATAGATATACCGTGCACGGCCTGCCTCTGCCTGATGTGGTGACGCGGCCAGGACCCGTTTAGAGAAAGGCCGAAGGCGACTTCGTCTTCGACCCCGCGCGCGGCTGTGCAAAGTCTTCAAGGAAGCTCAAGCCACGGGTGGGGGCCGGCCTGATGAGTGCGACCTCGCGCGTCCGCAGCGGTTGGCTCCGGGCGCCGCGCACCCTCAGCCGCTTCCGTCACCGCCGGGTGTCACGCTGCTGCGCTCTCGCCTCGACGGCGACCCCTGCCGGCCGGCCGCGCTGACCGTCCAACCCTCGCCTGGAGACGCGACTGGTTGGCGTCCTCGACTCGTCTCCATCCCCGCACGTTTCGTGTCTCGCCGCGACGGGAATGTGCCGAGCAAGTTCGTGCGCGCGGCGCACCAAACCAACCAAACCCAAACCCCTCTGTGTCTCCAGGCGCCAGCGCCGTCGCGCGGACCTGTCGCCTCGGCAAACCACGGTACCGGTACAAATAGCCCCCGTACCACCACGGTGGATTCCCCTCGCTCTCGTGCACTTTTTCTCCAGCACCCGCCCGTGCCCCGTACGTCCATGGCGTCTGCATGCGTCGGCGGCGGCGGTCGCTCTCCTGTTAGTAGCTGCCTCTTGATGAATCAAGGAAGTCGCTTGTTGGGCTGTGTTTAGTTAAGTTGTGTTGGGCCTGTGGCCTATTTCTCTGGGCCAAGCCCATGTAATGGTGTACTAATAGGGGAGAGCTGAGAGGGATGAGGGAGGGATTATCGATTATTGTAACAGACAACACTGTTCTTCTTCCTCAACGAACCCAGCCATGGTGTTGTGAACTCTATCCTTTGATTCTTCCCCTGCTTGCTCCTTCCCCAAATCTCGTTCATCTCTTCCTTCTCCCACTACCTGCTGCTAACAATTGGTATCAGAGACACCGATTCTCGGGTGGATTCATGAACCCTAGCTCCATGGATTCCCCACCTTCCGCCGCCATATCTCTCGACACCCAGCTCATCATCGACGCCATCCGTGCCCTCGGCAAGCGCTTCGACGCGTTCGGCGAGCGGTTGGATCGGCGCTTCGCCGCGTCTCCGTCCGTCTCTGCGCCTGCCACCTCGGTCGTTCCCGCGACCGCACCCGCGCCTGCGGTCACCACCTCGATGGCGCCGACTCCTTCCGCGACTCCGTCATCGACAACCGCGGCGTCTTCCACGACCGCCTCAACAGCTTCCTCCGCGACGGTCATCAGCTCCGATCCAGTGGCTCGTGGCGCAAAGGAGGTCATCGACAGCAACTCGCGCTCAAGGTGTTCGATGGTTTGCTGCAGTGCCGATGCGCGTGAGCTGGTGCCCATGTCCACCGCGGCGGCCACCATGGTGACGTTCAGCGACACCGTCCCCACCGAGCTCGCCAGCCCCAACATCAGCACGCGCGGCGAGTTCATCGACGGCGGCCTCGGTGCTTCGCGTCCGTGTCGAGCTCCTTCGTGCCAACCTCGTCCTCGCCGGCCGCGTCGAACCCCTCCGCGCTGGCCTCGCTCCCGACGGCCGCGGCGAGGTCGTCTGCGAGTGCCTCGGCTTCGGCGACCGCAACGAGCTCCACCATGCCCACCTCATCCTCGACGTCTACGCGGTGCGTGTCCTGGCCCTGTCGGCGTCCTCCGCGTGCCATGGCACAACAATTCACCATGTGCAGAGGACGCAGTTCCCACCAAGCGGCTCATCAGGTGTTCGACTATTTTCCTCAGTGTGCTGTCTGTGCCTACTGCTCCATTGGCTCTTGTACAGGCTGCTCTAAAGCACAGGTACCTTACAGACTCCATACCTGCATACTTGATGGGTGTTGTTCAACCATTGGTTCCCAGTCTTGTTAGTGCCCATAATGTGTTTGTGCCAATGGTGTTTCGTGATTTAGTGAGTAAGTGCTTGAGGCAATCTCTGAATGGTGAGTTCAGCATGGAGTCAGTTTATTGGTTTCTGTCATATCAGCCATGTCAGAAACAAGTGGTGCTAAATTCAGTGCCTGATACTGTAGTTGATAAGGGTCTAGAGCCATATCTTCTGATTTTTGAGCTAGTTGACATCTCTCCAAGGCTCCCATGGCCACCACTCATACAGCCACAGATGCAGTATGTTGGTGTTCCACTCAGACCTACACCCTGGCCCTCTTTTGCTTTCCATCCAGTTGTGCAATTGGTGGAATTTTGGTCAATGTCATTATGTGGTTCTGTTCTTGGACTCAAATGGAGTGAGATTAGCAAGACATTCCCATATTCAGCTTAGGAGTATTCTGATGATATGGATTGGCCTGACCTCCTATTAATAGTGTATGTGGGTACTGTTACAGAAGTGCTGAAATGGTTCAGTCAAATTAACTTCAAGTTCACAACACCTTGGCCACCTTATCTGAATTATAAGACCAAATTGCTCAGTGACATTTGTGAGTTGCATTACTGCTTATATGAGTGGCTCAGTTACTTTCTTGCTACTGCTCATAACGCCATGTGGGATCAATTTTTGCTACCTGAATGTTTTGAAGATGAAGCTGTCAGAGTTTCTGGTGTTTCCTTTGTGACCCAAGTGCACCTACTAGCTCATGCAGCCCTGGATAAGGGAGCAATGCTGCAATGTTTGGTCTTACCGGTTCAGCGGCAGCAATTCAGTGTGGAGCCTTTGGCTAGCATCATCTTGTTTCAGCAGTTGATCTTGTGGGATCCAGGTGGTGATTCTTGCTATTGCTGTCCAGAGCATCATGGTGGCTTGCTTACAGGAGGGCTACTAGAAGCTGAAATACCTGACTCGCATGACTTATCATCTGGTGTGCTGTGTCAGGGGTGGACAATTGACACAAAGTATTACTCAGCTATTTTTTCTGTCTGGACAGCAACTCTTGGAGAAGAGTTTCCTCTTGGTTCCCTCCCACATCTAGATCGGTTGGCTGCTCTTGTTATGATCTTCCATATGAGTGTTGAATCCTCTCTGCTTACTCTTCAAAGTTGGGTTGTCAGTGTGGCTATGCACAGGTTTGAGTTCCTTGAAAATGCATTGCAAGCAGATTGGTTCAGTGAGTGGAAGTTACCATGGGTATCTCTGGTGTGCATCAATAATATCAGCTGCTGCAGTAGAAGGGTATTTCTGCTCCTTGATGGGAAGTTTCAGAGAAAAGTGCAAATCCTTGCTACTGCAGTTCCAGGATCCATGTTTTCTGTATCTGTTGGCCATTACTCAAATATTCTCTTTGGGTTGTGGTATTGCTCTCAGTATATTGGTTTCGTTATGGCACGACAATTGCTTGTGTCCAGCTGGAATTGTAAGATTATTTTCAGTGCTAGTAGTTACCAGTATTCAGTAAGTTGCACACGGAGCATTTACAGCTGGAAGCCTTCCTGTGTGTTCTTGATGTGCTTATACAGGAGCAATGGCTATCCTGTAAGTAGCACTAATATTTGGCCCAATGTATTGGTTATTTTCATGTGGTGGAGAAAGTTCAGAATGTCCGATGGTGATTCCAAGTTGCGCCCATCAAACTGTGCAATGTTGTGGCTGCATGAATATTGTGATTATGAACCTCTCAGTGTTTCTGCACAATTCAAGGGTGGGAACATCAGGCTTCTAGATGCTCAGTCAGTTCACAATTCTCTTTCTTGGAATCAAGTGTCTCAATTCAGTGGGCATCTTTTGCTAGCTGCTTCCTTTATGGTGACCGAGATTCAGATTGTGCCATACTTGCAAGCTCCAAGTCCATTATTGTGGCTGTGCTATACTCCTTGAGATCCAGGTGGTAATTATCAAGCTGGCAGCAATCTTCAGAGCTATGAGTGAGTGGTGCACCTGCCTGAATGTGGTGATTATCAAGCTGACCAAAGTTCAAGTGACAGAAAGGCTATATCCATTGCCGATTGTTGCATTTTTGCTGGAGCTGGAGTGCTAAATCTAGTGACAACATCTCTCATATGGTATTTCATTTTCCACAATATGGTACTCAACATAATTAGGCAGCTTGGGGGCAAGCTGCATTTTAAGAAGGGAGGAATGTTAGTAGCTGCCTCTTGATGAATCAAGGAAGTCGCCTGTTGGGCTGTGCTTAGTTAAGTTGTGTTGGGCCTGTGGCCTATTTCTCTAGGCCAAGCCCATGTAATGGTGTACTAATAGGGGAGAGCTGAGAGGGATGAGGGAGGGATTATCGATTATTGTAACAGACAACACTGTTCTTCTTCCTCAACGAACCCAGCCATGGTGCTGTGAACTCTTCCCCTGCTTGCTCCTTCCCCAAATCCCGTTCATCTCTTCCTTCTCCCACTACCTGCTGCTAACATCTCCTCTGTCACCACTGCTGGGCTGCCTCCTCCTCGTCGTCTTCTTCTTCCTCTCCGGCGCCGCCGTCTGCCGCGCCGTGGAGGCGCCGCTGCCGCAGCTCGAGGTGGAGACCTACACCTACACCTCGTTCCAGGACGGCAACTCGCAGGAGCTGGCCTTCAGCAAGGACGCCCGCGTCTTCCAGGGCGCGATCCAGGTCACGCCCGACACCGGCAACGTCGCCGGCTACCTGCAAAACAAGTCCGGCCTCGTCGTCCTCCAGCGGCCCTTCAACATATGGCGCCGCGTCCACGGCGAGGCTGCTCCGGCCCCGCGCATCCAGGTCGTCTCCTTCAACAGCACCTTCTCCGTCAACGTCTACCAGCTCCCGAACTCGTCCCCGCTCCCCGGCGAGGGCCTCACCTTCGTCGTCGCCGCCTTCTTCCTGACCAAGAAGCTGCGGGCGAAGCGGTCCATGGAGCGGCGGCAGGAGCGGCTGCAGCACCAGCTGAGCAACCTCCCCGGGATGCCGCGGGGGTTCGACTACGACAAGCTGAGGAAGGCGACGAAGAACTTCGACGAGCGGCAGCAGCTGGGGAAGGGTGGGTACGGCGTGGTGTACAGGGGGGCGCTCCCCGCCGACGACGACCGGCCGGAGGCGGGGACGATGGAGGTGGCCGTGAAGAGGTTCACCCGGGACGACAGCAGGGGCGTCAGTGACTTCCTTGCAGAGGTCCAGATCATCAACCGGCTGCGCCACAAGAACATCGTCCCTCTCATTGGTACGTGTTCATTTCATCAACCACCAGCTTATCCTTATCCCATTGCTTGCACGCCTAATTTCATCTCAAATCAGACCTGGTACTAATTTTTACCAGATTGATGTTTGATTGAGATTTAGCTGGCCATTGTTGTTCTTCAGTTCACCAGCCTAATGATCATTTTGTCTAAATAACTGTTAGTTTCTGGTAAGCTGGAACAACCAACTTCAATTTTTTCCTCAACTGCGTTGACAAGTCAGTAGTAATGTACTCACGAAATCGTGTACGAACCAACAACTTACTAGTATTCTTTCTGATCTAGTATTCAACTATCCTGTTGATGTTGACATTCTGAATTTTCAATCCTGTGATTCCAAAATTATTTCGAACTCGCCATCACTGTACCAATCATGGCAGCTTGCAAGTTCCTACAGTGACCTAGCAATGATGCTCATGTACTGCTTGATGAACTGTTGTTCTGAATGTGTGTGTTTTCTTGCACTGTATGTGATCGCCAGGTTGGTGCTACAAGAAAGGTCAGCTTCTGCTAGTATACGAGTACATGCCCAACGGCAGACTTGACCAGCACCTGTTCCGCCGCGGCGTGCACGAGCAGCGCCCCGTCCTGAGCTGGGAGAGCCGCTACGCCATCGTCGCCGACGTCGCGGCGGGTCTCCACTACGTCCACCACGAGTACACCCACATGGTGCTCCACCGCGACATCAAGGCCAGCAACGTCCTCCTCGACGCCTCCTTCCGCGCCCGCCTCGGCGACTTCGGCCTCGCCCGCGTCCTCGACCACGGCCGCAACTCCTTCACCGACCTCAACGTCGCCGGCACCCGCGGCTTCATCGCGCCGGAGTACTCCGTCGCCCACAAGGCCTCGCGCCAGACCGACGTCTTCGCCTTCGGCGCGCTCGTGCTCGAGGTGGTCACGGGGCAGTACGCGCTGCGGAGCCACGACGCGAGGTGCCCGCTGCTGACGGACCGGGTGTGGCAGATGCACGGCCGCGGCGCGCTGCTGGGGGCCGTGGACCAGGGCCTCGGCACGGCGGGGTTCGACGGCGACGAGGCCGGCAGGCTGCTGCTGCTCGCGCTGGCGTGCAGCAGCCCGAACCCCGGGGACCGGCCGACGATGGCGCAGGTGCTGGCAAAGGCGTCGCCGCCGCCGTTCAAGCCGCAGTTCGTGTGGCCGCCGGAGGGGGGAGCGCACTTCGAGCTCAGCGACATCGAGGTGGTGTCCACGTCGAGCGGGACAACCGCCGGCAATGGCGCGGCGTCGACGGCGATGGCGACGCGAGACACCTCCTACGACAGCTTCCAGCCGCACACGGCGCACAACAGCAGCGAGGGCTACTTCCCTGCACTCTCCTCCGGCCGCTGATCAAGTGCTTGCATCGTGTTCGTGTGGATAGACAAGCGTGATATTGGTCATAATCTTGGCCTTAACTACTTCGCCATGAAATGTAAATACATGTAGATATCGGATTCGAAAGGGCGATTGGTAGATAGATATATTGAAGGTGCGTTGCTGCATATATATATAACTGCACAAAGCTAGGGAACCTTGATCTTTGTTTCTTGGGAAGCAGATCAAGAATGAAGTTAGCTACTAGAGTGTTTTGGCTAGTCAGAAATTTTAGTATGGTACAGCCAACTGCGACAAGTAGCTCTTCAAAGTTTTTTCAGTTGAATAATAAAGGGCCTTCTATCTTTGGTTATTTAGAAGTGAAAATGGGGATGGAATGCCAAATCAGTGACAAGCGAAGCAGTCAAAGTGCAATGGGTTCAGATATAGCTAATATCTTGGAACCTACTGAACAAATCAAAAGACCTGATAGATGCAAATGGAACAGCTAGCGAAAGACTGTCGATTTTACTTCCTCAAGAGTTAGTGATTGTTTTTTTTTGCAGAAGAATATAGCTCTCGAAAAATGTGCAGGTATCTGGCCACTCAAAAACTAGACATGTCTGATTTATCTATTAGCGTTAGAATGCCCTTCCATGAGAAGGGCCCGTTCTTTATGCTAGCAGGCAGTTTCTTAGGGTAATCCCAAACCAAGTGCACCCTAGCAAATCTTCTTTATAATAAAACTTGCCACTAATTTCACCAAGTCCATAGACAAAACTACATGTGTTGGAGAAATAGGCAATTGCAATATTAAAATCCCAACCAAATAAATATGAACTAAATATATCATACTAGAAAATAGGAACACCAAAATTATGATGATAAGATCAAACTGTACCGGGCGCCAATAAAGAAGCCGTGAGGTCAAGTGGTGCATACCGCACAACAACTGTTGTAGACGGATTTTAGTCAAAGACGATGCTATGTTGCAGCATTTGACTTGGGGCGACGCAACCACGAAGAAGAGGCAAAATTTAATCTAATCTAATCTAACTAGATAAACTATTTTAGAGATTCTCATTCCTATGAGATCCCTCCGTATATCGTATAGTAGTCTAATGGTGCGGCTTTTTCATGGGAAGGGTTCTCTGTATTTATAGAGAGAAAAATCTTCTACACTTTTGTTTATTAGCAATACAGAATAATATATGGTGTACCCTCTCAACGCTAACTAAATTTTGAGATTTAATAAAACTATTTGTATGGGCCAAGCACGTATACGGAGTACTTCCTCCATATTGATAAAGAAAACCGTTTAGGAAAATGTTTGAGTCAAACTTTAAGAACATAAATCATGAATAACTTTTAAGTTATTGATTTTTAAAATTATAAAAGTCATATGAATAGATTTATTTTGAAAAATATTTTTATAAAAATATACATGTATCACTTTTCGATAAATATTTTTATAGAAATATGAATTAAGTTAAAGCAATCGATACAAACCAAGCCTTCTTTCTTCACTTTGGTCCTCAATCGTATATTTGTTGGATAGGCGAAGACGATCGATTGCGGGCTTTTGACGGTAAATAATCCAGTAGAGATTTTATGCGGGCCTGTTTAGTTATAGTTATATATAGTTACCTAATATAAGAACAGAAAAATTTATCAATGGTGTGTCACCGTTGGCGCGGAGCGACCCGAGGTGCCCGCTGCTGACGGACAGGGTGTGGCAGATGCACGGCCGCGGCGCACTGCTCGGCGCCTTGCAAGGACCAGAGCTTTGGCACGGCGGAGTTCGATTCGATCACGACGAGGCCGGCCGGCTGCTGCTGCTCGCCATGGTGTGTCGACGGCAATGGCGACGCATGCATGACACCCCCTACGATGAACTTAGAGTGTGTTTTTGCTTGTCAGAAATTTTAGTATCGTACAGCCAACTGTTTCAATTATAGTTCTTCAAAATTTATCAATTGAATATTCATCTTGGGTTATTTTACAACGGAAATCAACATTCATCTTCAAGCCAGAACCGGAAATTAAGAATAGGGAAAAGGGTGGAAGACCGCATCTCGGAGGAGCCCCGCGTCGCCTCCTCTCGGGCGGCTCGGGCGGCAGACCCAACCCGCCGCCGCCGCCTCCCTCCATCTACTCCAACCGTCCTCGCCGCCGCCAGAGAGCATCACCGGAAGCCTGGTGGTCTCCGGGATGGTGGCGGCGGGGAGCTTCTCCGGCGGGTCGCGCGGCCCCGCGCGGATCTGGATCGCGGCGACGCTCGTGGTAAGAGGGCGACGGACGACGCTGCGGAGGAGGACACGCAGGTCGGCGGCGGCGGCCCGACGCTCAAGCGGCGACGGGGTGTGGCTGATGACGGCGGGCCGGCCGGCGGCGGCCGGGTGCACGACCTTACGGTGGCAACCGGGGTCTAGCTCAGGCGGGCGGACGGCTGCGGCGCGCGGCGACGTCCGGGCCCCCTCCCCCTCACCGGCGCGACGTCCGGCGGGGTAGATGCCCCGACGGCGGCAGCGTGGCCCGCGGCAGATCTGAGCCGCCTCCGGCAGGTCTGCCTTCGGCTCTTGCCGTACCTGGCGGCATGGAGGCTACGGAGGTGTAGCAAATTCAATGCCTCTGTCGCTCCGCTTTGCTCCCATGCGGGCAACTTGGGCGGACTTCGCTAGCAGCCGTGCCGCCGCCTTCCCCGAGTTGGTGCTGTCCCTTTATCGGAGGAACCTTGCTCCAGGGTGGTGGTGTTTCGTCGACGGCGGCCGGCGTGCGTCTCGTCATGCGGTGGCGACGTCCTTAGCGAATCTGTTAGTGTCCTTCCGGTGAAGACGATCTTTTTGGCCGGGCACAGTGATGATGGTTATGGCAGCGATTTGGGTGAAATCCTTGCCTGGCATGTTTAGCCGGGCCGGCGGCGGTGGATTTGTCCGTGACACAAACCTTGTTGAAGGCGCTGCTGAAGTCGTTGGTCAGTCCGTCTCCTGCTGCGCCTGCGGGTGCTCAATAACTGGGTGAAAACCTAGCCTGGTACTTCAAATCGGCGGCGGCAGTGCAGGCGTGTCGTCGAAGTTCTTGTTCGCCAAGGTCGGACAGTTCTCCACCAGTTTAGTAGTTAGCTCAAGGCGGAGGTGGTATTAGATGGCGTAACAGTCGGATGTCGTGCTGTTACCTTAGAAGAACCATTCAATCTTCAATGGTGGTCGGTGTCCAACTTCGCGTATGACTACTAGAGCCCCTTGATGGGATGTAACTTTCATGTTTGTTTTTTGGCTATAGCCGTTTTGGTCAAGGCCGGATAATATATTTTTCATTATCTAAAAAAGCCAGAACCATAAAATGTAGGCAGTCTGGATTACTGGAATCCCAAGTCAGCGCCACGCCAAGCAGTCAAAGTGCAATAGGGCGATTGAGGAAGTGAAATTGACAAATTTTCACCAGCTGTTCCATCTACATACCTCTATCAGTTCAGTCTTTGGATGAAATGTTCAACAGGTGTAGTAGGACACGGAACTGTCCACGGCTATGTAATCAGAAAAAGATGCTCCATCGCATAAGTCACTCTAAAACAAACATGCCTGACCATTTTCAATTGTCTCCGATGCTAGCCCTTTGAATCTATCTATTAGTTTTAGAATATCCCTCAACCAAAAAGATCCCTTCTTTTTGCTACCAGGCAGTTTGACAATAGGGTAGTGCTTTTTCTCAAACCAAATGCACCCAAGGTAAATCTTCTTTGTTATGAAACCTGTGCAAATTCGTATCAAGAAGGCTACATATACTATGTGGCATTAATCCCTGACATTTGAATTGTTACCTTACAGCAGATACACTCATTCGGATTAGTGTTTCACCACTCATTCGGATTAGTGTTTCACCACTAATTAGGTAGTTCCACCACGTCCTTACACAAACTACATTTTCATAGATACATCAATACATGCCAGGTCTTTCTGTCTTCAAATTGGTCTTACAATTCTATATTTGTTGAATAGGTGAAGACGATCCATTCAATTTTGAGGGTAATCCAGGAGAAGATCTATTGCAAGCATCTTTAATTACCCTAAGAACAGAGAAGTGTATAGCTTGTCATCGTTGGCGCTTAGTCTTCCTTTTCTCTAAACCGTGCTGTTTTTTTAGTAGACTAAACCGTGCTGTTTGGACACACACTTCTGGCCTCGCAGCAACCAGACACTACACATATGCATGAATCCATGCATCACGCATACGTTTATCAACAAAAAGAAAAATGCATCTCTCCTAAGCAAATAAAATAAAATAAAAATGTATCGAGCATAGCTGATGGTTTAATCCATGTCCATGTGTTCCGCCAGTAGTGTACTAGTGTATCGAGTCCTTTTAGTTTCGGTCAAGTTCAGAGTCTCAGTCAGACTTAGCAGTCGGCCTGTTCAGTTAATAAGTTTGTTTGCCAATCCTAGTCTTCATGGAGTTAGTGTTACTCGAGTCTTTTGCTCCACTAGTGATCTTGCACTGGTTGTTGGGGCCACAATGGCCAGTAGTTTCGGCCACAGATCCAGCAACAGGGAGTGCTACGGAATAAGAAAATTGGTGGATTCAGAGAGTCAGCAACTGGAGAAAGAAGACAAATGGGAGGATCACCTGGCCATGGTTCGTTAGATCCTGGTCCAACGGTCCCAACGCGTCGACAGCTAGCAGAACTCGATCATTTTTCAGTTGAGTGCACTGTGTGGCATCTTCCATTAGGCTGTTCGCACCGGTGACTCTCTACTCTACCCTTTAAAAGAGATTATTTCGTTCTGGTCATCGAGATTCTCTACTCTATATGACATTCTTCTGCACTCGTTCGTACTCTATCCTACTCTATATACCAACTACCATCGCGCGGGACCCACCATTTAATCTTTTTTAACCTCCCTCTCTCATCTCCCTCCCTCTCTCTCCTCTATCCTCTCCCCTCCCTCTCTCTCCCGTGCTCTCCCCCAGCCCCCGCCCGCTCCGCCTCCCCTGCCCCCGCCTGCTCCGCTTCCACCGCCTCGCCGTGCCATCCTCTCCCCTCCCCCACACCCGCCACGCCGGCCCCTCCACTCCCTCAAGCGGCGGCGAGCGTTGGCGGCGGGCGCGGGCGGTGCGCGCGAGCGGCCGGGCGGCGAGCGCCGGCGGCCGGTGGCAGCCAGCGCGGGCTGCCTAGCTCCCCGCGGTGGCGGCGGAGCGGTGGCCAAGGACGGCGGCGGCGGGGGCGGCCGTGCAGGGCGGAGATGCGGCGGGCGGCCCCTCCTCCTCCCTCCTGCTCCCATGTTGGCGAGCGTCGGGCGGCCTCTCCTGCTCCCATGGCGGCGAGCGCCGGGCGACCGGGCGGCGATGCGGCGGCCGCCCCCTCCTCTTCCCTCCTACTCCCATGGCGGCGCGCGACAACGGTCGGAGGTGGGCCCGCCACCGATGTGGCATTTACCGAGCGGAACGTTGTGCCTCTTGATTTGTCGGGCGAAAGCTTCGTATAGCGTCTAGCGTTACTTTTCCCGTCCCCCGCTGCAGAGAATAAAAACGCTATGTATCTGATGTGGCGTTTACATGGGGCTTTTACCGAACCCGGTGCGAGCAGCCTTAGGTAACTTATGAATGGCGAAACTGTTTCGACCAGTCATAAAAAGATTGCAAGCAAAACCTTAGCAAGTACTAGTACCGCTGAGAACAGCAACTGGCAGTCTAGCACTTTGGGACATCGCGTCATCAACGATAATGACTCCTGATCAGTTGCCGAGTGGCGACAACTGCAACAAGAAATGAGGGAAGATGACAGCACGAGGAACACCATTCCCTCCCATCCTGAACCAACTATAAACTCTCCTCCATTTTACCTTAACGCAGTAAGTTTGTCATAAGTTAATTTGTAACATTCGCTCCTAGTTCATTCATGGAAAAAAACGAAAAAGAAAGAAAGAAAGAAAAAGGTTTGGTACCTGCTGGTAGCGGCATTGCCCCCAATCATTGTTGAACAAAAGTGATGTCGCCATCGAGATCGAGGCAACAGCTTGCATTGCATCTTTTTCTGACGCTCCAGTCTCCCCTCCGCGTCAGTTTCACACCTCAAAAGCTCAGCAAATTGACCTTTCTACGCGGGGAAAAAGAAAGGAAAAATGTCTGTTCAAAAAAAAAAGAAAGGAAAAGATGAGAAAGTGCCATCGGCTGCTGAAAGCTCGAGCATGTACGGAACAGACGCCGTGTGCGGGCCACTGCACAGAAACTCTTTGCTTCCCGCGGCAGTTGGTGTGAATCCTGAACGATGCAGCAGTTGAAGAGCAGAGATTGGCCTGCTGGATGGATCAAAATCTTTCGTCAGAGTCGTAGCTGCAGGTCGAATATAATCCAAACAGCGTTTTGGCCTCAAATTTAGAGTCAAACTTTGACTTTTTAAAGAACGTGATTTCGTTTGTATATGTAAAAACTTGTTTAAAAATTAATTAATTAGGTTCAAAATGTTCGTCTCGTTTAGTATTTCATGCACGTGTTGACATTTTGATGTGATGGAAATCTTCTTTTTATATAGTAAACTTTGGGGATGAAACTTAGGATCGCTGCCTCGAAGGTGAAGAGCTGATCGCTGAAAGCTGACCCAATCGATCTGCTGACCGGTGGCGACGAGCATGCAATGACCAACTGCACGTTCGCCCATTCACTGTCAGCCCGCCCGTCAATCCCTTCTGTCATCTCCTTGTCTCGCTCCATGCTGAACAGAACCGAAGAACTAACAGGGTTCTAGATCTAAAATTCTACCTCCAAAATGTTATAGTATGCAAAAAGAATATTTCCGTCGCATCAAAATGTTATAGTATGCATGGAGTACTTAATGTAGATGAAATCAAAAACTAATTGCACAGTTTTGTTGTACTCTACGAGACGAACATTTTAAGCCTAATTAATTAATTTTTGGATAATTTTCACACATACAAACAAAATGCTACGGTGACGCAATGATTACGAAGCGACACCCTACTCCCAAATTTGGACCCCCAAATTTGAGAGCAACTTCCAAATTTACTATACAAAAAGAAGATTTTCCATCACATCAAAATGTCATAACATGCATGGAGTACTAAATGTAGATAAAATCAAAAACTAATTACACATTTTTGTTGTGCTCTGTGAGACGAACATTTTGAGCCTAATTAATCAATTTTTGGTTAATTTTTCACAAATACAAATGAAATGCTACAGTACGCAATGATTACGAAGTGACATCAAACTCCCAAATTCGACCTCCCAAATTCAACATCTAAATAAGACGCTAGGCCGTGTTTCTTTGGGGTGAAATTTTTTTTCACCCGTTTGACCAATAATTAAGTGTATTAAATAAAGTCAGTTTATAAAACTATCTTCACAGCTCCGGATTAATTCATGAGACAAATCTAATGGGGCCTCTGACCGCACGATTAGAGGATGGTTACTGTAGTATTAATGTAGTAAATCATAGACTAATTAGGCTCGTTAGATTCATCGCGTAAAGTTACACTCATCCCTAAAAATGTTTTGAAAATTGACTTCATTTAATAATTCATGCATGTAAGATTCCCTTTGAAAAAAAAATTCAGAAAGGAAAGAAATACTTTCCTCAAAATTTAGGGTTTATGGTTTAGAATACTGGCCAGTTTTTTCCCCAAAATTTCAGTCTGCAATAGTACTGCCAGATGTTGGTCTTTCAAGTTACACAGGGTACGAGCCGCGACAAGCTACGAGTTGCAGTTTGATCAAGGACAATGGAACAGCAAACTGTTCACGTTACAAAATTCCAATTCAATTGCATACCGTGGTTGCCAGGATCGGACCCAACTCAAGTACAGTATACCCGTTCTTCAGTTGCTCTCCTGGATTGCTTAATGCCCAAGCCTGATGGTAGAATGGACATCATATTCAGTTACTCACGGTCTCACACACATGCTGTTTTCATCATTGGCCAATTGGCCCATCCACACCGGTTGCATAATCATGTTTATAATAAATAAAAGAACATGATGATGCTATTTTTCTTCAGAAAAGAAAAGTGCCGAATGCTACTGTATTTTCAGTCTGGCTACAAATTGGAATGTCTTGGATCGGAAAGGCATGGTACATGCCAGATTGACAAGACCTAAAAGATAAGAAAGATGGCATCGACTGAGGCTTGTTTAGATTCCAATTTGGAAGCTCCCAATTTAGGAGTTTCTAATCATTGAGAGACTGTGGCATTTCGTTTGTATTTGTGAAAAATTATCCAAACATTGATTAATTAGGATTAAAATGTTCGTCTCGTAAAGTACAACAAAACTGTGTAATTAGTTTTTGATTTCATCTACATTTAGTACTCCATACATGTTATGACATTTTGATGTGATGAAAATCTTCTTTTTACATAGTAAAATTTGGGGTTGAATTTGGCGCCTTCATCCCTGCTTCTCCGCCCTGTTCTTCACGCAAGAGGACACGACAGGAGAAGACACTTGTGTGAACGCAGCTTTGGCGCTTTGCTACTGAACAAAGCTTCCGTTCTCTCTCTCTCTCTCTCTCGTCACCGGTAGGCGATCGGAGAATCTCGCAGGAAAGCAGGTGGAAATAAGGAGCGCGGCCGTGCACCGCCCACAAGCCGCACGCGGGCGCCAGCCGACCCCAGCAGTGGTGGTGGTCTTGGTCTGGTCTCGGCCTCCTTCTCCCCGTTAATGGCCGCCCGCTTCCTCGTACACCTGCTCCTCCTAGCTGCCACTGCCGCCCCCAGCGCCGGCGCCGTCACCTCCGCCGCAGCCTCCACTTCGCTCGCCACCAATGCCACCGCGGCTCCCGTCGTCGTCGGCGGCGGCGGCGGGGGCGATGGCAATGTCACCGGGTTCAGCTTCTCCAACTTCACCAGCGCGAACCGCGTCGTGAACGTGACGGTGCTCGGCGACGCCAACATCAACCAGGGCGCGCTCCAGATCACGCCGGACTCGCTCAACGACGCCGCCACCTTCCTCACCCACAAGTCCGGCCGCGTGCTCTACGCCACGCCGTTCAAGCTCTGGCACCATGAGAGCCATGACAAGGGGGCCAACGCCACCGCCGGCGCCGGTGGTGGCAAGAGGGTCGCGTCCTTCAGCACCGTCTTCACCGTCAACATCTTCCGCCCCAATGGCACCGAGCCCGCGGAGGGGTTCGCGTTCGTCATCGCGCCGTCCGCCGACGAGCCCCCCGCCGGGAGCTCCGGCGGGTACCTCGGCCTCACCAATGCCGCCACCGACGGGAACGCCACCAACCAGATCGTCGCCGTCGAGCTCGACACCGAGAAGCAGCCCTACGACCCGGACGACAACCACGTCGGCCTCAACGTCAACAGCGTCGTCTCCGTCGCCAACACCTCGCTCAAGCCCCTCGGCATCGAGATCTCCCCCGTCAAGCCGGTGAAGTACAACGTCTGGATCGACTACGACGGCGCCGCCCGCCGCATCGCAGTGTTCATGGCTGTGGCCGGGAACGCGAAACCCCGGGCGGCGGTCCTCGCCGCGCCGCTGGACCTCGGGGCGACGGTGGCGGAGTGGTCCTACTTGGGGTTCTCGGCGTCGACGGGGCGCAGGTACCAGCTCAACTGCGTCCTGGCCTGGAACATGACGGTGGAGAAGCTCCCCTGCGACGACGACGCCGGCGGCGGCGGCAGAAGGCGCGCGCTCGCACTGGCCGTCGGCGTGCCCGTGGGGGTGACCGCGGTGGCCGCCGCGGCCGTCGCGGCGTACGTGTGCACGGCGAGGCGGCGGAAGGTGCACGGCAGCGGCGGCGACGGCAGCAGCAGCGCCATCACGGGGAACATGATCCGGAGCCTCGCCGGCGGGCCGCGGGAGTTCGAGTACCGTGAGATCCGCAAGGCGACCAACAACTTCGACGAGAAGATGAAGCTGGGGCAGGGCGGGTACGGCGTGGTGTACCGGGGCGTGGTGGCCGGCGACCACACCTGCCCCGGCGGCGCCGGCAGCGAGGTGGAGGTGGCCGTCAAGAAGTTCTCGCGCGCCAGCACGCAGGGACAGAACGATTTCCTCGCCGAGCTCAGCATCATCAACCGCCTCCGCCACAAGCACCTTGTCCGGCTCGTCGGTAAGCATCCCCCCATTCCTGCTCTGCTCACCTCCGGCCGCCGCCGCCGCCGCCGCTTAGGCATTTCTTGATTATTTATTTGCTCGTGGCGATGCTCCTTGCACATGGTTTGTCCATTAACAATGGCAACTCGAACGCGATTCACTCGGCTTTCCAGGCGATGCATGTGCAAACAACAACAAATTTTCTGTTGACCTCCACTTTGATTAGACTTTACAGCTCCAACGCGTTCAAACCTAGCTAATCAGTGAGCATGATCAGCTCAGTTCAAGCTCGCGAATCAACAGCACGCATCGCCGTGCAGCCGTCATAATTTATTGATTTCGTTTGAACGCAAATCATAATCTATTGTTTTCATCGCATCCCAATTCTTTTACAAATTATAAATGCATACGCATAACTTCTGACATGCTTGGTCGATGATTTGAACATCGACGATCAACGGTCAGGATGGAGCCACGACAACGGCGAGCTGCTGCTGGTGTACGAGTTCATGCCGAATGGGAGCCTGGACCAGCACCTGTTCAGCTCGTCCCCTGGGCAGCCGCTGCTGGGCTGGGATCTCCGCTACAGCATCATCAATGGCGTGGCGTCGGCGCTGCACTACCTCCACGACGAGTACGACCAGCGCGTCGTCCACCGCGACCTCAAGGCCTCCAACATCCTGCTCGACGCCGCCTTCGCCGCGCGCCTCGGCGACTTCGGCCTGGCGCGCGCCATCGACGCCGGCAAGACCTCCTACATCGACGAGGCCGCCGGCGGCGGCGTGCACGGCACCGTCGGCTACATCGCGCCCGAGTGCTTCCACACCGAGAAGGCCACCCGCGAGTCCGACGTCTACGCGTTCGGCGCCGTCGTGCTCGAGGTCGTCTGCGGCCGCCGCCCGCGCTGCGACGTCGAGGGGTTCCACCTCCTGGTGGACTGGGTGTGGCGGCTCCACCGCGACGGCCGCGCGCTCGAGGCCGTTGACGCGCGGCTCGGCGGCGCGTTCGACGCGGAGCAGGGGGAACGGCTGATCCTGCTGGGGCTCGCGTGCAGCCACCCGGCGCCCGGCGAGAGGCCCAAGACGCCGGAGATCCAGCAGGTCCTGCTGGGGTCGGTGGCGCCGCCGGCTGTGCCGCCGTTCAAGCCGTCGTTCGTGTGGCCGGCCACCGACGACGGGGGCCTCGACACCGTGTCGACCACGGGCGGCACGACGGCGAGCCAGGTCAGCTTGACGTCGGCGTCCACGTGGAGCGGCAACTTCATGAAGGGAAGCCTGAGGCACGCGTTCGAGCAGGATGTCTCCGATTCCTCCTTGCCGTGACCGGCCGAGCGATTGCTTGGTAGCAGATTCGCCATGCGCGGCGTGGAGACTAAGTGTGCAAAGCAGAGTGAGCTTCACGATGGGCAAGGCGATCAAGACCCAGGAGGAGGATGGGCTAGTGATACGGGTGTCAGCTTGTTTTATTTGAATTCTTACCACTCTTTCTTTCTTGCTTCGTTGATTTTTTTACCCCCTCTGTAATTATCTTCCTTAGATTTTCATGTCGTACTAGCTGGCAGGAAGGCGAGTTTGCCAGCCACTTATTTCTACTGTGCTAATAATAGTAATTTTTCCTTTTTATTTTTTGGAGAGGAAATAACTTTTCCTTTTGTTGTTGAGGAAAGTAGTTATTTTTTCTGTGGGCTGGCGCCAATGGCCCATTTGCCCATAGCAAGGCCTACTGCAGTCGGGCCCGTTGCCTCTATTGCCCACGGCAGTGTGCATTCTGGTTCGGGCCCGGTGCCGCCCTCTAAAACTTTAGGCCTTAGCTGCATCACTATTCACTAACACTATCTGGCCCGGTGCCGCCTTCCATAGCTAGATGAGCTTGAAGGCTTCATTTCAATACGACAATCTTCCGTGATCGATACGGGAATTGAATTGTTTCACGACGAAAAAAAATCCACGGCACCAAATTTATGTCACCGATGTGACCTAATAGTGACACGTTTTTCCACGTGACAAATGAATACCGATTGGATTTTCTGTTAAATTCAAGAGAAACTCTACCAAACAATTTTTCAGTGGGAAGTGATTCTCTGAAATAAACTAAAAGACCGGGAGCTAGAAAAAATAGATTTTCCTGATTCTGTGAATTGATTCCCCATCCTGATTTTAAGAGTTTATGATAGAAAATAAAAAAAGAATCACTCTTAACCACAGAATCATTTCTATCAGAAAATCAGCTCCCATAAAGAAGAATCAGAATCAGGTGCAGCTCCACCAAACGTGCCGTTAGATCTTCCATGTACGGTTCCGCTACTCTCCTCCTCCGTGGTAAACGGGACATGGATGAACTCGGCAAGTGTCTTTACATGCTCGACAGGGTTGACCATCATCTCATCATACTTAAAAAGAAAAGAACCCTATTATGCTCTACCATGCTTAGGTCTTTTACGCTTACAATACCCTAAGTAATGATCCCAGATAGGCCCGTAAACCATAATCCCCTCGCAGAACATCTCACAGGCCCTAAGAAACTTCGTGGAGAAATCAGGAGACACCTTGTTCACGATAGCAGTGAAAACCAATCAAATTTATATACTCTGCTTTTAAATAGATGATGGAGCGGTCTTTCTTCTACACTAAACTACTACTGTACTGTTTCGAGATGATGGCTGGCCTGAAAATTAACTACCACAAGAGCGAGGTGTTTGTTCTGGGGATGGACCAGACTGAGCAAAATAGAGTTGCCAATATGTTCAATTGTCGCGTGGGGGGCATTCCCGCTCAAATACCGTCAGACGAGAAACTGACTACCCAAGATATGCTCTTTTTACCACAAAGAATTAGGAAGAAGCTCCCAGCATGGCAAAGCACCTTTCTGTCCTCGGGGGGTACATCTGTTCTTCTGGAATCATGTCTTAGCTCACTGCCAACCTACACAATGGGCGTTTACTTGATACAAAAGGGGATCCACCACCAAATGGACACGCCAAGGGCTGATTTCTTCTGGCGTGCTGGACAGAAGAAGAAATATCACATGGTTAAATGGGAGGAGATGACGGTGCCTAAGGCGTTCGGTGGAATGGGGTTCACGAACACTAGGCTGATGAACAAGTGCCTCCTCTCCAAATGGATTTTCAATCTAGAGGCTGGAGACTCTAGCCCAGCCTGCGACCTACTACGTGCTAAGTATTTAGGGGAGGGAGGGTTCTTCTCCTCGCGGCATCAGAGGGCGTCTCAATTCTGGAAAGGCCTGCATGGGGCTAAGGGGACCTGCGAGAGAGGGTTGCGGCATCTGCTAGGTAATGGGAGAAAAATAAGATTTTGGCATAATGTTTGGTTAGGGGACTGCCCACTGCGCATCTCCTTTAACCTCCTATTTAACTGCTGCCTGCAACAGAACAGGTCAGTGGCGGAGGTGTTGGGGCAGGAGGGCCTCGACCTCACCTTCCGTCGAACTTTCGGGCCGGCTGAGGTGAACCAATGGGAGGAGCTATGTGACCTGCTAGGGGGAGTGGCGCTATCCGACATGCCGGACTCCGCTAGATGGGAATTGGAGAAGTCCGGGCTTTTCACCACGGCCTCCCTATATAAGCACATGTCCCACACGGGCACCACGAATGTGAGAATGGTAGAAATCTGGAGTGCCAAAATGCCGCTTAAGATTAAAAACTTCCTCTGGCTGCTAAATCGGGGCAGGATTCAATCTGCTGACCAGCTTCGGCTCAAAGGTTGGGAGGGCGATGCAAGGTGTGGCCTTTGTGGCGCCCTGGAGAATGCAAGTCATATCATGTTTCTCTGCCCCCTTGCTGTCTTTCTCTGGACAGTGGTAAAAAATGTGTGCTGCTGGGCAAGGTGTCCTGAGTCTATCGAAGATTTCTTTGACATAGCTAAACCATTCGATAGACGGTCTAGAGAATTACTAATTAAGCTATTGGGGGCAGTTTGTTGGTCCCTTTGGCTTACCCGAAATGAGCTAGCTTTCCAGCAGAAATTGATCCCCTCTCCTAATGCACTAATCTTCAAGTCCACATATTTATTGCAGCAGTGGCGCCTTCTGGATAAACCGACGCACTCAGAAGACATCAACAAGATGGCTAATGGGCTACGAACTTGGGCACTTCAGCTAGGACAGCGGCTGCCCAGTCCAACAGGGATCGGCTGAAGTCTTCTTGGCACTCCCTCCTCGTCGCTCCCTCCCTGCCGCAGCTCTTCAGGCTGTATCTCACAGCCTGACGACTAGTGCCATTTGCTGTCGTCGTTTGTTGTCTTTGCAGCGTCAGCTCTCTATTTTGGTATGTTGTCCGGCTCCCTGTGCCTGTGGCCTCTGTTTTGGGGAGGACTGTGTCCTCTGTTTTCTTTTGCTGACTCGGTGTTGGGGCTGGTGCCTCTGTGAGCCTGAACTTTGTCATTTCCGTTTGCTTTATATATAAAGCTGGCTTAGGCCATTGAAAGAAACAGATGATGTTTCGCATATTATAAAACAGAGGAGGTACACTGGTAGCCATTAATCCGCACAAAACAGTACTTTATCGTCGAAGCTCACTAAGGCTTTAATTCCAAATTCCACCCCTAAAGTTTACTATGAAAAAAAAATTTCTATCACATCAAAAAGTCGGCACATGCATAGTGTTAAATGTAGATGAAATCAAAAACTAATTGCACAGTTTTGTTGTACTCTGCGAGACGAACATTTTGAACCTAATTAATCAATTTTTGGATAATTTGTCACAAATACAAACGAAATGCTACAGTGACGCACGCACTACGATGGGCCAAATTTGGGATGCAAATTTTGCATCTAAACAAGGGCTATGTACAGTGTATGACAAACACATCATGTCAGAAGGTAAGACCAGATCCCTTCAATTTCTCTTCAATTATGCAATCTAGCTTTTTCTCCATCTCCTCCGTAAAGTGGTTCGCCCAGTCCCCAACCTTTGCAGACCGAAAATAGGAAGAATTCTTCATCGGTAACCCACCGATCCGATCAGACACCCCTGAGGAGTTTACTGACAGGATCTTGAGGTTCTCGAAGCTACAAAGCTTCACCACTTCCTCTACAACTCCAGCATTCTTCTCCTCAGTGGTTAATGCGACACGGAGTAACTCGGCGAGCATCTCAACATGCTTGGATGGGTCGGCCATCATCTCATCATACTTTAAGAAAAGAACCTTATCGGGCTCAATCAAGCTCTGTTTCCAGTATCCTAAATAGTGATCCCAGAGAGGCCCAAACAACGTGACACCCTCACAGAACAATTCAAACAACTTATCAAACACTACAAAGGAGAAGTCCTTACTCACGTTGTTAGCAAAGTGCCACAAGGATACGATCACAATTCACATCCTTGGGCTCCCAGCATATGTATACGATCCGACAACCAAGAGCTGACATACTTGAGGTAGCAACACATGGGGAAGGTGTGTGCATAGAAACCTTGGGGAGCAGATCGCCACAAGGATACGATCACATCCTTGGGCTCCCGCTGTGCTTGGTCTCAGGCTGAGCTTCAGCCATGGCGATTTGCTGAGGCAGCGTGCCCGGGGGCTTGGGGTTGGGGAGAGCTAGCTCTTGGTGCTCTTGCAGGATGAAATGGCGTGCAGATGTCAATTATAGTTGCGGATATAGAAGACGAAGCAACAGATATAATCAGTTCTTAAACATCTTATTAGTCGGCAACAGCATGCACGACGACTCAAGAACCGGCACTCGCGCAATACCAAGGGCACATACAACGGTATCTTTATAGTACCACGTCAGTAGAATTGTCCAACGTGTACACCATTAACAGAAGAGAGAGGTGCTCGCCGTCGTCTCGTGAGACGACGGCACGGGCTCGTGCTCCAAAACAAGTCGTCGGCCCTGACGCGTGTTGTACGGGTCACTTCCACTCGTCGACGGCTGCTCATGATCCGCTGTGCGCACGTGTAAGGCTGTTCGCACCGGTGGACTTTTACTCTACCCTCTAAAATGGGATATTCTGTCCTAATCATCGATATTCTCTACTCTAAATTCTTTTCTCCCGCACTTGTCATACTCTATTGTCATACTCTATCTGCACTCTCTATACCAACCACCACCGCGTGAGACCCACCAGTAAATTCTTTTTTAACCTTCTCATTTTTCCTCTCTCCTCTTCCCCCTCTCTCTCTTCTATCCTATCCTCTCCCTTGCGCGGCTCCCTTCCCCATCGGCGAACATGGCGGGCGAGCGCGGCAAGTGGCGCGTGTGGCGGGCGGGCGGCGCGTGTGGCGAGCGCGGCCGGCGGCGCGTGGCGGGCGGCGGGCGAGCGGCGCGCGTGGCGAGCGCGGCAGGCGTGGCGGGCGCGGGCGGCGGTCAGGCGTAGCGGGCGGGCGGCGAGCGTGGCAGGCGGCGGGCTGGGTGTGAGCGCGGCAGGCAGCGCGCGTGGTGGGCGGCGGGCGGGTGGCGAGCAAGCGCGGCAGGCGGCGCGCGTGGCGTGCGGGCAGCAAGCGAGCGCGGTAGGTGGCGCGCGTGGCAGGCAGCGGGCGAGCGCGTGGCAGGAAGGAGCGCGAGCGCGGTAGGTGGCGCGCGTGGCAGGCAGCGGGCGAGCGCGTGGCAGGAAGGAGCGCGAGCGCGGGGGCGGGCAGCTCGGTGCAGCGGCGGCCGGCCAGCACGACGGCACAGCGCGGTGGCGGCGGCGGCGGCGCCTCCCCTGCTTTTCTCCCTCTCCCTCTCTCTCTCAGATGCGCGCTGACGTGGCCTTTAGCGAGCCCCTTTCTCTCTCGATTTACCGGTGTAGCATCTTGTTTCCTGTGTACCGGTTTGCTTCCCGGGGGCCGCTGCAGCTGCAGGCCGCAAACTGCATGCCGTTCTACGTGGCGCATACCGTGTGGGATGCAGTGCACCGGTGCGAGCAGCCTGAATACTCGATCGATGGCGGCAAATCTTCGCTCGTGCGCACCAATTTGGTCGATATTCTATTCCCTTACCTCAAGTCGATTGGATCCTATTTTCTACCGCAGCATCGTGAGGCAGGACTGCAGGAGGAGCAACAGGCTTTGGCGGCAGGGTGCGAGCTGCTGGATGCAGAGGCGGCGTGGGAGCGGAAGCCGGGAAGGGTCGCCGTAGTCGCCGCCGCCGCGGTGGTGCTCGCCTCATGACTCGATCTGTCGGCGGTAAGCCCCCTTGTTGACGCCGCAGCTTCCTCCACGGACGGAAGCAACACCAGATCCCAACCTTCATCGGCGTTTCTCCACAAGTGCCCCAACAACAGATCTCCAACTTCACCCGCGGCTGAAGCGGCACCGGCCAAATGTCACCGTCGGCAGCTTTCTTTGGCCAATGCGCTGGTGCTTGAGCAGCCTGGTAACAAACTGAAGCTTATTTGGATGATTTGAGCTCCTAGTTCAGTGGCACATATGAGCAAATCTGTCATTGGCACAGGAGGACATTTTGGATGAATCGTGCAAAGTTAATTAGAGACAAACAAATGTTTTAGTTCACTCATATACACAGTTCAGTGTAGGCTCGTCAAATTTCAGTAAATCTTTTAGACTTGTGAAATTGCAGTAAACCCAGTGCTTCATTGAAGTAAATCTTTTAGAATAGGAAAACTTCATTAAATCTTGGTCTTCAGAGTCTAATTTCAGTAAAATAGTGAATATTACCATTGATGTTTGCAGGCACAGCTGCTAAGCATTAGTGCCTACTTCTGTTTTCTCATAAGCTTCAAAATCCGCCACTGAATCTGCATTGCCAATTTGCATATATCCATACATGTACGATCTTCCACCAGATTTTTTGAAGAGTTGAAAACCAATGCTGGTATGTGCCAATCTCCATTTTGGAGTGCTTCATCATCAGTTGATAACATAGTTATACTATCAGTTGATAGGATCCCCACGTACTCCATACATGTATTCTCGCAAACAAGCAACAAAATGACATACAAAGATCAAATTATACTTAATCGCTACATTGTAAAGGTCCATGCATGCATTAAATAGCTCGCAGACAGCTCAATAGACACACCATTGTATAATTTATTTGTTTTACTGTCTATATGTGACATAACATGTGTTTGCAGACATCAGCTGTCTAAACTGTTGTACGTGCACCCATTGACGACTGCAAGTTGGTTGGTCTACTCCTTTCGATGTACTCCCTCTATTTTTATATATAAGACGCGCGGATATTAAGATTTAAATTTTACAATTTTAACTAATAATTTATCTAATAATTTTTATTTTTTATAAGGTTGGATAAATACTGTATTATAATTGTATTATAATAATAATTGTATATGGGCTGTGGTGGTGGGTGGTGGAGCGGTTCAGCTAGGTAGGCGACAGTTCAGACCTTGATATGGGTTGTATTATAATCATGACTTACCAATTTTATAAGCAACTTTGACAAACGGAGGGAGTAGCAAATATAACTAAGCAACTTAATGATAAATCCATTACAAGGTCGACAAAATGGAAGGGCTTCAGGAGGAAACGAGGGAACCATGCACCGATGCAGTTGCGTTACATCTACGTGGTCAAGACTGAGTTACTGCAGAATATATATGAGAACATATTTTCCCTAACATTATTCCAGAATACATTATGTGGTCAACATAATAGCACGAGTATACAAGTAGTAGCAGGAATTTCGCTCGTAAGAGGAGAGGGATGAGCGTGCGCGTGAAAAGTTCTAGAACAAAGCGAAGTGCAAGTTCATTGCACATATTTGTCTGGTGGCACTCATTATGCATCATGAGTCATTGCTTTAATGCAGAAAATAAAAATAAGATCACAAATCTGGTTAATACGAAATTTGCCATGCCATGCTTCGACTGTCAAGATTTTCTCGAGTGATGTATCTTTTTAGCGAAGCTGTACATGCATGGAGAACTTATTGGAGCCCTAATAGATCCACCATCTAATTGCTAGCCAGTTAATTTTAGTTGTGGCCGATCCAAACAGTACCAGCTAATTATCAGTTAATTTTCTTTTTTATTAGCTAAATATCAACTATCCAATTAGCTGGATCCAAAACAGGGGCTCGATTCCTATTGGTGATGAGCATGGCAAGGCTGTGCTAGGATGCTGCAGCCTATAGCTCGAGGTAGCGCGTGACTGGAATATCAATCCCCAGCCACCCCGGCAACCACCGTCTTGGCGGCGTCGCTATCGTCAACCGCCTCAACCAGCCGCAGTCACGTTAACGGTTAACCCAATATTGCCCTGCACTGCTGCCCCACCGGATGCCACCTCGCTGAACCGCTCCACCACCTACCACCACAGCTGGTCAGACTTACCAATTCAACCCATTTCTAGTTTCAACGGTCCCCCACTTTTTGGCAGTTGTTTCAGAGTATGATCGACGGACCCCGGGGAAAATGGGATCGCCCCCGCGTCGCCATCCACGGCGACACGGGCGGCTTTCCTCGTCGCGCCGCCACCGTTCTCCCTCTCGCTGTTTTCTCCCTCGCTGCCGTCCGAGTAGAAAGACGGAAGCCCGGCAACCGCAAGGAAGACGATGGCGGGGTGATTGGCCGGGCAGCGTACTCACCGGCGACGACATCGTTCACGAAAAGATGCGATCTCGGTCGATGGCTCGCGACACGGTGCAGATTGCGACGGTGATGGTAGCAGCCAATCAGACCATGCTTGAAGGATCTTCGTCGGTGGGTGGCCACTACATCGACCGGATCTTATTTTTAGATTTGACAGTATACTGGTAAATTACTACCCACGACATATTCTTCATGAATAGTTAGTACTCTCCATATGATCCCAGAGATCAGAGTCACCTTGGTTTCGACTTACGTCATTGCGTACTCTGAAGTGGATTCTACGGATCTTGTGCGTGTGCCTATTGGTCACTTCACAACATAGTTTTTGTGTGATGACGAGAGATTGCGGCCGATCATAGTTGGCTTAGGCTGGGTAATATGGTCGTGTTAGCTCAGAAAGGAGGAGGAGGCAACATCGTGGAACCACGCTTTGGGTATTGATTCTTGGCTACGGAGAGAAATCTTAAGTTGTGATCTTAATTGGTTGTATCTACCAATGATCTTGTTGAAGACATTGTTTGGAGCTCCAAGAATTATTCTCTAAGGTGAGAACCGATGGTCCGTCCTTGACTGGTTGGACCATGGCAACGATGGTCCGTGTGCGTGCCATTTTCTTGTTGAAGACATTGCTTTTTTAGAGAGCCTTTTTTTGTGGTCTAGGTGTTTGATACGTTGGTGTAAGGAATAGAAGATTAAGTTGTGGGTGTTTTTTTCATGCCTAGGTATATGTTGCCATATTTATTTTCTTCTTCTTCTTTTTTGGCTGTGTGCATTCTAGCTATGTAGAGGTTAGAAATAGTCTTAGCACATTTATATCATCTTGACGTATCTATCTAAGATTAATAAAATTTCCCTTGTCGAACTCTACAAAGAAATCTGGGCCCACATTCTGCGTATGGTACCAGGTTGACACAAGCACATCCTTGCGTTCTCGGCACATGTACACAATTCGGCAGCCAAGGGCCAACGTACCTGACGGCAGCAACGCAGGAGGAAGATGCGTGCACAACAGCCTCGGAGATGGGAGCGCCTCGAGCTCCACGACTGGGTAGAGGTCCCGGTCAGGCAACTCGAGGAACGACACGAGATCGTGAGGGTTGTGGTTGAGCAGTGGGTGGCCATCCCCGCCGCCGGTGACAGGGTGACGGGAGCGGTTGACGATGGCAAAGGCAAGGGCCTTGAGCCAGGTGGTGCCAGATTTGGGGTAGGTGACATCGTTTTGATGAGAGGCAGCAGCCCTCGAAGCAGAAGAACGGCGTCAGCCACCCTTCATTCACAGGAAGGGCAGGAGTGAGGCCGTCGCCTCCGTCCTCCGTCTCGTTGTTCTCTCTTTTCTCGAACTGGGGCGCATCAGCCATGGGAATTATTGGTGCAGGCGAGGTGCGGGAGGATATCAATGTAGCCAGAGAAGATGCTCTGGGCGTGTCTATGTGAGCTAAGGACCTTGTTTAGATCCTAAATTCAACCACAAATTCTACCATGTAAAAAAAGATTCATGTCACATCAAAATGTCGTAACATACATGAAGTATTAAATGTAGATGAAATCAAAAACTAATTACACAGTTTTATTGTACTCTGCGAGACGAACATTTTGAGCCTAATTAATCAATTTTTGGACAATTTTTCACACATACAAACGAAATGCTACGGTGGCACGCGATTCCCAAAACTCACAATTTAGGGTGCCAAATTGGCATCTAAACAAGGCCTAAGAATGGTTTACATCCATATAGAAAATAATATAATCTAGCCAACTACTAAAAAAATCTAGCCAGCTGGCTCGCAGATTGCATGCAGTACTACAGTGCAGTCTTACAAAAATCATAGATGCTCGTAGTTCTAGTAATATTTAAGTGCAAAAAGGTTGGACAGCATTTTTTTAATTTTAAAATTGCATTTTTTATAGAATTCTTTTTAATCTAGAATTGTGCTTTTTATGAGACGGAGATAGTAGTGGTCCACTCTTAAAAAACAATGTAGCCAGCTGGCTCGCAGTATGAAGACCTACAGAAATAATTGTAGTGTTAGCTTATCTTACCTATTTAGGTGCAAGTGTGGCCACAAATATTTGGTGGCACGCATCATGCATGGCGTATCGATCACAAGCGATTTGGTGGCCTCTTTACAAACTCATAGATGCTCGTAGTGCTAGCAATATTTAAGTGTAAAAAGGCCGGCCAGCAAATTTAATTGGTGGCGCGATGATGCATGGCGAGTAAATTTTTAAAGAAGTGATGCATCGCGAGTGATTGTTGGGATGAAGAAAAATCAAAATCAGATCATGGTCATTAGTATAGAATAGACTTTTCATCTCCCACATTTATCTCTAGTAATTTTTGTCTGAGACTAACGTCAATTTTAGTTCCGGTTATAATCTATAGGGTCCCGGAGGTCATTTATCCCGAAATACCACTTTTAGTCCTGATTTATGTTACCAACTATGATTTAAAGTCCTCTGCCGGTCAATTTAAAGGTAAAGACCTCCGCTCAGCCGGCTGTGATTTCGTCCGCCGGAACGGCCGGCTCAATCCACCGCAGGTCTGCCAAGGACGCGCGCGCCTGACTATTCAATTCCATGTGCAGGGTCCACTGTCAGAGAGGTGTGGAGATAGAGGTCTTTCAGCGTTGCAGTGGGGTCCTGGTGTTAGAGGGATGTGGACATTTCACATCAGGTCGTGCGCGGAAAAAAATCCTGCACAGCCCTGTGCAGGGCATCCTCGGATGTGCGCGTTCTGGGATCGGACGGAGGACGTCTACAGTCATCGCTCGGCTCGGGGACAATGTTTTCTTCCGCTCAGCTCCGTGTGGCTCATTGTCGGCTCGGCTCGGCTTGCCTCAGCGCTACGAGACTCTTTTCCCTACCCGCCGCTGTTCCCAATCCACGCCGATGACACACCGATATCGATGTGTCTTCCCCGTCGTGGGTGGACCCGCTGCCCGACATCGCCGTGTCCACCCACGACAATCGCTCCTGAGCCGAGAGGTGGTTCCTCCGTCCGATCCCAGAACGCGCACATCCGAGGATGTCCTGCACAACGGAGTCTGTGCAGGAGTCCTGTACCGGATTTTTTTCCGTCGTGCGCCTGTTCATTTCGTCTTCCTCACTGCTCTCATTTCCTTTCTCTCTCTAGGGTTTCTCTCTCCATCTCCCCTGGTGATTTCTCCACTGACCCGTTCTAGCCCGGTCGAATCCCCCATCGGAGTCCTCTGAAGGAAGCGCAGATCGAATGTGAGGCATGGACGAGCACGCACGTGTAAGTCCGCCATTTTTTCCTGCCTTCGAGCTCACCTGCACCCCCTCGTCCCCCATCCCCCTTGTTGATGAACGAACTGACAGGATGTTTTTTTCTGTGATTTTTGCAAGTGCGTGGGTCATGGGGGAGAGCAGCGGATCTATATGGAGGTGAGATGGCTTGTGTTGCGGATTTTTTTTCCATTTGCTCAGATGAGGGATTTTTTAGACAGGATCTCGTTTGTGTGTGTTATGCACATGTTGCCTCCTCTGATTGTTGATGTAGAAACTTTAATCCAGGGAGGGAGGATTTGGGTTAGAGAGTTTCGCGCACGAATCTATTGGTACAGGGAGAGTGGATCACAACAAGGTTACAGGATCCGATCCGTTTGTAATAGTTTGGGGGATTTTTTTTCATTTTCGTCTTGTGTGTTTTGTGCATAGCATGCCTCTGAATGTTGATGGATAAGCTACAATCCAGTGAAGATTTTGAAGCTTCTCTTGTGTGTTCTGTAAAACTGATATTGTTTTTTGTTTCTCTGATTTTTGCAGATAGGGAAAGTGTAAAGTTGGACTGATTTCTGGAAGAAGAGGTCGGTGCAGGCGTGATGTGAGTTTCTATCTCTGTTGTCTATCTCCGATGATGAGATTAGGTGCATGCTATTTTTTTCTGGTTGCATGTGTTACCAGTATGGGGAAATTCAGACTTAGTATTTTGTAGCTTTTCTTCAAACCAATTGTAACTCATTATCTCAAGATGAGAAGGCAAACGTTATGATAGGATTAGGTTATGCCTTTTTTTATCTGTCGCCACATCATCTTTACTTGATTTTGGTTCATAGAACATGTGTCTCAACTATGTATTGATATTTTTCTTCATGTCTAGTTATTAGTGTTCATCCACCTTTTGTCCACTGCAACTGTAATCCGATACAACTGCTTGGCATCATTGATTTCAGCCAGTGTCTCAACAGTATGTCCCTGAACTATCCTTTTTTCTTTTATTTCCACCTTCTGGTTGAGTGTTTCGATGACGAAACCTCAGAGCTGGTGTTAATTGGAAGGGGCAAGATCGCAGTGACACCCAAGGTTGTTCATGACATATTTGATCTGCCAGACAAGGGATATGCACCTCGGATTGACACAGTAATAGAGAATTTTTTTTCAAAATAATATTGTCTTTATTCGAAATTACAAAATAAGGTCCCTTATATAACAAATTACAAAAATATGTAGGAGTCATCTACCCGGCGGACGAAAATACGATTCCGTCCACCCAGTAGACAAAAATAGTATTTTCGTCCACCAGCCCGACAAAAACTTTATTCGTCGATCTGTACGACGAATCTGCATGACGAAAATCCTTTTCCCTCGACGAAAATAGATTTCGTCCACCTAGTAGACGAAATCTAGATTTCGTCCACCCAGTAGACGAAAATTAGTTTCATAATTTTTAAAACAAGTGTAGACTAAATTAAATTAAAGTAATGCACGCACTTGTAATCTAAATGCCCTTAGAATCGATAAATTGGTATTGAATTTTGATAAACAAGTAGAACCCGGCGTTAGATTGCATGTAATTGAGGGAAGGAGGTTAGACCATCCTTGCCCCCTGCCCCTCACACGGCCTCTTCCTCCAGCTGCGACCATTGTGTTTGCGAGTTGTTTGCGTTGAGGTAGAAGAAGAGAGTGGGAGCCGTATTTAAAGATTGATGAAGTGTTTGTGAGTTGTTTGGCGGCGTGAGGAGCCGTTGCGCGAGAGGCACAAGGCCGGGCGGTGGGCCTGGAGGCACGGCGTGCGGCTAGCGGCGGACGCGCGTGGGACGCCGCATGCGGCCGACGGCGGCGGCCGCGCGGGGCCAAGCAACACGCGCGTGGGCCTGTGCTGCCAGGAGCTGTTGGGGTGTTATTTTTTAATTACTAGATTTCATCTACCCAGCGGACCAAATCTATTTTTATTCATAAAAAATAATTTTCGTCATGTGGGGTTCTTTTTTGTCATGCACAGTCGTCGCCGGAGGGGACGAAGATTATTTTCATCTACCCGGTGGACGAAAATTGGGTTTTCGTCTACCCGCTGGACGAAATTTGCGTTTTAGTCTATTGGATGGACGAAATCCATATTTTCGTCTACCCAGACGATGATTTCTATATATTTTTGTAATTTCTAGTATAAGAGGTCTTATTTTGTAATTTTGATTAAGAAAAATATTATTTTAAAAAAATTCCAGTAATAGATAGGTTGAAGAATAACAATGGAGCCAATGATAATTTCCAGAGATCTTTTCTGATGCATGGTACAACAGTACAAAACTTTCTTTACAATGTACCTCGTTAGGCAAAAATATGGTTTACTGAATAGGCAATTATATGATTCGGAAATAGGCAAAATAATATATCCAATTAGGCAATAATATGGTTTTGATTAGGCAATAAGATGGTTTTGATTAGGCAAAAATATGGTTTACTGAATAGGCACTAATATGATGGTATAGACTCTAATCTGGCCGGAGTCCACACGCCCCTCCACCGGCTTGTGAGCTTGGTCTCAAAGTGCCTCCGATGTGGTAACAAATTGCTTCTGCTATGTACTCGGGGGATAATCCAGTTTTTTTCAATGATGTAATAGTGATTTTGTCCATGCAATTTACAATATGTTAATAACTATTAAGAATGCAATAGAGAGAGCAACTAGTTATCTTCCGCTCATATTTGTTAGTGTATTATGTTCAGTTTATATTCTTTAAATTGGCTGATTTTTTCTACATATAACAAATTGGTTTTGGCTGAAAGCATTTTCTTCCGTTTAGGTCAATGGTGAACTGAGTGGCACTGAATTCGAAAGCCATGTAGTCTGCAATATGCAGTTCCCAACACAGATCAGTAGTTCCCTAACTAACATAAATCTAGTAACAAGGACGTTTATAGCTAGTACATAGTTCTAAATTAGACAAAATATTGTACGTCATTATGCAATGTGATTGAGCATTTTAAAATTCCAGTGATCATTTTCTTGTTTCTTTGGCTGCATGTTTCAACAGCAGGTCATGTAGCATCACCAGAAAAAAATGTATTGTTTTACTGGTCATTGCGAATGCAGTGCCTCTAACATGGTGCAACAGTACAAAAATTTCTTTACAGTGTATCTCATTAGGCAAAAATATGGTTTACCGAATAGGCAATAATATGATTTGGAAATAGGCAAAATAATGTCGCATTAGGCAATAATATTGTTTTGATTAGGCAAAAATATGGTTTACTGAATAGGCAATAATATGATTCTGAAATAGGCAAAACAATATATCACATTAGGCAATAATATGGTTTCGATTAGGCAAAAATATGGTTTACTGAATAGGCAACAATATTATTCTGAAATAGGCAAAACAATATATCGCATTAGCAATAATATGGTTTTGATTAGGCAATAATATTTATTCTAGAATAGGCCAATTAGTGCATTTTCTTTGTTGATCAACCATTTTTGGTCTACTAATCGACTTGTGAAATTCATTTGTAGGCAAGTAATGCAAAATCAACAAGAAAATTATTCATTTTAGGTTAGTATTTTTACATTATTTTATTTCAGCATAGGTTTGACAATTGCTAGCAACATAGATAGATTTCTCTCTTTTTATTCTGCATTCATTCCATTGGTGTGTGTTGTTCATTTTTTCTTGTGTTCTCTAACTATTGATCTTTGGTAGATTCCTCTTTCCCGTCGAAGTACCAACCAAAACATCTTCTTGTAGATTAGGATGAGATGATGTAGCTATAGGCACACCTGCAGTAGGACCCTGTGTAGTAGGCAAAATCCGCAATAGTTGCAAGCATAGATGCATTTGTAATAGGACACCAAACTTATTTTGTTTTAGGTGTAAAATTAATCATACCGGTTATCTCATTGTAATTCATTAGGCAATAACATACTACTGAAATGTGTAACTTATGCGAGATCAACATGCAATTTATCCATTGTGGTTTGCCATTTCTGTGTTATGGTTTTATCAGCCTTTTATGTGTTTATGAATTTTGGTATTTTGGTTCTGGTATTCAAATTTTAAGAAAACAATAATCCATTCTTAGTTTACCTTCTAGTTAGCATAGTAATATTCTGATTATCTGCCCTCTTCAATTGATACTCATTCAATCCTTTGTTTTGGTGCTATAGCAGGCTCACACAAACATGATGATGGAGTCGGTCCACACTCTTTTGTTGCTAAAGAATGAGGCCTGAAGGCTAGTTTGTTGTGAATGTGATAGATGGGTGAAAATGTTGTTGTAATTGTATACATATATATTCAAATTTGCTTACAGCTCTTCGACACATTGGTTATCAGATCCTAAGAAGTTTCTTTACTTAACCGTTGAGCTGAATTTCTAGTATTATGTAACACCCCGCCCTCCAAAGCTGCCCCGCACAGCCTTTGTAACACCCCGCCCTCCAAAGCCGCCCCGCACAGCCCTTCCGAGGGGCGTGCACGCGTACACATAGCACACTGCTTACACTTTCGTCATCGCTTCGCGTAAAATGGTTAACCCGAAGGTGCTATGGTCGGAAGATAATGGCTTATAAGTTGCCTCCACCCTTGCTAAACTAGTAATGTGGCACTAAACACGTGCATCCTACACTCACGGGCCACTACTGGGCCATACAAACTGGGCCAGGTGTGACATACACCCCCTCAAAGAACTCGACGTCCTCGTCGGCGCAACTCACCCACACGGGCAAATGTCTAGGAACGTCCCCCCTTAGCGCACGACCGTACGTCCAGTGCCGGCGCTATAGTCCATGCCGTATGCCCTACTCGGGCCATACGCGCATGGTGCCCTATGCCCGCACACTGACCCGTACGCGCAACCGCGAGGGTTGGCTCTGATACCATTTGTAACACCCCCGCCCTTCAAAGCCGCCCCGCACAGCCCTTCCGAGGGGCGTGCACGCGTACACATAGCACCCTGCTTACACTTTCGTCCTCGCTTCGTGTAAAATGGTTAACCCGAAGGTGCTATGGCTGGAAGACAAGGGCTTATAAGTTGCCTTCACCCTTCAAAGCCGCCCCGCACAGCCCTTCCGAGGGGCGTGCACGCGTACACATAGCATTCTGCTTACACTTTCGTCCTCGCTTCGTGTAAAATGGTTAACCCGAAGGTGCTATGGCTGGAAGACAAGGGCTTATAAGTTGCCTCCATCCTTGCTAAACTAGCAATGTGGCACTAAACACGTGCATCCTGCACTCACGGGCCACTACTGGGCCATACAAACTGGGCCGGGTGTGACATACACCCCCTCAAAGAACTTGACGTCCTCGTCGGCGCAACTCACCTACACGGGCAAATGTCTAGGAACGTCCCCCTTAGCGCACGACCGTACGTCCAGTGCCGGCGCCATAGTCCATGCCGTATGCCCTACCCGGGCCATACGCGCATGGCGCCCTATGCCCGCACACTGACCCGTACGCGCAACCGCGAGGGTTGGCTCTGATATGATACCATTTGTAACACCCCGCCCTCCAAAGCCGCCCCGCACAGCCCTTCCGAGGGGCGTGCACGCGTACACATAGCACCCTGCTTACACTTTCGTCCTCGCTTCGTGTAAAATGGTTAACCCGAAGGTGTTATGGCTGGAAGACAAGGGCTTATAAGTTGCCTCCACCCTTGCTAAACTAGCAATGTGGCACTAAACACGTGCATCCTGCACTCACGGGCCACTACTGGGCCATACAAACTGGGCCGGGTGTGACATATTAATAAGATAGAAATATCCAGAAGCAAGCATATAGGAAGGTTGTGGTGCGAGTCTGGTTATATCGAAATAATTATCACTTATGTTGCTAGCGTTTTGCTATACTGAGGATATCTACCAAATATAGAAAGCAACTTATCTTAATCGTGTTTCCCTTTCCTCATTTGGGGTGGCCGTGCAGTCGGCCTAACGCACAGCCGGCCATGCGTTGGCCAGGTCCCAATTTAAAAGAAAAAACATATAATTTTGTCACATGTGCTTGATGGGTTACGAGGCGAGAGGTCCCGGATTCGAATCCCACGCACCGCACACGCGTATTTCCGTGTGAAAACTCGTGTGACTCGTGAGTCCTAGGTGTTCAACCGAACAAAAATGGGCACCCTTTTAGTTATTGATTTCTAGTCCTGGTTGAAATACGGAGACTAAACATCTTTCGAGACTAATAAACATTTTTCTACCGGTGATTGCTCGGCCGGAGATTCACCGTGCCACATGCTTGATGACTTGTGCAAGGAAAACGTTTCGGTTCTGTTTCTTTTTGAAGGGAAGCTATACATGCATGGACCTCCCGGCGCCACGCCACTGCGGTCGACCTCCACGGCGCACGCCACCACACTGGAACTCCTCGTCCCCGTGGCTCCACACGGAGGAGCTCATCGCTCCCTGATGCGCCGCCGAGTCCGTGCGTGGAGGAGCTCGCTTCTCCCCGTGAGCTGACTGCAATGCTCCACCGCCGCCGCTCACGATGCCACGAGCCTACGTCGCCGAGGATGCCACGGCTCTACTGGAGAGGAGCAGAGGTGATAGGTGAGGAGCAATGATGTTTGGCAACTTTCGGAAGAAATTAGCTCTGTGCCTCTGCATTCCATTCTTTTTCAATAATATATCAATATCAATGAACTTAATACTACTTACATCCTAGGTGCCTTTTTACATCCTTTTATCACCTGTCTGAAGACATTGCTCCTTTGCAAATGCTACCATTACATAAAGTACATTAATTAGTTTTATTCTTATTTACGGTTGAGTACAATTCTCCTTTTTTTTCTTATTACGGTTGGAATATTATTGCAGTTCAGGTTGGGCTGGATCCTTGTAGACTCTTGAGCAAACATAAGAATTGGACTGTTGCTGAAGTACTCCGTAGAGCTAAGCTGGCGGTGCTACCAAATCATCCACCTAAAGTTCTTCTGAGGCGAAGGCACGGTTGCTGTTTTCTTTTCCCTGTAATGTTCATTTCTTGTGAATGCATTTTTTTAATCCATGGAAGAAATAACACGGCACGTTGGCACCAGTCATTTTGCTGAATTAGGTTGTTTAATGTTCTGAAGCTCTATTTGTTTCAATATATGGAAGCCAAAGAGGATATAGTGACCAGAATTAACGGGACTAATGGATTCACGTCACACATTGTAATGCATTATTTATTTGAAATCTGTTGTCCAGTATCTGAATACTGTTTCAATTCTTGTGGTTCCAAGTTCCAACGCCTATGTTTAACAGTATCTCCGGAAATGGACAGGACAACAAGTACATTTGAAAACATGGGAACGCGAAATTATATGGTTTCAGTGAAAACTCTAATTAAACCATTATGCATTTGAAATGACTGCTACTCTTGAAGATTGAAAATACCACTTACCATGTCAAAAGGTGAGGCCAGATCCTCTTGAATGATGTAGTCTAGCTTCCCTTGCATCTCTTTGGTCATGTGGTTTGTCCAGTCCCCAACTTTTCCATTCCTGAAATATAAAGAGCCTGTTCTTGACCAGCAACCCTCCACCGATCCGTTCAGCCACACCATTGCGGTTCACTGGTAGGCTCTTGAGGTTCTCGAAGCTACTACACAACCTTACTATCTCCTCGACGACTCCACGTACTGCTCTCCTCCTCGCCGGTGAATGGAACATGGAGGAACTCGGCAAGCATCTTAACATGCTTGGTGGGTGTTCTGCTATCATCTCATCATACTTCAAGAAAAGAACATTGCCAGGTTGTGCAATGCTTTGCTTCTAGTACCCTAGGTAGTGCTTCCAGAGAGGCCCAAAGAATGAAATACCCTCGCAGAACAACTCGAAGGCCTTGTCAAACTCTATGAAGAGATCTTGGTGCAGGTTCTGGATGTGGTACCATGTGGACACGAGCACATCCTTGGGCTCCCGACATAGGTAGAGAACTCGACAACCAAGTGTCAAGGAATGAGGAGGCGAGTTCCTCGAGCTCTGTTGCTGGGTGGACGCTTCGGTCTTGCATCTCAAGGAATGGCACGAGATCATGAGGGTTGTGGGTGAGCAGTGGGTGGTTGTCGCCGGTTGACGACCGTGAAGGCGAGGGCCTTCAACCATGTGGTGCCGCATTTGGGGAATGTTGCGAGGATGATGTCGTCTGGACGTGGCTGGAACTGAGCTTGCACAAGAGCGACATCCTTGGCGACTGGGGGCATGAGCCAACAGCCTTGGAAGAGGACAAATGCCTTCCACCATTCTTCTGCTTTAGGAAGACTCACTGCTTCCTCTGGGCCGCTATGGCTGGTATCAGATTGTGGCTGGGACATGGCGAATTTAGGAGTGGTAGCTAGAGAAGATGATGCTATGGTATGTGTGCTGGATAATATGGGATTATTTATACTAAAACTAAAGAGAAGAGCACCGATCTAACTAAGGAAAAATCCAGCTATGGCGAGCTCTTGTTTGATTCATATAAGGGTCCCTTTGGTGACGAAGACATCACATGCTCGGATATAACCCTACGTCATGACGTGTGTTCAATGTCATTTTCAGAAATATATAGCTGAATCAAAAAGAGTGTTAAACATACATGAAATCTATATGCGCATGGTTGATTGCACTAGGCACCAAACATGGTTGATTGCACCTCGCGAGAGACGAATCGTCAAAGACCTCAAGACTCAAGAGTCAAAACGAGGCGTTGTGTGGCCTCTGGATGACCGACCCGTCGATGAGAAATGCGATATCAAGAGCCGAGAGGAAAAGCCAGTTGAAGACAAGGCTGGGCCGTCGATTTAGCCATCTATATGTCATATTGTTGGGCCTGTCGGGCTGATGGTTGCATGCCTACACAGTAAAAAAAATAAGAGCAAAGGAAATTGGGGGCATTTGCCGTGGCATAGAATGCCCAATGCCAATGTGCTCGGGCCTGCAATTAGCAGACGCCAAACTCCTCCGGTAGCTGTAGCCGTGTTAACCCGATACTGTTCTGCACCCCCGTCGGCTTCCGCCATCAGCTAGTTCAACCTCTGCTGCCCCTAATCCATTTATAGGATGGGAGCTCTTCCCCTATCTCTACCTCTAGTTGTCGATGCCAACAGGAACTGCTATGATTTGCATTTACAATTGCAAGTCATCACGTCAAAGAAGACCTCTAGTACACAGACATTTGTGTTAACGCTCTTTGTTTAGAGTACTCGCGGATGACTTGTACCACCAGCACTGATAACCAAAGACAAGTATTACATCCGTTTTAAATTACTATTCGTTGTTGATTTTTCATTTAACGTTTGACCATTCGTCTTTTTCAAAATTTCACAAGTATCATTTATTTTGTATGTGACTTACTATATCAGTTTGTATATTTAGATAAATTTTTTGAATAAGATGAATGATCAAAAATCATGAAAAAGTCAACGATAAATAGTAATTTGAAATGAAGGTAGTAACTTATTAACCTCCGGTACAAATACATGTATGTTGACGGTATGTATTATAAACACCCACCAACAAGATTTTACATGGGTATCGAAATCGAGACTAAAAATTTACGATAGACATTTTAACATGTACACGACCCTTTTCATCCTTATCTATCTCTTATCTCTTCCCGCGAGAGCGACCATGCGGCTAGAGCTTGCCGGTGGCGCAACGCTGACGGCAAGCTCCGACCAACGGGCCCATGGGAGGACCATGAGCAGGCAGCGGCCTGCACGGCAGGCCAGCGAGGGGCATAGTTCAAGCGGCCAGGTGAACGGCCCACCTGGATTGAGGAGGAGGTTCTGCAATGAAGCAATTTTAAATTTGGTTCTCAAATTTCACTACGTAAAAAGAAGATTTTCATCACATTAAAATATCAGTATATACATGGAGTACTAAATGTAGATAAAATCAAAAATTAATTGCACAGTTTTGTTGTACTTTACGAGACGAACATTTTAAGCCTAATTAATCAATGTTTGGACAATTTTCACAAATACAAACGAAATGCTACAGTGACGCATTTATTACAAAGCCCAAACTTTGAGCCAAAGTTTGACACTAAAATTTGGATCTAAACAAGGCCGAAACGACTTCCAGTTGCACGGGGCGCGTCTGGGCATAAGGTGGATGATGCGGAGACATCTGTCGCCGGAAGAAACAGACACACTTCCGATTTTTTTATTGGGCTGATGTTGGACCAATTGTTTGGGCAGCTATTGGACCGTTTTCCTGCATATGCCTCTTGCCTTATGAGTGGAGCAGCAGAAAAAGCACTCGCATGCAATAAAGTTTAGAAAAAAAGTGATTGCTCTTAAATCAAGCATCTAAATTAAATTCCGATCGCATCATAATACTTGTTACGATAAAATCTTTAAAACAAGATCTCACCTTACTATATTTAGATATTTTTTGCGAATATTTTTTATCAAACGAGAACAAATGAGTCCACGTTGCGAACAAATTATTGCACATAAAGAACATAAGAATCAACATTACGAACAAATTACCGCACATAGAGAACATATCAGTCCACATTACGAACAAATTACTACACATGGAGAACATGCAAGTCCACATTATAAATAGATTACTGCACATGGAGAACAAATGAGTAAATGTTGCGAATAAATTGCTCAACATGGAGAACAGAAGAATCCACATTGCGAACAAATTACTGCACATGAAGAACAAATCAGACCACATCGCGAATAAATTACTGCACATGGAGAACATGTAAGTCCACATTGCGAACAAATTACTGCATATGGAGAACAAATGAGTTCACATTACAAACAAATTGCTCCACATAGAGAACAGAAGAATCCACGTTGCGAACAAATTACTACACATGGAGAACACATCAGTTCACGTTGCGACAAATCGATCGAACATATATGATGTACAATAGAAAATTGAACACCGCGAACAAATGAGTCCCCATTATCAAACAATTTAATATATATATACACGTGACGAACAAATATATACACATTGCGAACAAATAAATATAAAAAAAGAAACATATAACAAATAAAAATAAATAATAGAAAAATAAAAATAAATAATAAAAAGCAAATAAAAAAGGAAAATAATTATACGAAAAAGATGAAAAAGGAAAAATAAAAGACATATAAATGATACAAATGATATAGAAAAAACTAAAACAAAAACGAAATTAGAAAGAAAGAACGACTATATGTGTCTCTATTATGCTGTTTTTGTCATTCCCATGTAGGCTCAAATGCTCTAATGGGTCGAATATGGTCCACTCAGTCACGTGTAAGCTTAAATTTTATATATGAGCCAATAAATAAGCTCGTGGGCTGAAAGAAGTGGGAGAAGGCCGGCAGTTTCTGCGCGTGGGCGACAACTGCGAAAAAATCACGCGCGCGACAGCCAGTTGCAGCACGCGCGTGACAAAATGACATTAGTGGGCTGTACTGGGGCTCTGGAAGAGATCGGGGCCCGCGGAAGAGTCCCTGGGGATGAGATTTCGGGCCGGCAGGCGTGGCGGCCTGCTGGGAAACCCTGCCCAACGAGGCCGGGCCCGGCGGCACGGTACGAGAGGCCGCCACACACAGGCCACTGCGTTTGCTCGGCCCATGATGCTGCTGCTAGTGTGCTAAAGGCAATCAGGCTTATAAAGTCTTGATGGGCCTCACGTGTACACTAATACGGTAATACCACAACCCTGATTGCCTTTAGCCTTGACCTATTATTATTTGTTTCTGAAAACTGCGCCTTCGTTTTGAACTCCATCTCCAATCTCCAAGCAGCTATTTCTCTTATTCCTCAGGAACTCGATAACTTTATATATATGTTTGGGTCCAAGCACTCTAGTCTCCAGCTGCAGGGTGCTCTGGCCCTACGACGTCTCCATCGAACGAACAATAAAGAACCACATTGTCGCTTCGAGTTTGACCACGATCGACGAGCGAGCTCAAGAAATCCATGCATGGTGATACGACGTCTCAACCGTACGTGCAACTACTAGAATCATTCGTCTATATGTATGCACGCAATAATGGTTCGTTCCGGCGTCCTTTCTTGTGGGCCCGGCCCTCACACGATGCGTTATCCACCGGTCGATCGATATTACCTGTAGTTCGTCGGCGGCGACGCCTATTTCCGGAATCATTCGCCGCCCGGCACGCTCGCAAGAAACCGATTGATGGATGACCACATCGTTGCATCATCGTGCCAGCTCAGCGATAGCTCGATGTTTAGGGTCCATTTGGGAGGGCTCTTCCAGCGGCTTCTTGAACCCCTCCTCTTGAAGCTGTATCAAAGACCGTAGAAAAAAAAAACTCCTGTAAAGAAGCACCTGAGGGGAGCCATTCTTCGTCTCGTACTAAGTCCATGGAGCTGAAAAAAAGTGGCTCTACAGATATCCATTCATAAAAATGCATAAGAAGTTGTTTTGCCAAACATATTTCTAAAACGGCTCCAGCTCCACAAGAGAAGCTACTCCATTAATAGAGCTATAGCAGGAGCTGTTTTAGGAGGAGCTAGAGCCCTCCCAAGAGGCCCTTAGTGCCTGCCCTCCGCCTCCTGACTCTACGGTGGTAGGCTGGCAGCAGCAGTCGATCAGGTACATATGCTTAGGCTGCCCGCACTGGGCTGTGTAAAACAAATGCTAAACGTATAGCGCACTGCATATGCCGTTTTTTTGGTGCAGCGGGGTACTCTAAACCCATCGCTACCCTCCCGTTCCCGATAAATCAAGCATGATAGAGAATGGACGCTATGCGCCAACGTGGAGCGGGGCCCGCGCACCATCCCATCCCAACCGCACGCCGCCGCCCACGGCGCCCCGCCCTATAGACGCGGCCGCCGCCCGCCTCGGGGAGCCGCGGCTGCTGCTTCACCAGCTTGCGGAAGCACATCGTGCCCCTCGCGACGGCGGCGAACTCCCCTTTGCCGGTGCTCTTGACCTCCTCCAGCGACCTGTTGAGCACCATTGTTCGGAGGATGCCCGTGATCTTGTCCTTGGCGTACACGACACTGCCAACCCCGTCCCTCTCGATGCCCTCGCGGATCATGTCCTCAGGGGTGGCGCCAAGCCGCCTGACCTGGGCGAGGCACCTGCGCCGCGCTGCGGCGCTGCCTGGTGGTCTTGGACGGGGTGAGGGTTGGTGCAACGTAGGCCCGTGCGAGGGTGAGGTTCTCGTCGGGCGTCCAGGTCGGCTCGCCGCCGGCGGCGGCGAGCGCGGGGTCAGATGCCGAGCCGGCCCGACGACAACAGTGCCTCGGGGTCCCTGCATCAGAGCGGGCTCGACGTGGCGACCACGCATGGGGAGACGAGCGGCGGCCGCGCGCACAGGGGGCGACGAGCGGTGGTCTCCCAGCGTCGTCGCACGGCTCATGGGCTTCGACGCGCTGCCGCGCGGGGACGCCACCGCCGCTGGCCACTGCGCGCTCCAGCGGTCTGCCTCCGAGCACGTGCTGGAGGGAGAAGCCGTGCGCTGTCGCCGCTAACCGCCCTGTCGCGGCCGTGGGAGCCATGTGCCGCCGCCGCTAACCGCCCTGCCACGGGCGTGGGAGCCGTGCGCGGCCGCCGTCCTGAACTGCCCTACCGTTGCGCTTGTCGTGAACCGCCGCCGTGAGCCGCCCCGCTCGGCCGTTGCCCTGCCCTTGCGCTGGTTGGTGGGGCCGCGCACTGCTGAATGCCGCCGCCGCCGCTGGATCGAGAGAGGGGGGAAGAGAGAGAGAGGAGGGTGGGGTCATACGAGGAGGGGAAAAAGAAATAGTGGGTCCCACATGTTTAGTTGATATAGACTTAAGGCCCCTTTGGTAGAGCTCCACATCAGGGTGGAGTTGGAGTGGAGGAGCTAATATTTTTAGCTCTACCTGTGCCATGTGCAAAACAGCTCCACCTCTCACAACCAAGCCCCAAGAAGTGATTCACCGTCACGGCTGTTTGGTACAGCTCCACCAAAAATAGCTCCCGGAGCTGTTTTTGGAGCTCTACCAAAGGGGCTTTATATAGTATAAGATATAGAGGATGACTGTGTGCGGAAGAAGTTGATACAGAGAAGAGAATCTTGGTAACTAGACATGTATATTCATTTTAGAGGATGAAAATAGAGGACAATGAGTGCGGATAGCCTGACCATGTGTCCGTACGTGTATCTCAATGCACATCAGTAGCCAGAGGTTAGATAGACACTATTGTGAAATGCAATATGTATGGGGATGTATATATCTTATCTTCAAGTTTGTAAACTCTAGTTACGCGCTACGCAAAAGGGCCAACCACCACCTGGACCAACGAAGAACGCGCAGGGCCACATGCACCGACAGACAGATCGACAGACGGCCGCGCCGCGAGTACACGCACAACGCTCGCTTGGCCGGCCCTGCTCCTCCCCTTCTTCCCTTGCGCGCATTGCATGGCTCATGATGAGCCACACGTGTCCACTGATTAGCTTTAGCCTCTTTCCTTCTTTTAATTTCTGGTCATCAGAAGTGTTATTATTAGCCTTTAACTTGAACTCCATCCTCATGATGAGACCAACATAATCATGCCCGAGTGCCCAACATCATGTGTACGTGTTACATTTACATATATGCTGGATTCTGCAGGTGAACGAACATCGCAACATAAAGTATACCGTACCATCGGCTCAGGTTTGACCAAAACGACTCGTCGACGCCGCCGACGACGAATATATTCGATCATGGTCAGTGGGGGAATTGTTATCCCATGCACTGCAACGACGGCTTGCATTATTCATAATTTCATATGCATGCATATATAATAATGCATGCGTGGTTCCAGCGTCTTTTTCTGGGGCCCTCACATACTTATGCGTGATCGTTTGATGGTTACTGGTTACTCCAAGTAGTTAGTCGACGACGCCCGTATCCAGGATCATTCATTCAATTCGTCTGATGCTGCTCGACCGGAGAAAACAAAGAAAGAAAGAAACCGATGGCTGGACAACCCGGCCAGTCGGGTCAGGTCGGTTGCTGCTGCGTGGCGCCCGTCATCCCGGCGTCTAGTGCTCCCGTGACTCGACGATGGCAACAACACTCTTGATCCAGACACCGAGTGCGCTGTGCCCATCCCCGTGCGTGCGTGCATCTCAGTGCAGGGCTTCATGCATCCGGCCGGCCAGTATCATCCTACTCCAGGCAGCAGCAGCAGCAGCAGCTAGCAGGCTCACTCTATCACCACCAGTTGCTGTCGTCGCTCACGGGGAGCACAGGAGCCGTCGCGTCGTCAGGGCGCCCGCGCGGTGGAGCAGAACACGCGGCGAGATCGATGAGGCCGCCCTGTAAAGCGTCGGCAGCAGGTCCAGCCAGAGCCAGCGGCCGGATCGGATGGCCGGGCGCGTCGGCAGGTGGCTGCCGCCTGCAGATTTCGCTGCAGCGATCGGCCCCATTCCATTACCCGTGGCTGGTTGCCGTAAAAAGACCTTGTTTTTATCTATCGCTGCGGACACGGCTCGGCTTTCTCCTTTCGCCTGTGCCTGTGCCTGTGCCTGTGCCTGTGCTTGTGCCCCTTTCTTGGACGCGTCGAAGGCGCCCGGCTCGTCCTCTTGGCTTGGCTGCTTTACCTGATGATGGCATGGACAGCCTCTCGTCTTTCACCCGGCCGGTGGCCAGCTTAGCTTTCGCGTCCCATCGGCGTCGGCTCTGCTGGCCCCGCCATCCGTCCCTGTCACCCCGATCTCTCTCACCCTCGCCGCAGAGTCCAATCATTATTCCTCACCTGTCTGTTCGTCGCCCCAGGCCTTTGTTTATTGTTTAGTTCCAAATTTCATCCCAAAATTACACTACCTAAAAAAGATTTCTATCGCATCAAAATATCGGTACATGCATAGAGTACTAAACGTAGATAAAATCAAAAACTAATTATACGATTTTGTTGTACTTTGCGATACGAACATTTTGAGCCTAACTAATCAATATTTGGATAATTATTCACAAATACAAACGAAATGTTATATGACAAAGTTTTAAGTTTGCCTTCTCAAAGTTGAGAACTGACCAAGGCGCCAGTTCTTTTTCTGACCCAGATCGCTGCGAGTGACGCCAATTTCTGATTTTTCTTTCTGGCCCCAAAAGAACACACCCTCCCGCCTGCAGATCGCTGCGCGTCAACTGCACCACGCACTTTCAGTACACCAAACCCCTCCTGCAAATCGCAAACGCATCATCGGTTGTCGTCGTCGCCGATCAGAATTCAGAAGCATGCGAAGTGGATAAGCTGGAGCAACAAGCAGGCGCGCGGAGACGACCGGCGATCGACGGCATAGTGGTTGCGGTGGTTGCGGATGCGGATGCGGCTTCCTTTCCATGGGAGATAGAAATGGGAGAAGGTGTGGCACCAGCTCGCGACCTAATCCCCCGGTCATCTGCTCTGACGACCCGGGAAGCCACCTACTAATGAGTCATCTCACTCTCTCCCTTTCCGTGCTTAATAATTATCGTTTTCTGCAAAACGAGAACTAAGCAGAAGCGCCATTACTGACATTTGGTACTTGTCGCCGTCCCCGGCCAGCCCATATGCGGGTATGCCCGTTTCTCCCGGCACGCACTAAACCAACTGTAACACCCCGCCTTTCACGAGCCGCCCCGCACAACCCTTCTGAGAGGCGCGCACGCGTACACATAGCACCCTGTTTACACTTTCGTCCTCGCTTCGTGTAAAAGGGTTAACCCGAAGGTGCTATAGCTGTAAGACAAAGGCTTATAAGTTGTCTCCACCCTTGCTCAACTAGCAATGTGGCACTAAATATGTGCATCCCGCACTAATGGGTCACTACCGGGCCATACAAACTGGGCCGGGTGTGACAACAACCCACATCATCGCCATTATTGGGCACTGTGTTTAGCTTGGAGCCGTTAGCAGCCTTGCTCACCTCACCTCACCTCTCCCTGTTCTTTTAATGGAAGGGGATTAGCAGGGTGCAGGGACATCGTGATGATTGAGGGTACCTCCATTCTTCTTTTCTTTCGTTTTGCCTCCTTTTAAGCTCGGCTTTGCTTCTTTCTTTATTCTTTTTCATCTTTTTTTCCCCCAGACCGTATCTTCCTGCAGGTTTCATCCGCTTTCTTTACCCCCTGCGGCGTCCTTTAGCCTTGCCCCTTGCGTGTGGGCCACATCAGCACCTAGCTCCTACTCCTACTACTAATCCTATCTCCTCCACAAATATCAGCTCTTAATCCTACTCCAAGCCACTATTAGTTGTCTGCCTATGTAGTAGCTGACTAGCGGTGCTGGCGTTAGGACATCTCTCTTGTTCATCGTTTTTGTTGTGCTCAGTTGCTCTTCTTGTCCGTTTTGCACCTCGCCTTAGCTTGCATTCCTCTGCATGGCAAGGGATGTAATTAAGCTCTGTCTAGTGGAATGAAGTTTCACCGTTAGGAGGCACCGAAGATTCGTCATCACCTACACCAAGCTGAATCATCTCCCTCCTCCTCTTCTTCTTCTTCCGTTCTCGCCTCAGTGTCAGTGTTCATGGCACACAGCAACAGCTCATGATATCCGAGCTCAGCTTGCTCATCACTGTGAGGGGTTACCTGAGCTTTGTCCTTCTTTAAAGCTTGACATGGAGAAGAGTGTTGCCTGCAGTAGTACATGCTGAGTCTTGAGGGTTTTCGCAGGTTCTTGGTGATTGAAGCATAGCCCAGCAGCCATGGAGGACACAGGACTGGAGGTGCTCAAGGAAACAGGATTCTGTGCAGAAACGCCATCCTCTTATCAGCAACACCGACACTTAAGAAGGTTAGCATATGCAGTGTTTTTTTCAGCGTGATGCACATAGATTCTTCTAGCAGTGTGCCTGTGATCATATATTCCAGTTCCCTTTTCAGCAAACCAAAACTGCGCATATGTTGTATAAAAAGGCCATTCTAGTGGTTTCGATCACCGTTTTTTTCCTTGATAGTACCGTTTGATCCTTATTTCATTGCATCTTTCTGCATAGACTGTTTGTGTGTTACTGTGCTCTGTCAACTGTCATTGTCTTCAGCAGGTCACTTCAATAGACTCTCAGGTGATATGTACTGCGACTAATGTTGAAAGTTTCTGTTCTAGCAGCAACGCAGAGTGCTCGTGTCTTTTTTGTGAATTTGAATAGGAACAGCATTATAGACAGTAGTACTTGAGAAATTATTTTCAATTCCAGCGCCGCGTCTTTACGCTATTATGTTTCTTGTCTCCTTTGGCTGAAAAAAGATCCTCGTTTGACTACAGAAATATTCGGTTCAACATCCTGAGCTGACAAAGCTTTCAGTTACACCTCAAGTCTCTGATTAACTTTCTTTCTAACCTTGATGAATCGTTGTATTTTCAGTGCTATAAACACATATGCAAATATCCCTGACATATCACCGCGACTCTCCGATCACATACCTGTGGGTAATCTAATTCCTGTTCATCGAGTAACCAGTGCAAATTATTCTTCAGCTACTACTTCTACTGAACTTTGTTTGTTCCACACCATTTACTTATTGGCAGACAACCAATCGTAATAAGATGCTCCATAAAAGATATTCGCTTAACCTCCCGGACCAATTGCCTGAACATGGCATCATCACAACCGCAGAGAGAGCTGAAAGAACTATTTCAAAGGTTAGTTCCAGACTCGAACAAATTGGTTCATGATCCTGATCTCGAGGGCCTGTTTGTATCCAAAAGCTGAAGAAAAGTTGTCAAAATGCAGGTCTTACATCCATACTTTATGAATCACGTTCCCTTTTCTTAATAATTTAGTATATCACTGATGCCAACAGAATGATGCTTTGTCATATCTAGGAAGAAGTGATTAAAGTCATTAGTTATGATTATGCTCTTCTTTTTTAATGATGTGTGTATGTGCTATAGTCAGGAACTGTGTTTCGAGTCCAAATTTTGAACAGCATGAAGTAAACATTCTCAAAAAAGAATAGTTCAGATGTACATATATGTGCTAATTACACCTTTTGATCTTCGAGTCCTGATTTTGTTGTGAATGCAGTCGGTTGCAGACTTGGCCTGGGAAATATCAGTCCTTGAGGAAGAAGTTGTTCGCAAGGAACTGCACCTGCTGTCCTTATACAGAGCAGCATTTGATCAATATCTCGGCGTCTCTCCTCGTGCTTCTGCTCAGGTAGAAACCTTGCCGCCTGGAATAGATCAATGTTCAGTGGTTATGCTGCATACTGAGGCAACAGTAATGGTCAGGTGGAGCAAGAATTGCACAGCCGACGCAGCAGAAAAACTACTGACGAGGGCACTCTTCGCCTGAGAAGCATCAAGGAGTCAGCAGCCTACAACCTGCCAACAGTCTCCGATTCTAAACGCGTAAGAACAGTTTCCCTTCCATACATCCCTTCAGTATTTACCATCAATCGACACAAAAAAGATAGTCCAACGGTACCATTGTTAACTCTGTTTTAGTAGTTGATCCTTCCCACAAGTGAAAGCGTCTGACGTGGCTTTGATGTTGTTGAAGCATACGCAGGAACTATCAAGATCATCTTCAGGGCGGTCTAGCCTCGCAAACTTCTTGAGTGCTTCTATCACTGAATATGTGCCCAAGATCTCCTGCAAACTTTCAGAGGACATACTAAGGTGCATTTCTGCTGTCTACTGCAAACTTGCAAGCAGGCCGATGAAAGAGGAAAATTCTGACACATTGTCCACTCCTTCTTTCTCATCTGCATCGAGTTCCTTTTCTCTGAAGTACCCAGTCGATAGTTGGAGCCCTCGATGTCATTACAATGTTGACACAACCTCTGATACATATGGTTCATTTGATGGGAGTAACGGGCAATACACTGGGATGATAATTTTCCCAAGGATACATATAGATGAAGACAAATTTGAATATGCCTCTAAAATGCTGGATACTATCAGGTAAGTGACCGTGTAAAAGATCAATATAGGAAGGAAAAAAGAACTTGATTTACAGATGGTCACTTTTGTGTCCCAGAACGCTGATAAAACGTCTGGAGAAGATTGACCCTACAAAGATGGCACATGAAGAGCAACTCTGTTTTTGGATTAACATCCACAATGCTTTGGTTATGCATGTATGTTCAATATTTTTCAGCTATTGCAACCTTAAAGAATGTTCAATTTTAGCCTCAGCATGATACATGACTAACATCCGCTCTGAAATATTACAGGCTTTCATGGCATATGGGCTACAGGAAAAACGCCTAAAAAGCGCCGACATGATTCTGAAGGTATATTTATCTTACTCTTAACAAATAGTTAAATAACAATTACACTGGAATCACATGAATTTCTCTGACAGTGTTGAGCAATCTGTTCCAGGCTGCATATAATGTGGGTGGGCATTCAGTAAACTCCCAAATTATTCAGAACTCAATTCTAGGATGTCAATCCCACCGCCCTTCACTGGTATGCCATTCAATATAGCAATCAGCAGTCAAGATTTAAAACAAAAGAAAAAAAGTTGAAGGATAATCACTAACATATTATGGGCATGCAATTACAGTGGGTTCGCATGCTGTTTACTCCAACGAAAAAATCAGGGAGCACCATACATCCATATTCACTTCGTCATCCAGAGCCAAATGCTCACTTTGCTCTTTCCACCGGCGCATTTTCAGATCCACCTGTAAGCTTCACTGCTCTTACTAATTTTTCACCATTCCAACCTTATATTACTAAGTTATAATTACTGTGAATGACCTCTGCAGGTAAGGCTGTACACAGCCAAGAAATTATACCATCAACTGGAGCAAGCCAGGGCTGAGTTCATTCAAGCAAATGTTATGGTCAGGAAGCAGACCATCTACCTACCCAAAGTTCTCCACTTCTATGCAAAGGATGCTGCGCTAGAGTTGCCTGACCTGATTGACATGGTATGTGAGAGCATGCCTGAACTACAGCGTAAAGAGATCAAACAATACCTTAGGAGGAAGATTGACAAGTGTGTTGAGTGGTTGCCCTACAAATCTTCTTTCAGATATACTGTACATAGGAGTTTGGCTGAGTAGAAACTATTTTCCTCCATATATGTGTGCTTGTAAGTAATTTTCTAAGAAAAAATGATTTGTGCGAATGTAAATAGGTGACTGGTAATTTTTCGAAGTTAGAAAAGGTATAGCTTAAAAAAACTTCTTTGTGCTTACCACACTACCACAAATTTGTGGATTTCTATTGAGTATTTAATGACAGAAGAAAAGCCCACATGATGTGCACTTTCTTGCTCTCAAATAAAATAGATATTCTCAAGATCAAGATACTATTTGAAACATGAAAGAGGGATTTGCATTCTCAATGCCCAAATGTTCAAGGACAATACAACCCAAACGAAAACATTCACCTGAAAAATGAAACATACTACATGGGAACTAGAGACAAGATGAGCACCTAAACTGCTGCAACCAAACCAAATTTCATGGCAAACTTCTTCTGATTACAGTCTAGCATCTCGCTGAGGCTGCAACTCGAGTTCTTCTGCTTGAGCACCTTGTGACGGTACTCCAGGCTCCTCTTGAGGCCATGGCGAAAGAACTGGGGGTAATCTACCACCTCGCGCATGTCCCGCCCCATTTCTTCAACCAGGAACTTTATCCTTGGCTCCAAGCAATGCTTGACGCTTTTGATGAGAACAGGAGGGTATCCAGCCACCAATGTCATAACCTGACCCTTGCTGAGACCACAGCTCTGCAAGAACGCTAAGTTGGGCCGCAGAATCTTATCCACATCTCGTGACAATATATCAGGGAAGCTCATGATCACCCTTTTGAGATCTGACCCCTGTAAACCAACCTCAGACTTGAGGAACTCTGCAGTGGGACGCAGCCGTTTTTCAACACTGTACCCCATGATGTACGGCTCCTTGGTCAGGATCTTGCCGATCATGCCTTCCCTGTCAATGCCTAGGCTGACAAGGAAATCGACTGTCTGTGAGAACTTGGCCTCAATGCTGTAGCTGATGAGGCGGGGATTGACCATGAGCAGCTTGGCAAGCTGCTTCTCCGAGACGCCGAGCGTCTGGAAGAAGGCAAGGAGCGGGCAGAGCTTCTCCTCCACACTGTGGAACAGTATCTGCGGGAACTTGGCGATGGCCTGCGCCACTTCCCCGGGCTTGGCCTGGAGCGTGGCGAGGCACTGCACCGTGGGCACGAGCTTGCCGTCGACGGGGAGGGTGAGAACCTTGGGGCACTTGGCCACCACGTGCCGCAGCTTCCGCCGCTCGATCTTGACGCTGGTGAGGAGGTAGTCCCAGACGCCCGAGGCCTCGCCGGCATCGAGGCTGTCCAGGTTCTTGCACCTCCTTGACATGCGCGCGACGGTCTCCTCGTCGAACCCGTTCTCCCTCAGCCATTGCGTCAGGCTCTTGGAATTGCTGACACTGCTTGCCATTGGAACCTGCCATGTCCAACATGAATGTTGAGAAGTCAGCAACGCAAATCGTCGAACACGAAACGCGCACGAGTGTAAGAACCACGGCCGCCAGCAGCAGCCTCGTCGGAAGGAGGAAGAAGGTGCCGTGGATTTGTAAACGCATGCCGGCATGATCATTTCGAGATCGGGCAGTAATTACCTTCTTCTTCTTCTTCTTCCTCCCCTACAGGGGATGCGGTCGCGTAGCCGGAGCAGGGGAGGAGTGGATAAGAGAAGATGACGCTGCTTCTCTCTGACTCTGTATCAACAACTGGAAGCTGCAGCGATATGAAAGGCCCAAAAGCATATGGGCCCGCACGACTAGATCCACTCATTAAGACTGTATATACATGGGCCGATCCGGTCCATAGTGCTCGCTCAAGTCCAATTCTTTTTCTATTTTTCCTTTTCTAGAAAAATCATTTAATCCCCTCTACTACCAATACACTTTGTCTGCTTAAACCACTTAGAAAAATTTAGAGTTAATTTATTCTCTCTAACTATTTTATTTGGTTCAATACCTACTAATAATATTTATGTTTTTCATTTTTCCAAGTTTTATTTTCAAAATTTGGGGATGACTTATAACATGATGTACTACGTGATAAAAATATACATTCGAAAATTTCAAGATTAATTCCATATCCTTAGGATCAATTTCGTATTAAATATTTTTGGTCCACAAAAATAGCCTTAAAAATTATTAATGTATTTTTAACACAAGACATTATATTCTCTATAACACTAACAAGTTCTTGAATTTTCTGTGCACTAAATTGCTAGCTTCTGGTACTATGAACTGTTCACACACATGCTTCCGTCCGACGTCATACTCGTCCGAAACCAACGAAATCTATGCCAACTTCCTTTCAATTGATGAAAACCCTTAAATTCATCATACAGAGCAGCAACGAATGAAATTTCAGATTTGAGACATATTTTTGTAATTGCCGTACGAAAATATATTATAAATCCGAGTAACGGGAGTGCAGATTACAACACTACCCCTCCGCCACAAATTAAAGCCTGCAAAAAACTCACAATCAACAACGGTTGCGATTCTTTTTCATGCGATTACACGATCTTCAACCGATTCTGCTGTCAGAGACAGTCCAAGACCTGTTATTATAAGGGCAAACTTTTTATGCGACTGGAAAACAGTTAATCCATGTGTTTTCCACGCTGGGATTCAAACGAGGCAACGCGTGCTCGCGTTGTTCGCCGCCGGGAGATGGTCGTGGCCTACGAGCGAGTCGACGGCGTCGTCGAACATCTCCTCGACGCCCTTGAGCTCCCGCAGCCCCAGCGCCCGGACCTTGGCCGTGTCGAAGCCGTACGACTGATCGCCGTAGATGTTGGGCAGGCTCTTGGGGAGAGGGTACGACGGGAACCGCCTCGCGAGCAGGGCGGCGAGGTCGCCGCAGTCCAGCACCGCCGCGTTGCAGATGTACCTCCCCTCGGCGCCGGCGGCCTCGTAGGCCAGGATGTGGCAGGTCGCGACGTCGTCGATGTGCACGTACCCCATCCGTCCGTACACCGTGAACTTGCCAGTCTCTCCTGCAAAACATGGTTTGTTTCACTGACATTCAGAAAACCATATGCGAAACGTACTGGTGTTCTAGCTTCTTTCTCCGAGAACTAACACTCTGTAGTTGTGTATATCGGTGCAGAATGCAAAATGGATGCTTGGATAGTACTTAGTAGTGACATTCCGGGCTTCGGGCAATGAAGATTATATGAAATCTGACAGAATTTTACATACCTTGGAATAAGCCGAGGACATCTGAAGAAGTGGGGCCGAGCTCAGGAGATAGACTGGGTCCGATCACAAAGGTCGGAAGAACAGTCACAAGGTTGATCTTGTGCTCTTTGGTGAACTCCCAGGCTGCCTTCTCGGCGAGGATCTTTGCGACGGCATACCATATCTAGTGCATTGGAAAGAGACCAAACACTCTTCAGACAAAATGTTTGCACTGGCACAAGATCAGAGTGTAAATTTGGATTGGATTGGATTGTTTTGACTCCTAAGCTCACCTGGAGACTTTCACAGTACTCAATGGAGCTCCATGATGTTTCGTCCAGCAACACGTTGGGGGGAAGATCAGCTTCGTCCTTGATCCTTACAGTTGACGATGAAGATGTGAGGACAACCTTCCTGAGGGAGGGATTCTTCTTGCATGACCGTAGCACGTTCAGAGTGCCGTTTATTGCTGAATTGAGCATTTCCTCCTGCAAAAATGGTATCATCGTATTTATTGTTTATTAAGACTTATAAGGCTAGGCTATAACTAGGGCTGTACACCTATAACTAGTGGAGCTAGCTCACTTTTATCCCAGTTCCCTTGGTTTGAAATCCAGATCAGTTCAATTAAGGTGCTGTTTGGTTGGGGGATTTTTACGGTAAGTAAACGGTATCTGAATCAATGAAAACAAATTTAAGTGATTACTGAGATTGTTTGGTTCGGATCCGTAACGGAAGTAGACTGCAGCGGGCCAGTAGCGCGAGCACATAGCATCAGGCTGTCGCGAGGAACAAGATGCTGCACTGCAGTGGTATCGGATAACGCTCGGCTAGGAGGGGTATCTGAGTTGTATAAGGTTGGTAACGGATACCGCGGTATCAATTTACAGCTGATTTGTACCAAACAGAGACAAACGTAATTGATTAACGGATGTAATCTGATACTGTTACAAATGAGGGAACCGAACACTACCTAAATGAGTTTTGGATCGACTCAATGACCCAAAGGAAGCAAAGACTTCAATCCCTAGCTATAACCATGCGAAATCTTCAATTTCCGGCGAGTGAAGTGGTCAGAGCTGAGTGTTTTAACGTACCTTGGAATCAGATTTAGTGATGATAGGCGATGCGGTGTGGAAGACGCCCTCACAAGCCATCACAGCATCATCAAAGCTCCCTTCTTCCAAGAGGTCAGCTCTCACAAGCTCCAGCCTTTCCCTTGCACCTTCCAAATCCCAGAGGTGTCCTACTTTCTTGTGATTCCCTATCAAGTCACCAAACAAGTGACCGCACTTTCAGTAATGGTTCATTTGATAAGAAATAAATTTGAATCGGCATAAAATAGTACCAAAGATTAATGCTATACTACATTCAGATCATCAGAATAAGATGAAACAAACCTGGGTCCCTGACTGTTCCCAGAACATGATACCCAGATTTGAGAAGCCGCTTGACAAGCCAAGAGGCTATGAAGCCAGATGCTCCGGTGACACACACTTTGCCCTTGGCTGTGTTCGCCATTCTCTCACACTGTAGCTGTAGGTGCTGCTGGCATTTGATCCAAAGGCCTTTATATGCTCTGAGAAGTCAGTATGGCTAGGGTGTCACCACTTTTTGGTGACTCAGCTGGGCAGGTAGAGAGTTGTCTTGGTCATGTGCAGATTCCACAACGGCTTACTGGCTTAGGAGACTCACAGGTTCTGCATTCTGCTGGATCGAACTACCTCCATCCTGCACAAATTACAGCTTAGAAAGGCATGAATTACCAACCTATATGCAGTGCATGAGACGCTGAGACGCTGACTTATTAAAACGGCCTTACACGTGTATTACTTCAGTTTAATAAACGGATACTGGTCAGTTTAATCCGTTGGCAACAGGATAGGGTGATGGGAAAGAAAAACTATTCCTGGACATATTATTCCCATTACATCCCTTCTCCAAAAAAATTCTGATTACATTGTGATTGATACAGTTACTGTAATTCAATGGAAACAGGTACAAGGAAAGAATTACAGTTCAATGTACACAAAAAATGCGTAGGGAAACAAAATTCCTAGAGAATGCAAAATGGATGTTGTACACTTGATCTCCCCTAGAACCCCTCCCTTACTCCGGTTCAGGGTATTCCAAATGTGGAGTTAAAGAGGGGCATTGAGGAAGACGGGATGGAAGAGGGAGAGTTCACTCCACCACAGATATAACCTCCAATATGTGCAGGTGCCGGCAGAAACTTGTAAACCGCATATTGAACAGCTCTAGTACTATGCAAGTCTGCCGTCCAATTCACTTCTGGGGAGATAAACCAAATGAAGAGGCAATTTCTACCAAGTGCTGCCCTGTTGAATTTGTTATGAATGCTATAGGGACAACGGGCTGAAACATGAATTCATCATCCTTCAGTTGGAGGTCATAGCATGTTTTGAGCTCCCTTGCTTTAGATTCTGCAGCTTCAGCTTCTTTGTGTAGCATCTCAACCTCTTCTTTATCATCCGTTTCCGTTGCAGCAGTCAATTCTGCTCTAGCAGCAGCAGAATCTAACCGGAGTCTCTTGTAACTTGTCATAGCAGACTCCTTTTCCTTTTGTGCAATAAGCCCTTCACATTCCTGTATCTTGTCAGTAGTTGCTACAATATCTTTTTCTATTATCTCCAGATCAGTAGCAGCTTTCTCCAACTTTGTGTGCAGTTCATCCTTTTCGGAATTAAGAGCTTTTGCCTCTGCAGCTATCCTTCCTGCTTCCTTAAAGTTTCTTGCAGCAGCTGCAACTTTCTTTTCAGCCTCCAGTTCAGGGCCCCTTTTGTCAATGAAGCTCAACTTCTGCTTATATGAATCCATCTCCTGCTGAATGCTTGTTCTCCTTGAAGATCTCTCCTGCAAGTCATCAAATCCAGTAAAATATTTAGAATAGCTTACATCCAAACATAAGGTGAAGCTCAGTATTTTTTTATCAGCAAAATAACATAAAAAACTCAAAAGAATAGCCAATTTACCTGAAGACTAGTTCTTGCGTCTGTAATCTTTTGCCTAAGCATTTGAATGTCTTGCAAAATTTCCTCCTCCATTTTTAGCAACCCAATTCTATCCTCTCTTGACTTCAAAATCGATGATGCAAGCTTTCTTCTTATTTCAACTGATTGCTGGCAAGTTTTTGCTTCAGAGGAACAAGCACTAATAATTTCCCTCAACCCTGAATCTTTCTGTTCTGTTAAAGAGATGAACTTATCAATTTCATTCCTTTTAAGCACAAGTGCTTCAGTCTCTAAATCTACTTTACTTTGGGCTTCCTTCAGGGAATTGAGCTTCAAGTCAATATCAGACTGAGATCCATGGAATTTGGAGACCACAGCACTGATTCTTTCTTGAACCTCATGGATCTGGGCATTGTTTTCAGCTATCTCTGCTTCTTTCAACCTCACCAACTCTAGAAGACCAGCTAACTCTTCAGCAAGGATTTCTCCTTTCTTGTTAAGCGTGTCTTTCTCTAATTTGTCTTCTTCGACCAAATGCTCTATTGAGCCTTCCAACCCTGAACGTGCTTCTAAGACCAATTGCGTTTCAACCTCCATCTCTAACTTCTTTGTTTCTAGTAACTCTATTGATGTTTGCCACCATTCTATTTCTTTCGAGGATATTTCTTCTTCTTGTTTTCTCTCTGAATCAGCATGATCAGTGGCATCCTAAGAAAGGTAGAGTTTTAAGTATTAATAATCAAATAAAGAGCATAAACCTAAATGCAGTGACTCGTTATACAATTATAGCATAAATGGTAATTGATTGTTGTTTAATTTGTACTCCAGATCCCTGTATGTTGCATCTAATTTTAACAGTGGTTTTATTAAGTTGGCTACTGCATGATTGCAGTAAGCTTCATAACTTGAAAAGATCAAGTGGACAAAGCTATGTGATACAGCACAACAATCTAGTTCAGAAACTTAATAAACAACAAACAGTCACATATAAAATAATATCCTTTCTCAATCATGTAGGATTGCTAACTTTTATAACCTAGAGCAACAAAAGCTAGAAACATTGTCTTGTTTGAAACTTTCAGTACCATTTACATAATAAATATAGTGGATGGGTCTTCCTTGGAGCGTCAGTGCATCACGACAACCAAATAAAAAAGAAAACAAAAAACTGTTTGGACCTTTCAAGTTTGTGTCATATTTTACCTGTGACACTAATAAGTTATAAACATAATATGATAGGACATTACAGAATTTAAACATTCTGTCCTATCTGAAAAAATAGTCCATTGTTAGATCATGTCCCTAAATGTTCATTCCAAATAAAGATTATTCCAGAATGCTGCCTGGTAAAAATCATTATTATAGTATATACTTAGCTAGAATTCATATTTGAGAACAGAAATTCAGATGACCAGTTGTTTGTAACCTATAATTTTGAGGAATGGTTGTTTCAAGCCACAGTTCTATGTGAAGTTTAACAATAATACAAAGATAATTTACCTTTGCAAATTGTTCGAGAAGGGTAGCTGCTTCCTCCTCCGCCGCAATGTGTGACTCGAGCACACCCTGCAGCTCTGAATCCACCGAGTCATAGTCGAGCTCCGCATCACGCAGCGCTGTCGACAACCGATCCTTCTCCTTCTCAAGCGCAGCAAGGGAGTCGCTGATCCTCTCTGCCCTCTCGAAGTCCTCGGCCTCGCAGGCCTCCTCCAGCTCCCTCTCCAAATCCTTGTGCCTAGAAGTCACAGAAGCCACCTCCTCTGCCACCTTCCTCCGCCGAGCCGCCAGCTGCCTCTTCCTGGCCACCACAGCGGCAGCTTTCTGCTGGATCGACTCCAGCTTGGCAGCAATTTGAGATCTGAGGAGAGCCAACTTCTCCTCGATCCCCAGCGCTGCAACAGCACTCTCTCCGCTCTCCTTGCCATCCTCCTCCTTCGCTTCCTCCTCTGCACGCTGCGAACTGTCATCTGCATCGAGCACCTCCGCGTCTGCCTCATCGCCGTTGACATAGGCATCAACTTGCCGCTCCGGGTACTGGTCAGGAGTAGGAGCGGCAGGTTGCGGCGAAGCATCCAGGAAGGCAATACTACTAGCGGAGATCGCGGCAGCGGTAGAGGCACGAACTGTGGCGGGAGGCGAAGGCGGGGCGGGCTGGGGCGAGCGGCCGTACCCGATGCGCACGGCCCTCTTCTTCTTCCGGAGCGACGAGGAGGACGGCTGCCGGGAGAGCGAAGCAGCGGGGGCCGGCGGTGCTGGCGCCGGGGCAAGCGCGGCGGCGGGCGCCGCGTGTCCCCGATCCCCGCCTTGCGGGAGCGGCTGCTGCTGCTCGAGCGCAAGCGGCTCCTGCGGGGCGAGGAGGGTGAGATCGGAGAAGAGGTCCTCGTCGAGCGGCGGCGGCGCGGAGGAGGACGCCGCGGCAGCGTCAGAGTCCGGGTGCGGCGCGGGATCGGGTTCGGGGACGGCGGCCGCCGCTGCCTCGGCGGCGGCGGCGGGCTCTGGCGCGAAGAGGACCATGCCCTCGAAGAGCGAGCAGCCATCGTCCCCGCCGGCCCACCCGTCGGCGCCGCCGTCCTGGGACGCCATCGCCGCCTCCTGAACGACCGGTGTCTAGCTTTGACGGATCGGGGAAGACGAGGGTGGAGTGGACTCGGCAATGGATGGGCGCCGCTGCTGCGTAGATTATTAGATCATGGAGTAATCTGATCTGAGTGCTAATCGCGTAGTAGCCTCCGACTCCGAGTCTGTTAACTTTGTCGCGTACCGCAAAACTGGGTCGGATTGGGGAGAAAAAGATACCCGCCACTGCTAGCGGTAGCGCCAGCGTTTTGCGTCTTCGGCAAAACCAACCTCATCAGAGTCCGGCGGTTAGAAGCATTTGTCGTCACAACTCACAAGTGCCGCGCCAGTTTCCAGAATTACCCGCTCCAGTCCACTTACCAGTTCTTTCGTTCCAAGAACTTGAATGAATCACAAAAGTTCCAAAAGCAATGTGTCATGTTCGTTTGGCTTATCAGCAGCCGGCCAACGCTATTTTTCTCTCTACACAAAACAGCATCCGCCACCAGTATTTTTCTATCAGCCACCAGTATTTTTCTCTCAGCACAGACCATCATCAGCTACCAGCCAGCCGAACGGAATTAGCAAGGGATCCTATAGAACACTGTCACACCCCAAATTTTCTAAATTTGGGATGTGAATAAATAATATAAATAAACACAATGATTAAAACAACATATAATATATATATATATAAAATTTATAAAGTTTATAAAATTTTATAAAAATTTGGAATGATTCTGTTTAATTTATAAAATTTTCCAAGGTTTAAATAATTAACAGGGAATGTAATATATAATATAAATACATGTATTCTAATTTCAAAACAACATATGTTTATAACTCCTTAAAATTTATCTCAATTAAATTGAAGCAACCCTATGAATTTTCTAGGATTTATTAAAGCTTAAATAAAATTTTCTAGGAATTAATTGAGTTCCTAGCCTTTTATTAATTTAAATATCACATTAAATAATTATTTTAGTCAAAATAAGTTTTTGTTGCATTCATGTTGTTGCATATATTTTTGGTTGCTAGTAAATCAAGTGGGAATTTAAATTCTGTTTAAATTCGAATTTGATTTGCTTTTGTTTGAGTTTTAGAAAAGTTTAAAACAGCCGAGTTCGTTTTTGCCCCTCCAACTGTTGGCCCGGTCCAAGTTTGCCCCCTCTACTTTCTTTTCTTTCCCCGGCCTGAATTCTTTTCCCCGGCCCAATTTCCTCGCGGCCCAACTCGTGGCGCGGCCCGCTCCGTCTCTCTCTCTCGCCGACAGGTGGGCCCCACCTGTCAGCACCGTCGTCTCCGACGGGGACTCTTCCACGAGTCCGATCCCGCCGCGCCGCCGTGTCCGTCCCCTTCACGCACGCCAAGGCCGGTTCCCCGGGCCTATAAAACACGGCCGCCGCCTCCGTTTCCCCTCCAATCAAGCAGAGCCCGTAACCTTAGCTCGTGCGCCGCTGCTCTGTTCTGGAGTCCAACCAATCCTGCTGCCGATCTTTTATGTCGCTGCCATGGAGCATCGCCACCCCAGAGAAGTCGGGCTGCCAAGGACAGATGAGGTCGTCGATTTGCTGTAGGGGTTCTTGTGGAGGTCGAGATTGGTCTCCGGCCGTCGCATTCAGTCTCAGGTCATCGCGTTCGTCGCCGTCGTTCATCATATGCCGTAGGTGAGATATCATCATGTTTTTCTTTTGATCCTGTTTCCGTTTTGCATCTCATCCGAATTCATCTAGCTTCCGGTCCGCCGGCCGTCCTGATGTCTCCCTTCCTTGTTTTCCTAGCTTATATACATAGATGTACGTATTTGTTTCTGTTTGTTGTTACCTCCGCCTGATCCGAGAGCCGAGCGCCGTCGCTTTGCATGCCTCTACGCCAGGCCGCGGGCCGTTGCCGCACCTCTCAGTCCGCCGTGACGTATCAGGGCCAGCAGCTGCGCCGTGTGTGCTCCATCTTATATCCCTGCATCATTGCCGCCGCGCCCCGGCCATGCACCACTGCCGAGTAAGCTAGCCAAAGCGAATTGTTCCAAGCCGAGGGAACACTAATCCATTTGATGGCACGTCAGTCCAATGTCTCCCGTACAAAAGCTAACAACAAGCAAACATCCTTTATTCAGTAATGAGGTCTTTTCCTTGAACAAAATAATTAGAATGCTTCACGTATTCCTTCCGTGTATATAGATTCAGATTTCAGAAATCTTGTGCACATCCCTATCTTTGATCAGTAGACCAATCGTTTATTTTCATGTAATCCAATCCTTGCCCAGTATTTACTTAATCCTTCATTTTCTTATTATTATGTCATGCTCTTGTCACTCCGGCTCAGCAACTCTTAATTCCCCTTTCATTCTAAAATCCCGAAATATCTATACCCATGAATCTGTTTAGCTCATATCTTTCACGTTTTAACTCCGTTTTAATCCGTTCTTGTTGTGTTAGCTTCGTATCAACTTAAACTACGTGTTAGCACTGTTATTTGCACCATATTTTATTTCTGAAATTTATTTATTATTAATTTGATTAAAGGCTAATTACATGTGCTTTCTTAAATAAAATCTAATTAAGTTGACACATCGGTTTTTCTTGTTAAATATTAAATTGATTAATATTTATTCCATGTGTCTTGTAAATAAAAGTTGACTAAGGTTATATCTTGATTTTCCTAAATAATATTAACTTGATTAATACTTATTTCTTGAGCGATCTAAATAAAATTGAAGTAGATAATATCTTGGTTTCTTTAAATAATATTAACATGATTAATATTAATTTTATAATCTTTCTAACTAAAATTTAATTAGGCTCTATCTTGTTGCTTCATAAAATTATGTTAACTTGATTAATGTTTATGATCACTAGTTCTCTAATTAAAAGCTAATTAGAGTTAAACTTCGAGTTTTCATAAATAATTATCAATCTTGATTAATGTTAACATAATTATCATTCATTAGTTTTCTGAATAAAATATAAATAAGTTCCATCTTGATTTTTGTAAAGTGATATTAATTTGATTAATAATTACTTAAATAGCTCTTTCTAATTGAGATTAAACTCCGGCTTTTCATAAATAAATGTTAACTTTGATAAATATTGACTTAAATGTGTTACAGTTATAATACTGACTAATTCAACACCGTTCATAAAATTATTCAGTTAGATGTTCTCATATAATCTATTTTAAGTTAATACTTTAAGTAAAATAATTTGTACCTGAATATTTGCAATTAAAAATATGACTAGTTTAACTAGAGATATAAAGTTATTTGATTTGATAAACATGTTCCTTTAATTAAAGCCAACTTAGAAGTTTCACTTCCAAGTAACTTGATTAATAAACCTTCAATGTGACTTTGTTCTAGTGTTCTCGTTTTGCTTATTAATTATCTATCTATTAAGTTTTCTCTATAAAATATGATTAAGTTATATTTCGGATTTTAATAAGCTTATGTAAAATTGATTAATGAGTGTTAAACTAGATTTCAAACTAAAAGGTGATTTGCGTCAAACTTAATGCTTTCCTAAATGAGTATTAATTTTTGTGAATATCAACATAAATGTGTTTTATCAATAATATTGATTAATTCAACATGGTCAATAAAAGTTAATCAATTAGATGCTCGCATCTGTTTTTAATACTAAAGTTATGTGTTTAATTACATAATGTCTACAAAAAAAGAATAGTTATAAATAAAATACATTCTTGGTTACACATATTTAAATATAATTCAATCAATTTCCAGGAAATAATCTCTCATATATGATTTTATCAAATTAAAATTTATAAAGCGTATAGTGTCTCCTTTTATAATCTAAAGTCTTCCGCTAGTTTTAAGTTTTCAATCGTGGTTCTGTTTTCAGCCTTTCCTATGCCTCTAAACCCAATCCTGCTAGTGCACCCTACGTTTCTCACTTAGTCCCTATTCTGTTTTGCCAATCAATCTGTCTCCAACATTTATCGCATCCTATAAATTCATCAGCCAGTGTTCCAATGTCCGCAACACTCTTTTCTGCAATCCTGGTGCTAGTCCATCTTTTCTGAGCCATATCACTAAATTTGGGTATAGATCTTTTCTTATGTTGTGGTTTCTCTGCAAATCAATATTATTTTAAATTTTTAACTTTATATTGCTTCAATGATATGGTGTGAGTTACTATGTCATTGTATTGTAATATAAAATTAAATTATTAAAGTAATATATTATTGTTTGAGATCCTCGTATTCGTAAATCCTCTGTACGTGTGATATTCCTTGTGCCAATTAAAGCTCTGCCATGGATCCTTCATATCTTTCTTTCTTTCTTTAGTCTTCGTGGTCCTTAGGTTCTCGTAACCATAGTATCGAGCCTTATCCGTTAGTGCGCTCTTTTAAAGCTTTTTCTTTTGAATTGGTGTATTGTTCTTAGTTGTACTTGTTTGTTTGCTTGTATAGTTTTATGCTTGCATGCTTGTGTTCGATGATTGCTGCGAGTAGACGGAACGTTGTTCAACTGAAGAAGACTTTTGAAGATATTTTGAGCAGCTATACTTTGGAGAAAGGCAAGTGTATTATGTCATGCAAATGTCCTAATAATTATTAATTTCACCACCCCTGCATGTGTCTTAATTTGATGGGTTCCTATTTAAGGATTTACCTAGCCACTATATTTTCCCTGTCCCTCAAACTGGGTTATTTAATTAATTTTGATGGTAGATGATGCTTAGTTTGCTCAACTGGGATTGGTTAATTGAACCCCTACTCTATGTTCCATATATTCTTTTTAATAATTAATTGGTAAGATCATATCTTTTAATCGGAACATGGAGAACCACCCAGGAAAACAGTGCAACCATAAGTACTATATGGCTCTGGTCTTGGCTGATTAATTAGAGACTTTAGTGGATGGTAACCTTACCCGAAAGGGGCATGGGGGGCGGCGAGTTGACGGGGTATAGCTCGGTCCTCTTGAGCTGTGGGCTTTGGTAAGAGACAGACCTCATTAGGGAGGGTTATACTTTGCTTCGGAACCGGAAACCTTAGCGGGTTACTATTTACTAAGGAATCTTTGTAAAGGCCTCGTAGCGTCCCTATGCGGTCACACCTCGGTAGTGTGATTTAAGAGGATTGGCCCCCTCGGCATGGTTGGGTTTAAAGTTCTTTTGAACTTTTACGCGGCTTATGGTGAAAGTGTACAACCTCTGCAGAGTGTAAAACTGTTATAACAGCCGTGCTCACGGTTAAGAGCGGCCTGGACCCTTACATGATAATCATACTTGAACAAAGATCTAAATCGTGGTTACTTGAGTTATGTTGGGAATATGACATTCATTAATTTGTGGGTGGTATATACTTTCATTTGCTAGTAAATAGTTGCTTAATAAAACTTGACCAACTAAAAGTGCTTACTGCAGTATGGTCAGCCAACCTTTTTGCCTCAGCCTTGTATGTCATATTACATTTGCTGAGTACGTTACGTGCTCATACTTGTTGCTTTCCTTTCTTTCTTCTATTGTATCTACGACAACCGGAATGCTGCTCAGTTTGGGAGAATTTAGAGGATTTTCACTGCTGGTTTTGAGGAGTTCTAGGCGTACGCAACCCCCAGTCGACTGCCTGTGAAGTTTGGAGCCTTCGTTTCCAGGATACGCTGTATACTCTGATAGACTCGTAAGTTATTTATATAGTTTTTTTATGCGTGATACTTTATCTGTTATTCACATTCTGGCTTACTGTATGTGTGAAACTTGATCCTGGCATACATACAGTGCACACTCGGTTTGTTTTCTAAAACCGGGTGTGACAAACACGCGAGAGCCTGACATCATATACTAGTGCAGAATTACCACATGTTTCAAGGTGGAAATTGTGCACAGCAAAGACTCTTGATAAACTTTTGCTTTCCTGGCTACCTAGTGAAAGCAAAACAATCACCTGAGCTTCATTTTTCTTGGATGCAAGGTAACAACTGTATATGCTAAAATGGAACGAACGGACAACAGAGTAACACCATGACATGTACACCGATGCTGACCTACCGCTGCAGCAACGACAGCACAACACACCTGTACACAGCGCTAGCATCAGTTCCCTCTACTACAGGTATGAATAGTGCACCATGCAAATGATCTAGTATAACAGGCAATGTTACACGGAAATAATGGTACAAGCAGACTTGATCTGGACTCATGGCCTTTAACCCCTCTGAGCTCCAGGTGGAGCTGTAGGCATTGGGAAGTTGATCGTATATGTTCCATTAACCTGGGGTGCCTCCACATATGGGCTCTAGCAAACAGAAGAAACCAAATCAGTGGCTTGCAGAGTCAGACAGAAAACTTTTCCAAGATATCAATCACTTGATAAATGAAGAATGGAAAAACAATCGTGTTTACAATATAAGGAGAGGTTACCGGGACATGAGGCTGAGTAGGAACGAACTGTGGCTCCCTATTTGGTGATGAATCAGGGGAGCTGCCATCATCCTCATCCATGTTGTCTATATTCCTCACTTGTGATGCTTCCCCCTCGCTAGGGTTGAGCTTAACCCGCTATGTATTGCAAGAATACAACTCAGATACTGAAGATGTCAATGGCTTTATAGATATATAAATGGAACATTGGAGTGCATTGTGCAAAATACCTGGAAAATTTTACCCAAAGTTTTTAAGCCTTTAGCACGAAGGCGCAGTTCCTCCTTCCTGGCAGTACTGTCTTGAAGCACCTGGTATTCATAGTGTTAGAAACCGACAGCTACAATAGCCGTATTAATAAAGTACCGATGAATGCAAAGCACATAGGGTGCATGAAAGGTGCAGTTGCTGGACAGACCATTTGACAGACATGCGATAGGGTGGCTTCTATGTCAGCAACATTAAGCTTCCACAATGAATCAACCATGACTTTCTTGTGATTCTCCATGTACATTTCGAGTTCTTCCTCTGTGTACTGGCCCTCAGCACTCATATACTTCCTTAGGTCCTCTTGCAGCTGCATCAGAGCTATTGCACCTGCCAAATAATGAGACGACAATATTCATGAAAAACACAGCACATCAACAAAGATTATGACAAAAGCTGCATTATATGCTTCCAAGTTTTCTAGACAAAATTTTGAATAAATAGCGATTATTTATGTTTTACCTGTGGCAGCTGTTACTTGAGATTTGATAAAATGCCCTTTGTCTCTAAACCATTCAGCTACAAATGGAACTCCCAAAAATATTGCTTTCTTTCCTAGTTCTTTTGCAGCTTGCCTTGAATATACATACCCAATAGTGTTCAACATAACAACTCCATACGCTGCCGCATAATCAAAACAGACCAAAAGAGGGGGGGAAATTCAGTTAACAGAATACAACTGCTTACCTTGAAAGAACAGATGAAAAGAATAGCCTGAAGTGAAAAAATACTGAGTGCATAACTGATAACACTAAAGAACAGGTTTGGCATAATATTTCCCATAGGACTATGACTCTATCATACACTTCAGGTATGAGGGAGAATGTGGCAAATCTGCCAGCTTGAATCTTTTGTACATCTTGTACTTCAGACAAGAGATTGGTTTCAACTTTCAAACTTTACTTTCAGTTAGTAGTTATGAGGGCATTAAGAAAGCTGAATATGCTTCTTGTGCTTGTATTTTCTGCAGCATTTAGGTGAAAACTCAATAAGTGGTTGCAAAAGAAATCAGATATCCAGCTATGTTTCACAAAAGTGAATAGGTCTTAGAGATGTCAAATGCAATAATACTCGTCAAGATATAGTTCGACAAAAGGGACATAGAGGCTATCTAGTAATGGCAAAGACCTGCATTGCTAAGTCTGGACACCTCAGCTTCAGCAAGCTGGATGAATTCCTCCTTGTTTCCTTGAACATAATTGTTTAGCCGGTTTTTCAGGATCTCTGCAAGTTTTTCTTCCCGTTCCTTTTGAACAATCTGCGGTTGTAGTTTTCCATTCAGCCGGATATTGTTGCAGAAAGAGTATGAAACATGGCGGCCAACAACTATGATGATATTAAGTACTTAAGTTATTAATCAACTGTTTGCAGGTTATATAAAACACTCCTGTTAAAGGAGCATACCTGCATTTTCTCTTGCAGCTTTCTTGCATCAATATGTTCATCTTCACCAAAATTATCAAGTGAAGCCATTGATGCCATTGCCAGTTGACCAATGTAATCCTCAAAAAGCTCACTACCAAATAGCATCGCAAAAATTGCTGCTGGATCAATTATCCCTTCCCTGCCAAATGTTGAAACCATGCAAGTGAAGATTTTGTTCCCTTATAAGATTCTTTGCAGCATGAGGTGAATTCACTAGTTATCCTAACAAAGTCCCATCTTGGGTGGAAGAAAGCTATTTGCTCTAAAAAAGTTCCAAAAATAATACTCATGATGCTTTGTAACGAGCCCAAGATTTTGTAAGGTTAACCCCTTCCCTTTTGGCACAGCTTCTGCAGAGAGCAGAATTGGTGCCAAAAGGGCCTTGGGCTAGTTTGAAATGACAGGAACTAGTTCAATTCCCATAAAAATAGGGAAACAATTCCATGGTCTAACAAGTCCTAGTTTCTTTCACAAATACTAATATATTTGTGATTGTACATACGTTGAGATGCCGGATTTCCCATTCAAGTCATAAGCTTGGCGCTGTGTGGGGTCACTGAGCACTTGGTATGCTTCTCCTAATTCCTGTTATGAAAATTCTATGAGTACAAAATAGTATACAAATAAAAATGTAGAAGGAGTATTATATCCTTCCTTATGAAGTCAAGTCACATAATGGTATGAAATCTTTTTAAACTGATCATGAAGAATCGTATAAGGCATAACCATTTAGTAGCAATGTGCAACACATTCATTAGTGATGTACAAGCTTTCTCTGTAAGCATGCATTTATGTCACAATTTATGAGAAAAGAGAGAGATGTGGCCTAAGAACCACATATCACAGTATGCCAGTATATCATATCATCACAATCTGCCAATCGCCAAGTAAAATGTCATCATCATTGCTCCCGCTCACATTCATAGACACCAACCTGGTTTTTTATAAGGCTAATCTTAATCTGCATGCTTAAGTTAAATGCCTTCCTCAATGTAATCATATTAGCAAAGAGCACTCAGCTAACATGCATCATATTACCTCTGGAGTCTGGATAAATGAATTTATGTGGAATTGAGAAATTAACAAGTCTCACGTGTCAGATCAGTCCTATTTTTCTAAAAATGGGACAAGTATAAAAGTCTTGAAGCAACCTTACTTTTCAAAATGAAATTATGATACATGTATCCATTCTTAAAGCAGCAGGCAGATATTTTTCTAGGTTACAATGAACATGAGTATCTCGATGTGCATTACAAAATGATACGTAGAACCTCAAGACTCGTGTTTGTCATAAGTTTCAGTTTAAAACACAGACAGTGGGGGAAGCATCATACATATCTGAGGTAAACTTTGTTCACTCGTCCAAATTGTTGTTTACAAATTAGATTCCTATTAATCATACCTCACGTGATAGATTGTTCTGACTATCCTATCAACAATATTAAGGTATCCTAGGAGTGAGTCAACAGTAAAGCACTACGTCAAAACCCATTTAAGGCAGGCAGTTGGCATTGCCCAAGCTCTGTGCATTTTCGCATCAAGCAATAAGCCCCTAATCTGATTGAATCGAGGGTTCTACACTATAGGCAGAGTGGCTTGCAGCAACACCTATTAGCTGATTAAAGTATACAGATATAACGTACTGAAAAATGGCGAAACCACTTATACCTGGAATCTCGCCGCAGCCTGCGGATCGTTCGGGTTCTTATCAGGGTGCACTTGCTTAGCCTGCACAACCACCAGCAACCACATGAATCCCACATGAATCAGATCAAAAGCCTGCGGCAGAGCAAGCTGTGGCGAGGAGCCAGTTGCTTACCTTGACGTAGTACGCCTTCTTAATCTGGGACTCGGTGGCGGAAGGGTCGACGCCCAGCACATCGTAGTAGTGCGTATCCTTCACCATTTTGGCTCCCTCTACTCAAGCCTCGATCTCCCCTTCCGCTCCGTCGAATCAGGCGGTTCGTGTGGGCGGATCCGTCCGCGTACCTGGCTGGTGGAGAGGTGACGGGATGCGCCGGTCGGTGGGAGGCGGCGGCGGCGTGGGGGCGCCGGGGTCGGGGCAGAAGGCGGCTTTTGGGTTCCGGCCACGCACAAGCGCGTCGACTCGACTTTTTCTAAATTTTTGGGTGGAGGATTTAGCGGATTACCTCGCCCACAAACCGTTGGCCAAGTTGGACCGGGACCCACCCGTTGGACTACAGTCCAACGACGAAATCTATAGCTTCGGCCATTGCATTTCAGAGAAATAATTCAAACGACAGCTCAAAAGAAACTATGATTTGATTCAAGCAAACTGCTCAGAAGCAATTAAACATTTGCAAACTATATAATATCATTGGGCTATGGAATATAATTACTCTTACATAACAACCAAGTGTTTTTAAATAACTTCTATTTTTTGACAAGAAGGGTGGTTTCAATACCTATTTCTACCCTGCAAAAGATGTACAGTTGGCCTATTAATGTTTTTTTAAGGCCAGAATGGTTTGCCTTGAATCCTTGCATAAACAAAATCATGGCATCTCAAAGTATATTCATATATTAGCTGTATATTGCTCATATAGGTTGTTCAAAATAATAAAATATTTTGTCGGTTTTCATATTCCATATTTAAAATATTTTATAGACACGGAACAATTTTTATATTGGACAAATCTAAGGATTATCCCCGATGCAATCTTGTATATAGGGACAAATCTAAAGATTACCCCGGATGCAATCTTATAGATAGATAAAAGAAATAAAAAGTGTATAAGAAGATATCTTATAACCCTTGCAACCCTCAGAACTTCCCTTGATCTCTCTTCCAAAGGCTTCCCTCTGACCTTAATCAAATCTAAGGATTATCCCGAATTCAATCTTATAGATAGGGACAAACCTAAGGATTATCCCATATGCAATCTTGTAGATAGATAAAAGAGATAAAAAATGTACAAGTCTATATTGTTGCAAACCTCCTCATCCATCTCAAGAACTTCCCTTGATTTCTCTTTCAAAGGCTTCCCTCTCACCTTAATCCTTCATAAGCATCTCTTCATGCAATTGAAAGGAAGTAAGCATCTCCAAGAGACTAGTCAAATCATTTTCTAAAGTTAAATTTAGCTATTGTTAGAAAAAAAACGTTTCTAACAGACTCTATAAATGATCCTACAAATTTAGTGTCTCTCCATCCCACTCATTTGCTAACTATTTTTAGCTAACCTACCTCATTAGCCATTTTTACCGAATCTATTGTATTACTCTATTATTTGTTAGTCAAATCTATTTTTGAGAATATCTAAATCGGTAAGTTTGATTAGTCTTTAGAGATGCTCGGATCGGAACTTTAAATATTTTTGCTTGGATGGATAGAATTTCAACAATACACTCATCCATCTAACGATGAAGCAAATATAACTCTTAAATTGTCATTATCTTGTAGGGAGAGTGATGGCGGAATCAAGTCGTATCGTGTGCAGTTGTGAAATGTGATTTCGGTTCGTTCAAAAAAGTGATTTCGAAAACCAAAAGGTTAGAGTTTGACGAAAATACCCACAGAACAGCAACAGCTCACCGCCTCCCTCCGCGTCGACGGCCACCAACATTCCCAGCCTCCCTTTTCCTCCCCCACCGAATCATCGGCACCGCTGCCGGTGAGTTACTTCGTTGAGAAGGCAGCGAGAGGGACCTGCAGCCGCGATGGCCCGATGGGCGGCATTGCTGCTGCTGCTTGCCGCTTCGGCGGCGGCGGGGAGGAAGGAGAAGGCCGGCGAGAAGGTGTGCGACAAGAGGTGGGAGTGCAGCGGCAGCCGGTTCTGCTGCAACGAGACCATCATCGACTACTTCAAGGCGTACCAGTTCGAGGAGCTCTTCGCCCACCGCAACGACGCCCAGGCGCACGCCGCCGGCTTCTGGGACTACCAGGCCTTCATCACCGCCGCCGCCCTCTTCGAGCCTCGGGGGTTCGGCACCACCGGAGGCAAGGAGATGGGGATGAGGGAGGTCGCCGCCTTCCTCGGCCATGTCGGCGCCAAGACCTCCTGTAAGCTTCGCTCCTCCTCTCGTCTCCTTGCTCCGATTGAGCAATCCGATGCGCGGGGGATCGAGTGCTCCTCTTCTCGTTTCCTTACTTCGATTGAGCAATCCGATGGGCCGGGATCGAGCGCTAGACTAGAGCTGATTCAGTGTTTCACTCGAATACCTGATCACTTAATGCAGGCGTCCTCACCAATCGAATTCACGTTCTAGGATTCTACTAGTACTCATTTAGTTGTCTTGTAGGCTTTAGATCTACATCTAGATTTTATTTCAGGACTGTCGAGCTAGGAAAGATGATTTGCCTTATGTCGAATTCAGGATCAGAATGTATTTGGGATTTGACCAGAGAATTTCAGAGAATATCAGTTGTAATAGGCTCCAGGAACACAGGAAAAGGGAACACAATGTGGTTTTTATTTTTCAGTTTATTCAATTGTCGAATGCAATGAGATGTGGATCAGAACAGTAAGGTTCCATCCGAAATCCCTAATAATTTGGTATCTATATGTTAGTTTGGGAATAACAACACTATGGTAGACTTTGTTTTTCTAGGAGCAAATTAGCTAAGGTTGGGTTATATATTGCCATCTATTCCACGGATTGGAGATATTCTGTATATTAATCTGAATTTTTGCCAAGTAGCATCATTAAGTACTGAAATGGTGTGTTCTATCAGGTGGATACCGTGAAGCGCCTGGTGGTGAAACGGCTTGGGGGCTTTGCTACAATCATGAACTGAGCCCCAGTCAGAGCTATTGTGACAATAGCAACGAATTATACCCATGTGTGGAAGGAGTTGAGTACTATGGCAGAGGTGCTCTTCCTGTTTACGGGTCAGGCTGATATGTCCCTTCTTTATTGCTGTTGATTAGGAGCTGAGTAGGCTAAGCGATTGATAATTTTGGATCTGCTTGTTGATGTTCACCAGGAACCACAACTATGTTATCGTTGGCAAGGGTATCAAACAGGATCTGTTGAATCACCCAGAGCTATTGGAACAGAATGCCACGCTAGCATTTGAAGCAGCTATTTGGAGGTGGGTGACTCCAATGAAGTGGAAGCAGCCATCTGCCCATGATGTTCTTGTTGGTAACTGGAAACCCACCAAGAACGACACACTGTCCAAGAGGTATCCTGGCTTTGGTGCTACCATGAACGTCCTGTATGGTGACACCATCTGTGGTCAAGGATCCACTGATAAGATGAACCTCATCATATTCCATTACCAACATTATCTTGACTTGATGGGAGTTGGCCGTGAGCACTCTGGAGATAACTTGGATTGTGGTGACCAGGTGCCTTTCAATCCATCATCAGAGAGTTCTGACTTCTAATAAAGCTATTTCAGAGATCTCTGAATGCTAGCCTGTATATCTGGGGCCAATAACTGGCTTCCCCAAGCTATAGAGATCATGTCTGTGAAACAACAGTGTTTTTCCATATGTACTTGACGATTTAAAATACAGTCATGTATTAGCTGTACTGTATATAAAGTTATTTCTGTCATTGTTGCCCTGTTTTTGCTTTCCGTAGTATCATTTGAGAAACAGACCTTTTCTGTTGGTACCTTCTATGGCGATTCGTTGTGTCGAATGGTGTAGGATCTACTGCCATCACATCTAGTTGAGCTGAAAATTGGGGTGCTGGGTTGTTTTATTTCACGAACAATTGGCTGTGTGTGTTTTGGGTCATTTTGTATTTTGAACTATTTTAAGGCACTATTCAGGTCACTCTTTATTCTTGTTAAGCCATAAACAAATAGATACGACAAATGTTTGTGCCACAGTGAAAGAGATATTACAGACGGTCAAGTTTCATTGTGGATTTACAGAGATAAGCAAGGGTCTTCGGAGGCATATTCCTGCAGGACTAAAAATTGGAGGGATAAATATCTTTGGAACACAGCTTATCCAAGTGACTTCGTGGGGACCGGAAGTTGGGAACCACACGTGAATAGCCAGGTATAGATAGCCTGACTAGTGGGTTGTGTCTTTTTCCCTTTTCATTTCAGAGCTTTGGTAGGCTGGTGGCTGTTTCTGTAAACCCGGAGAAGGCAAGCAGGAAGGGGATGGGGCTCACCAACATCCCCTATCTTGCATCATCTTCCTCCAGCTTCTTCTACTCCGGCTACAGTTGCTGTGCCTGCAGGTGATGTTAGCAACCTCTCTCATTTTCTTATGCAAATACCAGTCATGTGTAAATGGAAAGAAATAACGTGAGAAACCATGATGTGCAGGGATAGAAGAGTTGGGAAGCTGGTGATAACCTCGTCTGCAGCTGGTGGTAGGTGTGCGGCTGATTTGGCACGTTCACAACTCTTTGAGCAGGAAAACAAAGACGCCCTTTCAGGTTTCATCTCATTTAAAACGGCATATGTCTCCTGGCTCTGAATCTTTTTCAATGAGCTCAATCTGGAAATGTCTGATTGATGTTGGTGGAGTGTTTTTCTTTTTGTTGCTTAGGAAGAATTCACATCACAAAAATCAGTATGGCCAACAAAAGTTTTCTTTGTCTTGTGGCTCCAGGTTCTAGATCTTCCTGGTATTATAGAAGGAGAGAGTTTGCTTCTGCCATTCTGCTCCCTTTTCTGCTTCCTCATGTTGACATCTCTCGCGCGTAAGTGGATTATACAACTACCTTCTGTTTGTCTTTTATCACTGAGTTTCCATAGCTATTCAGTTCTTAAAGTTATCAATAGAAATTTATAAGAGCAGCTTGTTGATGTTTCAAATGGTAAACACTGTGCAAACAAGAATTTAGAAGTATGCTATGAACCATCGGTGAATCTAGTATACAGTAATCTGTAAAAAGGAAAACATCCTCAAAGCTGTTTCTTGCTTCTAAAACTGTAGTGTGATATCTATAAAAGAAGTTGATTTTGATTGATTTCACAGGGCTGAGACATATGATGGATCAATTATTCGAAGTGGTGTGAGGAATGTTTTAACCAAGGCCAAGGCTGCTGGCGTTCTTCGTTTGGTTTTCCATGATGCAGGGACTTTTGATGTTAGTGACAAATCAGGTTAGCTTTCTTGACATCTTCACTGATCTGAGGCTGACATAGCGCACTATCAAATTCTTCAGAGTAAAAATATGATGGATAAAATTGTTGAGATTAAAATATTAGCTCCTGTGCAAGGCTAGAATATATGTAAAAGTAAACGGTAGAAGATTTTTTAGAAACTGGAATAACATCCCGCCTCCACACTCCCTGGAGAGTGAGCACAGCGTTCATCATAACCAACAACCAATAGCAACAGCAGTACTCAGACTGCGCCGACGCAACACCACGCCTTACAGGTTCGCCAAAAGAACCACCAACAACAGCAGTACTCAGACCGCACATACGCAACACTACGCCTTACAGATTCACCAAAAGCTAAACTTACGCCTACCAACAGGCCTAAGCGCCAATTCTAAGCCTGGTCTTCCAACCGAACCTACTAAAAAGCTCCATTGCTGCCACTTCCAACCGGTTACAATTTTGCATTATAGCAGCTTTCTCTTCCTCTTTAGATAACATCGACCAACACCTTGCCCAATAAGTCCCCCTGAAAATTACCTGCACAAAAGAGTTAGGATTTGAATTCTGGAATACCACTTCATTTCTATTCAACCATAAGGCCCAACAGAGCGCAATTGCCCCCACTACACATTGAGTTCTTAGCAGTTTGGAAAAACCTCCCAGCCAAGATCCAAATAAACGGTAGAAGATGTAAATGGAATATGATGTGTATATCAAGAAAGTAAATATAAAAGTACAATTTACCTTCTGTCAAAGTATTAATATCAGTATCTTTCAGGTGGCATGAATGGCTCTATAGTTTATGAAGTTGACAGACCTGAAAATACCGGGCTAAGTAGATCCATAAAGGTTTCTTCCCTTGAGAATGTTTTTCAAACAAGCATTATCTTTTTTCTTGTTTAGTGTCTTAAATACTGTCATATTTTATCGAGGAATACTATGTTTTCACCTTATGGCTGTTTAATTACTTCATAACTGAACAGATATTAGGAAAAGCAAAAGCAGGAATCGATGATATTCAGAAAGGTATTTAAATCACATCATTTGTAGTTTCACACATCCTTTATGGAACTTTAGTTTTCATCGTGAGTCAAATTTACTGACGCATCTGTTGATAGTGTCATGGGCGGACTTGATTGCTGTGGCTGGTGCTGAGGCAGTTGCTCTCTGTGGTGGGCCTGAAATTCCAGTAAGACTAGGACGATTAGATTCCAGGTGCAACATTGCACTGGTTTTTTTTATTATACAATTATTTACAAATTGTGATGTTAACAAAGCTTTCAGTTATTCCAGATCGTGTTTCTTTTTTTTATCCTTAGTTTTCTGAAAAACATATTTCTTTTTGAAGAACTGCTGATCCAGCTGGTAAACTTCCCGAAGAGACATTGGATGCAGCTGCCCTGAAAACATTATTCAGCAGAAAGGGTTTTTCGTGAGTTCTCGTTTTCTTATACATTGCATATTTTATGAATTTCAGTTCTTCATTTTGGAATTCAAATCAGTATACATCATCACCTGCCTTGGCGATATTTGGGCAGAGTTTCTATATATTCCTTGAGACTTCTAGGAAGTGTTCAATAAAGTATGCTAGTGTTAGCTCCATGCCTAAAGTTATATTTGGTACTTAACAGGACCCAGGAGATGGTTGTTTTATCTGGAGCACACACAATTGGAGGCAAAGGATTCGGGAGTCCAATCGTTTTCGATAACTCCTATTTCAAAGTGCTCCTTGAGAAGAAGCCACAAACATCTTCATGTAAGCGCATCCGCTTATTTCCATGCCTTTGTCGAGTGACCACGTTTTCTTGACACATAAATTGTTTGCATCTTTCTTGTATCTTAAGAGACGACTCATCCATTGAAAATCCATCTGAAGTTTAAGCTTATCAAAATATTCTGTGTTGACTATTGTGTTCCTTTGTGAAGCTGGCGGCATGGCAGCAATGGTGGGGCTGCCCTCGGATTGGGCACTCAGGGAAGATGACGAGTGCTTAAGGTTGGCTCTGAACTTGATCCCGTTCGTTGACATTGAGTCTAGCGTAGTTCGCTTATCTTGGTTATATCTTGTACTACCTCCGTTCCAAATTACTATTCGTTGTTGACTTTTTCGTTTAACGTTTAACCATTCGTCTTATTCAAAAAAAATTTACAAGTATTATTTATTTTGTATGTGACTTGCTTTATCATCGTATATACTTCAAATATAACTTATTAGTTTGTATATTTGGACAAATTTTTTGAATAAGACGAATGGTCAAAGATCATGAAAAAAGTCAACAACGAATAGTAATTTGAAACGGAGGTAGTACGTTGTAAGCTAATATATACGGAGTATCTATATTAAGTAAACCAAATAAAATGGCTTAATGGCTAATGCTTGGAAAATGTTAAATGCTTTATCGCTTGTTAATGTTGAACATTTGCATCTCAGATGGATCAGGCTCTATGCAGAGGACCAAGCTAGGTTTTTCGACGACTTCAGGGATGCATACATCAAGCTTGTAGATAGTGGAGCCTCGTGGAGAACAGCATAACTAGAATTTTCCATTTCTGTAAAACGTTAATGAAATTTTCCCATATAGCTGAGGCTCGTTTGAAACATACGAGTTTCATAGAATCTTTTACAAAAAAAAACGGCCGCAATTTTTTTGTAAAATATTAATTGGAAAAAGAAGTTTCTTGTTGACACACCCAACCTGGCAAACCTATATTCTCCCGAGCCATGGATAGACTCTCTCTTGCACAAAACTTGGCATTGGAACACCAACGAGTTCACCTGCAATTTGATGTAGCTCATGGATTGGGGTCTCGGCTCTTCAACGGTTAAGATGCCGCCTATGACTGTGACCCCGTGTTTCTAATGCTCCAACCACATACATAATCTCCAAGTTCACAAGAAACAGAAAATTACAGTGAATTGCTAGACGAAAGATGCCAGAAAGGCAGGAACCACACGAGCGGCCTGGACATCGCGAGCAGCAAGCAACTAACACGATAAGCTCCAGCCAGTGGTTGGCTCGCTTCTTCTCTCTCCTCGCCCCAGCCTCGATCAATTGCTCCCTCCCTCAATCCCACTCGGTGTTCCATGCGCAGCTGAAGCTGTAGCAGCCAAGAGGCAGGCGATGGAATGAGGCTCGCCGCAACCAAGCCTGCAGCCGCCTTCCTCGCCAGGCGCCAGCCGGTCCCCACAGCACGGGCAAGAGTAGCGGCAGCAGCTGGTGGTGGTCGATGCAGCGAGCAAGCCAAGAAGAGCCGCAGCGACCGGGCATGGAGGATCGCTGTGGCAAGCAGCGACGCCGAGCCTGAGGGCGTCGGCGGCGAGGACGGTGCCGAGGCGGGCCAGGCCGCGTCGAAAAGCGCGAGGGGGCGGCGGGCCCGGCTGTCGGCGAGGCGGCGGGAGAGCGTCCGGCTCCCGGACGGCGTCTCCGGCGGCGACGTCGGCGCGTTCCTGCGGCACCCCGACGGCGTTGAGTCCCTCCTCAACACCGGCGCGCTCGAGAGCTTCGCGCCGGCGGCGGGGTCCGGGCCCGGCACGTACACGTGCGCGCTCCGCCGCATCGGGTTCCTCGGCTTCGAGGTCGCGCCGGTGCTCGACCTCCGCGTCGCCCCCACGAGCTCCGACTGCACCATCGAGATGCTGTCGTGCAGGGTACGCGCGCGCGCTCGTCGTCTCATCCGTCGCTTGGTCTCGCCACGCGAAACTTCTCTGATTAATTACAGTTCACTGTTTCCTCCTATGTTTGCAGTTTGAGGGTTCAGAATCGTTGGAGCAGCAGAATGAACTCTTTTCAGGTAAGTTCAGGCCTGCTCTGTTCAGCTGTTCTTCGTAGGCTCCTTGTCTCTGCGCAACAATGCCGCCGATCAGCCATTCTACTGAATTTATGGTGTGTTTGTGCTTCATCAGTCGAATTTCTGAATCTACTGAATTCTGACAGCATTTATGAGTAACCATATAACATGGAGCGACAATGCCGAGGAGCCCCACTTATACATCGATGTCAATTTGGAGGTCACTCTGGAGGTGTGCTTATATTGCATTCAGTACTTGGTGCTAATAGCACATCTGCACGAGCAAATTCATTGGATTTAGCCTGTAAAGATTTATCCATTTTTTCAAGTTATTAAGAGAGTAGTTAAAGTTGATGCGTTAATTACAATTTACAGGTCTACACCAAGCCGTTCAGCATGCTTCCATTGTCGGCAGTGGAGAAACCAGGAAACCTGTATGTAGGCCTTTGCCCTTTACTACATTCTTCAGATATCCAAAAGTTCACATAGAACGACAAACTCTGAAAGAGAACACCAGTGCCCACCTTTTTTTTTTGAAAGAACCGGCAGGAGAGCCCAGAGATCCAGAGATGGGGCGATCATAATTACAACACTCACTTGAGGAGTGAAAAGAACTTAAAAAAATCTTATGCGGATACCGGAGGGGGCTGCTGCTTACCGTGACACCTCCGTGTCATCCGTGCGCTGCCACCAAAGCTGTGTTTGGCCCCGGCGGCGATCCAGATGGCCATCTCGTCTTTAATTTTACTCATAATTCTCTGGAAGGTCGATTCCTTGCGATCGAAAATCATGGAATTTCGTTCTAACCATATCTCCCAAGAGACTAGTATGGTGAGAGAACGCAGTCCCCGACGTGAGCATGCAGTCGTTGCCGTTACGTTCGTCCACTGTTGCCAGACCGAGTCGTATTGAGTCCAGGCGACTGGGTGGAGGTCATGAATGGCGAGCCATGACGACAGGCTCGCCCAAAGTCGCCTCGTGAGTCTGCACTCCGCGAAAAGGTGCAAGGCTGTCTCCATGGTTGTGCGGCACAATGGGCACACTGGATGGTGATCCCACCCTCTCCTCTGTAGTCTATTGGAGGTCCAAAGCATGTTTTGTAAGGCAAGCCAGCTAAATATTTTACATTTTCGGTCCTGCTCGCCTGACTTATCAGCAGCCAGTCAGCATTATTTTTCTCTCTGCACAAACCAGCACCAGCCACCAGCCATCAGTCAGCCAGCAGTATTTTTCTCTCAGCACAAACCAGCCACCTGCCGCCAGCCGAACGAGCAGGCCGGTCTCAAAATTTACCCCTATAGAGCCAAGGAGCTGTGCATCGTAAGCCGATCTTGCCGAGTATTTCCTATTTGACGTAAACTTCCATTGTATGTCATCTGACACTCCCGGTCGTAGTTGTATGTTTGTTGCCACCTGAATCTTATTTGACGCTTTACCTACTAGATAACATAGTACACCTCAAATTATGCCAGCTAATGTTGTATTGTGAGGCTAGATCAATTTTCTTGATTACCCGTGAGCACTGAATTTTGTTGCAGGTTGATGCAAGGCCTGTTGGATAGGCTTGTTCCCATTCTGGGGGAGCAGTTGCTGAGGGATTACCATTCCTGGGTTCAGCAGCAGCCTGAAGCTTCTTGAGATGGAGGGAGAGGGCCGGAGATCCTCCTATGCTTGGATGGCTGGTGTTAGGGAGAGGGCTGGTGATCCTCTGATGCTTTGAGCGCTTCATGCTTGGATGGCATTATCATAGAGATCTGGGGACCAATGTTGCGATGGTTCATTGCAAAATTGGTTGCTTATGTATACGGTACAATTGTTGAAGGATTTAGCAAATTCAAATATATGAAGCCATCAATTTGTGCCTGTGTTCAGTACTTCAGCAACTAAGGAATTTAAGGGTAAAAATTCTGTTGTTACTTGAAAAAAAGTACAGAAACCAAACGACAACTGATTCAAGTCATCAACAGCACGGAAAAATCAAGAAAAAAATTCTGCTGTTACTAAAAAAAGTACAGAAACCAAATGACAACTGATTCAAGTCATCAACAACACGGAAAAATCAAGAAAAAAAAATTCCGTTGCCGGGACTCGAACCCGGGTCTCTCGGGTGAGAGCCGAGTATCCTAACCAGCTAGACTACAACGGATTTATTGACAGATGATACATAACAACCAAAATGTCGGAGACACAAATCAGAAATGTATCCTTTTTTTCTTGCGAAGATCAGAAATACGATTAGTTGGCATGCATTGAAAATTTCGCGCAAAAAACAAAGCCTCACAACTGAATACATCATCACATCTCTAACATTTAATCTGTATCCTTGGACCTGTCTCAATTGGTAACGGCAAAAGTTAGTGCAGTGGTTGCATGATTTGGACCAATCTCAAATTGTTCTTTCACAAACAAATCACTGAGCTTCGTTCTTGCCCTTTGTATACATTAACCAGCATCCCCATGCTTAATTCTCTGTCAGACTGTCACACTTTTTTTGAAATGTGTATGAAACACAAAGAAGCATTTGCATGAATGTGTATGAACCTTCGTGAGAACGCAAATGCATTTGCAAATGGCTTAATCGACAGCATAAATAGGTGAGAAGCTCTACTAACTCGATCATTGGATAATGTACCGACGTGTAAGATCTCCCCCCTGTCCGTCCCATGCACATTTGCAAGAAACCTTCTGTAGGCTGCAGCCCAACTATAGAGAATTAGAGATCGATGTGTGGTTAGCTGGCAGGCGTTGAAAAAAAAACGGATACACAAAAAGGGTTCAAAACCGAATACATCACCACATCTCTAACATTTAATCTCAATAGTAACACGGCACCATGAATCAAAATTGGTGATAAGTCCATGATATATAAGTTCTAGCAATTCCTAGAGTTGCATGCATGCTGAAGCTTAATAAATCATTCAGGTCTATAAAAGCTACTCCATCCATTTCAAATTATAGTTCGTTTGACTTTTTTTTACCACAAGTGTGATCGCTCGTCATGCAAAAAATATGATAATTTGCATAAAATTTTGAATAAGACGAGCGGCCAAACTTAGAGTAAAAAAAGTCAAACGAACTATAATTTAAAACGGAAGGAGTATATGATATATTAAACTGGACTTCAATTCTCGTTCATGATTAGTAGTATTGTGTCATCCTCCACTGCTTCATGTTAGAATTCTAGGGAACTTGATCATGAATAAAGAATGCCCCTCTTTTTTTTGTTGTGGGTTATGAATGCCCCTCTTCTTAGAGTTCAAATCAAATTTCGCGGCAACGGTCGGTTTTCGCGCCTTTTCTTTTTCGCTCTTCATTTCCTCCTTTCACGTACGTCCTCATCTACAAATCCACACCCAAATATATAGCAAAGAATATATACTTGCTGAAATTGTCACACAAAGCAGTTCCCCTTTAATTTCTAAAACTTGTTATTCTTACATCTTACATACCCGACACACACTACAAACTTGTAGTGATGTGATTTCTTGAATTCATAGATAATTAACCAGACGATCTACTACATCTTATTGAAATTAAACCCACACATACATAGACGATGACCGCAGACGTGTGGGTATGGTTTCACAGTTCGCATTTGCTTGCCAGGAGGCAAGATCAGATCAGGTCAGTACTCGCCGCCGCCGGGCACAAGGCCCATCGCACGGGCGAGTGCATCGATGTCGTCGAAGGAGAAGACGCCATCAACAACACTTGCGAAGGGGTTGTTGTCAGCCATGGCGTTCGCGACGTCATGGTAGTAAGTAGTGGTGGCAGGGGCACTTGCGCCTGCGGCGGCGGCGGCAGAAGGACCAGCCTCCGCCGCCGCCGCTGCCAGAGGTGCCGCCGCTTCTTCGGCGTGCTCCAGCGAGGAAAGCATGGCGTCGGCGGTGCGGGCGTGCTCGTCGGCGATCTCCTTCACGCTGGCGACGGTGAGCTTGCCGATCGCGTCCTCGGGGATGGCGATGCCGCCGGGGCGCAGCGCGATGCCGGGGAAGTTGTACCTGCGCGTCCTCGGCAGGTCCTTATTGCCGTAGAAGCAGTAGACGGCGGCGTCGTAGGCGAGCGCCGCAAGCCGGTCGCTCTCGAACGTGCCGATCCACAGCTTCTCGCGGGTCTTGGGCATGCGGATCTCCGCCGCCCACCGGCACCCCGGCCGCGGCCGCACGCCGGTCCACACCGACTGCTTCTGCCTCCCCCACGCCACACCGAGGCGCCCACCGCCACCACGGCGCCGGGCCGGGGCCGACGACCCCCTCCTCGCCGCCGCGTCGCTGCCGCTCGTCGCCATGGCAATGGCACCCTCACCTGCAAGCTGCAAGGAACAAACGAGAGCGAGGTAGAAGAGAGAGAGATAGAGCCCGGTGCTGGTTTGAGGGGAGTGAGAACGGGGGCGGAGGTTTTATAGGCGCCCATGGGTTGACACGCGGCCGATTTGCTCACCGACGAGGGTAGGGAGGGAGACGAGTGTCATGCACCCGGCCGGTAGGTTTACTTTGGGAACAATCCTTTTCTCTCTCTGATTATTTATTGACGTATTTTCCACCGAATGAAACGAAAACGGTAGGCTCTAATATGATGCAACTCTATATCTCTAAGATCAAGTGGTGCCTGCATACATTGATGCATACGCATGTAGGACGAGACCAGAGTGAGGATATGGTACGGTGTTTGTTGGTAGATATGTACTGGCATTTACTTTGAGTGCATTTGAAAGAGAGATTTGGTGGGGATATGTGTTTTATTTGTTTATTAATCTCCTCCCAATTTTTTAAGTCTAAAAAATAGACTAAAGTATATGCTTAGATAGATACTATAGAGTACGGATGGAGTTCTGGTCAACTAGACACATGATGAAATCAGAATCAGCAATAATGGCCTCTCTCTAATATCTTCCATGTTCTTTCAACAGCGATAGTAACCTTGCGTGCTGCTTCTCGCTTGGCTTACATTTTCTTCTTTAATTGATTTACCCTCCACCATATAATTAATTATTACCCAGGAAAATAACCTGCACGTAAATCAATTATTTACTCTTATGATGCAACATATAAGAAAATTAAAAGCTATTATTACCAAAGCATCTATATAATTTGACCGTTGGAACACTAAAATCTCAATATATACTAACAAATATTTTTCTCAGTATATAAACCACAAGCTGAACCTTAGCAATTAAGATGATATCAGGTTTAACATGTAAGGAATCACAAGCCTACTTAAATTAAGTTTCACACGAATGGTTCCCACATCATTGCTCATGCCTTCATTGAGCATAAGGCTCACGTTGCTTGTCGTTTCTTAAAAGAACCTAATAGATGTGATTCTAGTACTTGCCATATGTACACGCGACTCATTGCTACTTGTCTTTTGATGGAAAGACGAATGCCGTTATTAGACGACATGTAAGCAACCACAAAGAGCTTCATGCCTTTGCTGAGCTCATGACTTATGATCCATTGCATATCCTTTTTTGAAAGAACAACATATCCCTTCTTCATAATAGCTATGTATATAACTCCCGTTACTTGTCGTTTCTTGAAAAAAAAATAGTATGGCCCTTCATGGTTCCTTCCTACATGTATTTTGAGGGAAGCCAACAACTATTAAAGGGCATGCAAGCAATCACAAAGAGCCCAGATATGGCTCCAATATCATCATACATGTCTTCATTGAGTGCGTGACTCCCGTTACTTATCGTTCATTGATATAGAACAATATATACGTTACTTGCTAGATATAACTCAGGTTACTTGTCATTTCTTGAAAGAAAGTAGTTCCCTTCTATATGATAGCTGTGTGACTTCTGTTACTTGTTGTTTGTCAAAAGAAATAGTATGTGAAGTGCCATCTATGCTAGGCCACGTGACTCCTTACTTGTCTTTGGATGGAAAGATAACCAATGTCATTAATACACGACATGAAAGTGATCACAAAGAGCCCACATATGGCTATGCTGCAATCAGTTATGCCTTTGCTAAGCGCATGACTCCCGTTACATATAGTTTTTCAGAAGAACTTTACATTCCTTCTACATGTTAGTTTGGTATTATCTCTGTTATTTGTACTATTCTCGAAAGAATAGTATGTTTTTCTATGGTAGGCACACATGGGTCCTTGCTATTTCTATTTTGATGGAAAGATTAATAACATTATTAAATGGCATGCAAGCAATCGCAAAGAGCTCACATATGGCTCCAACATCATTGATCATTCCTTCGTTGAGTGCATGCCTTCCGTTACTTACCATTTTCCGCAAGGACAATATATTCCTTCTATGGTAGCTATGTTTGACTCCCACTAGTTGTCATTTCTTGAAAGAATAGTGTGTTCCTTCTATGGTGCGACATTCCTTGCAACTTGTCTTTTGAAGAGAAGACCAATGCCATTATCAAATGACACACAATCAATGTCACACCCGGATTTTCACAAAAACCTGAATGCGGCCATATGTGTGCCCAGAAAGTCATAGTACACATATAGCGAACAAATATGATAAACAGAGAACATATGCTGGAATAAATTCTTCATTAAATAAAATGTTTACATCAGAGTGCTTCATAAATGATCTAAACAATAACAGCGGAAGACTAATAAAACTCTCAACTAATGGAGCCGCAATCCACAGGGACTCTGACTGGGAGATCACAACTCAGTAGTACGATATATCTTCGGGAAACTCAGCAGCAGACTCATGCCCAGCCCAATTTGTTTACCCATCTGAGATTTTGTTGAATAAAATAGCAAGTGTAAGTAAACAATTACTTAGCAAGTATAGCACGAGTATGGATGCTCAAAATAGGCTAGACACGGCTTAACTGCATTATCATTTTTAGTTGGTTCATTTTAACATTAACCAAATTACTACAAGTGAATGATACCCAGTTGTAACCCAATTAATAAAGGTATAAGTAACATTAAACTTAAATAAATACCATCTTCTAATAAAAAAGGATCCAGGCCGCTCGTGACCCTGAGCAAGGCTACCATGATAGATTTTTACACTCTGCAGAGGTTTCGCCCTTTACCCACCAGTCGCGTAAAAGTTCAAAAGAACTTTGCACCCAACCACGCACATCAAAACTTCCGAGGTGTGATTGCATAGGGACGCTACGAGGTTTTTCACAAGACACCCTAACAAGACAGTGCCCCTAAGGTACAATAAGGTGGTGAGACCATAGGCACCGAGATCGACGTACGCCTACGGAGTCACACCATAGGGGGGTCGATGGCGTCCAGAGCGCGGGCATCACACCCATCCATGCGCAACGTGTGGAGTTCTCCATCGCAGAGACTCCCAGCACGGGACTGGGTCTAACGTGACCTAGTCGACGGATCACCCGTCCTCGGTGGAATCCGGAAACACCTCGCGCCTTACTTCCCCTAACACGGCTGGCCCGACGGTAACCACTGACAAGCTAGAGCCGTACAAGCTACTTGACCAAGACCAGAGCCATAATAGTTCTGGCGGTGACGACAGGCTCCTGGGTTGCCGCTTTAAGAATCGGACCTTATGGAGAGACACTGGAGCAAAGCACACAGCACATGCCCCAGCTCCCTAAACCATGTTGCTAAAAAGCAAGTTTTATCATTAATGTTAAAGTGAACCATTAAGTCAAAATTAACAGTTAAATAAAGGTGACAGTAGCTGCGCATAGCAAAATCTACCCATATGCATAAACCCAAGGTAATCAAAGGATAGGTATAAACAAACTAGGTACAACCTTCATATGACATCAAATTTACACACATGCATATGAAAGTAAATGTATGTAAACAGGTGTGTATAGGTAGCAAGGATTTGTCCGTGCTATAATTTGCCTTCCTCGAAGGGCGGCGGCTGCTGCTGCTGTGGGTCCTGCTCCAGAAAGTCTCCCACGTACTCGAAGTCCAAATCAAACGGCTCACCGACTGGACACGAATCACCATACAAGCGAGCACGCAAACCAATACATGCAAACAAATAATAATCTATTTGAACAACAAACAGTAGAAATAGTACAAATAAAGCTTTTAGAAATATTCTACGCTTCACTACGAACACATGAGCGCGAAAATCACACTAATCGGAGCTAAAACGAAAAAGATATGGGTTTTCTAGGCTCTAGGGACCTGCTGGCAATTTTTTAAAAGCTTCCAGGGGCTTATTTTAAAGAAAACAGGGACCTATATGCAATTATGCTTAAAAAACAAAGGTCTAATGCGTAAAAGAGCAGGGGCTGGATCGCGGGTTCTAATACTTAAAAACTCAGGGGGTTTTTCACTAAAAACAGGACCTACTGGTAATTATTTTTCTACAGGGGTGGACCGCGGGTTAATTTCAAATATTGTAGGGGCTCTTTAGCAAAATTCCCTGGGCTGACCGGTACGCGCCGGGTTTGACTCGGGCGCGGGCGAATCTGGGCCGTTGGATGGTGATCCAGTGGCTTGGAAGGTTGGGTTGTCGGCGGGGAGTTAAGCGCGGCGGCGTCGCCGGCTCTCACGGCGAGAGTTCGCCGGAGCAAGCTCGAAATCGAGCTATGGGCTACGGATTAGGACGTGGCTGGGTGCTACGGGACCGGGAGAGCATGGCGAACTCGGCTAGGGGGTTCTCGTCGTCGATCGAGCGACCAAAGCGGCCAACGACGGCAGACAACGGCGGGGCACTCCGGCGAGCATCAAAATCGAACTAGAGGGCGAGAGAGGGAGCAATAAGGGGCTTGGGGTGTTGCTTACTGGTGCGTGAAGCACGTGGCGAGGTGGAATCGGCCGGAGTAGCATCGGAGAGGTGGATCGACGGCGGCGGGGCGAGCTCAGGGCTGCGGCGATCTGTGTGCTTGAGGAGGGGGCGCTGTGGGGCTTTGGAGCTCGGGCTGGGAGTTGTGGAGGTTCTAGGGCTCGGGGGTGGCTTAAATAGCCCCCGGGGGTGCCCTAGGCGTGTGTGCCGAAGATGGGGGGAAATCGGCGGCCGGAGGTGCTTTCTATCGCGGGGAGATTGCTTCCCATGCGGGGAACGGCGCGGGGAAGGAAAGGAGCGGGCGAGAAGCTTCGGCGAAGGCTCGTGCGGGCCCGGGGGCGCGGAGACGGCGGGCGGTGTGGCTGGGCGAGGCGCAGCGCGCGGGGAAGGAAATCCCGGGAGGCACGGCGGGAGGTAGGGGATGGCCCTTCCATGTGGGCCCTGCTGGCCAGTGAGAGGAGAGGGAGGGAAGGGAGCGCGCGGTTGGGGCCAGGGTTGCTGGGCCTATTCGGGGAGAAGGCCCAAGTGGGAAAGAGGAGGGGGCGAGCCGGGCCGAGGAGGAGATAGGGAGGGAGTGGGTGGCGCTGGGCCGACTCGGGGAGACGGCCCAGGTGGAGGGGGCGGGTTGCGCTCAGAGAAAGAGGTGGGGGAGCAGAAGTAGACCTGAGGAAAAGTTTGAGGGGCGATAGTGAACTCTGGGCTTTGCAACTTTTCTAGAGCTCCAAACAAGGTGATTCAAATTTGAATTTAAATAAATTTAAATTCTCGTTTGAATCACAAGCAATACAAAAATAAATGCAGCAGCATGAATGCAACAAAAATATTTCTACAACTTATATTTGATTTTAATATTCATAAATAACCCATTTAGCCTATATTAAATATGAACAACTCAAATAAATGCCAATTAATTACTAAAAATTTTAAATAGGTAGTTTTTGGGTGTTACAATCAATCACAAGAAGCCTACATATGGCTCTCACACCACCGGTCATGCTTTTATTGAGCTCACGACTCCCCTTACTTATTGTTTTTCAAAGGAAAATATAGTACTACATGGTAGCTATATCAAATAAAAATTAAAAGCTGACATTATTAGGAGCATCTACATAATTTGACACTTGAAAAACCAAAACCCCAATATATATTAGCAAATATTTTCCTAACGATATTTCACAATGTACAATGCAGCATATACCTCAAACTAAACCTTAGCCATTAATATGATATTAGGCATAAAATATAAGAAATCACAAAAAGCCTACTTGAATTAAGTTTAGCACATATGGTTCCCACATCATCACTCATGCCTTCATTGAGCGTATGACTCTCGTTACTTGTTATTTCTTAAAAAGAGTAGGATAGATATGATTTCAGTACTTTCCATTGGTGCACGTGACTCATTGTTACTCGTCTTTTGATGGAAAGATCAATGCCGTTATTAGACGGCATGTAAGCAACCACAAATTAAAGAGCTTCATGCCTTTGCTGAGCTCATGACTTATGATCCATTACATGCTGTTTCTTGAGTGAACAACATATTCTTTCTATATAATAGCAATGTGTGTGACTTCCATTACTTGTTGTTTCTTGAAAAAAAATAGTACGTTCATTTCTACATGGTAGGTGCATGTGGCTCTTTTCTACGTCTTTTAAGAGAAAGACCAATACCCTTATTGAAGGTCATGCATGCAATCACAAAGCCCACATATGGCTCCAGTGTCATTGTCCATGCCTTCATTGAGCGCATGACTCCCGTTACTTGTTACTTGTCATTTCTTGAAAGAAAGCATTTTGCTTCTATTTGGTAGCTGTGTGTGACTTCCTTTACTTATCGTCGTTTATCGAAAGAATAGTACACACCTTTTACGCTAGGCCACATGACTCCTTGTTGCTTGTCTTTGGATGGAAAGACATACCAATTGAGTTAATACACGACATGAAAGCGATAAAAAAGATCCCACTTATGGCTCCTATGCAATCAGTTACGCCTTTGCTAAATGCATGATTCCTGATACTATCACTTCTCGAAAGAACAATGCCTTCCTTTTACATGGTAGCTAGGTGTTACCTCCTTTACTTGTCATTTCCCAAAAGAACAATATGTTTCTTCTATGGTAGGAGCGTATGGGTCCTTGCTACTTGTCTTTTGATGGACAGATTAATGCCACTATTAGATGGAATGGAAGCAATCATAAAGATCCCACATATGGTTCCAACATCATTAGTCATGCCTTCGCTTAGTGCATGGCTGCCATTACTTATCATTTCTCAAATGGACAATATATTCCTTCTATGGTAGCTGCTTGAGACTCCTATCAGTTGTCATTTTTTGAAAGAATAGTGTGTTCCTTCTATGATAGGTGCACATGATTCCTTGCAACTTGTCTTTTGAAGGAAAGACCTATGCCGTTACTAAATGACACATAAGCAATCGCAAAGAGCCTACATATGGCTCCCACATTATTGGTCATGCCTTCGTTGAGAACATGACTCTCGTTACTTATTGTTTCTTAAAAAACATATAGTCCTATATGGTAGCTACGTGTGACTTCGATTACTTTTCATTTCTTGAAAGAATAGTACATTCCTTCTATGATAGGTGTACATGACTCCTTGCTCCTTGTGTTTTAATGAAAATACCAACTTAGTTATATTAAAGGACATGTAAGCAATCACAAAGAGCCTACATCATAGGTTATGCCTTCTTCTAGCGAATGACTCCCGTTACTCGTTGTAGCCACCAATGTTGCAATGATGATGTGGCCGTTTTTCCCATTAGAGATCCTCATCATAGTGGAATAGCTTGGCGGCCACCTTCTCCATAAGCAGCCTTGGATGAGATTTGCACATTGCTGGTGTTGATGGGTGGCACTAAGTATTTGACAGAAATTGAGCAACTGAGCATTCTAGTATTGACTGGCAAGTTTTTCATATCAAATTTTTATATGCCAACAGTCGGTTTTTGTACCTTTTTCTTTTTTGTTCTTCATTTCCTCTTTAAAACCATTCCTACGAATTTGTTTTTCACAATGCATCAAATGACATAACAAGTTTCACATGTCAATACGTCGAATACAAACAACAAGTCCATACCGCAAATCTGTGCCAGGAATTCACATACATAAAATATATCATGACAAGTTTGAACCAGCAAGCTACATAACCGTAGAATTTCCATGTGGTCTCAGGACTTGGTCTAGAATGAACCCAGCGAGCTCATCTTGAAGTGCCACTAGTGGAAAAAGCGGCTTTAGTCCCGGTTTCCCAACTGGGACAACGACCCCGGGACAAAAGTGGTGGGCGCACAGCCGGGACTAAAGGGACCTTTAGTCCCGGTTGGTCCCCCAAAAAATAAAAAAAAACTATTGAACCTAGGGAAGGCCACCGCAAGTCACAAGTCACGCGAGCACGCGGAAATACGCGCGTGTGGTTCGTGGGATTCAAACCCAGAACCTCTTGCGTCGCGCGTAGCCTCTCTTACCATCTCACCTATAGAGCACATGTAGTAGACTATTGGGTGCTTGCCTTTTAAATTAACCGGTGGAGGATCTTTAGTCCCGGGTGGTAACACCAACCGGGACAAAAATTCGCCCTTTAGTCCCGGTTAGAAACACAGACTAGAGGTCCTCCAGGACCACAAAATATATGACCCAGGACTAAATGTTACATTTGTCTCGGGCCAAAACGCAACCTGGACAAATATAGGAGATGAAAGGTTCATTCTCTACTAGTGTGCTATTATATCTGTTAGTATCAAATGTGAAATGCTTAGATCCGCTGCAATATAGAACAAGAAGATAAATTATATTTAATACACAGTTAAAACCTTTTCAGATTAATTATATGTACTCATATTAGCTAGCTACTTGACTTATACAAACCCGATCAGTGCCCGCGGACACGACATCACCACTGAAGGTGTTCATGAAATGCATCACATAGAACATGCACTGATCATTAGGAGGGGCTATCTTAGGATCCATTTGGCATCTCAATTACCGTGAATCTTCTAAAAAGGTATTATGTGGATCTTGCTTTTCTTACAGTACTTTGTGAAGGTTAGGCCGTGTAAAGCCTCATTCGATGCCAAGAGATATCACAAACCTCCTAGCATATATGAGCACTTGTTTTCTCTCTTACCACCACATGTATGGAGCATGTTATTATGTATTCTAACCATTCAGTTGGATTAACCATCCGCATTACAAATTCAGAAATATCAATACGACGTAATAAACAACATAGCTACATATGTAGCACTACAAACACAAAGTATGTCCCTTACCACATCATAGCGTAATTGAGCATCAACGGCCTCAGGTACGACTTTGTCGGGGAGGCAAGGGCCAGCCGGCCAGGAGGGTGCATTGGGGTGGGTGTGGCCTACAGCGAATATATCAATATGGGGAGGTGGCCCACCACGGCTAACTCCCTAATGCTGTCTCCTTGGTATTTTCATAATTTAGTTAAGGTAATAATTAAGTAAAACAACCTAAATTAAGGGCTACATATTAAATTAAAAATGAAAAAGAATTGGAACAATGCGTCAGAATGGAGGCCAAGCCCCAAGATTTGCACAACTTGGTAGAAGAGTAGGGATGAAAACGATCGGAAAATGGTATCACAAATTTCACAAACTACACAAATGTATCACAAATTTGAAAAATTTATTTATTTTATCAAATGAATAGATCAAAACGAAACAGCATGATGAAAAAAATTATTTAAAAATAATAAGTAATATAATACGATAAAAAATGAGAACAATCAAAACGGTTATCATTTTCATCCCTATAGAAGAGTAGATGCAATCCTTTTAACGCGTTGTTTAGTACACTTTCTATGGGACTATGCAACCTGTCAACAAATACAGAGGCCATCTCCATACAGACATATCACCACCATATGCAAACTGGACTCAGTAAGAAAATTGATAATTGCATCAGATTAATGGCTTTTTCGATTAGCTCAACTGGAAGAGTAGATACAATGTTTAATCAAATAATAAGCTATGCAATCGTGCAACAAAGACAGGGGACAATCCATCATCATGTGCATATATCAAAAGCATTGGAACATATATAGTGTCAGAATGAAGTCCAAGACACAAGATTGCACAATTTAATGGAAGAGTAGATGCAATCCATGATCAATCACTTCTTCCATCGAGTTGTGCAATCTTGTAGCATATATATCGGCCACATCATTACCACACGCCACAAAAAATGGCATAGAACAAATAACCAACAATGACATCAACAAATAGAAATTTACAACATTTCTCAAACACTTTCTATTTACCAATAACATTAAAATTGTAGGAGATATAGACTAACTATTTTAGAAAATTCAAATTATCTAAAAAATTTAGATTCAATTCAATCTCAATTAATTTTCTCCTGTATATGACATACATTTTATCAAACACCCTTGGCCTCCCATCATGTCCACACAAGCAAGATAATTTATTTTTGTTCAACTCTTGTAATTAATTTCATTCGAGGTCATGATTGACTATATGATGTACTCGATTCGAGCTCAATTCTTGTTCACGATTACAAGTATATCCTCGTATTGTATCCTCCACTGCTTCAGGTTTGAATTTTAGGAAACTAGATCATGGATTCTAAATGACCCCGATTCTTAGAGTTCAAATCAAATTTCACGCCAACGGTCGGTTTCCGCACCTTTTCTTTGCGCCCTTCATTTCTCGTTTCACATCCCTCTACGAAATCACATCCAATCCAAATAGCAAATTAACATTATATACTTGCTGCAATTGACACATATAACAGTCCCCATTTAATTTAATTTTCAGAAATTTGTTGTTACATCTCACATACCGACACACACTACAAACTTGCAGTGATATGGTTTATTGCATATATGCATATACAGAAGACAACGAAGACATATGGGTATGATTTCACAGTTCGCATAGCCTGCCATGCAGGTAGGGTTGAAAGCGGTCGAACACGATCGGGATGAACCCCATATCGTTTTCACTTTCATATTTTAATATGAAAACGAAAACGAAAATGAACTTGTCGGAAACGGTAACGAAAACGAACAAATTCGAGCGGTCACGTATTCGAAAACGATCGAGTACGGAAAGAAAAACGGGAACACTGCCCCGTGGGACCAAATCGATCACAATGACATATTAATAAATCTAAATAAGTATTAAGTGCATAACTTAACAAATAATAAGTGCCTTAAAACAATGCAGCACACATGCACAAGGTTAGGTATTTCGTCCGTCAGTCAAACAGTACACAAGCACAATTTTTTTGGACTAGGTCACTTCTCTGGGTTAGACTGGAAAAAACGAGATATACCATATTTGCAAATGCGGGATATCCCGATAAAATATGGAATAAACGAAAACGATCGGGATATAGCCTTAACCGTTTCCGTACCGTTTTCATTTTTGTCCTAAAATACGAATTCGATCCGGTCAAATGTAGAAATCGGATCGGAACGGTACGGGATTTATCCCGACCGTTTTCAACCCTACATGCAGGTCAATACTCGTCGGGCCAAGGTTCATCAAACCGGTGATAAACCAAAAAACATCGTCGTCGTCGTCGTCGAAGGAGAACTCGACATCATTCATGGTAGGTAATGGTGTGGTGCACCACTGCTTGCGCCTGCGGCGGCAGAAGGAATAGCCTCCACCGCCGGCGCCGGCGCCGCCAGAGGTGCAGCTGCGGCCCACTCCAGCGACGAAAGGAAGCCTTCGACGGCGCGGGCATGCTGGTCGGCGATCGCCTTCACGTTGGTGACGGTGAGCTTGCCGATCGCGCTCTTGCGGACGTCGGGGCGCGGCGCGACGGGGAAGTTGAACTTGCGCGACCTGGGCAGTTTCTCACCGTAGAAGCAGAAGACGGCGGCGTCGTAGGCGAGCGCCGCCAGCCGGGCGCTCTCGAACGTGCCGATCCACAGCTTCACGCGGGTCTTGGGCATGCGGATCTCCGCCGCGTACCGGCACCCCGGCCGGGGCCGCACGCCGGTCCACTCCGACAGCTTCTGCCTCCTCCCGAACGCCGGCACACCGGGGGAGGCCGGATCCCTCCTCGCCGCCCCGCTGCTGCTCGTTGCCAGCGACGCCATGGCAATGTCACCTCACCTGCAAACTGGAAGAAACACACGAGAGCGAGGTTGAAGAGAGAGCCCGGTGCAGGTGTGAGAGGTTTGTGAGAACGAGCGAGGTGGGGGTTTTATAGGCGCCCATGAGTTGACGGGCGGCAGAATTTGCTCAACGGTGAGGGGTAGTGAGGGAGACGAGTGTCTGCATCAGGGTTGGTTAACTTTGCAAAGAATCCTTTTTCTTCATCTGATTATTTATTGTTGATGCCTTTTCCACCGAATGAAATAAAAATGGTAGCCACTGGTAGGATACAATTCTATCTCTAAGATCATGTACGTAGTACGTGCCTGCAAAAATGGTATAGGATGAGACGGATTGGAGGATATGGTGTTTAATTGTTTATTATTGGTAGAGATATAGTGGCATTTAAGTTGCATGCATTCCAAAGAGAGATTATGCATGTTTTGTTTAAGAGCCTCTGTTTATGAATCCAGGGGCGGACCTTAACCAAAAAAATGAGTGGCGGCCTCCATCGCTTACTACAGTATTTACTACGGTACCAATATAAATGAAATAATGCATATAATCACAAAGAGCCCACATATGACTCTAATGTCATCGTTTATGTCTTTATTGAGCGCATGACTCCTGTTACTTACCGTTACTTTTGAAACAAAGATTAGATTCTTCATGTAACTCAAGTCACTTGTCATTTCTTGAAACAAAATACTTTTCTTCTGTATGGTAGCTGCGTGCGACTCCCTATTTATTGAAAGAATAGTACATATCTTCCATGCCAAGTACATGTGACTCCTCTCTACTAATTTTTTTGATGGAAAGACATTCCAATGCCCTTATATAAATGCCATGCAAGCGATCATAAAAGAGCCTACATTTGGCTCAGATGCAATAGGCCATGCCTTTGCCGAGTGCACAACACACGTTACACATTGTTTCCCGAAAAAAGAACACATATGCTTCTATATGGTATATTATTACAAATATTTTCATCATATGATTATTTATATATGGATGCCTTTGCACCAAATAAAAAGGGTAGCCGCTGATGCAATACATATGATTTCTATTTCTAAGAGTGTATGTAGTGCCTACATACGGGTGTATGTTGAAGTGGAGGGATATGGTTTTTAATTTGTTGGGAGATAGGTATTGTTGCATTTACCTTTGCGTTGATAGAGATATTAGGTGGAGTGTAAAAGGGCCTCTAGACCAGTGATTAGAAAGCCTAAGTAGCATCTAGTAGACCCGGAAGTGAAATTATATGACTAAGGCCGTGTTTCTTTGGGTGAAAAAAAATTTTCACCCCCATTTGACCAATAATTAAGGGTATTAAATAAAGTCAGTTTACAAAACAACCTTCACAACCCCGGATTAATTCACGAGACAAATCTAATGAGGCCTTTGACGCACGATTAGATGATGGTTACTGTAGCATTACTGTAGTAAATTATGGACTAATTAGGCTCATTAGATTCACCGCGCAAAGTTACACCCATCCTTAGCAAATAGACTTCATTTAATACTCCATACATGCAAGATTCTTTTTGAAAAAATATTTCCGCTTTCCAACGAAACACGGCCTGATTTAGATGGAGTAGGATGCAAGCTATATCTTTTCTAATCCAAAGCACATCCTGAAAGTCTAAACGTGCACACGTCTATCTACAGATAAATAAAGTTCATATCCTACCCCATTTTTAAAGGCCAATACAAATAGACTAAATTATACTTGTAGATGGATACTCTAGCATTCAATCCCGGCCGTGGACATGAGGAAATGATATATGGTCATATGTCCCGTCGTCTCCAACCTTCTAGCTAGTTATTGACACTCCATTTTTTTGCTCTTGGTGATCACACACTAGTCCAGGAGATCAATTCACATATATTGCTTAATTATATTTCCTGTGAAAAAAATAGATATAACATACCAATCTATTAGGGCTCATTGAGCACGCATGCATGACGAAATACTGAAATCACCGAAGCCGTCCCAGCCCAAGTCGATCGATCACCAAAATTCAACTCGATCACCGTTCCGGCCCTGATCAAGTATCTCCAAATGAGTCTGCCGCCGCTTGGGGTGTGAGTGTGACCGTGCGAGGGCCTCCGACGCGAGCGCGCGCCCGTGGAAGCCAGCGCGTGCACCGCGCGGCGCGCTCTGGGGCGCTTGGCGTTCTGCGCGGGCGCGGGCGTGGCGAGGATGGACCGTAGCTTCAAGACATTCATATATGCGACGCAAGCCTCTGACTTCCGTTGCTAGCTTTGTCCTCAACAAAAGAAAAAGAAAGCTTCAGAGAAGCCTCTGACTTGCCACCGAAACCAAGCCGAAGCGCAGGCGTCAGCACCTGCCTCCGTACGTACGTGCCCGGCCGGCCAGAAAGCCCTGGGTGTGGGATTCATTCGTCAACGCGAAGCGGCGCGGTGCGGCAGTGCCAGTGTGCGTCACGCACGCACGCACCCAACTGTCCACTGACCAGTTTAGTGCATTGGCTTACTGTGTAGTTATCGGTGCATGCATGAACTGAGATCGTCCATCAGAGGTTGGCCATGTATGCAAGGAGGTGGTGCTAAAAGTTTACATGCATATCTACCTGATCACCGCTAGCTTAAAATTGTAGTTAAGTACGTAGCTTCAACAATGAATAAAGTTAATTAGTGAGTGTAGTGGCGGGGTCGCCATCGAGTAACAAAAACTTCAACACGTGTTTATCATCACTAGTCACACTTTCGATCACTAAATAAATTGGGGGTGATGATGATGAGTACGTAGTCTGTACTCATCGGCAGGCGCCGGTTGGGGTGGTGTGAGTGTGATCAGTGACGATGAGTGAGCTAGGCGGCCTCGGACGCGAGCCAGCGGCGCCAAAGAGGCCTCTTGGCGTCGTCGGCCACCGCTTCGCCCTTCGCGGGCACGGCGTCATGGCGTGCAAAGCCTCTGACTTTCCTTCCCTTCCAAAACAACAAACAAACAAACTGAGAAAAGGCTCTGACTTCGGCACCACCGAGATCACCGTCGTTGCATGCAAGCTAGCGTCGCCTGGCCTCCTCCGTAGTCCGTACCGTACGTAACCGGCTAGTAGACTGTCCTGCATGGGTGGGATCAATGCGGTGCAGGCTTATTATGTGGTAATCTAGCTAAATCCAGATGATTAGTTATCGCCTTATCGATCCCATGAACTGATCATCCAAAACCATCGGTGATATAACTCAACTCGAAAAGATAAAACAAAATTTGTGTAGTTTTCTTGTTTTCGAGGATGTCCCCGTTTGAGTACTGTATAAGCGCAGCGAGGTTGCTAGGACTTCAAACCAGGGTCTCTCGGGTAAGAGCCACTACTTGTGCTGAGAGGGTCAAAAACTCCTATATTAATCTGAAAAGAAAAAGAATATGGACCATTGGATTTTATGAAGATCCAGCGGTCTATGTAATTCAATAAATCCATATCGAATACAATTAATAAAAAGCCAAAGAATCAAAATATTAAGAAATGTTTGGCCACAAACTGAGTTGGACTTGCCTACAGTACCCGTGGATACTATAGCACCCTACAGTACCCGTGGATACTATAGCACCCAATGTGCTTGCATTTTCAAATCTTGTGCCAAGTATAACTCTATGATTTAAATTTCAGATAAATTATGTGAATAGTCAAACGGAATGTATTCCATGAGCTATATGCATATGTGGTCACCGATCATTCATTCAATCAACGGCAAAAAACTTTTGCATCTCTTGTAAATCACCCACTTAATCTCCTATATTTTTTATCTACGGGTCTAAGGAAATAGATAGATTTGAAAAAATGGAAATTGACCAAAAAGTTCATGTGAAATGAAATTGATAGAAAATAAATTTGGAATTTAAAAATAAGAAAAATTAGCAGTTGGCCAAATAGTTCATGCCATATAAGATTAACAAATAGATATTAATGTCAGATAAGATCGAAAAATAGATAATTTTGATTTTTTTAGAAAAAGGAGTTGATCAAAGAGCTCATGTCAAATACAATTAAATAAAAATCAAAATAGTAGTTTAATGGGAAGAAAAATAGTTGAACACAGAGTCTATAACAAACACAATTAATAAAAAAACTAAATTTGGAATAAAACAGTGAAATAGGTATTTTGATTTCTATTGATATTGGAAAATAAATTACTTACATGGAGAGCTTATGTAATATAATTAACTAATAGCTAAATTTTGAAATAGGACTGCCACACTAATAAAATAATGGCTTACAACAATATTTTTTGTGATGGTCTAATGGTCTAAGATTAATGCCAAAATAGTTATTAAGAAGCACACTACACTCTAAAAAAACATTGCAACCACTAAATATGGGGATTAGTGCTACCCCTTCCTAGGGCTATGGGGTGGTGTACTGCCACCATCAAATTAAGATACCGCTATGACCGTGGGAGCAACAATGCCATCAACCTTGGATGTTAATGGGGGCCATTGATGGAACCATGCATCTTTGTAAGACTATAAGAATACTATTATGTAGCCACATCTGATCAAAATGAGGGAAGGCTCTATGCGTGATTAATGATGGCACATCCACTAATTCGTCGAAAGAGAGGAGAACCTACTTGGATGTTGTAACTAGCCACAGCTAGCACCATCCCTATCGAATAACAAGATTTTACAACAAGGCATCTACTTGGAGCCATGTATGAAACTTGAGCACAATCCACCTAGATATATTGGGGCAAGTAACCTTGGTAACAAGGCCATGGGAGGGAACATCAATTGACATTGTATGGAGAAAAGAAAATTTTGACACACGATAAAAGTGATGATCAACTAATACACTTCTATATGAGTCACTCTTCATTTGAGTTTGGATGTTCGTGGACAAAAAATACCATAACAAAGACTAAAAAAGTTATGAAAACTGAGCTACATATGATTTTTTTTGTTATATTCCTTAAAAATCACCATCAATGTTATACAAATAAAAAAAAACTTGAAGAGAGTTGGCCGCACTACAAAGAGAACTATCAACACGATCAATGGAAAGTGCTATGTGTACTAGGGAGTGAATCGGTTGGCTGGAGATAATGACAAAGCCAATGTATAAGATGAGGTCAAAAACAACCTCCGAAAAAGGTAGCCAATATATTTGACAAAGTGCAATATCGTGGCCTCAAGCCAGTTTGGTCAACTCATTGATGAATGCATCCACTAAGACAAGATTGAAAAGACAAATAAATATAACTAACCCAATTGTATATAATAGATTTGGTTAAGTGGGTATGAGTTACACTCCTCTACTCCTCTCAATAATGGTCTACAAGAAATTACTAACTCATCCATATATTCTTATTAAACCTTAAAGGTATTTAAGACTGTAACCAATAATATGACACATTTGTATTGCTCCTTTGGATAAAAAATGATAACGAAACAAAAATATTTGAAGAAATTTATTTTCAAGTAAAAAGATACTGAGTTTATGGAGAGAAAATCTAGCTACCCGCGCTGTTTATGCGGGCCACCTTGCTAGTTATCCTAATTGCAAAGTTGTAATGAGTCCATACAATCCCATCCCAAATATCACACTCAATGCAAACTCCCAAATACAAGTCCATGGGATGCAAAATGAAAAATATATATATGCACTGAAAAGCAACAAAATATATATTCATGCACCATACTGCCACTCCACGTTTGGGTAACTTATTTTTCTTTCTCAAAATACAAACATACGGAACATATACTATACACACATACTTCATTCCGACATTAGTCTCGCTCGTTCTCGTTGAGCCGCAAGATGTCCGCCGCCAAGGATGCATGGAATGGAACACGACATCAGCCGCCGTGGTTCGGAGCTGCGGGTGAGGCCACGGCTGGAAGCGCAACGACGTGTCAGCGACTCAGCGGATTGATGACAACGGCCGCCGCCGTGCGGTCGTCGTCGAAGACGCCGATGGCGAGGATACGCACGCGTGCAGCCATTGGCGGCGTCTGAGCATGTAAATGCAGCGCGGGAGCTGGTGACCCTGATGGACGGGCGCGAGCATCATCGCCGGCAAGACCACGATCTTCGATCAATTGCATGCGCCAACGTCCACGCCGCGGTCGCCGGCAAAGACTAGAAGCTTTCCTGCCGGCGGCTCTGCCATGGGCGGCGATCCTTGCGAGCGCCGCCGTCGTCTTGGGCGGTGCTGCCGCCGCGGTGCAAGATGGCTCAGGCCATGCATCTTGTGAGGGAGAACCGGAGGCGGAGAGGGCGATTCTTCCCAGCGGATGCAGGGGCAAGGCGGAGTGCGGGAGCGGGCCGGCCTCTGTTCAGCGCCAGGGCTGCCGCCGGCACGACCACGCACGAAGCGATTTTTCTGTGCGCGCCGCGGCTGGACAGGAGGCTGGACGGGCCGGAGATGCAGCAGACGGAGCGGGTCGTATTACAGGACTGCGCGGCGGCGATGAGCCTGGACGGGCAGTGTAGACGAGGAGAGTCTGGCGAAGGCGCGGCGCGGCGCGGCACGACGCGACAGCATGAGTAGCGCCGCGAGATCATCACCGCGGCGGTGTGCTTCGAGGCCGATCGGTACGCGAGCAGAGCGCGGCAACAGGTGCGCGCGGTGGCGTGCGAGAAGTAGGGGATCGCCGTCGGCATTTGGACGCCGGCCGGGGAGCAGCGGATCGCGATAACAGCTTGCAGCGGGCGCATAGTGATGTGTGAGAATTTTGAGGATAAAAAGGGTATCACGCCATCGCCGCACGCCGGAATGCTTGTCCTCCTGCTCTTCGTGATGGGACCTGGACTGAGTGAGCATGAGCTTGGGCTTTCGAAAGAGACGAGTCATACCGTGGTCGCGTCGTCTGAGCGTGTGCCCGTGTCCCTGCGTGCTGCTCGTGGATTCTGGCAGCCAGCCGGCTATCTCTGACGCCATGTCCCTAGCTCGCAGGCGCGGACGCCGGGTTCGACGCCGGAACGGGCGCCGACTGCGAACTAGAGAGCTAGCTGCAGCTAGGATGCACGGATACTTGCGAACGCCGTATCAAATACTGATACTCTTCCGATACTTATCCGACACTAATACTCTTCTGATACTTATAAGGATGAGTATAGAATATTTTAATAATTTTTAAATAAATAAAATAATCATGATACTTTGCCGATACATTTCTGATTCTTTCAAGACACTTCAAAACCATAATCTCTCACATCCTACCTATAAACACGCCATTTCTTGTGCCATATTAAAAGGAGAAAAAATAGTAGAAGACATGATGAGTTATTATATCAATACTCAGGTAATCAGCTGTCCTATACCTCTTGAGAAATCTTTATAAATTAGGTATGTATTTTTATTTTTTATTTTATATACTTATAAAAATATAAATATAATACATATATTCACGTATCTTCGTATCGGTGTTTTTGAGAAAATGGCGTATCGAAGTATCGCCGTATCGAGTATCCGTATCCGTGTCGAAGTATCAGTTTACATCGAGCTGCAGCGCTGGAGCTCCTGGCTCAGAACAGATATATAGACAAGCACTGACATCACCATGATTCCGGCACTATCGGCGGCGACCACACCGTCCAGGCCGGCCTCCGTCCGCCGCCAGTTCTCCCGGGACTACCAAGATGCATGGTTCTCAACGTGTTCGAGCCCGGTTCCCAGAGAGAATTAATGAAATTTCAATCGACTGTCTTCGCCGACGTGGTGGACGACGCCACTTCGCCACCGCGCACCTCGGTTCGACGGCTTGGCAAGCGTGGCAGCGCATCTACCATCAGGCGAACATGATGTGCTCCCCGGCCTGCCGGCGTTCTGTTCGCGGATGATGGCACCCTGCTCCGCCGCCATGTTTCCGATCGTATATCCCTCGGTTGCGCGGGCACCGGGTGCAGCGGTTCGACGACGACAGCACGAGCGGCGCCGACTGCTGCGTCGCCCCCTGTGATGGATGGTCGCGGCACCGCCGGCAAGGCCACGAGATCACGATCTCCGGTCTCCATGTCCGGCATTCATCACGCCTCCCTCGCAGCTAGCTAGCCGTTCAATTACGGCTTGCGCATACGGCCACGCCGCGGCCACCGGCGGCGATCCATCCTTGCCGCCGCCGTCTTCTTGGCGGCTCCTGCCGCCGCGGCGCACGAGAGTTCAGGCCATGCATCGTGGGAGGGAGCGGCAGGCCCGGCAGCGGATGCGTCGCGTCGCGCACTCGATCGCGCGGGCAAGGCGGAGAGGGCCTCGGCGCCTCGCTACCTTGCGGCCATCCGCGTCGATATCGGCCGCACAAATCCGATCCAACGTTCCAGAGAGCCCCAGGGGCGGTCCCGGACGGTAGATGAAATACCGACCGCCACTAGGGTCCGGCTGGCCGGCACCAATGGCGACGGCCGTGCTGTCCCAGCCTCCGCCGCCAGCGCCCCTGGGTCCAAGAGCGTTCTAGACGTGTTCCAGGTCCCAGATAGAAGTTTCCATCGCTGGACGCCGTCGCGCGCGGCGCTGGCGACGCGGTTCGCCGCCGGCGAGCCGGGGAATGCGAGGTGGTGGAGCGCGTGATGGGCCTGGGAACTCTACTCGCCCAGACGGACGGAGCCGGTGGGACGACGGCATGAGCGCCGCCGTCTCACCACGTACGCCGTGCTTAATTCGCTGGCGTCATGCGACCGGCGCGCGCGTGCGGATCGATTGCCACAAGACCAGTGAGGCCGGCATGCTTGGCTTTTGTTCTAGCTCCCCTCTCGATCAGGAACAAATTCTGTCAATCGCGAAACATCTCAGTAAGTACTTAATTTAATGTAGAACGTACTCCAACCTCGGCCAAATTAAGTCGCTCCCAACCTTTGCACGCTCATCATCTGAAACTGAACGTCCGCCGACTCAAAACTTGTTTGAATATTAAAGAAAAGAAAGGGCCTTTATTAACCTGCAGATAGTATATCCGAAAAACGATGCACGAGTATTAATATTTCGTAGTTGTTGAAGAATTTTAGCATGCGCTAAAAAGAAGACTCGTGTTTAATTGGTTTTCCTGGTTCACAAGAATATTTTTTGTGATACAAGTTAGCTAGGATGGTATGTTAAAACGCATGGGGATATATACTACAACTCAAGTATGTACTACAAGTGTTGTTCATAATTTCAAGAATATGATCCTCCTCTTAGAATTGCTCAACTTGTTCAAGTTTTAATTCTAGAACATTAGACAGTAATCATCTAACAGTTACACTACTCTCATATTTCAAAAATAGAATTTCGCTCCATCGGTCGGTTTTCGCGCCTTATAATTCAAATATCAAATTTTGCGCCATCGTTGGATTTCGCGCCTTTTATTTTCATACTTTGCTTCCTCCTTTCACGTTTTCCTTAAACAAATTGCATTAGGACGACCCATAGAATGAGTACTTGCTGCAATTGAACATCGGTACATAAATATCATAATTTCATAACACACTGCACGGTAGACGATAGACCGTTACCATTCCAAGAACTCTTGTTAATTAGTTGTTCTATGTACACACCGCGGGCAAAGTCTACGGACTTTGTATCGACCGACTTATTGCATTGTATAAATAAGCAAATATGGCTAGCGCTTTACACAGTGACAGACACAGCAGCTAGCCCGCAGGATCGAGATCCTCGTTCGATCAGATATTCAGATGTCGTCGCCAAAGACGAGGTCCACCAAATCCACGCCCATCACCCTGGCTAATTCTTCTGGGTTGCATGAGAACTCCAGGTCTTCATTGGACATGAGTTCGGCATCTATGTAGATGATCTCTTTGTTGTCAGCATGGCCATCATCCACGGTCGTCGCCGATGGCCCTGCGCCGGCAGCAGCTGCAGCAACATCGCCGGCGGCAACAGCAACCCCTGCTGCGCCGCCGCCGGCGGCAACAGCAACCCGTGCGCCGGCAACAGTAACCACCGGCAGGGGTGGTGCCGGTGGAGCTGGTGCAGCAGGGACGATCATCTGCGGCGTGACGAAGCCGGCGAAGGTCCGGGCGTGCTTCTCGGCGATGGCCTTGACGTTGGCGACGGTGAGGCCGGTGCGGCGCGCGTCCTCGGGGAGGGCGGGGTGCGGCACCGCCGGGAAGTTGTACTTGCGCATCTTGGGGAGGTTCTCGCCGTAGAAGCAGAACATGGCGGCGTCGTAGGCGAGCGCCGCCTGCAGGGCGCACTGGAACTTGCCGATCCACACCCTGGAGCGGCTGCTCGGGATGCGGATCTCCGCCGCGAACCCGCCCCAGGTCCGCGGCCGCACGCCCACCCACCCCAGCTCCTTGTGGATGCGAGCCCCCGGCGGCGGCGGACGACGCGGGGCGGCGGGGCGCCGCCCCTGCTTGCTCGCCGGAACGCTGCTGATCGGTGCCGAGGATGCCATGGCACGTACGTCACCTGCAAGCTACAAGAGAACACAACACACGTACACACTACACAAGCGAGGCAGTAGAAGACGATCGAGAGCGTCGTCGTGGCTGTGGTGTGGTGCGTGATGAGTGAGGGAAACGGGGTCGGAGGGGAGGGGGCTTTTAAAGGCGCCAAGGGTGGTCGGGCGGACACGTGGCTGCATGCGGTGGCCGACGAGGATACGCGAGAGACCAGCGTCAACTTTAATTTGCAGGTTAATTTGCGGATATCCCATACTAGAAAAAGAAGTGCAGAGATTCTTTAATGATGATGGTTTTGTTGTGGATGGCTTTTCTGCACACGTAGTTCTATCTCTAACATGGGAGTAGAGGATATGATGTTTGGGAAGCAAGGGTGGATATAGTGCATTTATTTCTCGTGTTCATTTGATATGTGCATACCATGAAGAGGATATGCATTTCTCCACTTAATATTATCTATAGATAGGGAAGCAGGCTGGGAGCTTTATTTATTACAATAATGTTTACGGCTACAAGAAAATGCCTAGATATTGTGCATATTGCTTATAGGTAGAAGAGAAATATTATTATATGTACATAGTATTGTCTATCTATGGACTATGGCTGCAAGAGAGATACGTCATCAAAGATATAGTTGTAGCTATAAAAGGTATTGTGCATTTTGATATGTATACTAGTGGATACATCCCTAGCACAATAAACAAGACCCAAGAATCATATGAAAACTTGGTTCATGGCCACATCGATTGTTTCTTAAAAGTTAGGGATTCAACAGTGATTTTATTGAAAAGTTGATAGATATCCACCGAACATATTAAGGGCATGGATGAATTTCAGTGCAATGTATCAAAGGGAATCAAGTTCCACGGAATTTAATGGAAGGAATGCAAATTGATTGGATCAAGGATGTAGAAAAAAATAACTATAGTTATGTAGAAAAAAATAACTATAGTTAGTTAGCAGAGGTTTGCTTGAATGAAAGAATAGCCAGACAACAGGAAATGTTAATTAATTCAACAAAAATATAGGGGCTAGCATAAATATAAGAAAGTGCATGGGGTTTTTCTGAATGGACCATAGAGAATAGGGGGCAAGATTAGAAGCATTGTCTGGCTCATTAAATAGTTCACGAAATAAGGGAAATGAGATGGGCCTATTTACATAATTGTCAAAGCGAAGCAAAGCAGGAGGGAGATGAGAGGGAGGGGAGGCGTTGGGGGTGATCATCGGCAACTGAAGGGATAGAACACTGTTATTGCTTCCCATGGTGAGGCCAGTAGGCCACTCTAGGAGTAGAGCAAAGATGACAACCGGTTGATAGGCTTCATGGCATGGACATGCTCACCGGGGTGGCGGCTTGCTAGCTAGTAGTAGGTGTGATGAATCTGACGCTTGAAGGTGGTAGTGGGAGCTCAAGTCCGACGATGTTGTGTGGCAATGGAATTGCGTGAGTTGATGCGGGTCAAGCGTGGGTTAAGGCTCGCTCCTTTTATAGGGGTAGGGTGTCGCAGTCCATGGTGTGCATGCCAATACAACCGCAGGCATTGCGTAAGGGCGCCGGAGATGTTGTGACTATTAGTCCGTAGCGGATGGAACATGCCATCTAGAAGATGATGAACAAAACACTAGTCCTTTTTACAATAGTATAGACATATTAGGCATACGTTTGATAGAGAGATTAGGTGGAGGCATGGAGCATACCCCTACAACATTGGTAACGTTACATATGCATCTTTTCCCATTATTTCAAGAGGAATTTAGAATGGGGGCACCATGGCTCAAGCTTGTCTTAATTCTCGCTCTTGTCCCGACCTAGGGCTAGCCAGGAAATTTATGATGACAAGCATTGCACACCATTTTGAGCATTTCTTCTTATGTAACGCTAGAAAGCAAATAATTTTCATCCTCCTACCATTCCAAACAGGGTCATCTACCCTATGGATTTACAAGGTTGTTAGGTCATGGGAACTCAAGCCCCCAAAGATGCCAACCAGCAGGAACCTAAGGAGCCCCACGGGCCTACCTATGAGTCTGGTGTGATGAATGGGAACAACCATGTTTGGTAGCCAATACTAGGAGGCTGCATTGGGGATCTCGGCGAACCGTCTTACAACCTCGCCCAAGGAAATATCCATCTACACTCCCACGAAAGGACAACGGAGGAATTGATGCACCTTCTTCGTAAAAACCATTATTACAGAGGAATCAGTCCTCCTATGTGGAGTGTTAGGATAAGGGCGGTGATGGACGAACAAAACGACCAATGGAGGAGGGGAGATTACGGCAGAGCGAGAACAAGACACAGAAGAGTAGGGGCTAAGCAAGCCCCCTAGTGCCATTTCCCCCAAACCACACCTCAGGTCGTGCGATGACCATCACGGTGACAAGAGAAAGATAGCATGTCACGGCGACATCGGCGTGGTGAGCACTAGTGGCGAGGATAGACGTTGCCAATGATTAGACATGGAAAACTGCCAACTAAGGGAGGTCGCAGGTGGAGAAGGGCCATTCACACCTAAGGTGGATTGAGCTTAGGTTCTAGGGCCTACACTGGGCTATGAAAGCGTAATCTAGGACTTAGTGGGGATCATATGCTAGAAGTAAGAAGCACTAGCAAGCATTGTACTAAGAACAAGAGTTCAAATCAAAATTCATCCACCCACAAAAGGACATAGGATCTTACACTTGCATCTCAAGCGGCCCGAACCTATCTAAAACTCCCATATCCACTTGGTTGTGACTCTCCACTTCGAGAGCATCACTATGTACACCCCTTACGTAATGTGAGAGGAAACTTCCCCTTCCATTAGTAATCTACTAGTCTTCCCTCTTGTCCAACGCATCCTCCCTAGTTCTAATGGATGAACTACATATAGCTCAAGTTTCCATGCTATGTTGGCAGGTAGGTAGGCTATCCAATCGCAGTATTGGCATGATCGTCTAGGGTTTTTGTCCTGTTGTCTTCTGCGGTGAGGGACATGTTAATGACACATTAGGTTAGAGATCTTAGTCTATTTGCGAATGAGTTGGAATTTTTTTTACTATTCCACTTTGCATGCTTGATTTTTTTTATTCGTGGCCTATATACCCAATGTCATTGGATTTTACCTATGGATTGTTGCCTTTAATGCATCTGTGGATGGCAGGATCAGTAGATCAATGGTATGACCAACAATGGAAAGAAGGTCATCAATGTTCATACAAATATCCTCAAGTGTCTTGGTAAGAAGTGTGAGGCACGGTCACGGTAGCTATTCAAAGGTTGGAGTCTTGTGCTAGTTTGGGTTGGTGGCTTGAACTTTAGGTTCCTCATTGTCCTGGTTTAGTATGATGAGTTGGAAGGTAAAGGGGATAGGAGAGATGAAGAGTAAATGGATGAGGACCTATGGATATTACCCATTCAATTATATATTTCTAAGGGGTCTCTTTGTAAAGTAGTATATTGCTATTCTACTAAAAATGAGAATATCTAGCTATCGAGTGACTAAAAATTTATTACTTTTGTTCACATTTTCAATCACATGATTGATGAGTACATCCAAGAGCTCAACATATGTATTGAATTTGTTTCAAATAACATTACATACAATGATGAAACGGAGCACATAAATCATATACAAGAGCTCATCATATATGTACATACGCAATATTGCGCATATGGTGAAGGAGTATCCAGTATTGGGACAATAAGGGTGTTGCAAGTCTTTATGTGTGTATAGTACACTCACTCTCTTTATATATCTAAATATCATATAGGTTAGTGGAACTACTGGTGGAGATAGCTGCAGCATCCCTTTAGCATAGGAAATTCAATGTATAATATACCTATAAACCTATAAACATGTGCACTATTAAGCCATAAATGCAATTTTAGCATAATAACAAGAGTGCTAGCAACATCTTTCGCTAGAACTCAAACCCAGGTTTACACCACATGGTTCATCTTTGTTGCTGGCGTTTGCTAGATGCACACACAAACAGAGTGAGTTTACTATACATATAATGGCATAAATGTACAACACCTAAAAAATAGAACGAATGTATGATACATTTTTTGGTAATAACCTAGGACTAAACTTGTTTCCTAGTGTCTTCAATTTTTGTAAAATATTATAGATTTATGAATGCTTTGATTTCAAAAACCCACTTACCTTACATGTGGACAAATTAGCATACATATCCTCTAGACTCATCTTGAAGAAGTGGAAATTGATGGATTCAATGTAAGAAATGACGGCCATCATTTCCTATCCTAAAGTTTTCATTCACATCCGCACGGGTGCTAAATATAGGTAGTGAAAATTAAGAGGTTTCTTGTAACACCCAAAAATTTCCTATTTAAAATTTTTAGTAATTAATTGGCATTTATTTAATTTGTTCATAATTAATATAGGTTAAATAAATTATTTATGAATATTAAAATCAACTATAAGTGGTAGAAATATTTTTGTTGCATTCATGCTGCTGCATTTATTGTGTATTGCTTGTGATTCAAACGACAATTTTAAATTCAAATTTGAATCACCTTGTTTGGAGTTCTAGAAAAGTTATTTCAACCCGAGTCCAATTCTGCTCCCTGCCCGGTCCACACCTGCTCCTCCAACTCTCCTCCTCGGCCCAAACCCATCCCCTCCTCTTCTCCCCCGCATGGGCCTCTCTCACTCGCGCCACGGCCCAGCTCGCCAAACCACCCCGCCTCCACCCCTAGGCCGAACCAAAAGCGGGCCCATCTGCCCCACGCCTCGCGCCTCTCCCTCCCCTCGCGGACAGCGGGCCCCGCCCGTCAGCTCCACCTCTTTTCCCCGCACACAAGCCTCCCTCCCCCTCCCGGTGCGATCTTCGCCGGACCGCCCGGCCGAATCGGCCCTTCTCCGCGCCGCCCGGCCTTCTCCCAAGCTTCCCGAGCCGCCTTCCCTTCCCCCATCGTGATCTCCTTCCTTTCTTGCCCGCCCCGCGCATGGCAAGGCATCACCCCCGCGATGGAAAGCAACCCCCGCCGCCGCGCCTTCCTTCCTTGGCGTCCGTGCCACCCCGGTCCCCGAGCCCCCCTGCTGCTATTTAAGCTGAGCCCGAACACCCCTGAACCCCCACCAGCCTTCACCCACGCCTCCCGAGCTCCAGCACCCCCTCCCACGCAGCGCCGCCGTTTCTTCTCCGCCTGAGCACCGGCCGCCGTCGAACTCCGCCCTGACGTCGCCGTGCTCCAATTGGACCCCTCCAGCACCTTCGCACGGTGGTAAGTAGCACCCCAGGCCCCTTCACGCTCCATCCCTCGCCCCGTGGCACAATCCCCGCCCTCGTCGGTGAGCTTTGGCCGCGGGTCATCGCCGTTGGCCACCCCACCGCCTTTCCCCTCGTCGTGAACCCCCTAGACTTGCTCGCCATCTCTCCCCGGTCCCATTGGGACAAGTCCCGTGCTAATTGGAGCCCTGGAGCGCCGAAACGGCCCTGCTCCGGCGAGCCTCCGCCGCGGCCGAGCAGCGCCGCCACCCCCTCTGGTCGCCGCCGGCCACTCCCTTCCCCCTGATCCGATCCGAGCCGCAGGATCAAGATCCTATGGCCCCTGTTAGCTGCGCCACCGAAGTCAAATGAGCCCATACCGGTCAGCGCTGGTATTTTGTTAAAGAGCCCCTCAGCTTCCTGGTTTTCAACCCGCGCTCCTTTCCAGTTCATAAGTAATTGCACTTATGTCCTGGTTTTAATGAAAAACCCCTGATCTTTATAAATATAGAACCCGTGGTCCTTTCGAGCCCCTTTTACGCGTTAGCCCTCGGGTTTTAACGCGAAATTACGTATAGGTCCCTGGTTTCTTTAAAATAAGCCCCCGGGAACTTTTAAAACTTGCCAGTAGGTCCCTAGAACTTAGAAAAGCCATATCTTTTTTGTTTTAGGTCAGATTAGTGTGATTTTCGCGCTCTTGTGTTCGTAGTGAAGCGTAAAATATTTCTAAAACCTTTTTATGTACTGTTTCTACTGTTTGGTGTATTGTTCTAATAGAATATTATTTGTTTGCATGTATTGGAATGCGTGTATGCTTGTATGGTGCTTCGTGTCCAGTCGGTGAGCCGTTAGCTTTGGAGTTCGAGCTCGGTGAGGACTTTCCGGAGCAGGACTCGCAGCTACAGCTGCAGCACTTCGAGGAAGGCAAGTTATAGCACGGACAATCCTTGCTACCTACACCCACCTTTTATATTCATTTACTTTCATATGCATGTGTCTAAATTGATGTCCCATTAAGGTTGTACCTAGTTTTGTATATCCTGTACCTTGATAACCTTGGGCTTATGCATATGAGTAGAATCTTTTGCTATGCGCAGCTGTTGTCACTGGTATTTAATTGTTAATCTTGACTTAATGGTTCACTTTAACATTTATAATAAAACATTCTTTTTAGCAACTTGGTTTAGGGAGCTAGAGCATGTGCTGTGTGCTTTGCTCTAGTGTCTCTCTGTAAGGTCCGGTTCTTAAAGCGGCAACCCAGGAGCTTGTCGCCACCGCTAGAACTATTATGGCTCTGGTCTTGGTCGAGTAACTTGTACGTCTCTAGCTTGCCAGTGGTTACCGACGGGCCGACGGCGTTGTGGGAGGCAAGGTACGGGGTGTTTCCGAATTCCACCGAGGACGGGTGATCCGTCGGCTATGTCTCGTTAGGCACAGTCCCGTGCTGGGAGTCCCTGCGATGGGGAACTCCACACGTTGTGCATGGATGGGTGTGATGCCCGCGCTCTGGACGCCATCGACCCCCCCTACGGTGTGACTCCGTAGGCGTACGTCGATCTCGGTGCCTATGGTCTCACCGCCTTGTATTACCGCAGCGGCTACTGTCTTGTTAGGGAGTCTTGTGAAAAACCTCGTAGCGTCCCTATGCCGTCTCACCTTGGAAGTGTTGATGCGCGTGGTTGGGTGCAAAGTTCCTTTGAACTTTTACACGACTGGTGGGTAAAGGGAGAAACCTCTGCAGAGTGTAAATCTATCATGATAGCCTTGCTCAGGGTCACGAGCGGCCTGGATCCTTTTTTATTAGAATATGATGTTTATTTACTGCTGAATGTCACTTACACTTTATTAAATGGGTTGCAACCGGGACTCATTCAATGTAGTAACTTGGATAATGATAAAATGAACCAACTAAAAGTGTTAATGCAGTTAAGCCGTGTCTAGCCTATTTTGAGCCTTCATACACCCGTGCTATACTTGCTAAGTAAGACATTTACTTATGCTTGCTATTATTCAACAAAATCCCGGATGGGTAAACAGATTGGGCTGATCAGGAGACTGATGCTGAGTTCCCTGAGGACCTGTCGTACTTCTGAGTTGCACTCTCCCAGTCAGAGTCCTTGTGGACTGCGGCTCCGCTAGTTGAGAGTTATAGACTTCCGCTGTAATAAATATTATTGTTATACTCTGATGTAAACTATTTTATTTCGAGCATTTGTACTCTGTATTTCATATTTGTTCGATGTATGTGTTCTGTGGACTTCCTGGGCACACATATGGCCGCATTCGGGTTTTGTGAAAATCCGGGTGTGACAGATTGGTATCAGAGCCGTGCTGACTATAGGATCGTAGCCTAGATAGAACGGTCGGTCTTAGCCAAGTTCAGTCTTCACTATTTTACCTATAAAAGTGTTGAGTTTTGCAAAATAGTGTTCAGTGTCTCCTCTACCTCGGTCCTTTGCAAAGCTTTTCTAAAATTTCTCTTTGTCTTCTCTCTGTAGTAGATGGCTCGCACCAAGCTGACCGCCCGCAAGTCCACCTGTGGCTACCTCCCGCCCCGTGTTCCAGAGATGGACTTTGGCGCCCCCTACCAGGATGCTTTCTAGGAGTGGGAAGAGATGCAAGAGGAGGAGCGCCTGAGGCAGGAAGAAGAAGAGGCGGAGCAACAGCAGGGAGAGCCCGAGGACGAGGAGATGGAGCCCGCTGAAGAGCCAGAGGAGCAGCCCGAGCCAGTTCAGCCAGGTGGCGGGAATGCTGCCGGAGACCCAGATGGTGATGACAGCGGTGATGATGATGATGATGAAGACGGTGGTGATGATCCGTCAGATGGCGAGGGTGATGACCCTGAGGAGCCCCCAGCACCCCAGCCACCTGCACCAGCCGACAGGTGGACTGTGGAGGACTTCGTCAGGGACGCTGGAGACAACTTCTACCACTGGCGCCTGAGGAAGATACTCCGCTACCACTACGACATAGGCAACGTGGGCATGGAGTACCACAGTGAGAGGTGGACGCACCCCCGTTTCCCCACCTTCTGGAACACCTCCCTGAGGATCCGTACAGCTGACCACGAAGCCAGAGCTGCCAGGACGAGGTCGATCCACTACGCCTCCAGCGAGAGATCCACCCAGGAGGCAGGGATAGCAGATGTTGCTCGCCGTGCCCTTTACTACTACAGGGACAGGTTCTGGGCAGAGATCCAGGATGGGCCAGATAGGTGGTACCCTGCAAGAGGAGTGGGGAGACATCGACGACCCCCCGCTTGCTGCTACTGTGGCACTGGTGGCCACCCTCAACACTGACCTGGAGGCAGCTACTGATGAGATCGCCGCTCTGAGGGAGGAGCTGAGAGGGACTCGGCAGGAGATGGAGTAGCTGGACCAAATGTTGGGAGCACCGCCGGCACTCAGCCCAGACTACCGTGCAGAGTCACCGCCTCGCAAGAGGCACCGCTTCGGATCTGCCGCCGCCAGCACCACCATCCAGCAGGGTCCTTAGGAGTTTACCATTAGTCTGTAATAAGATCGATTAGTTATCGCTTTTCCTTCAAGTCGAGTCAAAAACCAGTGAGTCGAGTCAGTGTGAACCTTGTCTTTCGGTGTTCGGTTTGATTATCATTATGCTTATGTTTGAGTTGGATTTTTGTAATGATTGTGATGGGCGTAGACGCAAGTCTACCACCATCTAGATTTTGGATTAAGGCATAAGGATATTATTGAATGCATAAAAGGAGTTATTTGCTTCACTTGCACTTTATCTATCATCACCAGTTCAATGTTCTCAAGTACTTCTGTTCCTAAGTTACTTGGTCTTAAAATTCATGGGGATCTCTTGTTGATAATAGATGGTGAACACAAGGAGCAACGCCGGTGCCAGTGGACTGCCACCACCACCTCCCACCATTGAGCAGATGATGCTCACACAGACACAGCTGATGCAACAGATGGCTCAGACCATGGCCATGATGCAGCAGAACCAGCAGAATCCGCCGCAGCACAACATGCCGCCCCGTGACAGGAGGGGCGAATTTCTGAAGGGACGCCCGCCCACCTTCAACAAAGCAATTGATCCACTGCATGCATTGGATTGGCTCAAGGCATTGGAGCGACAACTCGACATCGCTCAGTGCAACGATCGGGAGAAGGTGTTGTACGCAGGAGGACAGCTTCAAGGACCAGCCTTGGACTGGTGGGACTCGTACCAGTACGCTCACCCTGATCGTACTCAGATCACATGGCAGGAGTTCCATGACAGCTTCCGCTCGCACCATGTGCCTGAAGCCCTGATGACGTTGAAGAAGAAGGAGTTCCTGTCACTGAAGCAGGAAGGGATGAGCGTCACGACTCCGTGACAAGTTCATTGAGCTTGCCCGCTATGCTCCGGAGGATGTGGACACGGACAGAAAGAAGCAGTCCCGGTTCCGCGATGGCTTGCAGGATGCCCTGCAGTACCAGTTGATGTGCGCCAAGTTCCCCAACTTTCAGGAACTGGTGGACGGCGCCCTGATGCTAGAGCACAAGCGCCGTGAAATGGAGGAGAAGAAGCGGAAGTTCCAGGGTCAGCAGTCTGGGAGCAACAACCGTCCTCGCTTCAGTGCTCCCCAAGGCCAACAGATGGTGAGCCAGCAGCGCTTCCAAAGCCAGTCCGGCTCGTTCAACCGTGGCCAGACCCAGCAGCGCCCCCAGTACCCTCAAGCACCGCAACAACAGCGCTTCTAGAACCAGCTGCAGAATACCCCAGCTCAGCGCAACCAGGCACAGCAAGGGCTTGTCCAGCGCCCCAACAACACCAACAATGTGCCAGTGGGCCCAAGGGCGTGCTACCACTGTGGTGAGCAGGGTCACTACGCCAATGTCTGTCCCAAGAAGGCTCAGAACGCTGCAGGTCAGAACAACCCTCAGAGAGTTGGTCAAAATGGGAACCAGCCACAGGCCCAAGCAGGCAGAGGTCCTCAGAACCCCGTCAGGGGCAAAGTCAACCACATGGGTGCTAAGACTGCAGAAGGAGCTACCGACGTGGTTGTGGGTACGTTCCTCGTCAACTCGACCCCTGCAACTGTTTTGTTCGATTCTGGAGCTTCGCATGCTTTCATATCAGCTGCCTTTGTGAAAAAGAACTTATTAGCCCTGCAACCCATGATGAGTGCTATGCTAGTTAGCTCACCAGGGGGGAACAACGAGCTACCTTGCGTTGCCCCCATATCACCATCACAATAAGGGGGGTAGACTTCGAGGTGCGACCGATAGTCTTGGAGTCTATTGGCTTCGACTTAATACTGAGCATGAGTTGGTTAGCCAGATACGATGCACTAATTCAATGTGCCAAGAGAGTTGTGCAACTGACAACGAAGACTAGTGAGAAGGTGGAATATCAGGCAGCCATTCTCTCAGAGCACGGTCAAGTCAACCAAGCTGAGGGTGCAATGCCAGAGGACATCCGAGTGGTGTGTGAGTTCCCGGATGTGTTCCCAGATGAATTGCCAGGTATGCCCCCGGAACGCTAAGTTGAATTCGTTATTGAACTAAAACCTGGCACTGCACCTATAGCTAAAAGGCCGTATAGGATGGGAGTAAGGGAACTGGAGAAACTTAAGGAAGAATTAAGCTCTTTGCTAGAAAAAGGGTATATTCGTCCTAGTTCTTCACCATGGGGAGCACCGGTGTTGTTCGTGGACAAGAAGGATGGTACGCAGAGGATGTGCGAGGACTATCGAGCACTCAATGAAGTGACGGTCAAAAACAAGTACCCCCTGCCGAGGATTGATGATCTGTTCGATCAATTGAAGGGAGCTTGTGTGTTTTCCAAGATAGATCTTCGATCGGGCTACCACCAGATGAGGATCCGATCCTCCGACATACCCAAGACGGCCTTCACTACTCGGTATGGGCTATATGAGTTCACAGTCATGTCCTTTGGACTAACCAATGCTCCGGCATACTTCATGTACCTGATGAATAGCGTCTTCATGGACTACCTGGATAAGTTTGTGGTGGTGTTCATTGATGACATACTGGTCTTCTCCAAGAATGAAGAGGAACATGAAGAACATTTGAGGCTGGTGATGCAGAGACTCCGGGCACATCAGCTATATGCCAAGTTGAGCAAGTGTGAGTTCTGGTTGAAGGAAGTGGCATTCTTGGGACACGTGCTGTCCAACGGAGGGGTAGCAGTTGATCCGAAGAAGGTTAATGATGTGTTGAGCTGGAACACGCCTCGGGATGTCAGCGAGATCAGGAGTTTCCTTGGAATGGCCGGATATTATCGGCGTTTCATTGAAGGATTCTCCAAGATTGCTAAACCCATGACGGCGTTGTCGGAGAAAAATGCCAAGTTCATCTGGACAGAGGAGTGCCAAACCAGCTTCGAAGAGTTGAAGAAGAGGCTGACAACAGCACCTGTATTAGTATTGCTCGACATAGCCAAGAGCTTCTCCATCTACTGTGATGCATCCCGTCTAGGACTGGGGTGTGTACTTATGCAGGAAGGGAGAGTCGTGGCATATGCATCAAGACAGTTGCGGAAGCACGAGCAGAACTATCCGACACATGATCTGGAGTTGGCAGTTGTGGTGCATGCTTTGAAGATTTGGAGGCATTACCTGATTGGGCACAAGTGTGACATCTACACTGATCACAAGAGCCTAAAGTATGTCTTCACTCAGTCAGAGCTGAATATGAGACAACGCCGATGGTTGGAGTTGATTAAGGACTATGATCTGGAGATCCATTACCACCCCGGCAAGGCTAACTTGGTGGCAGATGCTCTAAGTAGGAGAAGCTATGTGAACAAGATCACCGGCCATTGTCTGCCTGAAGAACTCAGCCGGGAATTTGAAAAGATGAGCCTAGGGTTCGTGACCAGCATCACAGAGATGACGGTAGAACCGACCCTTGAGCAGGAGATCCAGAAAGGGCAACTTGGTGATGAAAAGATCAAGGAGATTGTGGAGAACGTTGCCCTAGGCAAGGCCCCTGGTTTCCAAGTGGATGAACGAGGAACCTTGTGGCACGGGAACAGGATATGTGTTCCCGATATAGCGCAAATCAAGGACATGATCCTAAGAGAAGCGCATGATTCGGCATACTCGATCCACCCAGGAAGCACCAAGATGTACCAAGATATCAAGGAAAGATTCTGGTGGTACGAATTGAAGCGCGATGTGGCGACACATGTGGCACTATGTGACACTTGTCAGAGAGTTAAGGCTGAACATCAGAGACCAGCCGGATTACTCCAGCCCATGAAGATACCGGAATGGAAATGGGAAGAAGTTGGCATGAACTTCATCACTGGTCTACCGCGCACACAGCGATGATATGACTCCATTTGGGTGATTGTGGACCGCTTGACCAAAGTGGCACACTTCCTTCCAGTGAAGACCACCTACACCGGAGCTAGACTGGCAGAACTATACATGGAGAGGATTGTGTGCCTACATGGAGTGCCCAAGCGGATAGTGTCTGATCGTGGTACTCAGTTCACTTCACACTTCTGGCAAAAGCTGCATGAGTCTATGGACACTAAGTTGCAGTTTAGCTCAGCTTATCACCCCCAGACAGATGGACAGACTGAGCAGACTAATCAGATTCTGGAGGACATGTTGTGATGAGGACATCACTCCTATGGATACTCACAACAATCCTCCATTGATAGGTCCAATCACTAGAGCTCGTGCGCGACAATTGAATTTAGAGGTGAACTCGTTCCTAAGTACTTCTTTATGTGATTATGAGAATAGATTGCTACCTAATGATTATATTGTAATTAGGAACCATGGAGAGGACCGGAGGATAGTTGGAGAAGGGCTTCAAGGTGGAGAGGACCATCAAGGGCGTGCAAGTCAAGATACAGGCCCAAATCAATTCGACTTCGAGTCCACCTCGGAGTCCAGGAGCAGTCAGTGCTAAATCGGACGCCCAGGTCGCATACGGGCTCGGATTTGGATGTTCTTTATATGATTGGAAAGCTAAGAAGATAATCTTTGCAATGGCGCTGGTCTCATGTCAAAATTCGTCCGGAGTCATCGGGAATCGACGAAACAAGTTGACGTCCAGAATGTGTTTCAGCGCTGCGTCGTCGTATTTTGGTCTTTGGGCCGTGTATCGTGTTGAGCCCAATAGGGGCACGTCCAAGGGGGTCGACCATGACCCTAGACTCTTTAAAACACTAGCCGCCATCCAAGTTAGGGTTTTGGGTTTTGCTTAGATCAATTCTGTCAAGAACAGTGTCACCGCTCGTCGGTTTGTGAGACCCCAACTTCGTGAGTTTAATCATACATCGGCAATTGTGTTGCAATCTTTCTCGTTCTTGCTTGTGTTCTTCGATTCGCAGGCAAGGATTAGCCTTCTGGGCGAGGTCAACCGTGCAACGCCGGTTGATAACCTGAGGAGATGTGGTGCTGCGATTGCGGGGTTCGGAACGTGTGGTTCGGAAGCCGGATCGATTTGAGTCACGACTCCATCAAATCGAGAGTTATCAGAACCTTTCGGAAGATCGGGAAACCCTAGTTTCCATCATGTTGAGGGCATGTGCACTATAGTATGGTGTTAGCTGGGACAAGAGTTTACCCTATGCGGAATTCTCGTACAACAACAGCTATCAGAAAAGTCTGCAGATGGCACCATTCGAGGCTTTGTATGGCAGGAAGTGCAGAACACCACTGTTCTGGAATCCGACTGGAGAGAGTCAAGTCTTTGGGCCTGAGATACTCAGAGATGCAGAACGCCAAGTGCAAGTGACCAGGCAGAATTTGAAGGTGGCACAGTCCAGGCAGAAGAGTTATGCTGATGTCAGACGGAGGGATCTCAGCTTTGCAGTTGGAGATTTTGTGTACCTCAAGGTGTCACCGATGAGGGGCGTGAAGAGTTTCAATGTCTAGGGCAAGCTAGCACCTCGATACATCGGACCTTTCCCGATACTCGAAAGGAAGGGTGAAGTGCCATATCAGTTGGGACTACCTGAGAGATTGGCCGGAGTGCATGATGTGTTCCACGTGTCACAGCTGAAGAAATGTTTGCGGGTGCCTGAAGAGCAGATCCCGATAGATGAGCTAAATGTGCAAGAGGACCTCACTTACGAGGAGTATCCGGTCAGAATTCTGGAGGTGTCTGAGAGGGTGACAAGGAACAAAGTCACCCGGATGTGCAAGGTACAGTGGAGCCGACACTCGGAGGATGAAGCAACTTGGGAACGGGAGGAAGATCTTAAGACCGAGTACCCACAGCTCTTCGCATCCACATCCGAATCTTGAGGACGAGATTCATCTTAAGGCGGGTAGGTTTGTAACACCCAAAAATTTTCTATTTAAAATTTTTAGTAATTAATTGGCATTTATTTAATTTGTTCATAATTAATATAGTTAAATAAATTATTTATGAATATTAAAATCAACTATAAGTGGTAGAAATATTTTTGTTGCATTCATGTTGCTGCATTTATTTTGTATTGCTTGTGATTCAAACGAGAATTTAAATTTATTTAAATTCAAATTTGAATCACCTTGTTTGGAGTCCTAGAAAAGTTATTTCAACCCGAGTCCAATTCTGCTCCCTACACTCCCTGCCCGGTCCACTCCTGCTCCTCCAACTATCCTCCTCGGCCCAAACCCCTCCCCTCCTCTTCTCCCCCGCATGGGCCTCTCTCACTCGCGCCACGGCCCAGCTCGCCAAACCACCGCGCCTCCACCCCTGGGCCGAACCAAATGCCGGCCCATCTGCCCCACGCCTCGCGCCTCTCCCTCCCCTCGCTGACAGCGGGCCCCGCCCGTCAGCTCCACCTCTTTTCCCCGCGCACAAGCCTCTCTCCCCCTCCCGGCGCGATCCTCGCCGGACCGCCCGGCCGAATCGGCCCTTCTCCGCGCCGCCCGGCCTTCTCCGAAGCTTCCCGAGCCGCCTTCCCTTCCCCCATCGTGATCTCCTTCCTTTCTCGCCTGCCCCGCGCATGGCAAGGCGTCACCCCCGCGATGGAAAGCAACCCCCGCCGCCGCGCCTTCCTTCCTTGGCGTCCGTGCTACCCCGGTCCCCAAGCCCCCCTGCTGCTATTTAAGCTGAGCCCGAACACCCCTGTACCCCCACCAGCCTACGCCCACGCCTCCCGAGCTCCAGCACCCCCTCCCATGCAGCGCCGCCGTTTCTTCTCCGCCCGAGCACCGGCCGCCGTCGAACTCCGCCCTAACGTCGCCGTGCTCCAATTGGACCCCTCCAGCACCTTCGCACGGTGGTAAGCAGCACCCCAGGCCCCTTCACGCTCCATCCCTCGCCCCGTGGCACATTCCCCGCCCTCGCCGGCGAGCTTTGGCCGCGGATCATCGCCGTTGGCCACCCCACCGCCTTTCCCCTCGTCGTGAACCCCCTAGACTTGCTCGCCATCTCTCCCCGGTCCCATTGGGACAAGTCCCGTGCTAATTGGAGCCCTGGAGCGCCGAAATGGCCCTGCTCCGGCGAGCCTCCGCCGCGGCCGAGCAGCGCCGCCACCCCCTCTGGTCGCCGCCGGCCACTCCCTTCCCCCTGATCCGATCCGAGCCGCAGGATCAAGATCCTATGGCCCCTGTTAGCTGCGCCACAGAAGTCAAATGAGCCCGTACTGGTCAGCGCCGGTATTTTGTTAAAGAGCCCCTCAGCTTTCTGGTTTTCAACCCGCGCTCCTTTCCAGTTCAAAAGTAATTGCACTTAGGTCCTGGTTTTAATGAAAAACCCCCTGATCTTTTTAAATATAGAACCCGCGGTCCTGTCGAGCCCCTTTTACGCGTTAGCCCTCGGGTTTTAACGCAAAATTACGTATAGGTCCCTGGTTTCTTTAAAATAAGCCCCCGGGAACTTTTAAAACTTGCCAGTAGGTCCCTAGAACTTAGAAAAGTCATATCTTTTTCGTTTTAGCTCAGATTAGTGTGATTTTCGCGCTCTTGTGTTCGTAGTGAAGCGTAGAATATTTCTAAAACCTTTTTATGTACTGTTTCTACTATTTGGTGTACTGTTCTAATAGAATATTATTTGTTTGCATGTATTGGAATGCGTGTATGCTTGTATGGTGCTTCGTGTCCTGTCGGTGAGCCGTTAGCTTTAGAGTTCGAGCTCGGTGAGGACTTTCCGGAGCAGGACTTGCAGCAGCAGCAGCAGCACTTCAAGGAAGGCAAGTTATAGCACGGACAATCCTTGCTACCTACACCCACATTTTATATTCATTTACTTTCATATGCATGTGTTTAAATTGATGTCCCATTAAGGTTGTACCTAGTTTTGTATATCCTGTACCTTGATAATCTTGGGCTTATGCATATGGGTAGAATCTTTTGCTATGCGCAGCTGTTGTCACTGGTATTTAATTGTTAATCTTGACTTAATGGTTCACTTTAACATTTATGATAAAACATGCTTTTTAGCAACTTGGTTTAGGGAGCTAGAGCATGTGTTGTGTGCTTTGCTCTAGTGTCTCTCCGTAAGGTCCGGTTCTTAAAGCGGCAACCCAGGAGCCTGTCGTCACCGCTAGAACTATTATGGCTCTGGTCTTCGTCGAGTAACTTGTACGTCTCTAGCTTGCCAGTGGTTACCGACGGGCCGACGGCGTTGTGGGAGGCAAGGTACGGGGTGTTTCCGAATTCCACCGAGGACGGGTGATCCGTCGGCTATGTCTCGTTAGGCACAGTCCCGTGCTGGGAGTCCCTGCGATGGGGAACTCCACACGTTGCGCATGGATGGGTGTGATGCCCGCGCTCTGGACGCCATCGACCCCCCCTACGGTGTGACTCCGTAGGCGTACTTCGATCTCGGTGCCTATGGTCTCACCGCCTTGTATTACCGCAGCGGCTACTGTCTTGTTAGGGAGTCTTGTGAAAAACCTCGTAGCGTCCCTATCCCGTCTCACCTTGGAAGTGTTGATGCGCGTGGTTCGGTGCAAAGTTCCTTTGAACTTTTACACGACTGGTGGGTAAAGGGCGAAACCTCTGCAGAGTGTAAATCTATCATGATAGCCTTGCTCAGGGTCACGAGCGGCCTGGATCCTTTTTTATTAGAATATGATGTTTATTTATTGCTTAATGTCACTTACACTTTATTAAATGGGTTGCAACCGGGACTCATTCAATGTAGTAACTTGGATAATAATAAAATGAACCAACTAAAAGTGTTAATGCAGTTAAGCCGTGTCTAGCCTATTTTGAGCCTTCATACACCCGTGCTATACTTGCTAAGTAAGACATTTACGCTTGCTATTATTCAACAAAATCCCAGATGGGTAAACAGATTGGGCTGACCAGGAGACTGATGCTGAGTTCCCTGAGGACCTGCCGTACTTCTGAGTTGCGCTCTCCCAGTCAGAGTCCCTGTGGACTGCGGCTCTGCTAGTTGAGAGTTATAGACTTCCGCTGTAATAAATATTATTGTTATACTCTGATGTAAACTATTTTATTTCGAGCATTTGTACTCTGTATTTCATATTTGTTCGATGTATGTGTTCTGTGGACTTCCTGGGCACACATATGGCCGCATTCGGGTTTTATGAAAATCCGGGTGTTACATTTCTCAAAGTGATTTGGGAGTCAAATTCTACACCATTATTTCAGCAAATACTTTTGTGAACTGCTTTGTTAATGAAAAACTTGAGAACCCTAGAGAAAGATGCTTCCGTGATCAAAGTACAACATTTAAAAAATATAGAGAAACATGTTTCAGTAGAACTCAAGCCCGTACCTTATTCCACATGGTTTCACCTCTATTGTTGGCATATGCAGTATGCACACACAAAACCAGTGAGTGTACTATACATAAATGTGCAACAGTAAAAACTAGAGTAAATGTATTCTACACTTCCATAGTCTAGCTAGGACTAAACTTATTTTCCTAGCGCCTTCGAGCAGTTTAGGTTAAAAACACTATAGCTTTATTATAACTATTTGATTTCGAAAACCTAGTTGCCTGGCATGTGGACAGTTCAGCATATCTCCTTGACAGGTACACTACTCGAATCTAGCGGTTGAAGGAGCGGTTACCGAACCGGTATTCAACGAAAAGGAAAAGATCCATTCCACACCTCTCAACTATCGATACTGCCATGTTCGTTTGGCTTATCAGCCACCAGCCAGCAGTACTTTTCTCTCAGAACAAATCATCCACCAGCCAGCAGTACTTTTCTCTCAGAAAAAATCAGCACCAGCCAAACGAACATGGCAACCGATTTGCAACCCTTAAATGCAAAACCAGATACTCAACACCCTCCAACTTTTTAAACTGTCAGATTTACACCCCTTGGTGGTTTCAATAACTGTTTTCGTTGACGTGGCGTCACGTTTGTCGTCCCACGTGGTGCCACATCAGCCATTAGGGTAGTAATTTGATCTGCTTTGATAGTTCGATGGGTAAACTAGACTTTACCAAAAAAATATCATAAAAATATTTTTTTAGAAAATAAATATAATTAAAAATGCTAAAATATAATTCAGTTTTAGAAAATCAATAGAAAATTCATTTTAGCTTAGAAAAATATAACTCTCAACCATGCACTATAAGAGTAGAGCCTAATTTTAGAAAAATAATATAAAAGTAGTTTTATATTTTTTCGAGCTAAAACAAATTTTCTATTAATTTTCTAAGAGTGAACAAGATTATAGTATTTTTTAACTACATATGTTTTCTAAGAAAAAATATTTTTCTATAACATTCTTTTATAAAGTTTAGTTAACCCATTGAACTATCAAAGCAGATCAATTTACCTCTTTAGGCTAACGTGGCGTGACATCAGCGTAAACCGTCGTTAAAACCACCAAAGGGTGTAAATTGGATGGTTTGAAAAGTTGAAGGGTGTCGAATATCTGGTTTTACAGTTGGGGGTGAAAATCGGACAGCGTCTGTAGTTGAGGGGTGTGGAATGGACTTTATCCCAATAAAAATAACTCGTGTGGTTCTGGGCCTCAGGCTGCCCACCAGACATTTGACTTCCTACTCCACGGGCTGATTCTGGGCCTTAGGCTACCCATCAGATGTTTGACTTCCTACGCCTCGGGCTGCGCCAGCATAGAGATCAGTTGCCAAGCATATCATCACATACAGATCTAGCCTGCTTATTTCTCAAGGGCGTGTGTACAACAAGAGATCCAAAGAGCTAGCTAATGCGAAGGCAAGAGAAGCTGAGAAAATGGAAAAGAATAGAGCACTCAACTTTTGAACGTCTCACCCTAGGAACATGTATTTGAACTCACACCTCAACACACCCCACACGGACATGTCTGTCCACAGGCGCTGAGACTCCAACGGGAATAAATCGCGGTGCGAGAAGGTCGAAGCGGTGCCGGAGGCTTAGTGTTGAAGATTTGAGGAGCCTCAGGCTCTAATCACCCCATCAGCGGGCTACAAGGTCTTGCATCAATAAACTTTTAAGGAGATAAATCAAGGTACGCCGTCAAACGCTACAAAAAATCTCTACCTACCAAGACCAAATGCACACGAGTGTGAATGTACTATACACAGCCTCCGTCCCATGTATCAAGATGCTCATACCACGAACGAAAGAAAATTATGAACCAGCCGCAAGGAATGAGAACTTGAGCAACTTTTGATGGCATGCAGGAATTATCTCCGGTACAATTCAGAAATGTGAAGAAGTTACACGAGTCTCGTATGGAACAACAATAGCGTAAAGCTTAGGCAGGGCAGATAATAAAGAGAATAAAGAAGGAAACAAGACACTCCAGACAAATACTGAAATTGTTACATCAAGATGCTGGCTCCTGACCATCACAATGCTTACCTACCACCATTAGAATTTCCTAACCAGCTCAGCCGCAGAATACAGTAGCATATCCCCGTGGTGCAAAGTTCTCACCTTGTTTTGCAATATAAAATGGTCACAAATCAGTTTGTAAGACTGTTCTGCAGCTCACTGAGTGCTGCCATTTGCAGCGCACAAGAACTTGTTGGTACTCCACCCGCATGACCAGCAAGATCCATCTGTGTCTGCTCACTGTTGACTTGAAATTCATGCAGAAGTCGCAGGTTTGATAAAAGCTTCGAAATGTTACATGACAAAAACTAATTCCAATGGCACCCAGTCAGTGAATTAGTCACAATCGAGACAAGCATGCAAGGTTTATGGTGATCATCTACCACTGCACAATGTGATGATGCACATCACTATCATCAAGGAGCGTCTCTTCTAACCAAGCACATCAGTATGGTGAAACTTGAACACGCTAAGCCCCCGCAGACATGGAAGATGATAACGCATGCAGCTATGCAACTGAGATGTCCATCATTGACTTGTTTCTCGGACCTAACTGTTACTAAAAGCAGAAATTACTGGGAAAGTGCTCTCCTAACTATCTTAGTAGAGCACCTCGCTAAGTTGCTAAAATCCCTAATAACATTATTTTGTAAGGTAAAAAAGGTTGCCATTGCCAACCATTTAGAAACAACACCTGTAAAATACCAAACCACAAATTGAAAATAGCGACAACAAATGCAACCTTATAAAAACAAACAAACAAAAATGATGAACAGTACTGATACTTCCATAGCAGATGAGTGACAATCTATGACACAGACAACTAGAAGAAATTCATATAAAGATGCCAATTTACCAAGAGTACCAGTAACAAAGACAAGTACGTAGTTCAGCCAGGAAAGGCAAGATAAATACTCTGACCAATTCACATGACACGTGGATGTTCTTGACCAAAATCTGAAGTGGTTAGGAAAGGCATGACTCCATTTCCAACTCCAATGTGTTTACCATTAGGGACCTGACTCAACTAAGGTCTCAAGGGGAAGAAACTTGTAACGACAGCAGCAACTACTGACACAGATGGACCCCACATTCAGACTGAACCTTGACGATGACGCTGGACCTTCTTGACCCTCATTACAGTTCTAGGACTCACTGTAACAGTAAGGACATCATATATCAAGCTATGCGCAAGCAGACATGAGGGCAGGAAAATGAATTAAAATAACTTCAATATATAAGGCATGCAACTTAATGTTCTAAATAAAGGTGTGCAGCAAATGTTGACAACCATACTGAAGGTCACGAAACAGACCTGATTATCCTGATCTGTCGCTGAATCATTTGTATTGTTTGTCTGTGGCGGCTTCTCTGCTCCACATTGAGGACGATTGCATTTTGTTCGGAAAGGATAGTTTATGTTATTGCATTGCTCGCACTTCCAACTGCCCTCTGGCATCTTTGGCTCTATCAATAGAGATTGGGTGTGAAAATAAATAGAATTCAGGGAATAAGTAATAACTTCCATAAACCTATGATAAATTAGTCCATAAGTGTGAAAATCTAAAGCAAACAAACTCGTTGCCTGCAAAAAAATATCTAGGAACAGCAAAATTTCCCAAAATTTACTAATGTAAGGCATTTATAATACACACAAAAAAGATCTGGTGATAAAGCAGCAGAGTATTTATCATCTCGAAACTTACTTGAGCCTCTTGAACCATCAGGCTTTGATCCCTGTAGAAGAAGTAGATACACAAGCAATAAGTAAAGTACACTTATAGCTCTATAAACTACATATAGAAGCACAAGCATTCAAAATGCAGATCCAGGTTTGGATGAAAGATAACTACTTTTAAAAAGAAAAGGCATTCAAAACTTGTTTGCTAAAAGTTCACAAAAGTGATCTGGTTTAGCGTCATTATATCACATCACACAACAACAGTAATGAACCATCTAACGGTTGCAATTGAGTCATTTGGCAACCAGTTAAATGAGCAATTTCTTTGATAAGGTTCATGAACACTGAACAGCAGGAGAAACTTGTATTGATTTTTTTCAGATTATCAAAACCTAGAGAAATTTTAGAGAAACTCGGGACCACAGAAAAGGTGATCAACACAAGCACTCAGATCCTGATATCCAACAAATGAACAAACATACAAATGCAATGATGGACTACTGCATAAGATATCCAAACATCCTTTAGAAAAGTAGTATACGATGAACACATGCACACTCCAAACACAAGTACATGACTAATCTTGTGGATTGCACACATCCAAAGTTACAGCACTACACTTTAGACAATTTAACATCGAGTAAAGAAACATTGACTATTCATGAATTTTGTGAAAAGAAAACTCTAAATACATGGAACTAAAAGTAGTTGTGTGATCGCGTATCAGTCTCAAACCTGGTTTTCAGGTCTTGGTGTGTTGCACTTTCTCATATTACAGACAGCGCGAAAGGAAAAGTTGATGTTATGGCAATTTGGACACTCCCAATCATTATCACGCCCAGCTCCTGCAGTGAAAGTTCAGGATAATAAACAGGAATAACCAAGTGCTAACCACATTTATTTAAAGTAAGTCAAAATTACAAATTCAACAATTTATACCAGCAGGCTTCTTTTGGGAACCTTCATCATATGAGCCAGCCCTCGTGCCCTTTCAAGTTCAAGAACCAATAGATGTCAGACTTGATACAACAAAAGCAATCAAAACATTAACAAATGGAGTAGACACAAATTATCACTATCAGTCAAAAGGAACGCAAAGTAACAACAACTAATGTCTATATAGTTCTTCATGTAAAGGAACAATAGTTAACTCAAATTAGCATGAGGTATGTACAGAAGAGTAGTCAGAAGAGCATACCATTGCACCAGGACTAGCAGGTATTAAGCTATATCTGTCCATGTGCATTCCATACATTCCACCTATTTATGGGACAGTAAATGAGATAAGCCTTGTGATCGAACAAGTGAACTTTGGAATAGAAAATATGCAGTATGACCCCCAACCAAAGAACATGTCATAGAGAACGTATGGCAGAACGCAATAGTAAAATAGTCCCCAAAGGCATGGTGCTGGACACAGTACCATTTATGGCAATTATCTATGACAAGTGAATATCAAGTGAAAGGAAACCATGTTCATATGTTCTGTAAAATCCAATTGTTTACATATTATGATTTGCATAAACGTATTGAAAAACATCAGATGTTGCCTATCTAATTTAATAGCTAGATTTACTATCGCAAGGGCAATATCAAAACACGGCATACGTATCAAAGCCGGAAACCTTATTACCTGCTCCCATCATAGATCCACCAGCATATGGAGATGGCCCAGCCATTTGCATCGGCCCATAGGGGCTCCCCATGGGTATGCGACCACCATATCCATATGGATACGCAGAACTCCCAGGGAACTGAGGAATACCATAGCGTGGCGGCATTGCAGGCCCATTAAACATGGAGGAGCCATATGGGGGAGCACCCCCACCTAGGTACATTGACGGTGGCGTCCCTGGGCCCATGTAACCCCCTGATGCGGCGTAGCGGGGCGGAGTCAGCATAGGCTTCTGCATGGCCTTCTGAATGGCAAGCAACAGCAACACGCGGTAAATGCAAGAGTTCTAGCGACAAGAGGAAGTACTTGCAGGTACACTTTGAGTAGCCGACAACCGAACAATCAGCAACAAGAACAAAGCAGCGAGGCAAAACCGTCATGTACCGTGTGATCAGCTGGCCTGGGCTGGTTGCAGCTGCGCATGTTGCAAGTGGTGCGGAAGGCGAAGTTGACGTTCTTGCAGCTGGGGCAAACCCAGTCGTCCTCACGCCGGCTGCCTGAGACACGCATTTGTTGTCCCCGACCAAGGGGAAACCCACTCAGATGCAGCTTAGGTAAGCGGGTATACCAGGAAACAAAGGCGGGGGGAGAAACAGGAACTTACCGTCGGTGCGCGCGCGCTTCCCGGCGGATTGGCTGCGGCTGTCGACCTGCAAACGCACACAGGAATTTGCTTAGACCTGGTGAATGGCTGGGATCCAGAGGGGGGGATCGACGAGCACAGCGCGGAGAGTTCAAATCCAACAACGCTAGCAGCTTCCAGCGCGACTAATGGACCGCGACACTGACTGGAACCCTAATCGACCGGCGGAATCGAGGAGGGAGGAGGTGAGCGGGGCGGTACCTGAGAAGACATGGCTCGCGGTGGTGGCGGTCGGCGAACGGCGCGGCGGGAGGCCTGTGCTCCTTGGAGCGGAGATGGAGAGCCGCAGACGCCGCGGAGACGGGCGGCGAGCGAAGCAGGAGGAGGAGGAGGAGGGGATCCGGCGGAGCAGCGGGCTAGGGTTTTGCGTTCGCTTTGCTCCCCTTTTGCTGTTGTGATTTCGGCTTGGGAAATTTCCGGGGCGACGAGCTGTGGTTGGTTTTCTCCGCCGTGCGGGCCAGAGTGAGGGGAATATTGGGCCCATGTCTGCTTGGTGGGCCCTTTGATCTCACGTGGCAGTATGCTCCGGCCCATCTGTACATTTGTTCTGCTTCAGATTTCTTTTTTTAGTGTGGACTCCGGAATGGCCAAATTAGGCATGTGGTAGACAAAAATGGCGTTAAACATCTTTTTCAGCAACTAACCTATCTAGCCACGCATAAACCTGAAAGAACAAAGCTTGATATCCCTACAGTACACTAGAGTGAGTTTGCGTCGCTCCACAAGTTGACAACCTTTGACGAAGAGAAAAGCAGGACAAGTGCGTGAGCAAGCTATGCATGTTTTGGTCGAGACCTGCAGCGCCAAAGAAGATCAATTCCTACTAGTCCCCGTCTTGGCTTGCTTTTGTTGCATCACACACACAGTAGCTGCTAGCCTTCGACCTCGCTCGGCGCCCCTGTGAACGCTCACGGGCCTCCCCTCTGGCGCCTCTCCTTTTCCCCTCCCGTCTCCTCACGCACACTTGCTTGCGCGCCATGGACAGCACCACGCTGCTCATCGATCGCCACATGTTCGGCTATATATTGCACTCCCTCCGACACGACGGCTTCTCACCTGCGTCGTCGAAGAAGCGTCGATCTACAAGCTAGCGCCATGGACTACTCTGACGAGGAGGAGCAGGGCTCGTCGCCGGCGTCGGAGTCGGAGCCGGAGCCGGAGTGCCCTCTGCTGATGCCGCCGCCGCCACGGGCGCCGCCGCCGCCGTCGCAGCGTCCGCTGCTGCTGAACCCGGCGTACGCGCGGTGCAAGTCGGTGATCCACGACGAGCTGCGCAGCTTCCGCGTGTTCCTGCAGTGGTGCGCGCTGGACCACTCCACCCGCGCCGGGCGCGCCGCCTCGTACGCGGCGTTCGTGGCGCTGGCGCTCGCCGTGCCCGCCGCCGTCTCGGTCTCGCTCCGCCCCGACGCCGCGCTGTCCCCGGCCTCCGCGTCCGCCATCACCTTCAACCGCGTCGCCCAGGTGCCCGCCACGGGGCTCGCCGTCATCTCCTTCGCCACGCTGGCCGCCTTCTTCCGCCGCCTGGGCGGGCTCCGGCAGCTCCTCTTCCTCGACGGCGCGCTCCGCAACGACTCCGCCTACGTCCGCCGCGGGTACGCGCGGGAGCTGGACCGCGCGTTCCGCACCCTGGCGGCGCTCCTCTTCCCGTCCCTCTGCGTGGAGGCCGCCCACAAGGCCGTCTTCTTCTTCTGCACCGTCCGGGTGGAGCCCCCCGCGGCGGCGGCGCTGGGCGTGCCGCTGGCCCCGTGGCGCGCGGTGGCGCTGGTGGCGACGGTGGCGTCGTGGGTGTACCGGACGGGGGTGTTCCTGCTGGTGTGCGTGCTGTTCCGCCTCACCTGCGAGCTCCAGATCCTGCGCTTCGAGGGGATCTACCACATGTTCGACGTCGAGGCGCGCGCCGCCGCCGCCGAGATCTTCGCGGAGCACCGCCGCATCCGCACGCAGCTGCTGGCCACCAGCCACCGGTACCGGGCGTTCATCCTCTGCTGCCTCGTCACCATCACCGTCAGCCAGCTCGGCGCGCTCCTCTTCGTGCTCTCCTCCAGGGACGCCAAGAGCTTCTCCAACACCGGCGACCTCCTCGTCGGCTCGGCGGTGCAGCTCAGCGGCTTCTTCATGTGCCTGTTCGGCGCCGCCAGGATCACGCACAGGGCGCAGAGGATGGTGTCCATCGCCAGCCAGTGGCACATGACCATGGTCGCCATGCACCACGGCAAGTCCTCGCCGGCCAGCACGTCGGCGAGCGACGCCGACGCCGGCGCGTCCCGCGTCTCCGGCTCCTCGGCGGCCGTGTCCCAGCAGGCGGAGCCCGGAGCGGCGTGCTCGTACAAGAGCAGACAAGCTCTCGGTAACTGATTAACCGACGCAACTAACTCTTGAGCTTGTGATTTTGCTGCCACGAACTGAGGCTTTACATGTATCTTTGGTTGCTGTGGCGTGCAGTGACGTACCTGCGCCACAACGGCGGCGGGATCACCTTGTTTGGCTTCACGCTCGACAGGGGGCTCCTCCACACCATCTTCGTCTTCGAGATGACTCTGGTGCTATGGATCCTCAGCAAAGTTGTGGTCCTCCAGTAGGACCATGTTCCCTGTGTGCCTGTCAGGACAGTCTTATATAGCACCGCCACTATTTTTCGCTTGCCACTGTATATTGTTGGTGCAAAGATAATTCAGTACGGGCTGCTTTGATTTGAATGTAAAGTCACAAGGGATGAATGACTCGTTCCAAAAGAGACATGGGCTGAGTGACTCTCCACCTTAATGCAGCAGTAGCAGAGATCTAGAACATTCATAAACGTAGAATATTTTGGACATTGGCATCATCTCTGGTCCAACATGCTATTTTCTCATGTACTACTTTTATATATGAAAAAGAAATTTTAAAAAGGTATAGCTTTTCCTAAAGAAAAGGAACTCGTTTTTAGACTAATGCATGCACCCTTTTGAGTTTGGATTTGAAAATTCAGCTCGTGTTGAAGCAATTTTGTTGCTAAAAAAGGGCGCGTGTGTTGAGCCCTTTTCCATAAACTTCGGACAAGTTTGTAGGAAAAAAATTATCAACATCTATAATAACAAATAAATGAGCTTTATTGAATCCAGCGTGGAATATATTCACTTATCTGGTAGTATTGATGTTATTATCTTTTTATATAAATATAAATCTGGTCAAAATTATAATTTTGCCTGCCGCAAGCCACATTGCTATTCTTGGCCACGGGCCAGCGCAGCCGCATGCCATGCGCGGGGCTCATCTCTCTCGCCACGCGCGCGTGCGCGGGGCTCCTGAATCCTCTCTCCTCCCCCTTCTCCGCCTCTCTTCGCGTCGACCTCCCCGCTCCCGCTTACCCCCCTCCCCTGGAAAAACTGCGTGCCGCGGCCTCCCGTGACCAGGGCCGCCGCAGCATTGCCGCCGGCCACATCACCCGCCGTCGTCAAGCGCTGGCGCCGGCGGGCTGAATGCCCGGCCCCTCCGCTCCGGCCATGGCCGCAGCGCCGCCACCCATACCGCGCCTCCTCCTCCTTCTCGCCCTCCTCCTGCTCGCCGCCGACGCCGCGCGCCACCCGCGCTCCCTCGCGTCCGACGACGACGCCGCCGGCGGTGCGCTCCTCAAGCTCAAGTCCGGCATCAACGACGGCGTTTTTGCGCTCAGCAGCTGGTCCGCCGGCACGAGCCCCTGCGATGGCGGCCGCTCCAACTGGGCCGGCGTCATGTGCAACAAGGACGGCGTCCACGGCCTGCAGCTCGAGGGGATGCGCCTCTCCGGCACGCTCGACCTGAGCGCCCTCAAGAGCCTCCCCGGCCTCCGCACGCTGAGCTTCATGGACAACGAGTTCGCCGGCGCCATGCCCGCCGTCAAGGAGCTCGGCGGCCTCCGCGCCATCTTCCTGTCCGGGAACAAGTTCGCCGGGGAGATCCCCGCCGACGCGTTCGCCGGGATGGCCTGGCTCAAGAAGGTGGCCCTCTCCGGGAACAACTTCTCCGGCCCCATCCCGGCATCGCTCGCCGGATTGCCTAGGCTCCTCGAGCTCAAGCTCAACGACAACAAGTTCCAGGGCAAGATCCCTGATCTGAAACAGAAGGAGCTCAAGGAAGTCAACCTCGCGAACAATGAGCTGGAGGGGGAGATCCCGGCGAGCCTCAAATCCATGAAACCCGACATGTTTGCCGGTGAGCAACGACATGGATTTCTTTCTAGACCATTTGAATTGTTCGTTCAGCGTGTCCACGTACGTGTATGTACGCCATATGATGGTGTTCTGTCTATGATACATGCAGGAAACAAGAAGCTTTGCGGCGCACCGCTTGGTGCCAAATGCGAGTCACCGTCGCCGACGCCGGCGCTGAAGGCGGCGCCGCTGCCGACCTCCGACAAAGCAGGGGCCACGCCGTCGTCACCTGCGGCAGACAAGAAGCAAGAAGCTCCGAAGCCCGCCGAGGTCCCAGCCTCGACGTCGTACGGCGTCCTCGCGGCGATCCTCGGCACGCTGGCGATCGTCGGCGTGGCGTTCGTGGCGCTGCACAAGCGCCGCGACAAGACCAAGAACTTCGGGCCCGCCGCGTCGACGAAGCCCTCGGGCCCAAGGATCGAGCCGGACCCGCCGGCGAAGGTCCAACCCAGATCGGCGCACGCCGCCGCGGCCGGCGCCGCCGCCGCTTCCGGCGAGGACTGCAGCAGCCGCGCGGGCGGCGGCAGCACGGCGCGGAAGGCGGAGCAGGGCCGTCTGACGTTCGTGCGCGAGGACCGCGGGCGGTTCTTCGAGCTGCAGGACCTGCTCAAGGCGACGGCGGAGGTGCTGGGCGCCGCGAACCTCGGCGTGTGCTACCGCGCCACGCTCACCAGCGCCCACTCTGTCGTGGTGAAGCGGTTCAAGGAGATGAACCGCGTCGGCAGGGAGGACTTTGAGGAGCACATGCGGCGGCTCGGCCGCCTCAGCCACCCCAACCTCCTCCCCCTCGTCGCCTACTACTACCGCAAGGAGGAGAAGCTCCTCATCCACGACTTCGTCCCCAACCGCAGCTTGGCCAACCTCCTCCATGGTGATCCATCTCCTCACCAATCATCATATATGCATCCCATTTCGACACTAATTTATTTATCCTAAACGTTATATATTTATAATTTTTGAACGATATGTGATATATACAGGGGAGGGCCGGGGGATCAAGAAGGCGGTGGTGCACTGGAACGCGCGGCTGAAGATCGTGAAGGGCGTGGCGAGGGCGCTGAGCTACCTGTACGATGAGCTGTGCATGCTGACGGTGCCGCACGGGCACCTCAAGTCCTCCAACATCCTGCTGGACGCCCAGTACGAGCCGCTGCTCACCGACTACGCGCTGGTGCCGGTGATGAACCAGTCGCACGCGGCGCAGCTCATGGTGGCGTTCAAGTCGCCGGAGCGGAAGCAGTTCGGGCGCTCGTCCAAGAAGAGCGACGTCTGGTGCCTGGGGCTGCTCATCCTCGAGATCCTCTCCGGGAAGCCGGTGACCTACGACCCGCCCAATAAGGAGAAGCCGGCGGCGGGCGGCGGCGACCTGGCGAGCGTGGTGGGGGCGACGCCGGAGGGGGAGTGGCTGGAGAAAGTGGTGGACCCGGACCTGAGGTGCGAGGGGGAGGAGTGCAGGGAGGAGATGGTGAAGCTGATCAGGATCGCCATGGCGTGCTGCGAGCCCAACGTGGACAGCCGGTGGGAGCTCAAGACCGCCGTCGACGGCATCGAGGAGCTCAAGGGGAAGGACCGCGCCAACGAGGAGCAGTCGTTCTACTCGTCGGTGAACGACGAGGACTTCAAAGACGATGTCGCCATCAACTAACTGGTCGAGGACATACATGAGCTTGGGGATGATCAATTATTGGCTTCTGTGCAGCGACTGACTGACTGGTCGGGCTCAAAAATGTGATGAGAGCATGCCGAGACGATAAACGTGAACTAGTAATGTGTATTCTTCCTTATCTTTCTGTACGTATGATCTTTGTGTTGTTGCCGGCGGTAGAAAAGAGAGGTAACTTGTGATATATATATATCACGAACGACCTTAGTGGTTTTCTCAGGGCAGTGGTCATTTGGGATTTTAAATTTCGTAAATTTTCAGCAAATTCAACAGAAATTCATTTTGTGCCAATAACTCCCAAGGGTGGGCGATGGGAATTCAAACTTGGAATCGCTCGAGATGGATGGACTTGCTTAAGCCCAGCAAGAATTGTATGGGCCAATCACCTATTAAACCCACCAAAACATTAGCGGGCTAGCTATTTCTTATACGGGCTTGAGCATCATTCGGCCTAGAAAAATAGCTCTAAGTTCACCACAAACGTGCACTCTAATTTTATGAATGTATTTATTTTATATTTATTAAATTTATTTATGTAGATAGTATGCCATTATTTAGACTATCGTACAGAACCTGTCTTCTCTGAATACTCCCCAAGCAAAAGCCTTCTTTTAGATTCCCTGAAAAATTGAAATATCACTGGCGGCGACAGCGAGTATGGGCCTGTTTGGATCCTAATATGCAGAAGTGCTAAACTTTAGCATCATCCCATCCAAATAGAAGTGCTATAATAGGTGGTCCTAAACTTTAGCCAAGACTCAAAAAAGCGAAAAAAATATTAGATAGACAAGAAGTGCTGATGGACGTTAAACTTTAGCACTGCCATTTTAGCCAATCCAAACAGTTTCTTAGTTGAGATACAAGGGCTTGTAAAAAAACAATGCTGCATGTGTATGATCTTGATTGTAGCTTCTTGCATCACAGTGTCAAACTTGCTCCTCTTCAGCGACATTCCCAACAACCATCTCCACCTGCCCATTGGCACCGCCAATTCTGCTCCCATTCCGATTGTCCATGACCATGTCAATTCTGTACAGTATCGGGACCATGCCCATGGAGCTTAGGCACGCCAAGATCGGCCCAAAGAACCAGAGTAGTAGGTTCCCGGCGAGGTTTAGCAGGAATCTCCGCTCCAATACCTTAACGCCGTAGTCCCTGGAAACTGGAAAGGTCGACGGGGAGTAGCCGCCATTGACGAGGAACACGGCCTGGTTGAGGGAGCAGATGGAGAGGGTGTGGAAGAGATGCACGCGAGGAGGAAGACGAGCAGGAGCGCGGCGTACTTGAGTGCCATCACGCCCTCGCCGTGCGCGCTCCACGGCGGCGGTGGCGGTCAGCACGGTGGCCGCGCCGGTGCAGATGGAGATGGACGCCGTCGCCACCAGCGTGGAGCCCACGATCACGTTCCGCAGCGAGTGTCTCCGCCTTATCCTGCATATGACGAACTCGAAGAATGTGCAGTGGGCGCCATGGGAGGCCAAAACGAAGCTATCAAGAACGATGTGGCCCGGGCATGTAGGTACCTTCGCCATGGCGAAGACCCAGAGGCGGCAGGTGGCGGCGTTGGTGCCCGCGGTGGTGCGGAGCGGGCGGCGGCGGACGGCGTGCCAGAGCCAGAGGTGGTAGGCGACGGGGAAGAGGAGGCAAAGAGGGATCAGCACCACGTCCAAGTAGCTGTTTCTCCAGTCTCCAGGCCATGGCGAACAGAGGTGTTCGTTTCACCAAGGCACCCCTGAGGCCCTGAGTGGCTGAGTCCCAGACGTTGTCAACTAGCTAATGGAGCCGGGAGCTGATTACTACTGTACTAACTGATGGAATGTGCCCTTGTTCTTAATGAAACCTATTATGTTATGACGATTATAATGTCCTACATGAGTAAACCATGCGCTCTAATTTGATTTATTAATGTTGTACTCCGTAGTAGCTGTGGTCTTATGGTACTTGCAACGGAATTTTAAAACCTTTGGCCAAGAAGATAACATAGGTTGATTTTGACACCCAAAACAAGTGGCTTAGCACAATTGACACTCACAAGATTGATTTTGTAAAATTGACACCCAAAACATGGAAACATTGATTTACTTGCCTTTTTTCCATTTAATAGCAATTGAAAGAACAAAACTGCCCCTAGGATTTATGTAGTACCTCCCGGGCTCCAACCGGATGTAAACAGATCAGTGCAGTTTCAATCCATGCGTGGGACGTTGCGCGATCACAGCCTGCCGCGCGCCGCCGCGATCATCGCTAGGACGTCGCTCTTGGCCGGCGCCGGGACCAGCGCCAGTTCGTCGCCCTCCGCCCTTCTGCGAGACGAACATTTTGAGCCTAATTAATCAATTTTTGGACAATTTTTCACACATACAAACAAAATGCTACAGTGCCCACGTACCCCAACAAACCAAAATTTGGTTCCCAAATTTGAGAACTAAACAAGGCCATGGTCAATTCAAACCCCTATAAATGAGAAAAAAGGAAAAAAGAAATTCAATAAAAGGAGACAATGGCAAGTAAATCAATGTATCAATGTCTTGGGTGTCAATTTTGTGAAGTCAATCTTAAAAGTGTCAATTATATGAAGCCACTTGTTTTGGATGTCAAAATTCCAATTTGGCGTCCAGCTTGTCATTGAAATAAAAGACAGCAGATTCCAGGAAAAAATAATTTCAGGCATCGTGTGTTTTGTAATAGGTTTTAGTTTATATAACTATATAAAATAACGACTCAAGACCTGTGTAATCGAAACCATGTCAGTGTAATCAACTTCCTGATGTCCAGACCTTCACATAAGCGAAAGTCGTTTATGTGAATAGCAGAAGAATCATAATCGGGCCATCTCCAATGTGTTCTGGTCGAGACAAGCTTTCTCACCGTAGACGAAGTTCTCGACATCACTGTCATCGCCAATGCCTTGCCGTGTTTGGCTTTTGGCTTCTTACTTGCGGTACGTGAGGCTTCATCTGAGAGGAAAGGTTCTCACGAGGATGATGGCACAACCAGTTTGAGGCAGCGTTTTAAGAAGCAAGCTGTGAACAAGTCTTTCTACGTGGTGTGCCCTGAAGGTGTTTGCGATAATGCCAACCTAGCTAACAAAAGCAGCAGAGAACAGGTAATTCCTATGGTGCAGAATATATTTGAGGAGATATTCCTATGGTGTTCATTTTCAGGTATTGGAACCCCTCTCTTCTTTCTTCTTGCATGCATGATCTGGAGCAAGAAATTAAAGCATGGTTGATTGCCAGTGATCAATTGTCTGCCACGCCATGCGCGCTTATGCTGAGATATTTTTTTCCGCAACATATGGATGGCTTAGTCATGGCGCTTGTTATTTTATAGTTTATCTATGGTACAAATCTATGCGTTAAATTTTACCTTATAAGTGCTGCAGGGTAATCTGTATTTCTTTGGTGCCAAGTGCTGCTATGGCTTGATTAAATACAGATGTTGGGAATGTGGCATCTTAAGCTACTCAATTCCTGGCAATGACGATTTTCAAAATTGCACAATGTCCAATTTGCATCTATGTCACACCCCAAAATTCCAATTTTGGGACGTGAACAATTAACACTAATAACATTATAGATTTTATCATATTTCTAAAATTTCGAATAAATAGCCTATAGAAAAACATTAATTATAGGAAAAATATATTTTCTAAACAAACAATCAATATAGGCTATATGAATTTGTATTGGTGCATTCATATCGAGTAGTTTGCATTAGGTGTTTATGATATGAAAAAGGTATTTCAAAAATTCGATATAGTTCAAATTCATTTGAATGCGTTTCAAAATAGATCAAATTATCTCTTTGGGCTTAATCCACTATTTCCTTCATTCTTTACCTTCTCTCATTTCTTTCCTAGCTGATCCATTCACGCATGCCGCAAGCCGCGCTATCCTCGGAGGCAGCTACGATCGCCCCGGGACGTTCCCTGCTCTATAAAACACGAAGCGGCAACCTCGTTTCCCTTGTTTTCGCATCTGTAGTCCCCCACACCATTTTCTTCTCGCCAGAAACCGACGCCGTCGTCATTCTCCTACGGCCCGTGCGGTAGGTCACCATTGCTGCCGCCTCTCTTCACCGCAAGCTACCCTACCGGCGCACTGACCTCGCCGTGGTCTCATAGGGACGCGAAGAGGAGCTTTCTGTTCCAGTCCGCGGTCCGTTCACGTCGAGACCGAAGCAACTCGTCCTTCCCGTGAGTCTCGTCCACCCTCTCCGTCTATTCAACTATCTCATCTCTCACCTTGGATTCATCTCGGCGACTCGGCCGCACCGCAGGACCGCCTAGAAGGGGCACCGCCACTCATCGCCATCATCTTTCCTCCAGTACAGAAGCTCTAGCGTCACGTCTTCCTCCGGCCAGACCTCAAACCACCGGCGGACCTAGTGGGTGGTCCCGGTATGCTATGGCATACCCAAAAAATCCAATATTGACCCATGTAAACAATATTTCTCTAGCATGCTCATCAGGTCCGGTTAAGTCTTGGTGCCAACGTCCGACTCGCTTTCTTGCAAATTGTAAATAGAACAGGCCGAGTTGCCCCTGTTTCCATCCCTCTGAGTAGCTAGTGTGTTTCTTGCGCATACTTTCCCTCATTACCTTCTTCTTCCTCCTCGCCGATTGTTGCAACTACCATGCCCTACCCCACCATACTCCTTATATCTATAGAAGCTCCCGACAACCATATCCATCGCTTCCACTTGCTGCCACGCTAATATGACTTGGTTCTGCTGAACAATTTTCCGTGATCGATGTCTCTACCTGAACCTTTCCCAGTCTCGGTTATCCATCATATGACTGGTGGTGTTTCCGCCGACTCACTTGCCCCTCTAAAGGCCTGGATCAAGGGGTCCTGACTGGAGAAGCTTTTCCCTGTATACCCAAAACTCTGATCCCTAACTCAAAGGCTTCTAGTTTGACATGTACATATAAATTCTCTCTAAATTTTGCCCCCCCTCCACACACACACACACAAAAGTTGGCCATTTGTCACTGCATTTCAAGAAAAATTTCAGAGAGTATTGAAATGACGTGAACCCGTGGTATTAATCTTAGATTTTGGTCTTCCTACTCACCAAACTATGGAATTCTTTGTCTTCCATGATAAAGTACATAATTAGTACTACAACTTTTGCACTGGCTCAAAGTTGTGTGTTTACAGAAAATTTTAAAACCAAGCCCCAAATTTTTTATCATGCTCAAGTGTGTTAATGTAACCAACACTAAATGTCAAATTTGACATGAACTTTAACTTCAAAGTCAGCATCTAAGTCCAAACCCTTCATATTTCATACTTCCCTCATATTTGGCACATTCAAATCCTTAATTTCAACATTTGTCCAAATTTGCCCCAATTTTGCACTTCAAATTTAAATTTCTATCAAACCTGCTCCATTTGAAAATCTCATATCGTTATCACTTAATGAACACTCATATTGCTTAATTCCTCACTATCATGCTTAAGGTGTTTTTAACACCTAAGGCTTTACACATAGTGCCATTTTCATATTGTAATCCACTTTAGGATTCAGAATATAGTTGGACATTGCACGAATGTAAAATCAATTCTTGTTTTTCATGCTCATATTGCACGTTTACAATTTTTTTACTCCCGAAGCAACTCATGTTCACTTAACTAGTATGGCTTAAAACATGTAGACTGACTATGAAATAATCAATTAACTGAAATCCTCATGTACAATGGATACATAAATAATAATGACTACACTTGCATCTTCGTTTAAAAGTCTCCCATAAAATTTTGCATTATCTCCTTGTATGTTGATGATTTAAATATTATTGTCAACAAGAAAGATACAAATGAAGCGCATCATCGTTTAAAGGCAAAGTTTGATGTCAAATTCCAATTGTTATTTGCTTGGGTTTACTATAGTTCTTGTGCCTCAAATTTCATGTACCTATAAATATTAGAGAAATTCAATATGGATAGGTTGAACCACTCCAAAACCCCTATAGTCGTCATATCTCTAGATTTGGAGGAAGATCAATTTAGACAATGGATGATGGACAAGAGATTTATTGACATAAAATTTCATATCTAAGCGTCAGTAGAGCACTTATGCAAATTGCTAACAGTGCCTAACCGGACATTGCGTTTGCAGTGATTCTACAAGCGACATAGTCATTCTACTAACAAGCTTCATTGGACAGGAATTAATCAAGTGTGTCTCAAGATACCTTGATATCACAAGTGCATCATTGTAGAGGGACCTACCCTGTGCAATCAGGATTTAGTAAATTAGACCATTGGAACAACCCTCATAATAAACATGGTTTGGGACAACTTCAACTATCAACTAAAGATTATGAAATTCATTATGAAAACATATTACTAATTTTTGACAGGGAGTACATTGTAAACTCATATATTTAACCCACACCACATTCTCGCGACTAGACATATGGATGTTTGTACTCATAAAATTGGATGGCATGGGCCACAAGGTGACCGCGATGGGCTGACAACGTGGGCTAGCTTCCATATCGTTGTGATATTATAAAGGCCAATAGGCCAATAGGATTATCTGGCCACGGGCGAAGGTTCCATATTTGCTACTACTCTACATATATGTCTTCACAGCTCCTATGATTGCAGACTGACTAAATAATAATCCGGTGTGAAAGCAGAAAATATATGTGGCCTGATAATCCAAAAAATTGTATCCTAGTCCGCAGAAGATCACCTGTCGATCAATCCTCAATGTGAACAACCACAGCACTTCGACTCCTTTCAGGGCTCTTGAAGCTGGCAAGCCGTGCTAAATTGTTAATAGATTCAGTGATTCTCTCGACCTGAATTACAATGTCTGAGAGAGGAGATGCAATGAACACCATAGGCATTACTTGCAACAGGGCCACATCCTCCGATAACTCAGTCCTGAAGTCACTTGTAGCTTTGGTGGCTGCAAACATGTCGTTGTTGATTGGAGCTGGTATAGTCATCGTCCGAAGTGTCAATGAGAGCCCTCTGAGCGCCTTTGCAGAGTGCAAGCTCATTGCAGAGCATGTGGATCGGATTTTCAGGCATAGCTCTGGATTGGCTGCAGGATACTGTGTACCCCGATATAAGGATATTATTAGTGAACAAACATTTGTCAAACGAATAAGTAGGATATTTATATACTATACTATGAAGAAGAAAAACTATAGGCAATACACATTGAACCCAAAGGGAAACACCATCATTGTCGGTCAGCCAGCTTGGTTCCATGAACTTTTGATTGTGAAATTGGGGACTTTTGTGATTACCTGTGACTTTTTTATGGTCGCAACACAGGATGCAAGAGCCTCCATTGAAGAAGCGCATTGGCGACAAAGAGTGCCGAGTTTTTGGTATTGGTTCCAAGGGTGGCGGAAACGGAATTTGCCGTGAATAGGCTCCCACTTGGAAAAAGTGGTCTGCAGTGTTCGGAGAACATTGTATGATCAGAGTAGATTGTTGAGAAATTTTGTTTATGGTAGCTCTTGTAAAAGAAAAGGAAAAAGAAGTTGGCAATCCCCGAAGTGAGATGAGCTTACCAAAGTGTCCTCTCTGACCTTCGAGTTGATGACGCTCCTGTACACCTCAAGGAATGTGGCTTCTAAATTTTCACATGAAGAATTCTCTCCAAAGCATTTAGATTCCAGTCCTACACACATGATCGAGAAACTCTTAGTTCATATACCCTGGAATATGTATAGATGTTTCTCACTGAATTTTGCCTGCAGGATTACCAATTTCTGTTGTGCAAATTTCATCCATGAATGGTTAAGATACTGCAGCCTAATACTAGGTTATACATGGTACATAGTACATGCATGATTAACTTGTAGAGGTTTTCTGGAGAGTGAAGATAAGGAGGTGGTCGTTTTGACTAGCCATCCACGTACTTGGGAGGCCAGGAAGAAGATGCATATATGTCAGTATATGTATAGTATGAATCTTTCTCCTGGAATACATGGGAAATCTCGACGACCGAGAAATGTGAGTTTCCATTCTGATTAGTTTCTGACTAGCTAGATTATAGTTTGATCTGAGGCCATAGGTCGTACATAAGATTTTCCGGCCGTACCTTCAAGGATCTCCGCCAGTTTGTCGAGGTTGCCAGCGGCGAGCTCATGGAGTTCCTCCCCGGCCCAGATGGGGAAGACGAATACGGTGGTGAAGAGGCAAATGGCGACGCCGACGGCGACGGTGGTGAGGCGCTCGTGGGCGTACTGGATGGCGTTCTCCACGCGGTAGCTTGACACCGTCACCATGGCGAAGGTCAGTATGAAGATGATCACGCCATAGTCGTACCTCGCCTTGATCTCCGGGATGAACCGCGAGAAGGTTGCTGCCGATGCTGCAGGGTGCAGGGCCACCATGAACAAAAGCATATATACTGTATGTACCACAGCTCATGCACAAAGGGTGATGGTGAATCTTGGATTGATGGGTGTGTTTGCAATGCGTAGTAACATTGTCGACAATGTATATATATAGAAGCGAGCACCGTGCATAATTAGACGATGTTAAGCCATTAATGTTACAATTATTGCTAAGAAAGACGAACCTACTAAGAAGACCAGAACGGCGAGCAGCATCGGTTCTCCCCATCCACCACAGAGGCGCGCCACCAGATGGCCTCCGACGGCGAGGAAACCGGCCAGCAACGTCGCAAGTATTCGGTACAGGCCTTTGCTCAGCGTAGCTCCTGTTGGTTGCATATATAATTCGTGTTAAACATTGTGTACGTACGTACGGCCATATATATACATGCATATATACGAACGAACTGCGCGTGTACCAACGGTGAACTCCATGACGAAGACGACGGTGACGACGGCCCAAATCGTGGAGTCCCCCCAGCCATTGAACAGCGGCGTGACGTAGTAGAACATGGACACCAGCGTGAGCGCCAGCCCGACCTTGAACGAGTGCGCCACACGCCTCGGGTCGTCCCGGGCGATCTTGGCGAGCTTCCCGGCGAACCCGACGGCGGCGCACCTGAGCCTGTCCAACGCCGAGCAGAGCCGCTCCCGGCAGCTTGCCAAGAAGCCGCCGTTGCCCTCGCCAAGGCCGCCATTGTTGCTGTTGCTCTCCGTCTGGGACTCCATCGCAGCTCAACGTACAGCGCCGCGCGCTCGGTAAGCTGTTAATTTCTTGTGTGTGTGTGGAGTGGGTGGCGCATGAAGGCGCTCGGGCTCTGCTCGCATATGAGTCTAATTAATGATCTAAACTATATGTCACATAGTATATATACTACTAGATACTGATGATGCCGACCAGTATGTAGGCATGCTAAAGATTATTTGCCTAGCTCTAAATAAACTATAATCACAGAAATGATATTTGAGTTGTTGGAGAGAACACATATATAAGAAGCAATGATCTCTTCCATAATCAGGTTATCATTTATAAAACCTTCCAGAAAAAAAAAGAGTAGAGCCTATATGCTAAGTTTAGCTACCTACCTAGCTAGCGTATCAGCATATATATGATTATAAAAGAAGATTGGATATATATGATTATAAAAGAAGATTGGATATGCGCGCTGATACACCAAGTATAACGTGGATACACTGTAGTTGTCTTTGATGCCGCAGATAATCAAGTTTATAGTAAGAAAAATGCTGCACGCGCGTGTGCACCATCCCGGCCGTTAGTTTCCTCCATTCATCTCCGTTTACTTGGCGCTATATAGAAACTAGAAAGCAACTGGTGACACATAGAAAAAAGGATCTCCCCCCGCGCGCTCTCAGAGAATAAATCATCATATAATATGAACACTAAGCATTTGATGTCGTTGATGGACCAGCAAGAGATACGATTATTCAGGCTGTCAGAGCACACATGAGAATTAGTAAACGATACACCTGCGCTTCGGTGATCCGATTGTGTATATCGATGCTTGTCCGCGACTTCGCGTGGCGACGTGCGATGTGCGGAGCACCATGCCTGGCCACCACGCACCTGACTTATTTCTCTCTCTCTCTGTTTTCTTTTTTGCAAAAGTGCAATTATTTTTTACTTATTTCCGATCGAATTTGAAGCTCGCGTTCACACAGTATTTTTCATGAATCTGACTTCAATTTCTCTCTCGAAACGGTCCTATGCATCGTGGCACTATTTTTTTTTTTTGCAAAATGGTTGTAGCAAGCGAACAGAGGCCGGGGCCTCGCGACATATATAGGTTGGTATTTACAATTTCAAACCAATTCTCGCACAGTAGATTTTACTTGAATTCAGCCCAATTTATTGTTGATGATGGATTTGAGCAGGTACAAGCATTGAGTAAAGTTGTTCGCGGCCAAACTTTCCGGACAATTGGACAAACGGTTGTACTCCGTATGTGTACTTGGTGGGTTGCAATCTATTGCAGTGTCGAAGCTGTATTGACAAAGACAATCTAGAATTTCAGAAAACTCATAATTTCGACTATTTTTCACCCGCCAAAAAAAAGAGAGAAAGTGAAAAGCAAGTTGCTGCACTAGTACTCCTCTGTTCTTCTTTTTTTTTTGTGAAATCTGTTGTTCTTGTTCCTTGAAGGGTTATTTGGCGTTCGTCAATAAAAAAATGGGGAGGGACGATTAGCCGTTTGACTAAGACCACAACTTTTGCTTCAATCACTATGTGATGAGTCGTCATAATGTTGTGTGTTCCACAGAAACAAGGTTGCTATATGTTAATATATATAGTGGTTAAAAATGTAAATGAAGAGTAATGACATTTTAATCAATACAAACTATGGTAGCTTGCTTAAATTATTTGTATATGGTGGCACGTGATTATGTGAATATGAGCCGTTATATATGTAGATAAGCTAAGGTCTGGCTGTCTTATATGCACCACAAAATTACATAAAGAATGGAGGAGTACACAAAGTTATGGACACAAAGTCTCATATGTGCACAAAGTCATCTTCTATGCATCTCAATCGATGATGTGACATATAGTATATCCTAGGACTTGTGTTTCCACACCTGTCAATTTGCACCCTGTAGAGGTATATATCTAGGACTTACTTTTCCGCTCCAATCAATTTGCACACCATATATATATTCTTCTCATGTCAACTTAATTGATTACATCAATAATGGAGCAGATATGTAGATTGCTCTTATAAGCCAGAAAATAGAAATTAGTTTGTGGATTTTCCTCATGTCCATCCATTTGATTTGTACGAAGATCAAGAATGAATACGAGCAAATAGGAATAAGTTTGGAAAGTTCCTCACATATACCAACTACATACATTACTCTATTTTTAAGTACCACCAACTACGAGAGTGGGACATATTTTTTTAGATAATGAGAACAAATTGTCCCATCTTCACCCTCCTTTAAGAAAAAGGTTTAGTCTAATTATTACAAAATTTAGCATCTTACTATACCATCAAAAACACACTGTTTTGTATTATTTTACCAAATAAAAAGTCTCAAATACTAAGCCATAAACTAAAGGACAATACGTTCGAAGTAAAGAAGTGCATGCCCGCCATCTCTAGGGATCAACATGATGCCATAATCAAGGGCTCCTGATTGCTCACTTTGCTGCAACTTAACCCAAAACTGAAGTGAGTATGTTCCCTTGACCACAACATGCAAAAAGTTTTAGATCGTCATTTGTGAAAAAACACTTGAATATATTCATGCTTAATATTCCAAATTGTCCAGCAGAGCAGTGCATCGCCTGCAAATAATTATAGATCTGGTTTTTGTCCACCCTATTTTACGTACCCAACCATCAGAAAGGTTACTAAAGCTAGTTGGTGGTGAAATTCCAAATTCTAAGCGACGGCACCTTTCTTTCCAATCATTATTCAAGGACAGGCTCATCTACTTGGCCTCTCAATTTGTTGAACCAAATGGGAAGTTACACATCTTTGTAGAACTATTTGAAACTTGGAACTTGCAGCTGTAGGGAACTAGTGATTACATATGGTGTACTTGTATCGGTACTACTTACACCTGTGGTTCACGAATATGAAATGTGTTCATTCGAGGTTCATAAAGACGTAAAGAGTTAGATTATTAATATAGGTCTATGTTCTTTTGGTAAAGTAATGAGCATAAAAATAAAGGAAAATGTCAATTTTACTACTCTTACCTATTTATTGTGTCCATTTAATCCCTCAACAAAATCTAGGCTCAATTTACTGACGTGAACTATTTCAGTTGGTCCAATCTACTCCCTCATAAGATTTATCTTTTTTTCTCTCCACCTATAAGATTAATTTTAAATTCAAATTTTGTGAGGGGATATAGATTATGATGCTTTATGTTAGAAAACATATAATAATATTTTTTCATAGTTATTTTTCATACATCAGGAACATTTAATATGAAAGTGATTATAGTGATACATATTTGCAGAAAAGATAATCTTGAAAATTCATAATATATTTTTCTAATATTGAGCATCTAATTTAAACTTAAAATAAACTTATACATGAAGAAACAAAAAAGGTCAAATCTCATTTAGGGTTGATTTGACCAACTAAAATAGTTTGGCAGAGTAAAATGAGCCAAAATTTTATTGAGGGGATTTAAGCGGACAAAGTGGATATGTGAGGATAGTAAAATGGATTTTTTTTCCAAAATACAATATAGATTATCAAAATCAAGGTCTTATGTAGAGAAAAAAGGATTAGGGAGGTCTAGATACTTTATATTTACATATCCAAACTAAATACTAAGCAAGTGGCTTTTCAAACTTACTCCTATAAATGAAGATGGGTTTGTGGCAACGACTTCTTAGAAAGAAGTATCAAAAGATAAAATTAAACCCGTGGGGAAGTAAAATGGAAACATGATTGACAATTTCAGCAAGGCGTTATGAAGGATACAAATCACACCCTAAGTTTCAAAACTTTAATTTTAAGTGATGGTTCTCAATTTCATTTTTGGGAGACACCTGCTTAAGAAATCTAACTCTTTAAGAGCAATATCCATCTTTGTTTAATGTTGCAAGAAAGGCCAATGCAACATAGGAACACTTTGAGTTCTGTACTCCTAAATGTGTCTGATCCATCCATTAAAGCATCGGCAAAGGATGAATTGATAAAATGGAATGAGCTGGTTGCTAAAGTGGTTTTATGTAAGTAGACTCATTCAGATAAGTCCAACAAGCATTGGCTCATACTCCCTCCGTCCCAAAAAACAAGACACTATATGATTCAAAATTTATCCCAAAAAATTAAGTCATTCTACTATATTTAGTAGGTGCATGTACATGCAACACTAGTTAGTGTCAAATATGGCTAATAATTAGAGGCAAACAATGTCATTTTACTTTCTGTTAATCTATCCTAGAATTTTTAGAATGACTTCTTTTTTAGGACGGAGGGAGTATATGTCGCAGAAAGGTATGTGGTTATAAATTCTTGAGGACAACCGGAAAATAAAGGAAATCCCTACAGGGCCATAGATGGTCCCACATATAAAACCATTTGTGCTAGCTGTTGTTATCTACAAAAGGTGAAAGTTACTATAAGTACCTTCTGTCATATGAGCCATAGTATAGGCGGTTAGATGGAAAAAAACATCCATCATAAAAGCATTACTGTGAGGAGGTACTTGAGATAGATTGGTAGATTCATAGAGATATGACAAGTGTACACAGTTCGTTACTGTGAGGAGGTACTTGACATAGACGATTTTTCTTTTATTGTGGCGTGGGATGGCGCACTACCGAATTGACTGAATCAAGCAGTGGCGCACTTGAGAGCGAGCTAACTAATAAGCATTACTACATTGTCATGTCAACATGCCATGGAGTTTCCTTGCAGATAAAAAAGAAAGAAATCACCAACACAACCCACTAGTCAGCTGATAGAGCACAAACTAGTTAGTTGGCCGCAGTGAAAATAAACATAGCTTCTACACGTACATATATATGCATCAGCAACAAATTAAACAATATGCTCTGCATATGGATGTGCACCAATGTAGTACTAGAGCATATTCCATGCCGCTAGCATGAATAATTTTAATTTTGTCTGTCTGTCTTTGCATGCACCATCAGACTTCCATGCTCACCACATCGCCATTGGCATCGCCATTGCTGCCCCCTTTCTCGGCGTACTCGACCATGTCGATGTTGTACAGTATCGGGAGCATGGCCATGGAGCAGAGGCACGGCAAGACGGGCCCGAAGATCCATAGCAGGAGGGGCGCGCCGGCGAAGAAGAGGCGGTTGCCGGCGAGGATGAGCAGGAATCCCCTCTCCATGACGTCGGCGACGTAGTCCTTGGTGAGCGGGAGGTGGAGCGCCGGCGACGGCGAGAGCGCGTTGACGAGGAAGGATGCCTGGTTGAGCGTGCAGATGGCGAGGCTGTGGCAGAGGAAGGCGAGGAGGAAGACGGTGAGGATGACGACGTACTTGAGCGCCATCATGTACTCGCCGTGGGCGCCGAAGACGGCGTCGCTGAGCGGCTTCTTCACGGTGTAGGTGCTGCTCAGCACGGCGGCGACGCCCGTGCAGAAGAGGATCGACGTCGTGGCCACCAGCGTGGACCCCATCAGCACGTTCCGCACCGACTGCACCACCAGGATCGCCTGCTTCTCGTTGTTCTGCATGCGCCCAAGAAATCGATCGAACGAACATCAAGGCAACATCAGAGATCGATCAATTGCATGCATGCGATACTTGTATATATATGTGTTAAAGCGCACGCCATGACTCCATGAGCTAGTACGTACGGTGTGCAGTAGCGAGTATATGTATGTGTGTGTATGTGTGTGTATATATATATATGTATGTATGTATGTATGTATGTATGTGTATGTATATGTATGTATGTATACCTTCATCATGGAGAAGACCCAGAGGCGGCGGGCGGCGGCGCTGATGCCGACGGTGGAGCTGAGCGGGCAGCGGCGGACGGCGCGCCAGAGCCAGACGTGGTACACGATGGGGAAGAGGACGGCGAGTGGGATGAGCACCACGTCCAAGTAGCTGTCCCTCCACGCCGCCATGGCTGTTGATGATGAACACTGCACCGACCTCAGATCTCGATCTGCTACGTACAATCTCTCTCTCTCTCGCTCGACACGATCGATCCCTCTCTGACTCTCGATCGGTTGGAATAATATTGCGCGAGAGAGTAGATGACGATACGATGATGCCGCGCGCGCCGTGACGAGCTAGCTAGCTACTACTACCTCCGTATCGAAATATTTGTCGCCGTTGACTTTTTTTTACAACTTTGACCATTCGTCTTATTCAAAAAATTATCACAAATATGTAAAAGGGTAAGTCAAGCTTAAAATAGCTACAATAGTAAAGCATGTGGCAAACAAAATGGATGGTACTTGCATAATATTTTGAATAAGACGAATGGTCAAAGTTGTAGAAAAAAGTCAATGGCGACAAATATTTCGATACGGAGGGAGTAGGTCGGTCTCCGCAGCTGTCCGATCGAGCAGGCGTGTGGTGTGGGGGATTTATAGCTAGGGAGCGAGGCGGCTTGGGGAGGCCGGCCGGCGGGGCCCGGCCGAGCTGACCACGACCACGACCACTTCGCTAGCTTGGAGCGGGAAGAGACGAGGAGAGCACACACACACCGGGAGTCGTTGGCAACTTGGCAGCTAGTGTGAATTGAAGGAAGCACATGCACGTACGCATTTCCGGCCCCATCATGGTGGAAACTTACTCAAAGGCCACGACGCGCGTAGAAGAAAAAAAAACATCTATGACCTAAAAGTGGAAAAACGTAATGGTGGCATGCATCATTAGTCACAGTCACGGCCAAACCGGCCTCACCCAGTTTCGGCCTGCGCCTGCATGACGAAACAGCTTGGAGGTTCGCCTTTTTCTGGCCCTTTTTGTTTGCTTTCCGTCGACATTTTAAAGAGGGAGGGAAAAAGTAGATATGCAGGTAGCAAATATTGCTGCTGTTGTGCTTTTTTGTTTTCTTTTTTCTGTGTGCGCGCGCGACAAGATGCTAGATAGTGGTGCTCTGCTTGTTCTTAGTCTAATCGCACTCATGTTATGTGATAAGTACAGCTAGAGAGCTACCCATTCATTTTCTTTGTAATTCGAAGGGGTCTAAAAGTTCTCTATTGTTTTATTAACTAGTTGTTGCATGAAAATGATTTTGGTCAAATTTGTAAAAGGGGTAATTGTCTAGAGCTATATCTATATTGTTGTTGAGAAGGCTTGTATATATAGTTGGATTTACGGCTCCGATTAAATATAATTTTTTATAAAAAAAACAAGTATTCATCTTCATTGCTAAAAAGTTATACCAAAGAGTGAGTGTAACTAATGTGTAAATATCCTAGCTACGGTGCAAACAAAAATCATGGTTTTAGGATGCTATAAAACATTTTAATCATTCTCTATATCCTCATCATGCTAAGTCCATGACACTAAACTCATATGTGCCAGGGTCCTCTAAAACACTTGCGTATGGTTTGGTTCTTCCTCCCTTTAGAAAAAAAACTATTACGAGTGTACTAAATTACTATCCGTTGTTAACTTTTTTAACAACCTTTGACCATTCATTTTATTCAAAAACTTGTGCAAGTATCATTAGATCCCTACCTAATTTACACATACCAAGGAGGTGGTATTCTAATCAGAGTAGTGCTAGTTGTGCGGGTTATATATTCATTAGGATTTTCTCTATGATTATTAAAATTTGTGAATTTAATAGCAACGAGTCGATAGCTGGACCAATGGCCAGCACCGTAAAAAATCAATAGGGCAGTGAATGTTTTTTTTTACTATCGTGGACACCGCGGTTGCTCTGATTTTCTCGTTCATTAAAAAATTCTTTAGGATGTTTTATATGATTTGTAAAACCTAATATATACGATGTGCTTATGATACCCAACAGTCCACGCCTGTCACGAGATATGATATCCACACCGCAACAAATACAAAATTCAGAAAACGACCTACATGTTCATTAATAAACGATTATTGGTTTTCTTTTGACGCAAAAGATTCTAAGTTGAAAACACTGTACTGAAATCAAACAAGAAAACATGCGTTAATATAAACACGCTTCGAATCCGACTAAATTAATAAAGAAAGCACGAAGCAGCGTGCAACCGGCTGGCAAGTTCAATTAGGCACCAGTTGCTCATCTATTTTTTTTTAAAGAAAACTTTGTGTGCAAAGCGCCAAAGTGCCCGCGGACCTATCAATCCAGGTCGGCGCCGCGTAATCACCGTTCACCAATATGATGAATAAACATATGGATCTGGTGCGCCGTATCCTACCCATATGTGTTGATACAAAGTAGTTAGGCCTGTATTATAGTGATGAGCTGAGTGCAAGTATGTATGCACTATATAGTCTGGAAAAATGTGAATTATCTTTTTTTTCAAGGAAGAAAATGGCAAGGTGAGTAAAACTTACAAGTTTTGGGTGTGTAGTAGTCTAGTAGAGCAGAGTTTTGGAGTGTAGTTCTCTATAGTCTTTCTCTATATAATCTTTAATATAAAAGTTGACCAATTAAGTACATCATCAATATATATATATATATAGGAAAAATCCATTCTACACGCGCGTGTAGCTACGCCTACCTATGTATCTCATGATACATGATGAATTTGATCCAATGAAGAATATGTACATGTAGTATGTGATGATACTAGACTATCTGTGATGATAGTTGGCAGTAATGCGGTGGTGGTGGCTGAGACAGTAGAAATGCGCATTATGCTGCAGATTGAGCGGCCTGCTCCCGGCTTTCCCGGCCGCACTGTGAGCGTGCATAGCCACAGCATAATAATCACAAAAATGGAGCTCCTGATCGGTTCAGACTTGGTGCAGAGAATATAATCAGCGAGCATGTAATTAAATTGGTCCGAAGAAATTAAGCCCCATTGTTCTGAACGAACGAAGGCTCCTTTATTTTGTTTGCCGGGAAGAAGAAGAAGGTTCCATAATTTTAGACTCCGTACCTCTCGAGTCAGAATCAGAATAGCCACCTACGACTCCCGTGTTTTAATTTGGAAGAAGAAGTCACAAAAAATTCTGTCCGTACCTTCGTCTTGCACGTGTTGGTGGAATTCCGGCCGACGCTCGGCAAGATGCCGCACGGCGCCGGCGGTCAGACGCGCGCGCCAACTTGGAATCACGTGCAAGATATATAAATACGATGCTGTACGCCTGCACCTGTATCTGCGTGTTTCTGGTGCTTAATTACTCGGCGGTCATATATATTTTGCAATGGCGTGCAAGTAGTAGTAGCTAGTGATGCTCAGGCACAAGTAATATTCTTACATTTTAAATTGTTATATAGGCACCGGGGCTTGACGAACAGGGCAAGAAAAGCAGCGTCAACATCACTGAAGGTGCCAAAAACTTGACCTGTGACAGCAACTTAGTTTCCAATATAATTGGGGCATGCATGTCATGGCCGTTTTTGTGAACAAGCAGGTAAGTATTAACATTTGGTTTGCACATTACCCAAGTTAAGCTAAGCAAAACCGATTATCGCAATACCAGTTTAGCTAATAATAAACAAAGTGTATGCCATGATCGTCTTTGTAGACAAGTTGGTGTGCCTATGTATTTTTTAATTTTAACCTTTTCTGTTATTATATATATCATACCATTAAAACAGTCAGACAAACTGATCCTTTGCCTAATAAGACCACTACGATGGCAAAAGCAAGATAACATATGTAAGCACATCCAAGTTAGCTTACTGGCGTTTCTCTGTCAAAGCAAAAGTAGATAAATTAAGCAGCGTATCTTGTTAACTCTTGAGGCCAAATAGATGGCAAGATGAACAAATTAATAAAAAGCAGAAACAAACAAAAATCAGTGCGTCACCATTACATCATTACACTATCAGTATGATAGCATGAACCTGGTTAGGCGTTAGAGTCCACATTCAGTTTAATAAAGCCATGAAAGACCATATATAAGTGACCCTTGTGTGAGAGCACAAGGAATTGAGGAAAAAAATTTAAGAAAGGAAAGCGAACTTTTAAATTGCAAAGCCAGCTGGTGATCCGAATGGGGGTGCTCTGGAAAGGGTAAAAAAATGTATTGGCATTTGTGGCTAGTAGTGTAAACATCAGTGCATTCCATTTGCAGCCTTGGCTCAAACATAAAGCATTCCCAAATCTCCTGATTAATCGCAAAAGAATGAATGCGTTGCGTGCATGCTTACACGTTTGCAGATTACTGGGAGAAGATTTAGGTCTTTCCTTTTCTTTTGATGAAATACGTGGTCGCTAAAAAGATTTAGGTCTTCCCGCTGAATATGGAGATTTTGGCTATGACGACGGATGACCACGCGGGATAACCCTATAATATCGGAAGTGGTTTCTTTCTTTTTCTTTCAAGAAATTACATGGAAATCGATCAATAGAAAACCTGATATTTTTAGATTGTTTTGTTGTAAAACAAGGACTCTTGGAGAGTTCTAATCGGACCTACCAACCATAGAAGGCAGGGGGACTTCTAGTCCTAGTCCGGTTATGTTGTGGGCTCTTACCAAACTCTATCTTTACTTCGGAGTATATATACGGAGCACCCCTATTGTAAGATATCGATTTGACGAATAAAGAGAGACACCACCTATATCGTGTCTTGTCTACTTTATACTTGTGTTCTTGTGCTTGTCCTGAGAGGCGTGAGAGGGAGAATATCCAACCGTTGACGACGTGTTTCACAACACGTTATCAGCACGACCGCTCTTCGTCGATTACACGTCGGAGGAGTCGCCTTCAAGCTCAACGTCGGCGATCATCACCGTCGTCCTCGCCAACGACTACTTCAGCGACGTCGACTACATCAACGTCGCCGGCGAGCGGATCTGCACCGACTCGACGTCAAGCATGTTTTCGACCATGCCTATTGCCCTACGCGGTATGTACTACTGATAACTGCCCTACGCGGCAAGTGGAGTAGATCAATTGGCATCCAACAATAAAAAGGTATAAAGTATTTAAATCATACAGTAGATCAGATTTGTACTCCGGTTATGAACCGGAAAATCTTTTTCACAATCTACAGTATGGCCATGAAGGCCGTGTGAGCATCTTTATTCTTGCCTGCACGCGAGGGGACCGATTCCAACATGAAGCTTGGCATCAATGCTCGAGTACTTTACGACTGAATCACTAATCATCCATGCAATCTTAGCATATACGTATAGCAGCATGCAAAAGAAAAAAAATCTAATCTACTATGGCCTCGGAGGCTAGTACAGTAATACCGGACAAAGGTGCATGCACGTGACCTTGGGCCCTCACGATTATTGATGTATTCATTGTCAAGCAAAGATAATGACTAGAGGCTAATCTGTATATGGAGTGAAGCATATCAACAGGTATGCATTGTTCAATGCGTCAAGCATATTTTCGATGTATTATAGAATACTACACAACTATTGATTACTTGAAGTATCAATGCGACTGTATCGCTTACAAAGCCCTGACGGTCACACGCACTAACTACAAACTGATTTGTGTTACCTGTACGGTCAATACAATCGAGTTGCCGATTTGATCGTATTCCGGTCAGGAAGAAAATACTTATACTACCTCATCGAAGAAAAACCGGCACAGAAGACCAGTTGTTCCACATTATAACAACTGCCAGCATGCAGCAGCCATGACACCGGCACCAGAAGCCGAATCATATCTGTGAATTAAGGAGTTTCACTTGTAGCTGAGGACGAATCCAAGTCCAGCACTCCAAATTACAGTAGAGGACTAATTCGAGTCTCGCCCGCAGCCGAGTTCGACATCTATATTCCTGCACGCGCGCTGAACTCGGTTAGGCTAAATTTACGAAAAAACTGCTATATACATAAAGATAATAGGCATGGGAGTATGGTCTTGTTAAACTTGCAGTTTAAAACCTGATTGTTGAAAAAAATATCTGGAGTATTTCGAGAAGAAGATATCTCGGATAACTTGATTTTGGTGGCAGATTAATAATTTATTTATTATTCACAGTATGCACTTCCTATAAATTAATACCAATGAAGTTATTTACTGTTTTATGATAATTTGCTATAGTTGCATATAAATACAGTAAATAAAATGTTTTTAATCATAGAAATATGGTTTTAAATATATGAGCTCTCTAAATCTGAAAACCCCTTTGAGGCTCATATTTTAAATTTTTCTAGCATGTTTAAAGGACATATATTTTTGAAAAAATGAACCATTAATCCTTGAAGTTGCTAGAAAATTACCTTTCATCATAGAAGCATGGTTTTAGGTTTATGACATCTCTCAATTTTGAGGAACCTTAGACATAACCCCCCATGAGAGTGACATATTTTATTTTTTTTCCTAGTAATTTGAGAATGGGGTAAATGTTTTGCTAGGAAAATTCCGAGAAATTAATTGAATTATCTATTGAATAGATTTAACTAATGTAAATTAATTTTGCACTTATTTCATGCATTTTAAACACATGAAGTGAGCATGTAGCAAATGCATGTATAATGTAGGAGTGATATGAAGTCTATTATTTCACGAAGAAATATTATTGGTTTTAAGCCTTACACAAAATAATTTCTAGAAGAAATATTGTATAACTCTGAAAGTTATTTTATACACATCACATTTTACTCCCAACATGGCATCATGTTTTTACAATAGCAGTAAATTCGTACGAAGCATGTCAAATATTTGAGTTCGTATATAACATGAAGTTACACACATTCAATATGTTTTCTCGAAGAATCATATTGTTTGCCCCATAGGCATATTGGTAAATTCAAGAAGAATTTGCATAGGCTCAATATGATCATTTATGCAATTAGAAGATGCATAAATCATAGAAGTGGAAGGAAAATAATGTACATTCTAGAAGTAATGCTAGGCTTAGGGGGAGATGCATCGAGACAAAGAAGTTTCATACTCACCACTTAACCAAAAGCAAATAAAATTTCCTACATAAGCTGCACTATTAGTTATATTCATGAAGAATATGGTTATACTCATGAAGAGCAAGTAATTTTTGCTTTTAACTAGAAGTTTTGCATTAGTTTATGAATCTTTTCCAGAATAGAAGGGAAAATTAGTAAATTGGTGTTTCTTACCTCTGTATTGGTTTTTATCACCTTATTTTTGTGCCTATTTGCTTGTAGCATTTTTTTTACCTGCAGTAATTATTTAATATCATGAAATAAATAAAGAATTACATGCTGAATTTTGTAAATATTAATTCCTTTAAATGCCTATTTGATGATCATTTGAAGTGATACTTCCACGAAAAAGGCCTCAAGTAACCTTGGAGGTTATATTTGTATTGTGCATTCCTACCATGCAGGTAGAATGGAAACTGAATTTCCATTATGCATATGAACTAATAATATACAAACTTTTAATTGATCTCAGAAGATTCAATTTAGTCATGAAATTGTATATTACTTAATTATGTACCGAATACATAACCACTATAACTTGAAGTTTATTCTACCCAAATCATATTATTGTACACCGAATAGTACAATCTATATGTGAATTTCATACCACTTTATGAATATATATACTAGAAGTATAATTGAAGTATATGGAACATTAAAATGATTCATAGATTATGTTTGAAGCATAGCATCACATGAAGTGTAATTATGATATGAAAATGGGGAGAAACTGGGGATATAGAGGCATATATGAAGAATGTGGATAAACTTGAAAATTCTAATAGGCATATCCCTAATATTGCAAGATTTTTGGTCTAGAGCCGCATCCTATTAGATTTATGGACAAACCAACGCGCAAGTTGGCCCGTAGCCATGTTCATTATAATGACTAAGCATGTAGCTTTGCGCATAGCATTTGTGATCCATATACCACTATGTCAATAAGAATAGCTAGTTAGAAGAAATTCCACACTAATGTAAAGACCTGCATGCCATTACATTAATTTGTAATCCTTGCAATGGTATTACATCAAAATTCCGCTCTATGTTGGCTTGTAGCTATCATATATTTCTGTCATTGCATTAGCTTGTATGTTGTGCACACTCAAATTTCTCCTGTTGAGAAACACCTCTCATTTAGTTGAGATAGTCAGGAAGCTATTACAACACACAATTAATTAGCTTGCATGCTCTATATGAATAGAAGTCATTAGTTCATCTCTAATCAAGAAGGTTGAGATGAGGGGGGGGAGAAAACCGGTCCGAAACCGGCTCAATAGTGAATTTATCTAATTAGAAATTGGATGACCCAATTAGAATGGGTTTGCGGATTGTGAAAAGAAAATGGACATGTAAGTCCATTGTGTGAAAAATAATTTAGTATTAATGGGTTCAGAATTTTAATGAATATGGGGAATTCGAATGAGAGAGCAATTAAATTTTCTAGTAGAAATTCCATGTAAATTATATTTACATAATTATAACTTGAAGTAACTTTATGAAGTATATGTATTTTTTTTCATGCCACTACAGTAATATGTCTAGATCACTACATATATGAATGTCAATATTTGAAAATGTGCGTGAAACATTTATGAAATAATTTCACCAATTTAGCATACATAAATGGGCATCCACTTGAAGTTGGAGAAATATGGATCTAAATTTCCATTAAAAGAAGCTCATGATATGGGGATATCTTATGAAAAGTATGCTACTAAGAATATATAATATCGGCATTAGGGGGAGAGAAAGCCCATACATATCGAATGCCTTATATTAGAATTCAAGTATTCCTAGAAAGCTTGAAGCGGGGATATAATATCGCACTAGATTTCTAGAAGAAACAAAATCTTAGCATGAAGCAAAGTATAATGCCAGAAAATCTAAATGTGAGAAAGTCCTGGAACGGGACATCACCCGAAGTGGAAACACACTAGAAGTGAAAACTCGTTGAAGGACTTGACCAACACTGAGAATGTGTACACAATGATTACTCACGAATGGGAATCCGGAATCAGGAGAAACAACATGAAGTTATTAACTAGAAGTTAAGTTTACTTGCAGTAAACATAATGCTATGTGCGGAAGTATACCCCAGGTATCTAAATAGTATGCTCACCATGGCAAATGACATGATCATTAATTTAAAATCTACGGGGACGCCTGTTGGTTTTGGATGAAATGAACTTGTCAAACAATATCAATGGAATCTCCATAAACTTCGGAAATAAAATTGTTACCTCACATACTAAGAAATAATCATCATGAAGATGAATGCCTAACACTATAAAGCGCGCGGAATATTTTGTGTTGGCATAGCAGATACTAGGTAACTATATAATAGTCTTATCCTGGAGATATGGGAGAGAATAATGAATGTCGACAACATTACCTCTATTATTGGAAATGTTTCTCTAATGAGAAAATGGATCCATAACAAAGTCCATGGCAGAGTCTAATATCGGGTCAATGAAAGAATGAAATTGAGGTTGAACCATGAAGAAAATACTTGAACCTAGAAGTTCAAATTAGAGAGTCATTATGAAATAATGATATGGTGAAATGAAATGGTTCATAAGTCTTTTGAGAAAGGCCAGTAAACTCCCATTATATATGAATGGATATTCTGCTACGTATCTGGCAAATGGCATGAATGAATAAAATAAATATTATGCAGTTAATTAGTTGGTTCTGAAAATCCATGAGAAGAGATCCTTGAAGGACTCATAATTTCCTTAAAGGATAAAATTGTAACAAACAGAATTTAATCTTATATTAAGTACTAAATGTGTAAGATAGATAATATTCTAGAAGAATATTAAAAGTCTCAAGAAGAGAAAAATCCTAGAAGGAAACTAAGTCATAGAATGACTTGTTATGAATAACACTTTCTCAGTAAAAAGTTCAATGAAGAACTTAAGTTAATATAAAAAGGACTATCACTTCTCTCTTGCATGAGAGAATTTCTCACAATGAAAAGAAATATTATTCTCGAAGAATTAGAAATCCATGAAGGAAATAGTCAATGAATGACTTATCAGTCTATTTCTGAATGAACATCAATAATTCTGAAGATATGAATGACGACTCACATAGACCCAAGTTATTGAATTAAAAGAAGCGAGGAACCATACAAGCACTTCCAAGTGCATATACAACTAGCTAGCACTAAATAGCAAGTATCCTCAAATACCATAGAAGGTATATTGGTGATTGGCATATTAAATTATCCCATTTTAATGCCAAAAGAAGACTGATTAATCCCCACGATCCTATAAAAAGATTAAACTCCATTTGTGTTGTACAACTAAAAGTGGTAATGAGTGCATGAAGCACATTGCTCCCAATTACTCATAATCTAGAAGAGTATATGAAGACGAAGTATTATGATAATTGAACATCATTGCTTACTCATATTTCTGAAAAAATATGACTAAAACATTTTAAACATTGAAGTTTAAATGATATCATTGTGAGGGGGGAGCATGTATAGATTTGAAAAATTTATGTTGTACCTAGAATGAATCAACTTGACGATGAATTATTAAATGAACCTAAAAGTATACCACTTAGACTATTTGAGATCAAGAAGATCATTATTGTAAGAATCTGAAAGTTCATATATAAATCTTGAAGATTGATAACTATTCATGAAGAATAACAAATATAGAATTTATATTACCAAGAAGGTTTAATGTTGTACTCTTTTCCTTTGTGAGTTTTCACTTGAAGGTTTCTCACATAAGGTTTTTAATGAGGCATGTGCAATACAATGACGGATGATATGTACTCTTTTCTCCAAGTACCGTTTTTCCCACTGGGTTTTCGGATGGAGTTTTTGACGAGGCATATGTATTCGTGGTAATCGCCCAAGGGGGAGTGTTGTAAAACAAGGACTCTTGGAGAGTTCTAACCGGACCTACCAACCATAGAAGGCAGGGGAGATAAATGACTTCTAGTCCTAGTCCGGTTACGTTGTGGGCTCTTACCAAACTCTACCTTTACTTCGGAGTATATATACGGAGGAGCACCCCTATTGTAAGATATCGATTTGAGGAATAAAGAGAGACACCACCTATATCGTGTCTTGTCTACTTTATACTTGTGTTCTTGTGCTTGTCCTGAGAGGCGTGAGAGGGAGAAGATCCAACCGTTGACGATGTGTTTCACAACTTGTTTGACGCCGGTGCAACTAATAAGGGTGAATAACAAGCTAGCTCGGCTCGGTGGTGCTTGTTATGTTACTCGTTAATGTATCGAGCAAAAATACCAGCTCGGCTTGGCTCAATACAGCTCGCGAGCAAGCTTGGTCAACTTGTGAGCCATGCACAAACATAGGCACCCAGATCAAATAAGGCATACAGATGATCAACTGACATAGAAATCATATATATAATTTGGTATACAAATTATTCAAGTAACATAGGTGATAAGCCTCACTTAAATCAATCAAGACATAGGCACAACATAAAGTTCCATAGACCACATTCAATGGCAAATATCTTATGGCCTATAGTTAAAGACTTAACACATGTGGTATATGAATGAGTTTTCTTTGGGTCTATTGGGTTGCATATTGGCATAACTTGCGGCCTACTAGTCGACTCATGCACGTAGCTCGTTAAACTTGTGAGCGGCTCGCGAGCCAGCTCAAACATGCTCGTTATACCAACAAGCAAAAACTCCTGCTCAGCTCGTTAAGAATATGCACCAAACCGAGCCGGCTGCGAACCCAAAACCATTGTTGCGTCTATCTATATTTTTTTAAAGACTATTACAGACGTAGATGCTCACAATACACGACTCATTCCTATAAATACATGCACACAAACTGTATCTCTGTAAGCACCTCAAAGATACTGGACCGGCAGATATTGATATTGACAAAGTCACCAAACACGCCCATCACTAAAAGAATAACGCCGGTTGAATCTTAAAATAAATCCACGAAAATTCGACACCGGTGTTTCACTGTAAAACAAACTTATCAACGGACTTACAATCAGCTCACATCTGTGTTTCCTTTGAAAAAAAGAAAATGAAAATGACGTATACCTATTACATACTATATTGACCTAATAAATGTACAACTCTATTAAATACAAATTGAAAAAGTCACCTAAAATGCTCTCTCCACGTGTCCCACTTCCTCCTCGCATCATGTTTCAGAGCATCTCTAAGAGACCAATAATAATCCTAGCTAAATTTAAATATTAAGAGGAAAGCTAAAAAAATAAAAAGCTTTCTAAAAGCAGGAATAAACCAACGGACTTTTTAAACTGGCGAGCGTGGATGGAGAGCGCGCAGAGCTAGGCAAAGATAGCTAGCGAAGGGGAGGAGATAGTAAGCCTAGAAAAATAGCTATTCAGTTTCCTAGTCTGTTAGATGTAATTTTTTTCTTTTAAACTAGCCAACAGGATATAGAAGAGCTCCTGAAGATGCTCTTGCTAGCTATCAGGGCAGGTATAACCTACTGTCTTTATACATCCGCGTAGACAAATTGGAGTAAATTAAGTTGACGTGGACAGTAATCAATGAGGAGGGAGAAGGGACGCTTCATCCGACGACGGCAAGGGCTCGTTCTCCGAGAATCAATCAACGGGCCGGTGGCATGCGTTGACGCGTTGTATGCGTCGTCTCCATGCGACGACGACGACGACGACGCCCGATCTGCTGCAGCTATCGAACCCTTTTGAGGGGATGGAAATCAGCGACGGCAGAGCAGGCCGCCTCTGTACGCCCGTCGTGGCCGCTGCTCCGCGCCACCAGCTGGCTCATCCGCCACCTGCCCTGCCCTGCCCTGCCCTGCCACCTTGCTCAAACCCCAGACCGAAGAAGACGGGAGAGAGATACAGGAGTCAACGAGAGATGAGGAAAGGTCACGGGCTCACGGTTGCTCACTGAAATATCTTGGTCATTTTACATCATGGTCCTTGGTAGAGATAAAAATGGCATAGTATGCTTGTAGACATATAGGAAGGTCACAAAACAAAATTAAAGTTACATTCTGATCTTCTAATTGGATTGTATTATCTCCGAATGGTTGGAACTGTGTATTGTGTCACAAAAGCAACAAAATAGTATATAAAGATCATGTCTATACTTGATTCTCAAGATTCATGTGCCCATACATAAATTATCTAAGTATTGTGATAGAAACAACTAAGTTGATGAGAGAAATAGTATGAAAACATATACTCAATTAACAGTCATGTCATTATGTATACGGGTATTTTTGAAACTTTAGACCTATATGATACAGTTTAGAAGTTTAGGGACTTAAATATGTATTTTGAGAGTTTGGGGACCTAGACGCCACGAGGCGGCTTGTTTGGTTCCAGGGACTAAAGTTTTAGTCTCGTCACATCGAATAAAATAATGCTAATTAGAGGTATTAAATATAGATTAATTAAAAATGCATTACATAAGCGAGGATTAATTTACGATACGAATCTATTAAACCTAATTAGTCCATGATTAGACAATATAATGTTACAGTAATAATTTGATAATTATGTACTAATTATAGATTAATTAGGCTTGTTAGGTTCGTCTCGCGGAGTAGATACGACTTATGTAATTAGTTTTAGAATTAGTTTATGTTTAATGATTCTAATTATCACTTATTTGAGAGACTAAACTTTAAACTCTAGTCCTATATCAAAAACACCGTTAAGTACGGGTCATGTATTTTACCGTCTTCCTTGCGCTGACATTTTTCGCTGTCGGGCGTGCGTGGGCCGTGACTAGACCGCGGCAGCGTAGGCCTCTCGTCTGTTTTGTTGGGTTGGCTGTTGGCGACGAGGCCCATAACGCAGGACGACCAGATCCCAGCCCATACGGTTGATCCAAACGATCAGGCCCATCTTATTACGCTCCCGGGAGTCGCCTGCGGCAGAGGCAGCGTTTGCTGACGTCGTTCCTCGGGCAGACGATGACGGCTTGCAGCGGTGCGACTCACGCAGCGTCCACCGTCCGTTCTTGGCTGGTGACTTCGTGCGCGCCGCTCGCCGGAGCGGCAGGCAACGACAAGGAGGCGGCGTGCACCACTCCGGGGGTGGTGGTGTCCAGCACGCACGCACCTCGGCCAAGTAAACATGACACAGCGAAGAGCGCCCGCCGTGTGATGGAAACAAGTAGATTCCAACAGTACTGACACGCAATGCCAACACAGAGCGACTTGCAAGCCATTACAAAAAAAATAGGCTAATAAAGAGGCTTTTAAGTTTCAACCCAGCCACCTATGTACTACCATGCCCGTGCAACAAACTCGTGTTATTATCTGCGTTGCTCCTTTTTTTCAAAAAAAAAACAAATACCACCATTTTGTGTAGTATAAGCACACTTCTTAAAAGCTCATATTAATGACATCATAGGCTTGCGTACATTGTATTACTGTAAAATAGATTCTTCTTCCGAAAAAAAAAGAATTTCTTTTTCCACGGCCAAAATAGATACATGGAAAAGCGCCAAATATCTTGTTTGCGAGCAAGCGGCCCCCACGAAAAGCCCATATACACAGGGCCCACCGCCCACCCTCTATCTCTCGCTAACGACACGCGGCGGGCCGGGGCGGACGGTGGGGAGAGCCTTGGCCGGACGGGGACGCTTCCGGCTGGGAACGCACTCGAGCCCCACACTGTCAGTCGCACACACACCGCCACCGCGCGCACCAGCACGCACGGCACGGCGACTCACGCGGCCCCCGCACGGGAGCCGAGACGAGCGCCCGCGAGCCCCCCTCCCCCTTCCCTCTCCCTTACAAATCACTCCGCCTCGTCACTCGCTCTCCTCCCATTCCCGGCTTGATCGGCGAAGGAGAAACTCGGAGCTCGGTCCCCATGTCGCAGCTCCCCTGCGTCTCCGCCGCGCGCCCGCTGCTCGCCGTGCCCGCGGGCCGGGGGCCGGGGCCGTGGCGCGTCGGCCCGCTTGGGCGGGCCAATGCGGCTGGGAGCGCGAGCGCGGGGCGAGGGGCGGGCGCGGGGCTCCGGGCCGCCGCCGCCGCGCGGCCGGTGGCTTCCGTGGCGGTGGAGGCGGAGCCCGACGAGGACGAGGACGAGGAGGAGGACGCGGTGGTGGAGGAGGAGAGGTACGCGCTGGGCGGCGCGTGCAGGGTGCTCGCGGGAATGCCCGCGCCGCTCGGGGCCACCGCGCTCGACGGCGGGGTCAACTTCGCCGTATACTCCGCCGGCGCCTCCGCCGCGTCGCTGTGCCTCTTCACCCATCACGATCTCAAGGCGGTGAGCCTCCCACTCTGCGCCGAGTAGAATCTCGCAACCCCGTGCTGCGATCCTTTTGTGTGCGCTGTGAAGCTGTATCCATTTTTTTCCTTGTTCTCTACATCCCGCTCACTCGACATGCTGAATTGAGTTTTGCGTCGCTGGAATTATCAGGATACGGTGACTGAGGAGGTCCTCCTTGATCCCCTGCTCAATCGGACGGGGAACGTGTGGCATGTGTTCATCGAAGGGGAGCAGGTGCACGACATGCTCTATGGGTACAGGTTTGATGGCGTGTTTGCCCCAGAGCGGGGACAGTATTATGATGTGTCAAATGTCGTGGTGGATCCGTATGCTAAGGTGATGAGTTTATGCATGCGAGCTGTGTTACACTCAGAAATTGATTGTTGGCAGGTGGTTGCTCAGATTTTATTTTATTTTTAAATTCCTGTAGGCAGTGGTAAGCCGAGGTCAATATGGCGTGCCTGGGCCTGGTGGTGATTGCTGGCCTCAAATGGCTGGCATGGTCCCTCTTCCATATAGTACGGTATGCCTGAATTACTTTATGTTACAATCCTTCCACATTAGTTTCATTGTCTCCCCTTTTTACTCCCATCACAGTCATAATTAAAAAAAATGACTGTATATTTTGGTTATTGATTGTGAAAAGCCTGACTAACTGACTGCAAACACTATAACTGTCTAATGTAGGTTAGGATAATTGGTTGCATTATTTAGTTTCTCTTGCAAGTAGAAATAAAGTGAAATTGCATTTACTGTATCTTGTTTTGTTTGTTATTTCACTTCACAAGATAAATCTTTGCATTTGCAGTTTGATTGGCAAGGTGACCTGCCCCTGAAGTATCATCAAAAGGACATTGTTATCTATGAAATGCATTTGCGTGGATTCACAAAGCATGTTTCAAGCAACACAAAACACCCAGGAACTTATGTCGCTGCTGTGTCGAAGCTTGACTATCTAAAGGTATGGCTGCTAACAGACTAGTTGTACGCTTAAGGAAGTGTTTGCATGGTATTTGTATATATATTTGCATTTCAGCCAAGTAGCACTACTCTATGACTATTATTCACAATAGACACCACCATATATTTTCATTTTTCGAAGACTAATACTGTTTATTGAGACGAAGTGCTTTACATGTGCTGTATAGTGCTGAATTGATTCAGCGTCTAAATTACATGAAAATTTTTTCTCAGAGAAAAATTGAACTAAGTATTTATCCATTTTAGACTTTTTGCCTCTTTGGTATGTCTTTATGACTTAGCTCTTAGTTTGACCATGTAAAACTCGATCTGCAGGAACTTGGAGTCAATTGTATAGAGTTAATGCCATGTCATGAGTTCAACGAGCTGGAGTACTTCAGCTCCTCTTCCAAGTATGTGAACTTGGATCCAGTATATAGATGCAATCAGTTGTATTGGACTTGATACAAATTTTGTGCTTGCATAATTGACATTTATTTGTTTTATGGCCTTCTTATTTCCATTTCTTGTTGCTATAACCGATCCTCACACCATGCACCCCCATTTCTGATTTGCTAGTGTGGGCCCTAATCATGCCCTACTCTTCTTCTCTACCATGCATTTTTACTTTTAGCCTTGTCACAGTTAGCTTATATTCTAACCAAGTTTGTTACTTTATTTCATATAACTGCTCATCATTGTGACAGGATGAACTTCTGGGGATATTCTACGATAAATTTTTTCTCACCAATGGCAAGATATTCGTCCGGTGGCAAAAAAAACTCTGGACTTAATGCCATAAATGAATTTAAAGTTTTTGTAAGAGAGGCCCACAAACGGGGAATTGAGGTAACCAAGCTGATTTGAGTTAGCTCACCTTCTAGCAGCTTCCTTTTGTCATATCATTTTTTACATGAAGATATGTCACTGTTAGGTGATCATGGATGTTGTCTTCAATCATACAGCTGAGGGTAATGAGAAAGGCCCAATATTATCCTTTAGGGGGATAGATAATAGTACATACTACATGCTTGCACCTAAGGTGAGATACATTGCTCGTCGTGTAACTGTTCTTTGGGTTCATAGGGTGTAATTTTGTCATGTAATTCTTTTATAGATTCATGTCTGTGTAACTAACAATTTGATGGGCCCATATTTGTGCAGGGAGAATTTTATAATTATTCTGGTTGTGGAAATACCTTCAATTGTAATCATCCGGTAGTCCGTGAATTTATCGTGGATTGCTTGAGGTACAAATATGTTATATGTATGTAACTTTCAACAAATTGAGTCTTAGTTTTGTTGTGCCTCTTGTCATTGTATCGGATGATGCATGTTTTTGAGGGATACTTGGCAACGGTGATGCTCTCGTGCCTGAATATATAAGCATTTTGAATTTCTTAATATTCTGATAAAACAGGGAAACATATTGTATGCCTTCACTGTTTTTTTATATGAATAAATAGTTATCTTGAACAGATATATGGCCGCTGCGTATCAGTGTTTTAAGTCATATACTTGTTAAGACGAATTATTTATGCACTTCTGAGTTTGATGTTGCAGATACTGGGTAACAGAAATGCATGTTGATGGTTTTCGTTTTGACCTTGCGTCTATAATGACCAGAGCATGCAGGTAAAATCTATTCAGATTTACATAGTATATTTCCTTTTGAGACGTTTCTTAAGTTAAAACTTTTCTTTACCAGCCTATGGGATCCAGTTAATGTGTATGGAGGTCCAATGGGAGGTGACATGACTACAACAGGGACACCTCTTGTTACCCCACCACTTGTTGACATGATTAGCAATGACCCTATTCTTGGAGGTGTCAAGGTAGCTGTTATACTTCATGTGTTACCTATCTACACTTACTAAAGATTAGAATCCATTTCACTGTTTTAAAGATGGGTATATTTTCTATGTAACTTATGGAAGTTAGCTCCCGCTTGAAATTGACTGGCTGTTAAATGCTTAAATATACAGAGCCCACATAATAGCAGACTACCTTAACATATTATTGTATCCTTGGTTGTTCGGTTTTCCCCTCACTACTTCCTCAATTGTAATTATAGCTCATTGCTGAAGCATGGGATGCAGGAGGCCTCTATCAAGTAGGTCAATTTCCTCACTGGAACATTTGGTCAGAGTGGAATGGAAAGGTAAGAATTGTATACTTTCAACGGCTTAAAAGTTAGCTTGTTACTTGCTAAACAACAAATGGCTTCTTGTCAGATATTGAATATAGGTTTGAACTGACACATTTAAATAGACAAATGTGTCTATGCTACCCCACCAAACCATTGCAGGGATCTAAACACACATAAATGTTAGTTTCTTCTAGGGTAAAATTAGTAATTTAGGATGATCATTGGGTACAGTATGGATGCAACTAAAATTCACATTCAGGCTCACATACTTTGAGGGCCTGTTTGGCCAAGCTCCAGCTTCAGTTTTTAAACCGTGGAAGATGGCTCCTGAAGAAGCTAAGCCTCAATTGGATGCTTCAATCTCATAGTTTATTTCTTTGCACTCTAGAGAAGCTGGCTCCTAAGAGGCTGAGCATTAAACACTTAGGACTTTAGAGCCCAAGTGTTAGACCATTTTTATCTGGCTCGGCTGAGAAGTCCAGCTGGCCAAAAATATATAAATGATTCAGCTTTTGTTTGACTATAATTTCATATGAAAAGAATGTAAAAGCATATGGTAAAGATAACACTAGAATGGTTGCTGAAATACATGTTTCAGGCAAGAGCCTTACCGACAACATTATTGAATGCACATTTGTTTTTTTATCAGCACATGATGCTGATGAAATTTTGAGAATGCACATATGATCTTTTGCATTCATCTTCAGCTAATCCAACATCGGCAGAATTTCTCATTCCTTCTCTATTGTTATTTCACCAAAGTGCTGACTTGTGTTTTTGTTTTCTCAGTATCGTGATACTGTGCGTCAGTTTATCAAAGGCACAGATGGATTTGCTGGTGCTTTTGCTGAATGTCTTTGTGGAAGTCCACAGTTATACCAGGTATGTAGCATGAGTACGCATCAGTGAGAATAGTGGTACATGACGTGAACAAGATCTTTTGAAAATACTGGGTGGTGAAACAAGTATACACATATAACACAATATGACAATAGTATATATTTCAACCTAGAAGTTCCGCATTCTTTTCAGTAGTATAACCTTTATCATCCAACCTACCAGCGTGGACCTCTGCAAGCCAAGGCATATATTTATTTTCAGCTGGATGAGAAGAAGCCACATTGAATGATGTATTTCCCAAAAAAACATCGAATGATGTAATACTAGCTTCATGTATGTTGGAGGGAAAACATTAATCATAAAGTTCTGAATACTTAGCTTTGTTACAGGTTTCCTTCCGATTTTATTCTGAAAAAATGTTTCCTTTGACCTCCACTACCCCTTCCTCTTGGCAGCAGTTTTGTATCCAAATCTAAATAGGTGGCATATAATTTGTATACAAATAATAGTGAAATTGTGAAATTCACAAGAGCTTGCCTTTTATTATCAGGCAGGTGGGAGGAAGCCTTGGCACAGTGTCAACTTTGTATGTGCCCATGATGGGTTTACACTGGCTGATTTGGTGACATACAATAACAAGTACAACTCGTCAAATGGTGAGGACAACAGAGATGGGGAAAATCATAATCTTAGCTGGAATTGTGGGGAGGTAATTGTGGATCTCATGCTTTTGTCTCTTGTAACCTGTTAATTTCTACTCAAATTTCTGGCAAATAACCTTGTGATGGTTTTCTCCATGGATAAGCTATCTGTATCATAATGGTTTCGCTTACAACATACTATGGTTCATAGAGACAATTCACCTTGTATATTTTATAAGCAGTAATTGTGTTCAAGCTAGGCTGGTAACTGATGCTAGTGGGAAAACATATTTGTAGAATAATTATAATTTGATGAGCTATCCTCTGCCTTAGTGCATAGTTAGAGACCTATGCTATGTGAATTACTTCAAACATTGTATTTCACTTCCAGCTAAATTCATGTTGCAAGTATATACAGAATCATCTATATATAGTGCATCACACATCTACAATTTCATCATTGAACAATGCAGGAAGGAGAATTTGCAAGCCTGTCAGTTAGAAGATTGAGGAAGAGGCAGATGCGCAATTTCTTTGTTTGTCTTATGGTTTCTCAAGTACGAATTATTGTCTAATCTTTACGCTTTATATGGCTTGTATTTGCCAGTGCATGTTATTCAGTGTAAAATTCAATATTGCATTTGCATTCAGTGGTTTACCGGAAAGTGTCAATGGCTCCATCCTTGTAGTTGCTTAGCCAACTAATAAGGGTTACTAGGTTATGTGACTAATTACCATAAAAGCTGTGCTTTGCAAAATAATATTCCAAGCTGTATCGAGCATTCACTTAGATATTATACATAGGAAAATTAAGCTACTTTGACAATGTTGGATCTGTAAATAACTGGTCACCATCTACATCATTTGTCTGACAAGGTTTCAGATCTTATTCGTACATGCTAACCTAGGAGTAAGGTTGAAGTGGTGCTGATTTTTCTATATTTTAAATCCTGTTTCTGGCTTCCTAACTTCTAAGTTGTTTTCATTCTCCAATTTTTTAGGGAGTTCCAATGTTCTACATGGGCGATGAATATGGTCATACAAAAGGAGGGAACAACAATACATACTGCCATGACCATTATGTCAGTGCAATGCAAATTATATATTGTTGTAATCAATTTCTTTGACATTCTTGCAACTCTATATCTTGTTATTATTGTTATATGCAGGTCAACTATTTCCGTTGGGATAAGAAGGAAGAACAATCCTCTGACTTGTACAGATTCTGCCGCCTCATGACGAAATTCCGCAAGTAAATACTCTTTCCACTGAACAGTTTCTGTGTGGAACTAATGATGATGCCTCTGTTGGCCGCCATGGATTGAGATTCTTTACGCCGCTCATATTGCCTATCCATTTCTTTTGATGTGCCCTATAGGGAATGTGAATCTCTTGGCCTTGAGGACTTCCCAACTTCAGAACAGTTGCACTGGCACGGTCATCAGCCTGGAAAGCCTGACTGGTCGGAGGGGAGCCGATTTGTTGCCTTCTCCATGGTAGGGAACATAACACACCACACATCACCACAGTTATTTCAAATATCATTTCTACCCTTAAGTAGATCAAAGAGATGTTTCCAAAAAGTAACAGATGATATCTCACCGCAGAAGGATGAAACCAAAGGTGAGATCTACGTGGCCTTCAACACCGGTCACCTGCCGGTGGTTGTCGGACTTCCGGAGCGCCCAGGGTTCCGATGGGAGCCGGTGGTGGACACGGGCAAGGCGGCACCGTATGACTTCCTCACCGATGACTTGCCAGATCGCGCTCTCACCATCAACCAGTTCTCTCATTTCCTCAACTCCAACGTCTACCCTATGCTCAGCTACTCTTCCATCATCCTTGTGTTGCGCCCAGATGTTTGAAGAAGTTTGGTACAGGAAAGAGTATAGGGTATAGTTCTCTAGCATGCCATGGCAAAATGTTGGATTTTGCTGCTGGTGGTTCTCAGATATGTTCGTCAGAAACAAGCTAGGAGAAGGTAATTATAAGTAATGTTAAATGTACAGAGTATGATGTCTGTACTTCGCTGCCAGGCCATGGGAGCTGTACTTCGCTGCCGCTCCTCGTGTGGATAAATTGCGAGACGACAAGTCCCCAACACCACCAGGCCAGCATCGTCACCGCCTCAGCGGCTTCGGGGCTCTTCAGCGGGTAATCGGACAAAAAATCTTGGTCACCAACTTCATGGCCTATCTGGCCTTGGTGCTTGGGAGTTCCTCTAGCCTGCAGCTGCAGATTGATTTCTCTGCTCTCGGCGCTCTTCCGAAAGAGTCGGAGTATTAGAGGATTCAATAAATAAGAGATAAATATGATGTGCACTTCTCAATCCATCCATCCCCTGAAAGAAGTGGTTTTCGTCGTCTTTGTCGCTCCGGGCCAAGCAAAAAAAAATTGGGAAGTGAGAGGGAGGTGATTTCGGTGGTGGCTCGGCGGATCGGGAGCAAAGTGCACCTTACGCGACACGCGGCTAGGTACAGGCGGCCATCGGGCCATGGTGTGGATGGCCGGCACAGCGCGGCCGAGGGAGAGGCGGCCGGCGGCGCCCCGGGGCACAGCGACGGAGAGGTAGGGGAAGAAGAATATGTGAGACTGGAGAGCTACCAGCACGTCGCGTTGCCAGCACGGAGAGTTTGGTTCTGAGTTTCTGGCATGTGTAACTCACTGCAAATGTGAAGTTTGATTGCGACATGCGGTGTTCGTCCTGAAATTTTGTTAGTCTACCGATCTGCCGAGATGGCCGGCCGCTTCTTGTTCCAGAAGTTCTCCAGCGTGTCCAGATCGACGAGCCTCCTCGGCAATCAAGGATCTGCTTCTACTAGGGCCGCCTCTCCGGTCACCCGCACTGATCCGGTATGTACGAAATCCAGATTTAGAGGAAATTTGGCCCACAAATTCGAGTAGATACTCAGATTCCCCACGGGTCCATAATGTTTTTCTTCACATTGTTCTTCCTTGATGAAATTTCTCTTTTACCGAAACTATGAAATTTCTGATTTTTTAGTAAAAATAGGCAAGTGACCTCAATCACACTATCTGGAAGCTGGCATTAGAACCCTCAGCAATGTCCATGGAGCTGGAATAGTTCATCTTCGCACAGGGCTTTCACTGCCCAAGTTTCCTTTACCCGAAAACAACCAACTGATCTGAACCAACACTATGTCTTCTGCTTGAACACAAACATTATCAGTCAGGAAAACCCAACAAGCTACTAGCGCACCTGACGGGCCATCCGCCCACTTAATCCTGGTGCCCGAACCATTAAAATCAACCTCACTGTCAGGAAAACCCAACAAGCTTCTATCGCACCTAACGGGCTATCCACCCACTTAATCCAGATGCAGAAACTGGTTGAACCATTACAGACAATCTCACTGTCAGGAAAACCCAAGGAGCTCTTGTCGTCAAGCTATCCATGTACTTGTACTTAATCCCTGGAGTATTCTGCACCTTGGACACTGATCAGGCTATGCACCCACTTAATCCCAGGAGCTTCCTGCACCTTGGACACCAGTGTTCAATACAGCTATTCATTAGAAACCCCAAACTGTCATTCATGAAGCTGCTCTTCATACAGGCATGAATGTTCCCCGTAACCATGGGCTTTTATATGCATTATTATATGCCATTAGCAGTATGTTGGTCAGAACTGCAATTTCTTTACTTGGTTGCATCTCAACTGGACAAATTTCTTTGTTGTGTATACTGTGTAGATGCTCCTTGCTTCATGTTATCTAAAATACATCTTTGAGGATTTATGAGGTTAATGTGACAATGATCAACGTCAGTACTCAGTACTATTCTGTCTAGCCTTTGGAAAACAAAAATATCTATCTCAATTGCATGTTCTGACTAGAATCTTGCCCAATGCAGGCTGCAAGGGACTTCATCACATTCACATGCTCCCATGCTGGCGCTAAAACAAGCTGGCTACTGTGTGAAATGCCCTTGGTCAACAACTCAACATCTGCTACAGGAAGCCATTATTTGCGCAAAATGTTAAGAGAAGCAAGGCAAACTTTTTCATCTAGGCCTTGTTTAGTTCCCAAATTCCACAATGTAAAAAGAAGATTTTCACATCAAAATGTCGACACATACATGGAGTATTAAATGTAGATGAAATAAAAAACTAATTGCATAGTTTTGTTGTACTTTGCAAGACGAACATTTTGAGCCTAATTAATCAATGTTTGGACAATTATTCACAAATACAAATGATAGTGTCACATTTACGATAAAGTCCCAACTTTGCACCCCAAAGTTGGGAACTAAACAAGGCCCTAGTGCAACCAACAAGCAAGCTTCATCTCGAGCTAAAATGCATCCTGAAGAATATTGTAGAGCAGAGTGAGTACTTATCAGTTATCTCCTGATAGATGTTGGATGAATAAATCAGTTTGATCAAACCATGCATGCTTTTCTGTATGAATGCAGCTTTCTGCTTATTTTCTCTCTTTTTTTCATCACATGAACTTGAGCATATCCTGTCTTCAAAGCTGTTCACTCTGTATTTTATTTAGTTGGTTAGAAATTAGAATTAGATTCCTCTTGTTGTGTTTCATTTCTGGGCTACCCCATCTTGATTAGATACGAAGGTTTTACTGCTGCTATTTGAATTTATAAGTTAAGCAAAATGGGAATAACAACATCTACATTAGACCATTGCCATTATTCCTGCTTCTTTTTAACATATATGGTTATGAGCTCGATAAACTTCAACATTATGCTGAAAGTTAATAATATTTTGGAATTACCGTGAGAGTATTGGATGTTGTGAAAGCATTTGGATTAAGGCGCAATTTTTTGAACCAGCAACTTTGGCAACATAATATGCTGACTAAGTCCGAAGGCTTATTTGTTTCATCTTCTTTTTTTCTTATCTGCAGGCGTTTTCAGGCTATGAATAAATCTGCGAACACAACTATTGTGGTGTTTGCTTTTAGTGGCCTTTGCTGGGTCTATATGTTTAGCAATAGTTCATCAGGTGGTCGTACAATGTCACAGTTCAAATCCTAAGATGGAATGAAATAAGGAGCTGCACCTGGCTAAGGGTAGGGATTCTCTTCCTCAAAAACCTCCTGTCTGATGCATGCTTGTAATAATTACCATGTAGTTAACAAACGAACAGTGGAGATTTCTATGTTTAGGTTTTGAATTACATTGATCCTAGGTGAGATGTTCTATCATATTACCATATATATGTATCTAACAAACAAACAGTGACCCTTGGATGCTTGCGTGTAGGAGAATGGAGATTTCTATGTTTAGGTTTCGAATTACGTTGATCCTAGTTGAGATGTTCTATCATAAGTTCTTATATGGATTTTGGTGAAATGGTATACTCTCTCGTTTTAGTATTTATCTGGTATGCTACTTGAAATCAGCAATTTCAAGCAAGTTTTATAATAGAGCATAATGCACAGGTGGTCCATTAACTTGTGTTGGGCTTCAGTGGGATCCATTTAATTTTGAAAAAGTGTACTTTTGTGTTCATAAGCTTTTTAAGCTGTGTCATCTAAGTCCATACCTTTCCACTTGAGCTTTTTCATGCTGACTTGGCTCCCTAAAACAGCTCCTGGCTCACACATTTCCTCAAACATGCTGCGGACGAACTGCATCCTTCGTTGCAAATCATCGATGGCGCAGACAAATGTCCAAAAGAATGTTAGCCTGCAAATCATGTTCTGATGTTCCATGACAGCTCATGTTGGTAAATTGAATTCTCCCACGTAGGACATATAGTTCGCAGTGGCGAATGGAAGAGGTTTTTCGAGTAGCTAGGAAAAATACTAGCACCGAGGGCCAACATACCGGTGTAAAGTGAACTTGAATGAACCAATAACAAAGCCAGAAAAATCGACACAAATCATTCTTCTACTGAAGCTCATGTCATGTTATGTGCACCGATAATTCGAAAACACTAGGCTAACAACATTGGCGAACGTACGAGTGCACAGAGTATGTTACATGGTTGATGAAAGATGATCCACAATGTCATCAGCAAGGGAGAGAAAAAATGTTCAGGTAGAGAAATCGCTCAGGATGATACTCGATGAAACAGCCGCTCAGAGTCGTCAGTCATGATTCGTTGCTCTCCGGGAAGGTGATGCATTTGTACACCCTGCATCTCGGGCACAGGATGAAACCCGCCTGCAACGACGACGCAACACGCTCCATCAGAAATAATCCACAAAAGAATGAATGAATGAAACAAACAAGCCTGCTGCGGTGTTGCAGAATAAAAACAGTGGCGCACGGCTTTGCAGGTCGGGCAGCGGCGGTACACCCGGCTGCCCTCGGACTTGACGTTGTTCTTCTTCCCCTTGCAGAAGTCGCAGAGCAGCCACCCCGCGCCGCTGCAGGCTTCGCACGCTACACCTTCTTAACAAGTCGGAAAAGCATAGAGAGCTAGCGTCAGGTGGGTCAGAAGAAGCTCTTCCGATGGCGAGCTACCAGGATACTAACCTCCGGCCGTGTCTGCCTCAGCCCGCTCGGCCTCCGGTGCCGTGCCGAGCTCCCTGGGCACGGACGCGCAGCCGATCCTGCCCTTCGTCCTCGCCCGCCGCGGCAGCAGCACGGCCGGCGCCGGCGCCTGCGCCTGGCACGGTGGCAGCGGCGAGCTGCAGGGCCGGGGGCCAATCCATCGGTCCAGGCTCGCCGCGCTACTCCATTGCGCCATTCGAGCAGGAGCTCCGAGCTCGGGCTTCCCCTGACTGCCTCACCCACCGCTCCTTCTCGTGTGGATAAAATCGCGAGGGAAACGAAAGGATCTCCCGGTCTGACATCTGGGGCCCACGGAAATCCACCTAGGATCACAATCACGCCAGTGGCCCCAGTGCAGCATGGTCAACGAGTCAATGGCTAGGCCTTCTGCCTGGGCCCACGCGGAGTCTGCTCCACGGGTCACTAGGGGTCAACTCATCTGGGATGAAGCTTCCAGCAGATCTCGCCGCCGCGTCGCCGTCCATGCCGCCGCGCTCGGGCCACCGCCACCGCATCCTCTTCGTACTCCTCCTCCTCGTGGCGCTGGCATGCGCGTCCATAGCCCACGGTGGCGTCGAGGAGGATGCCGCCTGCGGCGCGGCGAACCGCACCGACGCGGCGTCGCTCCGCCCGGACCGCCTCACGGTGCTCGTGAGCGGGTTCTCGGAGCGGCGCCTCCCGCTGCTCCGCGCCGTCGCGGGGGCCTACGCCGCGCACCCGCTTGTCCTCGCCGTCGTCGTGCTCTGGTGCAACCCCTCGACGCCGGACCGCGCCCTCCTCCGCGGCGGCGGCGGGTTCCCGCCCCGCGTCGCGGTGCGCCGCGCCGCCTCGTCGTCCCTCAACTCCCGCTTCCTCCCGCGCCCCTCCGACATCCGCACCGCCGCCGTAGCCGTCGCCGACGACGACGTGCTCCCCGACGCCGTGGCCCTCTCCTTCGCGTTCGCCCTCTGGCAGCAGCAGCACCAGCAGGCTGCCCTCGTCGGCTTCTTCCCGCGGTCGCACCACCTCGACCTCGCCCGCGGGCGGTGGGCGTACGCAGCGGCGCAGCCGGGGCGGTACTCCATGGTGCTCACCAAGTTCATGGTCCTCGGGACCGACCTCCTCTACAGGTACTCGTGCTCGCCGGAGCTCGCGGCCGCGCGAGCCGTGGTGGACCGGGAGCGCAACTGCGAGGACATCCTCATGAACTTCGTCGCCGCCGAGGAGTCCGGCGCGGGGCCTTTGCTCGTGGAGGCCGGCGGCATTCGGGACTGGGGCGACCCGAGGAACGACGCAAACGCCGGCGCGGGCGAGGACGGCGGCGCGATGAAGGACGTTGGGCTGAGCGCCACGGGCGGGCTGGGGCACTGGGAGAAGAGAGGTGAGTGCATCACGGAGTTCCACCGCCTGCTGGGGAGAATGCCGCTGCGGTACAGCTACGGGAAGGTGGTGGAGGCTGCCGGCGGCGAGCAGGGGCTCTGCAGCAAAGGCGGGCGCCTTGTCCGGTGTGACCAGAAGTAGCTGAAGCTCGTGCACGTGTGGATGATCTGCAGTTTCCTTAGCAGTTGTGTCAAAGCCCTGTGGTGATTGAATCAGATTGTTCAGAGGTGATTGGAGCGATGAAGAACCGTGGCTATGACAGATAGGAAATCAGCTTCTTCATCAGGAGAGCAGAAGAACTGGCCCTGCTGCTGCAGAAGGTGGAGTTCGCAGTTCAGTCAGGTAAAACAAGAGTGGAACAAGGTGGCTAGGAGAAATGCTGATTCAGCTTTATGGTTGGAATGCGTCATCGACCTGATAAACATCGATTCTAATATGTTTCATATCTATGCAATGAGCTCTCTTTTATGCAATAAGCTCTCTTTTGCCCGCAGAAAGATTCAAATCAATGATGTCCTGCAGGACTTCAATATCACAATTCTGCATTCTGAATTGTGAATTGGCAGTTTGGCACGCATGAAAGATGTGTAAGGTGCTAAAGCAGAAAGTAGTATATTCTTTCATGATTCTGTTTTTGTTTTCCCCAAACCCCTGTAGCTTTTCATTTCAAACACACATGAAAAACTGTAAGGAGCCTTTTCTGAATTGCTTCGAATTGGATTTGTTTGAAAAACAACAATGCTTTGGACCCAAGATTATGCAGGGTGTTGGTATACCGTAGCCCCAGGAAATATGCTTATTTTGTATTGCATATTTTCGACTTGATCTGCACATTTGTTCAGCTTACGTATATAAATCCATGGCAATATTGTGTGTGTCCATTACAGCCTTACAGATCTATTGTTAGAATCAGAGGTGCAAGATGTTCCATGCCAGAAACAACACAAGAGCAGAGTCACCTGAAGGCTGAAGCTGTTTGACATGTCTAGTTTGCTGTACTGAGCAACTGATAGTGTAGATAAATATTTGGCTCCCTTTTTTTTTCTGGAAACTCAGATGTGAGTATGTGACCAACGTTCATCATTCGGACTTCAAAAATGCAGCCCTCATATTTTCTTCGTGAACTCCTCCCTCGATTGTCAGTTTATAATTTTAGCGCTCGACTTATCTGATAATTGATTGAAATTTGAAAGTAATTGCTCTTACGACTTTGAGTAAGAACATATTGCTCTTACATTCGGACTTCAAAGTACCGAACATATTGCACATATTGCTCTTCGATCAAAGAACTACTAGTGCTCCTGAACTTCTGATCAAGATCAAACTAGAAGGTGAGCTATGGGCGGAAGCCGGAGCAAGTCGCTTAGGTTGTTTGTTTAGCCAGTAAATTCAGAACTAATGGGGTGTTTGGTTTGAGGGACTAAAATTTTAGTCCCATCACATCGAATGGAAGAATGCTAATTAGAAGTATTAAATATAGATTAATTACAAAATGTATTATATAAGCGAGGACTAATTTACGATACGAATCTATTAAACCTAATTAGTCCATGATTAGATAATATAATGCTACAGTAATAATTTAATAATTATGTACTAATTATAGATTAATTAGGCTTGTTAGATTCGTCTCATGGAATAGATATGACTTATATAATTAGTTTTATAATTAGTTTATATTTAATGCTACTAATTGTCACTTATTTGAGGGACTAAACTTTAGTCCCTAGGATCCAAACAAAGCCTAATTCGGTAGACTAGGCCATGTTTGTTTCCCACGCGCTAAACTTTAGCGCCGTCACATCGAATATAAATATGTTAATTAGGAGTATTAAATATAGATTAATTTAAAAACCCATTATATAAACGAGGAGTAATTTACGAGATGAATCTATTTAGCCTAATTACACCATGATTAGACAATGTAATACTACAGTAAACGTATGATAATTATGTATTAATTATAACGAAATTATGTTTGTTAGGTTCGTCTCGCGAAATAGACAGTTTTATAATTAGTTTATGTTTAATACATCTAATTATCACTTATTTAAAGCGCTAAACTTTATCACCTTTATCCAAACGCCACCGCCAGTGGGCCTTATGTTGTCTCCATCTGGTACCTCCTTATGCTGGCTGGGTCATGTCAGCGCTCGCTACACATTGCTCCTATAACCAAACTTTCATCTTTTTAATACAATAATACGTAGAACTCATGCGTATTAGAGAAAAAAAAAGTTTGACCACGGGCTGATTATTTTTTTCTTAACGAAACAAAGAATGCAAATGCTCACATACGTGCACACAAAAAGATCTTTTATGAAATAAACATTGTAAGGAGCTTATGAATGGGATTTTATGAAATAAACATTGTAAGGAGCTTTTTTCCGAAATTCGTCGAACTGGATTTTGTTTGAAAACTCTGTCAGCATAGGAGCGGTTACCATTACAGTCTCCCGTTGGGCACGCAAGGAGACACAGAGATGGAACCGGCATTCACAGGTCCAAAGCAACCCTCTGATCCCAATCCGACGGCTGGAATCAGCACTGGTCCCCGGGCCCACGGCACAACATCGCTTCCCAGTTCCCACTACTCCTAAATTGTCGGACGAGTGGACGCTCGTGGCCATCGGCCTTGCGTCTTCGTGTTCATTCGAACGCAGCAGCGGCAAGGAGCGGGAGCCGGGAGAGAGAGAAGTGAGAGAGCCGCGTCACTGGCATGGTCGCGGTGGCCGGCGGTGGCGATCGAGGATGAAGCCGCGCGGTGGCCGTGGTGGTGGCGGCGGCGAGCAGCAGCCGGCGGTGAGGAAGGGGCCGTGGGCGGCGGAGGAGGACGAGGTGCTGCTGCGGCACGTCCGGGAGCACGGGCCCCGGGAGTGGAGCTCCATTCGATCCAAAGGCCTCCTGCCCCGCACCGGCAAGTCCTGCCGCCTCCGCTGGGTCAACAAGCTCCGGCCGGACCTCAAGACGTAATGCTCATCCCTGCTCGCTCTTTGGTTCATCCTCTTTCCTGGCGACATTGCTGGTGGTGTTGCTCGTTTTCGCTTTTGCATATATGAACTCTTAGCCTTCTCAGATTTGGGAGCCAAACTTTGGTCTTTTGGGTGCGTGCGTCACCGTAGCATTTCGTTTCTACGTGTGAAAAATTATCCAAAAATTGATTAATTAGGCTCAAAATATTCGTCTCGCAGAGTACAACAAAACTGTGTAATTAGTTTTTGATTTCATCTACATTTAGTACTCCATACATGACATTTTGATGTGATGAAATATTCTTTTCGCATAATGAACTTTGGGGGTGAAATTTGAGATCTAATGGGCCTTAGCGTTGCGTGGTTCTGTATCCACTGAAGTGGTTCATCATGCCAATTGCTTCTCGGTAACTGCTGTTTTCTGAAAACTCTCGCAATGTGAACTTTCAAAGTTTGTGCCTTCTGGCCCTTCAATTTTTGAAGCATGAACTGTCCATAGAAACTTTCCTTGTGCCCGGCATCTTAAATTTCCTTTTAGCACTTCAATTTTCCGATGCAATGTGATGCTGTCCACAGTTGAGGTTTAATTTTCAGAGGCAATAGTATTCCCAGATAGAGAGAGTTTTCGCAGTCAGTATGATAGTGCACTAATCTCGTCATTTAGAATTCTACTTGATGATGACATGAGCTAATTGATGCGTCGTCAGTAAACTCCTGTTCATTTCTGATGGCATACTACACGACGCTGAATGGTGAAGAACAGCTTGATCCATGCATACATTTGATCCAATCCAACACTGAAGAATGCTGTTTCTTCTGCAGAGGTTGCAAGTTCTCCCCTGAGGAGGAGCGCGTGGTGATCGACCTGCAGGCGCAGTTCGGGAACAAATGGGCCAAGATCGCGACGTACCTGCCCGGCCGGACGGACAACGACGTCAAGAACTTCTGGAGCACGCGGCAGAAGCGGCTGGCGAGGCTCCTGCGGGCGCCATTGCCCCGCCGGAGGCCCGGTAAGCAGAGCTGCGGCGCTTCTTCCTCGCACGCCCATGAGTTGCCCGCTCAGAAGGTGACTGACTGACTGTTGCCTGAATCTTCTCAGTCTGTTTTTTTTTTCTTCTTTTATTTTTCTGAACAGAGTAGCCGCCTGTATCTAGTTGTCATTTTGCAGCACTGCATTTCTGAATCAACAAGTCCTTCTGAACTTTGACAAGAAGTTCGGGTTCAATTCATATCTTGAAAAGAATTCGCTGCAATTATCTTTTGAAACATGTCGTCACTCTTCAGTCAACTAATTCCCCATTGAATATGAAACTCTGAACACATCGTTCTCTCTGTCAGAACCCGTGCTTGGAGATTATCCCCTTCCAGGAGACGACGACGGCGCACCACATCGGCGACAGCAGCAGCCAGGATCCACGCACGGCGCCGTTCCCCGTAGCGTACGCCCCGCCGCCGCATCCTATGCCGCTCCCCATCACGTACGCCGGCGCCGCTCCGGCGACGGCGGCTCTCTTGCTGCCCTTCGGCGGCGACGCCGGGAGCCCGGTCAACGTCGTTGACCCCCTGGCGTTCGTCGACCCCGCCGCCTCCCCGGAGCCGCTGGAGGTGGTGCCGCCGGGCACGTTCTTCGGCCTCGACGACGACTACGTGCACGCCGGCCGCGCGCTGCACACGGACATGTCGGGGGTGCGCTTCGACGACCTCCCGCCGGAGACGTTCGACTTCTTCGAGCTTCCGGAGCTGCCGGCACCGCCGTACCCGTTCAAACTGTACGGTGACCGGTAGCAGCTGATCTGACAAAATGATAAGCCTGTAATCCTCCGATTTCTCGCAATAGCGTCACCATGGACGAGAACGCCGTGATTTGTTAATTAATTTATATTCAGCATGCTTATTATAAAACATTATTACAACCAAATATATTTCAACTGTAGAAATTTATATTTTATTGGGAAACATCATTTTTTTGATTTTTTAAATTTACTTATAATTTTATATTTTTATTTATAAATATATATAATAAATATATGTATTATATATTAAATTTAATAAATAAATAAAATAAATTTGAATTTAAAATTGTTGGGGCCCTCCTGGTAGAGAAGGCACCATCCAAAAATTAGCGTATGCTGCTTATTGTGGCGCGCACACGGTATTCTTTAGTAAAAGGCGAAAGAATAGTTCGCTTTGTGCTCACCACGCAGCTGCGTGCCCTTCTACCGGCGCACCTCTCCGTCCTTATGTAGCCAGCCACTCCCCCGCCTCCTCCTTAAGCTAGCGGTGTGGCATTATTCTCCCGGCACCAGCTGCGCCGCAACTCGCAACGCCCAGCCCCCGTCTGTCTGTTCGGCGTCACGAAACCTATCGTGTCGGGCTCGGCCCACACTATGGCCCACGTTACTACTCCACTACACGCGCGCGCACGGCCGGCAGACGTTGGGCCGAAAGCACATGGACATCATGGGCCGTTTGTCAACTTTCGTGGCCCACTAGTTGCGTCGTCGGGTTTGGGAAGAAGAAGCCTCGCGAGTCAGCGTGTGTTGTGCGACACGGCGACCAGGTTAGGCGGAAATGACGCTACTAGCCATCTCTCTGTCTCTCATGACGTGGTCCACGGTAGGGGTATTTACGTACTTTGACCAGAGAGTGGACGTGTCGTCCTTGTCCGTCTCCGCGAGTGGAAAGGTGGGGGGCTTCCAGACACTTCCAGAGACGGAACCGAAGCTTCTCCACGCTTCGCTTTCCTATCCAACTCCCGAGCAGAGCTCATATATCTCCCCTCCCGCCCCCACTCCCTGTCCACGACAAAGGTGAGCTCGAGCACGCAAGAAACCACGAGAAAAGAAAGCGAAGTGCAAGAGCGCTACAGAGTACCGACGGCGGCGAGAGAGCGCTGTTCGACGGCGGCCAGTGGCGAATCTAGGAATGGGCGGCAGGGGGGTCTCCCTCCTCTTCTTCCTCCTCTAGCCCCTCCTTCCCTCTTCTTCCTTCTCAAAATTCTAGCAGGGGCTTGGGGGGGCTCCCATGACGCCGGCGGTGGTAGGGGGGGCTCCAGCCCCCCCCGACCCACCGCTAGATCCGCCCCTGACGGCGGCGACGATGGTGGTGCTCATGGAGGAGTTCCACGGCCTGACGCTGAAGCGGAAGGGCGCCGACGAGCCGGAGCTCTTCGACGCCTGCAGCGGCGACGACCGCTCCGGTTTCCCGCTCTCATCCCGCGCCACCAAGATGCGACGCCTCGCGTGTTCCGACGCCAGCGGCAGCCATCAGCACCAGGACGCGCCAGCGGCGTGGGGCGGCGTGACGGCGCCCGGGCAGGATGACGTGCCCATGTGCGACGAGCCGGCGCCGGCCAGCGCCGCGGCGGATGAGGGGAGCGCGCTGGTGCTCTACGGCGGCGGCCGGTCCGACGCGGCGCGCGCTGTGGGCGTGCCGCGCCTCGCCCTGCGCGACGGCGCGGGCTGGGTCCGCGCCATGCTCCGGGAGGCCGACAGCAGGACGGTGCGGGAGCTGCTCGCCGGCGCCGCCCAAGAACACGGCTCCGACGGCCTCGCTCTGGCCGTCGTGCCGTGGGTGCCACCACCTTCGCCGGAGGAGGAGGCAGAGCCGTCCACGGCCGCGGAGGAGGCGAACGGCGACGACGATGGCGCGGCGGCGATGGACGTCGAAGAGGAAGCCGAGGCGCCGGCCCGTTCCTCGATTGGCCAGGCGTACGGGTACGGCAACGGCGCCGCCGAGGGGTTCGTGTACCGGTGGCCGCAGCACTGCATGGCGCCAACGCAGATGCCGGCGGTGGCCCAGCCGAGCCCGGTGATGTGGTCGTGGTGAACCGCGTGCGTGGTAGCAGTAGAGTAGAGTTTTCAAAAATAAGCAGTAGAGTAGATGTGTAGAGCAGAATCCAGGTGTTCATCGACGGTGCCATGGGTTACCTCTCGCCATGCCAGTTCGTTGCAGAGATCGATCCGGGCTGGCCTAGTTGCTGCGAGATCGGCATATGTAATTCAGAGGCTGACTAGTGTTTATCGCCCCGCATGTAAGAAGAGTAGTGATCGTTTTTCGTCCATATCGCATTTGTATGCTCTGCATAATCTTTTCGTCCTTTGCCAGTTCGTTGCCCTGTTGCTGATCTGATTTGTGTTCACAGCCTGAAATTACGTGTTCCTGAAGACGCTTTGATTATTGCTAGCTCACCTGCACGGTGAAACAATTGAGCAGCGCAGTTGGTATTTTGGGATAATCATACTCTGTTCAGCCAGATTGAGGTTCATCCATTCATCAGGCAGTATCCGGAAAACAAAGGCGGAAATCTTGTTCAGGTTACGTTTGGAAACCGTGGATCCGTTAAATTCCGAGCATATTTGCATTCGAAATGGCATAAAACTGCAAAGTAGGCGATCACCTGACCGGATGAACTTGAATTTTTGAAATCTTGCTGAACTTGTTGTCGAGCGTCGTGTTCCAGGAGACGATGTCTCGCCGGGCACAAGAATCACCGAGCACGCATCCGTGTGCTCCGCCACAACGGATCATTGCAGCGAGGAACACGTTCGCCAGGAAGACGTTGGGCTCGAACCCAAACCGGGCGGCCATGGCTAGCGCCAGTGTCGAACACCGGACAGCCATGGACTGAGCGCACTCAGCAGGGCCAGCTGCCACGAGCCGGCGTCGCGCCGAGCATTTCCTCGAGCAGGCAGCGAGCGTTGAGATGGACGCGCGCACAGCGAGCTTTAGGCAAGGATAATACATGGACAACAAATAATACGCAAGCAGACACCCTGTTGCTGATTCAGAGCGCGGACCTTTTGGCAAGGAACACGCCGTGGCCGCGTCGCTGCGGTGCTGGATCGTCGGCGGCGGCAGAAGGTCGCCGCAGCAGCTTGCTCACCTCCTCGGCGAACCTGTTCATGGCGGAGGCCGGTAACCACATCGGCACGGCGATGCCGTCCTCGCCGTTGGCGTTCTTGACCGGCAAAAGGAAGCTGGATAGCCCGGGGATGGGGATGGGGCCAAGGCTCGCCGCGCCGCCGTACACCGGCCTGCCCCAGCCGTAGTCTAGGTCGCCGAACCTGATCCTGGTCAGGTCGGACACCATGTAGGCGCCTACCGCGGAGAAGATCGGCCGCCCGTTCATCACCATGTGGTCGGCCACCGACCTCATGTACTCCGCGCCCACCGCCGTCTTGGCCTTCCGCACCAGCTCCACCGCGTACCCCACGGGGCTCGCGCAGAGCTCGCCGGCGGTGGAGATGGCGACGGGTGAAGCGAAGGAGTTGCCGTAGTAGCCCTTGGGGATGCGCAACCCGTTGTTCTTGCCGCCGCGGGCGCTGACGACGCAGCCGACCCCGCACCTCGGCGGCGGCGTCTGGGGCTAGTGCCATGGTGCGGCACCTCCATAGGAACCCCGTGAGGACCTCGAACGTGGTGGCGCGCTCCCGGAGGTGCGGCGGGAGGTGGGATCTGATCGCGGCGACGTCACCGGGCCCGAAGAAGAAGGAGCACCGCGCTATGGCGTCGGGTGACACGATGGCGCCATTGTGGTGGTCTGCTGGCACCTTGTCGTACTCGCGGTGAGGGAAGCTCGGCCGCGGCGGGTTGCGCGCCATCAGCAGCTCGCGCTCCCACACTGGGTGATCCGTCGGCGCCGCCGCGCCACGGGCGAGCTCGGACACGGCTCCGAGGAACTGGAGGATCCCCTGGGCATCCGCCATGGTATGGTGTACGCTCACCGCCACGATGAAACCCCCGCACGCCAGCCGCGTAACCTGCATGGAGTGCCAAGTGTGAAATCAATACGATGAAAATTGAACTCGACATTCAACGCTCTATTTGAAATTATTGGATTTTATAATTAATACTCAGGTGTGACTACAAGCAATATAGCACATTAGCACTAGCCCGGTTTGATATAGCTCCTTTTCCAGAAATTTTTTTTATCATTTGGAACGAAGTATCAGTAGCTCTAAAAATTCATGAAACTGGAACTGTAGGTATATTAGAATCACTCAGATGAATCATTTTATTCATAGTTTGCACTAAATAAAAATATTTAAATTACTTTATTTCAGTCTTCAACTACATATCCAACATGAATCTTGGAACAAAAGTTGTGCTAAAGGAAAAAAGAAAAGAAATGACTAGCTCTTAATAGAGCATCAATAGAAAGGTTAAAATTTTAGGAAAAAAATGATATCAATTCCATAATTTTTTGATTTAACATGAAAACAACACTCATGAAATCAAATGGATGGTCAAATTTATCCAGTCTCAGTAGTTGGATGACTCTTGGTGCCCGGTTTTGTAGTTTATCGTTTAGAGAAAAATTAAATTGTAGTGCAAATTGGCGGTTGTAATTAAAAAAACTGCATGAACGTGCATATATGTACCTGGATGAGGACGAGAGGGGAGGAGCTGATTTCGGCGTACGATGAGCCAGAGACGTCAAAGGCGAGCTCCTCGAGGCACGGCAAGGGCGGGTGCACGGCGTCGCCGAAGTGCTCCAGCCGGACGTCGGCGTCGGCCTCGATGAACAGCACGCCCTCTCCGGTGCAGTCGACGGCGAGCTTGCGGCCGTCGAGCTCCCTGAGCCGCCCGGCGAGCGGGTAGTAGTGCACGAGCGCCATGGCGACGGCGTCGCGGATGACCGGTGCGGGGTCCCGGCCGTCCATAGCCGTGTCCCGGCGGTAGAAATGGATGATGGGAGCGTGGAACCGCAGCCCTTCTTGGTCGTCGACGTCCGAGAGCAGCTTCAGCTCGCGCGGCGTCGGCGCGCCGGCGCCAGCAGCAGCGCCGCCCGCCTGCGCGCCGTGAACTTCAGTGCTGGCGCCGCCACCATTGCCATGGGTGCGTTAGCAAATGCACACAACGAGGAGGTGGTGATGCTGGTGGTAGTGCACCAAAGTGCCCTGGGGTGCACTATATATATATGGCTCTGGTGTCCGTGTGTCGAGATCTACACGGCTGTTTTCCTATGACCAACTTTCCTCTTGTAAGTTTCTTCCTGCGACTGATTCTGCGAAGATAGGCGGCTGGAGGCGACGACGATTCCTCCAAAGTACAATATGGTGTGAGCGTGTGACCACGGTATTAGCTCGAGGGGGATTGTCATTGCCCATTGGCCAAAGTTGGTGCTCTGTGGATCGTGAGGTGTTGCTGCTTTTATTATTGTATTGTATTCCTTCGATATCAATACATCTAATTTTTCTTTGTTTTTTTCCTGAGCTCAAATCGAACGAAGCTATGCTGCTATGATACCGAAGGTTTTATTTCAATGTTAAACAGATGCTAAAAACTATAATATGCTTTTAAATTTTGGTCGTTGGTAATTTCCAAATATAGGGCTCCCTTCTGTATCTAGAACGTGCACTGGGGTCTCAAATTCTTGGATAAAAGTCCTAGTCCTGTGTTCGGGTGTTCATACCGGGCATGCTGAGGGTGCAAAAGCAACGTACAAGTTGAGGGTGCAAGTTGGGGAGGACCATGTTACTCTATATCAACTACCATTTATTTTCTTTAACCATCTTATTTTAACAAACAATTTAGAATGGTTATTCTAAATTATGAAAGATGAAATAATTAGTAATACAAATTTTTAATTAAGTAATAATTGTTAGTGATACTATTTAATTAATGAAATGCAATTAAAAATTGCTCGCATGCCTTGCTTACTACCAAGAGCAGTACTTCACGCATGGACAAAGTAGCATGGCCGGCCAACATGTGCAGCTTTGCAAAAATAATCCGTATGGTCACATGCAAAGTGCTTCTTATGAAGTGGATTGCTGCACTCCTGAAGCACATAGAATGATTGCACGGCAATGTCCAGTATATGAACCGGTTCCTTTGGTGTGGAGACTAGGCTATCGACACGCGGACAGAGCAGCAGCCAGCGCTTACACTTTTTTTTTCCAAACATTGCATTCCAACAAATGTTTTCTGTAGCCAACAGTATATTTCAATCCTTCGGTACTTTTGCCAACTATCATATATATGTGATTATGCTCATACTACTAATTTGTTCATCTACGTTGGCAGATAAAGAAATAGACTAACCTCATAAGTGCTGGAAGGATACTATAGAATAGAAAAACTCCTGCTTAATTAGTCTTCAGCACCAGTCGGAGAAATTCCATTTACAAAGTTTTCAATGTTTGGAACCGTACCCTAAATTTCCTATATAATAGTACAATAACTACAAATTACTGCTGCAATTCTTAGCTGTAGGAGTCAGGAGCTAAATGGTGAATGCAGTATTTTGTAAGGCTCAATTCAATCCCCATCTTCGACGCTGCGGCCATTTGTATATCCTAGGCTGCTCATAATATTCATTGGGAATACATATATGTTGATATTGTCCTCAAGAATCAACCTAGATCTTGGACAACCGCAGGGGTAGGAAGGGTGGACATTCCTGAGTTGGGTAGGACGCCCGCAGGAGGCGCGGTAGAGCTCTCCTCGAATGTGGCCGCCTCAACCGGTGAACCTCGTCGCCGCCGCTTGCGCGCATGGTTTCCCACACCCGCCCTCTCCAGGATGGTCGCGCGGCGGCGACGGGTGCCGGCGGGGGGGACGGACGCGAGGCGGCGGACCCGACTTGTCTTTGCCGAAGCACCTCGGGGAGGCACGGTGTCGGCGCCGCCCTCAGCGTCCGCCGGCGTGGCGTCGTCGTACTCGCGGTGCGGGAAGCTCGGCCGCGGCGGGTTGCGCGCCATCAGCAGCTCGCGCCTTCACACCGGCTGCACCGTCGGCGCTGCCGCCGCGCCACGGGCCAGCTCCGCCACGGCCTCGAGGAACTGCAGGATCCCCTGCGCGTCCGCCATCGTGTGGTTGATCCGCACCGCCACCACGAAACCCCCGCACGCCAGGCGTGTCACCTGCACGCCAAAGCGAAATCTATCAGTACGTATCCACGGAGCAACACAAGAACTCGACATGAACGTGCATGTATATAGATACTTATACCTGGATGAGGACGAGAGGGGAGTTGACAATGGCGGATGAGCCGGGCACGTCAAAGACGAGCTCCTCGAGGCACGGCAATGGCGGGTGCACGGCGTCGCCGAAGTGCTCCAGGCGGACGTCGGCGTCGGCCTCGATGAACAGCACGCCCTCGCCGGTGCAATCGACGGCGAGCTTGCGGCCGTCGAGCTCCCTGAGCCGCCCGGCGAGCGGGTAGTAGTGCACGAGCGCCATGGCGACGGCGTCGCGGATGACAGGCGCGGGGTCCCGGCCACCGCCGTCCATAGACGTGTTCCGCCGGTAGAACTGGATGAGGGGCACGTGGAACCGGAGCCCGGCCTGGTCGTCGATGTCGGAGAGCAGCTTCAGCTCGCGCGGCGTCGGCGCCGCCGGCGCTACCAGCAGTGGCGGCCGCCGGTGCGTCGTGAACTCCAGTGCGGCCGCCGTCAGCATTGCCATGCGTGCCGCGTGCGTTAGCTAATGCAGAACACGAGGTCAGGAGGGTGACGGTGATGCCTGATGCGTGTGTGTTTGCTGCTGCTGCCACCACTGGTTTGAGTGTACCGAAGAGAAGTGGCCAGGGGTGCGTATATATACATTGGCACAGTGGTAACTGATTAGTGACTGCAATGTTGGATTCAAATTAACCAGGTTATGGAAGCTAGCTATCTCGTAGAAATGTGAGTTGTTAAAAACTGGACTGCAAAAGCTGGAGGCTTTTGAATATCCTTAGATTGTGGGGGGTAATTGGATGGATCACACACACAGCTGATGTAAACTGGGGTGAGACAACTTAGTAGATTGTAAAAGCTACCTGGACCATAATTTGGGCAGATCAGTACCGGCTGGAGCCCCCAGCCAGTACTAAAGTGTCAACGGGCCGTCGGCGCGTGTCGGCGTGAGAACACTTTAGTATCAGCCAGTGGCCACAACCGGTACTAAACACTTACGTTAGTACTGATTCTTGAGTGACCGGTACTAATTTACAGCGACAGATATGGAGTTTTATAGTAGTGATCCAAGTAGGCCAGAAATTTATCACGTAATTAGAATGTTAGGGCATGTACTAATGGTGCCTTTGTATTTTGGTTGTTGGTATTTTTCAAATATATAGGAGCCCTTCTGTATTTAGAGTGTGTTCATACCCGGGCATCTTTCGGTTCTTAATTGGCTTGTATTAAAGCTGATGTGACCTTGCAAACACTGGGACTGTTGTGCGCAAGGCGCAACAAAAAACGTTTTAGCCTATGTGCATACACAACTTTTAACATGCATCACAAGGTTCTAGGCCTCTAGATATGCAGCAAGGAGGACCGATTGATACAGCAATAATCAGCGGTTTCCGCTCAGTACGTGGCGAAAGATCGACTGCTTTTACGGTTGGTTCGATCTTTTTTTCTTTTTTTTGAAACGTAAGGTTGGTTCGGTTTTGATTTGAAAACTGCTGATTTTGATTTGAACATGTGCAGGGCAGCGGTACCTATATACTGTATTTCGATGCAGCATCCGATCCAGATGTAGTCTATATCGTGCATGTTTTAATTATGTTCATTGTGATTATAATTATTTTATTCTTGTCATTTATTAGTATATGCATGAGATTTGTTCACGCTAGTTCCTATATTTACTACTCCCTCCATACTGGTAAATAATGATGTTTAGGACAACGACACGGTCTCTAAAATGTAACTTTGACTTCTTATTCTTACAAAAATATTTATTAAAAAATAATATATGTATGCTTTTATAAAAATATTTTTTAAGACAAATCTATTCATATGGTTTTCACATTTTTTAACTCATTGGCTTAAAAGTTATTCATGATTTATATTCCCAATGTTTGACTAAAATCTTGTCCAAAACATCATTATTTATCGATACAGAGGGAGTATTATTTATTTGTTTAAAAATTTAATATGGTAATTATCCAATTTCTTTAACAGTAAATAATCGTATCATTTAAACCGTTAACTTGTTGGTTTAGGTAAGTTTCTGTTTTTACTACTTGAGTCAATGCCGTCCCGCCGATCAAGAGGTGCTCGTGATAGGTTTAACTTAAAGTCTTAAACCGCTAACATGGGATAAGTAATAACTCCATGTTATGTCATCTAAGTTAACGACACATGGGATATCTGCGTCAATGACATGTGGGCCTCAAATGGAGAAGCCCATTCTTTGAAGTGTCAGTAGCCGGGTTCTGATTTCTGAATTCACTCTATTCTAATGGTCTGGTTGGTAAAGCTCCAAACCACTAGTCATCTCTCACACCTTTCTCAAAACAAAAACTTGCACAAAGTTTGTAGTACATTTAAATTTGAAAGGTGTCCACTGTCCGGAACCTTCTGAGGTGTACTCTACAAATTGACTCGAAATTCTCGATTTCTTATAGGATTTCTTGTTTTTTCAGTCACCACCACTCGGCGTCGCACAGAGCGTAAGAGAGACTGAGAGGGAGGGCCGGTCGGCAGGCGGCGCCTCCTCTTACCGCCCGGCGCGCGCGCCGACCGAGGCGGACGCGGCGGCGCCCGCGAGCAAGCCGGAGGACGGCGAGGAGCGCCCGCGCGCGCTCCTCCCCCGCCGGGCACCACGGCGCGACGCGACCCCCGCCGGGCGGAGCTCTTCCGGCGGCTCGACGCCGCCTGCGACGCACGCCGCGGCGAACCGCCGTCTCCCCCGCATTTCGCCCCGTCTCCTTCTCCGCCGGCGCCCGAGGAGGAGGAGGAGGAGCCCATCTGGCCGCCCCGCAGCCGCTACTGGGAGCGCTACAAGTATGCGCTCTGTTTTGCGATCATTGTGGTTTTGGACTTTTGGTTGCTGCACTCACATAAAAGAAACTAAATAAAAAGCGGGTAGAATTTCGGTGCTGCTGCATTTCTGCTGGTGGATTTTCGTGTTAGCCTGGCTTGGTATGTTAGATAGAATTTGTGCTGACGGATGTCTGATTACGCGCCTGTGTTGTGAACCAGAAGGCATGTTTTCATGCCTATATCCTGATGGATTTTGGCGACATTCTAGATTTTGGTTTAGAATATTAGGGATAGAGAACATACTGTTCAAGTTTTGCAAGCCTGAAAAACGTGGGGGAGAATCATGATTTGTAATGTTGGTTTGATTAGCACTCTACTGTTTGAAACCAGGGGCATTTGTTATGCTTATTGGAATGCTGATTTTTTTCGGGCCAAGTGAAACTCACCTTTGTCACCTTTTACAGAAAAAGGATCCACAGAAGATTTATCGATCGAAACATTTACTTTTCGCCCTGCCCGTTTTATACATATCTAATGAACAGGTGTATTGTTCTGTGTCTGAAAGACTTTCAGACAAGTTCAAGTCTAAATAAAGTGGCTTGCAGGCATCCAAGAAACAAAAATAGCTTCACAACATTTCTTGTTAATTTAACGAGTTAATTATTGGAATGCTGAGTTAGCTTTGTCAACTTATTGCTGTCTTTCTATTGCTAATGATATATTGTGTCTAGCCTAGGGTTATTGCCTTATTGGTATATGCTGCATTAGCTCTACTTAGTTTAACTGTTAAATGCTAGGGAGTTATGCCGTACCTTATTGTAATTCGATCAGATTGGTAATCGCCTAAGCGTACTAATGAGGAACTATCTTCATAAATATTTTTATAACTAATGATGTCCTGGAGTCGATCCGAGGAATCTTTGTAATTATGTTACTGCTAGTTAGTTCAGTTGTTAAATTCTCAGAATTTATGCCATACCATAGTGAACCTGGTGTAAAAATTTCCATTTTAATTCGAGAAATACCTTCTAGAAACGGGTCATGGTGAACCTGATTGGTTGGGCCCTACCGTTACTAAGGAGGCATCAGCTTCTATGGCTAATGAATCCTTGTATCTAGCTTACTGATCTTAGGATGATGCACCACCTCTTTGTAAATGTTGAAGATTTATACAGTACATTAACTAACCTTATACAGCCAAAATGAAGAGGATGTGAAAATACTGGTTAATCCATGTGTGTATGCAGATGTTTTCTTTAATGCATCATAGCATAGCGAACTTATTAGCAGTGGCCTCCTAAACGATGCTCTCTAGAACTCTGTTGCCCACTTGGAAACGGTTCAGCTGTTGATCCCTGCTGCTTTTGATCAGCCTGCTGTGGCATGTAAATAGACGTGTTCTAGCCTTTCCGGGCTTCCTAGTTTTCAATACAACCGCAGCTCTCCTGCCAAGTTTTTTTTTAAAAAGAATTTACAATGAACGAGGCCTTTTTTAGGGAATCTGTTTTGTACGTCTGCTACGCTGCATTGTTACCTTTCTGTAGTTTTCAGCTGCAGCACTCGGTATCTACTACAATATACATTTGGCCACTTTTCCACACATATAAAATCTATGGTCCTTAGGGAACTTTTAAACCTGTAGGCTTAATATCCCTTCCGCAAATTCTGTTTTCTCTGTCCTTTCTCCAAATTCCAAAGCCAAATGCTTTATATTGCTGTAATTTCCAAGGCAGGCTGTATCATCATACTGACATTTCCACCGATATTAAGAGGCTCAGACATTATATTGTGCAATGTTTACTTTTCGTTACATCTTGTCTATCCTTTGTACTCAAGATATTATGCATATCTCCCCATTCGTTTTCAAGCTAGGTTTTACTTTCTAACATTTTTTTTACTCTCACTTTCAACAGGTCCCTAAGAAATATGGAGTCAAACCCGGAAAATTCCATGATCAGTCTTACTGAAAACTCTGTTTCTCCACCATCTGGGAAGAAACATAAGACGTTATCTGATAAAGATGGTGATGCATTGCATCAAGTAGTCATTTGTAAGAATGACAAAAGTGATAGGGGACAAAATGTACAGAGTGTAAGCCATCTCTGTCTTGAACCATCGAAGTCATCAAAGACATCAAAGCGTGCATCAGTGAAGAATATAGGAGCCTTTGCTGCTCAATGTGCTAAATGCCAGAAATGGAGGCTTATTTCAACAAAGGAGAAGTATGAAGAAATTCGAGAGAGAATTCGAGAAGATCCTTTTGTTTGCCAAAAAGCCCGTGAATGGAAACCTGATGTGACATGTAGTGACCCATCAGATGTAACTCAGGATGGCAACGAACTCTTTTGGGCAATTGATAAACCTGATATTGCACAGGCCCCTCAAGGATGGGAAAGGTTGATTAAGATAAGAGGTGAAGGAAGCACCAAATTTGCTGATGTGTGAGTCAAATTTTTCTATCTGAACCTAGTTAAATGCTTCCTAGTTTGACCGCTTATCTCTGATCAAATGGTGTCATAGTTAATTTATGTTCTAGGATCTTGTGAGCTCATATGCACACTTGAGCTATCTGCTGTATTTCCCCCGGCTGACGCCTAATCTATGATCGAAGTTCTAAGTCCATGGCAACAAACAGATAAAAAAAAATTCTAATGTCTTAAAGGAATGAGAATAATTTGTATTGTTGTTTAATATTACAGAAAACAGTTCTCCTTCAATATACTTATACCTACAGCCAATGTTGTTTACTGCAGTCAAATCCTCACCCAGATTCATGTTATCATCCTTTATGATGTTCTATTTTCACACACATTTTTCTTCCCCCATCACTTATGTGGAAGATTTGCGTTTGAATGGCAATTCTGAAAAGAAGTAAACTTATGTACACAGCTGCATTGTTTGTGTCCCTATGATCTACAACCTATATATGTGACATTTTGTATACATATGACAGTGTGCTTATTGTGTTTTATTCATTATTTCAGGTACTATAGGTCCCCTACTGGAATTCAACTGAGATCAACCAATAAAGTTGAGAAGTATGTCAAGTCCTTTTGTCCGACTCAGTTTTAACCTCTTCACTTAAGCTTATCAGTACTCATGCCCAGTTTTAGATGCATGTAAATTGTGACTAACTAATTAATGCTATCTACTAACCTTCAATTATTTCCAAAATTGTTATCTATGTGATGGTTGTTTTTTAACTAACTTAGCAGTAGCATCTTTTTATATAGTTCTCTAATTCTTTGAATTCCATGCTTGGATAGGTACCTGGCAGAACATCCAGAATATGTCGCACAAGGTGTGGAGTTATCTCATTTTTCATTCAAATCACCTGCACCACTACAAAAGGACTATGTTAGAAAGCGTACCCAGACAAGCCAAAGTGGTGTCACACATACGGGATCAACCAAGCTTCTCCAACTAGAAGATGGTAATGTATTTATATTATATAAATTGAACATCCCACATTTCATGTTTTCTAGTTTGCCTTTTAGGTTGGGGAATGGATATATCTTTGGAGCTATCTGGCACATGCATGACCTCAATATTTGCCAAAGAGTAAAGTCCATCACCGGTCCTTCAACTGTCACGTTGTATCACCCCGGTCCCTGAACTTGCAAATTGCATATCTGAGTCCCTAAACTTAGCTTCGGGTTTCATCCCGGTCCCTGAACTCGCAAATTAAAGATTCAACCCCCCTAAACTTAGCTTTGGTTGACAACCTGGTCCCCGAACTCGTAAATATACAGTTTCAGAATATATCCATACAAATTTAACATGTATATATGTTTTAAAAATGCTTTGTTTAATTGTGTCTATACAGATTACTAGGATGAGGCCAAACGTATGATAAATTGTGAAGTTCCAATAATTAACTATGCAGATTTGATATATTTATAGTTAAATCGATGGCATAACATTATTCATTGCTTAAAAAAAGAGAATATCTCTTAAAAAACTAGAATAGCTAACAGAATGGGTAGGAAAGAATCCAAATTTAACCCCTTAAGGGCTATCGATACCTCATTGTTTAGCTGAAATTTCTTTTCAACAGAATAATGAGAATTTTCGAGTTAAATATGCGCCAATATATAAATTTAGGGCTTATATACACATTAAATATGTGTCAATATACTCTGAATATATATTTATGAGTTTAGGGACCGGAATGACACAAAGCTAAGTTTAGGGGGTTGAATATGTAATTTGAGAATTCAAGGACCGGGATGACATCCGATGCTAAGTTTAGGGACGTGTATCTGCATTTTGTGAGTTGAGGGACCGGGAAGACACAACGCGACAAGTCAAAGGACCGCTGATGGACTTTACTCTTTGCCAAATGTAGCAGCAAACTCTTTGACCAATGGTTTGTTACATACTCGGCTAGGTTCTGAACATCTGTGTTCCAATTGCATCCATATGGCATATGCAATCGGTTGTTCATTTACAGTTGTGCCTTGGACATTTATTTGTGTCCTTGCTCGCTCTAACCATATGGAGTGCATGCTCGTTATTCTCATCTGATCCCTTGTTTTGTTTCTTGGCGCAGTGCAACCCATCCCCTGGGCAGCTCCACAGGAGAACAACAAGCAGCTGGTCATCTACAACGAAGATCAGTCCGAACCGCCGGCCGTCTAATAACCCAACCCTCCATCCCTCATGCCCACTATCAACTTTTGGGTGATGTTAGAGTGATGCAAAAGTATAGATGGTGCTTCTACTAGGACTATAGAAAAACTTGTCCCCGTGAGCCATAGCATAGCTAGGTAGCCGTCGTGTTCATGCTGTTGTTGCTCCGTTGTTTTGGTCCCCGGGATCGGGCAGGCGTGTTGTTACTTGAACGCCGCTCTGGTAGCTCGATCAGTGTGGTAGACTGGTAGTCTGTCTCGGTTAGATGAAACTCGATCTGGAGAAATTCTGGGGCGACAAGACGTAACGTGTCGTCGAAGTGGAAATGTTTAAGACTTGGAGTGGATTAGTTCTTGGCGTTCTGGAGTTGGCGAAGCTCCTCGCAGGTGAACGGATCGCCGGAGAGCGCCGCGTGTCGAGGCGCGCGAGGGGGCGGCGGCGCCTCGTCGCGCCACGGCCTGCACACACCGCGTGTGGAAGCGAACTAAGCCGCCGGCGTCGTGCGGGTGCCCGTATGTGTCGTCGTGCTTCTCGCGGACTCTGGCGGCCGTATCTTCCTCCGGCCCGCTCCCCGCCACGTCTTCCCTCGTCGCGGACGCACGCCTGGTGCGGCGGCGCCGACGGCGAGCTACGCCTACGTGCTGCGGCTGGAGCTGCTGCTGCCCCAGATGGACTCGGGCACTGGAAAATCCATGGCTCCGAGTGTCCATGGCGGACGAGAGCTCTCAGCTAGAGTTCCGTCGAAGCGAACGGCAGGCGGCGCGTCGAGCACTGCGCGCGCGCGCGAGGAAAGCGGAGACCGGACAGCGTATCGCGACCCTCCGCGCCGATCTCGGCCGCACAGGTCCGATCCGACGTTCGGGAGAGATCCAGGGGTGGTCGGTATTTCATTGACGGTATTTCATGGTCGCCGCGCCGCGCCGAGCAGGTCTCCACCGCTGCCAGCTTTCCCGGGCCCAGAATCACCGCAGCGTGTTCTAGGCTTCCAGCTTCCCGGCGCCGGAGGAGAGGCTGCCATCGACAGCCTTCGTGGTACCGACGCGCGGTGGATCGGACGCCGTCGTGGACTCGCGGCGGCGCACGCGCGCGGCTTGGCTTGGCTTGGAGGACGGACGGCTGCGCGCGTACTGGATTGCGGTGGGCACAAGGCGCGCTAGCTGCGCCGCGGCCGAATCAAGTCGATCGCGTGCCAAGCGTGCGAGCTCGATCGGCGGCCGGCGTGGATCTCCGATATCGAGAGGGCGGCGCCCGCGCGGCACGGCGGCGTATGCGCGCGCCACGGGGAACACCGCGTCGCGGTGTTCTCCGAGGCCGGCTGGCGCTGCAGGGCAGCGGCCTCGTCAGTCAGGGCGTCTCGCCTCGCCGGCGCTGCGTTCAATGCGATTCAACCTGCTCTCAATGGCACTTCGTGCGAGCCGGGAACGGCGGCAGCGCACCACTGCGGCCTGCGAGCCAGGGCGTCTCGCCGGCGCCGCGTTCAATGCAATTCAACCTGCTTGATATGAAAGGTGTGGTTGTTCATCTTAACCACGCATATGTCCACATTTGTTTGCTGATCTCCACAAGCTTGTCAAGTAACACCCATAATTTCAAATGCCATACGATGAGACCAGCATCTCTTGCAAGTGATGTCTGGCTTGATTAGTACCATGGGTCATAATCGCTTTTTTAGGAGCTATTATGTTGCAAACACATGCATATTATTAGCTTCATTAATTTGTAGTGCATACATTCAATTCATTACATGCTCACAAATTTGTGTCGTTTATTGATCTCTGATTGCTTTAGCCGGTATGTGATTGGTGTTTTCTGTTTAATTTCCTCCCAAATTTTGTAATTAATTAAACTTGGAATGTTGAAGCATCCCAAATTTCATCATCAGCCTTACTGAGAAGTCCATGTCTCCACCGTCTAGCTAGCTAGGAAGAGACAGAAGAAGTTGTCTAATATTGAAACTTTTGCTGCTCAATGTGTTAAATGTGAGAAATGAAGAATAATTGAAACAAAAAATAAGTATGAAGAAATTAGATCATGAGCCCTAGAGGATCCTTTTATTTGTGAAAAGGCCCATGAGTAGAAGTCTGACGTGACATGTGAAGACCCATCAGATATATCTCAAGATTATGGCACTAAGCTTTGGGGCAATTGATAAACCTAACATTCCAGAGTACCCTCAAGGATGAGAAAGGTTTGTTAAGATAAGAAGCCATGGAAGCTCCCAATTTTATGATGTGTGAGTAACATATTCTCTTGCAATATTAATCTAATTATTCCCAAAAATCGTTGCCTAATAATAAGTGATGCAGTTTTTTTTTCTGGAACACATGATATATTTGTTTTTCTTTAACAAGGTTACTGGTTGCACCTGAGCAGCATTTTGTGCTGCTGCTTTCAGCCTTTCAGGAATATGCCCCCTTATTTTACAACTCACACTATTGGAAATATCATAACATGTGGGTGTAATCCTTCAAATATTCCATTTAGTATAACTAGCTGCAAATTGTTGCCCCGGCATCTACCCCTTGAACTTGTGTCCATTTCGTGTTTGATACACTGACCTGACCATTTCGTGTTTGATACACTTCACTATTTTGAAAGAGCTCTTTTACAGTGCTACATACTATTGATTGGTAGTATATAGTACCCCATCAGTTCAAGCTTTTGGGTGAGAGGTGGGGAATTCATTTTATTTCAACACACTCAATGTGTTAAATGCGAGAAGTGGAGAATAATTGAAACAAAAAAGAAATATGAAGAAATCGGATTGCGAATTTTAGAGGAGGCTTTTACCTGTGAAAAGGTCTGTGAGTGGAAGTCTCATGTAACATGTGACGACCCATCAGATATATCTCAAGATGATGGCACTAAGCTTTGGGCAATTGATAAACCTAACATTCCTGAGTCCCCTGAAGGATGGGAAAGGTTTGTTAAGATAAGAAGCCAAGGAAGCACACAATTTGCAAATGTGAGTAACATGTTCTCTTGCAACCTAGTTAATATATATGCCTCCCAATTTGACCTACTTATTTATGTCCCAATGTGGGAGTAGTTGTCACGTACACCCTATCATCATATGAGCTCAGTATGCTGTATTTCCCCTGGTTGAAGTCTAACCTATAATCACGTACACCCTGGGATTTCTGAAATTTGAAAAAGGTTTCATGGTTTCATTCTTTCTATAGAAAACATACCGCGTGTTTCATACACTCTACAATTTTTTGTTTGATATACTTCAAAATTTTGACATATAACTTGTATTTTGATATCAATAGAAGTGCATGCTCCGATTACTTGTCAATTTGTTTCTTCTCCAGTGCAACCCATAGACAGGGCAGGCGGGCAGCTGCTTCGGCACATGGTGATCCCGGGGACAACAATGAAGATCAGCACCAAGTGGTACAATCTTAGGAACTGCCTGATGAGCCAACGACGGAAGCTGACAGCCCGCCACCTGCACTGGACATCTAGCCCAACCTCACGTCCGTCATGCCCAGGATCAGCTTTTGGAGTTTGGATGGCGGTCAAAGCTCAACCTGTAGATGTTTGCTTCTCCTAGTGATATAGAGAACCCCCGATCCTGGCCCCTTGCTAGTTGCAGTGGTGTCCATGCTGTTGTTTCAGTTTGTTTGTTGTTTTGCTCGTCAGTACCTGTGGTGTCCTTGTCACTTCAACGCCGCTCTGGCTGCTTGTGTTATAATGCAGCTCGATCTGTGTGGTGGCCCCAGTTAGATGAAAGAAACTCTGGAGAGGTTATGTGTGATCGCCAAGCTGTACTATTATCTTATCTAGTTTTCTATCCCGAGATGTCGTTGAACGCCAAGCTCGTGCTGAATTGCCGAGGTTAGCATATAGAAATCCAAATGGGCGGCCCGGCCCTAGCCCGGCACTAACCCGATTCGGCCCGGCCCGATGCGGCCCGGCACTATGCAGGCCCTATAGGTTATCGTGCCGGGCCGGACCGGGCCGTCGTGTCGACCTGGAGGCCCAAGCCCGACACGGCGGCCTGTTTTTCGGGTCGACGGCCCGACCGGTCCATCGGGCCACACGCGAACCAGCATGCCAACCCCATGGCGGCGGCGCGAGACGCCGGAGCGGGCAGTTGCAGTCCTCGGAGGCGCGGAGGGAGGCGGCCCTCGGCGGTAGGTGCAGGGGGCCATGGCGGCAACGCGAGACGCCGGCGCGGCTGGAACGGACGGCGCAACGCGCGTGGCCCTCTCGCTACGACGCGGAGGGAGGCGGCCCTTGGTGGTGCGCCCGCGGCGGCAGGTCGCCCTCGGCGGCGCGGAGGCAAGGCGGAGGAGGAGGCCGGCGCGGCCGCCGGACGGAGCAGGGGTGGCAAAGGGGGCAGCTCGGCGGCGGGGCAAGGGGCCGGTGTGGCCACCAGAAAGAGCAGGGGGGGCGGGGGCAGCTCGGGAGGGGAAAAGGGGTGAGGAGCCAGGAGGGGGCAGCTGAGGGGAGGGGAGGGGCGAGGAAGTAGAGAAATTAAGGTTTCTTTGTGTGTATATATATGTGGACTGCTGTTGGGCATTTCGCAGGTCTCGGGCCACCATCGGGCCAGCCATTTTTGGGCCGTGCCTCGGGCCGGCACTATGGGCCGAGGTGGCGGCCCAGACACTAAAGCCCTTTCGTGCCGAGCCGTATCGATCGTGCTTAGGGTCGGACTATTGCCGTGCTTTTTAGGACCGTGTCTCGTGCTGTCCATCGTGCCCGGCCCATTTGGAATTCTATAGGTTAACATCGCGCGAGTTCCTGGTTCCTGGTCTTTAACTTGTGCCTGCTGATGTACGTTGCCCCAGCTTTCACAGGTGCCATATATATTGCCTGTCTTCATCGTCTTCGTTCCTCGTGGACGCCGTCACGGTTTGAAGCCAGCGAGTCGATCAGGTGCATCCGCCATCCGGCGATTCGGCGAGGCGGCACGACGCCGCATCATCCCTCGTCGCGGACGTACGCCGGTGGCAGCTGTTGGACTCCGGCACGGGGGCCGAGCGCGAGGAAAGCGGAGACCGGCGCGGCGAGGGCCTCGCGACCATCCGCGCGGCTGATCTCTATCGCACAAGTTCGATCCAACGCTCGGGAGGGACCCAGGGGTGGTCGGTATTTCATTTACCGTCCACCCCTGGGATCGGCCACGCCGCGCGCCGTTGGTAACACGGTCGCCGCGCCCCGCCGTCCCGGTCTCCACCGCCCAGTTTCCAGGGCACAGAATAGCTCGCAATGTGTTCCAGGCTTCCAACAAGAGAGAAGGCGCCGTCGTCTGCCTTCGTCGTATCGACGCGGTGGACGCCGCCGCCGCGGCGGTGCGCGCAGCTCGACACGGAAGGCTGGCCGGCAGACATGGACACATGGTGGGCTGCTCTGCCGCTGGACGGCGCAAGCACAGGCGGCCGAAGCAAGTCGCGGGACAAGCGTGCGTGCTCGGCGGCCGGCTTGGATCTCCCGTACGTTCTCCGATCTCGAGAGGGCGGCGGCGCGCCACGACGGCGCGTAACAAGCGCCACGGAGAGCACGGCGTACGTCGATTCGTCGAGCCGTCGAGGCGTCTCCGGAGTTCGAAGGAGCTAGCCCAGGCGCCGCCGCCGCCGCACCACGGTCCACGGCGGCATACGAGCCAGAGCGTCCCGGCGGCGCGGCGCTCCACCTGGGTAGCTCGATCGGTTGGTGCAGTAGACGACGATAATCTGGAGAAATTTTGGGATGACACGAACTTGTGATCGAAGTGGAAAGGTTTTAAGAGCCCGCCGGAACAGAGCATATGCCCCCTGGCTCTGCCATCGTTGGTGATTCCCGGCGGTGCCCCGGCTCACAGGTGCCATTGCCTGCCTTCATCGTCCTGAGGGGTTTGATTGTTTGAAGCCAGCGTGCGGGCGCCGATAGCGAGTCAGGTGCATCCCTGCGACTGGCCCAGGCGGCACGTCGCCACATCTTACCTTGTCGCGGACGTACGCCGGGCACCGACCGTGAGCTGCGTGCGGCGGCCGGAGCTGCTGCCCATGAACGGGCACCGGAAAAGCCCGTGATTTCGAGTGTCCATGGCCGGTGTTGCGGCTCAGATGGAGGAGAGCTCGCTCCGCCCCAGACGAACGGCACAAGCAGGCAGCGCGAGGCGAGCGCGTTCAAGATGGTCGAGATGGCTGCGTGCGCGAGGAAAGCGGGGGAAAAAAATCCAGTACGCTAGGGGCGCACGCGCGCCGTGGTGCGCCTCCGCGCGGATCGCCGCCCAAAAAAAATCTGACCACGCGCTCATCCGCTCCGCTCCGCAGACGCAAGTACGCTCGGCTCGGCTCCTAGCGCGCGGACGCATCTGCTCGGCTCCTGGCGTGATTTTTTTTTACAGGGCTCCTCGTGAAACCTGAATCATGAAGAAGAACAGAATTGTATTTAGATCCGTGAAAAGATGTAAAAATGATCACATCGGACACTGTAGCGTACTATAACATTTTTCGTTTGTTTGTAATAATTATTGTCTTTACCATGATCTAACTAGGCTCAAAAGATTCGTCTCGTCGTATACATCAAAACTATGTAATTATTATTTTTATTTACCTACTTAATGCTACAGTCATACGTCATTTGCTATATTTAATGTTTCGATGTGATGTCCATGCGATAGAAAGTTTGAAAAGTTAGGAGGAACTAAATACAGCCCAGGTGTTGTTGCGTGACTTTCTGCTACTGTCTGTCTGAATGCCATTTAGCTATTTTTTATCAGTCTGAATGTTCCATGCTGTTTACAAGCCATCTCTCGCATCACATATATATATATATCATCTCTCACGAAAAAAGGTTTTTGCCGTGTGCAATACACGGCAAACGCCGGCCGACAAAGCCGACTTTGCCGTGTGCTTTTTGTCGGTCACACGACAAACCTTTGCCGAGTGTCAGATCTGGTCCACGGTAAATGCCCTTTTTCTACGCACCGAAAAAACTCAAAACAAATAGTAAATAATTATTTTAAGGAGGCGACTACAGGGAGAGCCCTCTCCCGTTAGTCCTATCTGGAGAGCCCCCCAAATATGGCAACCCCATCGCATCCATTCTATTTTAGGAAAGCTCCAGGCAAACCAACGCCCCCCCGCGGGCCATAGATAAATACCTGATCCACCAACCCGCCCCGCCCGCGCTGGGTCCACCAATCCCACCGCCGCGAACGGGCGCGCGGGGAACTTTTACCGCGCCACTCTCCAAGAAGGTAACAGCGCGGGAAAAAAACAAGGCCCAAGCCCATCCAGCCCAAGCCCCAAAAAAGAGAGAAACACAAAGAAAACCCTTGCACGGTTCCAGATCGCCGCCGCCGCCTTTGGAAACGCCGCTGCCCCAGGAGCAACGCAGCGGCTATGGCGCCCAGAAATCAGTAGGTATAGACCACAAAAATCAACAGAAAAACCAATAGAAGAAGTAAAAAATATCATGGGTGAGCAAGGAGGTGCAGGTACTGTTACTTCTACCAGTCCTGATCTGTTTTCCTTGTAAAATTGACGACAGTGTTGCATATAATATAGTGGAGGCTATACAAAAGATCCATTTCATGATCATATTACCGTGAGCATGCTACTTCTCATAACTAGACAGTTTGGCAAGATAAAAAATCAGAAATAATAGTGTTGTGACCATAATTATTTTGGATTTATTTTCTGCCCAGCCTTCACATACATGCAACTTCACCATAAACTTGTATCCCTTCACATTCATGCAACATCACCAGAAACAAAGAAAATCTTCAGGAATTTGTCCTTCCTTGGATCCCTTCACATTCATGCAACATCACCAGAAAACAGAAAACTTGAGAAATTTTTAGTTACTAGTATGCCTTCACATTCATGCAACTTCACCAGAAACAGAAAACTTACCTGAATTTGTACTTTCTTGTATCAGTGTTGCCCTACAAAATGCCTGCAAAAACAAAACATAAGAAAGATGGTGAGGACAAAAAGCATATCTGAATGTTACATTTATTTTAATAGAACACAGATATATGACTTGTAGTGCTAAGAAGAAAGTAACAAAATGTTGAAAGTTACATTATATGAACAGTCTTTTCTGGATAATTACTTTTTGTATACTTTATTATTTGGGCCAAGTTACATTCTGTAGCTAATGGACTGTCAATAACTTTGCTGCTGTATAGGTTCATCGATTGGCTTCTTTGACCTCAACATAGCAGCAACAGAGTGTGAATTGGAACAACAACAGAATGAAGACAGTAGAAGCCAGTTGTTAAATGAACAAGAAAGCGAAACTTTGGTTGGTAGAACTACTTCACAAAACACAGCCAGTACAATGTTGTACACAAATGCTACTAGGGAGACACTGCCAAGTGAAAACTCAGATGATGATGATGAGATCCAGTCGCAGGAGGTGTCCTGTACACCCCAAGATCCGTTTGCATTGTCAACTACAGTCTATGATTCTTGGCAGCAAGCTAAATCTTGTTACAACAAGTACGCCAAGAAAGTTGGTTTCTCCATCAAAATAGGAGGATCTAAAAAGAAAGAGAAAGAAGGTGAAAAGAACAAGGTCATGTTTGTTTGCAACAAAAATGGCTCTAACCCAGTGAACAATGAAGGACCTGTTGCAAAGCAAAGAAATAGAAACAAAACAGAAAAGACAGGTTGTACAGCACGCACGACAGTTAGTAAAAAAGGGGAAAAATGGCATGTTACCACCTTCCATGAGGACCATAACCATCCTGTGTGTATGAAGTTTCAGCTAAAAAAGTATCTTAGGTCACACAAAGGTATTTCAGATGAGGAAAAAAAGTTTATTGAGCTACTAGATGGTTCAAATGTGTCGGCAAGGAGAATGATGCAGATTTTTGCTGATATCAGTAGAGGGCACCAGTTCACCACATTCAACACAAAGGACGTAAGTAACTGCAAAGCTAAGCTAGGGAGAGGCACAAAGTACAAGGACATGACAAAGACTTTTCAACACTTTGAAGAGTTAAAGAAACATGACCCAAACTTTTACTACACATTTGAGTTGGATAGCAAAGATAGAGTCAGGAACCTCTTTTGGGTCGATGGTGCAGCCCGCGCTGCATATAAGCAGTTTGGAGACTGCATTTCTTTTGACACCACCTATATGACCAACCGCTACAGAATGCCCTTTGCCCCTTTTATAGGCATTAACAACCATGGTCAGTCTATTCAGTTTGGTTGTGGGTTCATGAAAGATGAAACGATCGAAAGTTTTACTTGGCTTTTCACCAAGTTCCTATATGCTATGGGTGGTGTGGTGCCCGGCACAATCATAACAGACCAGGACCAAGCTATGACAGTGGCTATCGCTAATGTGTTCCCAAACACCGTGCACCGAAACTGTAGGTGACATATTGTTAACAAGGTCCAAGGTCCTCTGGCACCGTACTTGAAGAAAAAGCCGGGAATGGATAAAGAACTAAATGAATGTATGGACTACAGCGTAAGCGAATCTGAGTACGAGTCAACATGGACAGCTATCATAGAGAAACACTCAGCAGGTGATAACAAGCATCTACAATACCTATTTGAACTAAGGGAGTTATATGTGCCAGCATACTACATGCACTCCTTTTTCCCTTTACTTCAGAGTACAGCTCGCAGCGAAGGGTTTAATGCTGTTCTAAAAAGATACGTGAACCCACAGATGAGCATTCTAAACTTCGTGCAACAGTACTTGAAGATCCAGGAAAAAATAACGAGCAAAGAGCATGAAAATGAGTTTACATCAGAGGAAAAGATCCCTAGCGAGCTGTTCACTGGATATCCGTTCGAGGAGCAGGTGTCCAAGTTCTACACTAGAGCGTTGTACTACAAGTTTCAGCAGCAACTTAAACAGTCAACCAGCTACAAAATCACTAATATTTTTGGATACAACTACACAATGACTCCAGTGAAAGGATTTGTCCTAGGATACGGAAGAAGAGACTACAGAGTGTTTGCTGATGTAGCGAGCAAGAGTTACATGTGTGAGTGTTCTAAAATGGAAAGAGACGGTCTGCTTTGCTGCCACATATTGAAGATTATGACACAGGTTTACATCGATGAGATACCATCAGCTTATCTGTTGCGCCGCTGGTCCAATCAGGAAGATGCCACTCCGCTGCCAGCAAGTGTGGATGAGGCAGAACAAGGAAATGATGGGCTGGCAATGGTTGAAGGGGCGAATCCCAAGCAGCAACAGTCGTTGAAGACTATACGGTATGCTACACTATGTAGTGAATTTGCAAAGGTTGCAAAGGATGCTTGCACAAATGAAAAAACTACTCAGATTCTGCGGGACCACATGAAAGAGATGAGAGCAGATGTAGCAGCTTTCAGGGCAAAAAACTCCAAAAGACAAAAGACAACACAGAATGGAGAAGGTGCTGAAAATGCAGCTATGGATATGAATGACCCTCCAGCTTCAAAACCAAAGGGAAGGCCAATTTCCACTAGAATAAAGCCAGGTTTTAATCTACAAGCTAAGCCAAACAATGTAAGGTGTAAAATCTGTGGCTCAAATGAACACACAGCAAGCAAATGTCTCAGCAAGCTTACTAAGAAATGAGAAAAAAGAGGAGGAAGGATGTAAGAGTTAGATCCTTTTTGGATTATCAAAAGTGGCAGAAAAACTGCCTGTAATAAAAATTAGAGAATTATGAGCTGCTGTAATATATTTGTTATTGGGTTTGTAATTTATTAACTATGGTATGCAGGCTGCAGTGTAACACATGTATGCACTGCAGAAAAATTATCATATAATGCATCTAAATATCGGTTTCATTTTTAAGTTATTGTGTTATGGATTTTGATTGAATGGTATGTGAACAAAAAAGTTGAATGAAAGGGGTAACATGAACTGATATGTTTGTGAATTGCTTACATTGTCATCACTTGATCACTTGGCGCCATGGTACTACATTGGATACGTAGTTGAGCATGGTGGTCATGTACTTGACTCTAATGTTTGCCACATCATCTTCACTGATTTGTGGCATTGTTTTACCATCCCAGCACTCAATAAAGTTGATCATGTAATAGCCACAGTCATATTTGAACAAACTCAGTGAAAAAAGAAACATAATCAGATTGGGTTAACATTGAAAAAAAATCATAGACAGTTTGCATTAAAAATCATAGACAGATTGGGTTCAGTCAGCATGTGAAGTGCTTACGTTGTTGCCTGCTTGGGAGCATCAATGTACAGAAGCTCATAGTTGCTAATGTCTATACGTGACTCTGAATAATTCAATGCCCACATCTTCTTGATGCCTGTGATAATACTGGATGTTGATTGTAGTAGATCAGTATCATCTTCTTCCCTCAACGAGTCAAGGACTTCAAACCGTTGAGCCCTCAGATCAAGACAAAGAAGGAACCAGTGCAAACCTTCAAGAACGGGGAACATGATCTTTCATATGATGGCAATCATCACATGAAAAAGAAAATATCAGAGAAATGAACAATAAAAAAATAACAACTCAGGTGTGCAAGATATGACAAAAAAAGCAGGGGAAGTTGGGCCTCACCATATTTGAATGATCTAGACGTTTGGAGAAGCTAAAATTGCTCTTCATTTCAGTCCTATCGAACTCTCCACTCATGGCAAAAGTCTGTCATTGGAAAAAGAGAATGATGGCAATTACTTTTTTGTGATGTGGAAAACAGGAAAGTTACTTTGTACACTATTGATGAATGAAGATAGTTACTTGAATATAATGAAACTTTTACTTCCTGATTGGTCATAAAAAATTCTGGCAAAAATAGTACATAGAAACCAATACAAAAAGAACTACTTTTTATTTATGATTGAAAACAATGCAAGTTACTTTCTGTGACATTAAAAAAAGGAGAGACAACACTGTTACTAAACTAACACCTTGTCCAAAGAGCAACTAGTTTGTGCAGCACATACTTCAGCTAAAAGAGCAAACTATTCAAAAAATGCAGATAGCTTACTTTGTACAAACAAAAGGAAAACTACAAAAGCCACTACTTACTACGATTCGGTGTGATAAGACGAGTTTCATTTTGGTCTTTTGCTGTTCTTTCATTATATGAAGAATGCAATCTGCTGTTTCATTGGAGAGACGACCTCTTGGCTTCAATGAATCAGCGAAGTCGCCAAGAGTAGTATTGACAACACCGTAATTAACAATCAGATCGCTGAACAATAACAACAAAAAAAGATGAAAAATCATGTTATGATTTATCAGATACAACAACTATAGAAAACTCTGAGTGAAACAAACATATTGGTAAACCAGCTGTACAGGGATTCATTCAGTAACTTGTGAATCGTTGGAATATAGAATATGGAATATAACAAATGTACTGAAAATATAAACTAGAAAAACTTTAACATACTTGTTTTTCTTGGTTTTCCTTGAACGACCAAATTGGCTAACCTTCTGGTAAATCTCACGATCATGCTTGAGTATGTTGAATGAGAGCTTCACGGAATAGTTGATGTATGGTGATCTTTTAGATGGACCAGGTTTGGAAACCCTCTGGTGTCGAACATGGGGGACGGGTGTGATGCCTTCAGGTAGTGTTCCAATAGGTAGGCTTGTCTGTACAGAACCAGAATCCTTAGCTTGGGATAGCTCTGCTTGCCAAAGGTCAACTTTAAGGGCCAGCTGCATCATCGCTTCATCTGAAATGTCACAGTATTGACTTTGAGAATCAACACGGACTGAGTTGCTAGCCAGGCCATCTTCTTCTTGTGAATCAATAATGATAGGAGCTTTTCTGTCACCATCTTCTTGACTCTGACAATCAACAGATACTACTTCAGCGACATTATCACCATCATTTTGTTCTTTGCATGTGTTGCTAACAGCAGGAGCTAGAGATTGGAATTGAGTTGAAGGAGGCTTGCTAATATGATCACCAGAAATAGATGGTGGAGGGGGCAGCTGCAGCGTCTTTCTGAACCGCATACTTGGGACTAATCTGACCTCTTGATTAGCAATAGCATTTCCTTCTTGACTCTTTATGTCTTGAGACAGATTATCTATCCCTAGGTCAAAGCTCGGTGGCTCAAAAGAGAGTGATGCAATTGTCTTGTGCTTATCAGCAATGAGGGAGCTTGAGTGCAGTGGAGTCGACTCACGGTTGAGATTGCTGCCGGATGCAGTGCTGCTGAATGAGAGAATACGGCCCCATTTCTCAGTAGAAGTGGGCTTGTTGGCTTCATTTTCATCTTGTTGGGCATTCCATGTACTCTCTAAAATGTCCAACTCCGTCCTTGCTATTTTACTTCTAGGTTCTTCTCTGAGACCAAATTCCTTTCTCTTGTCCTATTTGCTATTGGATGATCTTATCTTTGGTATTGTTGCTTCTAACTCAGTCCTAGTTTCTTCAGGTGTTCCATAATCTTGCGACACAAACTTGTCCACTATGTCCAAGTCCATAGTTACTAGACTCTTTGTAACTGAAAAACAAATAGAAAAAAACTAGTTACTTCATCAAACATATAATAACTAAAAAGTTATTTTCTAAGATTATATAATAACTAAAGAGTTACTTTCTAAGATTGTTAAACATTACTAAGTTACTTCCTGTACAATATGGAAAACAAATAATTTACTTCCAAGCATGCTGTTACTGATTACTGAAAAATTAAGCAGCAACCACTAAAACATACTGCAATATAACGCTATTACTAAACTAGCACCTGACCAAACCAAGTATCATATACAATTATTAAAAAACAGGAACATATCAAATTGTTTGTGTAGCAGAAAAAAAAGAAACTGGTAGATAATAAGTTGCCTGATAGCACACTACTTCTGTTTAAGAAACGAAAAATGTATCACCACAAAACGCCAAAAAAATTGCTTTGGTACTTCAGATTAGGAAGCTAAGATCAGACTATGCAAAAAAAGCATCAAAATCTTCTTAGAAAAATTACCTGCATCAACATCTTCCTGAAAAGAAGAGTTTTGCATTTGGGTTGGAGCAACAAGGCTGATAAAACTGCTACAGATCGGGGAAGTGTCTACAACTAAATGCTCTTCAATGATATCTGCTTGGTTATGAACTGAAAAAGAAATCATAGATTTAAACTTGATTTTTTACATTATGACCAAACATTTAGATATTAATATCATAAAAGGAAAAAATAAATAACACAACAAAGTAATTATGGAGCAAAAAAGCAAAAAATAAAAAGAAGACAAAACAAGATGCTGCATTCATCCGGTGATCCACCAAACCGGGAATTACAGGGTTCTGCAGGCTGAAATGATCAGGTGTGCAAAATTGCAAATTGCAAACCCTGAAAACTTCAACCCACAAACCACAAGCCACTCGCTGGATTTCCGTTGGATCGAACAATAGACTTCAACAGCAAAAAAAATTTTAAAAAAATACTCCTGGTGTTATATAAACTATGTATAAGTTACTTCCTAATGCACATATATACTGACAAGTTACTTCCTAATGCACATATATACTGACAAAGTTACTTATTCAGGAGCAAAATCAGAAAATAAAAGAAAAGGTATTACCAAGGCGAATATTTGCTTGACTACACCCATTAGCATCCTTTTGACATTGTATAAATGCATGAGCAGAATCGATGATTCCAGATTGTGGAACATAATCTAACTTCACTCCTGCATTTGAATAAAACATATTGGTTATGGTAGAAACAGAATGCATTTTTTAGGACAGCACATAAAGTTCTGAATACTCTAGAAAAAAACTAATGTGAGCAAAAAAGAACTACAAAAAATAAGTTGTTGAATTACTAACCTTTAGATGTTTGATCAATTACATCACAAGGAGCAGAGGGTTTTGGATGCACATTGCCAATACCATGTTGTTGTTCAGCTTCTGCATATGAGATAACAAAAAGTATTGACAAGTTACTTCTAGACATGACAACAGATTCGATCAGATTACTACTAGGATGAGCAAAAACAAAAATACAGAAAACAAGTTGTTCGAGTACTAACCTTCAGAAGTTTGAGCAACAACATGACTTGGATCAGCGGGTTTGGAGTGCACATTGTTAACAGCATGCTGATGTTCGTCTTCTGCATGACCACATAACATAACAAATAGTTAAATAAAAAACCAGAAATCTAACAGTTTTGATAATTTATTGGATAAAAGAGAGATAAACTAACAATGGAAACAGTCAAAACAAAGAAAGATGAGATTAAACAGGTACTAATGTTACTGAAACAAATTAGCAAATAAAGTCATGACTAAACTGTTTTAAACATGGAAGGAGTCAAAACATAAAATTAAAAGTACTACAACAATATGACAGCCCCCGCGACACTCCTATCTAAGATTTCTTCACTCCTTAGGTTTTCGGTCCATTGTCTTCATCATCAGTGGAAGACTCGCTATCCCAATACAAAGCACTCGACCCCTTATGTTGATGAACACTGTCATGACCTTTTCCAGCCTCTTCTTCATCTTCAACATGTTCTGAATCACCATTCCATTCTTCCTCATGGCTTTCCTCCGATGTGTCATCATCATCAAATCCTATATCTTCGCCATCCTCTCCCATGTCAGTATCTTCTTGTGAAGCTACGTCTTCTTCATCATCAGTTTCCAGTAAATTACCACCACCTTGCTGATCAGAATTGGGAGGGGCTGGATGATACATGTCTTCCAGAAACTTGGACACCAACTTTGAAAAACCAGAGCACAGTTGCTGCACAGTTCTTTTTGCTTTCAGTTGTTCCTGTAGCAAAAAAATGACAAAAGCATAATTTTCAGCTATTACTGAACAACCGCTAGACCAAACCAAGTATCAGCTACAACTAACAGAGAATAAAAACATAATTTTCAGACTAAAAATATAGCATATAAAAGGACATTCAAACTAACAGAGCATTCAGATACACAATTTTCAAAAAGGTGGGATAATGAGCAGATAAAATGTAGTCAAAAACAAGTACTGCATGAAAAATAAAAGCCTAAAGCATAATTATAGCTCCATAACTCAACAAGCCAACTATCACCTACAACTAGGTCCAGGAGCATAACAAGTCACAACCTGATAGAAAACTAGAAAGTTACTTTCCAAGTATTGTTGAATATTACTAATCTACTTTCTGTTTAATATGTACAGCTAATAAGTTACTTCATTAAATATATAAAACACTGATAAAGTTACTTTTAAAAACAATAATGTGAAACACAGATAAGTTACTATAAATAAAAAAAAGACATAACTAGAACATAAAGAATATGAAATCATAGCACTAAACATACCTGATGACCAAGGTTGTCAGGAACATGGGAGTTAATGAAACTGTCCAGTGGAACATGGTGACCAAAAAACATGTTATCTTGCCCAACAAAATCTGGCTTCAACTAAGCAATGAAGAAAAAACAGAGTAAAACATCTATGTGCAACAAAAAAGAATGGACATATGCAACATATAGACAAAAATACAGAAGTTCTGAAAATAACAGTACATCTGAAAAATAGACTTTATATGAATGAAAAGAATACCAACTGGAATTTGGATGCAGGATACTAACCTGTAAGGCGTCGAAGGTTCCGTCAGGTTTGGTATCTTTCTCAATTGCTTTCCTTACAAATCTTGTAGTCCAAACAGCGACACGACATCCTCTTTTTGAGATCCTCTTGAAGTTGGTGTTCAACGAGTCGACATATAGGATCTAACAAAAGCAAACAACAATAATATGAGGGAGCAATCAAAAAACAAGGAAAACTATGAAAAAAGCTGGGGAAAATGTACCATGAGAAATGTGAGACATGGCTTGAAGAACATCTTCTTGGAACCAGGTTTGCAGCTTTCCTTGAGAATACGGATGACAAGATCACACCAATTTAGTTGCCCAATCTTGGAGGCATCTAGAACAGCAGGAAACAATCTTGGACTAACTTTTGTGCTGAAAGTTGGACAAATGACAGAACAAGCAGCTAAAAGAGTCCATGTCCTAAGATACTTGTCATCAGCATTTGCACTATTCTTCAGTAGGATAGAAAGATCACTTATCTTCAGCTAACTACACCTCTCAAAACCAAGCTCATTCTTCATAAATAATGTTGATCTTGCATCAATTTCACACTTGATTGTACTGCTGCCCCTTGGTATACCCATAACCTTATGCACAGTAGCTTCGGTTATTGGGATCCTTCCTCTTCCAGGGAAAATAAGCTCTGAAGAATCTGCATCAAAAGACTCCAACAGCCACTAACAAAAATCAGGAAAAACTTGGGAGCAGCTGCAGTTAAGTAGACCCCCAAATCCTGCCCCATCAATAAGTTGACGCTGATAGTCTGACATGTTAGCATAGAGCTTTACGATGGCCATTGGAGAGCCACGATTGTTATCTTGCTACAATATAAAAAAAATAATGTAAGTTACTTTGTGTAATGTGAAAAGAATCACAAACTACTTCCAGTTGAGTTACAAATCAGGGGTAAGTTACTCTTATATGTTTGTAAGCAGAAACAAGTTGCTTCCTATCTCATGTAAATCACTAATAAATTACTTGTAATGTGTTGCAAATCAGGACATGTAAAAGTGAGTTGGTTCAGCAGATTACCACCCCCATACAAAATAAAGCCACATACTTTCCTAAGATCTTGTTTAGTTCAATGCTTATTATATGTTAATTACCAGGCACATAATTTCACATAAATACTAAAGTATTGAGAAGTTAAAAAATAGGGTTAGGTAGATGAACATAGCACAATGTTGGTTGGGTACCTGGAATTTAAATTGTTCTAGTTAGAATTCGTACTACCATATGTTCACTGAAGTATTGAGAAGTTACTTTCTCTATGTTTTAAACTAGTAGCAAGTTACTTTGTATCTCATATAAATTATTGATAAGTTACTTTCTAAATAATAGAAATAGTAAAAGGTTACTCCCTAGTTCACATAGATACTAAAAAGGTTAATTCTTAATTCACATTAGAAATGGCATATTTAGAAACCTCGGGTGGACATCCAGACCTCGGGTGGACATCCTACTACAATACAAGATTCAGAAAATACACAATAAACATTTTTTATATAGTCGAATTCTAAGTAATGAGTATCATGATTCACCAAATGAAATGCATCAAGAAAAACAGACAATTGAGAAACGAATTTGGGGGCATGGAGGAACTACGATCATGAAAACAGATAGAAATTAGTTCAATGCTTATTATATGTTAACTACCAGGCACATAATTTCATGAAAAGAGAGTTAAAAGTGAGATGTTGTGCTTTATGAAATTACTGTAAATTGTGATATCTACAAAATTTTATGAAAAGAGATGGGGAAAAGTCAGAAAAAAATATTATGACAAACAAACCTGAAGATTTTTCTTCTTAGCTGCTTTGCTATTCTGTCCACCTCCAGCAGTTGAAGTACCTTCACTGACTTTCTTCTTTGTACCACCAACAGGCTTAAGCTTGCCCTTGAACTTTTGACATCTACTTTTGCTGCTTGAAGGATCTTCTCCAACAACAGACTTCATATTGCCCCTGAAAAAACAAGCAATGCACTAGTACAGAACAAAAAAGGCAGATAATAGGGAGTCTGAACGTAATAGTGACAACACATAAATCTGGTACAGAACCAAAACCACTGGCCAAACATGTAATAGACAGCAACAAACAAGAAGGACATATTTAGAAACATATCACCGTCAAAACATAGACTCCTCAATGACATAAACTGCAAACCCTAGAATAATCCAACAAATCTACATCAACAAGTAGCATGCTCACATGAGAACAAAAAAAATAAGAACGTTGGCCAGGTTAGGTAGACTCTACAAGTGGATTGGTCATTTACTTGCTGCACAAAATTGCCATAAGGCTTGCCTGTTCCTTCAGTAACACTAATACAATTCTGTTCTGAGATATTGTCACACAAAGTACTGACCTACACTATCACAAAGGCCACATGGGAAGCTGATCGCATAGATGAACACATCATCAATTTAAGATACTCTCATATGGAAAAATTACTAAGTTACTTTCTGCCTAATATGAAAACACAACTAAGTTACTTTCTCTCATGTCGAAACATTACTAAGTTACTTTGTAAGTGTAGTTAAACATTACTACAAGCAAAAAATTAAAAGAAGACAAAACAAGATGCTGCATTCATCCGGGGATCCACCAAACCGGGAATTACAGGGTTCTGCAGGCTGAAATGATCAGGTGTGCAAAAGTGCAATTGCAAAACCTGAAAACTTCAACCCGCGAACCACAAGCCACTCGCTGGATTTCCGTTGGATCGAACAATAGACTTCAGCAGCAAAAAAATTTTAAAAAAATATTCCTGGTGTTATATAAACTATATATAAGTTACTTCCTAATGCACATATATACAGATAAGTTACTTCCTAATGCAGAAAAGTTACTTTCTAAATAAAAAGCACACTAACAAGTTACTTCTAAAACACACCTAGATGTTGTCTAGTTACTTTATAGTCCAGAAAAAAAGATACTAAACAGCAACAACTGAACACACATTAAAATGTTCATAGCTTAAGATGCTCACAAGCTATAAAGCGAACTTAATCAGGAAAAAGCAAAAGGGACACCAATTTTCAGCACCAAATTCTATTTGGGCTCTAAGTTTTGGTTAAAACTGTACAATGTGAAAATAATCAGGATTACTTCCTAAAAAAGAATGTTGGAATAATCACTAGTTACATCCTACAGTCACTATAATAGAACTTACTTCATAAGTTAATTCTATATTATTTTTTTTCTAGAACCCAGTAACTCTCTGTCTCATACAATTATATAGCAAGTTCCTTCCTGTTCAGTTATCATTCATCATTTTTTGATGTATCTACCAGATATTTTGAGAAGAAGTTACCTTTGATTCTTTGAAAAATTAACCAGACAGATGGAAAAAGTATTGCACACAGCAACAAAAAACAGTTGAGCTCCCTTGCCTGTAAACAATGAAACAAATTTTTGTACAAGTCAGAACATTACGATGATGTAACACCCTAAAATTCATCACATTTAAATTGTAGCAACCCTTTGAATTTTTCTAGGATTTATTAAGGTTTAAATAAATTTTCTAGGATTTAATTGGAATTTCTAGCCTTTTTATCAATTTAAATATCACACTAAATAATTATTTTAGTCAAAATAAGTTTTTGTTGCATTCATGCTGTTGCATATATTTTTGGTTGCTAGTAAATCAAGTTGGAATTTAAATTCTGTTTAAATTCGAATTTGATTTGCTTTTGTTTGAGTTTTAGAAAAGTTAAAATAGCCGAGTTCGTTTTCGCCCCTTTAACTCTTGGCCCAGTCCGAGTATGCCCCCTCTACTTTCTTTTTACTTTCCCCGGCCGATTCTTTTTCCCGGCCCGCTGCTTCTCCATTTCGGCCCAGCTCCGGCCCATTCTTTTTCTCCCCCGCGCTCTCTTTCTCACTCTCACTCGCCGACAGTTGGGACCCACCTGTCGGGTTCGTCTTCTCCGTGGCCGAGCCGGACTCCGAGCCCGAGTTCGACTCCGCGCCGCCGCCGAGTCCTGCTGCTACACGCACGCCGAGGCCCCGGTCTTCGACCTATTTATAGCCACCGCCACGCCCTTGAGTTTCCCCAACAGAGCCGCAACCCGAGCCGCCGAGTTGAGCCGCCCGCGTCGCCATTGCCGAGCTCCGCGCCGCCGACGTCGATCCGCCTCTGCACCGCCGCTCCACCCCTCTAGTTTGCGCCAGAAGCTTCGCCAGAAGGTACCGCTCCTCCCAAGCCTATTTGCTTTCGGGTTCTACCTCCGCATCGTGCTGTCGTCGTTGCTCCGCGTCGTCCGAGCGCCGCCGCCGCCATAGCTCGTCGCCGGCCTCCACCGTCGCTCGTCTGTCGTCGAGAACCCCCCAGTAGCACTCCCCTCGTCGCTCCACATCTGTAGAGCCAAACCCCGGTGCAAACCGAGCTCCGTAGCCCCGGATTGAGTTTGCTCCGGCGAAGCGCCGCCGCGGAGGAGCGCAGCGCCGCCGTCCTCGCCGGCGACCGAGGTCCCGAACCCCCCTGACCGTCCGATCTACATCCAACGGCCTAGATTAGATCGAGCATCCAAGTCAAACCAGTCCATACCAGTCAGCGTGGCAATTTTGCTAAAGAGCCCTTGAAGTTTTCGGAAATCAACCCGCGGTCCAAGTTAGTTCAAAAAAATAATTCCAAATAGGTCATTTTTCTTCTGTTTAAGCCCCTGCAAGATTTAAAATTATGCCCGAGGTCCTGTTTTGGTCTTTTTACCCGTAAGCCTTCGAGTTTTTATACAAAATTATGTTTTAGCCCTTGGTTTTTCGCAGTTAAGCCCCTGGAAGTTTTAAAACTTTGCCAGCAAGTCCCTGAACCTTAGAAAAGCCATATCTTTTGCGTTTTAACTCCGATTTTAGTGATTCTCGCACTCATGCGTTCGTTGTAACACGTAGATTAGTTTTGTGCTGTTATTTTCTTCTGTTGGAATTGTTTGGTATATTGTTTCTTATTTGTTGTATTGTTTCCTTGCATGTGAATGTGTGATGCGATTAGGAAACGACCAGTTCGAGGATTTCTCTGAAGACCCAACTGTTGGAGAAGGATTTGAGCAGCAACAGAGTTGGGAAGAAGGCAAGTGTACTATGTCATGCAAATGTCCTAATAATTATTAATTTCACCACCCATGCATGTGTCTTAATTTGATGGGTTCCTATTTAAGGATTTGCCTAGCCACTATATTCCCCTGTCCCTAAAACTGGGTTATTTAATTAACTTTGATGGTAGATGATGCTTAGTTTGCTCAACTGGGATTGGTTAAATGAACCCAAACTTTATGTTCCTTATACTCTTTTAAATAATTAATTGGCAAGATCATATCTTTATAATTGGAACATGGAGAACCACCCAGGAAAACAGTGCAACCATGAGTACTATATGGCTCTGGTCTTGGCTAATTAATTAGAGACTTTAGTGGATTGTGACCTTACCCGAAAGGGGCAAGAGGCACGGCGGTTGACGGGGTATAGCTCGGTCCTCTTGAGTTGTGGGCTTTGGTAAGAGACAGTTCTCATTAGGGAGGGTTATGCTTTGCTTCTGAACCGGAAACCTTAGCGGGTTACTATTTACTAAGGAATCTTTGTAAAGGCCTCGTAGCGTCCCTATGCGGTCACACCTCGGTAGTGTGATTTAAGAGGATTGGCCCCCTCGGCATGGTTGGGTTTAAAGTTCTTTTGAACTTTTACGCGGCTTATGGTGAAAGTGTACAACCTCTGCAGAGTGTAAAACTGTTATAACAGCCGTGCTCACGGTCAAGAGCGGCCTGGACCCTTACATGATAATCATACTTGAACATGATCTAAATCGTGGTTATGAATATGTTGGGAATATGACATTCATTAATTTGTGGGTGGTATATACTTTCATTTGCTAGTAAATAGTTGCTTAATAAAACTTGACCAACTAAAAGTGCTTATAGCAGTATGGTCAGCCAACCTTTTTGCCTCAGCCTTGTATGTCATATTACATTTGCTGAGTACGTTATGTGCTCATACTTGTTGTTTTTCTTTCCTTTATTGCATCAACTACACCGGAATGCTGCTCAGATTGGGAGAATTTTGAGGATTTCACTACTGATTTTGAGGAGTTCTAGGCGAGTCTCCCCCAGTCAATGCCTGTGGAGTTGGAGTCACTTTTGCTTTGTTAGATTAACGTTATTTAAGTCTTCCGCTATGACATTTGAGTCAACTCTGAGATTGTAATAAATGCACTATAATACTCTTTCGTTATGCATGGTTATGGATATTCACTTGTGACGTCTACCATATGTGTGTAAACTGATCCTGGCGCACATATGAGATGCACCTGGTTTTGCCTTTAAAACCGGGTGTGACAGATGAAGGCCAAAAATAACAAGTAATTTCTTTAGACCGGTAAACATGTACAAGAAAGAATAACAAGCTCAACAGTTAGATGCTTGATGCTTGTGTACTACAAGAATAGCCACCAAACTACTCTAATAGATACATCCACGAACAAAACTAACAATGAATAGCTTTCTCTAGTTGTTAATGTGCATGCAAATAAGACGTTAAAATACACATAGTACATGACAAAAAACTGTGGAAAAAAAATACCAGAAACAACAGACCCTATACAACTAGAACTGCAAATCCTAGACTAGTTGGACAACGAATCTAATGGAACAAGTACTCAAAAAAAATAAGCCCTATTCTAACTTGTCAAGAGGATTCCAATAGTAGATAAACTGATGGCTTTACCTGCATGAACACATACCAACTCTGATGGGTCTTGGTCAACCCCGCATACAACAGATAAACCTAACACTACACATAAACAACATCATTTCATTCATCAATCACGATTGGAGAACTCACTACGCAAATCCGGCAAGATCTCAAAATCCTCATTTTATTCATCCATCTGTGTCTAGCTTATTAATCAAAACACTCACGATGACTTAAAATTTACAGACACACATGCGCACATCATCACGAGAACCACTCATCAGTCATCACTACCACGCTACTCAAAAGCACTCTCAGCTCGATCCATCACAAACAAAGCCACTAGTAGTATATATACTAGTACTAGGAAGCTAATTAAGCTATTGATGACACACAGAGCACAACACGGCATAAAAACTCAAACTAAACACACAGAATACAGACATCAACCTAAACAAATAGCTCATAGATCTACGACCTAAAACGATAAAAATCATGAATAGCAAAGTCTTTGCCCCCCATGGATCTATAAACTAGAACATACAGAATGACAAAAAATCAACCTAAACAAATAGCTCATAGATCTACGATCTAAAATGATAAAAATCATGAATAGCAAAGTCTTCGCCCCCATAGATCTATAAACTAGAACATACAGAATGACAAAAAATCAATTGACCTCGACGAAATACCCTGCACAAGGGCTCCTGAACGAGATCCCCTCAAACGGAGAACACGAGGCTTCGCGATGCCGCCACCCCCCGCTCATCGGTCTTCGCCTCACTGCTGGTTGCGCCTCCGCTCGACAATGACCCTGGACCGCCTAGTGGTCCGCCTCCGCCCTCCGCTCGCCGGTGAACTTGATGCGCCTCCGTCGACGCGCCCGCCTCCGCTCGCCGCGCCCGCCTCCACTCGCCGCGCCCGCCTCCGCTCGCCACGCCCGCCTTCGCTTCACCAGGTGCGCGCCGCCGCCATCAGCCGCAGCGGGTCGAATCGCCCCCCCCCCCCCGGTGAGATTTGGGAGGAGAGGAAAGAGAGGACGGGAGAGGGAAAGGAGGAGGCAAGATGGGAAATGAAATGACAGGCGCGACTCCCCAAATTTCAAACACGATTCAGATCCGGCGCCCTCGAGTCCGCTCCCTCTGCAACCGTTCGAATTCTCTGGCTGACGCGTGGGCCCGCACAGAATAGGAAGAGACGCGATAATGGCGCGTGGGCCCGCAACGAAAGGAGAGAAGTACACCGCGCAGGCGCGTCCGATGTAGAGCGAACGGCGATGGGAGGGGCTCTCGCGATAGCTCTATATGGAGAGCCCTCACCGGTTAGATTTTAGGTTATTTTAATGTGAGAAAGCCTCTGACCATCCAAGCCATCTAGTCATAAGTCACGCCATTTTTTCATGTGAGAGATGATATATATGTGATACGAGAGATGGCCTGTAAACAACATGGAACATTCAGACTCATAAAAAAAATGGCTAAATGGCATTTAGACTGACAGTGACAGAAAGTACTACAATAACCCATATTCTTCTTGATTTAGGTTTCACGAGGAGCCGTGTAAAAAAAATTCACGCTAGAAGCCGAGCAGATGCGTCCGCGCGCCGGGAGCCGAACCGAGCTAGTGCGTCTAATCTGGGGAGCCGAGCGGATGAGCACGTCGCCAGGAGCCGAGCCGAGCGTACGTGCGTCTGCGGAGCTGAGCGGATGAGCGCGTCGTCAGATTTTTTTTTTGGCGGCGATCCGCGCGGGGGCGCACCCCGGCGCGCGTGCGCCCCTGCGTACTGGATTTTGGCCTCGCCGCGCGGATCTCTACCGCACAAGTTCGATCCGACGTACGGGAGGGACCTAGGGGTGGACGGTATTTCAGTTACCGACCACCCCTGGGGTCCGGCCCGGCCGACGCCATTGGCGACACGGTGGCCACGTCGCGCCGTCCAGATCTCCGGTGCCTGCTTTCCTGGGTCCAGAATAGCCGCAGCATGTTCAAGCTTCCCAGGGAGAAGGGTGCTATTCTGTCGACGGGACCGTGGACGCCGCCGTCGCGGCGGCGCACGCCGTTCGACCACTGGGCGGCGGACAAGATGCGCTGCGCTCCGGGCGTGGTGGCTGGATCACGGCGCCTCGACATGAGGCAGATGGAAGTCGTGTGCCAAGAATACGCACGGCGCGGCGGCTCTGATCACGAGAGGGCCGCGGCACGGCGCGGCGGCGGCGTTGAGCAGGACGGAGCACGCCGCTTCGCGGCCTGCTTCGAGTCTGGCGTCATGCAGAGCGCGAGCGAGGACTCTCCTATAAATGGTATCTCACGTCGCCAAGACGCGCACCCGCCAGTCATGCACCTAGCCTGCCGGTGAACTCCGGAGCATCAGTGGCGCGAGACCGAAGCACTGTGAGCACTTCCAGTTGAGGAACAAGCATGTATGCTCATCCGTGCCGCGCGGATTGAAGCCAGCGCGCGACCGCCGGCAGCGACGTGCGTTCGGCGCCGGCGCGTTCTGGCCGGTGGAGCTGCTCGCCCAGGTGGACGACGCCGGCTGACAGCATGAGCGGGAGCACCGCTGGATCACCATGGCATGCTCCGCCGACGCCAGCATTCGACCAAGCGCATTCGGTGGTTATGCAGGCCGGCCACCACGGTTTCGTGCGCTGATGGCTAGTCTTGCAGTCCACTTAGGGAATAATATTCCATACCCGAGCCAACCTGCGCGCACTCGCTCCGGGGCTCCGACGCGCGCGGCTGGTGCCGAACTCACGCGCGTGGCCGAGCGGCCCTGGCCTTCCTGCTTTTCCGGAGGCCGTGTACGGCATGGACCCGTCATCCGTTCCGCACTTCCACCAAACTGGATTTGTCCGATCTGCTAGATTTTTTTTTTCTTCTGCAAGTTTCGGTTTATAGGTTGGTCAAATAAAACCACACTCAAATGTGAATGTAGGGATTTTTATGGTTTTGTCCGATCTGCAAGATTTTTTTTTCTTTTGCAAGTTTCGATTTCAAGGTTGGTCAAATAAAACCTCACTCACAATGTGAAGGTAGGGATTTTTCAATTTAATTAAGGAGTGCATGGTACGATAAGATAATATATAATTTTCAATTTAAATGGAACTGTTCGTGACATCCGATTCGAGCAAATACGTGGTCTCTGATGACGAATAAAAAAACAAAATAAGAGTGGAGACGTCAAGTGCCATCACTTGCATTCCGAATGACAAATCAACATGCACTTCAATGTTACATAAATCCCAACCAAAACAAGAGGTTACTAAGCATTTCTATCCACGTGAGCTAAAGTACAACACCACATAACGGCTACGACTATCAGTATCTGAATCCCAATCCAGCTTGCCTGTTCTGATTGCAATCATTTCACCAGTTGTTAGACCCTTGCATCTTCACTTCTTCACTTCCAAATCTTTAGCAGTTGTGCCTTTTCCAACCCCTTCAGAATCTTGGCACACATTGCCAATCTGCTTCACATGAACACATAAATTAAACTACAATTTAAGCAGGCAAACACAATATTATTTAACTCTTGCCGAATAACCTAAATTTTATCAGCACTGAGATAAATTTAGTTTAAATGACAAGGCCATCTAAACACAAGATCATCAATTTCAGCTCTTCTATATGACTCATCATGAGAATAATACAAACATCAATTGGTCAAATTATTCACGGCCAGCATCGTTGGCAAAATTTCAGATGAATTTACTTGAACAATTTGCCAAAAATCAAAGAGAAGTACAATTAAAAATATCGCTTTACACAATCTTCAATGAAGGAAAACAACTACTGTAAAAGAAGATAGAGCTCTTCTCAATCTGAATAGAGAGGAATTCAGTGTATAAATACAACATAATCTTAAAAAAGCGGTACTGTATTCCAATTAACACATAGCTATACCATATGAATATACCCCAAAGTTTGGATTCGGTGACACTGTATTGTATCTCTCGGAACATAATTACATAAAGAAATAGAACATACATGGTGCTACACATCTGAGTTATGGGGAATTAGCTCACTCACCACTACTTGTCGATGAAGCATGCGCCGCAGAGCTGCTGCATGAGGTGACAATTCAGCATATGTTGCCGGAACAGAGAGTGTGCCTACTGGAGACTCCACAGACTCATGCACCTTGACAGCTGACCACCACTCAAGGCGCCAATGTGACCTTTGATCTACCAGTGGAACACAACCTCACTCCACTGCAAAGCAATGAAGATGATGAGATGGAGCCAAACTTCGCCGGATAACTGAAGTTATAAATAGTACAAACTGGTCTACAGAGTCCATAAATATCTGAACAATGATCCACGAACTAACCTCTTAAGCTGCTAGCCTGCTAACAGATACTCCCTCCGTCCCGTGAAGACTGCAATCATTCAAAACAAAATCCCATAAATAAATGCAATTCTGAGAACGGTTGGGACTCACGACCATGTCCGCGCACCTACAGAAGCAACTGTATCCACTCGTCCCTACCGGTCGCCCTGTGCCTCACGCCCCTCCCGCGTCCAGCTCGCTGCCCCTCCCGCATCCAGCTCGCCGTCGCCGCCCTTCCCGCAGTCCTGTGTCCAGCTCGCTGCCCCTCCCGCATCCAGCTCGCCGTCGCCGCCCTTCCCGCAGTCCCGTGTCCAGCTCGCCGTCGCCGTCCGCATCCAGCTCGCCGTCGCCGCCCTTCCCGCAGTCCCGCGTCCAGCTCGTCGTCGCCGCCCGCATCCAGCTCGCCGTCGCCACCCCTCCCACATCCAGTCCGCCGCCCCTCCCACATCCAGCTCGCCGCCCTTCCCACATCCAGCTCGCCGCCCCTCCCACATCCAGCTCCCTTCTCATCTTCTCCGCCCCTCTGATGCCCGCCGCTCTCATCCCCGGCCATTGAAATCTACCTGCACTCCCTCTGCTCCCTCATGGTGCTGGGCGGCAAGAGCAATCCTGGCGCTGCCCGCTGGATTGGAGGTAGGAGCCGGCCGATCTGCAGCAGCTCCAGGCGAAAGTTTGCGGTAGGATTTCCACCAACTGCCAGCGAAGTTTTAGTAGACAACGTGTGTGGCGTATTTGTCGGACACGAACCGATGCAGACACGGAACTAATTATGCAACTAACAGGGGTATTATGGACTTTCTCTCTACCACTAATTTGTCTGGTAAAACCTAGGATTGCAGTCTTTTGTGGATGGAGGGAGTATGCAACTAAGTATCGAGTTAGTCAAACGCAAGAGTGAAATTGAATCGTGTATGTTTCATATCATTATTCCATCTGAAATTATGTTTCATATCATTATTCCATCTGAAATTAATTCAGATGCCATAGGAAGAGAGTAATGCAATGCTAGGGCCCTATTCTGCAATACAAAAAATAATCCCTTCATTTGCATATATATGAATCCCATGCTAAGGAGTACTCTGTCAACTAGATAAAAACTCATGCATCAAACAAAATCAGATTTATCCAAAAAGCATACGGACACAAAAAAACAATCCATCGCTATGTAATCCAGATTTCAGGCGCATTCAAAAAAATTAAGCAATACAAGCAGCTGAGAAGGGATAAGGGCAGCATCGTGATTATGAGGATCATCACTTGCAACTATCGGAGCAGGCCAGTGTCACTGACCTCTTTTTTTGCAATCACGTCATACAAAAAAAAACAATTAGTATGGCTTACATGGAGTGTGTGGTTGTGTCGGACCCGTGATGAGCTGCTCCAGCTCTTGTGGCCACAGGCATCGACGGCATTATGGTCTCGTTGCCATCAGTAATAGGCCTCCGCAGATCCAACTGCCGCATTCCTCCATGGGTCCTGCTAGCAGTTTCTAGTTGTATCTTATTCTCAAGATGGCTCCTAGAAAAAAATGGGTAGTAAATAAATAATTCGTTAAAATGATAATCTCATTCTTCATATACTCCGTACTATTTCTAGCAAATGAATCATAAATGCAAAATTCGAGCAGCTGTTTTCGATAATATATTTATGCAGCTAGCCCAAAGCTATCCCAAGGAATGAAGGAATATGTTCAGCTATACTGACTGAAAATTTGAAGGAGCCATGGTGTTCCATAAAGAAACCCACAGCTGAGACGTATTCGGAGAAATATAGAAGCCCTGCTCTACTTGATAATCTTACCATTTTCTCCTCTCAATTACCTTTCAGAAACATAGATATCAAGAAACATAGAAAGAGCAGACCATCACTTCCACGGCTGGATTCCAATACAGGCGTCAGGTTGGGTGCCGACATGTACATCACAATCTGCACACATCAGGAAAATTTGAGAATGTTGCAAGCATGTTTCTGGCCTGTTGGGCTACTAACGACCGATAGCTTCATACCTGGAGTTTCACTCCCGGATGCGTATGTATCAGCCAAAACCTTGGTGCTGAACAGGTGGAGGAAAGTTGTGACTAACATTGACATAACTCCCAAGGTCAGATTGCATTTTTCTTCAAATCCAGCTATATTCAGGGCCGATTGGAGCTCTCCTTGTGCTGCTTCCGACTCGACATGAGCGCCTTCACTACTGTGGCCTCCTAGCCATCTGGATCTCATCCGGAAGGATGTGTCAGGAGCCAAGCCAAAAGATCGGATTGGGGTCTGTCTGACAGCAGAAATCAGGGAGATCTTACAAACATTTAGCATTGATCATATCATAATGAAGCTAGTGGACAATACAATCCTCATTTATTTGCAACCATAATATGAGCACAAATAAGTGTTTGTTGATACAAAAATTCATTGAATCATAAAATTATGCGAGCAGGTAATATACTAATGTACTAGTATGTAATTTCATAAATGTACAACAATTATCATTGAATTGCAAAATCATGCAAGCAGTAACATACTAATTTATTAGTATGTAGTTTCATAAATGTTAGATTCAGCTTTGACATTCAACAGTTCCAATTACTCTTTCTGTAGCTTCTCCACCTGCAAGAACATAGCATTTTAAAATGTGCAGTTTTTAGCTACAAAAGTGAGACAAAGGACTGGTATTAAATCAATCTGTTATTGTAATAATCTTAAAAGTGGCTTACATGGTGCTTACAGTTGGAACCCCGGTCGGGATGAGCTGCTGCAACCACGCAGACCACTGGCATCCACTACATCATGGCATGGTCGGCGTCAGTGAGCTCCATAAATCCTACCACCGCATTCCATGATGCAGCAACCGTAGGTCCTCAGTAAATGGTTCTTCATGGATCCTGCCGGGCAGGTCCTTCATGGATCCTCCCCAATCCATCAGTCTGCAGGCACAGCCAGTCCACATCCATCTAGCCAATCAACCATCTGGTGTGCAGGAAACCAGCATGCATATTGCAGTCTGCAAAAGAGCTAAGAATCATCAGTATATAGCTGTTAAAGACACCCTAAACACATTGTGGAAGTACAAAATCATTATTAAGTAATAATAGATTACCATGTCTGAAGAAAACCATTATTAAGTAATAAAATATTTGCATGCCTAAACACATATATGAACATTTTACGTCTCTGAACACAAACCACATTGCATGTCTCAGTAGCGAATCATCTTCACAAATAAACTCCAAAACTTTGAACAGATTGTGACAAGACATCAACTAATGGCTTCCAACATGCCTGAAGTCATTATTTCATAAGAAATCAGAAATGACAGATACAGTAGGGGGACATTCTCAAGGTGTCAAGCTTCATCCGGTAAAGGATAGACACTGCAGTCCAACTTGCTGGAGTTTAATCATGATCATAAAAACATAGGCCATCCTTGATATACCATACCTTACTATTGCGTGAACATTTGAACCTTATTTTCTCTGTGGTTGGCTAATTAACATACTTGTCGCACATTTACACAGTTGGACAGAGTGAACAAAAAAATGTCTATCATCAGTTCATCACAATTGCAAAATTGAACACACTAAGCTCCAATTTATGATTTTTCCCTTGTGCTGGAGTGCTGAACTCTAATGCTACCAAGCCACACAAACTGACTGCAAACTAACACCTTGCACCTCCAGATGCTCAGCTAATTGTCTACTGGAAAAAGCAGCATGTATCATATATATGAACAAAGAAGCATGTATCATTTGATTAAAGCTCTGGTCTGCCTCCGGGCTCCGGCAGCATAGTTTCTATTTTTTGCGGGTGGCAGCATATCAGCGCTACTAAATTGGGAATCACAGAAAATGGTTAGCAATCCTTCTCCTTCATACATATAAGATGCACATAGAGCCGCGAAGGTCAACACCTTAACATCTCTGAATTCAGTCACGGGTTACCTCTCCGATGTGCAAACCAGGGAAATTATGAATGAGTAGAATTAACAAATCACTTGCCAAGTCAAACAGGGAAATCAGGATGCAGACAAAAAAACCTGTTGTTGTGTTTTGTCTTGCACAAGAAGACGCGCCGCCACTGCCGTGAGCTGCCAGCCATAACTGCTCGACGCAGTTGTAATCGAAACTGCCGCAGGCACCAGACGATGGTCGATTGAAGACGATTACTTGCGGCGGAGGCCCTCGCCGGTGGCGCCGAGGCGCGGAGAATCGGGCAGCGGATCCTTCCACTGGCTGCAACCAAGCGACGGCTGGCTTTTGCAGCGTCCATTTGACGGAGGACGATGCCGGCGCTGGAGGGATAATGCGAAAGGCTCTGTGCATGGAGCGGAGCAGGTGGCGGCGGGCAAGGGAAAAGGCGAGCGGCCGCGGCGAGAGTAGGGCGGGCGGTGGTCGAGCTAGAAGAATCGATCGGCGAGGGGCGGCGCCGGCGACGACAGCAGGAGGAAGGGTATGGATGGTTCGATCTCGACGGAGGTGGAGATGGAGGCGGAGGTGGACGGGTCACTTCGGTCGGTAACTGATTGAGGATCGTGGGATGGGCGGAAAAAAATGCCCCTAAAAACCAGGGGCTCGGCTGGATCGGTGGGTTGAGGCCTCGAGGGAGGCGCGGGTCGCGGCGGGGCGGCAGGCTGACGGGGCCTCGGGCATGGAATAGTTATTTCTTACCCAGTGCAGGGTATAGTATTACTATATATATACGAGTTTTATCTACACTCGCGTGTAGCTACATACACCATCAGTATATCATTATACGTATGTCCGCATACTAGTTTATCATTTTTAGTATATTCATATACTAATTTTAAGATACTTCAAAACGAGTTACATGAAAAAAATTCAAAATCAACCCTATTTTTAAATATATTTTGATTATACCTTTATAATACTATATAAAATAGTATGTCCATATACTCCATGTATGCTTACATACTCAATGTATATATCATCACAGATAGTTTAGTATCATCACATACTACATGTACATACTCTTCGTCGGATTAAATTCATCATGTATCATGAGATACATAGGTAGGCGTAGCTACACGCGCGTGTAGAATGGATTTTTCATATATATATATATATATATAGTGGACACACGCGATGTAGCCACACACACGACAAATATTGAAACATTACTATTCAAGTTTGAGGGGTGTATGTATTTTTGAAATCGAGATTGTACTAGAGTTTTGGGAAACGAATAAAATATGGAATATTTGGAAAAACGCCAAAACAGGGAAGAAACATAATTCTGGGCCGTTTTCTGGGCCCCTGTTTCCGCGCTTTGGGCCGTTTTCTGGGCCGGGCCGTCCGGCGTAGGAGGGGAAAAACGGGCACCTAGCCTAGGTGACCTAGGTCACGGCAGACAATATAAAGGTGTCCCGTGCGACTGCGACTTAGGTCACCGCAGCCGGCAGACAGCCGGTCTGCTCTCGTGAGGGGTCTTTCTCTAGCGGCGCGCGCTGTCGGCGCGGCGGCGCTGTGCGGGCACAAGCGCTCAGCCTAGCTAGGTGTTCGTGGTAGCAGAGAGTGCGCAGCTAGGGCGGCGAGGGTCGTAGTAGGCGATCGAGCTAGCGCCGCCAGGGAACACGGCAAGGGCGTCGCTGACGACGGCCGGCCGGCGAGGTACGGCGGCCAGCATCTCTTTTACGTCCGGCGGATTCGCTTGCTACTGTATGCGTGGTCGCCATGGTTTAGTGCTGGATTGCTTATTGGTTAATTTGTCGCGCTGATATGAGACCACGATTTCGAAATTTGAAAAAAAAGATTCCCTCTCTTTCTGTTGCGTTTGTATAGAGGTGTTTGATATACTTGTGATTTTGAAAAGTGTTTCGCTTCTTTCATTGAAAGCTTTGTAGCGTGTGTTTGATGCACTTGCTGCTGGACTTTATTTCCATCATGCGTGAAGCGCGATGCATGCAGTATATCTCTTCCATTTCTTCTGTTTCAAGGCTATACGCTCTGCTTCAAAAGCTACGTGCATCTGAATCCTATTTTGGACAGCGAGCAAGCCAAAGAGAAATTGTGTCAGGCATTTCATTTGTTCTTACAAAGTTTTTGCGTGAATTTTTTGCTGGTCTCTCATCTAAAAGGATGGTAGCATCCTGCATCTTCAAATGCCATACAATGAGGAGACCGCCATCTCTTGCAAGTGGTGTCTGGCTTTATTACTACCATATGATTCATTGCTGCTTTTATTTGGAGGAGCTATTATGTCGCAAACACATTATTAGCCTCATTATTTGTGGTGCGCACATTCATTGCATGCTCACAATCTGTGTCGTTCATTGATGTCTGCTCGCTTTAGCCGGTGTTTGCTGTTTCATTTCCTCCCAAATTCTGTGACTAGTTAACCCTGGAATGTGTGGAAGCATCTCTGAAGAGAAACATATATATAGGGGTAAGATGCTATATGCATCTCGATTTACACATTGGCTGTACGTGTGCATCCTTGGATGTAGAGGCCACATTTCATATGCCGTTGTCTAAAAATTCCGGTTTGTGTAGGATTACAACATGCAATATGCGGAAAAGTCATCTATAAGCCTGCCATCTATCATATCGCTTATTGTTTGATATTTTGCACTATATGCCTCCACTGGTTAGCATAAAGTCATATGTCAAACTATGGTGTTACCTATCTGGTGGTCATTTATACATACTGCCAAAGGAATATAGGTTCAAATGTGCCGTGTCCTTATTTGCATGCAGTGACTATTATATTTATGGAGATTTTTTGATATTTTTTCTTTGCTTTGTGTAACCTAACCTTTGGTTTTGTCTGGAATTATTACGCTCTTTTTTACTATAATTTGTGTTCGGCTATATATACCTTTGTTCTTGAGATGCTATGAACATCTGCTATTTTTTATCAAGGGATTTTTTTAACCTTTGTAGCATTACAAATCTTTACTATCCCATTCTACAGGAACTTAAGAAATATGGAGTCAAACAATGAAGATTCCATGATCAGTCCTACTGAGAACTCCATGTCTCCACCATCTAGGAAGAGACAGAAGATATCTGATATTCAAACTTTTGCTGCTCAGTGTATTGATTGCGAGAACTGGAGAATCATAGAAACAAAAAAGAAATATGAAGAAATCAGATCACGAATTTTAGAGGAGGCTTTTACCTGTGAAAAGGTCTGTGAGTGGAAGTCTGATGTGACATGTGACGATCCATCAGATATATCTCAAGATGATGGCACTAAGCTTTGGGCAATTGATAAACCTAACATTCCAAAGTCCCCTGAAGGATGGGAAAGGTTTATTAAGATAAGAAGCCAAGGAAGCACCCAATTTGCTGATGTGTGAGTAACATATTCTCTTGCAACCTACTTTATATATATATATATATATATGCCTCCTAATTTGACCTATTTGTTTATGTACAAATTATTTTTTAGTTGCCATGCACACCCTATAATCATATGAGCTCAGTCTGTTGTATTTCCCCAACCTATTATCTAAGTTTGTCCATAGCAACAACTAAATAATAAATAAAATTGAAGCCGTGGATGATTTTTTATTTTGTCAAATCCTCATCCAGATTCATTCTGTTATCATGCTTTATAATGTTCATGCATCACTTTTTTGGAAGAGTTGTGTTGGGGAAGGAACTATTGGAAAGAGGGAAACTTGTGTACACTACATACACCACTGATCGAGTTATTTGTGCTACTTTTGTCTGTGTCCCGCATATATATGTGACTTTTGCATTACATGTGCTAGTGTGCCTGTTAACATACTTTTTCATCATTTCAGGGCCTATAGGCCTCCTACTGGAAGGAGGCTGAGATCATTGAATGATGTTATCAGGTATGCAAAGTTCTGTTCAAATCTAGAATTTATCTCTTCATCTTCTTTTTTGTTGAAAATACGTGGAATCGCTATCTATCTTTGTGTTAAGGATAAAGTTGTTCCAAAATGGATATCATAGGGAGTGAGCCTGCACTTACACATTATCTTATGAACGAGATTTGTAATCCATTGACAAGTATGAATTGGAACTTGTGCTTGCTGAATAAGTCATATTTTGAACTAAATATGCTCTAACAATTGGCCAAGCCAGTTCAGCTTGATGCCCAGCTCCAGCTTGAACCCAATACCCGCAGCCTTATAGCTGTTTAGTCTTAGCACTGAGTGACAGCAGATTGTTGCTGTTTTTTTAAAACTCTTGCATTGCGTTCATGTGATGTTAACATGCCTAGTTCTTTTTCTTAGAGAGAGAGCATGCCCATGTGATGTTGACGAAGCTAATTATTTCCAAAATTTTTGTCTAATATTAAGTGATGTGGTTTTTTCTGGAACACAATATATTTGTTTTTTCTTTAACCAAACTAGGTTTCACCTAAGCTGCATTTTTTTGGCTGCATTTTGTGCTGCTGCTTTCAGAAATATGCATGCCTCCCTTTTTTACAACTTATATTATTGGAAATATCATAATATGTGGGCATAATCCTTTAAATGTTCCATTCAAGTATTTTGTGCCATTCCCTTGTAGACTGCTTTTCTCAAATTCTCCGAATACCATTCTTGGACAGGTATCTTAAAGAACATCCAGCTGAAGGTGTGGACTCATCTCAGTTTTCGTTCGAAGCACCAGCACCACTTCATAAGGACTATGTTATAAAGCGTTCCCAGAAAAGCCAAACTGATGTTTCACATACAGGATTTCTTCAACCTGAAGAAGGTAACACAAACAAATAGGACATGTTGCATTTAATGTTTTGTTATGGATGGATGGGAGTATATCTCTTTATATGTTGTTGTCGATGTAATTATGCAGAATATACTTATGTACTTGATGTTAGCGATATTGGGTGAGAAGACTTAGTGGGATATGGGTGGGTCTATATATAAAATATTTTTTCAAACTATCTGTTGAACTCATGACCTCAGTATTTAGAAATCATGGAAGTAAATTCTTTGATCAATGGCTTGTTGGATAGATTTTGGATTGAAATGAATGTCCTTAAGCTTGGTGGCACACCTGCTGAGACATTGTAGAATGCTCATTCTGGTGACTGATGAGCCCATTGTGGTATATAAGTAGAGGAGCTATTAGATGTTTTTACTTTCTTACAGTTCTGGTTGTGTTAAGTTTCTTGATTGGGTTGATGTGGCTTATTAGCTTCTGGACTGCTATTGTATATTTGAAACTACTCAGCATGTTTTGTCACTGTTTTGCACTTGTCCATTTTTTTTCTAAAGAATGAAAAAAAGCAATGGTGCAGTATGGTTAGATTAATGTCTTCCAAGTGTAGAGCTGTAGTTGTTTCTTATAGCTATCGGAATTATTATATATATGAAGTTGCTTGGTCGATGAAGTGCCCACATCATGTGCCTTATCTTCTGAATGTGGTTAGTTCATGCTATTTGGGCTAGCTAGCTCTGTTCATATGCAGCCGTAATCTAGGCTTCAGAATTGTGACTATAACTTGTATTTGGGCATTGACTGAAGTACATGCTCTGATTCCTTGTTTTGTCTCTTGCTCCAGTGCAAACCATAGACGGCGGGACGGCTGCTTCTGCTCATGGGGATCCCGGGGACAACAATGAAGATCAGCACCAAGTGGTACAATCCGAGGAACTGGCTGATGAGCCAACGACAGAGGCTGACAGCCCGCAACCCGCGCTCGACGTCTAGCGCCCAACCTTGCATCCGTCGTGCCCAGGATCCAAATTTGGAGTTTGGATGGCGATCAAAGCTGAAGCTATAGATTGCTTCTTCTCCCAGTGATATGATGGGGAACCACATATACCCTTTGCTAGTTACACGGAATTCAGTGTCCGTGTTGTATCGGTTTGTTTGTTGTTTTGCTCAACAGTACTTCAACGCCACTCCGGCGACGTTTGTTATACTGTGGCTCGGTGCTAGCCCCAGTTAGATGAGTTAAGACATCCACGGCGACTGTGTTTGTGACCGTCGAAGTGAAGAAATGCTTGTAGGATATTGGATCATGTTTGTTTCTACTTTCTGTTAGTTTGGGTTTGCTCTAGTCTCTGCGGCGCCATGCTTTCGTTGGTTACAGTTACAGAGATCGTGGCAGCTCGAGTGCCAATGGGTTCCTGTGTGGAGATTGTTCTCCAGCTGGAAAACCTTGGACATTTCTTTCCATAAATCATTTTCTCCTCTCCTCAATCACCATATTTTTCTCACCATTTCTGTAGGTGCCCCTATCCGACGACTAGCTAGCTTAGCTGTAAGGGGCTCCATCTTATTCTGATTCTCTGTGAGAGCTGATTCTGTGGTTGAAAGTGATTCTTTTTAATTCCCTAGCATAAATTATCAAAATCAGGATGGAGAATCACTTCACAGAATCAGGAGAAGCTATTTTTTTTCAGCTCCCAGTGCTTTAGTTCATTTTAGAGAATAATTTCTAGAATCAGCAGCTTCTCGCTGAAAACTGTTTGGCAGAGCTCCTCTTGGATTCACCAGAGAATCAGCTCTGGGAGCTCTGCCAAACAGGGCCGACATGATATGACACCATGCTTTCCTTCGTTTCCAAACAGATTGCTTGGGAGTTTAAGTAAAATTTAAAAGGAATAGCAAGGCAGGTTGATCCTTCTATTTAAGCCCAGCAACCGTAGGCATCAGTTCCCACACCTCACTGTGAATAACAGCTGTCGCGGCGCTGTATATATGTAGTTCATGGTGCGGCGGCAGCCGGCAGGTAGCGGTGCTGGCGGCGCCGGTGGTCAGGTTGCAAGCGGGGCGGGTTTTGCCGCAAACCCGTTGGGCAAACCCGCCCCGCGTACCCGCAACTGCCCGCAAAAGAGCCCGCATTTGCGAGGCGGACCGACGCGGAGAACCCGCAGAAGCCGCCGGCGCCGCAGCCCGCAAAAAAAAAGAAGAAGAAGGGGATCGGGATCTCACGACGGGGATCGGGAAGAAAGGGGAGGACGGCGCGCCCCCGGGCTCCAGCGACAGCAACACTGGCGACGGACGCGTTGCCCCGTCTCCCTACGTGCACGTGGAGGACTTCCCCGCAGTAGCCTGGTACGCACAACCAAGCTCCTTCACCTCGGCGTCACCTCCATGCGCACGGCCGCCTCCCCGCGTTGTGCGCCCTCCGAGGCGGCGCCTATGGCCTCACCGTCTTGTGCAGCGCCGGCGGCTCAACTACCCTCCGGGGCCGCGCCTATGGCCTCTCCATCGTTCGCCGGCGGCTCAACTATCCTCCCTGCCATCAACTTGCCTCCTCTCCCCTCTCTGATATGCCGGCAAGAACAACAAGCAATCAGTGGCGGGGGCATTGGCAATGATGTGCACCAAGTGTAAGATCTTTGTTATTCCTTCGTAGTCTTGATGATTCACCCTGTTGAATTTGTGATTTCTATTATTTTCCTATTCTCTCATAAGAAGGATTGAATTTGGGATGCAGGGGCGAGGAAGCTCGGGAAGGTGACCTTGCTGGACAAGTGGAGCGAGGGCGTCAGCGACATAAGAGAAAGCGGTGCCTGCAAGATAAACGAGAACGGGCTCCTCCCCAAGAAAAACAGGTCGAATCGATACCGTTTTAGTTACAGCTTTACTTGGTGATTGTGTTGAACGGATTTGATCTCCATAGTGGCCTAAATAGCTTTGCTTGGTGATTTGGTTGTTGAATAGTATAACTGAATAGCATAGCTTGTTGAATGGATTTGATCTATAATTCTAGAACGAAGCAGTAATTTCAGTACTTCAATTTTTTGGATTGTTAATATACAAGCATTTTGTTCTAATTTTTTTTAATTGTATTGCATAGGTTGTGGGCTCTTCCCGTGATGTCGCCACTCCTACTCCAGTCAATACAACAGCAGCCACCCACTCCCTGGTAATTTATTTCCTATATTTGTAGAATTAATAAGCAGTGATTTCAGCACTTTAATTTGTCTTTATTTCCTATGTTTGTAGAATTAATAAGCAGTGATTTGGTTATCTATGTGTAGATCCAAGAGGGAGATGAGTTATCCTCGCTAAGGAAGAAGAGGAAAACACTGAAAAAATTACCAGAATCACAGCGTTTACAATCGCCAATCATATCATTGTCTGTAACATCACCGGGGGTGAGAATCCTGTTGTCACCAAGGATGAGATCCCCTTCCCCACCCGCATCCCCATCTGTGATGCTTCCAAGTAAGTAATGTCATCTGTGATGCTATTTTTGCATGCTTGGATGAAAACTAAAACTGTTAGCTTTTAGGGAATCTTGTAGTTTCTTTTGTGCAATACCAGTTCTTGAAATATTGTTTGCTTGTATGGAAACTGCTTGCTGTTTTTTCATGGCATTACTAGTTTACTGTATTGATTATGTCCTAAAATGTCCATAATTAGGGAGATCTCGTAAAAGGCGCAGACTCACATCAGAAATATGGAAAGATTTTGATGCTATATATGATGGTGATACTGTAGCTAAGGCTGAGTGTATGCATTGTCACAAAAGAATCAAAGTAGCACGTGATGTTGGGACAAGTACCTATCTTAGGCATTTGCGTCATTGCAAGGGAAAAGCAAGGATGGATCAAATGCTTAATCAGATGGATTCTAGTAATTTGTCCTTAGTCGATACTTCATTAAAAGACTGGAAATTTGATCAAGAGAAATCTCGGCAAGAATTGGTTAGTCTAATTGTTCTTCATTCACTACCTTTTAGCCTTGTTGAGTATCCAAAGTTTAGAAGTTTTGTTACCAGTCTTAATCCATGGTTCACGCATGTCTCGAGAACCACCATCAAGTCAGATTGTATTAGCACATATGAGAGAGGAAAGGCAGAATTATATGATGTGTTAAAAAGATCAACTTCTAGAGTTTCACTCACCGCTGATTTATGGACATCTAAGCAAACTTTAGGATACTTGTGTGTTACCTGCCATCACATCTATAATTGGAGACTTTACAAAAGGGTTATAAAGTTTGCTCTTGTAGAAACTCCACATGATGGTAGGAACTTGTTCAATGCAATGCTTAAGTGTTTGAATGAGTGGGCTATAGAAGATAAAGTCTTTGCAATCACCCTAGACAATGCTTCTAACAACAACAACTTTGTGAGCACTTTGAAAGAGAACCTAGTAGCCAAGAATTTGCTTCTAGCTGAAGGCAAAATGTTCCATTGCCGATGTGCTGCCCATGTTTTAAATCTCATAGTTCAGGAAGGTCTTATTGCAATGAGCAGCGCAGTCACAAGTATTAGAGAGAGTGTTAAATATGTAAAGAGTTCACAAGGATGCAAGCAAAGATTCGAGAAGATGATTAAGGAAGTTGGAATATCTTGTGAGAAAAGACCCCCACTTGATGTTGCGACCCGATGGAATTCTACCTATCATATGCTCAAGTGTGCTTTGGATTATGAGAGGGCATTTGAAGCACTGACCCGTGAGGATGTTCATTATGTACATGAGCCTTTAGTTGAGGAATGGAAAATGGCCAAAAAGCTTTGTGGCATCTTGAAAAAATTCTCCGATGCTACTGAGATCCTCTCGGGTACCACATATCCAACTGCGACTTTATACTTTGATCAGATTTGGGACATTGAGCTGCTGCTGGAAAAGGAGTCAGACAATCAAGATGTTTTGATCAGAGCCATGATACGTGATATGAAAGACAAGTTTAAGAAGTACTGGGATCTCTGTTTCTTACAAATTTGTGTTCCAGTCATTCTTGATCCCAGATTCAAGTTGGGATATCTTGAGTTTCGTCTAAGGCAGGGCTTTGGCAGTGAATCTTCACAATACTTTAACACAATTGAGAAGATGTTTAGAGAACTATTTGCTGAATATAGCCTGGAATCTTCTGACTTGACTCCTGATTATGCCACAGATCCAATTAGTAGTGTTGACACCAATGTTGATACAACTAACCCTTGGGCAGATTGGAGCCAGCATCAGAATCAGATTCAAAGAAAAAGGCTTAGTGAACTTGATAAATATCTCAAAGATGAAACAATTTCTACAGATATTCCCTTCGACATTCTACAATATTGGAAGATGTCCTGTGCCACTTATCCAATTCTTGCACGTATGGCACGAGATATTTTAGCTATTCCAGCATCAACGGTGGCGTCTGAATCAGCTTTTTCTAGTGGGGTGAGAATTATAGGTGATTATAGAAGCAGATTGGCCAGTGAGACAGTAGAAGCATTGGTTTGTCTCCAAGATTGGATTAGAGGGAATGGTATGTTTAGTGTCTAATTCGTTCTAGTGTGTTTTTGTGTTTTATTTTTTAACTGCATCTGTAATCCATTTCATTGATTTCAGACTCTATTACACTTGATGAAATAGCTGGATGTATAGTTGGTGACGAGGACGATGAAATCTAAGGTAAATATTCACTCCAAAACGCAGCAATCTAGTTCTGAATGTGTTACTTCTGCTAGTTCAGAGTACTGAGTTTCTCTTGAGTACCGAGTTTCATTGATTTTATATGTTGTTGAAGTCAGGCTGTGCAATCTGGTTCTGGTTTCTCTGATTATTATTATTGTTCTGAAAAATTCTGTAGTTCCACGCTGTATGAATGTGTGATGTGATGCAAATACAACTATGTATGTTCTACTTCTACCCAGAAATGCCTCTGTCCACCTTGTGCAGTTGCAAAGGCTATGCTGTAAACCATGTGTTTCTTTTGTGACCATGTGTTTTTTTAGTTGTCTGAACACTCTCATATGCATACCACTGCTAGTTAGTACCGCTGCTAGTTCTGAATGTTTTATTATGCATTTTAGCTCTGAAGTTGCATTTCTTTGTGTATCTGAAGCTCTGCTAATGAATGTTTTTCCATCAGGTGAGGATGAAGCTATTTATCATGGACAGTCCCAACACTTCTTTTTCTCCAATTCCAAGGCTGGGAAGATCTGGTAGCGGTTTGATTGATTCAGTGTCTCCGTTTGCCTTACAAGCAGTACTTGTTCTCCACTGTCATGTATGCTTTTCTATTTTGGTGCTTTGATTGATTCAGTTGCACGGCTGTTGTTGCAAATCATGCATAATGTAGTCTGTTGAGTGATGGTACAAAATCTGGAGCATAGCTCCAATGTCCATCTAACTGCTGGAGCAATGTCTATCGTTGCAAATCATCTTTTTTAGTTTTAATCTCTGATGTTTTGCGTGAGACTGACTGTGAACTTGTTTTTACAATGTGAGAGAAAACACTGAGTGACTGAGTGTGGAGCAGTAGGAACTCTATACATTGGGATGTGAACTCTGAACCTGTATTCCTGTATCGTCTCATCTGCTTATCGCGTTCTGCTTCACCTGTATACGAATGAGCTCGCTTTGCTTACCTGCGTGAGGGGGTAGCCCAAGCGGACGCGGGGCGGGCTGCCGCAATGCCCGCAAAATTTAAGCGGCGCTATGCGGACCGCCGCATGTGTCCGCGACGGTGCTTGCGGCGCGCGCGGACGCGGGGCGGGCAGCCGCAACCCGCCCCGCTTGCAACCTGAGCCGGCGGCTCTCGGACATGGACGACTATCTAGGACGGGCTGCCGTACTGTATGCCCATCATCCATTTCTGCCGTCGCGACGCGTCCATATGCGCGCGTCGTCCGGGACGCCGTCGACTGTCTTCACCGTCGCGGCGGCGCGGATTGATGCCAGCGTATGTACGTGCTGGAGCCTGGTGGGGAGCTACTCGCCCAGGTTCGATGGCAGGAGAGCTGACAGCGTGAACGGACGATGGCGTGCCCGTGTCGGCGTGCTGCTCGCCGCCGCTTCAATTTCCCTCGCCGCGGACACCGAGTGCATGCAGCTTTTCGATGCCAGCGCCGGCGCCGACTGCCAGCTACATGCTGCGCTTGATGGACGGCATGCGCGACAGCGCGAGGAAAAGCGGAGAGCCTCTCCACCATCCGCATGATCTCGACCGCACATGTCCGATCCAACGTCCGCCCCTGGATCCGACCCTGCCGGCGTCATTGGCAACATGGTCGCCGCCCAGGTCTCCACCGCCCGCCGGTTTCCCGGGCACAGAATAGTTAGCAGCGTGTTCCAGCTTCCAAGGTAGAAGCCGCCGTCGACTGCCTTCGTCGTATCGACTCGGTGGACGGCGTCGCGTCGCGGCAGTACGCGCAGCGGCAGCTCGACGACGGACGGCTGGGCGGCGGACAAGGTGGCGGCGCTGCGGGCGTCGCGTCTGGACGGCGCCGGAACAGGCGGCCGAAGCAAGTGGCGAGACAGAGCGTGCGTGCTCGGCGGCTGGCGCGGATCTCCCGTACGTTCTCCGATTCCAGAGGGCGCGGCACGACGGCGGCATAATAAGCGCCACGGGGTTCTCCGATTTCTAAAATCAAATTATCCTTGATTTGAGTTATTAGGTAGGTAATAAAATAACAACAATTGATCGTTGAGGGCATGCATGGGTGGAATAACCAACAATTCATATAAAAAATTAGGTATATAGTGGCTACTTTGTGGTTGGAAAAAAATTCTTTAAAATTAGCCAAATATGATTGCATATATGGACTAGCTAGGGAGTATGGACGAACAAGGGTACACGACTAATGATTTCCCCCCGATAGATGGCTAGTCGAGCAGACTACTTTCGGGAGCACCTTAGCGGAGTATAGCGGACACACACACGGTGTAGGCGTGTAGCCACATATACACACACAACCACACAACTCTCGTATCTAGTTTATGTTTATGATCTCCTCACATATTGAAACATTATTATTTAGTTTGAGGTGTATATGTATTTTCTTTTGAAATCTAGATTATACTAGAGTTTTGGAGATGAATAAAATATCAAATATCTGAAAAAAAGGCCAAAATAGGGGAGAAACATAATTTCTACCAAAGTCTGGCAAATATATAACTTTTTTAAACTTGGGAATACCTAGCTGCAAAATGTGTAGCTTGGGCTGTACGACCCCCCGTTTTCGCGCTTTGGGCCGTTTTCTGGGCCGGGCCGTCCGCCGTGGGAGGGGAAAAACGGGGGCACCTAGGTCACAGCAAGACATATAAAGGTGTCCCGTGCGAACGCGACCTGTAGGTCACCGCAGCCGGCAGGGCAGCCGGTTACTCTCGTGCTTAGGGTTCTTGCTCTAGCGGCGGCTGTCGGAAAGGTGCAGGCACAAGCGATCAGCATAGCTAGGTTTTCGCGGTAGCAGAGAGAGAGAGAGGGCGCAGCTAGTAGGGCGGCGCGGCGGGCCGGCAAGGGCGTCGCCGCCGACGAGCTACTTGCGACTGACCGGCGATCAAGGTACGGCAGCTAGCATCGCTTTCACACGTCTCGCGGATTCGCGTGATATACTGTCTGCGTGGTATATTAGCCATGATTTAGTGCATGCCCTGTACGCTGAATTGTTGATTTGGTTTTTTTGCGCTGATGTGAGCGCGATTTCGAAATTTGAAAACGGTTGTTGCCCGGCCTCTTTTCTGGCGTGTTTGATAAACTTGGCGATTTTGAAAAGCGTTTCCCTTCATTCATTGAAAGATTTTTTACGTGCGTGTGTTTGATGCACTCTTGCTGCTGGAGTTTCCATCTATCACGCGAAGACGCAAGAAGTTTATATATCTGTTCCATTAATTTCTTCTGTTTCAAGGCTACGCGCACTCTGCTTCAAAGCTACGTGCATATGAATCCTATTTTGGAGAGCGAGCGAGCCAAAGAAAAATTTTGTGTCAGAGGAATTTTGTTCTTCCACAGTTTTTGCATTTGTTTGCTGATGGTCTCCATACAAAAGATCGCATCCTGCATCTTCAAATGACAATTAATGAGACCGCCATCTCTTGCAAGTGATGCCTGTGGCTTTATTATTAGTACCATATGAAATTGCCGCTTTTATTTGGAAGGAGTTATTATGTCGCTAACATATATTGTTAGCTTCATTTGTGGTGCCCACATACATCTGTATCGTTCATTGATGCCTAATTGCTTTATAGCTGGTGATTGGTGTTTGCTGTTTTATTTCCTCCCAAATTTTGTGACTAGTTAACCCAGCTGGAAAGCATCTCTGAAGAGAAGCATAGGGTTAAGATGCTACATGCATCTCGAGTAGTTACATATGGGCTGTACGTGTGCATCCTTGGATGATGTAGAGGCCACATTTCATATGCCGTTGTCTAAATATTCCGGTTTGTGTAGGCTCGTCAGACATCCATCCCAGTTTGAATAGTGAAAGTGTCCCTTCTGTAAATTCTTTTCTCTGCATCCTTTTCCCCAAATTCCAAAGCCATGATCGCTTTAGATTTCTGTATTTTTTTAGGCCTAATCAGGCTATAGCATCATACAGAGATATCACTGAGCACAGATCGAAGACATTATCTGCAAAAAGGATACCTTCACTAGATCATGAATCCTCAAATAGTTGACTGCCCATGACAAGCATATCTTTTTCTTTGCATGATAGCGTGTAGGAAGTTGTTTGAGGCTCCACCACAGTAAGTTAAATGTATGCTAAACAAGGAAGTAATAGGATTACAACATGCATGCAATATGCGGAAAAGTCATATATATAATCATGCAATCTATCCTATCGCTTATTCTTTGATACTTTATTTGCACTATGTCTCCACTGGTTAGCACAATGTCATGTCGTATGCCAGCGCCTAGCTAGGGGGTCACCTATCTGGTGGTTATTACATAGAGCCAAAGGAATATAAATTAAAATGTGTCGTGTCCTTGTTTGCATGCAGTGACTATTTTATTTTATGGAGATCTTTTTGAAATTGTCTTTGTTTGCTTTATGTAACTTGACCTTTGTTTTTGTCTGGAATTACTATGCTCTTATTGTTTACTATAATTTGTTTTCAGATATATATACCTTTATTCTTGAGATGCTAGGGATTTTTTCTTTAACCTTCTGTAGCGTTACAAAGTTTTACTATCCCATTCAACAGGAACCCAAGAAATATAGAGTCAAACCATGAAGATTCCATGATCGGTCCTACTGAGAACTCTGTGTCTCCACCATCTAGGAAGAGACAGAATATATCTGGGCCGTGTTTCTTCCCCCACGGGAAATATATTTTCAAAGGGAATCTTACATGCATGGAGTATTAAATTAAGTTTATTTGTAAAACCTTTTTAGGGATGGGTGTAACTTTGCACGATGAATCTAACGAGTCTAATTAGTTTATAATTTACTACAGTAATGCTACAGTAACCATCCTCTAAACGTGCGGTCAAAGGCCTTGTTAGATTTGTCTCGTGAATTAATCCGGGGTTGTGAAGATAGTTTTGTAAACTGGATTTATTTAATACCCTTAATTATTGGTCAAACGGGGTGAAAAAATTTTTCCACCCCAAAGAAACACGGCCCTGATATTCAAACTTTTGCTGCTCAATATATTGATTGCGAGAACGGGAGAATCATAGAAACAAAAAAGAAATATGAAGAGATCAGATCGCGAATTCTAGAGGAGGCTTTTACCTGTGAAAAGGTCTGTGAGTGGAAGTCTGATGTGACATGTGACGACCCATCAGATATATCTCAGAATGATGTCACTAAGCTTTGGGCAATTGATAAACCTAACATCCCAGAGTCCCCTGAAGAATGGGAAAGGTTTGTTAAGATAAGAAGCCAAGGAAGCACCCAGTTTGCTGATGTGTGAGTAACATATTCTTTTGCAACCTACTTAATATATATATGCCTCCTAGTTTGACCTATTTATTTATGTACAAATTGTTTTTTAGTTTTCATGTACACCTATAATCATATGAGCTCAGTATGTTGTAGTTCCCCAACCTATTATCTAAGTTTGTCCATAGACACAATCACACAACTAAATAATAAATAAAATTGAAGCTGCAGACTTGTGTATAATAAACTAAGTTTGTTCTAGTTGTGTTGGGGATGGAACTAATGGAAAGAGGTAAACTTGTGTACACTACATAAACCACTGAGTTATTTGTGCTACTTTTGTCTGTGTTTATGTGACTTTTGCATTACATGTGGTAGTGTGCCTATTAACATATTTTTTCATCATTTCAGGGTCTATAGGCCTCCTACTGGAAGGAAGCTGAGATCATTGAATGAAGTTATGGGGTATGCAAAGTTCTGGTTCAATTTAGAATTTATCTCTTCATCTTCTTTTTTGTTGAAAATACGTGGAAGCGCTATAGCGCTATCTATCTTTGTGTTAACGATAAAATTGTTCCTAAATGGATTACATCGTAGGGTGTGAGACAAGATTTATAATCCATTGACAAGTATGAACTGGAATTAGAACTTGCTGAATAAGTCCTGTTTTGAACCGTATGCTCTAATCATTGGCCAAACCAGTTAAACTGGATGCACGGCTCCAGCTGCTTGGACCCAATAGACGCACCCTTATCTGATTAGTCTTATCACTGAGTGCCAGCAGATTCTTGCTGGTTGAAAACTCTTGCATTGCCTTCATGTGCAGTTAGCATTCCTTTTTTTTTGAGAAAGCATGCCCATTTTTAGATGCATATCTATGAAGCTACCAAAATTTTGGTCTCTAATAATAAGTGATGCGTTTTTTTTTCTGAAACACCATATATTTGTTTTTTCTTTGACAAACTAGCTAGGTTTCACCTAAGCAGCATTTGTGTGGATGCATTTTGTGCTGCTGCTTTCAGGAATATGCAACTTATATATTGGAAATATCATAATATGTGGGCATAGTACGTCGTTTAAATACCCCATTCAACTATTTTGTGATGTTCACCTGTGGACTGTTTTTTCCTCAAATTCTTTGAATACCATTTTTGGATAGGTATCTTAAAAAACATCCAGCTGAAGGTGTGGACTTATCTCAGTTTTCATTCGAGGCACCTGCGCCACTACAAAAGGACTATGTTATAAAGCGTTCCCAGAAAAGAGAAACTGATGTTTCACATACAGGATTTCTTCAACCTGAAGAAGGTAACATATAAACAAATGGGACTTGTTGCATTTAATGATTTGGAGATTGCTTTTTTTATTGATGGATGGGAGTATATCTCTTTATATGTCGATATCGACATGATTATGCAAAGTATACTTATGTGTACTTGATGCTAGCGATATTGGGTGAGAAGAATTATAGTGGGATGCGCCTATAAAATATTTTTTTCAAACCATCTGTTGAACTCATGCCCTCAATATTTAGAAATCATGGAAGTGAATTATTTGATCAATGGCTTGGTATAATGTTTGGATTGAATTGAATCTCCTTAAGCTCGGTGGCACACCTACTGAGACATTGTAGATTGCTCGTTCTGGTGACTGATGAGCCCATTGTGTTATATAAGTAGACGAGCCTGGGCTATGAGATACTTTGTCCTATGTGTTTTTCCTATATATGCTTCTACTTTCTTGCAGTTCTGCTTGTGTTAAGTTTCTCACCGATGGGGTTGATGTAGCTTATTATTAGCTTCTGGACTGCTATTGTATATTTGAAGTTAATCAGCATGGTTTGTCACTGTTTTGCACTTGTCCATTTTTTTCTAAAGAATGAAGAGCAATAATGGCGGAGTGTATGGTTAGATTAATGTCTTCAAGCGTAGAGCCTGCCCTGTTCGCTACTTATCAGCAGCCAGCCAGCAGTATTTTTCTCTCTGCATAAACCAGCACCAGCCACAGCCAGCAGTATTTTTCTCTCAGTACAAACCAGCACCCATTATTATATATGAAGTTGCTTGGTCGATGAGGTGATGTGGGCATGTGCCTTATCTTCCGGATGTGGTTCGTGCAAAATTTGGTGGGTGTTGTTCATATGCAACCGTAATCTAGGCTTGGGATTTGTGACTGGAACTTGTATTTTGACAGGCAGCTGAAGTGCATGCTCTGATTACTTGTTTTGTTTCTTGCTCCAGTGCAACCCATAGACATGGCGGCTGCTTCAGCACATGGTGATCCCGGGGACAACAATGAAGATCAGCACCATGTGGTACAATCTGAGGAACTGCCAGATAATGAGCTAACGACGGAGGCTGACAGCCCGCCGCCTGCGCTCGATGTCTAGCGCCCAACGACCTTGAATCCGTCATGCCCATGGTCAACATTTGGAATTTTGATGGAGGTCAAAGATCAAGCTATAGATGGCGGTCAAAGCTCAAGCTCCCAGTGATGGAGAAGTGGAGAACACCCCATGTACCCCCTTGCTAGTTGCCGTGGTGTGACTGGTGTCCATGTTTTGCTGTATCGGTTTGTTTGTTGTTTTGCTCATCAGTACTTGTGTTCCTGCTACTTCAACGCCACTCTGGCGACGTAACGTTTGTTATACTTTTATCTCATGTCGAATGGATCATTGCTGCCTTTTCATCAGTGATGGAAATGCAACTTAGTGCAAGATTATGCCGTAGGAGCGGAAATGTTTGTAATGGATTGTTGGCATTACTGTTTGTGCCTGTGTGTCTCGAGAATGCTTGTTGGTTAATTATTATTTATTGGATCATGTTTGTTTCTACTTTTTGTTAGTTTGGGTCTGGCTACTCTCTGCGGCACCATGCTTTCGTTGCTGAGATCATAGCAGCTCGATTGCCAAATCGGTGCCTGTGTGGAGATTGTTCTCCAACAGGAAACCTTGGACATTTTTTTCCATCAATCATTTTCTCCTCGCCCCGTCATCAATTTTTTCCCGCCATTTCTGTAGGTGTGCCTATCCGACTGTAGTAGCTCTGATTTGGACATGTGCTTATTAACAGCGAACAATGCTCATAGTCGAAAATCAGTATGCCAATTTCCACCATGTTCCATTTTTTTGGGTCTAATTTTGTTCATTTTTTGCTGCACGACTATGCATCTGGCAGCAGCACGGCCAGGGGATCATGTTGTGGGTGGAGAGGAATACGAAATTACTTGATCCCCGTAGCAGCGCCCAGGCCTAAAGAACTGCTACTACTCACTAGTGAAACTACCAAGACGCCTAGCGCCCGCCAAACCGCCAGTCCAGAGCACCTGTTGTGGCGAAAGAGGAGCACCGACCCGCTAACCGCGGCCAGTTGAGGAAGAAGCACGCATGCCCGGGTGCCGCGAATCTAGAAACACAGTATCTAGAAATCATGGAAGCACACATACTGAGACATTGTAGATGATTGCTCGTGCTCATTGTAGTAGTGACTGATGACTCCATTGTTGTTATATAAGTAGATCAGCCCATGGCTAGGAGATACTTTGTCCTATGTATTTTTTCCTATAATGGCGCTGCATGGCTAGATTAGTTCTTTAAATTAAAAGTAGATGGCTACTAGATGTTTGCACTTTTCTGTAGTTCTGCTGGTTTTATGTTTCTCAGCGATGGGTTGATATATCTGGCATATATAACTTCTGGACTCGTTTGTATATTAATTAGAAGTTGATCATCAGCATGGTTTATAACTGCTTTGTTGCCCTTGTCCATGCATTTTTTTTCTAACGAAGGAAAAAGCAATAATGCGCAGTATGCTTAGATTAATGTCTTCCAAGTGTAAAGTTGTAGATGTTTCTTATAGCTATTGGAATCATATACGTATATGAAGTTGCTTGGTCGGTGAAGATAATTGACGTGGGTATGTGGCTTATCTTTTGGATATGGTTCACGCAATTGGGCCGCTCCATCTGTAGTCTAGGCTTCTTCTCTTTTTTTTTTTGAGAAATCGGGTTGTAATTTATTAATATAACAGTTTACATAAACAACTTACAAAAACAACCTCAGAAGATAGAAAATTACAACTAAGTCTTTAAAGCTCTTTCCCGGTGATCCTCACTGCCGGCACCCGGAGCCACTGCTCGTCATTCCCTCCGCTGCTCGTCATTCCCTCCGTGGAAGAAAGAAACAGCGAGCATGCAACTTGAAGCAGATCTCCAGCTCGACGAGGAAGCTTCTGACAAAGCCACATCTAGATTGTTGGAACCAAGCTTGGCACGTACTAGCACATCGAAGAAATCGATGTACACATAGATCGTTGAACGCCCAGTAAATCCTTCATCGAGACGAAGGGGGATCTAGCGCCCCAAGGGCTACTGGCGACTCTAAATCGACCAGCAGTGAAGAGGCAGCCGGAAAACTCCAACCCGATTTCTCAATGGAGGAGTAGACATACCTCACGGGAACTTCACCAGGAGCTGCGCCGTCACCGCCACAACCGCCGGAGGAGCCTCAGAGGGACAAAAGCGGACTCCGCATCGACGATACCGAAACGGAGGACACTAACCCTAACCTAGCAAGCCCTAGGCTAATACAATACTCCCTCTGTATCACAATTAGACGATGTTTTGGACAAGGTTTGGGTCAAACCTTGGGAATATAAATCATAAATAACTTTTAAGCCATCAAGTTTAGAAATGTGAAAATCATATGAATAGATTTGTCTTGAAAATTACTTTCATAAAAGTATATATATATATATCTTTCTAATAAATATTTTTATAGAAAATATGAGTCAAAGTTATGCTTTGAAGACCGTGTTGCTGTCCTAAACGTCATCTAATATGAGTATGGAGGGAACGGGTAATATACATCGGCTGCCGACCCCGCAACACCTCTCCACCTCCGGCGCCGGAGCGGCTGCCGGAGGCGAGGAGGCGCCGTCGGAATCGACGCCGAGATGCAAATCGCCTCCGCTCCGTCCTGATGTACTGTAGTGAGTAGATAAGGAGTTAGGGACGGAAGGAGCTAGGTGTCCAGCTTTTCTGTAGTCTAGGCTTCTGAATTGTGACTATCGCCAATCTGACAAACCGCGGGAGCCACCAACGAAGCCTGACAGCCCGCTGCCTGCGAAGGCCGTCTAGCCCAACCTCACATCCGGATCATTACTGTGGTGGGCCGTTTTGAGTCTTGTATTTTCTTAGCCCAATTTTAGGGCCAGTGCTGCTGGGCTGGCTTGGCGGCCGTATAGGCGCGCTGGGCCGGGCTGGTTCTCTCGCGTCGTTTTAGGCTTTTATTAGCCCGTTTCTCTTGGTCGCGTTTCATGAAAGAACAACTCCTCGATCTGCAGCAAGATCCTTTTTCTTTTGTCGCAAAATGCAGCTGATTTCGGCAGGATTCGGTGGGGCCAGAGCCGGAGGCAGGTACGTGGCTAGGTTCGGCGGCCGTCGTACCTAAAACAAATACAAAGAACTATATATGTATTATACATATATATATATGTATGATATACGTCTACTTAAGCAATAACCAATGAGCCAACACGTAAGTCTACTTGACTGTTTTGGCAGTTTGGTGCATGCCCGCCTTACCTAGTTGATAGTTACATTATATATATTTGATATTTATAAACTCGCAACATCTAGAAAATATTATGCCTCCACCGCTGGTTGGGGCTAAGTACCTCTTGGCTTATTATTATCACAAGCCCTAACTGGAAACAGAGCAGCTTGCTATTGCTAGTGATGTCCCGTCGCACTGGCTAGCTATTAGCTGCACGCGTGCTCTGCTCACTAACACTTTTTTTCTTTGAGGGCACTCTGCTCAATTCACTTGGGTAATGCAGTATGCACTACAACGACCTTTGTCTGGCGGGCGGCAGGGCGCTCCATCGTTTGTTTCCACATCATTAGTCCCATCAGGCTGTGAGGATCAGAATCGAACGGCTTCGATTGATTCGGTTGCGCTGTATACGTACCACATGGTCCATGTGCATGAGACGCTGATGCACAGCGATGCACGGGCCTAGCTGGAGTGGACCCGTGCATCAGCATCACTACATCAAGGTCCCCCGCCATGGCCGCCCGCTCGAGGTCCCCGTACGTGCTCATCAGGCACGCGGCCTGCCAATGCTTCAGATCAGTGGGCTGCAATACACACACTGGGATGGGATGATCTGAATTATATGACAGATGCAATGATCGGCCTAATATCGTTTTTAATAGGTTGATGAGGGGAGTTAGGCCGGCGGCTCGTGTCAGATGTCCCGTCGTGCCGTACCTCGGATAGATGCAATGATCGCCGTTTTTTTCTTTTTCTTTTCCATTTCCTTTTCTTTGTTTTCCTTCAATTCGGTTCAAAAGCTAGGTTGAGCTTTTTTTGGAGACCGAGAATCAGCCCTATTTGTCTGGCTGATGGCTGGTGCTGATTTGTTCTGAGAGAAAAGTACCGCTGGTTGGTGGCTGATTTGTTCTAAAAGAAGAGTATTGTTGATTGGTGGCTGATAAACCAAAGGTCAGTATACTAAAATGCTGCAAATAAAAAATATATAGATCTCATCGATCGTATCTCTTGCTTGGCAGCATCGTTCATCGACCAACTAGCCATTTTGCAGAGAGGACGACCCGAATCACATTCTGAGTCATCCCATCTATGAGTGTCGTCCATCCGTACACACGCCTGTGAAGCACAAGGATGGAAGCATCCATAGGCTCACTATTTGCAGCTGCATGCTGTCCTGCGTTCGAGCTGAATGAAATGAACTCTCTGGTCTCTGCTTATCTTCTTAAATAAATAGCAGTGCTCCTGCTAAAGTTTCAAAAGAAAAAGAATGAAATGAAGGGCGATCATCTGTCTGTAGCATTTATGCCACCCCGCCGGCAGGTTACAAATTTACCAGCATTTGTTTTTTTTAAAAGAACAATGAACTCAAGGGTATTTATTGGAATGATTGTCTTCAGTGCAAAGCAGTGCAAACGGTTCAAGCTCATGCGTCCCAGGCCCCATGCGGAAATTAACCATAGGGGATTTCTTTTGGCTACGATTTATAATAAGTCAGTATATACCAACACGTTCGATATACGAATTTCTGCACGCAACATGTGCGAAATAATCCAATAAAATGTTTATATACACATTTGCAAATGCATACGGATCGAAGTATTATGCATCGCTCTCGACTGGAGATATGATCTGAGTCGATGACGCATGGCTGCTCAACTGAAAGGCACACACATAGATTATGTCTGCAGGAGCAGGACCATGCTCTCACCAATCAAGGGATAGCTTGGGCCCATCTTGTCACTGTATAGGTATATACATTATTTATTTATATCACAGAAAAAAAACGAAGATACAGAAGCCTCGAAATTTTGGAAACAGACAACCGAAACCATTCATTATGCTTTTACAACAGCCTCTCTATACACACATATGTCCTCCACAGGCGTCATAAACACGAGAATGGGGGTATCTGGCGTGCTAAGATACCTCTGAAAGTAAAGAATTTCCTGTGGCTCTTGAATAGGGGCAGAATTCAATCAGCGGACCAGCTGCGCCACAAAGGCTGGAATGGCGAGGAGAACTGTGGTCTGTGTGGGGAGCGGGAGAATGCGGAGCATATTATGTTCAGGTGCCCTCATGGTCGGTGATCTCAGATGTTTGTAGCTGGGGAATGGCCCCTGAGTCACTTGATGAGTTCTTTGAACTAATCAAGCGATTTGACCAACGCTCCAGGAATGCTCTCATTAGACTGCTGGGGGCAGTTTGTTGGTCTTTGTGGACAACAAGAAATGAACTAACCTTCCAAAAAAAATTAATCCCCTCACCTAATACGCTAATCTTTAAATCCATACACTTGTTGCAGCGATGGTGCCCTCTGGGTAAGGAGGCGGATAAGGAAGACTCCATCAGAACTGGCACAGGGGATCCGAGCTCGGACCCTCCAGGTGGAGCTACAGGCGATCGACCCGGCGGGAATAGGCTAAACACACCTCTGGACGCCGGCATCTTCTCAGGCTGTATCTCATAGCCTGCCTGCCTGTGTGTCTGTTTGATCTTTTGTAATGCTGCCCGTTCCTGCTGGGAAACGTTAATCTTTTGTTTGGTGCCCTGCTGTTGGGTATGGCTAGTCCTGACGACGAGGACCATGCCTGTGTCTGTGGTTTTTGGAGTTGCACCCAAGTTAAGGGGTGGTCTGTAAGGCGTGAGCCTGGTTGAACTTTGTATCCTTTGCTTTATATATAAAGCCGGCTTAGGCCATTGGATGATATGGTTTTCATATTTGTTCAAAAATATAACAACTTATGGGCATCCAAATCCAATCAAAAGCTGGCTAATCAAGGATGGCTTGGCCATTTGTCACTCATTCTTCCTAGCTAGTAATTAGTAAACACAATTAATTTGTAGATACTTTCTTCTTAGGTTTCCACCCAGCCTTCGCCACTATTTCTTTGAACCAAAATGCCAAATCAATATATACCACTCGCCAACAGGATTTAGATCATGTATACACAGAATAAGATAAGACGATATTAATTCTTCTCCAAGCTAGGATAGCACTGACACTTGTATACTCACCCCTATAAAATACATGCACGTAAACTTTACTCTTGAGTATCTTTGAGAGACGACCCGTAGATGTTAAGATTAACGAAGTCACCACGAGCGTCTCTTGTGGACGACGCGTCGCCTACCATTGAAAGAATCGGGTTTCAATATTCAAAAATTATACGAGTAGATTTGTGTTGTAAAGTAGTTTCGTATAAGTATACTATTGATACATATTGCAAATATATTGTAACAAAAGAAAGTGGTTATTAAGGTGGCCTTGCTTATTTGTTAATATATTGTAACGTCACGGTTCGGTCAGCGGATATTCGAAAAATAGCTTCAGTTAGTTGAAGCGGGTAAAGGGCCTTTTGCAGCTGTTTTTTTCTCCCTTCTATTCTTGATCGAACATGACATAAGAAACAATACGAATCAAATCATCTAAAACCAGATATCGGATTCGTTTGAAGTTTTCCAGATCATAAGAAACGATCAACTAGTTTTCCGTTCGTTTGGCTTATCAGCCACCAGCCAGCAGTACTTTTCTCTCAGAACAAATCAACACCAGTCACCTGCCATCAGCCAGCCAACGGTATTTTTCTCTCAGCACAAATCAGCACCAGCCACCTGCCACCCGCCGGTCGAGAGAAGATGTATGCCAGCCGTATATAATGCTAGGCACACAAAGAAGAATAAAAAGGATGCTCTATGGTTTGTTGGTGTACATGCAGGCACAACTTCTAAAAGTTATTCCATCCACTGAGAATATGAACACCGATAGACGGTGTATTTTCCTCGCTTAGCCACAAGAGTCGTATTCTTTACATTTGCATATATACTAACGAATAATCAAGACCACATACATATGGATGATTCTCTGATACTAAGATCGATTGAATCAACATATCAACAATAGTAGCTAGCAACATAATTTCCAGACGCCCCGAATCAAACTTGTGTAAATTTGCGTTCAATCGACCCCACTGTTTCTTTTAATTTCGAGAAAAGGATATAGTACATACGGGCATTTAAAGAAGATTGCATTTTTTTTGCTTTAACTTAAAATAAGCCAGGCTGATTCAAAACAAGATTTCTAGAGAAACGATAATATATACTCGATCACTTTTAGATATGGAGCCCATCACGCTATAATCTATACATTCTATAATACACGAATGTTGAGTGTACATGCATCCATATGTGGTGCCAAATAAAACCAAAAGAACATCTACAGGAGCTTTATCATTGAATAGAGAATGTATCATAAAATCATCATACATCATACACCTAGCACTTCTCTATTGATACATATTTCGTATTGATATATGCTCCCGAGCCTGGACTGAAGATCGGACACGTCGACGCAAATGATTTATGAACTGAAGTAAAGTGGGTACAAAAATAGATCATGGCCGGAGTAATATATGCTCATGCTCACCAATCAATGAATAGCTTCAGCCCATCATGCCACTGAATGCGAAGAAATAAAGCAACGCAGAGTGCAGAAACAGAAGCCTTGAAAACTGGAAACAGATAACCAAAATCATTGATCTCCATTGGTGTGAGCGAGTGGTAGGAGCAGCAGGATCGGAGGAGGCCAGGAGCTAGCAGCTAGCGGTGTCTCTGTCAGCTGCTAGGAATGCAGAGAAAAATAATTCAGCCTGGAAGCTAGCTAAGCCACATGTTCAAGAACATGCATGCATGGCCCTCTCTAAGCTTCCTGCTGCATAGAGATGACGAGAGAACGTATGGCAACGGAAGAGAACTCAATCCATGGTCTGTTGGCTGCGAGTTGCAAACCGACAATGTTGCCGACGGTATGATACGTGTGCATGTGCGTGTTACCTGCATCTGTACAGTATATGTTCATTTCCGTTATATCCACATATAGATCAGAGATTCAGAGCACATCCTCGATCCCCCTGTTCGTTCTGGATGAACATTCGGTCTCAACACCCCCCCCCCCCCCCCCCCACACACACACACACACACATCCTACACAAGTACATTTGTACACATGCAGGTGCTCCAGCATTTTTTGTCTCAGTTTGTTGTCCGTATGTCTATTGTGTCCATATCGACAAAGAAACCTACTTTCCCTGCCCAAAAATATGAAGCTTTTGGATTTATATGAGACTTCCTCCGGTAAGCATCTTGACCACCAGCAGCGATTTTGCCTTGCAAGTCCCAGGCGTTTACACATAGCGAAGCAGTAGCATATATAAGCTTAGTGTTGCAGGGAAGTAGGAGTACTTCTAATTCTATCATTTGGATTCTTCGGATGGGAAGATTGAAAGCTGTAATAAGCTGGTCTACCGTTGGAAACGGTGTACACATATCACACTTTCAGGAAACACCAAATTTCCAAAGGTTTTCTTTGCCTACACTTCCCCCACATGCCATCTTCAGCCACAAATAATTATTGCTGTTTCGGTTACATGCAGTCAACGCGTTCTAACTTTTGACCATAAAAGTAATTTCAAACATCATAATCTGTACTAGTATTTAGTGGTCAAAAACTCAAAATATTATCTTGATGATGTGTCACTGACAAAACTGGCATTTATTTGTATAGACAGAGTGGTACATACTCCCACTAGCTAGTAGGAATATGGGTATGTTAGGGTGGTCAATGGATCCTAAAGATCTTGCAATATTTAGTGTATGAATATAATACCTTCCGACCAGCTCCCTGAATAATTATCATTGTCGGTTCAAGTCAATCTTGCGTAGTCAAGAAGGCACTTTTTTTTGAGAAAATATGTGCGGTGTTTATTTTTGACTCGACCTAGTGCTTGGTATACATGACACTGATCATCGACAGGTGTGCTATGTTTTCCTGCTGTCTCTATTGCACAAACTATTCTGCTACAGAGACAGCACTATTAGTATTGCTGCAAATGGTAGCAGGAGTAGTGGTTAGGGCTTGCTTTGCAGCCTTAATTTGGTTTGGTCTCGCCTAACAGTAGTTAAGCTCTCTGATCCTGCGTAGTTGACGTGTTCCATCAACAACTCCAAACCAGCAAATAAAAGCACATGCAGCCCTCTTCAATTACAGTCTTGTTACTCCATCGACACATCCCAAGTGTTCGTGCTTCATGGAATAGATAGTACATGCATCCTCTGTCACGAAACCATGAATGAATGAATGGAGCACTCAAATTGTCACTTGCCAACTTGTTCCCAAAGCCTTATGGAACTAGAAAAGGTAGCAAATCAAAAGAAAGGAGAGAAATTAAGGGGAAAAAAGTACAAAAGAAGGCGATGTACTAGCCGACATTGGTTCGAGGTGTCACAAATGCTATAAAGTACAATTAATGCTAGAAGCCACCTTCTGATTACCCAATGATTAAACATCAAACTGCATAAGGCAAACATTCCACATATGACTGATAGGATTATCATCACAAAAATATTTTAATTAAATGTAATGCTTTGGGGAGTCTGAAAATTCTCGTCACTTCCACCCTGTTCGTTTGCAGCCCAACGAGGCTTCGGTTTTTCTTTCCGGTAAAAAAAAAGGGTGAATTGTCTTTTAAAAAAAGGGTGAATGAACAGAATTTCACACGCGCAGAGGCGCACGCTTGTCCGTGCGAATCCTTTCATATAAAATTCTCGTCCACCCGTGCTGCGTCCAGATGTGCTGATTAATCAATGAGCTAATCAACCGAAGCCAGCAAGTGATCGGCAATTAACAAGTGGATTAGCAGTACGGTAGCTAGTAGGCAGCTCAGCTCCGCTCGGCCACACCATGAGCAAAGCGACGATGCGTCGCTAGTGCTATTTTATTCCTCCTCTCTTTGCGACTGCCGGGTCTTTGCTTTCTCTTCTTAGGACTTGGGAGCTTCTCCTCATTCTCCTCGCCGGCGCGCATCCGGCGATGCCTCCCGGGCAGCGGCGGCGGCGGGGGAGGAGGTAGTTAGAGGTCGGTGTGGGCGGCTGGGGGTGGGGGAGGCGGCGATGGCGGAACCGGGGACGAGCTCCGGCGGTTCCGGAGGCGAGGGGGGCGGCGGGAGCACGAAGATCAACCAGGAGCTGTGGTACGCGTGCGCGGGGCCGCTCGTCTCGCTGCCGCTGGCGGGGAGCCTCGTCGTCTACTTCCCCCAGGGCCACAGCGAGCAGGTGTTCCTACCTCCCTTGCGGTGATTCTTGATCAAAACTTCTGATTCCCCCCGCTCGTGATGAGCAAAATTGCTCCTTTTATTTCTTCGTTCTGTTCCGCGTTTTTTGTGGACTTCTTCAGCTTGTCTCTTTCCTGTCGCCGCCTCGTGTTCTCCGGGAAGATGTGTGGGTGTGTCGTTTCATGGTTGGTCCGTCGCCCGGCGGCAATTGGTTCCTGAACTTGGCTGCCAAATGCTCGGTTTCCATTTGTCTCCCGAGAAGAAAAAAAAACGTTTCCTTTTGTCTTCCAGGCCTTTTGTGCATCCCGTTGCGAGAACAAAATTCTGGGGCGACGTATCAGAATACAAAAGTACAATGCTTTTTGATACTCCTTTACATGATGTTCTGTCGATTGGTCCTTTCTTCTCTCTTTGCAGCTGAACGAAGTGTGGCCTTAATTTGTTTTAGAATTCTAGTAGGAAGGAACGAATTTCTTACTAGAATTCTAGTAGGAACCAACCATGGAACAAGTTGAAGTTGTCTACTTGATTCTTAATCATTTATTTTGGAAGGCTGATACTTCAATTCACAGGATAGTTCTATTGTCTGTGATGTAGAGCTGTTGTTTGCATGTATAGATCAAAGCTTAATAAACATCTTTGAAAGGTTGCATAAGTACTGAACTTTTTCTCATCTGTAAAGCCTGCTTTCTCCTGTCTATTTGACCATGATCTATTGTGAGCAACATAATTAGGGGCTGATATTAGTTATCTAAGTCTGTCTTTGACTTTTTTGCTGCACAACTAAGATGGAAATTCATATGAAATGTTTGTGTACTGCATACCAGTTTATATTAAAGTAAAATAAAAGTGAGGCCCGTAAAATAATCACCTATTTATTTTCTAATAATTGTGAAAGTTGTCTGGAGTTCCACGGTGAGCAATTCTCATTCCTTGATGCCGATTTTCAGGTAGCAGCATCTATGCGAAAGGACGCAGATGCCAAAATTCCGAGCTATCCAAATCTTCCATCTAAGCTTATATGCATCCTCCATAGTGTCACTATGCATGTAAGCAATGCTTCTTTTAGTACAAAATGGAAAATAACTGTGACCAAATTACTGCCCTGTTACATGGAGAGTTTGTCAAGTGATGATCCCTGAACATACTTTGACAGGCTGATCCTGACACAGATGAGGTTTATGCTCGAATGACTCTCCAACCAGTTAGCAATGTAGGTCATACTCCCCTATCTTCAATTATGACATCTGTGTTATAGGATGTACCTGTACCACCTTGATTTTTTGGAATTGGGACTGTTAGGTGACACAGTGTGACAAGGAGACATTGCTGGCAACAGAGCTTGCACTGAAACAAACCAGATCACAGACAGAATTCTTCTGTAAAACACTGACTGCAAGTGATACAAGCACTCATGGAGGTTTCTCTGTGCCACGGCGTGCTGCCGAGCGAATTTTCCCCCATCTTGTAAGAGTACTTTACATCTTAATATCTTATGATGGGCAGTTGAATTGTTGGCTGCCCGGTCTGTTCTAATTTACTCACTCTGCACTGTATAGGACTTCTCAATGCAGCCTCCTGCTCAGGAACTGCAGGCCAGTGATTTGCATGGTTCAATTTGGACATTCCGTCATATCTATCGAGGCAAGTCATTAATAAAATTTAATAACAAGGTTCCCTTCTAGGCATAAAATAAAGCTAATGAAAGTTAGTTTAGTACATATTCACTTATCTTATTTTGCTTATCATTTTCGCAACATGTCTTCATAATTAACCTATCTTGCTATATCATCAACACATCTTTCTTTCCAAAATTAATGAATAGTTCTGTTCCTCTTCACAGGCCAACCTAAAAGGCATTTGCTGACTACAGGCTGGAGCCTATTTGTCAGTGGAAAGAGACTTCTTGCTGGTGACTCAGTCTTATTTATTAGGTAAAGTGCTGAAGGTGAAGACCTTATCTTTTTGTGGATGTTCAGCTAATTCCTGTTTTGTTATTCCTGGAATCTTTTTGTGGATGTTCAGCTAATTCCTGTTTTGTTATTCCTGGAGAGACATTATGGCAAATTAACCTACAGTTAGTGTAACTAATTTCTCTGAACTTCCTGTCTTTGTGACTGTAGGGATGCAAGGCAGCAACTCCTCTTGGGGATAAGGCGAGCAAATAGGCAGCCTGTTAACCTCTCATCATCTGTTTTGTCAAGTGACAGTATGCATATTGGAATTCTTGCTGCTGCAGCCCATGCAGCAGCTAATAACACCCAATTCACTGTATTCTATAATCCAAGGTAAATAACATCTCTTTCAAGGCTTAATGTATAAAGAAGTGATGTGTTGAAAGTTTCAGTTTGATAGCCTTTGCCCCCCTGCAGGGCTAGTCCTTCAGAATTTGTGATTCCTTTTGCCAAGTACCAGAAGGCTGTCTATAGCAACCAACTATCCCTTGGCATGCGGTTTAGAATGATGTTTGAAACAGAAGAATCTGGAACAAGAAGGTATAATTTTCCAGCTTCAGCTAACATGTGGAATGCATGACTTATCCTCGTTAACACTGAAATCACTTTAGAAAAGGTGATTCGTGAATCTTCTGGTGCATAATCGTTGTCTGGAATTCATCATTATGCTGCACAATTACTTCTTGGCCAATCATGTTTTGAACTGCATGAGTTTTCTCTACCCAGTTTTACATTCTTTCTGAAAAGGAACCTCTGTAACTGCCTGCAGGTACATGGGAACAATAACAGGTATAAGTGATATGGATCCTGTAAGGTGGAAACACTCCCAGTGGCGCAATATTCAGGTCTGGTCTGGTCTGATCAGTCAAACTAAATACGCAAACCTTGCTGCATTCCCCTTTGTGTTTTTATGAAAGAAGTATTTGATGCAGGTTGCATGGGATGAAGCTGCACCAAGTGAGAGGCGCACCAGGGTTTCCCTCTGGGAGATTGAGCCTGTGATTGCTCCATTCTTCATCTACCCCTCACCATTGTTCACTGGAAAACGTCCAAGACAACCAGGGATAACAGGTAATTTCTCTTGTCACAAATATTGGCAATTCTTTTGTGACTTTGACCACCAATATCTAAAATTTTGTATAGATTAACAACACAGGATTAATGTTACTAGATTATTATGTAAACAACTTTTATAATGTAAAACTCCTTTTATTTAAGATAATATTTTTCTATTAGTATTTTAGGCAAACTTAGGACAACCTTAAATGGACTTACATTTGCGGCCAGAGGAGGTAGACACAAAACTTCAATTATTTGGCCTAATAACATTCCACTCTATTAATGGATCTATTTGTACATGCTCCATTGAGGTTCTTAACTCCATATCCTTTCAAATAAATAACAATTGTTTCCTTGCCTGTATACTTGATTGTTTCTAATAGCCTAATGATATATGTAGATGATGAGACCTCTGACATGGAGAATCTTTTTAAGCGGACCATGCCATGGTTTGGTGAGGAGGTTTACAAGAAAGACCTGAATACTCAGAGCAGCTTAGTTCCTGGATTAAGTTTAGTTCAGTGGATGCAACAAAACCCCTCGCTCTCTAGCACAGTTATGCAACCAGAATTGCTAAACTCATTAGCTGGTAAACCTGTGCAAACTCTGGCTGCAGCTGATATGTCAAGGCAAATCAGCTTCCAGCCCCAGTTCCTTCAACAAAATAACATCCAGTTCACTTCGCTGCTACCTCCACAAAATCAGCAGACTGAACAGTTAGCAAAAGTGATAGCTACACCAAACCAATCAGGAAATGTTATTGTATCGCAGAAGGCAGTTCAAGATTGCAATCCCGAACAGAAGCAGCATGCAATAACTCAATCAGTGCAAGGCAACCAACCAATGATAAGTGTTGCACAGCCGCAATTTGTTGTCCAGAACCAACTCCAGCAACCCCAGGCCATTCTCCAGGCTCAGCCTCAGCAACCTCAAGTCATTGTCCAGGCTCAAGTGCAGCAACATCAACCTCTGGTTCAGAATCACACCATTCTACAAGGTGGTCTTCAACAAATCCAGCTTCTGCAGCAACAGCAACTGAATTTGCAGCAGCAACCACAACAGGTTCAGAAATCAGTGCAGGAACAGCAGCAAATAAAGATACAACCTGTTCAGGTATCCAATGATACAAATATGATCACACAGCTATCTGATCATCAAATGAAAATACAACTATTGAAGGCTCTACAACCTCAGCAGCCACTGATCATGGAGCAGCAGAAAATGATCTTGAACTTGCAACATCAAACAGTAAATTCCAATTCACAGTCAACTGCTCAGCAGTGTGCACAAGTAGCTACCCAAGTGGGTGGCATTCCGAACAGTAGCACTATTCAGTACCCGACACAGGAAAAGACCCAACCTTACCAATCAATTCAAGATTTCCCCGGTAATGCTGTTTCTGTTGCAAAGTCAGAAATTGCTACCTCCATGGCCATGGGTGCTCGCTCTTTGCATGTGCCAGGTGGAATGCAGTCACTGAAGACAGATGGTGTTCCTTCTTCAACATCACCACCCACAAACAATAATCCTGTTCTTTTGCAATCAGTTCCATGCAGCTCCAAGAACCAAAGTTTAATTATTTCAGCAAAGAAACCTCAATCATCTGCTGTATTGGGCCCTACACTTGAACAGGGCATGAAGCCTTATGAGAGTACACATCAAATGGTGATGATTCCTAAGATGGCTGAACAAAGGCCACCTACCGGGCAAGACTACATGAACAACACTCAAATGGATTATTTGGACACATCCTCTTCAGCTACTTCAGTTTGCCTTTCTCAGGCTGATGGATCATTGCAACAAAACTTTCCGCCTTCATCCTTCAATCCGCATCAGCTGTTAAGAGAAACGGTTCCAGATAGCGAGTTTGAGGTTACAGATCCAGGAAATAACTTTCAATTTGGGGCAAATATTGATGGTCATTTGGAGTCTCTTAATGCAGATGCCTTGCTTGCAAATAACTTTGAAACTGAGAAGTACATGGACCAGATGCCAGGAAATGGCATCTCTAATTACATTTCATCAAAGGATTCTCAACAAGAGTTATCATCTTCAATGATTTCACATTCATTTGGTGTTGCTGATATTGCATTCAATTCTATAGATTCATCTATCAACGATACCCCATTCTTAAATAGAAATTCCCGGGCTCCAGCCCCTGCACATCAACGAATACGAACCTACACAAAGGTCTGTTATTTGGCTTAGCTCTATTTTGTCATTTCACAACAATATGGAGTATTACCAAGTCGCTTTGCACTTTACATTAACCCATGGGAATACTTTAATATGGTGTTCAAGTAAACTATTTAACCATATAGAACATTAATGCTTTTAAATTGACCAAAGATATACTTTACTATGGATTTCCAATAAACTAGGCCCAACTTCAACACTAAATTATGCCCCAAATTAACTTTGGTATCTTTTTTGTTGATTAAATCAGTTTATGAAGGTGGACTTAGGTTATAGAAAATTTAAGTTTTGTGCTCTTTGTTTCCACATTATTTATAAGATTGATGCGATTCATTTCAAGCAACGTCCATGAAATGATATGGAGCCATGGGTTCTCTTTCGCATAAGCACTGTACTGACCAGGGGATTTATCTACAGGTGCACAAGCGTGGTGCTGTTGGAAGATCTATTGACATCAATCGATATTCCGGATATGATGAACTGAAACATGACGTTGCCCGGATGTTTGGTATCGAGGGGCAACTCAGTGACCAAAATAGAGTTGTCTGGAAGCTAGTATATGAAGATCACGAGAAGGATGTTCTATTAGTTGGCGATGACCCATGGGAGTAAGTCATTTAAGCCTGTTTTTCTTCCATTTGCCTACACATACAAATGTAACTAGCATGTGAAAAGAAAAAGGAAAAAAATTAGCTAGCATGGCTTTCTGCATGGAAAAAGGCTCCTAAGTGATAATAGTGGGAAGTGTGATACATTGAACTATTTTGGCATTTTGATTTATGCTTCCATCTTTAGTTGTGAAACTCATTTTGTGCTCAGAATAAACTGTTATTTCAAACCTCAACTAAATACTTACTGGTAAAAAAGTGGAAGTGTTTAAACTGTGTAACTGCAAATTTTTTGCACTGGTATCATCCGACAGAAATAACTGCAAAATTTTCGGCCTTGATCTCATCTGATTGAAACGAAATAACTGAGACCAAATTGACATCAAGCATATCACTTAGTTTCCAAATTTAACTCTTCTTTCCATTTTGGTAGCTAAATTTGTTGGCGGCTTTGCATTCGTAGGGACTTTGTGAACTGCGTACGGTGCATCAGGATTCTTTCTCCACAGGAAGAAATGCAAATGAGATTGGCTAGCGACTTTGGAGACGGCTTTCTACCCAACCAAGCATGCAGCAGTTCAGATGGGGGTCACCCGTGGAGAGTCACTGGTGATTAGAAAAGTTGAAACTCACTGAATTCACTGATTTGAATGGCTGATGGTGCCATAAGATGGACATTTTTATGTCAGTCTCACGAAAAAGCGAAGGGTGATCTGCGACGCTAATTTAGGCTCCAGATTATACGAGTTACAATGCAGTGAAGCTCCTCCAGGAAATCTGGAAATGCACTTCATGGTCTGCCCCATTGTAGTCTAGTAGATGTACTTACAGTCCATATATACCTCGCCAATGTATGTCGGCCTTGTATATGCTTTTGTTGTAATCCGGAGGCTGTCAGGTACCATCATTCATAAGTTACTACAAAATGGAGGTCTGATTGGAGAAATAAATCCAGTTTACATACGTTTCATTGTTCATGAACTCTCTGAGCCAACCTTGATCCACTTTGCTCTCTTCCCCAAAAACCGTGCAAATCGGAATCCCCGTATGCGAATTTGGATGGGTAAAAGTTTATATAGTTCAAGATGGTATTTCAAATTTTGTAGAATGTGATGATATTTCAAATTTTGTAGAATACGATGATATTTTAATTTTTGTAGAATGTGTCCCAGTTTAAAGCAGCATTCTTATCACTCACAGTGCTTCAAAAGAGCACCCACTGACTGGTGGGTCCCACGGCACGGCCACGGGCCACGGAAAAGGCGTCGGAGTAAGCAGCCGGAGGGAACAATTGGGCGGCATCACCCGGCCCGGCCCGAGCGCGCCGCCGCAAGCGCCGTCGGGTCGACGCCGGCGGCTTGACGGAGCGTCGTCTTGCGCTTCGCGCTCTCTTTCCTCAGGTCCACCATCTCTCTCTCCGCCAGTAGAGATCACCTCATCACCTTTCAAACTCGGGGAGGAAACCCTTGGGAAGGGATCGCTCTCGGCTGTGCACCACCGCCACCGCCTGGGACCAGCAGCGCGCGATGGCGGTGAGCCCGGAGCTGGAGGGCCTGCGGCGCATCGCGCCTTCCCGCTTCCTCTCCTTCTCCTTCCCCAACCCTTTCCTCGGCCACGCTTCCAATCCTTACGGGGACGGCGGCGGCGGCGGCGCGGGGGACTGCATCCGGGTGGTCGTTCTCGATTCCCCCCTTCCCGCTCCGGCCGTCCCGCGAACGGCGGCGATGCTCGTCCCGGCCGGCCGGCACCGCGACTGGATCTTCTCCACCCGCGCCGGTCACCTTCACCTCCTTCTCTCCACCCGGTTCTCCCGCCTCATACTCGTCGGCCCCGAGCTCTCGGCGCCTTCTCCTCCGGTAATTCCTTGCGTCGCTCGCCCGGACCCTGACCCTGCTCACGCTCTGCTCCTCCCCCTGCTCCTTGCTCTCTGCCCCATGGCCGCGTTTCGGGACAATGCCGTCCCTGAAGTCCCGTTGCTCACCTTCCATGATGACCTCCTCCTGCTTGCTCCTGTCAAGGTTGTCACTGGCCCAGTCGTCGGCGAGATGGTCGTCGAGGATGTGGCCATTGACAGTGCTCCCGGTCCACCTGAATTGCGGCGCAGGCTGCGGTTCAAGCGCATGCCCTGCCTTGTGCAGACCCAGGTTCACCTATGTCAGTCGCCTGCTGCTGCTGCTTCTTCGTCGTTGATGGAAGCATTGGAGGGGTCAGGTGGTTTGTTACAGCCAGATGTGGGTGGGTCGTTGGTTGAGCCTTACCTCCAAGCCATGGCTGCCGGTCTCGCAGTGATTGCGCCTTCCATTGAGAAGAGTATTCAGTCAGGTGTTAGGCCTAGGTGCCTCTGTGCTGGTGTTGGAGGTGGATCACTCCCAATGTCAATCAGAGTGGGACTTCAGTTCAATGTGCTTGGTGTCGAGGCCGATGGTGTTGTCCTGGATGTTGCAAGGAATCATTTTGGTCTCGTGGAGGATGAGTTTCTCCATGTCCATGTCGGTGATGCTATACAAATGATAGAGGAATTTTCAAGGCGACGGGAGCCTGATATTAAGTTCAGTGGAGTTATGGTGGATCTTGACTCCTCTGATGCTATGTGTGGTGTCAGCGCGCCGCCATTGGAGGTGATTCATGGAAGCGTCCTTCTCGCTGCACGCACAATCCTGGACCAGCAAGGAGTGTTGATACTGAATGTGATCCCACCTCCTGCTGATGGATCCTTCTACAAGGGGCTGGTTGATGTTCTGCACCAAGTTTTCGCAGAATTGTATGAGATAGATGTGGGTAATGGCGAGAATTTTGTTCTTACTGCCACAGTCTCACCGATGGAGACCGCACTTACTGATGATTCAGGACACTTTCTGACGGAACTGAGGAAATTAGCTGGGAACTTCCTGGAACATATAAGGAGAATTTAACATTTCTAGTTGTTATGTGGTGTTCCTCCTATTATCCTCCACAAAGGCCGGTCCATATCCTTGCTGTTGGAACTTGAGATGGCTATATTAGCATGTAAGGATTTGCTGTTGCACACACCTCAGCATTACAAAATAGAAAAATCTGGTGTTTGTTCTGTGTTAATTTTCTAGAATATAGGTGACAAGTATCAACTTTTGAGGTATCAATGCCAATCACCTGTTTTCCAAAATGAATCTTTTTTTTTTGTGATTTCACCACACCTCATACTGATACATGATGATCTAAGACGTTATTGGTTGAACATTTGTTAAGGGTTGCACAATCATCTAATTGCAAAGCTCACCAATTGCATAGAGGACCTCATGGAAGTACCTATCAGTGATTTCATGAGATGTAATGTAAAAGGTCAAACTGATCACCCAAGAAGATTGCAGCTTGTTCTTCTATGGAGCTATGTATGTTTGTCCCAAGCAGTCACCCAGCCCGAAACAAGTCACAGTTGAAAAAAGGGTGCGCTCTTCATCCTGAGTACGTTGACACACTTGATATTATCTGATTCGTAATTCCGGAGGTTTGAGGTCCTGTTTAAGTCCCCTGAACCATATGGCGGTCATAGGTTATTGAGCTCTGGTGTGGTTTACAAGCAAATTTCAACGAGACAGCCATTGAGCTCTGGTGTGGTTTACAAGCAAAAACAAGTTTTGTAAATAATTTGTATTTTAAAAGCATGAAAAAACATGCCAAACAAACAGATAGGGCAAATATATTGGTGTCGTCTAATAGCCGGTCTCATACAGTGACACATAATCTTGAGACGATTTATCACATAATCTATACAATAGATTTTTGTTTTAGTTGTCTCGCACTAATACAAAATCTCTTAATTTATAGGAAAATAAAGAAGTATAAAATAAAGAAATATTATTGGTTGTGTAGCAATAAAACTCGTACAATGGTGGTGAAGCTATCTCATAGTTCTAAAATTTAGCTCATGAGACAGTTGTTTCGCGAAACAACGACATCGTTCTCTCACCTCGTTTTTTCTCCTCCACATCAATAAAAATCATACGTGACACTGTTATTCATGAGACGACCTACGAGACCGCTGACGTGTAGTATCTGCCCTAACCAATCAATTCAGTGTGAAATTACCGGTTTTCACGTGTCGTGAGTGGCAAGTGAAGCAGTAAAAAACAAAAACTTTTACACAGTTCGGTGACATCCAAACATGTGGTTATCTCTACTTTAAATTATCAAATAAGAGAAACTATAGTAAGGCCCCGTTTGTTTCACACGCGCTAAACTTTAGCGTCATCACATCGGATATAAATATGTTAATTATGAGTATTAAATATAGATTAATTTAAAAATCTATTACATAAACGAGGAGTAATTTACGAGACGAATCTATTCAGCCTAATTTCACCATGATTAGACAATATAATGCTACAGTAAATATATGGTAATTATATATTAATTATAACGAAATTAGGCTTGTCAGGTTCGTCTCGCGAAATAGACATGACTTATATAATTATTTTATGTTTGATACATCTCATTATTACTTATTTAAATCGTTAAACTTTAGCCTGAATCCAAACATCACCAAATTTTAAAGGATTTGGACAGAACAGACACAGAGCTAGCAAATCCTTATCCGGACTCGAAGCGACCCCCTGACTCTGAGCGAGCAGGTGCAGGCAGGAATGCCCGGGCCCACCTGCCAGTGAGCCACGGCAGCCACACGGAAAGCTCCACGTCACCTTGCCCCGGGTTGCCAAATCCCCATCCTACCCCTTCCCCTCCAATCTCGATAGGGAGCGCGACGACGACGAGAAAAAAACAGGAGGAAAAAACCAAGAAAAAAATATCACGCTCCTCTTCCTGCGTTCCCCTGCTCGATTCCCCGCAAGGAATTCGCCTCCAAATCTTTCGATCTGCTCTGCCCAGTCCACCGATCCGTGGATCGATCCGCGCGCGGGTCCGGTTCGCCCCGGGGTTCCGATCTGGTCCTCGCCTCGCCTCGCCTCGTCAGAGGAGGAGCCGGAGGAGGAGATGAACGGCGCCGGGGGCAGCCACCAGCAACAGCAGCAGAGGCTCCGGCAGCAACAGCAGCAGCAGGCGCTCCTGATGCAGCAGGCGCTTCAGCAGCAGCAGCAGTACCAGTCCGGCGTCCTCGCGGCCGCGGCAGCGGCGGCCATGACCCAGGTCGTCCACCCGGATCTTCGCCTCTTGATCTGTTGCTTTGTGCGCGCATTGGGCGGCATTAATGAACCCCGATCTGCTTGTTAGCTCGGCAGATTATTTTTCGCTCTGCGCATTTTTTTAGGTTGCCTCATTGGTTTACTGTACATTCTTGGTTGCTAGCGGTAGCAGAAGTTGTGGATTCATAGATTCAGTTTCCGTGGAATTGGAACAAGTGCTGTTGTTGCATAATTTTTGCTGATTACATGCTATTGCTTGTGATACATTTCCTGTTCTGCCATAAGATGCTTGGATGCTACTGCCTCTATTGCTGCCGCGGCTTCAAAGAAAGTTCCTTTTCATAAAGTAAGCCGTTTGGATTAGACTGCACAAAAGACATGACTTCAGTTACTACTAATGGGTGAAAACATGGCTATTGGCTAGGAAGGATTGGGGTGTCAATCCCTTTACATTTTAGCTAATCTCATTTACTTCTTTTCCCTTTCTTTGTTTCTGTTTGCTCTGACCAATACATTCTACTGCCTTTCCTCCAATCTATTATTTGTATGCGTGGCTATGTGTGGATGGCAGTAACATACCCTCATCTGGTTATGAACCTATAATGTTGTCAAGGTTGAGTTAGAGCATTCTGTTTATATTGCACTGTTACCCTTGTTTATGTGTACGGTTTTAGTGTCTTGCTTGTTTTTTTGGTTTTAAAGCAATATAATGCATTGAGTATTATTACTTTTAGTCTCTAGAGTTTGTACAATTGTTGTCTCCAAACCAGTTTTATCATAAAGCTTGTTAATCGCATTATATATCTGATATCTGTTATTCTGATAAGTTTTATTTCCTTAGCTACAAACTAATGAACGAAAGCAACACATTGCTGTGTAGGCACATGGTTCTAGCTAGGAGTAGATGTTTGGTAGTATTTGCTTTCAATCACAGATTTTATGGGCAATGGAATGGAAGAACAACTTGGTTTATATCCCCTTTTAGTACACATTTATATTTTCTTTTATTTGCTTGTCCTTAGCTTGTTTTGCAATCAATATCTTCTTTTTTATTTTCTTCTATATTTTATATTTTGCAGATGGAACCTATTTCCAATGGCAATCTTCCACCTGGGTTTGATCCTTCCACTTGTCGCAGTGTGTGAGTGCTTTCAGTGTTCTTTTCTGTTTTCAACTTTATATGTGATTGGCAGCTTACCTTTCCGTTTCCCTTTTTATCTTCACAATTGATGCTTATTTGTTAAAAGAAAACGACGTGTATTTTTACAAGGTAACAAAAAAAACAAATTTAGGTGATGCACAGTTTCAGATTTTATGCTGGGGCTAAAATTTATAGTTATCACATAATCTAAGTGCAGTTTTTTTGGCTCTACCTTGAAGTTTTGTTATTTAGTTTGGTTCCAAAAAAGTTTTGTTATTTAGTTATGTCCAATTTCCAAAGTATGATTTTAAGTCATGATTATCTGCTGAATAGGTATGTGGGAAATGTGAGCCCAAACGTCACTGAGAGCCTTCTGATTGAAGTTTTCCAGAGTGCTGGCCTTGTGGAAAGGTGCAAGCTCATCCGGAAAGAGAAGGTGATGTTTGAGTTTTAGAGTACCAGTCATATTGGCATCGCAGATGTTTTAAATACTCATTTAAGATTATTTTAAGACTTAATATTCCAATATTTCTTATTTTCTGGTGATTTAGCACATATGTTCCCTGATTACCACTGGCCATTTACATATTTGTAACTTGATACTTGTTTCCAATATGCATGATATTGGCTGACAATCCCATGAGCTTTCTCTGCTTGATTATTTCATGGTATATCTACTGCATTTAGTCGTTTTTTTGTAATTCTGTTTATCTGATGACAATTAACTTTTTTTCCAGTCTTCGTTTGGGTTTGTGGACTACTATGATCGAAGATCTGCTGCTCTAGCAATAATGACCCTTCATGGTCGTCACATGTAAGTTATACCTGTGCACTAACTTTGAACAACACAAGTTTTGGAGTCTTCTGGTATTCTTAATTGTCGAACTTCCTCTACAGATATGGTCAAGCAATAAAGGTGAACTGGGCGTATGCAAGTACGCAGAGGGAGGATACATCTGGTGAGATGTTCTCAAAAGTATTCCTGGTGTCTCATTCTTTTTTATTATAATACTTGTTTGGTTAACAGTGCCCATTGAATTATTTCCAGGGCATTTCCATATTTTTGTTGGTGATTTAAGTTCTGAAGTGAATGATGCAACTCTTTATGCCTGTTTCTCAGCATATCCTTCTTGTTCGTAAGTCCTTAGTTCTTTGTAACATGAGCATCTATGATGAGTTTGTATCTGCAGCCTATGCTTTGCAATTGCTGAAGTCATCTCCTGCAATTTGCTATATTAAATCATGTTACTAGAATTTAGAACAGGACATTTCAGGCATCATGACTTCTCTCTTGCTTCTACCCTTTTAGTTTGCCTGTAGCCTCTCAGTTTTTTATTTGTATCATTTATTATGTGCAGTGACGCTCGAGTCATGTGGGACAACAAAACTGGACGCTCCAGAGGTTATGGTTTTGTCTCCTTCCGTAATCAACAGGCATGGACAACTCAGACTTTGCCTCTTTGCATTCCGCAGAGCTTTTTACCATTTTTGTTATGTGGATCAAACACCATAGTTCATTCTTTTACATACTATTTTGGTATTTGAACTATTTGGTACCCGTGGAATTTACAGTGCCTACCTTCTGGTGAAGGCATTGTTAGTCTAAATTTGTGAATACTGCTAGTAAGACAGTGTAATGTTAATTTCTTATGAGTTTAGTCCATATTCTGAATACCATGGTCCATGAACTTGGAGTTTGAGTATGAACTGGCATTTTCGTCTGTCCCACACATGCTGACTCGTAGTATTTTCTTGGTGCAGGAAGCTGAAAATGCTATAACTGAAATGACTGGTACATCTCTTTCTTTTTTTCATCCCCATAGTCCTGCTGTGCTGCAACTTCTGAATTTCCGGGAGCTACTGTATTGCAACAGGAAAATGGCTTGGAAGCAGACAAATAAGGTGCAACTGGGCAACAAAGAACAATTCAGAAGAGAAACCAGAAACTGACAATCATAATGCAGTTGTACTAACAAATGGTGGCTCCAGTAATTCAGGTTTGCTTTTTGAATGATTTCATGACTAAACAGCAACATTGTTTTCCTTGTATGGCTGTTAAGATACCATGTTATGTTGAAAACATGGCATCGGATAAAGAACATGCCGGTAATTAGTTATCATGATTGAACCAATAACGTTTGGAGTCCTCAGTGCTTATTTTGCCAATTGGCAAACTATATTCTGCAGCTACAGATGCAAGCCAGGATGGAGGAAGCAAAGAGAACCCAGAAAACAACCCTGATTGTACTACAGTATATGTTGGCAACCTTGGACATGAGGTAGAACAAAGTGATGCAAACCAGTTTTATTTCCTCATTTGTCCTAGTTTTATGAGACTTACCTTTTACTAGTGCCAAATGGAAATGAGAGTTGTGAATTTGTCTCTCATTCCTTTTCCTAGCTCTATAGAGAATCTGGGGCATATGATTCATCTTTTACTCACTGGCCAGGTTAACCGAGATGAGCTTCACCGCCACTTCTATAACTTAGGAGTGGGGGCAATTGAAGAAATTCGTGTTCAACAGGATAAAGGGTTTGGATTTGTGAGATATAGCACCCATGGTGAAGCAGCATTGGCTATTCAGATGGCCAATGGATTGGTGGTCCGTGGGAAACCAATTAAGGTACTTTCCAAAGCATACAAATGTTCTTCTCATTACTTGATCCTCTATGTTATTGTTTTCATAGTTTTAACTGTTAATGTTCCCTTGTAGTGCTCATGGGGCAACAAACCAACTCCACCTGGGACTGCATCCAAGCCCCTACCCCCTCCAGTTGCTCCATACCAGCCTGCTGCTGTTGCAATGCCAGGTGTCCCGCAAGGCTTCACAGCAGCTGAGCTTCTGGCTTACCAGAGACAGCTTGCCTTAAGCCAGGCTGCAGCAGGGCAGATTGCTGGACAGCACGGTCTCGCAGGTCAAGTATCTGCAGGGCTTCTTGCTGCAGGTTCCCAGGCCCTCTACGATGGCTACCCCAACCAGTCATCTGCCCAGCAGCTTATGTACTACAACTAGGGTTCGAGAGGAAGGCATTTGTAGTGTTCAGCTTGTCTGGTGCAAGCCTGGCCATCCTCGTCCTATTTTTATTTTCTGGTTCATGTACTATGTGTGAGAGTTTTTCTTTGTTTTCTCCTTGTCGCGGGATTGTGTTTACTATCTTCTTATTGTACCATTGACCATTTTCCTCGTCTAATTCCGTTGAGTAGTCCTCTTTAACAGAGTAAGAGATGTATTCTATGTGAATCTGCGATTGATTAATGTAATGCCCCTGGGGATCTCTTCCGTCGCTGGGCTGGTTCATGAGCTGTTCTATTCTGTATAGTTTGCTGTTTATGGATGCATTCCTCGGTCACTTCGGTCATTGTTGTGAAACCATTCAACCTGCTGAACTGATTTTGCAATCTTAGAATTGTTCATTGTTCACAGCCATTTCAGTTGTGACTGGATGGGATGTATCAAACCTGCTGAACTGGTTTTGCAATTCAGTTGTGACTGGATGGGAACCTGCTGAACTGGTTTTGCAATTCAGTTGTGACTGGATGGGATGTATCAAACTGAAATTCAGGGTTCCAGATATACCTGTGAAAGTTCTATTATCTAGCAATTGAAATTTCCGGTCTGATGCTGCAGATATGAAAAGTCAACATAATTTTAAGATGTAAATTTCTGGTCGATTGCATCTCTATTGCAAACATAATTATCGTCATTGCATTGTTATATCTGCTAAATGAGATGAGCACTCAAGCTGTGCTCATCTATTAGCATTCGAGCTCTCGACATGGGTGGACACTGACAGCGAGGTTTGACGGCTTCCTCCCCGAGGCGATGAGAGATGTTCCAGCTTGACACGATGAGATGAGCTCGCTTCTGCTTCCACCATGGCGGCCGCTTCCTCCTCCAGCTTCTCCTCCCTTCCTCTCCACTCCTCGTTTCCCTCCGTCCTCAGCACGCCAGGTCTCGACTCGCGCGCGGACTCCGGCTCGGCGTGCCGCTGCCGTGCCCCGCCTAAGAGCCGCCGCACCTGATGCCGACGACGCGGCGGCCCTCATGGTCGCGCGCGCCGAGGCCGGGGACTTCGCGGAGGCGCAGTCCATCTGGGCGCAGCTCCTGCACAGCTCCGCTGCGCCGCGCCTCCACTCCGCGGCGCCGCGCCTCCTCCCGGCGTACGCGCGCCTCGGCCGCTTCGACGAGATCCTCCTCGCCGTGCGCGAGCTCTCCGCGCGCAACCCAACTGCGGCGCGCGCGCTCTACCCGCTCGCCGTCTCCTGCCTCGGCGCCGCGGGCGAGCTAGCGCGCATGGAGGACGCCGTGCTCGAGATGGGCCGCCTCGGCCTCCGCGTCGACTCCGCCACCGGCGACGCCTTCGTCCGCGCCTACGCGACCGCCGGCACCATCCCGCAGATGGAGGCGGCCTACCGCCGGCACAAGAGGACCGGGCTGCTCCTCTCCCGCGGCGCCATCCGCGCCGTGGCGTCGGCGTACATCGCCAAGCAGAAGTACTACAGGCTCGGCGCGTTCGTCACCGACCACGTCGGCCTCGCCCGGCGCGACACCGGCAACCTACTCTGGAACCTGTACCTCCTCTCCTTCGCGGCCAACTTCAAGATGAAATCCCTGCAGCGCGCGTTCCTGGAGATGGTGGCCGCCGGCGTCCGGCGGGACCTCACCACCTTCAACATCCGCGCGGCGGCCTTCTCCAAGATGTGCATGTTCTGGGACCTCCACCTCACCGCCGAGCACATGCGCCGCGACGGCGTCGCGCCGGACCTCGTCACGCACGGCTGCTTCGTCGACGCGTACCTGGAGCGCCGCCTCGCCAGGAACCTCACCTTCGCGTTCGACCGGCTGGACGGCGACGCGGAGCCCGTCGTGGCCACGGACGGCATCATCTTCGAGGCGTTCGGCAAGGGCGGCTTCCACGCGAGCTCCGAGACGCTACTGGAGGCCACCGGCGGGAAGCGGCGGTGGACGTACTACAAGCTGCTCGGCGTTTACCTCAGGAAGCAGCACAGGAGAAACCAAATCTTCTGGAACTACTGATGCTGATCAGTTCAGTAATAGATAGTGCGCTAGCAGTAGGCTACTGTTGGAATCAAACATTGTACAGTTGTTAAAAATGTGCTTGTAATCGAATCCAAAATATGAAAACGAATTCGGTTGGATCATTCCAAGATCCTGAATGTGATATACTCTCTGATTCCTCAAGCATATCAATTTATATTCACAATTTCACATCGATGGTTTGGTGCATTGATTCTGAGAGGGTAACTACAATCTCAGAGTCAAACAGTCTAAGCAACTACAATCTCACACTCACACTACATAGCTTGGGACTGACAGGAGGGGGTTAACAAAGAAAGCAAAGGTAAATGATCACACCAGGTTTTCACAGAAAAACTGGCAGAGATCACACCAGATATGAAGACATGACATTCCAACTAATTCTCATGTGCGGAGGCATTGTCGCAATGAATCTTAGGAGGCTGGGCTTCTCCTTAGCCCATGGGGCGCCATCGTCATGCCATTCTCCAGTGCTGCTCAGAAACTTCGCTATGTTGGGGACGACCATCTCCCGGCAATGCAGGTGTAACAAAGGGACTTTGGATAGAACACTACCCTTCTGAACCTCCAATCCTTCTGGCCGCCTCAGCTTGTATGGTTCTCCAGTGAACGGTTCAAAGTCAGGCTCTGGATTCTGCTTCCACCTTTGGTGCACAAACCATCCATATTTGTAATCTCCAACGATGGGAGTGCCCAGGGCTTCAGCACAATGCACTCGGAGCTGCAACGCAGAGCAAACAGAACTGTTGATGCTCAAAGTTCAAAATTGCCAATTTCATAAGGAAAACAAATTGTGTTTCAAAAAAAAAGAAAGACAAATGAAGATATTTTCCATATTTCTATAATAACATGATCATCTAAGAACAAGTTAAAAACTTGATAGGATGTGCTAAATTGTGGAACATCTTCCCACATTTTACAGAAATATAAGTGTCAACAAAATCCAAAGTATTAAGATGGTACCTGGTGTTTCCTCCCTGTCAGTGGGCGTAGCTCAATCCATGAGCACCCGTTAATGGTTGGCCCCATGACCCGATACTCTGTTATTGCCTCTTGTGCGCCATCTATGCCAGAAGGATGTGCCAAAATGACCCTCTCAGCTTTACCATCATCAAGAAGTACCTGAATAAGGAAATCCAATATGACATAAGTTAAACGACTGGAACTTAAGAAGTTAACCTACAGGGGAGCCATTTATCAATTTATTTTACATACTTATATAGTTTATCTCTGTAAGCATTAGCTAACAAATGAATCAGAAAATACCTTTGAAATAGGAGCAGATATAACTCCTTCCCTTACTTTAGGAGTCCCAATGACTAGCGCCCAGTACTTCTGCGCATATGCTTCACATGCCTTATTCCATGTCTGCATATGCCAATAATGCAAGGTATTAGTATGAAGCTATTAAACATAGTAAATTAGTCATGAGCATTAGATGGAACATGGTATGCTAAGTCAAAGGTTCGGTAATCAATGAATTGATGATTACCTGTGAAGTTGTTCTAGCTAAATTTACGCTTGTGAAAAGCCAGTGCAGTCGAGTAAAGCTTTCTTTTGTTCTACCCATCAATATCAAACCGCTACTTTCTCTATCTAGTCGATGAACCTGTCCCACAAGTCATAAGAAAAAAATATCCTCAGAGAGAAGATAATACACTTTGACCAAATTTCAGAGAGGAAAAACACAATGATCTCACCAATTTTGGACCCTCTATATTTCCATATGACAGTGCTGCTGCTGCAAGCACATCCATGCTATTATGTACTGGCAAATGTCCTTTCATGGGCACTTTGGGGGGTTTGTTAAGCACCAGTATAGCGGAGTCCTGTAAATCCAAAGCTTTAGCTTACTGTGTTGAACCTGAACCATGCAAACAGAGAGCAGTAAAATTTGAAACACTGAAATGATGAAAAAAGGGTACCTTTATCAAAAGATAAGCTTAACAGATTACGAATAGTCTTTTGGAGTAACAGATTTGTAGACAGATCGATCTATTCATTTCGCAATGCTATACACCCAGAGTTGGACAATAATGGAGTACAGAGGCCAATTATTGATAAAACAAATCTTTATTAATACAGGAATCATGTAGTCTACTGACTATAGAACAACTATGGTAATAAGAATTACCCTATGGATGACAAGTCTCCTCAGGTACTCAATCTCATCTTTATTTGGATGCAACGTGGCAGTTGGAATGGTCTCATAACGTTTTTTTATCTCACCCTCAGCCACTGAAACAGGAAGGTGAATTCTCATTCCAGGCTCCATAACATCATTATGTTTAATCTGCAACAAACTAGTGAGCATATTTAATTTATTCACAAAGTACCACATCATACAAAAAGAATTACAGCAAAATTCTTCATAGCACACCTTTTTCAGATGATGCTTCTGAGTTCGAATGCTTTCAGCTGAAGCCTCGTTCTCAGGGCACTCAGAAAACACCTGAATAGCAGCGAGTTGTTTTCTCAGATATCGAAACAAAAGGCGACTGCAAGTAGCACATAAATCAGGAAACTTTTGTGTTCTTCAACTGATTATCAACCTTGCAAAGGCAACATCATAGAAGGGCCATTGCAAGTTACACTACAGAAACAGCTCTGAGCACTAGAGTCTAACTGAAACAAGCAATTCGTGTTTGAGAATATCAGAAGTTCAGAACTCGGAATCTTCTTGCAAATCTTTTACTTAGCACTAGCTGACCAAAACATGCCACCTTTGAAACGAAGCTGCAACGCGTAGAAATGGCAGTACAAAAACAGGCACACATACCATCCTCCTGTTGAAGTGCGCCTGCACAGCCTCCTGCGGCACGTCGGCGAAATAGTGCTTCACCCAGCTGACCGCCGTCACGCGCCGCGGCGCCACCTTCCTCCCTGGGAGAGGGTCCGCCCCCGCGGGGAACGGCGGCAGCGACAGCAGCTGCCGCGGCCTCGGCCCGGGCTTGGGCGCCCCCAGGCGCGCAACGTTGGTGCTGTCCACCCGGACCACGACAGGGTCGGCGGGCGCGGGCGTCGGCGGCGCCAGCCGCGACAGCCGCCGCAGCGCCGCCGGCCACCGCCACGGCCCCGGACGGCGGCCGCCGCTGCGCAGCATCCCTCTAGTCGTCTGGTTGTTTGGGCCATTGTAGAGCGCTGCTGATAGCAAAACCATTGCAACGGGCCGATCTAAGCCCAGGCCTGTCCAAAGCCCAAATCTAAGCCATGCAAATAAAATGGGCCAGTGAGGAAAATGAAAGGTTACATTATACTTACATAGCCAGTGAGGAAAATAAGGTTCCTGGTTCAGCTTTGCATTTGAAGTTAACCGCTAACCGGCCATATGGACTATTAGTTGCACCCGTCTGTAGATGCAGGGTTGCAAAACATCTCGCAGAGCTACGTAACGACTTAGGGTAGGTACATTGCTACATCTCAGCGGTTTTATTTTATACAGTGCTACGTATGATTTTTGCTGACGTGGAGGAGAGAGAGCAATGTGAAAGAATGAGGTCATTGCTTCGCGAAACAACTGTCTTGTAATCTAAAATTTAGGACTACGAGACAACTCAACCATCAGGGCAGGTACATTGACATCGTCTAATAGGCGTGACACGTAATCTTGAGACGATTTATCAGATAACCTATACAATAGGTTGGTGTTTTGGCTGTCTCATAGTAATACAATATCCCTTAATTTATGGGAAAATAAAGAAATATTATTGGTTGCATGACAATAAAACTCATACAATGGTGGAGGAGTTGTCTCATATTCCTAAATTTTAGCTCACGAAACGGTTGTTTCGCGAAGCAACGACCTCTTTCTCTCACCTCGCCCTCTCTCCTCCACATCACTAAAAATCCTACGTGGCACTGCATGAGATGACATATGAGACCGTTGATGTGTAGCAATGTACCTGCCCTCATTGTACGAGTTTTTTTTTCCATGAAACCAATAATATTTCTTTATTTTCTCCATAAATTAAGGGATTTTGTATTACTATGAGACAACTAAAACAACAACCTATTTGTATAGGTTGTCTGATAAGTTGTCTTAAAATTACGTGTCACTGCATGAGACCACCTATTAGACGGCACATTGCTACGCATCAGCGGTCTGATAGGTCGTCTCATGAAGCGCCACGTAGGATTTTTTCTGACGTGGAGGAGAGAGCGAGGTGAGAGAAAGATGTCGTTGTTTCGCGAAACAATCGTCTCATGAGCTAAATTTTAGGAACAACTCCTCCACCATTGTATAAGTTTTGTTGCCATGCAATCAATAATATTTATTTATTTTTCCATAAATTAAGGGATATTGTATTACTAAGAGACAACGAAAACAACAATCTATTGTATAGGTTGTCTGATAAGTCGTCTCACGTGTCACTGTATGAGACCGTCTATTAGACGACACCAATGTACCTGCCCTTAGAAGTAATGGCCTTGCTATAAAATTACAACACAATTTGATCGGTCATCCTTCCGCCTAGCACGGAGAGCGTCTATGTTTGGAGCATTATTCCCTATCTTCTTAGGCCCTGTTTGGATCCACCCCAACTAAAATTTAGCCAGCTAATTTGCAGTAGTTTATTTTAACTAGCTAAAAAGTACCTACCTAAACTTTAGCTGGGGGTGTTTGGATCCATCGGCTAATTGAATTAATTAGACTATCATAACCTTCATTAATTATGGATGGAATCATGAGACGGTGGGAAATTTTCATAAACATGTGGGGGTATTTTTGTCTTTAAACTCATTTAGCTGCGATCAGCTAGGCTCAACCAGCTAAAGAAATAGTGTATCTTTTGGCATGTAACTAAAGTTTAGCTGAATTTTAGCGGCTCTCGTTTGGATACCTAGCGGCTAAACTTTAGCCGCTAAACTTTAGCCGGTGGATTTGCCTTCTGAAGCATCGCAGCCACGATTAGCGCCGGTTGAAATTTAGTCATGGTTTTTCATTTATTATTGCAACATATATTGTCCCTATTACAATCATAATAACTTGTTACCATGTAGGACAAGAATGGTTGTTGGGGTAGGATCAAAACATATTTTTGTTAGTTTTGTGGAGATCGCTGAACATAATGGCTGGCAAGGCCTCTGGGCAGGTATAATACTATAAATATGCTCCGGATTATCCCAACTCAAGCAAATGAGCTCGGGACATTTGAGTGTGTCAAAAGGAGTATGGCATCGGCACAAGAGATGGAAAGAGGATGGGTGCCCAAAGATACAACTTGGCAATTTGAAAATTGAACTGCCATTTCACTTATTATCTCCGATTGCCATTGGAGGTGCAGCTGCTGGAATAGCTAGCACTTTAGGATGCCATCCTCTTGAGGTTCTCAAGGTACTTCAGAGCTGAATCTGCATGTTGAATTTTTATGGATGTAATTCATAAAATATATAATTTGTGGCAGTACTGTCTGGTTTGTAGTACTACCTATTCAGATCAGTGCCAACAACAGCTCTGATCTAATTCAATGATTGTTTAGATCCTTGTCACTGACAAACTATTTGTTATTTTACCAATTCTGCACAGGATCGCATGACTGTCAATCGCGAGGCTTATCCAAGCATTGCCATTGCCTTCAACAAGATCTACCGCGCTGATGGCATTGGTGGCCTTTATGCTGGCATCTGCCCAACATTGGTTGGCATGCTTCCTTATAGTACATGCTACTATTCCATGTATGAGACAATCAAAATTTCTTATTGCCGAGCACAGAAAAAGAAATCATTGAGCCGTCCTGAGCTACTGGTTATTGGAGCTATTTCAGGTCAGTACTCAGTGCCAGCTAAAGTATTACTCATTTCATTTTGATAGCCAATACACAATTCCTCAAAATTCTTGAACAATATCTAGGAAATGCGATATTCCATTTGCATTGCAGTTGGCATTTGAGTAAATCACATTTTTTATACTTCGCTGTTGGATTTTCTCGGCCTAACTGCAAGCACAATCAGCTGGTTCAAGAGGAAGGCTTCAAGGGGATTTTCCGAGGATGGGCAGCGAGCTCCCTGAAGGTCATGCCGACATCCGGCGTCACCTGGATGTTTTATGAGGCATGGAAGGATATCCTTTTGGCTCCTGGACTCCATGCCTAGGAGGAGCAGGCAGCTCTTCTTTCAAAAAAAAAAACAAAGAAAGAGCAGGAAGCTCAACAAGCTGCATCCGCACTGCTATTAGAATAAATTTGTTCTGCTGTGTAGGATTTCCAATCTTTTTCTCTTTTCAAATCCCACATGTGCTAACTATGTAGGGAAAAATGGTGATCTTGTCCGGTTTGGCCGATGATTAAAAGCATTAGTTGATTGTCCTCTACTAACCTGGATTGTTGGCACTGCTATTATGAATGTGACAATTTGCTATAGGCAATTTTCAATTTTTGTTGATGGCAATTAGACTGTTTCATATTCTTTACAATAGACCAGTATATACGCACACAATTATATATACGTATACTTATTTTTATGAATATATATACACAAATCTTACTGTTATAGGTACATCCAAGAGACTAGATATGCGGAAGTGAAAATTAACAAAATCACTGGAGACACCTCGATCGCTACCGTGTTTGATATGTATTTTTATTCGAGCTAAGAAATGGTAATGTAATTTCTGACGCTAATTCTTTCAAATCCAATTCGTGACTAATTCATTCAAATCCGATTCGGCTGCCATCCTTTTGCGACCTCGATTGATCGAATCTAACTCCGTTCGAATCCGATTCGGTTGCAATATCCAACTTCCAAGCGGGAATCTCCAAACATTATATTAAAGGCGCTATTTTTACCAGACCACCACCAAAGACGACTCCCCCTTGACGCGAAAAAAACCTATTTTTATTCCTTCACCGAAGATTATATTAAATCGATTTCGCATCAATAGTTTGGTAAAAACCAGATCTGCGCGCTGGCTAGGCATGTCATCGTCGCCGAGGTATCAGAAGAAGAAGCGCCCAGCTGCGGCCTTGGCTGCGTGCAGCAGCACGCGCCGGCGGCGCACGGCGGCTGGTGCCGGCTCCGCCACCACACGCGATTCATCATCCTCATGGGCGTCTCTGCACGAGGATCTGGTGAGCCTGATCGCGTGGCGGGTGCTGGCCGGCGACCTGCGAGACTACATCCGCTTCCGCGCCGTGTGCCCAAACTGGCGCTCCAGCACGGCCTGCCCGCGCGGCCGCGGCATCGTCGACCGGCGCTTCCACCCGCGGCGCTGGATGCTGCTGCCTGAAGGCCATGGCCTCCACCCGGGCCACGGCAAGCTGCGCGGGTTCGTCCGCTTCTTCAACCTCTCAACCGGCGCCTTCGTCCGCGTCCAACTCCCGCTCTTCAGGGACCACGTACTGCGTCCTCGACTCCATCGACGGTATCCTTCTGCTGCAGCTGGATCACGACACGGCAATCCGCCTCCTTCACCCCTTCACCGGGGACATCTTGGACTTCCCGCCTCTGGAGACCCTCCTCAAGTATGTCAGCCAGCAATTGTTGGGAAACAAGTGGTACTATATAAGAAGTATCAGGGCTGCCTCCATCAACGTGAGCATGGATGAAACCGTCTCGCTCACAATCTTGGGGTCACCTGGTATGTTACAGGCAGCCTATGCTACCTCTGGGGAGCAGCAATGGAGGGTTTCAAGCTGGTACTTGAAACAAATCTACAGTCCATTGTCGATCCAAGGCAAAATCTATGTAGTGCGTGATTGCGGAGGGTTAACTGGACCAGAGGTCCTACTGGCTACTGATCGACCCACCTGAGCTGGAAGGTACGGAACCCTGGGTGCCACCACCAAGGTCGATTGCCAAATGTCCAGTAAGCACACACAACGAAGCAAGCTTGTTCTATTTGGTAGAATGGGGCTCAGAGATTCTGGTGGTCGCCTTAAGATTTGGCATTAGTATGAAACTTTCAGTGTACAGATTAGCTGACCTTATGCTGGGAATGAATAATGTCCTGATGACATGCATTGATGGCGATGCCCTCTTCATCGGTGGGAGGAATCTGTGTGTCAGCTCTAAGGCGTTTCCAACCGTTGTGGGTGACTCCGTTTTCTTTCACCGTAGAGAGGAATACTACTTTGCTCAATACAACCTCAGCAGCGGCACATTTTTGCCAGCATCAGATGGATCTATCGTAGGATGGGCTATACCAAGTCCTTGTACCATCATTTATCATATCTACACATGTTGCTATCGTCAACGATGGTTAGTGACCTATTTTTTGTTTTCCGTTCCATAATTGTTCTCCCTGACAATGATCGTTCCTTTCCCTGCAACATTTTGTGCTGCTAGGTAAGCTTATTGTTTTTTTTCCTCTCTACCTATAGGAACAAGGGACAGATAAAGTTTCAGGGGAAGATGGAAAGGTGGCGGGTGAAGGGAAAGTGGCGAATTGGGGTAAGTCTTGCCTCTTATTATGCAATGATTCTGTTCTATGCGATTTTTATTTACCTATGTTTACCGATTATTCACTAAAGGCTGGATGCAGTCAATTGATTAATTTCTGGGGCATTTTTTAGTATTAAAGTGACACTGTTCACAGTCCCAAATTAACAGGGTGTCTGTTGCTTCCCATTTTAATTAGATATATGGTCCAGTATGTAACGGCATTTGATATGCACACATTGATCGATTTAGGTCTGCAAATCTTTATAAGCTACTATAAATGTTTGTATTTGCTACTAGTGGTGATTTTTTTAGAGTTCGAGGGGCATGTCATTGGTCCAATTAATTGTGTCGCAGAAGGACCAAAAAAGCAGGTTTAAGTGTTTACATGTTCTCACACGTGAACACATATTTCACTCTTAGAGTTCATGATTTTATAGTGATTGTGAGGAGTAAACAGTACAAGAATGGTACTCCCCGCGCCACACTGGTCTTCATCCCCCGTGAAGGGTGGTAGAGGCCAAGTGGACCACTTCCTCCCGGTCTTAAGAAGTCTGTCACTAAAGCACATCCTGAAATTGCATTTCATTGGTGATCATCCCATAAGTCTTCTATGGTTTCTGATTTCCCATTCACTATAGAATAAACCTCCCAAAACAGGACAGCTAAGTTGGAAGAACCCAACCAGTTATTTTCCCAACACTTAATCTTGTTATCTCCTATACATGCTATCCCATTTTTGCAACTTGGGCAGCCCAGAGCACCCCTCTCTAGATTCCAGCACTGAGACCTGTTAATGTATTGTACTTGTCCAGCTGAGGTTCCTTCTCCAGGTAAACTTAGGATGCGTTTGGTTTATGGGATGGCTCCGGTCAGGACGGAGCGGCTCCATTCCTCGTAGCGTTTGGTTGCAGAACGGGTAGAATAGAATGGCTCCTGAGAGGAATATTCTCATAAGATTCGGGACCGAGCCATCCCAAAAATTCTCTGGAACGCACTCATCCCACGCTACCAGAGAACCTCACATCCGCACCGATTGGGAACGGGCTTTAGCACCGGATTCCCAACCGGTGCTAAACTTCCGGTGCTAAAGGGTACCCCCTTTAGCACCGGGTAGAATGGACGGCCTTTAGCACCGGTTGGTGTATACAACCGGTGCTAAAGTGCCTGGATTTTATTTTGGTTACTTTCTACAGCCGCCATGCATGTACATTTATATATGTTTATATATGTATTATGATACGTATTCAAACATGTATTCAGCTGCCGTGCATGTAGTACTATATATTCATATTAGCTAGACATATAATCAAAATAGAAGATATATATATTATAATTTTGAACTGTATATATATTTGAACTGTATATATTTGAATTGTATATTGTAAATTAAGAAATCCGACTAGAGGAACGACTTAACGGCGCATCCTCCAGGGGGAGATCGAATTCTCCACGGGGATTAACGACCTCGTCCCAAATCCATCCAATGAGCTGTTCTGCAATTGCGTCTATTCTCTCTTCATCGAGTCTATCTTCTTGCAGCCTCATCATCTATAATTTGCAAATAATTGGAAATATTAATTCCATGGAATTGAAGACAACAAATGTGTAATTAATAAACATTTAATATAAAATAAATGCTTTACTTACAAATACAAATGTCCGTCTATATTTAAATAATCATTTATTATAAAACAAAGTGTTTTTCTTATTAATACAAACATAGTAATTATTAAATGAAGCCCTATATTTCTAAATAATCAATTGTTTTAAAACAAAGTGCCTTACTTATTAATTCAAATTTAATAATAATATTATTTATTATAAATGAATCCCATTATCAATAAAAGAAGCTGTATATTTCTAAATAATATAATTTATTACAAAATCAAGTGCTTTTTCTACAAAAATAGTAAATATATCAAATTAAAACCTGAAAATGTGTTACATACCATAACATCATGGTGGGTCATCTTTTTCGTCGACCAATTGAGCATGTTATCACAAACATAATATGCACATAGATTATTTCCCGACCCCTGTTGGCGATAATGTCGATCAAAAAATAAAGTTAAGTAAAATTCATATAATAGGTTAGCGGAGACCTACACGTACAAATTACTTGCTTACCGGAAAGTCAGTCTTCCATGTGAGTGTTTCATGGATCATACCAGGGTTATCTTGACGAAATTGAATCCACGCCCTGTGAACCAAAAAGTTGTGTTAAATCATTGTGATTGTAAGGGCAGAATTGAGTTAAATGGGTAAATATATGTCACCTTGTAAACATGTCGATGATGTTCTGGTAAGCATATGTTGGCCTCTTCAACGAATCAAAGACGTGGACGATACCCCGGTCAGGACACAATATGATTAAGATCCAGTGAAAACTGTATACATGTAGACATTATAATGAGAAATAAAATTAAACGGTAATAGTATGGAGTCCATAAAATTTTGTATAGGCACTATAAGTAGATACATGTATAGGTACTCACCCGAAGTTGTACGGCAATAGTATGGAGTCGCAATAATTTTGTTTTTGGAGATACTTGTATAAATTTTGATATGTCTCATCTGGATTGATCAAAATCATTTTTTCACTTATCCTTGTCGGGTCCATGTAACCAATGTCAAATATTCCTTCCCTCCGACATCTTTGAATCTCCATTTTGCATTGTTAAGAAATAAAGGGCACGCCAGCAAAGATTAAAGTTTTTTTCAAGTGTCAAATGTAAATGAGAACAAAGCACTTACAATACCCAACAGGCGACCAAAGACACGTCCATGGCGTCTTTGTGGTAGACCTCATATATATCCTTAAACTCCAACCAGATGGTTTCCTCGCTATTGAAAAAATCATGGTCCTTTACACGAACTCCAAACATGTGCCTTTTGCTTCTTGATTGTTCCAGATACCACTGATGGAAACGACGCATCTTTGTTTGTAGCGTGCTCTCCATTTCTGGACCGACCAAAGGCTGGCCAAGCTTAAATGGCCACTTGATGTCTGTGCTCACAGGGATTTCTTTTTCTCCCGTGATTTCCTCTCTCGAGAGTCTTGTCTCGGCCATTTGTCGTTGCACATTCAGCTCGTACTCAGATACCAATTGAGGCAACGACTCCTGAGGTTGGTTCCCGAGATGAGCAACAGGTTTGGACGCCGCCGCCTTCCTCTTCCCTTGAGATTTCAGTAATGATCGGTCATAGTCTGATACCTGTGCCCTCTTCTTTTGTCCCCTAGTCAAATTTTGGAGGAAGGATTTTGCCGTGGCGGGGTCAATCTTCGGCTCTGGTTGTTTTCTCGTGAAAAGTTGCATCTTTACGTCTTCTTTTACAGAGGCATCGAGCTCTTCTTGAGTCAGGTCGTAAGCTTTTTTCGGTGGTGCAGGCTTCTCTTTGACCTTCTGTGGCTTCTTCTGTGGTGGAGGGGCCAAGCTAGCCAGTTTAGAGCGCTTCTTTGGTTCAGGCTTCTGCCGCGGTGGAGACGGAGACTTCCGCCGCGGAGGAGACGGAGACGGAGACGGGTTTGCGTCATGAGCTCCCAAAGAATTGTGATCCGGTGGACCTCTTGGAGACGGGGGATCTGAAGGAGACTTGGTGCTACCAGGTATGGCGATGACTCGCTTGCTCCATAGAATGATCCCGTGAGAACACTCCCCGAGTTTTGTTTCTCCGTCACCTCCGACGATGTCAAGTTCCAAGTCATTCCACTGGTCAACGACTTGCTTCACCTCAACGGGTACGTAACCATGTGGAATCTCCATGCAATGACATCTTTGACCTGGTTCCACTGGTTTGGTCATACCGTATGCGACCTAATAAAATAAGTAGAAAGGAATTTAGTAAATGAATAATATTTATGATGATATTTACGAAATATACAAACTAATGTCGCAGACGTACCACCACGGATATGTTCTTCTGCCTCACGACAAGCTCACACGCGGTCCGTTGAGTTATTTCATCCACAGGGTAACGAACCGGTTCAGACTGAGGTGCTAATGTGTCTTCATGACCTTGTACATGCTCCGTGGAAGCGTGGCTACTTCGATGTTGTGGAGGGCTAAGAAGGGCCGCATTAGGATCTTGGAGAGGTACATGCTCTGTGCTGGCGGTTCCTGTGGCTTGTATCTGCAGCAATGCTAACTTCATTCGCCGCTCCGTCTCTACCTCCATTTCCTGTATATTTTGCTTCATACGTTGCCGATGGCAATTCGTTACCCTTGGGCAGAATCTTCTTTACGAGTTTCAGTAGCTCATCGAAACCCTTATCAGTAACGCCATTTGCTGCCTTCCACTGCAGAAATTCAAGTGTACTACCAAACTTCGTAAGCCCCTCTTTGCAATCTGGGTACAAGTTAGTTTTGTGGTCCCGCAACATGCGTTGTATCTTTTTCAGTTCCTTATCATTGCCCAAGTCTTTCTCAACATCACGCAACATTTGCCCAAGTCCATCATTATGGTCATCTTCCTGAGCATCATCTTCCTGAGCAGCATCTTCATGATCGGCATCACCCACTGCAGCATCTGCAAAGGCCCCGTAGTATTCAGCCAATACTGGAATGTCGTTATCCACCTCGTCTTCTTCATCTTCATCCATTAGAATTCCTCTTTCACCATGCTTCGTCCAAACAGAATAATTGCTCATGAAACCGTGCCTCATCAAATGCACCTGAAGAGCTCCTCTTTGTTTGTACGATTGAATATTTCGACAATTAGTGCATGGGCAGAACATGAAACCTGACGGCATCCTGTTGGCCTCGGCGACATCGAGAAACCCCTTCAGGCCATCACGAAACGCCGTATCGTGATTGTCCCGTACATCCATTGCCTATTCATCTGCATTAGTAACCAATAACAATTATTTATATAATTTAATATATAATATAATACAAAGGTAATATATAAGACAATACAAATTTAATATATAACTAAATATAAATTTAACATATAATAGATTACAAAGTTAATACATAAGACAATACAAACTAAACACATTTCTAAAACTATAATTAATTTATTCATTTTCTAAAATCAAATATACTTCCATTAAAAAAATAATTAACTATTTCAACTTTAAATAAATAACTAATAAATACAATACATAAGCTCTCATTCTCCACTATGAACACAAGCTCTCTCTCTCCACCATGAACACAACCTCTCTCTCCATTTTGATTCACAAATTTCTCTATTTCTAAAGCATATAAACAATACAAGCTAATAAAGAACATAAGAGAATGAAAGAATGTACCTTGTAGTGCCCCTTGGATGAGTGAAATCTTCACAAATTTTGAAAAAAAATTTGGCAGCACCTCCCCTGTCCCGAGCACAACATGAACACAACTCCAAGTGTTGATGCTGGCTCGGGCGAGGGGAGGGAAGGAATTATATACGAGCACATTAGCACCGGGTCTTGCGACGACCCAGTGCTACTACTCTCACATTGGCACCGGCAGCCAGCAACCGGTGCTAAAGGGCCTTGGGCACATTAGCACCGATTGCTGGCTACAACCGGTGCGAATGTGAGCACATTAGCACCGGGTCGTCACAAGACCCGGTGCTAATGTGCTCACCCTGCCATCCCTGCGCGCCGCCCCCGCTCATAGCCGTTGGACCCGGTGCTGATGCACCCTTAGCACCGGGTCCAAAATGTGCCGCAGCCTATGAGGGGGGCGGATGTGAGGTTCTCTGGTAGTGCCATGTGGACGGCGATACAACATCAAAGATCTCTCTCCATTTACCAGCCTCATCCCTCCAACCAAACATAAATATGGAATGATTCTATCCCTTCAACCAAACATTAGCATGGAACCATTCCATTCTTAAAACTAGAATAGAACCATTCCATTCTAGCTCGCTCTCGAACCAAACACACCCTTAGGTTCCAATCTCTGAGGTCAGGTATACCTAAGCCACCATATTCCTTCTTGAGGCACACTAGAAGTCAGTTGGCCAAATGATTAGTTTGGTATGCATCAAATGTGCTCCCAAGGCAGTGAGCCATATGAGAATTAAGAGTTGAATGGCCCACTTAGGGATTTGGTGATTGGCTATTTTCTCAGAGAATACTAAGAAAAGCTTTGTGTACTGTATTAGTTACAAGTATTACTATAATGCACAAGATGTATTATTAGGTTGCACTTTTACATGTAGTGTTTTCTGAACTAGAAAACAAACATTTCCGGTGAGGAAAATAAGTTTTTCCTCGTTCATCTTTGCATCTGCACTTAACCGAACATATTGAATACTAGTTGCGCCCATCTGGGGATGCTGGGTTGAATGATCTCACAGCTGGTAATACAGAGCTCCGAAAGACTTAGAAGTAATGGTCTTGATACAGCACAATCTGATCAACCACCCTTCCACCTGAGCATGGAATGTTGGAACACACTACATTCTTAGATACATTGCCAAGCATCCAATTAGAGCTTAATTGAAATGTAGTTATGGTTTTCATTCATGATTCCAACATTGTCTATATTACAATCACAGTATATTGTTAGCAGAGAGACACAAAAGCTGATATGTTGTTTCCCGAAGTTTGCACAACGATAGTGCTAGTTTGTCCACCAAAGAGAGCCAAATGATTATGCAGATTTCACATGTAGACCGCACATTTTTTGTTGTCTTCTGCATATTTAGGATCTCATAGATTCTGTATCTTAATACTTCATTGTGCTTGTGTCTTACTACTATTATATTGATCAGATTGGTTCAGTTGGTATAGTAACAGACTTACGTACGCCTGCTTTCCTACTTTGCTAGGCGTAGATGGCTCCTCGAACATGGTGGATTGGTGATGGTGTCTGGTTTCCTTCCTCCAGCTTTATCCTTATGATAAGGGATTCTTATTTATTAGCAGACTTATGGTGGATTAGTGATGCCAGAGAATTTGACGATGTCGCGGACGGGACCGATGCAGAACGGGCCGACGAGCTGACCTGAGCTCGGGCCCACATATCAAAGGCCCGTATTGAATTGGGCTCGATGCCTCCGGCCTACGTCATCTGACTGCGGCTGATCTGGCCCGTGGCTCGCCCATCAGACTATGGGCTTGATTGCTCTCAATCTCCGCCGGACCGTATTTGGGCTACGGTGGTATTACCGTGGGCCATACTGCATTTAGAACTACGGAGTACTCCGTAGATCGTATTACTAGTGGGCCATCGCCTCGGGAATCGGGACAGCGACCTCATTTCTGTATACTAGCCCTCACCTTCTTGCCTATTTCTCATGTTTCTGTAGCCAAGAGCTACCAGTCCCTCTCAAGCGAAAAGGCCTCCAAGAATCCCTGTGAGAAAACAGGACAACATGTTTCTCTGCAAACGTGCAAATTACATCCAGCAAAATATCATACATTCATCCGTCTCATCTCACAGCACAGCGAAAAAGGACGTGAAAAAAAAAGCGAAGAAACGAACAAAATGCACAGACGCGTACAACTTTCGAAAGCAAAATAAACAGAGTAGATGAAAAATTCGTAAAATACAAGATAAATACTCCACCTGATACCCTCTGAACGTATACGCTACAGACTGCACCCGTGATCTATGAAGCCGTAGACGTCTCGCGCTCTGCGCAGATTCCCTCTTCGGCGCCACCACCCTTTTCTTTCTCTTCCTCCTCTCTCCGTTCCCCTACAAAAGCCGCGAGAAACGGCGGAGACAAGGAGGAGGACGACCGCCCTTTTGCGCCTGGGCCCCTCCGGTTCCGCGCATTCCAGTCCCCCACCCGCTCGAGGAGGCGCCATGGGCGTGGAGGAGGCGGGGCGCGCCGCCGCCACCGGCAAGAAGCTGGCGCTGGCGAGCATCGGTTTCGCGGACGTCCGCGTGGGCGCCACCGGGGGTGCCGGCTACAGGGAGGACCTGCTCGAGGTTGGCCTGCCCGTTCCCAAGGACGATGGGGACCTCGCCTTTAGGCTGCCCGATGTAGGCGCCGCCGTCAGGGTGAGTAACTGTAGATCTCAGTGTCCCGGTTTGATGCTTATTGTGCTCTGGATGTATGAGTGTGTGAAATGGTAGCTTTGGTTAAATATGTGGTTGATGAGATTGAAGCGACTTTGATATTAGTTTGGGCGCAAAGGCGGGAGCTTGGCTTTCTTATCAGAAGCGTGGTGCTTGTTTGCTCATATGAGAATAGGATTTGCGAGCGATTTGAAATGAGCTTTTTTGTAAAAGGCGGCAGCTTGTTTTTTATTTACTGATGTATATTCTAGGGATGATCCATGGATAACAGTTTTTCATGCTTGAAGAGCTGCAATCAGTTTTTGTGCCGTCCGTTTCATTGTGCTTCTAACTGCTTGATGTAGAAGTTTCAGAGTTCATACAACTTGTTTGATATGTTCTGTGAGCATGCTGTTGGTAGCTTACTTTAAATCTTTACGCTTCGTTATTCATTTCAGTAAATGGTTAACAGTTGGTAATTGTTGGGAAGCTCCATACTTGCTCCTGATCTAGGCAAACATCCTAAACTGCTCCTGGTGGCTCGCTGTGGTGAAGTGTAATTTCTAATTTATTTAAATCGGTAGTACTTCTATTTTCTGTTTGTCCATAAGTTAAAGCACTTCTAAAGCTCTATTTGTAGGATTAGTTGATTTGTGCATTGGGTCCCATTGCCATGTGTACGTGTTCCAAGCCTGCTGAAAGTATTTTGTACTTATCCTAGGTAGATATTTCTTCAGAAGCTGACCTGGAGCTGATCAGTTGAAAGCGATAGATGTACTGTAGCTTGTTCTGATAAGTATGCCCATGAAATTTCGTGGAAAGACAGTGAAGCTTCCAGCAGACACTGCCATTTATATCATTAGCTTATTTATAGTTTGATCAGAGCAAGTAGTGGCATACCTTAATAAATTTGATCGTTTCCACAATATTTTTCCTGGCATCTTTGTGCACTATGTCCCTTTCAAAAATGACCTTAGTTTTGTCCATACGAACCCAGTATTTTTCTGACTCTTTATGCATGTACTGCTTGTGGAATATAACTGCCGTCCAGTTTCCCTGTCCACTTCCAACCTCCAAGTTGGACTGAGTATTGTTAAACAACTGCAGTACAACCCTAGCAGCTGTTTCTGATGTTACTTCTTCCTAGGAACTTTCATCACAAAAGCTAAGCACATGCAGTGTGGAGATTCATAGCTTTGGTCAAGGTTCCTGACTGAGAATGTTTCCTAAAGAAAAAGGAATGCTGCAGTCTGGATTAGGTTTTGACAAAATGCATAGCAGGCTAATAATAACTTTGGACTACACTCATCCAGTTACCTGAATATGCGGGTGCCTATCTAAATTAACAAATACAACAACTGATGCTTTAGTGAATATGCAAACTATATTTGTCACTAGGTTAGCTGCTGTCTTTCAATTGGCATAAACAAGTAGCAATAATACGCATATTAGATTTTCCCCAGCACCTCCATTGAAAGACTTTCTTTGCTTGAGGTCTTTTAATTCTTCCAAGGCGCTGACGGAGTTATGAGCCATTGATCTCAGACTTGTATCTGATGCAGACTTTTCTGAGGCATAGAGAAGCTGCAGAATTCGTCAGTGGAGCAATGGCTGGTGCAATGACCAAGGCTGTTCTAGCTCCTCTAGAAACTATCAGGTATTTATAAATAATTTGATCTATACATTTATGTATCCACAGTTCTAAGTTTGACGTCTTTCTAATTACAAGTTATATATATATTAGTATGGTGGGATGAGTAAATTCGGTTATTAACACACTAGGCGTGCTGCTTCTTTCTTGCTTGCTTTTCTTTGTTAGATTGATGCCCTTAAGAGTATTGTGTGCTTAAATAATGGTCCACTGATTATAATACAACAATTATGTATATATTTGGGTGATATAATACCGCTTGTTCATTTCAAAGTAATTTACTACACCAATCCCATTCACTTACATGTTAATTGGTTGTCAGTTGTCATTAATTTGTAGAAACATCCAAAGTTTTCTTTCTAGCCTAAAACAGAGTGTATACAAGTAAATTTAATTGTTTGAATATTTTCAGGACAAGAATGGTTGTTGGGGTAGGATCAAAACATATTTTTGGTAGTTTTGTGGAGATCGTTGAACATAATGGCTGGCAAGGGCTCTGGGCAGGTAATACTATAAATATGCTCCGGATTATCCCAACTCAAGCAATTGAGCTTGGGACATTTGAATGTGTCAAAAGGAGTATGGCATCGGCACAAGAGAAATGGAAAGAGGATGGGTGCCCAATGATACAACTTGGCAATTTGAAAATTGAGCTGCCATTTCACTTATTATCGCCAATTGCCATTGGAGGTGCAGCTGCTGGGATAGCTAGCACTTTAGCGTGCCATCCTCTTGAGGTTCTTAAGGTATGTCAGAGCTTTGCATGTTGAATTTTTGTCGATGCTATTCATGAAATATATAACTGTCTGGCTTGTAGTTCTATCTATTCAGTTCTATTGCAAACAATGGCTCTGATCTATTCAATGATTGTCTAGGTCCTTATCGCTGACAAACTATATGTAATTTTACCAATTTCCCATCACAGGATCGCATGACTGTCAATCGCGAGGTTTATCCTAGCATTGCCATCGCATTCAACAAGATCTACCGCACTGATGGCATTGGTGGACTTTATGCTGGCCTCTGCCCAACATTAGTTGGCATGCTTCCTTATAGTACATGCTACTATTTCATGTACGAGACAATGAAGACTTCTTATTGCCGAGCACAGAAAAAGAAATCATTGAGCCGTCCTGAGCTACTGGTTATTGGGGCTATTTCAGGTCAGGACTCAGTGCCACTGAAAGTGTTACTTTATTTAATTTTGATAGCCAACATGCAATCCCTCATTTTTTTGTACAATGTCTAGGAAATGTGTTGCATTGCAGTTGGCATTTGAGTAAATCACATCTTTTTTACACTTTGCTGTTGGACTTTCTAGGCCTAACTGCAAGCACAATCAGCTTCCCTCTGGAAGTGGCAAGGAAGCGGCTTATGGTAGGAACCCTACAAGGGAAGTGCCCACCCCACATGATTGCGGCAATAGCCGAGGTGGTCCAAGAGGAGGGCTTCAAGGGGCTTTTCCGAGGATGGGCAGCGAGCTCCCTGAAGGTCATGCCGACATCCGGCGTCACCTGGATGTTTTATGAGGCATGGAAGGATATTCTTTTGGCTCCAGGACTCCATACCTAGCAGAGCAGGCAGCTCTTCTTTCAAAAAGAAAAGGAAGAAGAAGCAGGCAGCTCAACAAGGGCATTCGCGCTGCTGTTAGAATAAATTTGTCATGCTGCGTGGGATTTCCAATCTTTTTCTTTTCAAATCCCACATAGTTGGATAAGGCCGTCTTGTGCGGTTTGGCCGATGATTAAAAGCGTTAGTTGGTTGTCCTCTACTAACCTGGATTGTCTAATTAGTAGCAACTGTTAACAGACAGGCTCTGCTGGTATGCATTGGCCCATATCTCAACCATTGTTGTTGTGAAACTCACTAATAAAAGAAATAAGTTACCTCCTTCTGAGATGTGCCTTGCAAGTATCATAGAAATATTGCAATTTGTAGATGTGGAGCAATGCATCCAGTGTTTTATGACTCAATGTTATACCATTAAAAGAAATCACAATTGCACAGTTGTAAAATGGATACTGTCTTTCTCATGGGTAATGGCTAAATGAGGTGCAATCTCCAAGGATAGCCATTTGTCTTCAGCGGCGAAGCTCCAAAGGCAACTTCGTCCTCTTCCCGTGGCACTATCCACCGTCCATCCCTCATCGCACGGTGACCAACTCCTCCTAGTCACCATGCTAAGCATTACACAAGCAGACGCGCCAATGGTTGAGAGATTTCAGTTCATACAGGCACACGCGTGTTCACCTCGTAAGCTCAAACAACGGCCGGCCGCCGGCCATGTGCCCCAACTCGTCAACCACGGCGACCGGCGATGCTGACGCCGACACCGAGCTCGCCAAGCTTCAGGCCTCACGAGCTGCCATAGTCTCAGTCCTTTCCGCCGCCGCCGAGGCCGAGATCGACATCGACGACGTCGGCGATCATCTGGCGGAGCTCCTGTCCAGCGCCTCGCCGTCGTCCTCCCACCTCCAGTCCCAGGCCATCGCGGCACGCGCCCTGCGCTCGCGCATCGACCGAGCCGTCGCGCCGGCGGAGCCCCTCCTGGCGGCGCTCCGCCGCGTGTCCGCGCTCGCCGAGGAGGCCGCGCCGCCGGCGGACCCGGGCGACGCCGAGAGCGCGGCCGCGTTCGTGGACCGCGTGGACCAGCTGCGCGACGCCGTCGAAGAGGCGGTGGCGCGCGGGGACGAGGCCGTCCGGAGGGTGGAGGAGGCGGTCGGGTTCCTTGGCCGGACCAAGGCTGCCGGCCGCGGCCGCGTGCGCCGGCTCACCGAGGCCGCCGCGGCGCTGCGCGCGGTGTACGAGGCGGAGGCGGAGCAGATGCGCTTCGAGGGCCCGCTCGACGAGGCGCTCCTCGGCCTCCAAGACCTCTTCGAGGCGATGCTCCTTAGGCTCAAGCACCCGGCGCCGGCGGACGACGACGACGTCGCCGGCGATGAAGGCGACGCGTATGTGTACGAGCTGGGCACCGACGACGAGGTCGAGGCCGCCGCCAGTATGGCCAGGACCCTCGCCGGCAACGACTGCTTGGACATCTGCCTCGACATCTACGTCAAGGTGATTCATTTTCTCTAGCCTCGTTCTTTCTTGCTGCGACGACGGCTGCGATGTGAGTAACTGACATAACGGTGGGTGACGTCACTCAGACGAGGTACAGGAGGGCGGCGAAGGCGATGATGCGGCTGAACCCGGCGTACCTCAAGTCGTACACGCCGGATGCCATCGACGCCATGGAGTGGGAGTCGCTGGAGTCGGCCATGGCGCTGTGGAGCCCGCACTTCCACGTGGCCATCGCCTCCGTGCTCGCGGCGGAGCGCCGGCTCTGCGCGCGCGTGCTCGAGCCCCTGCCGCCGGCGGTGTGGCCCGAGTGCTTCGCTAAGATCGCCGCCCGCATCACCGCCGCGTTCTTCCGCTTCGCCGACGGTGTGGCCGCCGCGGAGCGCGAGCCGCAGCGGCTGTTCAAGCTGCTCGACATGCTCGACGCGGTGGTCCGGGAGCGGGACCGCCTCGACGCGCTGTTCTCCAGCGAGTGTGCCACGCTGGCCGCCATCCGCGAGCGCGCGCGCGAGGTGGAGCACGCCCTGGCGCGCGCCGCCGCCGCCGTGTTCTTCGAGTTCGGTCTCCGCATCGAGACGCACTACGCCGCCGGCGCCGCCGTCGGGCACGTGCCCAAGATCGTGCGGTACGCCGTGAACTACCTCAAGTGCCTCGCGTCCGACGACTACCGCGCGCTCATGGACACCGCGCTTCGTGCGGAGCGGGAGCGCGACGACGACGACGCGGGCGGCAGCGGCCGCGCGCCGCTCGCCGAGGCGGCGGCGAACGTGCTGGAGGCGCTGCACCGGCACGTCGAGGCGGCGCGACGGGCGTGCGCGGACGCGGTGGCGTCGCACGTCATGGCCATGAACGCGTACTGGTACATCTACATGCGCGCCCGGGGGTCGGAGCTGGCACAGCTGGTGGGCGAGGACGCCATGCGGCGGCGGTACAAGGCGGCGGCGGAGGAGGCGGCGTGGGAGTACCAGGACGCGGCGTGGACGCCGCTCGTCCGGCTCGTCGGCGGCGGCAGCTCCGGCGCGCCGAGGACCTGGTCGCCCGACGACGCGCGGGCGAAGGCGGCGGCGTTCGCCGACATGCTCGAGGAGAGGGTGAGGCGGCACGGGGCGGAGTACAAGATCCCCGACGGAGACCTCCGGGGACAGATCAAGACGGCGGCGGCCAAGGCGGTGCGCGGCGCGTACGCCGGGTTCTTGAAGGCGAATGACAGGGCGTTTGCCGGCGGCCGGAGGGAGATGCTGCCGCTGGACGTCATCGAGGGGATGGTCGGGCGGGTGTTCGACGAAATGGGCGACGGAGGCGCCGGCAGCGTCGGCCGGGTGAGGAGCAGCCGGAGCCGGCGGGAGTCGAGAGACAGTAGCAATTTGGAGGGGTTTGGCATCTAAAAGATGCAAACATGGCGCAAATGCTGTTTGTGTACTTGAGTTTCAGTGTTAGAATCAACGTTTGTGTTAATTCCTCAGCCTTCAAAGAATGTTTATGTAATCTATCAAAATCTACTTTACTGTGTTCCTTTTTTTTGAAAATACGAACATGAATATATAGTTTTCTACGTGTGTGTATTTTTTTGCGGGCAACATACATAATATTGTTATATATTTAGACATATTAGTATTTATAGATAAAACTATATCTATATATATAAGCTAAAACGAAAAATAAGACGGACGGAGTAGAAAGAAATTGTTCAACTCCAGCAAATATTGTTAGAAAACGTCTCTACGCACTGTGCAGGGCTAACTAGATTGAGCAAAAACATTTCACCAAAGCACATGCAGCTCGAAGATCATCTCACCAACACACAATCAAGACACAGATAAACAGAGGGCTTTTATCCCACAACTGACGATGCAAGCAAGCAAATACATTACCAGGCACAGTTGATATGTATCGCATACAAACCATAACGCTAAACTCCTTTTGTACACAGCTAACCAACCACTATTATTCTGTAAATAGGCACACCCTAGCATAGATACACTGATGCACACCACTAAGCTTCTGTTCTAGAACCTCACTACCCGAGAGTCACACCTATACAATCTTCGACGACAGTTTTGTTAGCCCGTCTTGAGGTACCGGTTCAACTTGTTTTGCTTTCTTCCTCCACTGATGGATAGCAAAGCAAAGATCAAGTCGCTCCTCCTATGGAGAATTTGTGGATTGTCTCAAGAATCCGACTCGGCAGGTCCTGAAACATCACAAGAATAGAACATACTGCTTGTGATAATGCATCCATAACATACCTGGAGAAGCATAGTGTCAGCAGGAAGATGAAACTCACCTTCACCACAGAGCTGCTCAACACGACTTACAATATGCTTGCCATAGGTGTACTTCCTCAATGCTTGCAGATGACCCTTTACACGGCTGAGGAGGAGTTCCCGCTGACTTTCATTGCATGTTTCCAGTATCTTCTGAACCACATAATTAGCATACTGGTCCTTCATCATTGCCTAATTGAACATAATAAACGGTTAGCAAAAATGAACTAACATCCAGAGAAAGGGAGGCAAAGTTACAGAAGAAAATAGGCTTCTTTAGTCCATTCATGACGAGATTCACAGCTCCAAGAAGCTGGAACCAGATATATGTCATCTTCCTATCTCAGACCCGTTCTTTGTAGCATTAGTTTCATAACCTCTCTAGGTTGGGAATGAAGGAAAGGCGTATTGGAGAAATCACTGAATTGCAGTTATCATACATACCAGTAAATTGTCATTGCCCTCTGTCTGCTCCACAATCTGCCTGATCAGGAGATCCCGCTCCGCAATATCACCATGCTGGAAACACTTCTCTATCACATTTGATGCAAATTTATTTTGGCTCATGGTAACAACCTGTCCAGCCAATTTAGTAATAATTTGGCTCCTCTCATGAGCTTTTCCTCTTTCTAGAACATGCTGCAAAAGGACCAGAGGAAACGATAAGCTGCCAAGCAAGACGGAAACGTATCAAACATCGGTACGCCCGTAGGAGAGAAGGTGCCTAGGTGTCCACTACATCGAATTACAAAGAGTTTTACCTGTGTAACATAGTTGCCATACTGATCTTGAGCAAGGATGCACGCCGACTGCAATATCTCATCTATTATGCACTGGCCTTGTGAATCACCACCGCAGTGCTCCAAAACTCTCTGCCCAGTACGATAAACATTAAAAGCCGCGCCAGATCACCAAATCTGAATGTAATATTACTGTAAATTCACCTGAATTACACGGCAACCATATGGGTGCGTTGAAAGATTAGCAACTTGTCCCTGAAAAGCAGATACTACAAAACCAATATGTTCTGTGGGCACACATTCAATGCACTTCTGTATAACATGATTTCCATTTTGATCACGAACACATCGCATAACATGTCCATCAAGCTCACGAACTAGATCTATTTTCTGGTCAAGCTCCATAACTTCAAGAGCCTGCATGTTTCCAGAGAGAAGTTAGTGGAAGCAAGAATCAATAATGATATCTGTTAGTTGCTTACACTAAACTAGACAACAGCAAGAATCGCATGAGAAACTAGCTGCAATTTTCTTGCACTAAATCACCAGAACGACAGTTATATTAGCAGATCAAACAGTAATTTCTAGGTATACAAAAAGAAGCCATTTTGCATATCATAGCTACTTTCCCCCTCAGAACACCATACTGATTACAAAAAGATACCCTTCTAACAATGGCATGCACTGGATGATGGATGTTGTGATAGAAACCTGCTCCTTTTTTGTAACAGGGAAAAAAATCAAAAGGAATTAAAGAAATAAAAACTTTATGTATAGAGACATAAACTAGCAAGCAAAAGCACTGATTGGTAGAACATAAACTAAAAAGAATTGATCGTACATATATTTGTGACAGTATATTCCCACATGTTTCGAATGCTCACTCCACTACTGGTGCTGTGCTCATATAAACCTAGTTGAAGTTTTGATATGAACTTGTCCAAAAAAAAGTTTTGATATGAGCCACGGTGCTAACACTGCATACAATATTAGAAGTATAGCTAACAAGGCCACAGTTTTAACCAACTGAAGCCATCCACCACTGGCACATGTAACTAGTATCACCCAGGATTACCACTTTACTCACCAGCTAATGTTAAAGCGAGGCAGCTTTTGAGGTGGTTTGAGACTTAAAAGTATCTCAAGTTGATGAAAGAAATGCAATATACAAAAGAGAATCGAAACATAGAAAGTAAGGTTTGGGTAAACATAATCTGCATTTCTATGATTATTACAAAATAGTCACATTTCGTTTAAAGTATAGTAAACAAAGAGTACCTTCTGAATTACTCTGCAGCCATACATCTGAAGACTCAAAGGCAGAACATGACCAACAAGCTTGGTGGCGAGATCCCTCCTTTGCTCACGAGTTCCATGTTCAAAGAACTGCAGTGATTACATGTCATTTCTTCTAATACAACTCGTGTTTACTGGTTACTAGTTATGAGGCATGACTATGTGAGATGAAGTGACTAGATGTGGCATGTAATATACAAAAATAATAATAATAAAATACTGTGGACAATGAGATTCACCCTTTCAACAGCATACCTTTTGGATCACATAGTTCCCAAAAACGTCAATCATTAATGATGCAGCATGAGGAAGAACTTCTGTAAACACAGATGCCTTCTCTTCGGCAGTGCAGTTTTCCAACTTCTGCTGGATGAATCGGCTACCATGTTGGTCAGCGCTGAAAACAAGAATACATCCAGAATTAGCCTATGAATGATCCTTTGTTTCCTAGAATGGATAATAAGAAGGATATGGAGTAGATCAATAATCACAACTAACCTGTATTCCACTATACGACCTGTGATATCGGATAGCTCAACCCTACGTGCTCTGTTGGACTTTAACTCTTCTAGGAAAGAGCAGGCCTTTGGTTCATCAAACTTCTGTCTTTCTCGCTGCCCTTGAATCCCAGAATTAGCAGTGATATTTCTTGAGGGGGACTGGAATCCAGAGTCATTTCCCCTACCAGGAGACAATGCTCCAGGCAATGTTTGTCCCTGGAACACCGGACTTGTAGGATAACTCATTGGTACTCCGATGTACGGTGAGATGCCTTGATAATTTGGAACAGTCGCTCCTCTTCTGGCTGTAGGAGAATTAGGAAAACCAGTTCTTGGAAGTTGAAGCCTCTGATCAGAAGGGAATGCACTTTGAGGTATCATCTTTTGTAGATCAAAGCTTTCGACTGGATTCCCGACAACAGGAAATCTTGGGCCCATAGTATTGTATTGATTTCCATCACTATACTGAAGTAACGAGGGATGCTGAAAGAAATGAATGAAGTTTGGATCGGGAATGGATGGCTGCATACCAACCCCAAGTTGCCCGTACATTTTATATGACTGCATAAAATCTGTTCCACCAGTAAGATTCCCTGCTGAAGGAAAACCAGATGGCCTACCACTAAAGCTTGGAGTCATAGGACTGTCTAGAGGTGTAGCAAGAGAACTGTGGGGAGCACAACTAGCCATAAAAGGTGGCAAGACTGAACCATTTACAGGGTACCCGCCAGTTCCAATTGAGGTTGGAAATGCATTAGCAGGGTGCAAATTCTGATAATAAGGGCTTCCAAAAGAATTTGGTGTGAAGAAAGGTGTTGCCATACCAAGCTGTGGTAAAAATTGCTGCATGTCACCAGCAGGTAACTTAAGCTGAGTATGAGACATGTTATCAGCAAAAGGAACATGGGAAAGATGTGGTCCTTGAGGAGGCATTTGAATAGGATCACCTTGGACTGGGAGCAAGGGGCCATACTGCTGCAAGACATTGTCCTGCCACTTCTGCTTAACAGATGAGGATGTATGGCCATCCAAACTTAAATTCAAATTCTTCATAGTGGAGTTCACATTATCAAGCTCAGTAACAGCTGCACTACTGCCAAGCACAACATTTCCAAGTTTGTTGTCTACAGCCGGCTTCTCCTGCTGAGAAGTTTGTGCACCAGCTTTGCTACCAGAATATGAACTGGAAAGGGGCGACAACGAAAGGTCATTGCTAATACTACTTTTCAGTGGGCTTTTTGGTGTCCAAGAACTCAAATCTGGTTGCTTGACAGCATCCACTGACAAACTCCTTGACAAATTTATGTCAGAACGTACAGCCATAGCATCACTGGTATTGCTATTTGAAGGATTAGAAGATGACCTATCAGGCAAAGAAGCAACACCCTGCTGAAAGCTCTCCTGAAGAAAAATATGAACAGATGATGAGAAGACCCTTTGTGACAGTCAAGAGAAAAACAAAGCATTAATTCAAACTTCATTGTAAGTGCAAAAGGGAAAAGAGTAAGGTACGAATTGGGAAGGAACAAGCAACATAAGCACAAATGTAGCACCACTCAAATTTCTTTTAGAACTTAATAACAGCTTACGAGCTGTAGCAATGGATTTTGGAAAGCAATTGTATGTTTTCACATAGGTTATCCAATCAATAATTGTTATCGTAGAACATAAAACCAACCAAATCTTTTCCTCATTTTTTTTAATTTTACACAATTCCAAAGTGATCTAGATATACTTAAAAGTGCTGACATTTTATCTTTCACGTGGGAAGATATTGAGTAACAGTGGAGCAATCACTTTTAAATGTTCAAGAGGAACCTTGCCTTACCTAGTCAAAGGAACCTTACTCTTCAGTTTTTATCTATACAAAGATCATTAAATATCAGTTCAAGTGGCGCTGAAATATTGAACTGTGCCATAAGAGACTAATGTTTATTTCTACTTTTTACTATAGAAAAATCGGTGGCTTCATAACATAAGATAAGCATTGCATAAGCATGATTAAAAGTTAATATCATGTTTCCAGTTCAAGCAATTGAAAGTCCACGGGATCCCTGCTTAATCATATCCCTCTAAAGCAAGTCATAAGTTGAATACAATCAAAACCCAGTCTAGTTGTCCACTTCACCACACCAACTATCAACTAGCATGCTTCAGAACCATAATTGATAATTTTTCTTTGGCACATATAAGATGAATTCATGCAAAAGCACAGATAAAAAATGACACATAGATAAAGGTAGAATTAATGTAAAAAGGAGTATTTAATCCATGTCAAGCACTCACCAGCATAAACTCCTGGCTCTCAAAGTTGGATGCACTGGCGGTAATCTGGGCATCCTCCACCGAACTTGAATCCAATCTTGGAGATTTATCATCCTCTGGTTCTTCTTTGTGAGTTGATAGAGTAGACCGAGGAACATATATGGGGCCTTTGCTGCTGTTATCTTGGGAGACAACTCTCCATTCTTTAGCCCTGCCAACCCGGTTCATTAATCGGCGGCTCTCCCTTGAAATAAGTGGTGGAGGGAGCCTTGGGTTCAGATTCACCTTGGAGCCATAATACTCAAAATATGCTGGATCAGCACGCAATTGCTCCTCAGATCTGGAACTGTCAGTCACGTTATCCAAGTTTGCCAAACTGGCTTCAAAGCTCCCACTCTGCTGGCCAATGAGATGACCAAGAGCAGCAAGAGATCCTTCCATGCTAGGCGGTGCACTTCCACTGCGATTTGGGACAGATTCCCTCCATCCCCCATAAACCCCAGTGCTATTATCCACAAATCCCAAATCTTCCCCTGAAAGGCCACCCACTGAAGAGTCAAATGCACCAAAGCCCTTACTCCAGTCCCTAGCCCCTGTCCCACCAATTAATCTGACAGCACTTTCAGTAGCCATGAGACTGCAGAGAAAGAAATTGGTTAGTACTATCAATATCAGCATATGCAAGGAGCACATCCTTTATCACTTTGTTAAGCAGATTATTGAAGCCTAAATGTTTGGTAGTGCAACAAGTAACAATAATGGGCATATCAAGCAAATGCATTCTAAATTCCATTTCTAGCGGTCCATATATTGGATAAAGAGACAAGTTTACAGAAAAAATATACAAGAAGGGTAACTAAATATGCTGCTTTGGCCAGATAATAATACCATATTTGCAAAACTTTGATAGCTCGGGACCCCAATTTAAACACAAAAACATAGTGGAGAGTCTCAATTGATGTAAATGAAAAATGGAAAAGTTGCCAAAGTGAGCCAACCATTTGGCCACATGTTTGGTAACATCTATCGCCAACTGCAGTTGCATAACCAATGGCTCAGATAAGACACCAATACATAAGGCCTTTGGGTGTATACCTCATGCACATGTCCATCAAATTGCATACAAACCTAGGCCACTGCCTACCTCTGCAATCCAACACCTCCAAGTCATCAGTCATCACGCGATCTGGTGGGAAAAAAATAAAATTTCCATACAAGATCAAACAATGTAGCCGCTGCACTAGTTCCCCTTGTCAACATCTAGAACACATTCCTTCCACCAACGGGAACCCTTGACCCCGACCTCAGAATCACAAGTTCACAACAGCGCACGCGTTCCCCTCCTCAAAGGCGACTAGCCAACACTCAAGCAGTCAAGATCCAACACAGCCCGAAATTACTCCCAAAAAATTCAGCAAACACAAGCACACAGGAGAGATAACGACATATGGAGAGGGAAAAGCACAACCTCGCGGCCTCCGATCCAGCCGGCCGGCAGCCCAAAACCCTAGGCGAGCAAGCACCAGCGCCATCACCAGCGATACTCCTCCCAAAGCTCACCGCGACAAGACTTCCCCTTTCTTCAGATGCACCAACCACCTCAGCCTTATCGACTCCTTCAAGAACACTCTCTCTGGCAGGAGCTTTCCTTGCCTCCCCCAACTCCTCTGCTCTATCCTCTTTCTTTTGCGGCTCACTGGAGAAGACCATGGATGACGGGAGGGGCTGAATGGGTGCGGCCATACTGAATGGTCACTTCTAAATCTAAAACTCTTAAATCACCTGTGCCTGCGCGGCTAGGCTGAGTGCGACCGCGGTGGCGTGCTTTGGGAGGCTATGTGCAGTGAGGATGGGGCGGACAGGATCTCAAGGCATCGTTTGCGTACAGCAGGATTCTGCGGTCTGCCAGCTGTACACGTACACGGAGATTGGGTAATGCTGAAGCTTTTCTTTGGAAAATTAAAGAGGGGTCAGGTGTTTTTTATGGACTTTTGAGATTGGCAAATGTCATGCTAAAGGGTAAACCCATAGGTATGATACTAGGAGGTGATGTAAAATTTATTCCAATTTTTTGTCCTTTCATCTAGAGATCTTTGTTCAGTACTGCAGATAATAATTTTTATTACAAAGCAAAATGAAAGTTCTTCATTATTACTTTCTGCAGGTAATAATGAGACATTGGTTAGTGCTCGTCAACTGACTAAATCTGCAAGTAAAACACCCTTTAGTTATTACTTTCTCAACCCATTCTTAGCACCTAAATTTTTGGTAGTGCAACAAGTAACAATTCGTTTGTCATGCAAATGTATCATTGATTTCATTTCTGGCAATTTATATCAGATAAAGAAATAAGCATACAGAAAAAACATCCGCAAAGGGTAATGCTACTTGGGCCTGGTATGTAACACCATAATAACCAAATTTTGATAGCTCCGGACCTAAAAAAATTGAAAGGCACAAACATAGCAGTAGAGTCTCAATTGATGCAAATGACAAATGGACAAGTTGCCAAAGTGAGCCAGCCATTTGGTCACACGTTTGCTAACATCTAGTGCCGCAACTGCAGTTACATTTCAGATATGGAGCCAAAAGACAAGGCCTTGGGAGTGTAATCATGCAGATAAATCCATTGAATTTCACACCAACCTCGTCCCCTGCCTAACTGAGCAATCCGACACCTCCCATTCCACCACACAATCTAGTGAGGGAAAAAAAAGTTTTCATACGAGATGAAACAAGAGCGCCACCGGACTGATTCCCGAAGCAAAAGCACTTTTTTTTTCAAACGCACAAGCTCACAACGCACCTCAAAGCCAGATGGAACACCGGACGAGTGAACAATTTCACGAAGCCTAGAAACATTCCTGCGATTCCATCAAAGCAAGCCCTTCACCACCCAAGCCCCAGAATCACAACAACGCACGCATTCCCCGGGCGCAAAGGCGCCTTGCCAGCACACACAAGCAGCCAAGCTCCAGCAACGGGCCCGAAAAAAAAATCCCCCCCGAAAAAATCCAGCAAACACAAGCGCGCTAGCAGCCCGCCGCCACACCAGTTAACAAGAGAGATGACGAGACACGGGGAGGGAAAAAAAGGCGCGACCTTGCGGCCTCCGAGCCGGCCGGACGGCGGGGCCCGAAACCCTAGTCGGCCGAGCGAGCAGCTCCACCAGCGCCGGCGCTGCCGCCAGCAGCAGCCCTCCTCCTCCCGAAGCTCGCCCCGCGACAAAGCCTCCCCCTTTCTCCGGAGCCACCGCCCACCTCGGCGGCCTTATCCGCGGCTTCGGAAAACACTCTCTCTCTCCAGAAGCTTTCCTTTCCTCCTGCACACCTCCCTCCTCCGCTTTTCCCTCTTTTTTCTTTTGCGACTCGGTGGAGACGACGATGAACGGCGCGACGAGACGGAGGGAGAGGGCGGGGGTTGGAATGAATAATGGCCGGGTGCGTGCGTGCGTGCTTGCCGTACCGATCGGTCGCTTCTAAAACCCTCGAACCGCCTGCTGCTGGGCTGGGTGCGACCGCGGCGGCGTGCTTTGGGGTTCGTGCCGGGGCGTGATGAGCGGCGGCGATGGGACGGACGGGGTCACGAGCCGTCGTTGGCGTACGGGGACCTAGGACGGCAGCGGGATTCTGCGGCGCCGTGGCTACGCGTACACGGTGATTGGGGGGCGCGCTTTAGGCTTTCCTCTGGAAAATGCAGGGAGGAGGGGTCGGGTGCTGTTCAAGGAAGGAAGGGTGGGGCTTTGCTCTTTGGGATGGCAAATGTTTGCTAAAGATCATGAATCTAATCCAAATGCATGGTATTAGAAGGTGATAAATATTAGAGTACTATTTTTGTTCTTTCTGTGTACTCCGTAAATGTCTTTCTATAGTATGATGGATAATATTGTTCTTCAAGTTTTCAAAAAATAATATTGTTCTTCCAAGATAAAATGGGTATCCTCCAATTTACTAGAGCGGTTCTGGTTGAATTGTTTAGACCGAGTTTGAATCTATTATTCATCGTTGTTTTAGCTTTCTAGGTACATAGCTTTTACTTTGTACCTATATATACGCAATGTCTATATATATAATAAAAACTATGTATTTAAAAAAATAAAATGTCATATAATTTGGAACAAGTATCAGTTAGAGCAACTCCAAGAGATTATCTAACAAGTATCCCAAATTAGCATGTGGGATCCAACCAAAATTGTTGATAATCCTGATAACTGTTAGCAGCTCATAGTCCATTAGTGGGTTTACGGCTGCTAATGAATGCTAATAGTTAAAAAAAACTACTTAAATATCCAACTATCTATTATTAGGGGATCTAAACATTCAACTGGCAATGACTAGCCAGCTAATATTTAGTTGTTGTTAGCTACTAGTTGTCATTGCCAACTAATATTTAGTTGTTGTTAGCTACAAGTTAGCCAACTATTAAAACTAATCATCCAAAAATGAGGCATAGTGGATGTTGTATTGGGATATAAGACTAGCAACAAAATTTTCTAGTGGGAATTGATAGTTGGCATCATAGCTTTCCTTCTTTTTTTTCTTTTTAAAAATGTTTATCACCGTTCTCTGTGTATATCTTCTCACTAATAAGCTTCATTCCATTGAACGACATATCATGGAGTTTGAGCTTTGAAGGTTAATGATATACTGATACAGACACACTTGTTTCTAGATAATGTTGGGTGGAGTAAATTAGCGTTCTCGTGGTCTACTGTGTGTCTCCTCGTAGCAAATGCCACTATTTTAAGTCTTTGTTGACTTAGTTCCAGTACCGCCAACTACGGTCTTGGAGGAAACGTCAAGGGAACGTACTCCACCATTGCACACAAAGAGCTTTGAGCTTGACCGATCCGGCCTGAGTCTGAGTCCCATATTTACTCCTGTCAAGAGACACTGTACTTCTTCGCAAAAGCAAGTTTGAGACCACAAACCAGAGTGGATTATTACGGCGCATCTGCGCACATGCTTTCTCCTCGTATGAACGAACAAAAATTACTGTTACTGACAGATTCCGCCAGTGGTGACGGTGAGTGCGTGACTATGTATAATGTTATTATATATTACTGACCATGGATAATTTCTCTTGCATGCGACAAATGAATGGAAACCGAAAGCATAGCGAATGCGGTCGTAAAAACTTGTTACACCAACATGTAGACTGTAGTAATTTTTTTCAGAAAAAAAAACATGTAGACTGTATAGAGAGGCAAAATCTCATACATCGTGACGACAAAGCGACGGCGTGGGCCAGGAAGATCCACTGTACAGACGGGCCCAATAGAGGCCCAGTCCAGCTTGGCCCGATTCTCCAGGAGTCCGTTTCCTTTCCTCTTTCCTGCGGCCCCGCCCATTCTCCATCCTACAAATCCATCCATCGGTGGCCCATTCATTGGCCCGGTTGTATCTCCTTCCTCCTCCCCGGCTGTCGGCGGCGGCGAGACATGGCCGGCCGCTTCTTGTTCCGTGACGTCGAGATCGGGAAGCCTCCTAGGCGCTCATGCGCCCGCCTCTGCTAGCGCCGGCGCTCCGGCCACCTGCACTGCTTCGGTACGTACATACAAATAAGCTCCGGCTAATCAATCTAATTGGGGTATAATCTATAGAAAATATAACTAAACTTGGTTTCGAGTTCGATAACCTTTTTTGGGGAGGAGTTTCGACAACTTAATTTTGTTTTTTAAAACTATTTATCTTGAGAAGTTGTGGAAAGATCACGCAATCAGTACTACCTTTTCGTCTCTAGCCTTGAAAAGGAAGCACATCTCTTCGCAAGTGCACTTTTTTTTTCGCGACCGTGACTTAGCACGTATTTCATTAAGAAGAAAGCAGTTTACATACATTACTTGCTCCAGGCCAAACAGAAGTTGACCTACACAGGCACATAAAGGACTAAAAGAAGAGAAAAAACTAAAAAGGCCAACAAACAAATGGCCCACGGAACAAACAGCAGCGAGCGACAACGGCTCCAGCAACCCGACCCGAACCAAGCACAACCACACGCCTGAACCTACAAATACAAGACCTCGTCACGGGTGCTAAAGAACACAATGGTGGCCAAGCATCCATCAAGAAGCACGACCATGGCGGCAAAGGATCCGCCTGAACCAACGATCAAGCGCAGCAAGAGTGGCAAAGCATCCACCCAACCAATACGACCACGAGGGCAAAGCATCCGCCAGAGCACAAGACACAGAACAGCCAATACGACCACGGCGGCAAAGCATCCGCCAAAGCAACCAGGGGCGGCAAAGCATCCGCCAGACGATGAAGACGACCTAAGCAACCCAGACGAGGTGGACGATCGAAGCGCGGATAGGTGCAGGAGTAAAGCCACCAAAACCCGCCAGGGGGAAAGGTGGGGGCACCGACAGAACTTCCAAAACAACGCCTCCAAGGAGGAAACGACGCCAGAGGCGCCGCCGTTGTTCGACCATAGGTCAGGACTTTCGTCCGGAACTTCACCGAAGCGGAGGGACGAGGGGGAAGCATGATGCCTTCAACAAGGTACACGGCGCCCAGAGGCGTCAACATCAACAGGCTTTCGCCGTCCCCTCTCCCAACCAAACCCCATCGCAAACGACCGGCGCAAGCAGGGACGATGGGGAGACCCACACGGCACCGCGTCCCCCACGCCCAGGAGTGCACATCGGAGCAGAGCCAGCCCCGCAAGGAGGCCACAGCCCCGGCGCGGGACAGGGGCGGGGCGCGCAACGGCCGAAGACGCGAGCCCCGAAGCCGGCGCGAGCGGGGAGCAGACGGGAGCGGCGGAAACCACCGGATCCGGCCGAATCCGGGCGAGCGCGGCGGCAGCCGCCGGATCCGGGCCGGGCGCGGCCGGATCCGGACAGCGAATAGGCCGGCGGCAGCAGGGACCGCCGGACGGGCGGGGTACGACCGGGGCGGCGGCAGAGGCCGTCGGATCCAAGCGTGGTGCGGCCGGGAGCCGCCGGATCCGGGGCGGGGCGCCGCCGCAGGGCCGGAGGCGGCGGCGGTAGGCACGAGCGGGCGGCGGCGGAGGTGGAGTAGGACGGGGAGAGGAGAGGACGGGAGAGGGAGCGGGCGACCGGCTTCGGCGCGCACCGCAGGCCGCCGCCGCCGCGGCACTATCGGCAGCGGCGGCGGCCGGGGGTGGGTGAGCGAGAGGGGGACTTTGGCGGCGGGGGCTCGGGACCCTCGAGTCGCCCCCGCGGGGGAGACGACGCGAGGGGAGACGGGGGTGAGCTACTCGCTTTTCAGGAAGCTTCGCAAGTGCACTTTGGTTCTGACAACTGACATGCATGTAACGATCCTGCCCAAACGCAGGCTTCAAGGTCCTTCAACCCGTTCTCGTTCTCCAGCAGTAGTGCTGATGCTAAAACGATCTGGTCGACAACTGGAATTATTCTTCCCTCAACGATGATCGACCGCAATAAATCAGCAATTATGGGTTTTGTTAGGGGAGCGAATCGAACCTTTTCATCCGGCGGTGCATCCAAGGCGCAAGAACTTTCTTGGAGAGCTAGAGTGGCAGCTTGGAGAGCTAGAGTGACAGCTTGGAGAAAAGCTAAAAAAGAGACATGGTAAGCACTGCTGGTCGATTATCTTATGAGTTTATTATTTGTTAATGGTGTTTAGTTTAACAATGCTTGTTGCTTGCTTTGCTTTTCGAGTGAATCTTAATTAATTATTCTTCATGTATGTTTCTCCGTGAATTCGCTAGGCCTTCTTCTGTCATCAAAGTTGCTCAATTCATTGTCACTTTTTGGTCACAATGAAGTCTTAGCTTGTAGTACATCTACACATAGGATATTGACATTTTTCATGATTAGAAATATTAGTGATGGGTAAATGGTTAGCCAGATTTGACATGCTAGATGAATTCTGCATCAAAATTATTCGTGCCTAATAACAATTTTTGGAATATTAATTATCTCGAGAGTTTGCGTATGTCTCTTCCAATAAAGCATGTGCATAGTACTAGTAGGAAAACCATATTTTCCATTTTTTTCTTTGCAAATAGTGATCAAAGGATTTTTTTTTGGCTTCTTATTCAAACTAATATTTATAAGAAAGGTGTCGATATATGCGATTAATTTGAGATGGGTAGGTTCTTTCGTTCCATATTTTTTTAATAAAAAACATATTCATGCATGCTACGCAAAGTTTCATGTTGTTTTTCTTTTTTCTTTTTTCTTTTTATCTTTACATTGTAGTTATGACAAAAGAAGACATTGTATCATGCCGTGTTTTGAACCAGCAACTTAGTCAAAGAATATGCTAATTCAACTTTATTTGTAGGTTCATTATTCATCTTGTTTTCTCTTTTCTTTTCTGGTCTGCAGGGAATATCTTATTTACACTAGCCCTATGGCGACTGCCCTGGTCTTATCTAGTTATGCCTATGCTTTGTATCCTCTCTCTCTCTCTCTCTCTCTCTCTCTCTCTCTCTCTCTCCCCCTACCATATTTGTAATTCTCATTTTGCTCCCTCTAGCATACTTGTAATGCTCATTTTGCTGCAACCACCTCGGTGATTCCGTACCCTAACGCGAAGGAAGTTAATCAATGTCTGCAGAGTACGACGAGCCATGCATCGGTGTTTTCTTTTGCTCTCGATTTGTATCTATTTATTCAAGAAAATGCATGTGACAGCGCAAACAAAGGAATTTGTTTGTATATGTGCTTTGTTCAAATTTTGAACTAGGAACAGGATGAGGCAAGCACTGCAGTCGTGTAGAAATTTTGAACTGGCTAGGAAGTGGATGGATTTGTATAAGAATCCCGGCAGGTGCTGGATGCTCTCTGGCCGGTATAAGAATCCCACGGCATGGGGTGGCAAACGTCGCGGTCCACAAGTCCCGTTGACAAAGCGGAGCCAACCCCCCGCACTCGCACTTGTCCAAGGGCAGCAAAACCATTGCGGCTCTCTCGTCATCGAGCGAGGAGGATGAGGATCTACGAAAAGGCCTACAAAAAGCTTGACAAAATTTCACTTTATATGCTGATGTGTTGCAACGATGTGATTTGTAATCAGCTTGCAAGAAGGCAGATTCTAGCAAAAAAGGCACGAATTACTGATACACGTATTTCCATTATTTCGCATCCCAAAAAACCATTAGGCTCCGTAGTCCGTAGTAGTATCTACTACCCTGGTCGGCTTCTCTGTTAGAAGCGTGGAGCGACGCCGTTCAGCACCCCGAGATCCCAGGAGAAGACACGGCGCCGCGGCCAGAGGTCGTGACCGTCATCGCCGCCGCCGTCGGAGTGGACAAACGATGGCGGCCGAGTACGTGCTCACCAGATCCTCGAGGCTGCGGTTGTCCTCAAGGTACTCGAGGTACTCGTCCTTGAGGAACATCTTGATCTTGGTGCCGCGGTGCAGCCGCTCGCCGTCGGCGTCGAGGCCGACGGCGAACGAGCCGCACTCCCAGGCGAACAGGTACTGCTGGCCGTCCTTGTCGTCCTTGGTGGTCACCACGACCTTGTCGGCGACGAGGCAGGCGCGGTAGAACCGGAGGCCGATGATCTCGGCGTCGACGGCCTCCATGAACTCGTTGGTCCCGGTGCGGGCGATGGCGCCGACGTGCTTGAAGAGGTTGGATCTCGCCATGCCGACGCCGGAGTCAGCGACGGTGAGCGTCTTGGCGGCCTTGTCGGGGACGAGGCAGATGAAGAGCTCCCGGTGAGCGTACGGGCCGGGCTGGCTCTTCTTGACCTCGTCAAGCGCCTGCAATCGCCCGGCAGCATCCGGGCATGCGTTCACGAGACAAGACAGAGCAAACACAGGGGAGGCAGGGGATCGAGGTTCCAGAGTAGACATACATCGGAGGAGCTGGAGATGAGGTCGCGGATGAAGGTTTCCTTGGTCTTGGCGATGGCGATGGTGGGGAGCAGCTGGTTGGTCTCCGCCTCCGTGCCCCTGGCCGTCGGGTCGCCCAAGGACCCCATGGCGCTCTGCTCCGCTCTTCTGCTATGCTTGAAGTGTCGTGGACCCGTGGCTGCGAGAGGTTTATGAGAAGCGGCCAGGGCCGGGACGCCACTGGCCACCCCCATTTTATAGAGGCGGAGAGAGAGAGAGAGAGAGAGAGAGAGAGAGAGAGAGCCGGTTTGTAGAGTGTTCGCGCGGCTGCCACTGCCACTGGGATTATTTTTCTCTTTCCGTTTCGTTTAACAGAGAAGATAAAAAAAAATCAACAGATAAGGGTGCCCAAAGTGTAATATTTCTTTCGCCCCGATGGACACACGACTTTGACCTCCAGCAGCGCAGGTATACCAAATTCCGTTCTTCCATGTGGTGTCACCAAACGATTTCTGATCACTTTTTCCCTATACTTTTCATTTTCCATATGATTTTTTGAAGAATTTTTCTCTATTCCTGTCTGGTCGCTATCCTACCCACATTCCAAAGGGTACCTGCATTTTTGTCTCTAGTACGAGAAGTCAGGTTCAAGAGAAACAGTCTCGGTTCGAATAAAATTCAGCTAAAAAGGTGTTGGCTCAAATAGCTTTCGATTTAAACAAAGGAGAGAAGGGTAAACCAAAAACTTGCAAGCCAGATAGATTCTTCTTAATACATTTCTCATGTGGTTTCATATTTGTAGGGTTGATCGTCATCTATACTATATATGCTCATAACCTACCGAATTAATCATAAAAGGAATTCTTATACTTATGTTTTCAGTAGTACTCCCTCTATATTGGTAAAGAATGATGTTTTAGATAAGATTTTAGTCAAATATTGGGAATATAAATCATAAATAACTTTTAAACCATTGAGTTTGAAAATGTGAAAACCATATGAATAGATTCGTCTTAAAAAATACTTTTATAAAAGCATACATATATTATTTTTTAATAAATATTTTTGTAAAAATAAGAAGTCAAAGTTACGTTTTGGAGACCGTGTCGTTGTCCTAAACATCATTCTTTAACAGTATGGAGGGGTACTGAGGAAGAAGAAGTCACGATGTACTCTACACGCGTCAACCAACCACTGATAGGGAAATATATACTTGCTCGCTAAATGGAATCTTGTTGACGTCCCAAACCGACCCGGCGGCCACTGGAACCTGGGATTGGGGAAGTCGGAGGTGGGTGGGTGTTGTGGAGGGCATGTGCTGGGCCAAAGCAACCAAAACCAGGCCGCGTAGACGCTTGGCCAAACCAGGCCGCGTCCGCTGCCTGCACGCTCCGTCTCCTGCACTGCACCAACCGCCAGCCGACTCAACCATAAATTCCACTATACAAAAAATAAGAGCTCCATCACATTAAAATATCGACACATATATAAAATATTAAATATAAATAAAATTAAAAATTAATTATATAGTTTTATTATAATTTACGAGATGAATATTTTAAACCTAATTAATCAATATTTAGACAATTATTCACAGAACTTTGCCTACTCAAAATTTGGGATCTAAAACAAGGGCCAAGACAACAAGCTATACAAGCCTAGCTAGCCGCGCCCCATTGCAGTCCAACTTTGCAAGCGAGTCAGCAGCGAGCGAGCGATACGACAAGCCCAACAATCCTGCCCCCACCGGCCAAAGCCTAAGAAACACTGGTGCGGCCTTGCCGCTCCGCACCTTTTTTAGAGAAAAAGGCCATGCCACTAAACTTACAAGTTGTAGTTTCAGTCTTTCTAGATAACATTTAGAGTACATGTGAATTAAATAAAAACTAGCAAGGTGGTACACGTAAACAACGCGAGTATCTAGCATTTTTATGCTAACAATTTGATGGATTTTTACATGCTAATACATTTATATTTATCTAGATGGGTTTTTTCATTGACATTATTTTTCTATATGGCCCAAACTCTTTTTTTATCATCATGCTATTTGACACGGAACATAAATCCACGATAAAATAAATCACCTTATATACAACTTAGTTTTTAGTATTTATTTAAATACTATAACTTTATATTGTCTTGTAATATAAATTTACGTCATACATTTTCACATATGTGATAAATTATTTTTTGTATTTACATCAGTGTAGAGGTTCCTTATAGCGGAGTACAAATAATCACAACTACTATACCGATCCCTACTTCTACCACTCATTTTTTTTGTTTCCAAGTTTCTGGTCCTTTTGTTTTGGTTTCCTGCTTCCCCACGCAATGGTGAAATTGAGTTGAATAATAGTGGATGATGAAATGTTCTCTTCTCCTCACAACATTAACAATCTTATCTTCAAATTTGAATACAAATTTTGTATAATTTTGAGTGATGCTCAATATCCTTCTGGAATCAACTTTGGCATGTAAGGGTCTCCCCAGCATTCACTATTTTTCTTTTTGAAAGAAACACACAACAAATTTGCCACCCACTTATTGATGAACATACGACACATCCTTACAATTTGGAGAAGAAATAATGTTGTTGCCGTTGACTGTTCCTCTATGGGCAAGAATTATTAATTGTGGAACATTTTTCTTTATTACATAGCAACTTCAGCAGCTATTCACTTCACCGCGGGCACAAAACTTCTCTCTTACATCTCTATATTCTCTCGGCCCTCTTTCTTTAATCCAAAATATGCACAACGTTACGATAGTTAGAGTCGATGCATCAACAATGGAAATAATCCTTAGTTTTTGCACATTCTTTGATAACGTAGTGCCACTGCAAATTTGATTATTTGATGACACATCCATGTTAATGCTATGCTATTTATTTTTTGTTTTTATAAGAGGAAAGGGTGCATAATTAGAAACCCAACTCTTGTGTAAATACAAACTCTTATGTTATGGTTATATGATTTGGATGTTGGTTTTAGATATTGACTCTTTGATAATCTAGACTGTTAGATCATCATAAAATCCAATAACGTTATATTTTTTTCTTTTTTTGTTAAGTAATTTCTAAACCTAGTGACGAATATGGTGGCTTATTTTATATAAATTTTGATAATGACACTAAGATAATAGATACAAAAATTATAGAACTAAAGGTCGGACAACCAATCTGTAAGATGTAAAATTTGACCTTTTGATATGTTAATTAATTGGACAATTAGAGACCATGAACACTAGAGATCGTCGAATACATTTTGTTTGACTATTCACATGAGTTGTTGGAACTTTAAATAATAGAGTTACATTTATCCCTCTGTCCCCCTCCCCTGCTCTCTCTGCTCCAAGCCGCCCCTCCCTCTCCCTCTCCCTCTCCTTCGTGCCTCCCCCTCCGCTGGCTCCCAGCCGCGCCGCCCCTGCTCTGCGCGGATCTTGGCCAGGGTCGGCGGCGTGTGGCCAAGCGGCGGCGGCTTCAGCGGACAGCTCGGGCGACAGAGCGGCCAGCAGTCGGCGGCGGTGAACAGCATGGCGCGTGGCTCCCCGACGGCCCACGAATCCTCGCGGCGGTGGGGCTACCAACAGTGGGGGCGTCAGGCGGGCAGCCACGCGGCTCACCTCGGCGGAGTGCTGCGGCGGCTTCTCGGGCTTCTCCTACACCCTCTCGTCCGCATCGTCTGGTTGCTTGGGCGGGGCGGTGGCGGCGGATGGGTGCATGGGCGGGGCGCGCAACAGAGATCTTGCGGCAGCGGAGGAGCAGGGTCTCGCGATTGACGTCACGGTAGTGGAGGAGCAGGGTGGCTCACGGCCAATCCCTGAGGCTGGGCATCGCTTCGGCGAAGGAGCCGCGGCACGACCTCTTCGCTGTGGAGGAGCACGGGTGGCGTACCTAGTGCGGATAGCCTTATTAATCATATTCGGTCTAGATTTATTAGGTTGATTTGGAATATTAGATCTTCATAAAATTCGACGGGGGTATATATTTCTCTTTTTTAGATTAACAGAATAATATGGACCGTTAGATATTCATAAAATCTGATGGCTTATATTTTCCCTTTTTATTTAGATTAACGAAATAATATGTACAGTTAGATCTTCATAAAATCCGATGGCTTATATTTTCTCTTTTTATTTGGATTAACGAATTAATATGGACCGTTAGATCTTCATAAAATCTGACGGCATATATTCTTCTCTTTTTTAGATTAACGTGGGATTTTTTTGGTCCTCTCGGCGAATGTGGTGTCTCCTTTTAACATAAATAGAAGTTCAAATAATGGAGTTACATTTATGCCTCCGGCGCCCCCTCCCATGTTCTCTCTCCTCCACGCCACCCCTCCATCTCCTTTGCGGCTCCCCTTCCTCCAGCTCCCAGCCGTGTCGCCCCTGCTCCGCGCGGATCTTGGCCAGGGCCGGCGGTGTGTGGCCGAGCGGTGGCGGACAGCTTGGGCGACAGAGCGGCCGACGGAGGACGGTGGTGGGGCGGACAACATGACGTGCGGCTCCCCGGCGTCGCACGAATCCTCACGGCGGTGGGGTGACCAATGGTGGGGGCGTCGGGCGGGCGGCCGCGCGGCTCACCTCGGCGGAGCGCTGCGGCGGCTTCTTGGGCGTCTCCTACACCCTTTCATTTGCATCGTCCGGTTGCTTGGGCGGGGCGGTGGCGGTGGACGGGTGCATGGGCGGGCGTGCGACGGAGATCTTGTGGGAGCGGAGGAGCAGGAATTCAAGATTGACATCGCGACAGTGAAGGAGCAGGGTGGCTCGCTGCCAATCCCCGAGGCCGAGCGTTGCGTCGGTGAAGGAGCCGCGGCATGGCCTCTTCACTGCGGAGGAGCACGTGCGTACCTAGTGTGGATAGCATTATTAATCATATTCGGTCTAGATTTATTGGGTTGATGTTGACCGTTAGATCTTCATAAAATCCTAAGCGTATATTTTTCTCCTTTTTAGATTAACGGAATAATATGGACCGTTAGATTTTTATAAAATCTGATGGCTTATATTTTCCCTTTTTATTTAGATTAACAAAATATATGGACCGTTAGATCTTTATAAAATCCGATGGCTTATATTTTCTCTTTTCATTTGGATTAATGAATTAATATGGGCCGTTAAATCTTCATAAAATCTGACGGCATATATTTTTCTCTTTTTTGGATTAACGTGGAATTTTATTGGTCCTCTCGACGAACGTGGTGACTACTTTTAACACTATTGTATTAATATAATAGATAACTTGTAGGGGAAAAGCGGTCAATCTGTTCTATATCCTTCTATAATCAATTTAGCATGCATTGTCATAAAAGCAATGCAATGCCATTTATTGTGGAACAAGAGCATACTACATATATCAACACAATGAAATTAGATAACTTATTATTGCTCCTTTGGTTGCTCTTTGTTTAGTTTCTAAATTTCACCCCAAATTTTACTATACAAAAAGAAGATTCTAATTTCCACCCCCATTTTACCAATAATTAAGGGTATTAAATAAAGTTAGTTTACAAAACTATCTTCACAACTCCAGATTAATTCACGAGACAAATCTAATGAGGGCTTTGACCGCACGATTAGAGGATGGTTACTGTAGCATTACTGTAGTAAATCATGAACTAATTAGGCTCGTTAGATTCGTCGCGCAAAGTTACACTCATCACTAAAAAAAGATTTTGCAAATAGACCTCATTTAATACTCCATGCATGCAATATTCCCTTTGAAAAAAATTTCGGGGAAGCAATGAAACACGACCCACGTCAAAATGCCGGCACATGCATGGAGTACTAAATGTAAATGAAATAAAAAAACTAATTGCATAGTTTTGTTGTATTTTACAAGACGAACATTTTGAGTCTAATTAATTAATGTTTCGACAATTTTTCATAAATACAAACGAAATGCTACAATGCCGTATTTATGGCAAAGTATCAAGTTTGGATATTGGATATCCAAACTTTGGAACTAAACGACCAATTCACGCTCCGAGTAGATGCTGACGAGTACTAATTGCCAAACAACGACCGTGCCCGCAGATGGCAGTGCAAGAAACGACGATGTAAGAACCTCCTTGTGGACGCGCCTGGAGCTTGTTTACTGAAACAGCTGAGACTGGACTGAAAACTCAAAACTCTCGAGGTGGCTCGGTTCGATTCTAACTCAACTCAGCTAGATGTATTTGTTTATTTATGATCCAAACATCTATATTTACTCGTTTCATTAGAGTCAGCTCGCAAGCCAAACAAACTAGAAGCTCGCAAGCCAATGAAAGAAATTTCTATGCGACGGTGACGCACCAAGCCTTCCGTGCAACACCGCCGGGATGGCCAACCGACCATAATCTTACTGTGTGCTAACAGAATCATGTTATGAACTTATGATTTGAGGCATCCTCCTGGTCGTTGAGTCACGTAGCGTTTCTTCTCTTCATTGCAGATCGGGTTAGTTGGTGTAAATTTCGGGGTCCAAACTTGTCTTAACACACTGACGCTCACAAACGTTCCTTTCTTGCAAAGACCACAAATGTTCAGATAAATAATCAAGCTGCACTAAGTCAAGAATGCAGAGATATTATACGCAAAAAAAAATTGCAGAGACATTATTCGCCAAAAGAAAGAATGCAGAGACATTATTCGCAAAAAAAAAAAATGTAGAGACATATCAATGCTCTGCTTTGGCCTCCTCTGTCCAGTCCTCAGCAGACTGGAAGACAAAGTTGGCGAGACCATTTCAAGTTCAATCGAAATGCATGAAGCAAAGCATTGGTCACCTTATAGTATTTATTCAGGTGGCAATGCAAAATAAACAGTAAAAGAAAAATTACCGAAAGATTAACAGAATAATTTAGAAGAAAAAACAGTTTTTGTTCGCTCCCTAGGTATTTGGGATGAATATATGAAGCAACCTTCTTCACGACTGCACAAGATCATCTGCTGACAACAATGTTTCCTCTTCCGTAGTGTATTGTCCGCTTGCTTCAGTAGATACTTGTTCAATTGACATCCAATGGACCAAAATTTCGTCATCGACATATTTCCTTGATGTTGTATTCAATGAAGCCTGTTTCTTCTGTAACAGTATATTCTCAAGTGTCATCTCCACTTTTCTCATTGTAGGCCGGTCTTCCCCCTTCAGTTTAGTACACATTGCTGCTAATTTGGCTACTTCGTGGACTTCTCCATCTTCTTCCTCTTTGACTTGAGGATCTATTATATCGAACAATTTGCCTTCTGTGAGTAGTGAGACAAAATATGAAACAATGCCATCACCACCATCAGATCGATAGGAAAATGGTTTCTTCCTAGTAAGCAATTCTATAAGAAGAACACCATAGCTGAAGACATCACTCTTATCTGTCAGCCGGCCTGTGTAATAGTACATCGGATCCAAATAGCCAATTGTACCTTGGATCGCTGTAGTTATCCCTGTTTGATCTATTGGGATATATCTTGAAGCTCCAAAGTCCGATACCTTTGCAGTTAAAGCGTCATCAAGAAGTATATTGGAGGACTTAACATCTCTGTGAAATATGGGCTTCGAGGCTGCTGAATGTAGATAGGACAACGCTCTGGCAACTTCTAATGCAATCCTCATACGGTCATCCCATCTTAGTGATATCGGTCCTTCAACATGTAGATGATGATAGAGGGTTCCATTTGAAATGAACTCATAAACTAGCAATGGAACCTCTGTCTCAAGGCAACATCCTAAGAGTTTCACTACATTTCTATGATTCACTTGTGAAAGAACAGCAACTTCATTTATGAATTCATCGATTTCCCTTTGCACTACGATCTTTGATCTCTTGATTGCCACGACATGCAGGTCTAGAATTCCTTTGAACACAACACCATGCCCTCCACCACCAACCACGCGAGATCTATCAAAATTGTCTGTAGCCTTCTCGAGCTCCCTTAATGTAATTATCATCCTTTCACCGATGTCTGCCTTATGCGATATCAATTGCTGCAATAGTAAACCATGATTTTGGTTGAAGTACTTCTCTTTCATCCTCTTCACCTTTTTCTCATTGACTTTTCGGATTATGAAGGGGGCACCAAATGCTAGAAGCAAAAGAACTGTGCCACCAGATACTCCTAGACCGATTCCTAAACTTGAAGCTGAAAATAAAACGTTGGGGGGATGAATTAGTGAACAGACTAAGCGGGAAGGAATTAGTGATAGGTTCACAGAGTGGCTGCTTGTCACCTGCGGATGAGTGCTTGACTGCAACACATCCCCATTTCATGGAAGAATTCCCATATGTTCCAATAGGACATTGACACTGGAAAGTTCCAGGCATGTTTAAGCAGGTGCCATAACACGAGTGGGCTTCCTGGTTCAGACACTCGTCTATGTCTGGAACAATAAATACACAACAATAATCATTGACTGAAAAACATAGTATACCGTGTCGGAAGCAAAGCAACAAATAAAGCAAGAACCATGCATCAATCTGGTTTGCATTCTAGCTTGTACGTACGTACCTTGGCATCCATTTGGGACAGAAGCATTTCCATAATAGCCAGGAGGGCACTGGCAACTAAAACCCCCATCATAATTCTCGCAGCGGCCATAACATGGGTAGGTGTCTGGAAAACGACATTCGTCGATATCTATATATATATATATGCACAGAGTCATCGATTAGGAGATGATGCATATGGAATTATGTATATGTACACTACTACTATGTGCAGATCGATTCATGTATATATACCAGATAGAATATATATATATATATATAGGTAGGTGTAGCTACACGCGTGTGTAGAATGAATTTTTCATATATATATATATATATATATATATATGAATGATACCTTTGCATCCATCCTGGAGGTAAGGGTTGCCTTGATAACCATCCTCGCAGCGGCACCGACCCCCACGGGTGCCCGTGTTGTACTGTGCTTCTAGACACAAACTGTTGGCACTGCGGCATTCGCCCGCGGTGCCGTTTGGGGCATCTGATCTCGGTCCCACAGAAGGGCACCCTGCGTTGATCACCCAATCGAGCGTCGCCGGGAGCGCTTCCGGGAAGCGGCCATAAACCACGCCGCTCATCTCGTCGGTGTAGCTAAATCCCTGGTCAACCAAGTAGACGGATGCCGGGAGAGCATAGACCGACCCGTTGAGCTTGTTGATCCGGATGTCGTAGAAATCGTAGCCGAGGACGATGTCCGCCTGGCAGCAGCCGACGCCCGTGCAGGCGCTGCTCCTCTTCTCGACGACGATCCGCCGGTCGCTGTCGAGCGGGCAGACGGCGGCGCAGGAGGCGATCAGGCTGTGGTCGTCGCCGCCTCGGAGCTCGACCTGGGCGCCGCAGCCCACCAGCGCGAGGCTGCTCCGCGACTCCGACAGGAAGTAAGGGCCGCCACGGGGCAGGCCACGGCCCCACGGCCCGCTCGCGGTGGTGACCCCGACGCCGACCGTGTACAGCAGCTGGCTGCTGTTGATGCGCACCGTGCCGTCGGGGACGGAGATCTCCAGCACCTCCACGGTGCCGTCGCCGAGGAACAGCCTCGGCGGCTGGTGGGAGCGGTCGCAGGTGAGGTTGAACCAGGCGCCGTGGTAGCAGCCGGGCTCGATGCCGAATGGGTACGGGATGTCGTCGATGTCGCCGCAGCTCCTGGTGCACCGGCCGGTGGCGGCGGCGGCGGCCGCAGCAGCTGGTGCCGAGCGGCCCAACGGCAGCAGCAGCAGCAGCAGCAGCGAGACAACACCGGCCATCTTCATGTGTGCGTGCATACGAGAAGTGACCGGGTCAGATCGTCAGTTGCGGAGAGGCAGTCGCAGTCTCAGCTCGCAGAGAGAGTAGAAGAAACCAGCGGCTAATGGGTTGGTGGCCGGTTGGTCAGTGGATGATTGGATGAATGTTCTTGATCGGCTTCTCGCCCCTCGGCATACACAGTAGCTCTGGGGCCATCATCCTGTCCTTGCATTCAACTTTGTCAAAAGAACCGCCAGTGTTGACTTGACTTAGACCTTGTTTAGATGAAAGTTAGGGGTAGAGAATTGGGGAAAAGATGTCACTTCGTCATTATTTCGTTTGTATTTATAAAAAATTATCCAAAAAATAATTAATTAGGCTCAAAATGTTCGTCTGACCGAGTACAACAAAGCTGTGCAATTAGTTTTTGATTTCATCTATATTTAATACGTGCTGACGTTTTGATGTGATGTTTGATGTGATGGGAATCTTTTTTATATAGTGAACTTTAGGGTTGTTTTTTAGAACTAAACAAGGCTCAGTGGGCCAGGTGCCATACTACAAAACCACGAGCGTTGACTTGGCTTAATCTACGCGTGCTCTCCGGGTAGTCCCTCCGTTCTGAAAAAACTGACGTTTAGGACAGCGACACGGTCTCCAAAACATAACTTTGACCTCTTGTTATTATAAAAATATTTATCAAAGAGTGATATATGTATACTTTTATGAAAGTATTTTTCAAGACAAATCTATTTATATAGTTTTCACATTTGTAAACTCAACAACTTAAAAATTATTGATGATTTATATTCTCAATGTTTGACCCAAATCTTGTCCTAAACGTCAGTTTTTTTGGAATGGAGGGAGTACTCTCCTCCATCACTAAAGCCCAGTTGTGCTAATCATGGTGGCTCCCACACTATTTTTGGAGTTTTGGGAGAGCCACCATTTTCGGTTTTACCGGCTTCTTCTCTTTTCTAGTTTCAGGTGGTGTTTGGATCCCAGTGCTAAAGTTTAGCGCTTTAAAAAAGTGATAATTAGATGTATTAAACATAAACTAATTATAGAACTAATTACATAAGTCATGTCTATTTCGCGAGACGAACCTAACAAGCCTAATTTTGCTATAATTAATACATAATTATCATACGTTTACTGTAGCATTACATTGTCTAATCATGGTGTAATTAGGCTTAATAGATTCGTCTCGTAAATTACTCCTCGTTTATGTAATGAGTTTTTAAATTAATCTATATTTAATACTTCTAATTAATATATTTATATCTGATGTGACGGCGCTAAAGTTTAGCCCAGGCAAACAAACGGGCCATCTCGATTCATGTTTTGGTTGAAAAAAACAGTCTTGCACAGTATCATCATAATACCAGTTCTGACACCGGCACCCGCTGGCTGTCATCTTGAGACCGTGACAATCACTTGTTACTAATCAGTCATGAGGCAATGACAATTATTTGTGCTAGAAATTCTTTTATTTCTCTTTTTTTTGTGGACATCACATTTTATTAATGTACATTTTCTTATTGAGTCCATTCCTACGCCACCTCCAAGGGACTATTTCTTGATGAATCCATTTCATACAGAGAGGGTTCGAGAATAGGGTAGGGTCCTGAAAACCTTCAAGGTTGAGATACAATGTGTCATTCCCAAGTATTTAGATGCAACCTCAAAATGCAGTAACCAAAAACTCTATCGATTGATCTTTTAATTCTGTAAAAATGACAATATAAATGGCTTGGGAACTTTGGTCTCATTTAAAATTCCGGTAAATATTTTTTTTCAGTCTCTACCGATAAATACAAAATATCGAGAATATCAAACTATTTTTTTCTAAATATTATTTTTGTATAATTTTACTAGAAATGGTCTCTAAACCATCATACATCATAATTTTGTATATAACAAAGAAATATGACAATATTTCACAAGCTTAACACGTTAGATAGTTTCACTGTATGGAGTTTAAGAACAATTTCGGACCCTACCGATAAACACGAATTTTTGCCGAAAATGTAACTATTTTACATAATATCATTCACATTGATTAGGGAAAATTTATGGTTAACGATACAGTAAAAATGGCAGCGTAACACCACTAGTAGCAGTAGTCCATGCTACCCGTGCCTAGCTCTGACGTCTGGCGCACTGAAAACGAACGTGCTCAGGGGTTTCAGGTTTTCAGCGGACTGGTTACCCACGAGTCCTGCCGCGGAGATTTCGCGACACGTGAGCTTGAAAGAATTCAGTGTTAAAGCCTGCTAAGTATTCTACTTGCTGATGTGAACCTATTTCAAAACATCAGTTTCTAAGAATACTTAACAACACAACATGTATTTCTAACCTCATACATACATACATACACAACAGGAAAAAAAACAGCCTCCTCTCTGAAACTCAAGTATCAACAAGGCAGCTGCTGCTACTGATGAAGCTGTAACCAATCATTGGCAAGAACAGTTAGTCTTGTAATAGCATTATTATCAATTACAAGACTACACATATGTGATTGGAAGCTTAATTTGCCACATATGTGATTGGAAGCTTAATTTCATCTTGTATTACTCATCATTTGCCACGAGGTCCTAATGGCAAACTGTCCTCCGCTCCTAGAAGGTCAAACGGTCAATGTCTTGAACCTCAGCAATCTGTCCTTGGCGGTTGTCCCGCGCCGTCCTCTCGCGCGCGCTCCGGCGTACGGGCGGCGGCGATCACGGCCGTGACAGCCGCGTCGTAGCTGTCCGCGGATGCCGCGGCGAACTCGGCCATGGCGCCGGTGACCGCGGCCATCCCGGCGCACAGCACTCGCCCGGCCATGCCCTCCATCCCGGTGGCCGCGCCGGAGCACACCGACCCGACGCCGGCAACGAAGAAGTCCAGCCCGTCAATCACCCGTGCCTCCGTGGCCGCGTCTACGGCGCACCCCCACTCCATGCACACCAGGAACGCCGGCGGCAGCGCGACGGCGGGGTGGGTAGGGCGCGCCCCGCTGGTGATGCCGAGGCAGCGGCGCGCCCACGTCGCCAGTGCGCGCGCGTAGCCACGCTGCGCCGATAGCCATGTCTCCAGGGCTCCTCGCCAAGCCTGGATCTCGCATTCTAGCGCCAAGGCAGCCGGATGGGGAGTTGCAGCATCCAACGGACCAAGGGAGATGGCGGTGGCGGCAGAGGGGCGATGCTGAAGGAAGAGAAGTTTGGTGTCCTCGATTGTACGCTTCTGAGCCTTGTGTCGTTCAGCCATGGCACGCCACATCCGCGAGAGACTGCATAATAGGAGGTTAGTTGTAGTTGCAGTTATGTAGAATTATAGGATGTTTCCAATTAATGCTACTTGCAAAAAATAAAAAAAACTGTAAATGCTAAGATATGTGCTGTAAAATTATAGAGTCAAGATGGGTTAATACATGAGTAAAGAAGTTTGATCATGCAAAAAACAAAAGACAGTTTGATCAAATGTGGCCCTTTAGTTGCCTCTAGTTATGTTTCATTTTGTATGATTTAAGTATGCTCAGCAGAAAAGGCTTCAGTTTAGAATTCATGCAGTGTTCTGTTACGCAAATGAAGATTTTTCATTTTGCAATGCAAGCCTGTCAGCAATGAGTTTATGAGATGTTGCCATGCTTTTGAAGTTTGAACCTTATGGTCCATTTCTGCTTCAATTTATAATCTCAGCCAGGGTTTTCAACCTTCCATGGAAAAATTGTTCTCGTAAAATGCTAGCAATTAATTGATTATTGTTAGATGCATCACCCCCAAACTACTAGATTCATTATAATCAGCCTTTAAGATTGTTCTAGCACTTTGCCCTGTTGGCCAATAAGCAGATGAGTAATTCATTTTTGTCATTCATTTCTGAAAATATCACAAGCTATTCATCTTACATTAGCTGAAAAATGTAAAACGGCATCAATAGTAAATTTTAAGAACATGAAGTTTGGTGATCTATAACTGCTCTCTATTTAGTCTTGATTATGGACACTTTTCAACAGTCAACGTTTTATTTTTAACCTCCATGGCTTCAAGATAAAAAAAAGGATCAAGTGATCGCGAGTGGTAATGGTATATAGAAAGTTTTCATTTGCTGAATCTCTGAAGTGAACAGAAGTATACCCATGGATCAATTCCATAAGCTGAGGATGCAGCTCCTCATCCTTTAGAACTTCAATCCTCCTCGATATTGACTGAACTGTGTGTATTGACACCTTCAACCGAGTATGCAAGCTTCTCAACGCTGCACGAGTCTTATCGACAGAGGAAGGTTCTTCGCCTTTCACATCCTGGTTCCTCAAATGTGTCAACCTCTTCTCATACTCGATTCTTAACCGCTCACCTGCCTGCAAGTTACAATAACAGTTATGGCTTTCCCTTTTGTTTGTCTACTGGTGCGAGTTCCTGAATCCTGACAAAGATATACCTTTACTTCTTTGTATAATTTCTTCTCCCATGTATACAATCTATCCAACGTAGAGTGATGACTTCCAGACATTGTACTACAAGATTCTTCAGAGTAACAGCTGCTTGTCTCATTGTCAAAGAGATCATCTATTGAGCTAGAAGAAGCAAGAAGGAAACGGGAAGATGATGACCGTGATGATGCAGAGCGCAAAAGTGCAACTGGGTTCAGCATCTTCGCTGCAATATACAATTGACAAGTTCAGTGAGTATTAAATCTGAATCTTTAAAGTAATTTCAGTACTGGTTTGCAAAAGTGGTACCAGAAAGATCGCTTGGGGTTGAGTACTGAGCTCTACTTGCCTCCAACATTACTGAGACTTCCCGAGCAGCGTCACATATCCCCAAAAACTGACAGTCAATATCCTTCATGGCCTCAACCAAGCTCGCTGGCCTTCGATTCAGATATACTGTGAAACCAGGAGTTTCTTCTGCATTTGCTACTTTGTTCCTCATCAATTCTTTCTTATGTGTCTTTATCTCAAGTTCTACTGTCTTGCGAGGTTGAGGTGCTTCAGTACACTGAACACCTTTGGATTCAAATCCCTTTGTTTCTTGCTTGGTATTGACCTCAAAATTCACAGAGCAAGCACCCTCATTAGAAGCCATACACTCATCTGAATGCTCACATTCCTCCTCATCATCTTCCTCGTCGTCTTCATCTTCATCATCATCCTCATCATGATGCTCTTCTTTTTCCTCTTTTCTGTGCATTGGTACATGATCTTGACACTCATCATCTTCCTCTTCAAGTTCTGGGATTCCTTCCTCTTCTCGTACCCGCTGTAACCGTGCCAGTTCATCATCAGTGACCACATTGTCATAGCTACTCCGAGGGCGAGGATATGCAAAGCTGTCCAGCGACGAGAATGGATTCCAGAAGAAGTCCCATGGTGATGATTCCTGCTCCTGGGGTGATGGAGGTGGGTAGCTTGGCCTGTCATATGGCACGTGATAAGAATTCCTCGCTGGCTCCTGGGGCGATGGTGGTGGATAGCTTGGCCTCTCATAAGATGCGTAATAAGATGTCCTCATTGGCCCCTGGGGTGATGGAGGGGCATAGCTTGGCCTGTCATAAGGCATGTAATAGGATGAATTCCTAACTGGTTCCTGGGCCGATGGAGGTGGGTAGTTTGGCCTGTTATAAGGTGGCGGGTAGTATGAAGACGACCTCATCGGTGAGGAATGCACTGGGACGAACCTATCTGTGCCACTGTAGTTGTCCATTGGGTAATGTGATTCAACACGGACTGTTTCCACCGGTCGGGGGTGTTCCTCAACTGACATTGATGGGTTAGGTCCTGACCTCAAGTACTTTGAGACATGAATGGTTCTCTTCTCATATGAACCATAAGGAAGACCAAGCATCTCTGGCTTCTGTTGCTTGACAGGAGAGATAAATGTATCGAAGATGAGTTCATGGTGATCATCTACAGCAACAAACCGCTGGAGAGCCATTGAAACGCGCTTCAGGGACTCGATGTAGGCAATGTGGGATGATGCAAAGAGGTTGCGCTGCTCCAGTGCCTGCTGGATGAAGTCCCTTCTCTCCCGGCATATCTTGACAGCCTCCTCATCTTCTAACCTGGAAGCAGCACATCCCATCTCTCCAAAGTCTTTGCTCAAGAACTAATCATGCTTGTATCATAGATTCTGAACTTTGAACATAAGAAAAGAAAAAACAAACGGAAAGTTGCAGAAAAGTTTCAGCTTCAGGAAACCAGGCATTGCTTCAACCATCATTGTGGAAATTAAATACCTAAACTGTAGAAAGATCGCTTGTTCAGAGCAGGACACTGCTGCTGAAGCCAACAGATGGAGAGAAAACCTGAACCAACCCTACAATTTGGCAAGTTTCAGAGAGTCAGAAACAACAGTGATGATGCACAATGATTATATACAATCACCTTAGTACATGTATCAACAAGGAACTCAAGCATAGGTTATCCGCCATGATGCTCAATGATTATATACAATCAGTTTACTACATGTATCAATAGGTCACTCAAGCATAGGTTATCCAGCTGCCAGTCGAAAACCATGAGAAAATGAAGTTCGTCTACTTAACTACTTATCAAGCCCTGAAATTATCTTTCCCAAAAGTGGAACGAAAGCTACAAGACATAAAGATGACCCTTTGCAAATGAAATACCCCACTGCAAAATGCCTGCACTGCACTACACATTTGTTCGGTAGCTAGCAACCACATCCTTTTTCTCCTAAAAGAGGACTAAGGAAGCATGAAAGTGGTGAATATCATCCTTTGCCCAGCATGAGATGAAGGGGCCTACCTTCTGCTACTTGTGTAATGATGGTTACAGTAAACGGACTCGACAACTAAACTAAATTCAGTTCAGAATAGGTTAAAAACACAGAGTGAGGACAGCGCCTTGAAAACTAGCAGTGTAGCAGTGCTACTAGCCTAGTACAATACAGTATGATGCCACATTTTCTTCAAGCAGATTAGTAAAAATAACGCCATGATTAATGTCTTTAAATTACAGATAGACAAAAAGGCAATGAAAGATATGGTATTAGTGCAATGAGGAGTCAGTTGCTGAAGATTTTTTCAGCAAAAGGGAGCACGATTATAGGTCTTCAATACTGTAAAAACTGAAATTGATGGAACTGGATGAAGCGTTTCAGGCGTCAAGTAGTTGGCAAAAGTAAAAACGCAGAAACATACAAAACTGCAGGTAAAGCCGAAAGTTCTGGTGATGGTTATATCTAATAATGACTTTGTCTCTTTGGGGAGAGAAACAGGTCTTGGCCTCTTGGGCGATGGGCTCTTGGTAGCAAGAAATTCAGAGAAACGGAACTGCTTCAGGGGAAGCAAACCGCTGCATATCAGCGAAATCCAATGTTCAGTTCTCTTGCTAGCCTGAGAAGAAAAAATGGAGTGGAACTACAGAAGGGGAAAACTTTGGTCTTTGAACAAATCAAGTGCGTGCCCATTGCATGCCATGCCAAGATGTGAAACAAGCGGTGAAACCATGAACCCAGCTGAAAATGGGAGGGTGCACATGTTCCCACTCTGCAACATTACACAATCCATGCTGAAACAAGGAGAATTGAAATACTGGTTCAAACACTGGAAACAGGGATGTGTTGCTTCAAGACACTAATTCCGCGCAATAATCTGTAAAGTGAGAAACTACAGTACAATCCTGACGAACACCAAAGGTACGAGGAGGCACGCAAAGGGGATGGAGGAAAAATCAGAGTAAATGAAAAACGATTTACAGTAACACTGCTGGGCAAGAACCGGGAACAATTCCCCTATCGCCACATCAAAGATCGAACGGCAACAATAAGAAGAGGAAAAAAACGAAGACCGGGTGAACAGGAGCACATCATTCTGAAGTGCGAAGGAAGCAAAGGCGAGGAACGGAACAAAAACAGAGGCGGCGGAAGTCCCGGGGGCGTACCGAGAGACCAGGGCCGACGGCGTTACATGTTCTTGAAGCGCTCAAAAGGACGCGCAGAATTCTAAAGATCAAGAGCAGCTAGCTCTACAAACAAGAACCCTCCATTTCTTTCTCTCTCTCTCTCCCTACCCGCTTTGGCCCCACGGATTTCTCACCCGGCCGGCCGCATCGATTGCCAACATTAAACAAAACGAAAGCAGAGGCGAGAACAAAAGCGGCGATGCGCGCGAGATTGTGTGTATGCATTCCGTATTAGAATAAGAATCAGAGGTATACCTGAGACTGAGAGCGAGCGAGAGCGAGATGGCCTTCTCTTTTTGCGGAGGCTGCGTGTGTGTGAACAAGAACAAGCAGTGGAAGACGAAGGCGGCTTTGTGCAGCAGCAGTCTGTGTAGAGAGAGAAGAGAAGAGGAGAGAGAGAGAGAGGCCCAACGGTCAAGACCGAAAAGGAGAAATCACCGGGATGAGAGAGAATAGGAGGAGAGAGAAAAGGAGACTGAAATGAGGTGTGACCCTACATTTCTTTGTTATTTTCCAATAATACCCCACTCATTTAATTGCTATGCCATTTCACGGAAATGCGTCCCTGCAGCGTCTGCTCGTGCATTTCAGGCAAAACCTCTGCGGCTCTGCCTTGGGATCGGAAATTCCTCTGCATCACAATTTATTTATTTTATTGTTCGAAAAAACAATTTATTTATTTTTCAGAGTTTTTACATACTTTTCTTTTTGTTTTTGCAAATGAGCATCCTAGTATTTGAGATTAAACTCTTTTATTTTTTGTTGGTACGCGGATGATGCGACAGGACAATGTTTCTTACAATAGATATGATATGAAGATGAGGTGTGGCCGTAACACCTAAGCTTGGACCCTTCACAGAAAGTCGCAAAGGTTTCTGAACATTTGACGTCTTGTTCACCAAATCAGATTATTTTAAAGAATTTGTAATTCATTTTTGGTCCATGCCATTTCATCTTACCAAAGGAGAAATCTCAATCTCTCACGACAGGGAGCTGACTCCATCCTTCTCATCAAAAAAGGGGGGCTTTTTTTTGTCATATTTACCTCATTTTTTTGCGCAAATATCCAAATTCTGTTGGGTTAGCGCCGGTCAGTTAAGCATAGCCTTCATGCGTGCCGCTCTAGACGCTTCACACAAATCTTATGCCTTCTACTAGTGGACAATTTCAGTTGGTTGCACCAAGAAACGCTTTTCAAACAGCTGGAGAAAAAAAAGAGGAGAGAAACCCTTTTAAAACAAACCAAAAGCTTTTCCTGCACCCGAAAAACATTTTTTTTCTGAACAACAGGCAGGTCTTGGATCAAGAGAAGAATGTGATCTGCAATCATATGAACCGTCACTCAACTCTCACTCCTCACTGTATGGTGCACCTGGCTAGTGGCCCCCATGCACAAGGTGTGTCCCGACCCCATAAGGGTTTTCTTTTGTATCGTTTCAGAACAAGAAGAATTCAAGGGTCCCAAAAAGGGATTAGGAGAATAGATGCTCGTCAATCTTTTAAGGCCCTGCTCAAATTCAGATGAAGGTTCGTGAGATGCCTTGTTGCACTAAGTGTTGGCTAGGATCGACTCGGGCACGTAGCCTTTCCTTCCAACTACCAACCTCTTTTATATCCTCTTTTTTATGCAAACGTGTCAATGGTTGTGTTCGCAAGTTCTTTGCAAAGAAGGGTGATTGGATGAGCTGATTTGGTGCAGCTGTGTTGACGTGTTGTATGACGTGTATTCTAGGATTGGTCCTATCTTAACATTGACGTGGATGCTAGTTCAGAGATAAACATCCATCAGATTTAGTTCAGACAGTGACAACTTGAAGTAGACGCATGTAGAAATCGAAATTAGTATGAACACACAACCGGCAAGTAGCCCCTGGTTTTTGTGACCTCAAGACTTAAAACACAAATATGCAAATTGGTATTCTTAGTTCCTTACATCTTTGTCCTACAAGAAACAAATGAGAACCAGACGGCAACTTGACTTGTGGATCGTGTGTGCGTTTTCCTAAATGGTCTAGACCTCAATTTGGTGATACATACACGCTTCTGCAAATGAAATCCTAGATTATCCTTGGTTTTTTTTTACAAGTAAGAGGACGGCACTCTCCAAAGCAAGTCTGAAAAGGACCTCTTGTATGGACGGAGAGGGGCATGCATGGGAATTTTCAAAAGGATAAAGCATGGTTTGTTAACCTGCCTCCCTCTCAGAGATGATAAAAGCAAAAGAGATCGAAAGATTCGGGCATGCTCTTCAATTTTTTTTTCCTCAGGCACCTTTTGCTCACGCCTTTATCTCGAGCTTAGCTGCTTGGAAGTAGTACACTCTCATAGTCATAGCACGCCTATCCGCGGCAAAAAACCATAGCCTCTTGGTTGAGAAACCGGCAACCATTAGGCCCTATTTATCTGGACAGACAGTGATTTGATTTATTTTCCTTTCCATTTCACTGGGATTGAACCTGATCTTCTTCTACCAGACAAGCCAATCATTTAGTAAGCCGTGTTAAGATGGTCTTGTTACTGAGCTATCACTTGAGGGTTGAGAGGCAAAAAATATATTAAAATAACCACTTGTGCATTTGCTAATGATAAAGTTTCCAAACACAATTTTGTCAGTGAAGGCTTATGTTAATAAGTCAGAGGAGGTTCTGAAACTGGAAATTGCACGAGGTTAAAAAAAAAGGCAAGAACGCAGATTCAAGTGCACATGTTAATAGAGGACAAACAAGGTCTTTCCACAAGTCAAGCACTAGCAACAATTTCTATCTTTGTGCCCATCTCCAGCCAGAAAGAAAACCAATGCAGATTACTACTACCTCTTCTTCATTGGATACCTGCAGATGCGAAGGAGGGTTGACACTCCCAAGACATACCAAATGACAGTCACAAGAGGCCCTGATTTTTCAATGTCCCATCAGTCAGAACAAGACGCTGCATCAAGTTAAAAAAGTCACAAGAAGACATGAATGATTGGCAAGCATGGTCATTTTTGTCGTAGTTAGTATAGATCCATAGTACAGGGCTAACCTTAATCAACTGCCGAGCTAATGGGACACAGCAAGAATCTCAGCTTGCTCTTTTCATCAGTGCCATGTGGGCCACCATGGAGAAAAGGCAAGGGGAAATGGCACTATTGTATTTGGGAATGAGAGAACAGCTGCTACCAGTCTGAGCTGAGGTGAGCAGTGAGCATTCGGTCTGGTCAATTGCTCATCCCAACAGCACTTTCTCTGTTTTCTTGTAAATATGAACAATACTACTGCAGTTCTTTTCAGAAACATTTTCTTCTTGATCAGCACTCGCACTGCAAACTCTGCAAGAAACTACAAAAGCTGGCATGAAAATTTCCATTCAATAAAGAAATTGAGTACCTCCTCAGGAACCAAGCTTGCATTTGCATGCTGCGGGAAGTATGGCTTCGGGTGTGCATTTGGTCTCAAGGTTTGATTACTCCACCAGCTGCGGGTCTTGGCATCGAACAATGGTGGAATGAGGGACTACGATCTGCAGCTCATGAAAATAAACGCCGAGTGGCTGCTATCATGATCTACACAACCTGGAATATTTGGAAGGAGAGGAATAGGCGGATCTTTGACATGAGGACAGTGACGCCAACAAGGATTATTGCGCTCATTCAAGAGGAGATCACGTTAAGAAGCATGACATGCGGAGAAGGAAGGCTGCTGTCAGGAGGAGTTTAACTTGTTTCTATGTTATTAGTTCCACGAGTGCTTTGTAAGATCTATTTGATTTATGTAATAACAACCTTGTATGAACCTTGTTCTGCTTCTCCTCCTTATATGATATAGCAGGGCTCCTGCTTTTCTTTCAAAAAAAAAATTTGCATGCTGCACCTGCATGGGTTTATGATACTGCTGCATTTTCTGTGTCTGCAGGACTACAACTTGCAAGAGCAAAATGCAGGGAACCAACCAGTAAATGCATAGATCTGCATGTTTCAGCTAGTTGCTGTACTGATGTATAGTAGACAGCAACTTTTTTTCGGATGTATAGTAGACTGCAAGTGCCAAGTGCAAGATGAGGATATGCTTCGGACACACAGCTCAGCTCACTCACTCATTTCAGTCACTTGCATTGCAATAGAGTCCAAGGCTCATGGTACGGCTGCAAGAATCAAGATCCCAATTCTAGGTACTGGTTCCATGATCTGCATCTGCGTACGCACACCTTTCCAGCCCATGTTTGGCTGACAGTTTTTCCATGCCCGTAGGTACATAGCATGACCTACCTAAACCACCATCTTAAACCAAATGACCTACCGCTTTGTCTGTACTGGAACGAAACTGTTCCTTCTGCAGCTCGTAATCAAGGGACTCGATGCAGATCCCTACTCTTTCCAGGGCTGCATTGAACGAGACGAACCATATGCGGCTGTTGCCTTCGTCACTTCACATGATGTGCTGCCACAGAGGCATTCACTCTCTCCTGCCTCTGCAATGCATACAGCCAGCCGGCGTGTGGATGGCAAAATAGCATGGCAAGGCCTTCTCTTGCTTGTTTCCAAAAAACAACTCCCAAATTTACTATGTAAAAAGAAGATTCTCCATTACATTAAAATGTCATAACATGCATGAAGTACTAAATGTAGATGAAATCAAAAACTAAATGCACAGTTTTGTCGTACTCTGCGAGACGAACATTTTGAGCCTAATTAATTAATTTTTGGACAATTTTTGCACATACAAACGAAATGGTACATTGACGCAATGATTACGAAGAGACCCAAACCAAATTTGAAAACTAAACAAGGCCTGAGTCAAAATGGCAAGGCTTTTGTTTTTGTTTGCAATGCAGAGAGAGAGAGAGATGAGTTACCTGCAGCTGCAGAGCTACCTGCTGTGACCGTGAGGACGACGACGGATGCAGCAAGCAAGGCAAGTGACAGCGCGGGACCGAGGAATACACGGCCCCAAATTCCACCCCAAAGTTCATTATGTAAAAAAAATTCTTATCACATCAAAATGTGGAGTACTAAATATAGATAAAATCAAAAACTAATTGCACAATTTTGTTGTACTCTGCGAACATTTTAAGCCCAATTAATCAATTTTTGGATAATTTTTCATAAATACAAATAAAATGCTACAGTGATGCACGCATTATGAGGGGCCAAATTTGGGGTGCAAATTTTGTATCTAAACAAGGGCCAAAACAAATGTTGATTCCTTTTTTAGCCCTGAAATTTTTTTCGTTCTCTATTTGACACTAGTTTTTAACTTTATTCCTTATTTGACATTTTCATCGTTGCTTTCAGTTAAATCAAACGAAACAACCTCAAAATAACCTTCAAAATTCATGAAACTTTTTATAATGATATAACATATGGATATGAAAATATTTTATTTAAAAGGAGACATGTGCCTTTACGGTTTTAAAACTAAAATCTACTAAATTAGACTATCTTTAAAATAAATATGAATTATATGGCACCAAAATACTTTCAAAAAAATATGAACAAAGAACTATTATTCGCCATATGTAATGTGGTAGTTTATAAAATTATTTTCCGTTATAAGTTACATATACAATTGGGAAGAACATGGTATTTTAGAAATTTTAGATGGAACTCATAATTATCTATTTAACTTATGATGGAAAATAATTTTATACGCTATTGTATCACATGTGACAAATATTACTTACTTTTTCTTAATTTTTTTAAAAGCATTTTAGTGAGATAAAATTAAGATAAGTTTTAAAAACTATCTAGTTTGGTGAATTTTAAGTTTAAAACTATAAAGATGCATGTATTGTTTTGAATAACATATGTTCGTGTCTATTTGTTACATTGGTAGAAAAAATTCGATGAATTTTGGAGGTGATTTGGAGTACGTTTTGTCCGACTTAACTTTTGAAGGTAACGAAAATGTCAAATAAGAAATGAAGTTAAAAGTCAGTGTTAAATGGAGAACGAAAAAGATTAATGTTCGCTTTGGTGTCAAATCAGAAATTTACGGGATTCCAGTGAGGCCGTTGGCAGGCAGAGGCTATCGCCATCGCCGTCAGCATCCTCGTGGATCTCGAGACGGGTGGGGAGGATGAGATGAGAAAAGTCCACGCAGAGTTTCCAATTCAGCAATTCTGCAGGTGGGCAGTAGTCCTGCAGTCCTGCTATCCTAGCCTTTTTAGTCTTAGATTTCACCCCTAAATTCCAGTACTATATATTAAAAAAAATTCTCATCACATTAAAATATCAGCGCATGCATGAAGTACTAAATATAGATGAAATTAAAAATTAATTGTATACTTTACGAGACGAATATTTTGAACCTAATTAAACAATTTTTTACAAATACAAACAAAATACTACGGTGTCACAACGATTGTAAAGTCCAAACTTTAAACTCCTAAAATTGGGATCTAAACAATGCTACTGCACCCGGTACTAGGACACAGCTCTACGCCCCTACAGCCTAGAATACGTGTAGCAGCCAGCCTAAGACCCTGAACAAATGAGTACATGTGAAGGCACAAGGACCTGACCTTGTTCTATACTCATACTCCTATCAGAATGGTATTATTGGTATCCATAGATTTTTATCATCAAAAGGTCTTTCTTTCTCACTGAAATTTTATTACTCCATCCTTTTTAAAATATAATAAGTATAGTATCAAATACTCCTAATATTCCATGTCGATGCACGGTGACTATCAGTGAGCAATGTGTGTAGGAGTACTAGTGTTTAGTGTTCATGTGGTCCAAGGCAATGGCGAGCTGAAGTGGAATCTGTACAGTGCGGAATTATGGCACATAAATTGCAGGAGCACAGTGAATGATCAGTTTGCCCACACACACGCACACAGCCGCATTGATGAGGCCCCCCCGCATTCATGCCCGTGGCAGCAGCAGCAATACTGCCCAGCCCATCTCCATTTGCTGCGCTCATGGACTTCTGCTGACGCTGCTGATCCTCCACAGCTGGCCCACCTGCCAGTGACACTACCAGGCTGACTTGCAGTTCCATTGGTGACTTGGTGAGCTACTGCATTTCTCTCATGCTCACTCGGTAGTCTTCTGTCTTCATCGAGATGCCTTTCCTTTGCATGAAGAACGTGATGGCGATAATAAGTGGCACGAATTCATTGAACCTCTCGCCTTCAGAGCAAAAAGGTCACTGTGATTTTTTTTAGGGCAAAGGTCACTGTGATTTTGGCTTCTGGTTCTGGATGATGAGGGCCTGCACAAGCTCTTCACTGTCACTGACTCTGACTGCGTGTCGTGAAAGGAAGACTCGACCTTCTTGTAATGTACCGTAATTTCTAAAGGTGCATCATGGCCTCCCAGCAGAGCCGGTCGCACGCTCGCACGAGACCTGCACGTAGCATGCACGACGAAAGGGCTTGTTTAGTCCAAAAAGTAAGTCCCAAATTTACTATGAAAAAGAAAATTTACCATCACATCAAAATGTCATAACATGCATGTAGTACTAAATGTAGATGAAATTAAAAACTAATTACACAGTTTTGTTGTACTCTACGAGACGAACATTTTGAGCCTAATTAATTAATTTTTGAACAATTTTTTGTATATACAAACGAAATGCTACAGGAACGCGATGATTACGAAGAGACCCACTAAATTTGGGAACTAAACAAGACCCTAGTGCTCTGTATCTGCATGCAAGATGCAGATGATGCAGATGCAATTGCAATCATAGGAGGCAAAAGAGGAGGGGAGGTAAGCGGTGCTCAAAAAAAAAATTCAGAGATTGCAGCGGTGTAGTGAGCGTCAAGCTTGTTTGAAAGCTGCTGCAACCTACACAGCACGGGATCTTTTGCATGTGCTGACTGAGAAGAGTTTATCTAGGAGCTCAGCTGCATCCTCCTTATTTAACATCATGTTAAGGCCAAACCAAACATGGTTGACTGTAACACAGGTTTCAGAAAACATGTCCTCTGAAATCCCTGTGAAATGAAGCATGTTGCCCATGTAACCATGTTGCATTGCATAAGCACCGAGTTGAACGCGCAGCGGCACATGTTTAAGCCCTACTTTAGTATGACATCTCAATCCGACCTAAAGGCATGTACATATTCTCATCATAGGGTAGCCGAAGGAACGGCATGAGTGCACAAGGCGAGCTACGCCAACCAACACGAACTCTGGCGGCATCAGCAGGGGAAGAGGATGGGGGATCCATCGCGGCGCAGCCGGTTCTCGGACACGTCCAGCTTGCTCATCTTCTCCTCGCACCATAGCAGCTGCTCCTTGCTCAGCTTCCCCATACGCAGCACCCGCGACACCACCTTGATGTCGATCAGGGCAAACAGCAGCTGCACCTCCTCCATTGTGCCCGGCCAGGTCTTGCTCTTCCACCCTTTCTTCTTCTTGAACAGCTCCTTCACCTTCGCCTCCTTCTGCAGGTTTCAATGCTTGCATTAGCATATATTCAAGGAACAGTATCGCATAAAGGCCTTGGGCCTCTTTAGTAATGTCACAACTGTGGCCAGGCTGGCATCAGATTATAGGAAAGATGCATTCTACTGCTAGCTATATTTCAGTACCATGGAAGACAAAATATCATATAGAACAAAGGGAATGAAAGGTCATAAAGATCTGTACAGAATAAAACTTACCTTGTCTAGTGAAGATTGCACTTGATGAATCGAGCTTCCAGTGTGGCCATGAGCACTCATATGGGCACTATTCTTTTTCTTGTCCTTCTTCAGGAAAAGGCGGAAAGTCAAGATAGACTCCTCTAACAATTTAATGAGATCCGGTGCGAAAATCGATGGTTCCATTTGGTCTTCGGTGTTATCCTTCTTGTCTGAAACTGAATTGAGGGAACAGAAATGATAAGCAAGATAATAAATCGAACACAACTGAGCATCAATCGTTTAAGTATGCAATACAAACAAGTGACCAAATTAACAAAAAAAACAGACATTATCATGCTGTGAATTTAGAAAGCTAGTAAAACAAAGGAAGAAATGAATTGTGACACAATGAAACAAACTAACAATAATGATTACTGTGCCACTGTGCTCAATACTTATTGCCTTGCTGTACAATGAAGTACAATCTGATGCAAGATTTTGGTACAGGATTATATGTACTCGGCATTAAACGTGTTGCGGTAGGTAACTAGAAAGAATTAATCAGTAATGTAGCCAAGCCTCATGGATGCACAGAGCTAAGGTTCAACAAACCAGCTAGCTGTAATTACAAGAACTTCAGAATCTACATCTGTACAAAGTCTTACTGACAGTACAGGGACTGAAAAAAAATACATACAATAATAATTGAGGAAGTTCCTGTAATCCTGTGCATGGCGCCATGGCATACTTATCCATGTTAGATTTACAGATTTGGCTCTAAAAACTAATTGTAGATTCAATACATGTTTTGGAACTTCAATTGTAGGAACAATGAAGCGTGCAGCTATTTCTCCCAAACATACATACTCATGTTATCATCCTTTTGAAAGCAATGAGCTACAGTACAAAACTAACCGCTGCCAATATTTCCCTAATGTTAGATGAACATAAAATAGAAAAGAACCCATATTCAACATAGTACGCTCATTAATACCGCCATTGTACAGCAGATTGAATTGGATTGTACCACGTGAGGCTATTCAGTACCTGAATTTATTTACTGTAGTCCTAGGCTAGTACAGCACATAAAGCATGAATAGCCTAATAAGGTTCAAACGACATTACACTTAATATCACCAAACGAATATGGCCAAAATCAGATATATTTTTCCCCGGTATAATGATCCTCGACCATTTTCACTACACATGGAATTGTACAGGATTTGAAATCAGTATTGCACCATTATCAAGCAGGTTGAACTTCTGGAACCATTTTTTCATGTATAGAAACAGCTTTTTTTATATACTTGTATAGAAACAGCATTAAGTGCCAAGCAAACAGGAATTGTCAACATACCTAGAGACAAACAGTACACACGTGAGGGTCACAATCCATGACATCTTATAATGGAATAATCTTTATTCCACCATACCTTCTATGGCATTACTAAGAGAAATAATTCTAAAGTGAAATTTTAATCGAAAATATCAGGCATTTGCTGAACCGCGCCGGTTGCCATTACGGTCTCAAGTGTACAAGCAAGTTCTATCACACTATAGATGTAATTTGTAAGCTTGTTTGAGTTTAAGTTAAGAACGTGATCAAATAAGTCTACAAAACCATGACCCACAGGAAAATTCACTAGAAATTCTACAGTCCACAGGAATATGTTTCAAATTGTAAAGGTTACATTTATGTTAGAAATGCAGTAACCATAACCCAATGAGTCTTACCTTGAAAAGTGGGGACCTGAAGCAATCTGGACAATAAGCTCCGAGACCGAGCATATTTCTCGACTCGGGTACCATGCTCAAATGGCTCATTTTCAACAAATCTCTGCAACAGAACCTGGAATTGCTGGAATGCTTGAGCAGCACAGCTGTAGGTTGTAGGATTATCAGGTTGTGCTGCGACTATAAGGCTCAGGTGCACATATGTACAATGCAGAGCCTCCCAGCTTAACGAAACATGAGCAACATATGCAGTTTCAAGTGTTTGATAAGGATCATCTTCTATTTGCTGTTGCTGAAGTTGTTCATAATCCTCCTGGAGCTCATCCCTTCTTTTGAATGAGAGGTTGCGCAGGGTAGATGCCAACTTGGATGCTGATCTTGGAGACTTTTTGCACATGTTCAGTGACTCTGAAAAGGTTTTTCCCAACCATTAGAATCAGCTTTTAAATATATCAAAAATCAATGGCACACTAAAAGACTGCAGTAAAATGAAGTTGTCAATACTGCTCAAGTGGAAATGGAATCCTGAAGGGAGTCAATAACATGTGCTGATGAAAAACATTGAACAGGAAATATTGGCTGATTCAGTGAGACGAGAAAAGTTGCATGGATTTCAACAGGAAAAAGTGAAAAAAATCCAGAATTGCCTGTCTGAGTCCAACTCAGGTTTGTTATGGGTATCTAATTCACCAAAAAGAAAAATGGACATGCCAAATATCACTTGGATCCAACGCGGGTGAATGGGTGTCCGACTGATACTCAGGTAACACTAGACAGAATACAACAGGTCGGTTGTGTTTGTCTTGCCCTTTTGAGTGATGTCAGCTGCCTGATGCTATGGTTTCATTTTAATAAAAACAGCTTCAAAGAGAATACAAGCGGCAGTTGAGGACATACCAAATGAGATACCATAGAACACTTGTATTCGTTGGCTCTTTACAGTAGTATGGACTATGCTTCAACATGTTAACACAGCTGGATTTTGACCATAATTTATACAGGTAGAATAGCAACGGCAACTGAACGCTGATAACTAAGAAGTTTTCAAGACAAACATAGCTAATATTATAGCATCAAACCATATACATGCATAATCACAAAAAGAATAAGAAGACTAGATACATGCATCATGTTACAATCAACTGAATGCGAGAGGATAAAGCCAAGCATATACTGAGAAACATCCACAATAGGCCACATCATTTTACCTGGATCCTTCATGAGCTGCGCGATCATCTTATGAAACACCAGCATCCTCTCGCAGTACTTATCATACAGCGAATCGAACCCACACAGCGGGAACCCGTCACCAACATCGGACTCCATCCACTCCCTGGAGCTACTCCCTTCTTCATCCTCCCCGCCATCTTCCTCAACCTCGGCACATTCCTCCTCAGGGATGAGCACCATGAAGCTGTTCTTCCTCAGTTCCTTGAGCCTCCGCTTCACCTCGTTCGTGATGAAATCATCGTCATCCTCTTCCTCCTCGTCGGCCGCTTCATCCACTGCCACATTGCCTGCACCCACACCCTCTATCTCATCAGCTTTCTCCCCTAAAATGTCGCCTCTCTGTTGCTCCTCTGAGGCCACATTCCCGGGGGCGTGGGCCTCGTCATCGGACTCCACGACCTCGCCCCCACCCCCCGCGCCCTTCTTGCCCTTCCCGAACTTTTTGATCTTGAAGAAATCCATCGGTCCGAAGCCTCTAAACCCCAAGTTCAAACAGCCTCCAAACCCAAAAGATCCCTCCTTTTTCGCTGACCCTTGATCCCAAAGCCGCCCGCTCCCTTTCGCTTTCCCTGCAAATACCAGAAGAACCACGGAACCGATAAAAGATCGAGGGAGCCGAAGGTGATTAAAAGAAATCCTAACAAATCGCGAACTCGCGCCGACCCAGAAGCCCGCCTGCTTCCGCAGCGGCAATGCGGGATCAATCCACGAAGCAACCAGCGAGAAGGCCCACCTCAAGATCCGCCGATCCGGGCCCACCCCGGCTCTCCTCGCCGGGCGGGCCTCCCCCTGAAGGCCGGCTCACGGGCGCGAGGCGGCGGCGAGCGGCATCTCCGTGGACCGCGAGAGTCCCCGAGTGGTCGGCGCTGCGCTGCTGGTTTCGTCGCCTCGGGGCTGCGGGGGATTGATTCTAGGATGGACGGGGGGCGTCTCGTCGGTTTCTGGCCTGCGGCTCGCCGGGATGGGTCTGCTGCTGCAGCTTCCCCCGTCCGGGGGTGGGGGTGGCTGGGCCTCTCCGCCTGGGAGGGGAGGAATCGAATCGAAATCCAAAATTTTAACCGCGGGTTCGAGGGTTTAAGCGGGGATCACCCCACCCCCAGTGGTTTAAGCTGTGGTTACCGGCGGCGGCGATCGCGATTAGCGTGTGGTCAAAGACAAAGACGGAGGAGTCAAAAGAGTGTGGGACTGTAGGAGTGGAGTGCATGGGAGACCGCGGGGAGCGTACGACGCCTGTCGCGGTCAACAGTGGCCTCCCCAGGGGGTGGGGCCCGCCTCCTCGGAGGCGACGAGTTGGGCCGAGCCGGATGAAACGAGGCCCAGGTGGACAAATGAAGCCCATTCGAGGCCTAATTAGTCCATTTAACGGTCCAATTTATACCCTTCAACTTTTCAAACTGTCCAATTTACACCCTTTAGCGAAAAGTTTGAAACGAGTGAGCATATCTTGTTTTTGAAACCGTCCAACTTTAACCGAAGGGTGTCGAATATCTTGTTTTGCGGTTGAGGGTTGAAAATTGAACAACGTTGATAGTTGAAGGGTGTGGAATGAACTTTTTTCTTAACGAAAAACGCCAAGGTCAGATGGCCCGCCCACCAAGCTGATAGATTCACTGGCCCGGCCCACGGAAGGGACGGGCCAGGTTTGTTGCTCGCTTGTTCCACTTTTCTTTCGCTCGAACGAAGAAGCTCCAATTTTTTCCATGAACCGGTAGGTTGATGTTGGTCAACCTTCAGCTTTTGGACCGTGTGCACCCCCAATAAAAAATAAAAGTCAGACGAAACGAGTGAGCATACGGGCAGCAATGTCCAAGCTCGCATCACCAAAAGGGAAAAGCAAGCACTAATGGTAGGAAGTTTGGAGAAGAAAAGCCTTTTGAGACAAAGCTTGGCACCGACTTGTCTCAAAGTCCAAAAGTCATTGAGCACTAGTGCGAGGTCCCGTCCCAGCTACCCAACTCCTTTTCTATTATGTTAAAAAAAACTCTTTTTCGCTAAACATGTGCTTGCTTTGTTCTCTCTCTTAACCATCTCTGACTGCGTCCTTCTCGATGTGCCAATTGCTTTGTGCGTTGTGCTTCCGATGCGGGATTCACTGCGCACGGCTCAAAATTTGCCACGTCCTTATGATAGACGACTTCAAGATCAAGGCCAATTAATCTCGCAAAGAAATTTCCTCCCGGAACTTTAGAATTTCATTTTATTATTACTGAGCTGCCCTCCTACGATTCTACGAAATTCCAGCTCAAATTCACGTGAATTGAACAGCCTCAAGTACAGTACTCGGTACCATTGGACCCGGTAATGTTCTGACCGGCACCATCAAATAAATCGTGGGTTCCTAAATGACCATCAAATCCAAATCTCGCCAGGACGCCAGCGGCCAGCCCCCTCTGCACCGGACACCGACCTACTGCGCCCCAACTACCCCGATCCTCTCTTCAGTTTCTAGGGGGCCCACCGCTTGTCCGATTTTCCATCAATGGGTGGTAAAAAAATTCATTCATGAGGCTAGTCCTTGGCCTCTGTGGTTGGTCAGTTCAGTTGGTGATCGCACTGATGCATTTGAACCTTCCATACATGTTCAGTTCAGACTTCAGACATGTTTTCCTGATAGTTTCCCCATCGAGTGGAAGGGCTCGAAAAGTGCACCATGTTACGTAGGATTCTACACCGCGTGCTTCTGCTGGAAATTTTGGAGTCCAATGATTTTATCAGGATTTCTCTAATTATTCTTTGTTTGGGCCTGCGATAAGTTCTATTATTATTCCGCACGCAAAAGATTGAGTTTATTCCCACCAACCAGGAGCAACTCGTCACACTTGCACAAATTCATCAATGCTACTACCATCTACCAACACCAAATCTTGTGGAACTTCCACAGTGGAAATGTAGTTATAAGACAGATTGTAAAATCGTTTTTTCATATTGGCTTTATTTAGATCCAAACTTTGGACCAAAGTTTGGTTTTTGTAATAAATGCGCCACTGTATCATTTCGTTTGTATTTGTGAAAAATTGTCCAACCATTGACTAATTAGGTTTAAAATATTCGTCTCGTAAAGTACAGCAAAACTGTTCAATTAGTTTTTGATTTCATCTACTCCATATATTCATATATGTGCCGACATTTTGATGTGAGGTGAATCTTCTTTTTACATAGTAGAATTTGGGAGGCAAATTTTGGATCTAAACAAGAGCAAAGTTGAGCATGTGCATCAGGCTATCAATGCACCTATAGGAATCTTTACATTATGTTTTGCAAAGATTCCCACGAGAGAGATATATAGAACTTAAATCTTTATCCAAACCAACCGAAACAAGAACACTTTTTTAGATCAGGAAAATTTTTTCTGTTGGTTTGGAAAAAAAAAGAACACTTGGGAGATGGAAAATGATCTCCATGTCGTGGCCGATACCGGTAAGCCACCTGTCGCGGGCGGCCGAGCCACCTCGACAGTGACGCAGCCTTCCCGGGCCCACAGCACAGTGACCAGCCCGTACCGAGCCCCCACGTCCCGGACCCAATAGCTGGCCGCCACGTACGTCCCCGCCCGCCACGTACCTTGTCACGTGCCCCGCGCGCCATCAAAAAGATCTCCGCGCTGCGCACCTGCGCCCCGAGAGTCCTACGACACGGCACGAGCGCGAGCACGAGTTGGAGACCTCGCTCGCGGCCCGCGCCGTCGTTAGAACCAAGGATTGGGTTGGGTTGGATTGGCCTCGCCGCCGAGGAGGAGGAGGGAGTTGGTGGCGAGAGGGGCGGCCTGCTTGCGGGGAGAGGGGATGGGGATCTCGAGGCCGCTCGCGGCGGCGCTGCTGCTGCTGATCGCCGCCTTCGCCGGGGCGGCGGCCGCGCAGGAGGCGGTGCCGGAGCCGGTGGTGACGGCGGACTCGGTGGCCGGCGCGGCGGAGGAGGCTGCGGCGGCGAGGGCCGAGGAGGCAGCTGCGGAGGCGGCGGCGCTCAGGGCGGAGCTGGAGCAGCTCAGGGCGAAGATCTCCACGCTAGGTCAGTGACAACCGGTTTGAATCGACGGGGGCGCTTGATTTACTTTAGGTTGGGGTGATTTGGCTGGGGATGGGTGTTGGTAGAGAACGTCGGATTCATGCTTAGCAGCTAGGTTAATTTGTCGCCCCGTTTCACTGGAATTGAAATTGTTGCGGCTCTGGCGAGCTGCGGGGTTTAGGGCCCGATTCGATGGGAATTCGGGGGTGTTTGGTGAGCTAGCGGGATCTGTTTCATGGGGGTTTAGCGTATTGATGCTTCTAGATGGTGTGCTTGACAGTGCTCGATTGATCCAGTACTTGCTCGTTGCTGCGAAATTCCGTTTGATGTTTGATTTTGGTCGCCAGATGAATGCAGGATTGGGTAGTTCTCTCTTTTTTAGGAAACTGTTCATTTCAAGAAAACAAATCAGCTTCTTCTGTTATTCACACCACATGGCAGATTTGTTTCTGATTGTGGCTTTACTTTGCAAAAAGGTTTGCCTACTTCGGTTCTTTACTGGAGTGGGCCAGTGCGTAGTAATAGCAGTTGCTGTGCTTTTGCCATGGACAGTGAAGCATCGTCGTTATTTCTGGGCCCTGCTTGGATGAGGTTTACTGATAGTTCCAACCAAATACACCTCCCACAGACCTTACTTGAATTGAATACGTCGGGAAAATCTAGCAATATTAATTGCAGTAAAACTGTAAATTAATATTGTTCTGTAGAAGCTTGTACTACTACTGAATAGTGTAAATTCAAAATTTGTCCCGATTTCGTAGTAAATCTTTACTTGTGTTGCTGTTTCTGTGACAAGCAAAGCAATTTGCTTAACTTTACCACTTTGGCCTGCTGCATTAGCTTATCTGACCAAATGTATTCTAATTTCTATTCATAAGATTCCAGAACTATTGTAGAAGTAGATGTGAGGATTATTGTTTTCATGCTACAGAGTCAGGTATAGCAGAGCGATCCCAGGAACTGAAGAACAAGGATGATGGTATCACGAAGCTGGAGAAAACCATTCAGGAGAAGGCAAAGGAGATTGCTTCTCTGCAGGGAGAGATTGCTTCCCTCCAAGTATGCAATCTAATATGCACCACTAACTACTATGCAGTCTGCCGCGCAACATGGAAATAACTATGCTTCGTTTTTTGCTTATCCATCCATTCACAGGCAAAAGGATCTATAGCTGCTGAGGAGCAGGCAGGCAAGGCCAATGCTCGGGCTGTTGAGCTTGAGAAGCAGGTATGGAATTTGGAATATAGAAATTCATGAAACCTTGGAACGTGCCAATTATGTTTCTCTGACTTCTCATTTTATTTTTCTCCTTTTATAGATTGACAAGCTCAAAAAGGATATTGAAACTCAAAATACCCAGAGAACAGCCCTCGAGGCTAGGGCTAATGATGCAGAGAAGAAGGTGGAAGAGCTAACTGCAAAGCTTAATGCTGTAAGTGCACAATCCTTGTCTGTAGTGCAGTTTAGCAATGGTCCTTTGTTTTTGTATCTGTAGTCAACATGCATTTTTGTGTCATGTATTATTGTAACTAAGCATATCTTTTAAGTGGCTATAACATCTGTTTTTCCTTTTCGTTAACAGTAGTTATAAGATTTGCTATCTATTCGTCTATAAGCCTGCAACACATACTTATGAAACTAGCACTGTAGCAGAAAAAGTATTCAAGTGATTTATAGATCCTATTTCTATACCAGAGTTTAAAGTCACCTATAAAATTTTAAATCATGTGTGATGAAAAAACATTTAAACGAATAGATATTTTTGATGTTGGATTACATTGATTTATTGATTTTATATTTGCTAGATCCAAAAGGAAAGTGATGAGCAAAAGCGCAAAATCAAGAAGACAGAACGTGCTCTTAAAGTTGCCGAGGTTTGCAATACATTTGCTTATTATTATAATGCACTTCTGTCCTGTCAGTTGTATGTACATGTTGTTAAATTTTGTTATTTTGCATTATATAGGAGGAATTGATGAGGCTGCAGTTAGAAGCAACAGCTAAGGCAAAACAGCTGAATGAGGTAAATGTATCCTGTTGCTATCATCAGTTGTACTTAATGCAAATTCAGAAATTTCAGCAATGTAATTACATCCTCTGAGCATAGTTATAAGCATATAAGACAAAAGGTTACTACTTTTATTGCAATTCACGTTTGCTCTATTCTCTTGGGTATATGGTCAGTGCAGAGATGTTTTTCAGTGCCAGAATTTCTTCACTAAACAAAACATGTCAAAATACTGTACAACTACTGATCTATTCCGTCTTTTCTACTCTTTATTGCTATTTAAAAGCAGTCGCAAATCAGTGCAAGAACAAATGAGTTTAACCTGCATAATTTCTTGTGGCTCCCTAGATGTTAGTTTCCGTCTTTTCTACTCTTTATTGCTATTTAAAAGCAGTCACAAATCAGTGCAAGAACAAATGAGTTTAACCCGCATAATTTCTTGTGGCTCCCTAGATGTTAGTATTTGAAGTCATCTATTAAGACATTGATTTCCTTCAGTTTGGTATTTCTATTTTGTTACTATCAGTTTGAGATAAGTTCAACAGATAATTCCACAACGCACCTTGAGCACTGTGTCATGTGACACTTTGCTAATGTGTGAATCTTCTGAATTGGTTACCTGTCTTAGTAGAGTGCACCTGCGATTCTAATGCCTGGAGTGGCATATGCTTGTTTTTTATGTCTTTTCTTGCTCGTTCCCATATACTGCAAACGTATGATTCTGTTTTCACTCTTGTTTCCTTTTGCAGGTTCATGGAGCATGGTTACCACCTTGGTTAGCGACTCAATATGCTCACTATTTGGTAAGAGTGGAACCACAAAATATGTACCACTGTAATTTTCATGTTCATACTCTCACTGCTATCCTCATCATCATTTGTAGGAGGTGGTCTCAGGCCACTGGAATCAACATGGGAAACCTTCAATGCAGAATTTGTTGCAGAAGGTGCCTCTTGATACTACTTTTATTTTTAATTTCAGTATGGATCTCACAAATAAAGCGACCATTTATATGTCTTCATATCTAATATTCCAGGCATCAGAAAAATCAGCACAGGCAAAGAAATGGGCTGAACCTCATGTTGAGACTGCCAAGACGGTAGTGTCTCATTACTCATTGACTCCATCTGTTCCTGTACTTCCTTTTGGTTTATTTTGCACTGACATATGCTGACAAGATTACTTTGTATGGTTGAAGAAATGGATTCCCGTTAAGGAAAAATTGGTTGTCCTCAAGAAAAACGCAGAACCTTATGTGCAAAAGGTCTCAACGAGATCAGTGGAGTTGTATGAGTCATCACGGGATGCTGTTACACCTCATGTTGTCAAAGTTAAAGAGCTTGCTCATCCATACTACCAGGTACTCTAGTACTTCCTGTTTCAAGAATCAATACAATTTCACCTGTCACTTTGAGGACAGCAGTTGGTTGATTATGGTAATCCAGTGCTTTATGGTATGCATCATATGTGGTTGTTAATGTGCATTTGTTTGACTATGTTGATCCAGGAAGCCAAGAAGTTTTCCAAGCCTTACATAGATCAAGTTGCTGAGATCACAAAGCCACATGTTGAGAAAGTTAGAACTGCTCTGAAGCCGTACACTAAAAGAGCAGTTCATGCATATGGGTCATTTCTTGAGTCGGCAACCACATACCATCGCCAGGTTTGTGGTTCTTTTCCACTTCCGTTCCGGTTTTCTGTTGCATGGTTTTTCAGTGCCTCCTTTTGTGCCATAGACTCTATCTCCAACTCGTTCCAGTATCCAACTTGTGTGGGATGTGCCCTTATGACCTAATGGGTAATGCTGGGAGATTATTTATCTGCTTCTGCATTGTGCCTAGTGATAGTGGGGGCGTGGATAGTTTGTAAGCTCTTCTTGTGTTGTCGTACTTTTAGCTGATATGCTTAGTTTTTCTATCATCTGAGAAAAGCACTTTTTTTTTGGAAGACTGATGTGACAAAATTTCAACATTTTCATCTCCTTTTTAGGCTCAAGCAACCATCTTGGACTACCTTCACCAACATGAGATAACGAAATCACTCGCAACGAAGGAGTTGGTTTGGTTCCTGGTAAGAAAACCTGAAAATTTCATCAAGGAATCGCCAGCTTAGTGTTCATGTAACAAACTTACTACCTTTCTGTACAGGCTTCTGCTTTGCTGGCTCTGCCTGTCTTCATTATATACAAGCTTCTAATAGATACCTTCTGGTTAGTTTCTCATACATCTACATCTGATTTCAATTATAATCCTTGGTTGCGTGACTTCACAAGTGAGCTGACGTTATCTGTCGTTGCTTCTATGTAGTACCAAAAAGCCTAAAAGATCCCGTGGCAGTAACGGTAACCATGGCCACAGGAGACACAAGCGCCGGCACACTGACAAGTAGATCAACTATCTAGCACATAGGGTTCGTCAGCTGTGTATGAGTGCAGATCTTCAAGCAGGGTTCGGATTGCTCTCCCTCCCGAGCCGTGTAGGAAGGAGGGTCATGGCTTCATGGTAACCCTTACCGTGGAAACATTGTACACCAACATTTCTCTTCTTTTTACATTTTCGCCCCAGGTGTAATATGGACTTCAGTTGCAGCAGACCTTTTATCTGCCACCTTGCTGGGGTTCAGGGGTTAAGCCTCGGCCTTTGTTTCATTGTTCATTATTGTTTATTGTAACTTGTGAATGCGTTTGAGTTTGCGTGCTTGTTCTTGCTGGTGGCCTACATTCAAACTTCTGTATACAAAGTGGTTGTTTAGCTACCTGGCTGGAGTTGATCCCATTGGTCTCAGCACTCTCATCCGTGTGACCATGTATGGTTGGCAGTTGGCACCATGCCCTGATAGAAAAAAGAATGGCTGTTGAATTTCGGGTCACGAAGTATTATGGGAGGGCATTTCGAATGCGACACTGAATTTCCTAGCTACCATGTCATCACTTTTAAGGATGGCTGGCATAGCTATCTGATTCAGAATGTGAAGTATGGAAGTACACGCAATTCGTACATGGAAGTGCATCTGATTGGTCGCAGAAATCCAAGAAAGAGCTGTCCCGTTATGATCTGCGCGCGTTCAATCTCCATGCTCTCCTTGTTTCCATGAGTGGCTGCTGAGCCCGGCCTGTCGTGTAGCTCCGAAAGGCCAAATACGAGCCCGTGGACCTCTCAGCCCAATCCGTGCCGGCCCGGCCCATAAAATGATGCCCGCTAAGCCATCCATGATCCATCTCTCTCTGGGCTTTGTGACCCCCACGCGACGGCCCCTATCAGAAGTAGCTGCCGCTTCGACGTCCCGCCGCCGCCGCCGCCGCAGCGCACCCAAACCTCCCCCACTCCAACTCAACCCGGCAACCCCCCGGCCGCCGGCGCCCCTTGACGCCGGCCCGGCCGAACCGTCTACGTCCACGGCGCGCCCCTTCGCGCAGGCTTCACCTCGCTTCGCGCCGCTCCATCTGCTCCGCTCCGCCCCGCCCCTCCGAGGAGCTCGAGCACCGGCTGCCACCGCACGATCCTGCGCCGGCGACCGTTTGCTGCCGCCACCGCCGTCTGCTACGTCTCTTGGTACGCTCCCCTTCTGGTATTAATCATCTCGCCCCCTCAGGAAATATCTATCTCAATGTTTGACTTATTTGGCGTCGTTTCCGCGCGCAGGCTGGGCGCTGAGAAGGAGAAACTAGAGGCGCCGTCGGTCAATGGTGGCCGTGGAGTAGCATCCCAAAGCTGGCGCCTTTGTTTCCGTTCCTTGCACCATTTCCTGCACTTCCCGCTCGGTTTCCACATGATCCTCCGCAGCACATTGAGGGCCGCTCGCAGACTCGGGTGGATTCCTCGGGTTCAGCTCATTGTGGAGCACAATGAGCCATACCCAGCACCACACGGGTGTGCTACTGCTACTCGATATTGGGATGTTCAGGAATCATCACCCGCGTCCAGTTGCCCGGCCACTCCAATTGGTCATGGGTACCAGTTGCGGCTTTACTCGGCTGCTCCTGCACGCAGTGGGGAGGAGATACCCTTGGATGGGGCTGAGGATGAGGAGGTGGTGATGGATAAGGAGCTCAGGCAAATGGAGAAGAGACGTGTGTTCTGGACCGCGCAGCAGACTTTCATGGAGTACCTCCATTTCACACGGGGGATGTCCTTCGCCGATGCGGAGCATATAAGCAAGCACTCGCCTGCCTTTGTCAGCCAGCTGCTGGACCAGGTGAAGGATGCTATTGAGGACCCTGTGGAGGGGGGTGAGGAGGTGTTCAGGTCGAAGGTGAAGAAGAAAGAGATGAGGGATCAGAAGGCCACTAACGCGTTGATGCGGCTCTTCCGATACCACCCTGTCAACGAGTTTGAGCCGTTCTTCGAGAGCATAGGCCTCAAGCCTTCCGAGTATGAATCCTTTCTGCCTCGGGGTCTCATGTTTCTTGCCGATGATGAGGCATTGCTGAATAACTACCACCTTCTTTGCAATTATGGGTTTATGCACACTAAGATGGGGAAGATATACAGGGCTGCTGCGGAGTTTTTTAGTTTTAGCGACAATGTGCTTGCATCAAAGCTGAGTGCTCTTGAGGATCTAGGGTTCAGTAAATCAACTGTGATAAAACTTGTGACCTCTTGCCCTGCCATATTGAAATGTGACCTAGATGCTGAATTCAAGATTATGCAGTGGCTAGACGACGGTGGCATCCAGAGAGATTGGATCGGTCAATTCTTATCTGTCCAGGAGTTGTATGATTGGAAAAAGATGGTCGAAGTTCCTCAATTTTTCACTGAATTGGGATTTGATAAGGAGGGTATTGGTAAACTGATCAGGCAAAACCCAGATTTCCTGTTGGATGGTTCTGGAAAGGTTCTATTTAGAGCAGTCACCATCATGCTGAAAGCAGGGTCTGGAAAAAGAGATCTATATAATCTTTTCCATGACTTCCCAGATGTACCGGCCCGAAATTTCGCAAGGAACATACAGAGTGTCATGCTATTGTTAGCTGGGATAGATGTAAGTGATGAGGATATTAAGAACTTTGTGGTTGCAAATGCATCAGTGATTGGTTCTACCCGAGTCAAGGCGGCCAACAGCGTTCTTACAAATCTCTGTGTGGGAAAGAAGCGTTTGTGGAAGATTATAAAGGAGGATCCACGGCAATTGATGAAATACAAATTTGGGTCAAAGGTCAACCGCCTACCGCCTTGTGACAGGAGTTCTGACAAATCATTGAAGGAGAAGGTAAAATTTTTGAAAGGCATAGGATTTGTGGAAGGCTCGGAGGATATGAAGAAGGCACTAAAAGCTTTCCGTGGTAAGGGTGATGAATTACAAGGCCGGTTTGACTTTTTGGTGAGGACTGGACTTGCCCAGAAGGATGCAGTGAACATGATCAAGATAGCTCCACATGTTTTGAATCAGAGGATCAATGCCCTTGAGTCGAAGATATCTTTCCTTGTAAATGAGACAGATTATCCCTTAACTGCTCTACTTTCGTTCCCACAATTCTTGTCGTTCACTGTAGAGAGAACCAAAGTTAGGTTTTTAATGTACAATTGGCTGCACAAAAGGGGATTGGTTGCTCCCAACTTTGCTCTAGCCACTTTCCTAGCTTGTTCAGAGAAAGATTTTATGAAGTCTTTTGTAGAAAAACATGAAATGGGTCCAGAGGTCTTTGAGAAGTTCAAGAGGGAGGTTGCTGAAGCCAAAAACACACATTGTACTTGAGATGATTAGCATGATATTATTTGTTAACTGATATCTTAAATGAGATCCCTGAATAGTGTCAGTTTTTTCTTCTGGTTTTGTTTCACTTTAACTGTGCCTAATGGTTTGCTTTTGCCCTTGTTTTGTACGTCGCTGTTATCTCGCAGAAGTCATTATGAGTTTGTTAAATTGTTTGTCCGTTCAATCTTTTACCGACATGTTTTCGAGAACTTAGGATAGCTTTTTTCTTTTAACTGAGAACAAGGCTACTGGCATGGGAAAGGCTCGTAAATTTGGAAAGGCCTGTCAGTAAGGACTTCTTCGAGAGGCCCTGGTTCTAGCTCTAAAACATCAATGAACAGGAAGGATCAGATATCAGTCAATATACAAAATTGTGTAAAAGATCCTTCACGTCTGAATGACCTTGGCAAGTGGCAAATCTGGTCTGGACAGACTTGGGATTGGGGAATTCTGAAACACTCCCGCCGTGCCCTATTCCTGTCTTGCATGGGCCAATTGATCACGTGCGTGGCGGCGTTTGCATAGAATTGGACCAGCTCAAATCTATAGATGGGCCGTAAAGGCAGTTTGTGGGCCAAGTAACTGGATCGCAAATTCGCAATTGGTCGTGTGTGGGCGAGGGGCTCCAGGCCCAACCTGCGTATCGCTCGCATATACTTCGAATGGGCCCAACCCACGGGCACCTCCTCAGCCCAATCTCTTCCTATCGCCGTCCCACGCAGAGACGTCACGTCGCGCCGCCGTCCCACGCCGCCACGCCCACCGCGTTCCCGGGCCTCCGCTCGTCACCTCCACGGAGCTCCTCGATCTCAGCATCAATGTCGCGGGAATCCATGTCATCGTTGCTGCGAGCCGTGGAGCCATGCCCTGACGGATGGCTGTCCCTGTCCCCGGAGAGCTACGGCAAGCGCCTCAAACGAACGCCGCGCGTCGAGGACGACGGGACCCCCCTCTCCGACGAGATCCTTCTCCATGTCCTCGCCGGCTACTCCCTCGACACGGCGGACCTCGTCCGCTGCGCCGCCACCTGCAGCCGCTGGCGCCGCCTCGTCAGCGGCGAGGCCGAGTTCATCTGCCGCCTCAGGCGGCGGCGCCCGTCCGGCGGCTACCTCCGCCACCTCGCCGTCGGCTTCTTCCACCGCAGCCACGACGACGACACCGGCGCGCCGCCGCGGTTCTTCCCTCTCGGTCCCTTCACCACCCGGCGCGCCCCCGTCCACCGCCGCGTTCCGGCTGCTCCTCATCTACAAGCGCCGCAGCTTCACGGCCTGCCGGTCCTACTCCGGCGCCACGGCCTGGGGACCCGAGGCCAAGACATCCGGCGCCAGGATCAGCGGCGCGCGCCTGGCCGAGATGCACGGCGGCGTCGCCGTCGGCGGCGCCGTGTTCTGGCTGCACGGGGACACAGTATTCAGCCTCCGCGTCGACACGCTGGCGGCGGCGGTCGAGACCTTCCCTCCCCGCAGGTGGAGCAGCGACCTCTGCCAGTGCTCCGGCAACGAGGAGCAGAACCGCCGCCTCGCCGTGTGACCGGACGGGCGGCGGCTTTGCGCGGTGCAGGTCCGCCGATGCAGCAGCAATAACAAGTTCGTGATCAACGTCTTCCGCCGCGACGAAGACGACGACGACCGGAGGAGGGCGAGGACGAAGCGCAGGTGGGTGTGGGACCGGGCGGCGGACGTTGACCTCGACCCGTTCCTGCCACGGGGTTTGGTGAAGAGGGTTTGCATCCGGGCGGTCTGCGAGCATGGTTTTAAATAGCGGCTTAAGAGGTTTAGCGGCTGGGGTCACAAAACAGCTAATAACGGGCTAAATGAGGCTACAACGGGTTATAACGGCTAAATTGTACATGATTTCAAATAGCGGTTTTCTATTTCAAATGGCTATAGCGGGCTAGCTATAGTCGGCTATTTAAAACCTTGTCTGCAAGAAGAGCGGCCTCGTCTTCTTCGCGACCGGTGCCGACGTGTACGGCCAGCGGTGGTTGGACGGGCACCATGACCTTGCGTTGTACGTGCTTGACATGGAGAGCAAGGATGTGAGGGAGGTCCCGGCTCCCGATGGCCGCTGCTCCAGCCGCAAGTCGTCGTGGAGCTTCCATAGCTACGAGATGGACATGGTGGCTTACCTGAGCTCACTAGCCGAGCGAGATATATAGCTCATGTTTTTTTCTCGAACGAGTATATAGTCTCGTGTGAAAAGGGGACGTGCAGGAATATCTAACCGCTCGCGCGCATATTTTTTTAAGTTGAATTTATGCTATTATAATTTTTATATTTTAAAAATATGTTATCGGTGTGTCACTGATAGATGATGGCCATCTTAGTCACTGACAGTGACATTTTATTAAAAATGTAAAAATTATAATGACACGTTTGAAATTTTTTTATTCACCGGAGCATTGATGTTCATACTATTGGGTTGTGTGCATGATGATCATATAAAAGATGCTTATAAGTTCTCTTCATCGTAAATTTGTAATGGAGCTGTTGACACGAGATCGCGCCAACGAAGTCGCCGCTGCCTTGAAGCGAAACCGGTCAGACCGCTTTATGAAACCGGTCAGACCGCTTTTGACGGGGCGACGGTGAAAACCTAAAATCTCGAGCTCGGGAGGGACCCCGTCGGAGCTTGAGAGTCTAGGGTTGTTCTAGGGTCGGCAGGCCACCTAGAACGTCCTCAAACGTCGTCGAGACGAGAGAAGAACAGAAGATACGGAGGTTGGAAGAGCTAGGGTTTGGAGATAAAAGTAATGCGAAACATAGAAAGATAAAAGTAAAGAAAAAACGATAAAAGGTAAATTTGATAGATTCGATTGGATTGGATCCCTCTCAATCGGCCTTGGCCCTTTATATTTATAGGGTGGGATGGTCTTACCCCGTTGAGTCGGTTTACAATATGGGATAAAACTCTAAAGTCCTAAACCTACTCCAACACGGGAGAAACCGGTCAGACAGGATAGGGAAACCGGTCAGACCGGTTTGGCCGTTGCCAGATCGGCTACAGTAAAACCGGTCTGACCGCTTCGTAGAACCAGTCTGACCGGTTGCCCTCGGCCCGATAGGCAACTGCCAATTTTGATCGTCAACAGGAGCTTGTACTATGGCTGCACAAAACTACACAAGGTGATCAGGATCCTAGCTAGCATTGTTTTTCTCCAAGCAGAGTCAGATTGTAAGATCCAATTTGGGGATCGGGATCCTATGAGATTTTGTTTTCTATTTTTAGTTTGTTATATAAAAAATACATTTATTTATCAATACTCAACGCAGCAGAGGTTTTTCTCTTTTTTGTTGTCGCCGCGAGCTGTTGTCATGTGCGCACGCGTTTATCAGGGTCGCCGCTTGACGACGGCGGCGGCAACTTGGCCCAGATGTTTGGATCGCGATCCAACTTGTTCGATGGGGGAGCTAAGGCCCACTGCGCCGCAGGAGGCCCGTAAGCAACTGTAAATGGGCCTAATCACCCAAACCCGCGGTCCATTATCGGCAGTCCCGTGTATCCCAGCCCAGACTAAACCCGTCTTGCTTTACTCGCCGCTTGCTTCTTCTTGTTTCGGTTGGAGGACGAGACGACGCCGGCTGCGGCTGCTTTGCTGTTGCTCCCAAGTTGTGTGGCCACCGGAGGTGATCATGGGCAACCTCCAGAAGCTGGAGGCCACTATTTTTGTTCCCCTGCAATCGATGCGGAGGCCACACGGCTTCTGTCTGAACCCGAAAGACCTTGAGCCTCCCAGGGAGAGCACGAGCGCCATGACTGGGCACTGCTGCGTCAGGCTCAGCCGCTCACGCCCGACACCGGCACGGTGGGATCCTATCAGAACGTTGTCCTAAATTCCACCCTAAATTCCACTATAAAAAAATTCTCGTTACATCAAAATATCGGTACATGTATGGAGTACTAAATGTAGTTGAAATCAAAAATTAATCACACAGTTTTGCTGTACTTTACGAGACGAACATTTTGAACATAATTAATTAATGTTTAAATAATTATTCATAAATACAAAAAAAATATTAAACTTCCAACTTTAAGTAACTTTAACATGTTAAAGTTGGAAACTAAACGAGCCCCAGTTCGCTTTCAGCCGCTACCACATGCCATGCCAATTCTGAACCCCGGACGGACCGTCCGCGTCCTCTTCCTCTCCGATCCTATCCACTCGCCGCATATGTGCCACCTCATTCTCGTCTAATCTCCCGGGGGGCACGACACGAGCGTCCTCCGCCACAGGTCAGAAAAGGCAGGGCCACCACGCAGCGCGGCAGCCTGTAGCATCTCATTCTCATCTACCAGGGTCACCAACTGACCAAATTAAAGTGCCATCATGTGCAGGCATTTTAGCGAACGATCTGTGCATATCTCCCTTCGTAACCTCCATTCCCCGCCCATCACCTCAAAGTTTCAGCTATATCAAGTGCCTTTTTTTTCGTTCTACTACAGCCAAAAGAGAGAGGAAGAAAAGGTTGGTGCCTGTGCCTCGCACGCGTCATGAGCCCCCACAACAACGGGACCGAGAGAGACGTCCCCAATCCCATCGACGCCGGCGTCTCCTTCATACGGGAAAACAAAGACGCCACGGAAATGATTGGCCACCAGCAGCTGCCCTGTTAGGCACCACCAGCAGGCGCCACGGAAATGATACGGGAAAACAAACGCCCGTTCGACCGGCCGGTGACAGGTACATATTCGTGCGGAGAAAAAAATACCGCTTGGTGATCAGTGTTGGTATGTTCTGAGAGAAAAGTAGGCTGATAAGCCAAACGAACGAGGTGAAAGACGCGGGCGTCTCCAAGACGGCAAGAGGCGTACACTACACGAACAAATCATCCAGCCAGCCATCTGTTATGTTATTATACATACAGTACATGCCAAACTCCCCATTTCGCCTTGATTGGCACGACGACCCAACACGTCATTGTCTCCCTAAGGGTCTCTCCAATGTACGCTCCTATACCGTTTCTATACCCATCGGACCCGGTCCTGCGCATTGTGAGCTCGGTCCTATCCCCAGAAAAATAAGAACCGGTTCTATATATGGAGCGAGCCCTACAGAATAAAATACTCTTTAGTCTCTCCGGCTCTCTCTCTCGTGATTTCCTCCATGCCTGCGTTTGCCGCTTCTTCGTGCTCCCGCCACCGAGACGAGCTGCAGCAGGTCGGGGCTGCCGTCGCCGCCGCCGGAGCAGCTCCTCCAATGGCAGAGCAGTGCGCTCACGGAGGTGAGGACAACGCCCATCCCAACCAGCTCGTATAGGCCGGGAACGGCTGCGCCCTCACCAAATTGAACTGCTACCTGAAGTGCTCTGAACTAGCAGATACGGAGGTGGGGAATGGGATCTTCAGTTCTATCTAACTCCAATCAGCCATATAAATCAAATCAGAAATGTGGGGGATTGAAGATCAGCTCCGTCGGCCATGGCCATGGGAGGTGGAGGGGATAGAGAACTGCTGGTCCGGTTGCTGACGAGAACGAAGGTGGTTGAGGTATGATTTTTTTTTCAGCGGGGCTCATTGTAATAAAGAGGCTGGTTCTTTACATTGCGGCGTTTTTATCATGATGAATGAGGTTCCATATAGAAACGGAGTCACTCCAGTACATTGGAGATGCACCAGTAGGTAGGAGTATATAGCATAAGGAAACCATGCGCCAAAGGCCACCAGCAGAGGGCCCCGGCTACACCTAACCAAACCAAATTTCGACGAAATCTCTAGACGTCTGCAGCGGAGCCGAGGCTGATCGGTGAGCACTTGTATATCCCATCCCATGTTCCCATTCAGCAGATCCCCTGAACCCTGACTGGCAAAAAAGCAATGCACCTGACCTGGCTGGCCACCTGTAGGGTATGGGTATCCAAAGACCTGATGCTTTTTGCTCATTGCCAAAGACAACCAAATGATCGACCTGCACTGACGCACATGGTCACCGGACAATCAAGCTCCACCAAGCAAAACTCATGAGCTCATCAGGGGACAGAAAGGGATGCACTTGCTTGAGACACAGATTATTTCAGCCATCATTTATTTATTTATTATATCCATGCTAATCTTTACGCGTACAAAATTGTTCTTCCATCAAAAAGTTGCCTCCTAGCGCCGATGAGACTTTACGGACATCTCGCGCAACTCAATTGACAGCCGATCCGGTGGTACAGGGGAGCGAGCCTCTAAGTAGGTACCGGGCTCAATGGAATCGAATGGAATCTATATATACAGAGGGGGCCTTCGTTACCTGAGGACCTAATGAATCGGGAAAGAATGGAGGGCGTGTGCCTTGGCCATGGAAACATCACATCTCACGGAGCAGGTTGCTGATCTTGCGGAGCTCGGTCAGGGCTGCCATCGCTGTCACCTGGCCTTTGCCTCCCAGGATGTTGTTCGAGAAGTTCTCCATAGCGCTTGGCTGCCCACGGTCTTGCTGGAATGCAGACTCGATCACCTGTACATTGCATCCAGATAATGTTATTCTCATGTTTTAGACAGCCTTCTGGGTGCGCAGACCTAGGTCAAACCATAGAGAACTAAAACTCGCAAACTGTAATAAAACAAATAAAATGGTGACCAGCTAACCGCCTATATCTGAACATAGAAAGTGCCATCAACAACATAGGGACTACCAGCAAGCAGTGCATAGAGTAAGCAATCAAATGGTTTTGAATGCAATACCTGGATATTCTCAAGCATGTTCTGTCCAATGTTCTTAAGTGTGCCCATGACTTTCTTATCACCAGAAGCCAAATTTATGCTGCCACGGGAGCTATCTGAACCAACATCAGGAGGGGAAGCGCTGGGAGGAACAGCACCGTGTTTATCATCCGATGCGTCACCGCTACCTTTCTCCACATGACCTTCACCTGAAGGTCTGCCAAACCTCAGGAACCATGGTAGCTTATTAATAAATGGCTTTCTTTCATTAGATACCGCAGTGCTCTCAGAAGGTCCAACTGGATCTGCACTTTTTTCAGATGTCGTTTCTTCTGAGATGGTTTTGTCCTCGCAGTTACTGCTGAATGACTCTTCTTGCAAAACTTCATCCCTATCATCATCACCAGTGCACGAATTTGAAGTGATGCTGCTCCTCTCAGAATCATTGTCATGGCAATTCTCAGGTTCATTACCCGCACTAGCTGCATAGAACAATGGAGAGTTCTCACCACTGGAACAAGCTTCTGTCCTTTTTGATGAACTCTCATCAGCATGTTTCACCGGTGAATCTATAAGTGGATTCACACTTGTTGGGCTTACTGTTAAATTCTCACTAGCTGCCTTTAGCTTTAGCTGTGAGGGCCTTTCTGCACTCACAAGAGGGTCCTTGTGAATAGAGACAATAGGGTCCTTGTGAATAGAGACAATAGGGAATTCATCTTGTTCAAATTTTCCAGCAACTTCACTAGTCCGTACTACTTCATCTGTGTAAGAATTCAGGAGACACCGTCTCACTGAATTCTTGGTGTCACTCTTCACACTGACTATCTTAACTGGAGAAGGATCTGATTCTGACCTAGATAAACCAAGCCTCTGGCTCAAAGCTTTCTTTAGTGACCTCTTATAAGATTGAGCCGTTTCAATCTCCTTGGGAGCTGTTCCATCCTTGTGCAGGTTTCTCCACTGTTCTTCCCAGTAACTCTCAGATAATGGATGCAATGGGGTCCTCGGAGGAGTTGAAGTAGCAAGATTACTGTAAACCCTATCAGAATCGTAGCTATCCTTCTTTGATAGGAAAGACGGAGCTGACGTGTTCGCATCAATAGCAATAGACTGCAGAGACCTGGCTTTCTCAATTAGCTTATGCACGTCAACATTGTTCGGAAAGTTCAATAATCTCTGAAGACAAGAAGTATTAATTTCAGTAGCCAACAGAGATGATCTAAGGTGAAGAATCATAGAGACTGCCATGGCTGCAATGAATGCCCCTCTAGATGAGCACAATATCTTGAAATTGTATTCTTCATCTTCTCTAAGCAGCATATCATTGGAACAAGCGAAAACTTCATCCCATACGACTAAAAGACCGTTGAGGCAGAACTCTCGTCCAAACAAGACCCGCAGCCAACGAAGAGCAAAATACTGTGGTTCCACATCTAGCTCAATGAAATGGCTATGAAGAGATGGCTCAACAATGGAAAGCAAATGAAACAAAGATGATGAGGCTTCAATAACAGGTGGTAGACTTGAACTAGATCCAACCTTGGACGCAGAGAAAAACTCCGCCATGCGAACCACTCCACTACCACCATCCATCAAGCCATCAAATATTGAATAGGCATCATGTTCCATGAACCTTTCAGACAATACAACGCCTAGTTCACCCTCAGCTCCATACGCATCACTAAGTAAAATTATTTCTTTGGTATCCAGATCAAGCTCATCAAGACTCTTAACTTTGGAAGCTCTTTCAGAATCATTGCCGTTGTCAGCTCCAGAATGCCATTTTGAGTCCTTTCTAGGTTTATAACTGAAAACCATATCAGTATCTGGGAAAGGCACTCCATCAAAATCATCATTAAAACAGTCCTCATGGAGCTTCCGCACTTGAGACAGTTTATCAATGTCAACTTGAAGAACATACACTAGAGGAGCTAGTAGTTCATGCATTCCTGTGAAATAATAGTCCATAAGTCTTTCAATATCTTGCTACCAAACCAAAAAAAAAGGGAAAGCTACTGAAATCATGTAACTGAACTAATTAACCAAATTTTCATGTCAACAAAACTACAGTGCAATTTATCAGCTTACAGATTTAAGATCATATAGTAAAAGCACCAAGTTATTTATAAGAGAATGTTAGCGATTATCAATAGGTCCCAATAATTTCATCTAAAAGTAAAATCTGTTGACATTTTTCAGAGAATCCAAAGCTAACTAGATATGGCGCAAAGGCTACACTCAGAATAAATGCCAATTACATATGGCAATGTTGCTTACCCTGGCGATATCCAAAATCTGGGTGCTGAAGGCACCACATTAACAGTATTCTCCTCAGCATGGCCTGGCAATTAGGCGTTTGAAAGTAACTACCATCTTCTGGATACAAGCGAGACAAATCTTGGTCAACAGTCTTCTCCAACTCAGCCCCTCTGAAGAAACGGCCCCAGTTGCTATCTGCACAAGAAAGTTTTAAGAAAATTATAATGGAGATCTTCAAGTAAGAGTTATAACAGTAGAGTATTCTTGCATTTCATCATTGTAAAGTTGCCGCCATAAGAAGAATACTGTTTTGTCTGCTCATACCATTTAGAACATTGAACCTCATAAGAACTGATTATCTAGCGGTAACAGAATTTCAAAGTCTAACTCAGGGAGCACATTGCAACAAAAGTTGTAAATTACATAAGCACTTGAGCTTCAGTGCCTCTAAGAAGGTAACAAAGTTTTAACATATTTGTTCTTGCTGGTGTTTTTTGGAGGGCTCCCTTCCACTGGTGGTAGGTATTATGCAAATAAGAAGAATAAGCCAGTATTTATAAAAGTGTAAAGAGGCCAGATAAACACCTTTACATAGATTTGTTACTAATTTTGCAAGATACAATCGGACTTTCTTGTCTAAAGCCTGGTTCAGGAAACCTCATTGGAATAAAGAAAATCTAAATTACCAAACAAAGTATATCCACATTCTGAGCATATCATTATCGCAATTCATGTTTATTTATTTCACATCACAAACTCTTGTCTACTCCGAAGGACAAAATACCTGGATTCTGAGAGAGCGGGTTGTCAACTACGAGGTTGGATGACCTGTCCTCCTCCTTTGGAAGATGTGGGTCTACCATAAGGCGGCGCCTCAAACTAACATATCTACAAGAAACCAATTGAATATGATCTTCATCAGTAGAAAGAACCATTACTCAAATCATATATAGATGAACCATTACTCAAATCATATAGAGATGAACCATTACTCAAATCATATACAGATGATAACTTAAGCAATATGAAGCGATCACTCCTCCAATTATATTCAATATAGATGACCAGTTCAGCAGCAATTTCCCTCGTCAAAACTCCACAACCATGTGCACAATAAAGCCACCCTAAAGTAATGATTATACAAATCTTCTAAGAGTTATTTCTTGAAACCGTAATAAAATCGCAGCCATTAACTCTTAGTTATTGAATTGTTTTCTTAAGAAAAGACAAAAATTTCCCATCTCAATCATCAGAGGATGAAAACAACACCGACACACACGAGTACCAAACCTACTAGAAAGCAAACGAACGCCATAACAAGAATTGGAGCCAAAAAAACATAACAGATTCCTGCCGACAAAAACACATCAAAGAGCACATGGGCAACAAGCACCCGAGAACAAGAGCCAATCAGCCTCACCTCCTCCGCGAATCGGCGGCGGCGCGGCGGAGCTCGTCGACGGAGGCCTCGGGCGACCCCGGGAGGATGCCGAGATCGACCCGCCACCGGACGCTGCGCAGATTCGCGAACCGCCGTCTCTCCTCCTCAGCCATGCGCCCAGCGACCCCCTTCCGCCGCAGGCGAATTTGACTCCCTCGAATCAACAGCCCCGCACAGGGAAGCCAAGAACAAGCGTATCCACGAGACCAGACGATATAAATAGCTGCGTGTATCTGTATCGACCCACAAAAGGAGGATCTTTTCTGGAATAAAGATCGGGATTTTGGAGGATTTTGGTGGAGGAGAGGGGAGAGGTTGAAGGAGATGATTTTTCCTCCCCTCTTCTGTGCTCGCGAGAATGGCGTCCTGCCCTTCTGGGCTCGTTGGGGGTGGATGATTTGGCTGCCAGGAGGGTGGGTGAGCAAGCAGAGCAACAGGAAGGAAGGGGGGAGGGTGTCTCTCTCTCCTCCTCTCCTCTCTCTCTTATTATCTAGCGTGTTTTTTCTCTCTCCTATTTTCTGTTTATCAGGAGAGAGAATCAAGAAGAGGTTAGAGATTTTGTTCTCTATTGGAAGGGAGTAGTAGTTGGTTAGAGAGACAAAGGGAGATGCTGACTAGGATAACCAGTGGGTGATTGGCTAGGTGGCTTGGCTTGTTGGCTTCGTCTTTTGTTCTTGTCTATCTGCTTAGGAGTATTATGGACAAAAAAATATTAACGTAGTTTTCATGATATTGTTTTCCATATTGCTCTTTTTGTTATGTGTTTTGGTTTGTTGAAGGGAACATGAATGGATGGGAGGGACTAGGGAGGTTGGGATGATGATGTGCCCTTGTTGCTCCGTGGTCTATTTTGGTGGAGGGATGAAACATTGAATTAGCTTGGCCTATAATATATCATCTATATTTTTGGTGCAGCGGCTGCAAGTAGAAGGATTTATTTTCATGGCTTCTATGATTAGTAGGAGCTAGGAGGGTATGTAATATGGATTGAATTCAAGGCACCTAGACATCAATCAATGTTAAAATTTTGCTGTTAGAAATGCTATGTGTATTAAAAATAGGAAAATTTGGTATGCAACCTCGTCATTTGACTAAATTTCTTGTGAATGCAAGAAGCATACAGAACCGTCCAAAACTTTATGTAAATAATGCATTAGTGCTACGAAATCCAATCCAATCCAATATTTCTTCTCACTTAGTCAAATCCATTCAGATCATTGTATTCGATTTCATTTGGATATGACATCTTTATCTTCACGTTTGTAACACAAGGACATGCCACTGTGCCAAGAACAGGCACGTAGATAACATATAGGCCACAAAAAAAATATATTGCCCACTTGAGAATTTTGAAAAAAATCACATTGAAACACATCGCTGAAGATTAACAAAAGAAGGATGAGCTTGATATACGCCATTGGTAGTTCATGCATTATTGTCACTGCAGTTGTTGCTGAAAGAACCCAAGATCGCCCTAATTGTATTACTGTAGCAACTCCATAGCTGTAGCATAATCTTACGAGCTTCTACACATGACATAGACAAATTATCTGCTATTGTTGGAGTGGCAGTACATGTACGTGTACGTGCATTCCATTTGAGATGATGGCTTAAATTAAAACACTTGGTTATTGCTCAGTTGTTGCGAAGCATCTACCTCGTCCAAGATCACTGTAAAAATCTGAATACAAGACTTTGTATCACACTTATCAATTGTTCAGTATTGAGAACGATAGGGATTCTTCAGTCATCTAAAATTGATTTTAAAGAAAATAAAAAAAGAAAGGTAGGTCTGTTAAGCTATACTCCCTCCATACTGGTAAAGAATGATGTTTAGGACAACGGCACGGTCTCCAAAACGTAACTTTGACTTCTTATTCTTACAAAAATATTTCTTAAAAAATAATATATGTATGCTTTTATAAAAATATTTTTAAGATAAATCTATTCATATGGTTTTCACATTTTCAAACTCAATGGTTTAAAAGTTATTCATGATTTATATTCCCAATGTTTGACTAAAACCTTGTCCAAAACATCATTCTTTACTGATACGGAGGGAGTACGTATCTGGTAGTGTGTCTTCTAAACCAAACTAGCTACCCTATACAAAATGTCTGCACAGAAAACCACCCCAACGCTAACGTATCACCAGCCGCTATGATATTAGAACAAATCAACGTAGCAACTAGCGATAATGAATACCAATACGCTAAGCAGCCATTGATTAGCATTCAGGTTGCTTGGAGGCTAAAACGAGTGGAGAATTGTACCTCCAATTTTTTGGTCAACAAGACAACAAAATCTCAGCCACACGATGGTCACCTCACCATCAAATCTCGGCCACACGATCGTCAGTCCGGCAAACCAGAGTACGTAAGACAAGTAGACTAGACAACTATAGTTACAAGGAAAAAAACCATATTCTCTTGAGAAATACAGGACGTAAACCTGCAGGCTGCAGCAGCACATACCCAGCAAGTTCCGGCACACGTTTCCTCTCCAGCTCATTTGATGGCGACGCTCGAATCATTTTCGAATTCTCTCTACGTCTTGCTCATAATTTTGTTGTCTCGTGCAAGTAATATTATTAATCCCGGGGATTTCATCTCCCTCCCCAAGTCAGAAAGAGATCAAGCTAGGCGACCAACCTTTGTATGGTCAAATAAAGATGTTGCGCCTTGCAAACCTGAGTTCTAATCCTGATAGGCACTACACTACTGCATGAGCTGTACTATTTGAGTTGTTCACTTAGATTTCCCCCTAATTAAATTCATCGATCTTTAGACCGTGAGTTTTAAGATAACTATGCTAGCTAAACACGTACACCTAAACAAAAGGGGTTGAAAATTGAGATCAGTTGCAATCACGGTGATGCGATGACGCCGCCTATTGCTTAATTTACTAGGGTTTTGGTAGCTTCATGATGTACGAGTGGACGTGCTAGCTTCAGGGAATTGAACATTTGTATGTGCTTGCCCAGCACGTTTCAACGTCAATTTCTTTCACGTTCTTCTCAAACTGGATGCTCCTGTTCTTGTGTGTGACCTGGTAAATGATAGCGTGCTTTAGCCGCCAAACTGCGTAGTAGTACTACGTATTTATACTTTTTATTTATAATCGCTATCGCTGAATTTAACTCACAATCTGGCTGTCAAGAAAGCGAGCCCAATAATTAGGATAACAGAGCTGTCGGTGTCTGAATTTAACTTGGACGTTTCTTTCGCCGGAGTATACGTACGCATCATCAGGACATGTCACGTTTTGTACATGCTTATCTGTCCATCTTCTCATCCGATTCAGCAGGGCCCAGCTGGCGCTGACTGTAACCATTGCAGACGCGTACCGGCTGGCTGGTTTGACAGTTTGACGCGTACCGGCCGGCCGGCTGGTTTGACAGCCGGCTTGTTTAGATACTGAATTCTATCCCAAAATTTACTATGCAAAAAAAGATTCACATCATATTAAAATGTCATAGCATGTATGGAGTACTAAATATAGATAAAATAAAAAATTAATTGCACAGTTTTGTTGTACACTACGAGACGAACATTTTAAGACTAATTAATCAATTTTTGGATAGTTATTCACACATACAAACAAAATGCTACAGTGCGCCTCGATTTCCTCCCAAATTTGGGGTGCCAAATTGGCATCTAAACAAGGCGTTAGGGCAGCGCTGCATTTGTGATTGTACTGCAGGTGTAGTCCTCTGAATTCCAATGGTTGACTTGACAGTTGGCCGCAAAAAGCATGGAAAATTGCTACTGCAACCTGCACCTTCCTTTTTTCAGTTCACTGTCACTCGCTCTGTCGAACTCCTGAATAAAGTGAATATATATTCAAGAAGTAATGAACATTGAGGACTGCAATGATTTTCCCACATTTTCAGTGACCTAGTACAGGAGGGTACCGAATAACAAATCGTGACATTAATTCTGATCCACTGTTGACGCGCCAGTTAGGCATATTTAGGCCTTGACCACCAATTGTTCTGCAGATATTTAGGTGTGTAAATTTTTTTCCAGGCTTCAGAAGCGGTTGAGTTGACCGTACTGCTCATGTGCCCATCACTAGTATTTTCTAGTGCAATCATTTGTGTTGCTGCCTTGTCTGCAGGTTAGATCCAATAGTGCAATAGACATGTCACGTACCCTGGTTGAAATATTCCCCGGATCACTTCAATCAGAAAGATTAAAAATTCATGCCAGGTCCACAAACCCATATTTAGTTGGCATTATCCTTAACCATGCATGTGCCGCTCTCAGTCCTTGCGAAATACAATGCAGCAGATCGAAGAGCAACTCAAAAACTATGGCTATTACAAAACCATAAATATCGGCATGAAGTGTTTTCTCAAGTAAATTACCAACCAATAATCTTATCACTGTAATTTTCAATATGAAATTACATATTCGCTTTCATCTGCTAGATCATTATTTTTTAAATATAACTAATAATTTAATTTTTTTTAATGATTGCTGACGTAGTTGTCGGTGGGTGCCGGGGAGGGGCGGCTCGACCATGCAGTGATGAGTGATGACAGGGGCCGGGCCAAGCGGCCGTGCATTGGCCGGCTGCCAAACAAGCAGGTGTCGCCACCGGACAGGTTCGGTGAGCCAGCGCTTTTGCTCGTGTTGCAAGCCAATGGCGGCCTGATCACACACTGAGCCGGCTTGTGACTTTTTTAATCGCCAAATTATGGCGCCAATAATTATCTTGGTTTAGCACTGTTTCCCGTCCTCAAATTTTGTCCCCGGTCGCTTTCTGCCACCAGCTGAGTATGCTGTGCAGTTGTGCTACTGTTGCTAATTAGATTTGTGGCATGGCCTTGGAATCAATATTGATATGGTTTGGTGTGTTCTATATCACAGTGGCGGTTTGGATTTTAGAGGGCTTTTATGGAACATTCTGGAAAACTGCATGCCACTTCTCAAAGGAGGAAAGATAACTTTACGAAATAAAGTAAGTAGTGGCTGGTTGCACTTAGGATCGATCTGCGTCTAGACAATGAAATCATCGACCTAGTTTTAACTAGGATGAGACAATGTAAATTGTGATAGCCGAGACATGGATGGTTTCAGGTCGCTTTGCTCCAATTATACTCCCTCCGGTATCATATTAGAAGTTGTTTAGAACAACGAGACGGTCACAAAAGCATAACTTTAAATTCACTTTTCTATAAAATATTTCTTGAAAAGTTATATATGTATATTTGTATGAAAGTAATTTTCAAGACCAATCTATTTATATGATTTTCACATTTTCAAACTCAACGACTTAAATGTTATTCATGATTTATATTCTCAATGTTTGACTCAAACATTGTCCAAAATGACTTCTAATACGATACCGGAGGAAGTATATGATGCAGGGATATGGATGGGTTTAGGTTGCTTGCTATACAAGTGGTATATAGGTCTTACATTATAAGTTGCAGGGCTAATAGCCTAATAAGCAGCCTACCAAAGTGGAATAGGTTGTCTCAATATAATGACCATCATAATACTAAGATTATGGACATCATTACTACTAACTCCTAGGTTGTAATGCGAACAAAATTAAGTAACCAATGTGGACCAGATCGATTCTCCACCAATACATCGCATTATCATCGATTTGGAGTGGACCACACTAGTGGCGCAATACACATGTCTCACAACCACAGCGATCTTGGCCACATATTTTTATATACAAATGGAACTTGATGTTCCAGTTGAAAAAAAAATGCTAAATTGGATCACTGAACCAACTATGGTTGAACAGGAGTGAAATTTCAGTACCCAGAACTTAGATCTGGCCATCGATCAAAGAACCATGACTCTGAAGATTACTTTTTTTTTCTTTTCACAACCAACCAGGTATAAGTTCGACTGCGCGACAGAAAGTGCAGGAGAGTCACACATGGAAATGCCGAAGAAGAATCTAATTCTGCCCAAGCACAACGCAACAAGCCAACAAGCAGGGAAAAGGATATATAACAAGGAAGACGACTTGCATCGACAGCCATGTATGCGTTCCGTGGACTGAACAGGTCTCGGTCAGGCTTATCGATTCTCACCACCACCTCCCGTTCATCTCGCAAACGGCCATCTCATTCTCTACAGCTTGCACTGCGAACGAAGGTGACGGCGTCGCCCTCAACAAGGACGAAAAGAATCGGTGCTAAACTGTATATTGATCAGTGGTATATATACTTTTAACTTGACGACTGATGTTAGGCAATAATGTGTGTATACGTCACTCAAGATGTCATGAAGGACAGCAACCGGGAAATAGTTTTGGGATGGAAGGAGTCAGTTTTTGTGCAGAACCAATAATGCATATTCAGAATATTGAAGAGTGTCACATGAGCACTGTTGTTAATTTCCTGCACATGCTGCATAATTGTACTTACTTGATCGAGAGAGAGAGAGAGAGAGGAATTGTATAATGCCCAATAAATTGGTTGTGGTTCAGAAGACAGTGCTCGAATTGGTCCAACTAACATATATTCCGAGCATATCTCGACTGTTTAGGTGGACTAGTTTTGCGCCACTGGTGCCACCTCGCAGCATTTTCTATGGCCGAGAATGTCTCTGAAATCCGCATGCGCTTGAACCCTATTGATGTGATGTCCACCGTGTGTACTGTCAGAAACTTGTCAAGTCTACTAATAGCAGTTCATCACCGTGTTTCGTCTTTGTACTGTCAGAAACTTGTTTGTCTTTGTTTTTTTTAATCTTGTCGGTATATCTTTGTGCTCGGTTAAGTTCCTTGGATTTTTTTTCTTCTTCTGTCCACCTGCTGTCTGCTGCATGACATGCCACGCATGCTAGACACAACACAATTGATCATCTGCAGTCCGGATGGTAGCTAGTATTTCAGTTTCAGTCTGCCAAGTGCTTATCACACGGCGAGCAATCGGAAGCCACAAAACGGCGATCAGCCTATGTTGTCGAGTCCAGGACCGTGGTGAGACGAGGAACACGAGCACCACGCACATACGGACAGACACTGTGACGAACCGGATTCTCACCGACGAGAACCCGACTCCCTGTACCTTTGAGATAGTCCCAGGAATAGCAGCTATCTCGTACAGAACTCATCTCAGTCGAATATCACATCCATACAACGATAAAAGATTCATTACATAACTCATATAAAGACAAAGCGACTGATACAAGCCCTCTGGGCTAAAACGACAATAAGAAACATCTACGCAGCGGTAGCTAGAACAACAGGGTCCACTCCTCCACAGGCATCCTTGAGCGTAGCGCACACCCTTCAGTCGTACCACCCGTCCTGGTTGAACTCGTGGTCGGGGTCTTCACCTGAGAACCCAAAGTCTGTCCCCAAGGAAATGGGACAGGTCCACGTCACCAACCATAATATGATGTAAGCTTTAAAGGTGGCCTATTCTAAGGATATAGAAATAATCAAGGTTTAAGCCAGGGTTTTCTTATGCAAGCAGCAGCAATAACCCAATTTCATCTCAACACCAACTCCTGCTCACACACACATCCATCCGCCCCCCAAAACCAACCATCAGCCTCACATTTCCCCATCGGGCTCGTCCTGCCACGGCAGGTTCCCGCAATTCATTATCCACCAACTCCTTTCACTCGCTAGTCGACTCGGTGAGCTCCCTCCCCACCTCGTCTCAACAGCCTCAGCTGGACCAATCTCTCATAACCCGAATCAAGGATGAGGTAAGAAAGCAGTTTCCCATGCTAGCCGGGGCTTCTCGGAAATGGGTCGTCCGTAACCGTGGACACGGCTATACGTATAGTTTACACTCTGCAGAGGTGGCACTCCAGGAATCCATCCGGGCTGCAAGGCTAGTCCGCAACCAACCTGAGACGCAGCCCACAGCAAAGACCCTAAACAGTAGCGGCGCCAATCCTGTCTCCCTGGGCTCGGGAAACATCCGATCTAACATCTGCCCCAGGGTCGTGAAACCTTCCCACCGGGGCCAGTCGGGGGCCGTGGTAAATCAGGGAGATTACGCCGCAACGAATCCCCCCTACACATATCAAACTCGATTCTCCTACAGTCTCGGCGCCGCACTAGAGTAGGCTTGCTGGAACCCTCCCCATACTGGGTAGATGGTGAGCACGGTATTTCCCAAGTCCAAAGTGGGGGCACGACTCGGTCCTTAATTGTTCGGTAAAGCGAGTATCTGCATCACAAGCGATCCGCCGCAACGGTCCGCAATCGGCACCCATAACAGGTATTGCCGCCCACACTCCTCAGGTACTCACCGAGTACCAACCCCAAGTAACCAGTAACCATGTACCCGCAACAGGTACCCCATAGGGACTGCCCGAGTGCAGCCTCTCAGCACCTCGATCAACGATCGAGTTGTTATTACTCGCTTACACCGCCTAGCTGCACTACTCCTCCCAAACCACCCACAACTCACGCCAAGAGGATCAATCACAACCATCCCAATACATGCATAGCATAGCATATTTATAAAGTGAGTAGTAGGTAGCAAGGTAATAGGATAATAACAAAGGCAGTGCAGGTTTATCATGCGAGTAAAGTAAAGCGCTAGCATTCTAGTTTGCATGTCTAATAGGTATTTCAGAGATGGTTGGGCGTGAACCTGGGCAAAGGTCTTCGTCCTCGTCAAAGCAGTTGTTGTAGTAGTCCGGCTCCTCCTGACTCTCCGGAGCTCCTAGGGGCGCGGAAAGAAAATAAGACGCGGCTACTAGCAAAGAAACACTAAGACAGCGACGAAAGAAGACCCAAATAACACCAAACTCTACACTAACGCGTAGATCATGATTTTAGAAAAATATAGAAACTGGTTTCATATTTTTCTGAGCTACGATTGATTTATTATTAATTTTCGAAGTTTAAATCATTTTCTGAAAATATTAAATAATTTCCGAAAAAGAAAACAGACAAATAATTAGCCTGCTGACGTCAGCATGACGTCATGCTGACGTCAGCAGTGGGGTCCGCCTAGGATGACGTCAGCAGTGGGCCCTGCTGACGTCAGCGTTGACCGGTCAACGGTCAACGGGGTCAACGGTCAACGGGTCAACGGGTCAACTCTGGTCAGTGGGCCCCATGTGTCAGTGACTCACAGAGTATGACAGGTGGGTCCCATATGTCAGCACTGTTAAAAGAAAAAGAAAAAGAATAAACGATGGCTGGGCTAGAATTGGGCCGAAAGCGATTGGGCCGGAAAAGTTCAAGGGGGTTAAACAGACTTAATCGCGAGCATTCGGCCCACGAAGGGCTGGCTGCTGGATCTGGCCTGGTGGACAGAGTCCACGGTGCACCGTGAGATGGGTCCACGTGAGCCGGGTGCACGGGATCGATCTGTGGCCGACTCGGGATCTTCTGTGGGTGCGCGTGTGGCGACTTGGTGTGGTCTTGCGTGTGGCACGGCCACGGCGCGACGCGACGCGCGCGCGGCGCGCACTGGAACGCGCCGGCGGCGATGGTCGACGGCGGAACTCGCCGAAAAAGGTTCGGCTGGGCTCAAGATCGACTGGGAAAGCTCGGCTAGGTTTGGATGAGCACGCACAGGGTGAACAAGGCTTGGATTGGGTTCGGATTGGGCTCCCGACGTGCGACGGCGATGGCACGGCCATGAACGCCGGCGAGCACGACGGCGGCTCAGGTTTTTGGCGCAAATGTGCTCGGAAAGGGGATGTGCGTGTGCGCGTGCAGTCCCAGCAGCTGCTGGAACGCACCTGGGTGCACACGCGCGGGCTCGTGGTCGCCCACGACCGCGCGTGGCCTCGGCGTTCGCGCGCGCAGCGAGCAAGGCTCGGCCGCGGCGGGCCTCGGCTGCGGGTACAAGCGACGGCGGGTTGCGGGTGCGACAGCGGCGTTGGGTTCCTGCAGAAGAAGACGGCCACGACTCGATGGTCGGGTCCCAGAGGCTGGCAGAGACGGCGGCGGCGGAAATCGGCCGGAGACAGAGGAGAAGGGGGCGAAACGCGGTTAGCTCACCTAGGGTCTCGTCGAGGTACGCTGCAGCTCGAGGAAGGCTCGGCGCAGTCTGGCGGTCCTCGTGCTCCTCCTCTCGCTCCTTGGTTTGGCCTGGAGATGGCGGTCCACGAGCGGCGGCGGCGACTTCGGCGGCGGCGCTGCGGGGAAGGGGCCTCGGCTTCTCTTCTCTCCCTCTTCTCCTCCTCAGACCCTCCCCTGGTCCTCCTCCTCCCTCTTCTCCACTCGAATTGGATCTAGGAACCCCAATGGGGCGGCGGCGGCTTGAACAGGGAGTGCGGCCGGCGGGGCGATTTATAGGGGATAGGCGCTAGGGTTTCGCTGGGCACGGACGGCGAGATAGGGGTGCTCGAGCGGCTGCGGACACGCGGCGCAATCGCGTCGGGCCGCACGGAGCTCGGGCAGTTGGGTCACGGGCGGCGCGCGGAAGAGAGAGAGCGGCGTGCGGGAGGAAGACGATGACGCGGGGGAGACGAAAAGGCTGACAGGTGGGGTCCCGGCGTCAGTGGAAGAAGACGGCGACGCGGCGGGGACGCGGTGTAGAGCTGGGCCGAAAGGCCGGCTGGGCTACTTGGGTTGCTGGCTCGGGGAAAAGAGTTCAGGGGTGAAAGATGGACTTGAGCTTCGGGAATTCGGCCCACGAACGGGAATAGGATTTGGAAATTAGATAAGTAAATTAGAGTTTGAATTCAAATCTAGAATTTGAATTCAAACCAACCAAAAATCCAAATAAATCCAAATAAATCCAAATCACACTATCTCATCCTTAGCACTTCAAATTGATTTTAAATTTGAATTTAAATTGCCTAAGAATTTAGGGAGCAAATAGAAGACACTCTTATATGTTTGTTTGCATGCACACAATTTCACCAAAAATTTTTAAATTCGAATTTTTGCACTCAACAAAACCTATAGGAATTTCAGGGTTGTTACAGTCTCCCCCCCTCATAGGAATCTCGTCCTCGAGATTTGTGATTACCTATGGTTTAAACAAGTGGGGGTATTTCTCCTTCAGCACTGACTCCTTTTCCCAAGTGGCTTCCCTTTCTGAGTGATTGCTCCACTGCACTTTGCAAAACGGGATAGCTGTGCTTCTGGTCTCTTTGACTGCTCTGTCTAGTATCCTCTCTGGGTACTCCAGGTACTCCAAGATGTCCTGTAGGTCTAATGCCTCTGTTTTGATCTCATGTTCTGGTACTCTCAAACACTTCCTCAGCTGAGACACATGGAACACTGGGTGTACTCCCGCTAGTTCCTCTGGTAGGTCTAGCTTGTAGGCTAGCTTTCCTACTCTCTCCAGTATCTGGTATGGTCCAACAAAACGGGGTGCTAGCTTTCCTTTCACTTGGAATCTCTTATGCCCTCTGAGGGGTGACACTTTCAGGTAGACGAAGTCTCCTACTTCGAACTCCAGATCTCGTCTCCTTTTATCTGCATAGCTCTTTTGTCGGCTCTGAGCTTCCTTCAGGTGCTCTCGGATCTTGGCCACATTTTCTTCTGCCTCTACAATCATGTCAGGCCCAAAGAATGTTCGTTCTCCCACCTCTGACCACATTAGAGGTGTTCTGCACTTTCTGCCATAAAGTGCCTCAAAGGGTGACATCTGTAGGCTGGCCTGGTTCTGCATAGGATAGACTCTTCTCCCAGTCTGTGCTGTAAGCTAGAACACAAGCCCTTAGCAAATCTTCAAGAACCTGGTTCACTCTTTCGGTCTGCCCATCTGTTTGAGGGTGGTAAGCTGTGCTATACTCCAAGGTTGTCCCGATGGCTTGATGTAGGCTTTGCCAGAATTGAGCTGTGAATTGGGGTCCTCTGTCTGACACAATACTTTTTGGTGCCCCATGCAGCTTAAGAATGTTGTCTATGTATAGCTCTGCTAGTTTGCTTACTGAGTGTGTGCTTTTGACTGGTATAAAGTGAGCTACTTTCGTTAATCGATCAACTATGACCCAAATGGCATCATTCCCTTTCTGAGTGCGAGGTAGGCCAACCACGAAGTTCATGCTGATATCTTCCCACTTCCACATTGGAATTTCCAGTGGTTTCAGCAGTCCTGCTGGTCTTTGATGTTCTGCTTTGATTCTCCGGCAAGTGTCGCACTTGGCTACATACTCTGCTATGTCCTCTCTCATCTTCTTCCACCAGAACTTATCCTTCAGGTCCTGATACATCTTGGTGCATCCTGGGTGTATCGAGTACTTGGACTCGTGAGCTTCTGAGAGAATTGTTCTCCTGATTTCCTTGTCCTGGGGTACACAAATACGGTCTTTCAGCCATACTGTCCCTGCTTCATCAATCCGGAAGTCAGGTGCTACTCCTCGTTGGATATCCTCTTTTACTTCTTGGATTTCTGGACACTTTCCTTGTGCTTCTTTGATACGGTCTCCTAGGTTGTACTTCACCCTCATTTCCTAGGGTTTTCCTTCTTCTACTAGCTCAAGTTTCAGCATGTACAACTCTTTTGCTAGTTCTGGCTGACTTTCTGCTATCACCAAGTTGTTGCAATAACTCTTTCGACTTAAAGCATCTGCCACGACATTAGCTTTGCCAGGATGGTAGTGTATCTCCAAATCGTAATCTTTGATCAGTTCTAACCATCTTCTTTGCCTCATGTTCAGTTCAGATTGGGTGAAGAAATACTTCAAACTTTTGTGATCTGTGTAGATATCGCACTTGCTGCCAATCAGATAGTGCCTCCAGATCTTCAATGCATGTACCACCGCTGCCAGTTCTAAATCATGTGTGGGGTAGTTTTCCTCATGTTTCCTCAGCTGCCTCGATGCATAGGCAACAACCTTGCCCTCTTGCATCAGGACACATCCCAAACCTTGTCTTGAAGCATCGCAGTAGACTACGAAATCTTTGCGAATATCTGGCAGGGTCAATACTGGAGTTGTAGTGAGTTTGTGCTTGAGTTCTTGGAAACTTCTTTCACATTTGTCCGTCCACTCGAATGGGACATTGTTCTTGAGTAGTTCGGTCATTGGCTTGGCAATCTTGGAGAAGTTCTCAATGAATCTTCTATAGTATCCTGCCAATCCCAGAAAGCTCCGGATCTCCGTGACACTCTTCGGCTGCTTCCATTCTGCTACTGCCTCAATCTTTTCTGGGTCGACTGCTACGCCCTCAGCTGTCAACACGTGACCCAAAAAGGCTACTTTCTCCAGCCAAAATTCACACTTGCTGAACTTTCCGTAGAGTTGATGTTGCCTCAGCCTCTCTAGTACAATCCTCAGATGCTTCTCATGTTCTTCGGCTGTTTCTGAGTAAACTAGTATGTCGTCAATGAACACCACTACGAACTTGTCTAGTTCCTCCATGAATACCTTGTTCATCATGTTCATGAAGTAAGCAGGTGCGTTGGTCAGTCCAAAGGACACAACGGTGAACTCGTACTGCCCGTACCGAGTCACAAAAGCTGTCTTGGGAATGTCACCTTCTCTAATCTTCATCTGGTGGTATCCCGATCTCAGATCAATCTTACTGAAGTATTTGGCTTTCTTCAACTGATCTAGCAAATCATCAATTCGAGGTAATGGGTACTTGTTCTTGATCGTCACTGCGTTCAAGGATCGATAGTCTACGCACATGCGCATTGACCCATCTTTCTTCTTCACAAACAACACTGGCGATCCCCATGGGGATGCACTTGGTCGAATCACACCACTTTCAAGCATCTCTTTCAGCTGCTTCTTGAGCTCTTCCAGCTCTTCCACTGACATTCTGTACGGTCTCTTAGCAATAGGCCCTGTGCCTGGTTGCAGTTCGATTATGAACTCTACGTCTCGGTCTGGTGGTAGTCCTGGTAGTTCCTCGGGAAACACGTCCGGGTACTCACATACTACAGGTACTTCTTCGATCGTCTGTTCCTCAATGGAGTATACCAACTGTCTCAGAATACATGTTCTGGATCTCTTCCCTGTTCTTTTTCTCTGTGGTTCCGCTGTTACTTTGACTCCGCTAGGGTGTGTCAACTCAACTGTTCTGGGTGAGCAACTGATTATTCCTTTGTGCTCTGTAAGCCAATCCATTCCTAGTATCACGTCAATTCCATCCGATTCAAGGATTGTCAAGTTTCCTTCGAACTCCTGGCCTCCTATCATCAGTCTAACTGCGGGGCACTCTAAAGTGCACCTAAGCTCTCCTAAGGGAGAAGTAGTGACTATAGGTCTAGCTTTAGGTATTGTCGGGGGTGACTGCTCTCTTACAAACTTTGTCGAGATATAAGATCCAGTTGCTCCAGAGTCAAACAATATCAAAGCTGGAATGCCATTTACTAAAAACTCACCGAGCACAACGTCGGGAGCGTCCTCGGCTTCTTCCTCTGTCAAGTGGTTGAGGCGTCCTCTCTGCGCTGTTGCTGGCTGCCTGTCCTGTCCTCCAGGTGCCGGTGCCTTGGCTGGGGTTTGTTTGTTCTTCTTCTCCGGACAGTCAAAGGACTTGTGACCGGGCTTCCCACAAGCAAAACAGACCACTGTGGTCCCTCCACCAATTCTGGGTGTGTTGTTCGGCTTCCAGTTGGGGTTTCCCTGACTTGAGTAGCTGTTGTTTCTGTTACCAAAGCTGTTGTAGTTGTTCCCTCTGCTGCCAAAACTGTTGCTGTTACTGCCTCGGTTACCCTGGTAACTGTTTCTGTTGAACACTGAGCTTCCTTGGTTGTTGCTCTGCTGAAAGCTTCTCCTGATCATGTTGCTCTGGCCACTCCTCGGCCTCTGACTTAGCCGGTGGTTGTGCAACTGTTCAGCCTTTCTTTTCTTCTCTCGCCAGGTATCTTCAAGTCCCACCCTTTCCTTCTCAACTGCGATAGCCCTGTCAATCAGCTCTCTGAGTGACCTGTGTGAACTCGCTGCGAGTGCTGTCCTCAGACCTCTGTGTAAACCACGCTGGAACCAAAACTGCTTTTTCTTCTCAGTGTTGACGTCTTCAGGAGCGTACCTTGACATCTTAGCAAAGTGTCGAGCGTACTCGGCTACAGACAAACTTCCTTGGGTCATTGTCCTGAATTCCATTGCTTTATGCACCATGACTTGTTCTGGTATGTGGTACTCCTTGAAAGCTTCACAAAACTCTTGCCATGTGATCTGAGCTGGATTTGCGTGAGAGTCACAGTAGCTCTCCCACCACGCTTTCGCTGCTCCTTCAAGTTGGTGTGCCGCAAGGGCAACACATTCCTCTTCAGTGTAGTCTGTCAGGTCCAGCTTCGTCTCGATGGTACGTAACCAGTCGTGTGCATCGAGTGGTTCGTCCGAGTAGTCGAAGGTGGGTGCTTTCAGCCTGATGAACCGTTCAATCTTCCTTCGTAGGTCTTCCTCACGGTGCCCCTGACGGTTCTGGTTCTGGTTTCCCTGCATCTGTTGCATAGCATGCATCATCTGTGTGTTGGCCTGTGCCATCTGTTGCATCAGCTGTGTCTGAGTAGTCATCACTTCTGCCAAGTTAGGCGGTGGCGGTGGTTGCTGGTTGTTCTGCTGGTTCTGCTGAGGTTCCACTGCTGGTTCTCCTATTTCCACTTCTTGTTCTTCTCCTGGTGCGTTGTTCTCGGGCTGGAGCACGTCTGCTGCGCGTCCACGACCCCTGCCTCTAACTGCAACTGCTGCTCTTCCGCGACCACGACCTCTGACACGTCCTCTGCCTCTAGCTGCCATTGCTGCCTCTTCTTGCTCAGCTTCCTCAAAACGTGCAAGAAGTCGGTTGGATCTTCGGATCGACATCTTGCTGTATTTTTCATTAAGCGAATTTAGTGGCGGTCGGTAATGGTTAGGTTAGCGTAACTAGAGTAGGAGCTGCACACATGAAATAGACTCAACACTAAAGTACACTCAAGATGAACATCAATAAAACTGCAAGAACAGCCAAAAAGATCGATCAATCATTACAGCATTACACCCTAGACATGTGTACTATCCCGAGGTCAGCTCCTGGAACCTTGAGGATTAGTACATCTAAGCGAATGCTACATCGTGGCTGAGCCAAAAAGGTGGTCATGATCTACTAAGTCTAAACTTCTACTCATGAAGATAGATACAAGTCTCATCATCTGCTGACATCTGCTGATACTGTCTACTGCATCTGTCTCATACTGCTGAAAGTGCTTGTGAGGCGCGCTGCCAACCTCACAGCCTCAGTCTCTGTCTGCTGCTTGATCACTGCCTGTTGTCTTGGTGGGTGTCCGTGAGGCGCGCTGCCAACCTCACTATGTCCATCTCAGGTTCTGTCAACTGCTTCTCTAAGTGTGTCAGTTCTTGTCTCAGTCTTGTCATCTCGGGAGTAAGGGTTCGAGCCCCAGGTGGTGGTATCGGCTCAACTCGGCTTGGTGAAACTCTGTAGTTCTCTGTCCTGGGTTCAACTCTGCGTTCTTCCGGTAGTCCTTGGTTCACTGCGATCATTTCTGCCACTCTCTTCCTGTCTGACCTTACCCAACTACTAAGGGTCCTTCGAGCTTCATCCTTTGCCATAATCTGTTGAAGACTCAGGTACTTCATCAGCTGGTAGTTTCGTCCACTCTTCTCTTTGTAGCTATCCACCTCTTCTTGAAGTTCTGAGTTGAGACTGTCCAACCAGTATACCTCTTCCTTCAGACCTTCTATCTCTTCTTCCTTGGCTGCTAGTTCCTTGTCTTTTTCTGTGAGCTGATCTTCCAGGCGGACATCTCGAGCATGGTGAGTTGCTCGGATCAGTCCAGCCAACTGCCTGTTGTTGCGAGCTTCGTACTCCAAGTTCCTGACTTCCCTTGTTTTAGCTCTGAGTTGCTCCTCAAGTAAGGCGATCCTGTTGTCCTTCTCCATCAGCTGGATATCCTGCTTCCATACCCTCTCTTTCAGCTTGGCAACTTTCTCTTCTAAGCCAATGTTCAAGTACTCCTGCTCAATCATGCACTGAACTGAGGTCCGCAGAGTCACGTTCCGCTCTCGGTCTGCTGCGTGGGCCTGCAAGCTGACTGCGTCTCTGTCGGTCGGATCTTCAAGAGCTCGCGGTAGGTACCGGAAACGAGTGTGGCTGAGCTGGCTCTGGTACACAAGTGTGGCAAGTCGGAGTATCCTCATAGCTATAGTCTGCACTGCCCGACTGAAAGTGCTCTCGCTGGTAGCTGCTCGTAGCATCAGTGACCTTGGTCATCCAGGGATGTTGGGTACAACCATCTGCAACCGGGTGTGTACTCCGTCTCCAGGTCCGTAGGTCCATCCCTCGTAGAAGACGTTATCCACATCTATCCCCACTGTACGCAGCACCTCCCTCAGTAGCACTGCCAAACCTCCACAGTCTGCTCCTGTGGTCCTGATCTCTCGTCGTTCATCTGCCGATCTTCCTTCCATCTGCCAGACAGTTAGTGGGTTGTTAGTAAGTTAGCAAGTTAGTAAGGTAAGGTAAGGTAAGGGTAAAAGTTTTGTAAATAGTTGAGATGTACTTATATATAGTTTTCAAATAGTCCAAGGGGTTTCATATAAAATAGAGGACTCAGTTAGAGCTTCTGTCCTAAGTTTCCGTTCTAAGGGTTACGTGCTACGGTCAAGTATGGCTCTGATACCAACTGTGACGAACCGGATTCTCACCGACGAGAACCCGACTCCCTGTACCCTTGAGATAGTCCCAGGAATAGCAGCTATCTCGTACAGAACTCATCTCAGTCGAATATCACATCCATACAACGATAAAAGATTCATTACATAACTCATATAAAGACAAAGCGACTGATACAAGCCCTCTGGGCTAAAACGACAATAAGAAACATCTACGCAGCGGTAGCTAGAACAACAGGGTCCACTCCTCCACAGGCATCCTTGAGCGTAGCGCACACCCTTCAGTCGTACCACCCGTCCTGGTTGAACTCGTGGTCGGGGTCTTCACCTGAGAACCCAAAGTCTGTCCCCAAGGAAATGGGACAGGTCCACGTCACCAACCATAATATGATGTAAGCTTTAAAGGTGGCCTATTCTAAGGATATAGAAATAATCAAGGTTTAAGCCAGGGTTTTCTTATGCAAGCAGCAGCAATAACCCAATTTCATCTCAACACCAACTCCTGCTCACACACACATCCATCCGCCCCCCAAAACCAACCATCAGCCTCACATTTCCCCATCGGGCTCGTCCTGCCACGACAGGTTCCCGCAATTCATTATCCACCAATCCTTTCACTCGCTAGTCGACTCGGTGAGCTCCCTCCCCACCTCGTCTCAACAGCCTCAGCTGGACCAATCTCTCATAACCCGAATCAAGGATGAGGTAAGAAAGCAGTTTCCCATGCTAGCCGGGGCTTCTCGGAAATGGGTCGTCCGTAACCGTGGACACGGCTATACGTATAGTTTACACTCTGCAGAGGTGGCACTCCAGGAATCCATCCGGGCTGCAAGGCTAGTCCGCAACCAACCTGAGACGCAGCCCACAGCAAAGACCCTAAACAGTAGCGGCGCCAATCCTGTCTCCCTGGGCTCGGGAAACATCCGATCTAACATCTGCCCCAGGGTCGTGAAACCTTCCCACCGGGGCCAGTCGGGGGCCGTGGTAAATCAGGGAGATTACGCCGCAACGAATCCCCCCTACACATATCAAACTCGATTCTCCTACAGTCTCGGCGCCGCACTAGAGTAGGCTTGCTGGAATCCTCCCCATACTGGGTAGATGGTGAGCACGGTATTTCCCAAGTCCAAAGTGGGGGCACGACTCGGTCCTTAATTGTTCGGTAAAGCGAGTATCTGCATCACAAGCGATCCGCCGCAACGGTCCGCAATCGGCACCCATAACAGGTATTGCCACCCACACTCCTCAGGTACTCACCGAGTACCAACCCCAAGTAACCAGTAACCATGTACCCGCAACAGGTACCCCATAGGGACTGCCCGAGTGCAGCCCCTCAGCACCTCGATCAACGATCGAGTTGTTATTACTCGCTTACACCGCCTAGCTGCACTACTCCTCCAAAACCACCCACAACTCACGCCAAGAGGATCAATCACAACCATCCCAACACATGCATAGCATAGCATATTTATAAAGTGAGTAGTAGGTAGCAAGGTAATAGGATAATAACAAAGGCAGTGCAGGTTTATCATGCGAGTAAAGTAAAGCGCTAGCATTCTAGTTTGCATGTCTAATAGGTATTTCAGAGATGGTCGGGCGTGAACCTGGGCAAAGGTCTTCGTCCTCGTCAAAGCAGTTGTTGTAGTAGTCCGGCTCCTCCTGACTCTCCGGAGCTCCTAGGGGCGCGGAAAGAAAATAAGACGCGGCTACTAGCAAAGAAACACTAAGACAGCGACGAAAGAAGACCCAAATAACACCAAACTCTACACTAACGCGTAGATCATGATTTTAGAAAAATATAGAAACTGGTTTCATATTTTTCTGAGCTACGGTTGATTTATTATTAATTTTCGAAGTTTAAATCATTTTCTGAAAATATTAAATAATTTCCGAAAAAGAAAACAGACAAATAATTAGCCTGCTGACGTCAGCATGACGTCATGCTGACGTCAGCAGTGGGGTCCGCCTAGGATGACGTCAGCAGTGGGCCCTGCTGACGTCAGCGTTGACCGGTCAACGGTCAACGGGTCAACGGGTCAACTCTGGTTAGTGGGCCCCATGTGTTAGTGACTCACAGAGTATGACAGGTGGGTCCCATATGTCAGCGCTGTTAAAAGAAAAAGAAAAAGAATAAACGATGGCTGGGCTGGAATTGGGCCGAAAGCGATTGGGCCGGAAAAGTTCAAGGGGGTTAAACAGACTTAATCGCGAGCATTCGGCCCACGAAGGGCTGGCTGCTGGATCTGGCCTGGTGGACAGAGTCCACGGTGCACCGTGAGATGGGTCCACGTGAGCCGGGTGCACGGGATCGATCTGTGGCCGACTCGGGATCTTCTGTGGGTGCGCGTGTGGCGACTTGGTGTGGTCTTGCGTGTGGCACGGCCACGGCGCGACGCGACGCGCGCGCGGCGCGCACTGGAACGCGCCGGCGGCGATGGTCGACGGCGGAACTCGCCGGAAAAGGTTCGGCTGGGCTCAAGATCGACTGGGAAAGCTCGGCTAGGTTTGGATGAGCACGCACAGGGTGAACAAGGCTTGGATTGGGTTCGGATTGGGCTCCCGACGTGCGACGGCGATGGCACGGCCATGAACGCCGGCGAGCACGACGGCGGCTCGGGTTTTTGGCGCAAATGTGCTCGGAAAGGGGATGTGCGTGTGCGCGTGCAGTCCCAGCAGCTGCTGGAACGCACCTGGGTGCACACGCGCGGGCTCGTGGTCGCCCACGACCGCGCGTGGCCTCGGCGTTCGCGCGCGCAGCGAGCAAGGCTCGGCCGCGGCGGGCCTCGGCTGCGGGTACAAGCGACGGCGGGTTGCGGGTGCGACAGCGGCGTTGGGTTCCTGCAGAAGAAGACGGCCACGACTCGATGGTCGGGTCCCAGAGGCTGGCAGAGACGGCGGCGGCGGAAATCGGCCGGAGACAGAGGAGAAGGGGGTGAAACGCGGTTAGCTCACCTAGGGTCTCGTCGAGGTACGCTGCAGCTCGGGGAAGGCTCGGCGCAGTCTGGCGGTCCTCGTGCTCCTCCTCTCGCTCCTTGGTTTGGCCTGGAGATGGCGGTCCACGAGCGGCGGCGGCGACTTCGGCGGCGGCGCTGCGGGGAAGGGGCCTCGGCTTCTCTTCTCTCCCTCTTCTCCTCCTCAGACCCTCCCCTGGTCCTCCTCCTCCCTCTTCTCCACTCGAATTGGATCTAGGAACCCCAATGGGGCGGCGGCGGCTTGAACAGGGAGTGCGGCCGGCGGGGCGATTTATAGGGGATAGGCGCTAGGGTTTCGCTGGGCACGGACGGCGAGATAGGGGTGCTCGAGCGGCTGCGGACACGCGGCGCAATCGCGTCGGGCCGCACGGAGCTCGGGCAGTTGGGTCACGGGCGGCGCGCGGAAGAGAGAGAGCGGCGTGCGGGAGGAAGACGATGACGCGGGGGAGACGAAAAGGCTGACAGGTGGGGTCCCGGCGTCAGTGGAAGAAGACGGCGACGCGGCGGGGACGCGGTGTAGAGCTGGGCCGAGCTGGGCCGAAAGGCCGGCTGGGCTACTTGGGTTGCTGGCTCGGGGAAAAGAGTTCAGGGGTGAAAGATGGACTTGAGCTTCGAGAATTCGGCCCACGAACGGGAATAGGATTTGGAAATTAGATAAGTCAATTAGAGTTTGAATTCAAATCTAGAATTTGAATTCAAACCAACCAAAAATCTAAATAAATCCAAATAAATCCAAATCACACTATTTCATCCTTAGCACTTCAAATTGATTTTAAATTTGAATTTAAATTGCCTAAGAATTTAGGGAGCAAATAGAAGACACTCTTATATGTTTGTTTGCATGCACACAATTTCACCAAAAATTTTTAAATTCGAATTTTTGCACTCAACAAAACCTATAGGAATTTCAGGGTTGTTACAGACACCCACGTCGTGTTTCACGGGCAAGCTAGCTAGCGCCGGCCGGTCGTCGGAGGCGGCCAGCCGGCCGGCGGCAGCGAACCGGCGAACGCGACGTGTGAAGCTGCAGAGCTCCGGAGCTGAGCGGAGGACAAGGCCGCATCGAGGTCGTTCTCGTTGTCTGCGCTCGCGCCTGATGAGTGATGACCGGCTTGATCGTGGTCTCGGTTCCTCTTCAGAGATAACACTTCGTCAGTAGTGAACTGCGATTGCAGAGTGTGGTAGACAAGTAGACATACGAGTATACGGCATGATTAGGTTAGCGATCGAGCCTGATGTGTCTCTTAATTACTCCTGCATTATTCATTCAGTGCAAATGGTCGGCGTGTGGCGCGGTGCCTGCCTGCAGACGTTCAATGGCAGGTCGTGACTCGCGAGTGGTGCTCGTCGTGACAAGCATTGAGTCCACTACACGTACTGGCCGGCCGGCGAGCTAGCATGGTGATGTCTTGGCCAGCATACAGGAAGTGATTTACAATGTTCGATCAGTTGGAAGAAGTCCTGGAACTGGAAGGATTAATCTATCGCCGCACAGCCAGCTGCAGGCTCAGGCTGGTTAGACGACCATGGATGGACTCTCTCGCACACGTCCGAGCCTGTGCTCCTACATCACCTTCGCATCCAGCAGACGACGTGTTGCATGCCGTCGCCGCCTGGCGCTGCTCTTGACCCATGGGTGAGCTGCTTGGGATGAACTAACTCGGTGAGATCAAGAGATAAGTAAATGCGTGGACAGGAATATTGGCGCTATCTCCTATTCCTCCGCTACCAGAATGCGCAAATGCCCTTATGGGCTTAAAGGGAACCAGATAAGCCATAAAACACCCACCATAACATTCAAGCCTAGCCTAAACACAAGCATACTCATACACATTCTCCAAGTTCTCCAGTAACTTAAGATTTTTCCAAATTATTTTTATACTGTATGGCTTGTGGAATTTGTCAGTGATATGTCAACTTGTACATCTATGGAGTCACCAACTCTATTGTATCTTAGTGCCAAAGAAAAAAAAAGGTCATGTATATAGAGGAGTGATTGCATTGCACTTCTAAATTTAGTCATAGCTTGATCAATCATATTTATTTTAGAGTAAAATACACCAGAGGTCCACTAACTTATAAGCAGGTGTCACTTGGGTCCATAAACTTTAAAAGTGCATTTCTGGGTCCATAAACTTGTAATTTGTGTCACTCAGGTCCACAGACTTTGAAAGTGCATTTCTGGGTCTATAACCTTATATTTTGTGTAACCTAGGTCCATACCTCTCTACCTAGCCTTCATGCTCTGATATGGTACCAACGTGAATTTTTATGGTGCACGCATGTCACCAGAGCTTCCCTACAATGGTGAAATACGATCCCCAATTTCGATTCCAAGGGCATAGTGAGAGAGGGGAGGAGATGAGGGACTTATTTTGAAGGTTATTGACATGGTTTGAGGTTCAAAGGAGTGTCACGGACTAACATTGGAGAGTTCTAAAACTGAGGTCCAATGATCAGATCCTGTAGTATAGGTGGAAGAGAGGAGATATGGCTTGGAAAAGGTGGATAAGGTCATAGAGTGGCTCAACAACATGTGTACCTTGCTCAACCACAACGATAACCTACTCAAGATTTAGCATGGTTTGGAAAGATGGCCTTGGAGATCACTGCCAAGGTGGACCACTATCGTGGTGACGGCACGCTTCATTGGTGGCCAGGTCTCTGAATAACAACAGCAATATGTTGTGACCTCACCCATAGCGTGCTCGATAAAATGCCGGAGAGAAAGAGAGAGATCAAAAAGAGGTCTCCAGTTAGCATGCCATGTCAATACTATGTGTATACGTGGAAGAGTTAGGTGACACAAATTACAATTTTATAGACCTAAATATACACAATAGGAGTTTGTGGATATAAGTGACACAAGTTACAAGTTTATGGACCTAAAATTGCAGTTTCAAAGTTTGTGGGCCTAAGTTTTCATAGTTTTTGGATGTAAGTGATACAAATTACAAGTTTAGGGACCCAAAAATGCACTTTCAGAGTTTGTGGACCTAATTGACACTCCCTTACATGTTGATGGAGCTCTGGTGCATTCTACTATTATTTTTATTAACGCCATTTTTATGTGGCTTGACTAAGAACAAGCCAAATTTGGAGCTAGGTTTCACTTTTTGCAACACATCTTCAAACACAATCAATGATTGAAACAATAGTAGGTTTATCAAACTTATCGTTACTCTTAAGATCACATCACAAAAGGGCCTTATTTTTTCTTCATAATGATGGATCTGTCATCTGTGGCTAGGTCCATCAATAGCTCCAAGCTGTCCAATAGTAGTAGCGAACCGCTGAGGTATTTGGTGGAGAAGCAACCTATACATAAATGTTGCACACTGCCAGCACTTGGAATGAAGCAGCGCGAACCCCTATGCTCCTCCATCACAAAGATCATTCAAGCCTAGCTTCAAGGCACGGATCCAAAAGCTACTCACTGCTCACTGGTCGAAGGTGACAATCATGTGCACTATTTGTGGCTATATCCACTACATAATTTTGTGCACAACAACAGTTTAGGCCCTTGATTCTAGTGTGAATATAGTTGTGCAATTTGCAAAGGGACATATCTCTGGTAAAAATGGATAAGTGCTAAGAATTTAGAAAAGTATTGCATATATTGTACCGATTTGATGCAAACATTGCTTGAAAATGTTGTGAAGATGGGATGTTGTAACATTTAGAAGCATGCAACCCTCATGTTTTTGTTAGTGTTGCGGGAATGGTCCAACCCATATAAGAGTCTAAGGATCCAATTGTAAATATTGTATCCACCAGGGGTTTAGTGGCAAATCAACACTCCCCTTCCTCCTCTATATAAAGTATGAAGTGGTCATAAGAGGGAACTCACTTTGAGCATATCACATTACCTCTAAGTTGTTATTTTCTTACTCCTAGGCTCTCTCTCTCTCCACCTGGTTTGATCCTAGCGTGAATATAATTATACAATTTGTAAAGAGACGTATCTCTATTAAAAATGGATAAGTGTTAAAAGTTTAGAAATTTTTTGCATATATTGTACTGATTTAATGCAAACATTGTTTGAAAATATTGTGAAGATGAGATGTTGTAACATTTAGAAGCATGCAAGAGGGGCGAATGGAGATGGGCCGGGCTGCCGTGGACCGTAGCGCCGGCCGGTGCGAGTCCTTCCGCGGCATTGTTGACCACGACTTTCTAGCCTACCTTGCCGCCAGGTACATCATATGTCTGCATGCCGGCTCGGATCCGATTCATCCATGCATAGATTAATTAACTCTACATATTTTTTTATTTATATATATAATAAAGTTGGTGGGAAGCTTCACATAGAACAAATTAAAGACACAATTGCACTTATAGTTTGATATAAATTGGAATGAATGAAGAACGAGATTTTAATTAGCTTCCCAAATCTTGCAACTCTAGTAAATTTCCAGACTACTCAGTAGCATTAAGCAGCAACTATGGTAGAGAGCGGCTGCGCTGCAGTTGCTTTGGTTCCATCTAGTTCAACATAGACCACGCCAATGTCACAGTCTCTTCTCTTCTTCGGCGGCATTGTTCGTATATTTATGATACTCTTCCTCTCGGTTCATTCAAGTTGTACAAGTCCATGCATGTTGAATTGAAGAGTGTTTAAAAATCCATGCTTATTAAGCCGCAAGAGCATTATTGATACAAGCCAGCTAGTAGTTGCATATAATGTATATTACCTCGTTCCAAGTTACTATATATTAATCATAATGTTTGACTATTCATTTTATTAAAAAATATGTAAATAATGTTTATTTGTTCGTGGTTCACTTTATCAGTAAAGTTAATCTAAGTATAACTTTTTTTTGTATATATTTGTAATAAATTTAAGAATAAGACTATTGAAACGCTATTAGAAAAAAATCAACAATAAATACTACCTCCGTTCTAAATTACTATTCGTTGTTGAATTTTTTCATAATCTTTGACCATTCGTCTTATTCAAAAAATTTGTCTAAATGTACAAACCAATAAGTTATACTTGAAGTATATACGATGATAAAGCAAGTCACGTACAAAATAAATGATACTTGTGAATAGGACGAATGATCAAACGTTAAACAAAAAAGTCAACAACGAATAATAATTTGATACGGAGGTAGTAGTAATTTAAAGTTTCAAACATCTTCGCATACTGCATGAATCTCATCACTTACGTACTGATAAATAGCATCCATTCCATGCATGCAGGGCGCCGTCGCTGAGGATCCTTGAGGCGACGTCTGCTTGGTGCTTGCCGAGTAAAATGTACCCCAGACCCCTTAACCTGTCGAGCTGTGTCATACAGGTCCATCAACTTTGGAAACGCTTTTTTAGGTCCCCGAACTTGCTAATCGTACCAAATAGGTCCAAATCTTAATTAATCATGCTAATTTATTCTAATCCTTCTTGATTACACCCCTTTCCGCATGGCGTGGGCCCCACAGGGACGGTGCGAGGCGGAGTGAGAGTGTCAGGAAGATGTACGCCTGGCTGTCGGGGGCGCCACAGCCACTGCCTCATGGCCGTCTGGGCGCGCCACGGCCGCCGCCATCTGGCCGTCGGGGGCGCCGCTGCCTCATGGCCTTCGGGGCACGCCATGGCCACCTCCTCCTGGCCGTCGGGGGCCCCTCCCTCCAAATCTAACGCCAACCCCTCCATACTGGAGTCGGGAGGCCTCCTGCACTGGCGCTGCCGCCATCGCCGTCTAGGAGATAGGGTTGGGAACGGTCCGGTGGAGGAGAATGAGTCGACTAACGCAGAGTCGGCTCTGGCGTGAGGTAATGTTGGCCAGGGGTAATTTTGTCTATCCACTAAAAAACCGACACGTTTCTATCTCTATTTCACGGTAAATGCTAACGGGATGGATGGCAGTGTCATTTCGGGAACGAAAATTGAACTCGGAGTCAAATAGGAAACAAAAAGTTTTTGAGGGCCAAAAATAGAACGGGTCATTTTTCAGTGTCAAATAAGGAATTTTCTATTAGAATAAATTAACATGATTAATCAAGATTTGGACCTATTTGGCACGATTAGCAAGTTTGGGGACCCAAAAATGCATTTTCAAAGTTGGTGGACCTGGATGGATCAGCTCGACAAGTTAAGGGGCCTGGGGTGCATTTTACTCGTGCTTGCCCGAGGAATTCTTCGACAGGGTGATCCCTAAGCTCCCATTGCTGGAACAGCTTGTAATACCAAGCGGCCGCCTCTTGAAGTCCACGACGATTGCTACATTGACAAGCCAATAGGCCCCGTCATGTTCAAGTGGCACAGGAAGATGGAGGCTCTTCGGCTAGCCAGCTTCGGGTGTTGCCAATGCTGCTTTTGCATAAGATGTCTTTTCGAGGAGCCACCTCCAGAGGATGAGAAGACGTGTAATCAGTTAGCAAATAACGTGCTTTGTGGCAACTATATATTCACGCGAGTAGATAAATTATAGAGTAATAATAAAGTTTAATCACTACTCCCTCTATCTTAACTTATAGTCTATTACCTCCTAGAAAGTAATATGTTGTAAGATCAACGGTCCATATTTATATCGGTGTATCTTAGCAATTATCTTTACCATGCAGTACTACATACCTTCATTCCAATTTACTATTCGTTGTTACTTTTTTCATAATGTTTGTTTGACCATTCGGCTTATTCAAAAAGTTATGCAAATGTCATTTAATTTTATTTGTGACTTTGACATCAAAGACACTTTAATCATGTTCCATTATCTCATATTTTAAATAAGATAAATGATCAAATATGGTAAGAAAAAAATCAACACTGAATAGAATTTATAGGGGAGGAAGTATCTATCTAGATACACTCGAGTTATACTCTAACTCCGAGTACCGATGCACCACGCGTCCACCGGCATTGCGGTACCCAGTCCTGCTGGTACTGGCCATCTGTCATCATATCTAGTGGGGGGGGGGGGGGGGTGCGTTTTGTAATCCAGTGTGCACGTTGTTCCTATGGCACCGTGAACACTCACTCTCATCTCATGAGCATGGGTGAAGCTGGCTGGTCGGGCAATTCTCCGTCCGTCGATCGCAAACGGCTGTGCGGCTTGATGTCGATCCGATCCGTGCATATTCGATGATGGCGTCGCGTCGCGCAGCATCCACCAGACCAGGCGGATTTTGATGCTCCCGCGGACGGCGAGGCCGGGTGGCGATAGCGCCGCCGGCCGGGGCAGTGGGGGATAACCGGTGGGCGGGGTCGGAGCGGGGGAGCTCGTCGAAGATGAAGAAGACGACCATGGATGCGGCAGCGACGCGTTGGAGGTAAGCCATCATAGTGTCTAGCGGAGGGCGGGGTGGAGGAGGAGGGGCGGTCGGTGGGCGGCAGCGCGGCGGCGAGTTTGCCGCCGACCGTGGGAGGTGGAGGAGGCTGGCGGTGGTGGGGCAGCATGACAAGAACACCGCATAGAGTCTTCTAAGATGAATGGTGGCAGGAGGCGGGATGGCGGGCGGAGGCGTGGAGCTACGCGCGTCGAGGAAGATGAATGGATGAAGAAGATAAGATTAGGTGGGACCCTCGTGCGAAAAAATTAAAACGGCCCGAGGAGGGGGCTCTCGCCGTGGCGCTATCGGGAGGGTCTCGCCCTGTGTAGTCGCCTCCTAATTTAAAATGGAGGGAGTGCCTTTCTAACGAAACAAGGCAGAGTTAAAAAAAAACCCTGCTTCTTTCTGCTGAGCCAAAGTCAAAGACATACCGAACGGGCCCGATGCAACCGCCAAGGATGGGAAATGCCGATCCGAGCTGATGATGTTATTGTTCGCTTTCACAATATAGATGGCCGTAGTGGTGTAGAGAGGAATTGAAATTGCAGAGAGTAATCATTATTGTAAGACCTTATTATATAACATTATGTTTATTTTGCATTGAGTTATTTATGGAATTGCAGAGAGTAACCAAAACGTCGTATAGATTTGAGACTTGAGAGGGGTACTGGTGCTCGGCTGATTGTAGCCCCGCGTCGCCTACAGGGTGGGTCCGCCCATGTTTCCTGGTGATTGGTAAACGCCTGGACTGATCCTGTTCCCTGTTGCCGTGTGCATGTTCCGGCTACATGTCCATCCTGTTGGCTCCAGCTTATACGTTGTGTTGACGTGTGTACACCACTGTATTGTCTCTGCCGTCCAGGACCTAAACCAGAGCACCACCGTAACCCAAATATTAAGGACAGGGATAAGGCGAGACCGGAGGGAAAGCGCGCGACCTGTGCGCCGCCTCCTCCTCCTCCGCCTCCGGCGGCCTCCACCGTCTCCACCATCACTCAGCATCATAGTTGACGCTAACATGTCGGTTATGGTGTTCTTCACCGTCGTCTTCGTCTCGGTCGGTGGGACCATCGCTGCCCGGTCCCTCCGTCCAGCGACGTCGTCGTTGCCGGACTGACTGCCGCCTCTAATTCTTTTTTCTAGTTCTGCCGGTGGTGATACCTCCAGCAACCATTACCTCTCAACCCGCCGCCGTCTCCTCCTCCTTCTCTGGCCGGTTGCGCTGGTCGCGCCGTGCGGCAAGAATGTGACCAGGCGCGCAATAGAATTAACGAAATATTAAGCGTGCGGCAATAATTCGGACGGTGGTGATGACCGCGTCTCCTCCCAAAATAGAAAGTCATCCAGTAGGCGGCAGCACACTACACCATGCACGTACTGTTTACTTGTAGACACCACACGGTCAGGGCGGACTAGACCTCGGGCTGAACCATGTTGAACTTGCCAATTGGGTGTGTTTAGTTCCACTAAACTTCCCAAACTTTTCATCACATTGATATCACATCGAAACATTAAGGGGCTGTTTGAATCCATGGGCAAATGGCAAATGACATCCATTTTTCTTTTTTTTGCCATTTGCCTCCAAACACCCACATGATAAAAGGGCAAATCAAAAATGATATGGCAAAAATCTTTTGGCTCAACCCTTGTGGTAAAATTGGGTAAAAAGATAAAACTTTTGTCATTTGCCTCCAAACACCCCACGACAAATGGAGGGAGAATGGGGTTTAAATGGGTTTTTTGCCAAAAGTTTTGCCAAACACCTCTAATGGCAAAAGCAAAACTTTTACCATCTTTTCTTGAGGGTAAAAGTTTTGCTATTTGTTACTCTTGTCGTGTGGACGCCGGCCACCACACCACGTATGAGGCAGAAGACGATGGGGGAAGAAAATCAGAGACAGAAACGTTTCCTCCACCTGATCTTCATTCAAGCGTTCTGTGCTGATTCATGGGCCCAGGTTGTAGGATACTATTACTATCCAGCAGGACCCACGTGTTTGAAAAAACAGAATATTTCGCAATAATTCGGACGGTGGTGATGACCGCGTCTCCTCCCAAAATAGAAAGTCATCCAGTAGGCGGCAGCACACTACACCATGCACGTACTGTTTACTTGTAGACACCACACGGTCAGGGCGGACTAGACCTCGGGCTGAACCATGTTGAACTTGCCAATTGGGTGTGTTTAGTTCCACTAAACTTCCCAAACTTTTCATCACATTGATATCACATCGAAACATTAAGGGGCTGTTTGAATCCATGGGCAAATGGCAAATGACATCCATTTTTCTTTTTTTTGCCATTTGCCTCCAAACACCCACATGATAAAAGGGCAAATCAAAAATGATATGGCAAAAATCTTTTGGCTCAACCCTTGTGGTAAAATTGGGTAAAAAGATAAAACTTTTGTCATTTGCCTCCAAACACCCCACGACAAATGGAGGGAGAATGGGGTTTAAATGGGTTTTTTGCCAAAAGTTTTGCCAAACACCTCTAATGGCAAAAGCAAAACTTTTACCATCTTTTCTTGAGGGTAAAAGTTTTGCTATTTGTTACTCTTGTCGTGTGGACGCCGGCCACCACACCACGTATGAGGCAGAAGACGATGGGGGAAGAAAATCAGAGACAGAAACGTTTCCTCCACCTGATCTTCATTCAAGCGTTCTGTGCTGATTCATGGGCCCAGGTTGTAGGATACTATTACTATCCAGCAGGACCCACGTGTTTGAAAAAACAGAATATTTCGCAATAATTCGGACGGTGGTGATGACCGCGTCTCCTCCCAAAATAGAAAGTCATCCAGTAGGCGGCAGCACACTACACCATGCACGTACTGTTTACTTGTAGACACCACACGGTCAGGGCGGACTAGACCTCGGGCTGAACCATGTTGAACTTGCCAATTGGGTGTGTTTAGTTCCACTAAACTTCCCAAACTTTTCATCACATTGATATCACATCGAAACATTAAGGGGCTGTTTGAATCCATGGGCAAATGGCAAATGACATCCATTTTTCTTTTTTTTTTGCCATTTGCCTCCAAACAACCACATGATAAAAGGGCAAATCAAAAATGATATGGCAAAAATCTTTTGGCTCAACCCTTGTGGTAAAATTGGGTAAAAAGATAAAACTTTTGTCATTTGCCTCCAAACACCCCATGACAAATGGAGGGAGAATGGGGTTTAAATGGGTTTTTTGCCAAAAGTTTTGCCAAACACCTCTAATGGCAAAAGCAAAACTTTTACCATCTTTTCTTGAGGGTAAAAGTTTTGCTATTTGTTACTCTTGTCGTGTGGACGCCGGCCACCACACCACGTATGAGGCAGAAGACGATGGGGGAAGAAAATCAGAGACAGAAACGTTTCCTCCACCTGATCTTCATTCAAGCGTTCTGTGCTGATTCATGGGCCCAGGTTGTAGGATACTATTACTATCCAGCAGGACCCACGTGTTTGAAAAAACAGAATATTTCGCAATAATTCGGACGGTGGTGATGACCGCGTCTCCTCCCAAAATAGAAAGTCATCCAGTAGGCGGCAGCACACTACACCATGCACGTACTGTTTACTTGTAGACACCACACGGTCAGGGCGGACTAGACCTCGGGCTGAACCATGTTGAACTTGCCAATTGGGTGTGTTTAGTTCCACTAAACTTCCCAAACTTTTCATCACATTGATATCACATCGAAACATTAAGGGGCTGTTTGAATCCATGGGCAAATGGCAAATGACATCCATTTTTCTTTTTTTTGCCATTTGCCTCCAAACACCCACATGATAAAAGGGCAAATCAAAAATGATATGGCAAAAATCTTTTGGCTCAACCCTTGTGGTAAAATTGGGTAAAAAGATAAAACTTTTGTCATTTGCCTCCAAACACCCCACGACAAATGGAGGGAGAATGGGGTTTAAATGGGTTTTTTGCCAAAAGTTTTGCCAAACACCTCTAATGGCAAAAGCAAAACTTTTACCATCTTTTCTTGAGGGTAAAAGTTTTGCTATTTGTTACTCTTGTCGTGTGGACGCCGGCCACCACACCACGTATGAGGCAGAAGACGATGGGGGAAGAAAATCAGAGACAGAAACGTTTCCTCCACCTGATCTTCATTCAAGCGTTCTGTGCTGATTCATGGGCCCAGGTTGTAGGATACTATTACTATCCAGCAGGACCCACGTGTTTGAAAAAACAGAATATTTCGCAATAATTCGGACGGTGGTGATGACCGCGTCTCCTCCCAAAATAGAAAGTCATCCAGTAGGCGGCAGCACACTACACCATGCACGTACTGTTTACTTGTAGACACCACACGGTCAGGGCGGACTAGACCTCGGGCTGAACCATGTTGAACTTGCCAATTGGGTGTGTTTAGTTCCACTAAACTTCCCAAACTTTTCATCACATTGATATCACATCGAAACATTAAGGGGCTGTTTGAATCCATGGGCAAATGGCAAATGACATCCATTTTTCTTTTTTTTTTGCCATTTGCCTCCAAACAACCACATGATAAAAGGGCAAATCAAAAATGATATGGCAAAAATCTTTTGGCTCAACCCTTGTGGTAAAATTGGGTAAAAAGATAAAACTTTTGTCATTTGCCTCCAAACACCCCATGACAAATGGAGGGAGAATGGGGTTTAAATGGGTTTTTTGCCAAAAGTTTTGCCAAACACCTCTAATGGCAAAAGCAAAACTTTTACCATCTTTTCTTGAGGGTAAAAGTTTTGCTATTTGTTACTCTTGTCGTGTGGACGCCGGCCACCACACCACGTATGAGGCAGAAGACGATGGGGGGAAGAAAATCAGAGACAGAAACGTTTCCTCCACCTGATCTTCATTCAAGCGTTCTGTGCTGATTCATGGGCCCAGGTTGTAGGATACTATTACTATCCAGCAGGACCCACGTGTTTGAAAAAACAGAATATTTCGCAATAATTCGGACGGTGGTGATGACCGGCGTCCCCTCCCAAAATAGAAAGCCATCCAGCCGCGGCAGCACACTACACTATGGGGGTGATTGGTTGCCGGAATCCCATGAGTTCCGATACGATTCAGCTCCGTCTCATGCGTGTTGGTCTTGATTGGTTGCCAGACTCGTATGCATTTCTTGTATGGCCTCATGCAGATTCCGTCCGTGTGCTACGTAAAAGTTGGCCTTCTCTCACGAACCGGGACGAGCTGATACAGGCAAGACGATGCGGTCCACATGCAGCCACACAAAGCAGCTCATCACGCCGTGAACCAATCAACAACTCTCACCATCCTGGCTCGGACCACATGCAGACCAATCAAACCTAACCTGCATGTATGCTTCTGTACTGGACACACAGGGCTTGAATCTGGATACCATCCTGGATGCCTCCTGGAATCACACCCTATGCACGTACTGCTGTTCACTTGTAGACACCCGCAGGTGCAGGTGCGCCGCGTGGAATGGAAGGAAAGGAACCCCTCAGGCAGGGCAACACCGATCTGGACACTATCCCGGCCCTGTCGTGACGTCCGTTTGCTCAACGTTGTATTGGCCAGTGCCCAGTAGACCTGCACGTACGGGACACGGGAAAGGCCAAAGGGGAGCACCGTACCGATAGTAAAGGGAATGGGAGCATATATGCAGGCAGGAAAGGTTCGTGTCGACCACCGCGCGCCATGGACACGATGCATGCCACTCTGCCGGCCGGTGCGCTCGCTTCTGGTTGTGCACGGCCAGTAGGCAGAGGCGGCGCCGGCACGTACGTATGGTTGAGAAGGGCCTCGCTCCGGCCGGTACCAAGTACGCAGTGCCTCTCCTACATCCAAATATATGGTGCTTTGCTTCGCTTCACCAGCGAGCGGGACACGCATGGACGCCGACCCGGGGTAGCTTTTCAGCTCGGATCGGTATTTCTCGTCCTTGGCGGTTGCATCGGCCCGTTCGGTATGTCTTTGGCTTTGGCTCAGCAGAAAGAAGCGGGTTTTTTTTAACTTTGCCTAGTTTCGTTAGAAAGGCACTCCCTCCATTTTAAATTATACAGAGTAGTTTGTTTGACGTTTTTTATTCTAAGCAGATTTTTTATTCTAAGCAGGGGGGAGCCAGAAAAAATTGTCACCGATGTCAGTGCAAAGTACGAGCCTATACTTATGATATCATAATTCCATAAATAACTCAATGCAAAATAAACATCATGTTATATAATAAGGTCTTACAATAATGATTACTCTCTACAATTTCAATTCCTCTCTACACGACTACGGCCATCTATCTTGTGAACGCGAACAATAACATCATCAGCTCGGATCGGCATTTCCCATCCTTGGCGGTTGCATCGGGCCCGTTCGGTATGTCTTTGGCTTTGGCTCAGCAGAAAGAAGCAGGGTTTTTTTTAACTCTGCCTTGTTTCGTTAGAAAGGCACTCCCTCCATTTTAAATTATACAGAGTAGTTTGTTTGACGTTTTTTATTCTAAGCAGATTTTTTATTCTAAGCAGGGGGGAGCCAGAAAAAATTGTCACCGATGTCAGTGCAAAGTACGAGCCTATACTTATGATATCATAATTCCATAAATAACTCAATGCAAAATAAACATCATGTTATATAATAAGGTCTTACAATAATGATTACTCTCTACAATTTCAATTCCTCTCTACACGACTACGACCATCTATCTTGTGAAAGCGAACAATAACATCATCAGCTCGGATCGGCATTTCCCATCCTTGGCGGTTGCATCAGGCCCGTTCGGTATGTCTTTGGCTTTGGCTCAGCAGAAAGAAGCAGGGTTTTTTTAACTCTGCCTTGTTTCGTTAGAAAGGCACTCCCTCCATTTTAAATTATACAGAGTAGTTTGTTTGACGTTTTTTATTCTAAGCAGATTTTTTATAGCAGGGGGGAGCCAGAAAAAATTGTCACCGATGTCAGTGCAAAGTACGAGCCTCTAACGCCCGCGTTTTTAATCTCTAGGAAAACCGCTAAAGAAATCACCCGGTGAAAACCGTTTTCAAAATCTTTACCGCCCGAGCTCCCTCTACCGCCAGTCCTGTTCGCCTTGTTCCCCCCCCCCTCTTTTCCTGTTCGCTTCGCCGTCGCCACCCTCTTTCCGTCCCATCCCGTGTCGCCCGCTCTCGGGTCGACCGCCGGGCCGACCGTCTCTGGCCGACTGCCGTCGGCGCCTGTCTTTCTCGCCGCGAATCCCGCCGTCCCCTCTTCCTTTTTCCCCTCTCTCTTTTCTTTTTTTCCCCTTTTCCTCTTTCTTTTCCTCCCCTTTTCTTTTCTTTTTCCTTTCCCTCCTTTCTTTTTTTCCCCCTCCTCTGTTTTCCCTGCCCACCGAGCACTCTGCTCCGCTCGCCGCCGACCGCCGGCCCCACCTCCGCTCACCCCTCTGCTCCCCATCCCGACGCCGTGCACGCCGCCGGCTATCCCCTCGCCACCCGGCCATCGCCGCTCCGCCCCTCCACCGCTGCACTCCGGCTCGGCGCTGCCGTGCACGCCGGCTCCGCCCTCCCGACGACGAGCACCTCCGGCGCACACGGAACCGCACCGCCCCACGTGCCCACCGGCCACCGGACCCCGACCGCCGTACACCGCACCCGCCATCACTCCGCCACGGCAGCCACCCTCGCGCACGCCTTCGCCGCTCACCGAGGTCCCCACCACCGCCGTGCCGACCTCGCTCTGCTCCCGTACGGCCGGCTCACAAGAGCACGCCGCTCCTCTGCCCGCCGCGCACGCCATCACAGCCGTGCCGCCCTCCACCGTGTCCCCGCCACCACCAACGCCGAGCCACGACACCCACCCGAGCACGCTGCCGTCGAGCACGCCACCCCAGCCACCGCCGCTCCGACCGCCCGGCCCCGCCGCCGTCCCATCGCCAGGTACAATAGCACCACCCAAACGCGCACGCGCAGCTCCGCAACAGCGCCGCACACCGCCACACTGCTCCGCACACGCCGCCGTACCAATCGTCACGCCAATCCCGGCCGCCATTACGAACTCCAACCGCCAGACGCCAAGATCGCCGCCTAACCCCCCCTCTCGTCGGCCCGCACCTCCAGCACCCCGCCGCGCCTATAAAAGGGCTCGCGAGCACCTCCTCCACCATCTCGCACTCACCCGCCACCCAGCTCACCTTCTCCACCATCGCAGCGCCGCCACCACACTCGCCATTGCCGCCGCCGCCGCCAATCCCGTGGTCCGCACTGCACCGGCCACCTCCGCCCGAGGTAATAGCCTTGGTGGACTTGCCATGGTCCCCTCCCTCCTTTCCCCCTGTTCCCGTCCACCACCGCCGCTCCAGTCGCCGGCGATTCGGCCGTCGTCGCCGCCGATTTCCCCCCCCCCCCCTCTCTCTGCTCTGTCGAACGAAAGAAGAAGGGCAGTTTTGCCCGTAACCCCCTGAAGTTTCTCCTATTCAAACCCGCGGTCCAAATAACTAAAACCCCTCTCTCTCTGGCGCTTTGCACATGACCCCCTGAGCTTTAAACAATTTAACCCGCGGTCCACGGTCACTATTCCCCCTCTCTCTGTTATATTCGCCAGAGGCCCCTGAACTTTTCCATAATTACAGAAAGGTCCTATTCTTGTTAAACAACCCCTAAACCTCCACCAAATTCGTCATTTCATGCGCCAAATTAATCTCGTTTGTCCCCAGACTCCACCACAATAATCACCAGTATATTTCCACCAATCCATCCCGTCCACATTCAAAAATAATCATATCATCACCATCCGCTCTCTTTTTCCGTTCTTTCTTTCGGAGCTCAATAAAAGCCTTTTCTTTTATTTATTGGGTGTTTGTTTGTGTGTGCCGTAGACTCCGCTGTGAACGAGGAAGGACTCGAGGAGGAGCAGTGCTACGAGCAGGAGCTTGGAGACCAAGACCCCGGGCAGGAATCCCCCGAGGGTTGGGAGAACGGCAAGTGCAATCCCACCCTTTGATGCATACTGTTGTCCCAGTTTTTATAAACACACCCCATGGCCTGATTTATAAAACTTGCATAATTTTACTGCTAAACCCGGTTGGATAGCCATACCTTGATTACTATGACTGATTCCTTGACAACCTAGATTAATATTTAAATATGACAATGTTCTATTTGAACATTAGTCACTGCTAGAAATGCTTAGGAACATTTTACCGTTATACCCCCCATGACAAATACTTGGTGTTTACAAAAGCAACCGGTGTGCGTACTTTAAAATAAAAGAGATGATTTGTGCAAATAAAATGAGTACCCGTGTGGGATGAGACAGACGGTATTTCCGTGTGAAATACCGAGGTGAGCTCGCACCGGTGTGGTTGAGCATGGTGGGAGTTGTCTATCCTATCACAAGTTTTGGGATGATGTTGATGTGTCATCTAGCCTAACCCATTTTTCTGTACCACCACTCGACCGTTGTATGTGGCAACGGCCTAGCATAAATCCCACTAGTTGAGCTGCTGGTTATGTGGTGTGCTGGTGAGCAACGGAGGGCCATGGAGCCGGGGATACGATCTATGTGAGGTATGCCCCTGGTTAGGACCTCGTCGGTAGGTGGCTAACCCCTGGTCGCGTCTGTGATAACTTGTCAGTCTAGCTATGGTGGGTAATGGCTTTGATAGGAGCTGCACTGGCACTAAGGTGTTCATGTTGTGGTAGCCTACTTGTGGTTGTGTACACCTCTGCAGAGTTAAAACCTATCCAGATAGCCGTGTCCACGGTATTGGGCGAGTTACGGCTTGGTCACTTCACTAGTCCCCTGTTTTGGTGTAAGAAAGTGTTGGTATTTGATTGAGCTGAGAAACGTTTTGACTGTGGCTACGACAGATGGGAAACCTGGTAGCAACAACATCTTGTACGAAAAAGTGTTACACTTACTGTTCCTTTTAAAAGTAATAGTTGTGAAAACCCATTGCGAAAACCAACCCCTTTGCATGTGTAATAAAATTTGCTTTGCTGCTAAATAAACCGTAAGCCATCCTTGCTACAATACTTGCATACTTCTGTTATACCCCTCCGTGGTTGTGGTTGCGCTTGCTGAGTACGTATGTACTCACCCTTGCTTAATCTGTTGCAGAGGCAGACCCGGACTTTGTGCCTGAGGACGTCGTCTAGTGGGGTTCGTTCTGCACCCAACCTTTGCCTGTGTGTTAGGGCCACCCGCTGGAAGCCGCATGCGTTGCCACTCTGATGAAGACCTCTATGTTTTCAATCTTTTTATCTGGAGCTTAGTGTTAGTTATGTTTGTTGTGGCCCTGCAATGCCACCGTCTCCCGTAATGTTGTTGTTGTACTGAACTATCTGTTGTAATAATCTGAACCAGCATCCTGGGACTGGTATTTGTATCACTTTAAGTTCTCTCTTTCGAGGGGACGCTTCAGAGCCTATACTTATGATATCATAATTCCATAAATAACTCAATGCAAAATAAACATCATGTTATATAATAAGGTCTTACAATAATGATTACTCTCTACAATTTCAATTCCTCTCTACACGACTACGGCCATCTATCTTGTGAAAGCGAACAATAACATCATCAGCTAGGATCGGCATTTCCCATCCTTGGCGGTTGCATCGGGCCCGTTCGGTATGTCTTTGGCTTTGGCTCAGCAGAAAGAAGCAGGGTTTTTTTAACTCTGCCTTGTTTCGTTAGAAAGGCACTCCCTCCATTTTAAATTATAGAGAGTAGTTTGTTTGACGTTTTTTATTCTAAGCAGATTTTTTATTCTAAGCAGGGGGAGCCAGAAAAAATTGTCACCGATGTCAGTGCAAAGTACGAGCCTATACTTATGATATCATAATTCCATAAATAACTCAATGCAAAATAAACATCATGTTATATAATAAGGTCTTACAATAATGATTACTCTCTGCAATTTCAATTCATCTCTACACGACTACGGCCATCTATATTGTGAAAGCGAACAATAACATCATCAGCTAGGATCGGCATTTCCCATCCTTGGCGGTTGCATCGGGCCCGTTCGGTATGTCTTTGGCTTTGGCTCAGCAGAAAGAAGCAGGGTTTTTTTTAAATCTGCCTTGTTTCGTTAGAAAGGCACTCCCTCCATTTTAAATTATAGAGAGTAGTTTGTTTGACGTTTTTTATTCTAAGCAGATTTTTTATTCTAAGCAGGGGGGAGCCAGAAAAAATTGTCACCGATGTCAGTGCAAAGTACGAGCCTATACTTATGATATCATAATTCCATAAATAACTCAATGCAAAATAAACATCATGTTATATAATAAGGTCTTACAATAATGATTACTCTCTGCAATTTCAATTCATCTCTACACGACTACGGCCATCTATATTGTGAAAGCGAACAATAACATCATCAGCTAGGATCGGCATTTCCCATCCTTGGCGGTTGCATCGGGCCCGTTCGGTATGTCTTTGGCTTTGGCTCAGCAGAAAGAAGAAGGGTTTTTTTTAACTCTGCCTTGTTTCGTTAGAAAGGCACTCCCTCCATTTTAAATTATAGAGAGTAGTTTGTTTGACTTTTTTATTCTAAGCAGATTTTTTATTCTAAGCAGGGGGGAGCCAGAAAAAATTGTCACCGATGTCAGTGCAAAGTACGAGCCTATACTTATGATATCATAATTCCATAAATAACTCAATGCAAAATAAACATCATGTTATATAATAAGGTCTTACAATAATGATTACTCTCTGCAATTTCAATTCATCTCTACACGACTACGGCCATCTATATTGTGAAAGCGAACAATAACATCATCACTCGGAATTCTTGCTAGAAATCCTTGTTTAAAAAGCATAAGATACAATTATTCATAAATTCATCACTGATTCCATTACGTTGCGCTGTCTTCACAATTTTCATCCATTGTCATGAATCATGAGTTAGAAAAATAATTAATCTCTTACCCGACATTAGTAGCTAACAAGGCTATTTCGATGTCCATTTGTGTTTTACTTCAGAGCACTAGTAGCTACATACTCAATAGGATGCTGGATGGAAACAATAAAGTTTCAGACTTCAGAAATCTTATCGCTCAGGAAATAGAAAAATCCTAAAGAACAAAAGTCAAGTAATAAAGAAATTGTGCTAGACTGCTAGAGAGTAGTCGAGTAGACATAGTAGAAAATTGGGGCAATATGCACCTTAGACACTAGAGCACAGTAGCACACGTTGGTGCGTGGCCTAGGCAGCAGGACTGCAGGACCCGGTGCGTCGTCTACGCCAAGCGAAAGGTGAAGAGCCGAAGATGCCGATGGGAAGTTGAAACGAAGCGTCAAGCAAGCGTTGGACGACTCAACTAAACTGAGCTACATGTAGATGAGAAAGGCTCTCAGACTTGTGGGCTGTGATTAATGCCTAATGGGCTGCTGTGGCTTAGTATTAATATGATGAGGTTATGCCTTATATGGGCTACGTGAAATCGTGAATGGCTAATTGGACAATCTCCTGTGGGCTTTGTGACATTGCTGCTGGGCTATGATGAGGTTATGTTTGTGGAATTTGAAAGAAACACAAAGATCATCAATTGCTGCAATTCTGAAGGAGATTCGGGATCATGCATGCTAATGCGCTTAATAGCTTTTCTTTATCATATGCTAGTTGAGTCTGTCAATCAGATGCTCACGAGCTTGCAAATTAAGCAGATGTCTAGGGAGTGTGAGGCGGGTGAGTAGCATGAAGCCCCGTTATGTCTAGAGTTTGATTGTAACCTTTTTAATGGGTGATGAATGAAATTCTTGATAAAAAAAAACCGTTGGCTTAATCAGAAATTACGAGTTGCAGGAAACAATTAATCTTTTGTTCGTTTTTTTCAAAACCATCTCTGCCATTGCGGTATCCCAGTACTGCTGGACCACGGCTGATCTACGGCTACTACACGTCTACACCTGCGTGGAGCCTGGGCTTTTTTCCTTCTTTAGCATGACGGTCGACGGGGAAAATTATAGCGCATGCATCCTTGTGTAGCTATTCGCATCCTTTTTTCTATTTTAGTGTAATATTTTTATCAGAAAATTATGGTCAACGCCTAATCCTGACGATAAGGTCAAACTATAGCGTGTCTTGTACGAATGGAGGATCAACAAGATAGACATTTTTCGTAGCCTGTTCATAAAGCTATTGTCAGTGGCGATTTTATTTTTGTGTTTTTAAGAATGTCACATAAGCAAGTAGACAATTAATTCATACTAGATGAAATGCTTCATATAATGCATTGTTTCATTTTGATGTTTCATAGACAAGGCATATAAGACACAAACTTGTTGGAAATTTCATCGGGATGAAACACATTTCATCTCTCTCCTCGTTAACTCTTTGACACATCATCTAAAATGCTGATTTGACATCCTATTGTGTATGAAACTCTATGAAATTTTGCACTGGGACTGACCTAAAACTTACAGAGTACAAACGTTGACCCATCCACGTAGGTTGAAGACGTGGAAATACAAAGAAAAAAAACTCGCTAGTCACCTCTTATCCTCTAGCATTCCCTTCTCCTTCCCCTTGCCCCCTCGTCCCTCTCCCGCGCTCTCGCCGCCGCCGCCGCCGGGCGCGCCATCATCTCTTTCCTGCCGCCTCTGAGCTGGGGCGACAGGGCACGACGCCGCATCGGTCTCCTCAGCAAAGCCAAACCAACAGATTAAAGGCATCTCGCGGCAGAATTTGAACTCTCGTCCTCCTTGCTCTCGCTCCCGCTCCCGTTCCCATGACGACGCCTCCGCTATCCGCCATTTCCACCCACCACCGCGCCTCGCCACCATGGCCGCCTCCCAAGACCGCCACTAGCCCGCGAGCAAGCATTCGGTGTGGCGTGCTCGCGCCACCGGCCGGTCAAGTCCTGGAAGCGGCCGCTGCGGCTCCAAGTCCAATGAGCTCAAAGAACCGGCCCAATCGGGTCCCGAGCTCCAACGTGAACCTGCAAATTCAACGCCTCTGTCTGGCCGGCGACCTCACGGAGGCTGTGAGGCTGCTGGGCTCTGACGGCGTTGATCTGCGGAGCCAGTGCGCGGTCATTCAGCTCTGCGGGGAGGAGAGGTCGCTTGAGGCTGGGAGGAGAGCCCATGCCGGGGTTCGCGCATCCGGTGTTGGAAGGGATGGAATTGAGAGCGTTCTTGGAAAGAGGCTTGTGCTAATGTACCTGAAATGCGGCGACCTGGGGAGCGCAAGAGGCGTGTTTGATGAAATGCCTCCACAAGTCGCTGATGTCCGTGTCTGGACTTCGCTGATGAGCGCGTACGCGAAGGCTGGTGATTTTCAAGAAGGCGTGTTACTGTTTAGGCAGATGCACTGCTGCGGGATTAGTCCGGATGCCCACGTCATTTCCTGTGTTCTGAAGTGCATTGCCAGTTTGGGCAGCATCATGGACGGCGAGTTAGTTCATGGGTTACTTGAGAAGTTGGATCTTGGGGCAGAATGTGCGGTTGCCAATGCTCTGATTGCTTTGTACTCAAGGTGTGGCCGGATGGAGGATGCAATGAGGGTATTTGAGAATATGCATCCCCGGGATGCCATTTCTTGGAATTCTATGATTAGTGGTTGCTTTTCAAATGGATGGCATGGAAGGGCTGTTGATCTTTTCAGCAAAATGTGGTCTGAAAGTCTGGAGATCAGTTCAGTGACAATGGTCAGTGTTTTGCCTGCTTGTGCAGAGTTAGGTTATGAGCTTGCTGGAAAAGTGGCACATGGATACTCTGTGAAAGCTGCATTACTTTGGGAGCTTGAATCTGTAGAGGGTGGGATTGATGATGTTCTTGGATCCAAGCTGGTATTCATGTATGTGAAATGCGGTGACATGGCCTCTGCAAGAAGTGTGTTTGATGTAATATCATCTAAAAGTAACGTGCACGTCTGGAATCTGTTAATTGGTGGCTATGCAAAGGCTGGTGAATTTCAAGAAAGCCTCTTACTTTTTGAGCAAATGCATGATCTTGGCATTGCCCCAGATGAACACACCCTTTCTTGCCTTCTGAAGTGTATCACTAGTTTGTCTCGTGTCAGGGATGGCTTGGTGGTTCATGGGTATCTCATAAAGTTGGGTTTTGGGGCACAGTGTGCAGTTTGCAACGCACTGATATCGTTCTATGCAAAATCAAACAGAATTGAGGATGCACTCGAGGTGTTTGACGGAATGCCTCATCAGGATATCATTTCTTGGAATTCCGTAATCAGTGGATGCACTTCCAACGGATTAAACAGCGAAGCTATTGAGCTGTTTATAACAATGTGGATGCAGGGACAGGAGCTGGACTCAACGTCTTTGCTAAGTGTTTTGCCAGCTTGCGTGCAGTCACGCTATTGGTTTGTGGGAAGGGCGGTTCATGGTTACTCAGTGAAAACTGGATTGATTGGGGAGACATCTCTTGCTAATGCACTTCTTGATATGTACTCAAATTGCTCAGATTGGCATAGCACAAATCAGATGTTCAGAAGCATGGGTCAGAAAAACGTGGTGTCTTGGACAGCAATGATCACGAGTTATACCAGGGCTGGCTTGTTTGACAAAGTGGCTGGGTTACTTCAAGAGATGGTATTAGACGGTATCATACCTGATGTCTTTGCAGTCACGAGTGCCCTTCATGCTTTTGCTGGTGATGAATCTTTGAAACAAGGCAAATCTGTCCATGGGTATGCCATTAGAAATGGAATGGAGAAACTTCTTCCTGTTGCAAATGCACTTATGGAAATGTATGTGAGATGTGGGAATATGGAAGAAGCACGGTTGATTTTTGACCGTGTGACGAATAAGGATATAATCTCATGGAATACACTGATAGGAGGTTACTCCAGAAATAATCTTGCTAATGAATCCTTCAGTTTGTTCAGTGACATGTTGCTCCAGTTCAGACCTAATGCAGTGACCATGACCTGCATCCTTCCTGCTGCTGCAAGCATTTCATCCTTGGAGCGAGGCAAGGAGATACATGCTTATGCACTTCGAAGAGGATATCTGGAAGACAGTTATACATCCAATGCACTTGTGGACATGTATGTCAAATGTGGTGCGCTACTGGTAGCTCGACATTTGTTTGACCGGTTGGCAAAGAAGAATCTCATATCATGGACCATCATGATAGCTGGATATGGTATGCATGGTCGTGGAAAAGATGCTATCGCCCTCTTTGAACAGATGAGAAGCAGTGGTGTTGAGCCAGATTCAGCCTCTTTCAGTGCCATACTGTATGCTTGCTGCCATTCAGGCCTTCGAAATGAAGGATGGAGATTCTTCAATGCTATGCGAAATGAACACAAAATAGAGCCGAAACTAAAGCACTACGCCTGCATCGTCGACCTGCTTAGCCATAGGGGAAATCTGAAGGAGGCTTTTGAGTTCATCGAGTCAATGCCAATTGAACCTGACTCAAGCATCTGGGTCTCATTGCTGCACGGATGTAGAATTCACAGGGATGTCAAGCTTGCAGAGAAGGTAGCAGACAGGGTCTTCAAGCTGGAACCTGAGAACACAGGGTACTATGTCCTTCTCTCCAACATCTACGCCGAAGCTGAGAGATGAGAGTCTGTCAAGAAGCTGAAGAATAAGATTGGCGGTCGAGGGCTACGTGAGAACACTGGCTGCAGTTGGATTGAGGTCAGGGGCAAGGTATATATCTTTGTCGCGGACAACCGGAATCACCCACAAGGGAACATGATTACAGAGTTCCTGGATGATGTTGCCAGAAGGATGCGGGAAGAAGGCCATGATCCTAAGAAAAAGTATGCTCTGATGGGTGCCAACGACGCTGTGCATGACGAGGCACTTTGTGGGCACAGCTCAAAGCTCGCCATCGCATTCGGCGTGCTCAATTTGCCGGAAGGGCGGCCAGTCCGCGTGACAAAGAACTCGAGGGTTTGCACCCACTGCCATGAGGCTGCCAAGTTCATATCCAAGATGTGCAACAGAGAGATCATCCTGAGAGACTCAAGCAGGTTCCATCATTTCGAAGAAGGCAGGTGTTCCTGCAGAGGGTACTGCTGAACGAAACTCCAGTCTGTAGCTTTAGTTTTGTTTGTTCATAGCAGAGAGAGTACATATGTTGCTACAGGCAGCATCGTATGGCCTTGATATACAGTGGTTTGTCTTTACAAGACGAAGAGGTGACATTAGAATGCTGCGGTAAGATTCGTTTGTAAGAAACAATTTTGTGCGTTCAGGAAACATCAGTGATTGTCCATAGAGATATATAATAAAAGAAAAGGTACAAAATCATTTCATCATCTTTTACTGAAAATATTGTTGCAAGCGATCTGTATTTTAGAGATGAGGGAAAAACAACCGGTTTTCAGAGTTGAGGGACCACAAATATCCGGTTTTAGAGATGAGGGACAAAAGTCAGACCTAGGCAATAGGTGAGGGAAGGCAGAAGGACTTTTTCCCAAAAGAAACGAATACAAGAGAATTTATGGGCCTGGCCCATGAAAGCCCATGCAACTAGCCAGCCCATGGACGTAATCCCTTCGTCTACCTCCCCCCACCACTCGTCCACTCCGCTCCGCCTCCGCGTTTCCTCCATCCCATCCCCTTCCCAAAACCCTCACCTCCCCCACCGCACCAACAACTCCGCAAAGGCGAAGGCGCGAGGAGGGAGCGGCGATGGTGGTGCGGATCCGGCTGGCCAGGTTCGGCTGCCGGAACAGGCCCTTCTACCGGCTCATGGCCGCCGACAGCCGCTCCCGGCGCGACGGCAAGCACCTCGAGGTCCTTGGATACTACGACCCGCTCCCCGGTAACCCCTAAAGCCTGATTTATGGCGCCCTTCCATCAACTTGCTTTAGTTTGTTAAGATCAAATAGCCTAGCCTTGCAAACGGGTAACATGAGTAGTGACTGAGTGTGGTGTTTTGTGTTACTGTTTTGCAGGAAAGGACGGTGGCAAGAGGATGGGGTTGAAATTTGACCGAGTGAAGTGAGTACACCGGCACTTGTTGTCCTTTCGTTACAGGAAACAATTACTAAACTAGTTGGTCATGATCTAGTTATCAAACTGTCCGAAAACTTTGGAATGTGCGAAATGTCAGAGCATCCCTAGAATTAACCTTTTGGTTTATTATTGAACTAGCTATTTGATTTTTCCTAAAAAATTGTGGTAGTCAGAAGCTAGCTACATAGCCAGTCGTTACTCGTTAGTAACTGTTGTGTTTATATCTAACTTTTGAACCATTGAGGCAAAGAAAAGGTCAAATCTCAACCAATTCACTCATCCATAGTACGGCTATTATTCGAAAGCTCCAAATCCTGGGCTGTTAACTGCTAAATCGCAGTTTCCTTGTTTTGTGGTACATGTGCTTGAGTTCTGCATGCCCTGTTGCACTGTGCATCCACTGAATGGCCATTTGCAACAATTAATTATTTTGTGCGATGCAACCCTATACCGGTATACCCTTTTCAAACCCTATCAACTTGAGATCAATAGGCAGAGGTCAACTTGAAAATTTTATGCTCATTTTAGTATTTTAGTTTTAGCCTTTCGATCTGAATGCTCAAATAATATCTGGAGCATAACAGCATGAGGTGGGCTGCCCATTTAAATTGTTGGACTAGCATAGGCAGAACAGGCATGGCACAGAAAACTGTGTGACCGACTTTTTAAGAATTACAATAGAATTTTGATCAAACTTTTAGTAACTGCTTTACAGGTAGGCAGTTTTGACTCATGCTTTTTTCCAACTTTTGAGTTTATTAGCATCTATTTGAGTCATACTGTAGGGAGATTGATCATCTGTAGAACATGTATTTGTTCTAGAAAATGGAATGAAGCTGCAAGATTGTACTGTAACTGCTATTAGTTTGCTACTCTCAAATAACTATTGTCTTGCTGCAGGTATTGGTTGTCAGTTGGAGCACAACCATCAGATCCTGTGGAGCGCATACTCTTCCGTGCTGGAATTCTTCCTCCACCTCCAATGCTAGCTATGGCACACAAGGGCGGGCCTCGGGACAGACGTCCTATTGATCCGATGACTGGACGCCCTCTGGATATTGAAAGCCTCACGATTGTTGATGACCCTAATATTACGGATGGTGAAAATGAAGCACCTATTGAGGAAATGACATGAATGAAGCATGATAATCCTGTGCTTTAGTATAATTATGCTTGATAAAGACTTGTTTTATCACTTATGCCCTTCAGGTTAGGCTGGGAGCTTGTTACTATTGCCACAATGTCACAACCTTTCTTGTCAGGTGACTCTTGACTGATCGTTACTTTATGCATCCAGAGTTTACTTCTCAATATGCTCCTAATTTTGCTTTTTTCTGAAATATTCTCCATATCTCTGTGGAATGTGGACTTGAAACTGCACAAGTTTATCTTTGTTGACTATTTATTCATAGTCTGTATGTGAGATTTTGAAAGTTATATGGCTTTCCTTGATGGGAATTGCTAAGGTACTCCGAAATAAACGTGGACCGTTCATTTAATTAGATCTGAATATATATTACTTCTTAGGAGGTAATATATTGATATAATTATTATATTGATTTCTATTTTGCAATACCAAAAAACAGGATAAGTAGGATGGGGGATCTGCTACATATTAGATCTCTAACTACCCTTTTTATGAAAATAAATCTCTAACTACCCTAATATAGACCAACGGGACATTGTATATGTACGTCAAAATTAACGTGATCTAACATAAGTTTGCGTCACAAACTTGAGAAACATGACAGCTTAGAAAAAAGTATGTACATAACCGTTGCTTAAGTCAGCACAAAGTTGCATAATTAAAAAAGAGATATAATGTGACTGGTCATACGGAGTATATATATCATGACAACCCTATTTTTAGTTTTGCTAAAATATATGCAAGATATTATACGTGACAGCCCTCTTTTTTCGTTAAACTATTTTTTCATTAAAGTAACAATTAATTGCATTATGTGTAATATTTTTTGTTGACACAATGAAAAGTACATATCACATTTGTAACGGCGGCTGCATGGACTTTGAAAGAAAGAAAAATGATGCCAATTTTTTTTCCTCAAATCATATGTCTCTACAGTAATGATTAATGAATCATTTCTACGAGTAATGAACTCATATTATCTAAAAAAAGTAATGAACTCATGCGTGGACAGAAAAAAAGGTGAAGCATGCATGTTGGCATAGTTAGTTTGAAAAAGCCTTAATTATAGGAGGAACTGCTGTGCCCGTATGAATAACTTCTTTATCTTTTAATTGATATTTTCTTTTTGCAAAATGAAGGGCCCAGATTTGATTCACCTCTTACCTCTTTGGAGGTAAGAAGGTGTACCTTAGCAAAGCCCTTCCTTGATTGTCATGAGCTTGTTACTGGCCTCTTTGAGGGTAGAGTGAGTGCTAAGCCAGGTTTATCACTTATGCCCTTCAGATTGGTCTGTGAGCTTGTTACTACTGCACAATTTCAGAACCTTCCTTGCTAAGTGACTTTTGACTGATCATTACTTTATGCATCCAGTTTACTTCTCAATGTGCTCCTAGTTTTGCCTTTTTTTCCTGAAATATTCACCATATATGTGGGGAATGTGGACCTGAAACTGCTCAAATTTATTTTCGTTGACTATTTATTCATGGGCTTTGTGTGAGATTTTGAAAGTTGTATGGCTTCTCTTGATTGTTATTGGAGTCTTTGAGGGTAGAGTGAGGGCTAAACCAGGCTTATGCTGAGTATGAGTATGTGATAATTTTGTGACCTCTACTTTCGGTGTGACTTTTGCGGTACATACTGTGTCATGATTAACTTATTTGAAGCATAAAGTTGGTTGCCCAAGATGGTTACTCTTTCTTGCGGTACCCAAATCAGAAGCAATTCTTTTATCCGTTTTGATAGGAATGATGATATATTAATGTTTTTTATCTACGAAGATAGCAGCTGGCATCTCCATCTCCTATGTCGTTTGTTTACACTGATGAAATGATTCGTTTATCTGAAGTAGAATCAGTACCATAGTGTGTGAGAGACTGATGCCTTCCTTGTACCGGTCCTGTTGCTGCAAGACAAGTTTACCTACCTGAAAGCAATGTTTAGAGAGGCAGACAGTCATATGTTATGCCCCCAAATAGGATGGTTCTTTTACTAGTGCACAAATAGAAAACGTTCCAGTGTCAGTTAAGTTGATTCCAAGTCAGTGCTCGAATTTTGAATGTGTTATCTGCTGATTTGAATGGTCTTGTGCTCAAGTGACTTGTAATAAGACTATACAAGTATGACATGGACCATACAAAGACATTACACACGACCGACGTATATCTAGTTAGGAATTAAGGTATATACATTCTAGCAGATGTCATTAGTAGACTAGCTAGTAGCTCTAACACCAGTTTCACTTTTATCCCTTGCATTGTTACACAAAGTATTTCTTCTCACTGAGGCCACCCCAGGCACGCAAAATGCTAAGGCAATCTCACCAAGTAACCTTTTCATTTGACATCTGCAACCCAAAACATTTTAAAGCCTGCAACCATGTCCCAAACATCTCCTCAAATTCTCTCAAATGCTTTCAAGAACATAAGCGAAATCCAAATCCAGAGTACTTCAAGACCTGCACACCATGGACGAAGCACCAAGAAGTTGCAGTTCACCATGCCTGCTAATCTTTCTGCTAGCACTGTCCCACTGGTGCAGCATCGCAACGGCGAGCTGCAGCTTCACCATATCCAACTACTGCTCCCAGCCCATCTGGCCGGGAACTCTCGCCGGCGCGGGCACGCCGCAGCTGTCGACGACGGGGTTCCGGCTCGACCCGGGCCAGACGGTGCAGGTCCCGGCGCCGTCGGGGTGGTCCGGCCGGCTATGGGCGCGCACGGGTTGCGTGTTCGACGCCGGCGGCAAGGGCACCTGCCAGACCGGCGACTGCGGCGAACTCATGGAGTGCGCCGGCACCGGCGCCACGCCGCCGGCGACGCTGTTCGAGGTCACGCTGGGGAAGGCCGCCGGCGACCTGGACTTCTACGACGTGAGCCTCGTCGACGGGTACAACCTGCCCGTCGTCGCCGTCCCGCGGCCGCGGCAGGGCGCCGCCGGATGCAACGCCACCGGCTGCACGGCCGACCTCAACCGCTGTACGCACCATGCAGTGTGCTGCAAACTACCAAAACCTTTTTGTTGCTCTATCTGACATGTGAAATTCTGTGTGTGTGGCAGCGTGCCCCAGGGAGCTGCAGGTGAACCGCGGCGGCGGCGCGGTGGCGTGCCGGAGCGCGTGCGAGGCGTTCGGACAGGACCAGTACTGCTGCAGCGGCGCCTACGCGACGCCGACGACGTGCCGGCCGACGGCGTACTCGTCGGTGTTCAAGTCGGCGTGCCCGCGCGCGTACAGCTACGCCTACGACGACGGCTCCAGCACCTTCACCTGCAACAACGCCGCCGACTACACCATCGCCTTCTGCCTCCCTCCCTCCGGGTAATTCTCGCCGCACAACACTACACATTGCCATTCGTCTTCACTGAACGTTGCCAGTAACAAACTGATCAGTGATCACTGATAGGAATTCAGAATCCACAGGCACCGAAATGTGTTTCTGGTCAATTCTGGTCAGAACTACAGATCGTATGCTTCAAAAGTTCAGGTTTCATGTCCTTCTCTGTTTGCACAGGTTGCAGAACCCTGGTACCGTTCCTGTTGGATCGCCGCCGGCCTACGGGCAGAGCACTGGTGGCGGCACCAGCGGCGCTGCTGGCAGCACACCGCCTCCTGCTATGGGCAGCAATGGCGCCGGGAGCACCAGCCCACCGCCTCCTGCTACAGGCAACAATGGCGTCGGAAGTGCCAACTCGCCGCCTCCTACTACTGAGAACAATGGCTTCGGGAGCACCAACCTACCGCCTCCTACTACTGACAACAATGGCGTCGGGAGCACCAGCCCGCCGCCTCCGACGACTGACAACAACGGCTTCGGAAGCTCCGATCAGCCACCTCCAGCCGCCAGCGACGGTGCTGGAACTGGAAGCACCTATCAGCCGCCGTGGATGGCGATATCGTCAGCAAGCACGCTACACGAGCAGCTGTGGTTCTTGCTGCCTGCGGTGCTCTTGTTCCTCCTCTGGGCGTTCTCACCGTGAACGTAGTCAGGCACAGCTCTTGTAGGATTCACTGACAGTAGACGGTACGTAGTTCCCTGAACTCAGTCCTCATGTACAGTATAGCAGTCGTAAAATCCGTCGACCGATTACATAGCATTTCAACAAGATGGATACATGTACAGATTGGATTCATCGATTATGCAGAATAAAAATTAATAAAACCACATTTTTTCCATGAAATGTTTTGCTTTTATCTCTCCTGAATCTTCAGATTTCCAGAGCCCATTCTGTGTGACCTTCACTGAACGTTCGCTGCAGATCAGTGTTATAAATTGCTGCCGATTTTTGCCCCCGTGCCAGGAAACAATTCTTGAAGAAATCATATATAGCTGCTCCTACCATCATCATAATTCTCAAGCAGGCAAAGCCGCAAAGGATATCAAGGTATATAATCGATCAGCTAACAAATTTACATGAAATTTCCAGATTCATCGTCGTATAACATCGATCTGTTACATGCATGTCAGGTAAGTAATAATCTACTATCTAGTGTCATGACGAGGGGACAACAACGATGGGAGCCGGCGGCACCGTCTCCTCCAGCGGCCAGCACTCCCACTCGCCGTGCTTGTTCTGCGACAGCGAGAAGTGCTTGGGCATCCACACCTCCCCCTTCTCGTTCCTCTCCTTGGCCAGCTTCCTCGCCTCGTCCTCCACCCGCCGCTTCGCCTGCCGCGCTCTCTCCCAGTCCTTCTTCAGCACCGCGTCGCTCACCTCGCCCCACACCACGGCGGACTCCGACGACGACACGCCCTGTTGTGAGTGACACCATGATCATCGATCTCGTTGATCAGCGAAAGAATTACTGCTCGATCTCGATCTCTCGCAGCAACAACCATGCTGCTGTCAAATAATTCTGTTTCAGATCGAAACAAGAGCAATTATTAATTAATTACCTTGTGGTCTTGGACCGCCGGCGTGGGGAGTTTACCAATGGCGCGGTCGGCGTCGTAGAGCACGGAGACCTCGCCGGTGCTGACGTCCTTCAGCGAGACGGTCCTGTCCCAGAACCCGTCGATCTCGTAGATGGTCTTCTCCCTCGACGCCGACCGGAAGATCCTCCCCCTGACGCACCTGGCGTCGCCGCCGAACCCGAGGAAGGACCTGCTCCGGCAGTAGCTGAGCTGGGCCTCGAGGCCGGACTCGGCGCAGACGACGCTGACGTCGCCGGCCCACTCGATGGCCGGCGCCGGGAGTAGCCTGATGAGCAGGCTGGGGCAGCCGAGCTCGTACCTCTCCCCGTGCCGGGGAAGCCGGAGCTCCCGCCTCCCCCTGACCGCAGCCTCGATGCTGCCGCCGTGGAACCGGGGCACGGGGCTCTGGCACCAGACCAGCCGCACGTCGCCGGCGGCATCGGTGGCGTGGAGCGCCGAGACGGGCGGGCGGTGGGAGACCTGCTCGAGGAGGACGTTGAGGCCGGAGCCCGCTGTGACGTGGTGGGTCTCGCCGAGCACCGGGTTGTAGGGCGCGAAGCCAAAGATGGGAGGGCGGGTGGTGGAGATGCTCCAGGCGACCACCGACGTGAGGCGCTCCAGGCTGTCCTTGCCGGCGGCGCAGCGGCCGAGGAGGTCCTCACCGGAGCAGTACACGCCCTCGCCGTACATCTGGAGCTGCGATTTCGGCAGGTTGAACGTCGCCGGCAGCTGCGAACCATTATAATTTTTTTTTTCAGAGAATGAACATTTGGTCAGAGGAGAACGCAGTGGTTTGCTAGCTGAGGAGTCCTTGTCAGTGACCGCCGTCAGGTGAGATGAACACTCCACGTCGAAATTCAAAGTCAGAAGGACGAGCATCCTGCTACCGTTTTGCCTAGCTGACCAGGCCCTCACCAACTCTCCTCTTTACTGTGTCACATGCAAAATGTTTATCGGCTACTCCATCGCTGTCAGTCTCGGCGCCTCCAAATCATATCCTGATTTTGAGGTTGTTCATCGCACCTTGCTTAGTGCTCTTGATTACTCGAAGCGATTGGGCTAAGAACTAGTACTATTTGCTAGTTTTATTCCATGCAAGTTCAGTTGGGTTCAGATGATCAGTGAGCGCTTCAGAGAATTATTGGTGGTACCTGGAAGTGGGAGAGGTCGGAGCCGGGGCTGACGTTGCGGAAGAGGCTGAGCACGCGCTGCACGAGGTTGGCCGGGCGGAGCTCCGCCGCGAGGCCGCCCTCCAGCGACAGCGGCGGCGTCAGCACGGCCGACGCGCACGCCGCCGCCTCGCCCTCCGACTCCACCTGCATCCATTCATCAGAGACCAGCTTTGGTTGGTTAGCCACAGAAAATCCGGCACGCGTTTGTACGCTCAGAGCTGACGGCGATCAACGGCCGGCGTTAACTAGCGTCCGTTGTCGTGTCACCGTCGGGTTCCGTTGTTCAGAAGCAGCATTCCACTACTACCCCTTTTTTTCCTTTTTTTTTGGTTATATAGGAGGAGAAGCTGCTGCTTGTATTATTATCGCTGTCATTTGTGTATCAAAGCTGAGGCCTCGTAAACAAGTTTCCAAATTCTACTATATAAAAAGAAAATTTTCATCACATCAAAATGTCGGCGTACTAAATGTAGATAAAATTAAAAACTAATTGCACAATTTTATTGTACTTTACGATATAAACATTTTAAACATAATTAATTAATATTTATACAATTTTTTATAAATACAAATAAAATATTAACGCATTTTCGACGGAATCCAAATCCCAACTTTGTCGTGGCAGGTGGAGAACGGTGTGGCAGCGGAGGCCACGAGGCCGGCACGCTCTCCAAGCCTGCGGTATGCCGGCGCGCCGCCGGTCGAGACGCTGACACTACCGCGTACTACTATGCATGCACAACGGTCAGGTTTTCTCGAACGGAGCCATCGCAAGGGAACAAAAAACGGAACGGCACCAATGAGCGAGAGAGGTTTTTGGCCGGGCGTGCGAAGGTTCGGAATGGCACGATAAACAAACAAATTATTAAATGGATCTCATCTCGTCGTGTCTGCTTGCATGCGCTCGAGGCGAGAGGGGGCACCCACCCATCAGGGACGAAACGGCTAGTGCAGACGGCCGGGCCGGCCCGTTCCAAGAAGACGCGTGTGCTGTGCTGACCGAGAAATCTTCACGTGTAAGTACTGGAGTACGTACAGAATATGTTGTGGCCATAGTAGCAGCAGTAGAATTATTCTTCGAGATTGAGAACGCTGTCGTCTGTTGTGAAAAAGAAAATGGCAGCAACGGGTCGAAGAAAAAGAAAGTGGAAACAAAAAGGGGGCAACATGGAAAAGGAATCAGTCACGGGTAAAGATGTATAGTATCATTCGCATTCGCCGGTTGGCCGTGGCCGGTGGCGAGTCTTGAGCTGTGGGGAAAATAAAGGGAAGTCAGCGCCGGCCACCGCGGCCTGGCAATGGACGGGCCTCAGGATGGCAATTTCCCCGTCCCCGGATCCGCGGGGAACTGCCCCGGCGGGGACGGTGCTTGTTTTTCCCCGCGGGGATAACGGGGCGGAGCCCCGAACTGCTAGCGGGGAGCGTCGGGGGCCAAATTTGCCCCGTGGTGGGCCGCGGAGCCCCGAAACTTGGTTTTTTTTTGGCCCATCAGGTATTGTGCAGCCCAAAAGCCTATTATCGCAGACACATAAAGGCCCTCCGTGACTTCTGAACCCTAGCGCTCTGATCCCCGTCACTTTCCTGCGGCCGCCGCGACCGAACGGCGGCGTTGGCGAGGCAGCAGCACCGTGCCCTGACCTGGACTACGCGAAGTGAGAGAGGGAGAGGGCAAGGCGCCGCCAAGCTAGCAAGGGGCAAAGCCTACATCCAGGAATCAGGCCACATCGTGTGTCATGCTCCGTCGAGCCGTCCTCCTTCTCTGTTGCTCGAGTCTTAATTCCTCAATTCCTCAATCTCAATTCTGTGCTAGTGGCGGTTGTGCTATTGTGCAGTATTCAGTTTCTCTTTTGCAGTGGTTTGGTAGTTCAATGCTTGTACTAGTCATTTGGTTAGCTAATTGGAAGTTTGGAAACACGATTATGGATTTGTTGCTTGAAATTCCCAATCGTATTCTTTTGATTTTGTGATTTTGTGTTCTTGATTCGAATGCGCATACACATAATAGACATTTTTGAGACAATTCTGCAGAGGGATTTTGCTACTGCATGCTCCCCCACGGAGCCCCGATGGGGGTCGAGGATTTGACGGGGCCGGGGCCGGGGCTGGTTTTCCCCGTTAAGCAATTCAGGGTCGGGGCGGGGCTTCGAGTTCGGGGGTCGGGGCGGGGACGGAGGCCTCTCCCCCGCCCCGTTGCCATCCCTGGACGGGCCAGCAGTAGCGGCGGCTGGCGTGAGCAGCCTAGTTTATGGACGTTGTTAACGCGGCGAAGCGAAGGAATAATCCTAGAGTGAGGAGAGACAAGGACGGCGGAGCGGGCTTAAAAAAGCAAGCAAAAAAGAAAGAAATAACACGTCCGGCGGGGAAGTGCTCGACGTGCACCGAAATGTCCGGCCGGTTTGCCGGCGGCTGTCGTCGTCGTCTCCGTCGGTTTGCGCTCGCGCCGCGCGCATGCGTGGCCGCCCACCCACCCACCCGGCGTGCGGCAGTTCGCCGGCCTGCCGGCCGGCGCCGGCGCCGGAGAGGGGGGTGGAAAAAACTGAAGGTCACGGCGGATGGGTCGCAGATCGATCGAACAACGCTGCAGGAAGATCAGAGCTAGCTGCGGCTCGGAAGAACTAATCGGTTGGAGATCGAGCAGAGCTGAGGCAGAGGCAGGCGAGACGTACCATTTGGGCGGGCGAGAAGGATCCGATTCCCAGAACGCAACAAGCTGCCGCGGATCGGATGGCCGGCCACCAATCGATCCCCCCCTCTCTCTCTCTCTCTCTCCCTGCGCCTGCGATATAGCTAAGAATAATAAGTTTGCCCCCCTCTTTCTTTCTTGCCGGCGCGCGATCGGTCGATGCAGAAATATCGAGCTCCGATCCGATCCTCCGCCGATTCCCGGCCTCCTTCCTTTCTTTGGCACGCGTCTATTTATATCCACGCATCGCGTGCCCGTCCTTGTCCTCTCTCTCACACACACTCTCTCTCTCCTCCTCTCTGCCTCGGGGTCGCTGGAGCCGGAGTGACGTCATCTCCTCCGTGTGAAAGCATCTCTTGGCCTTGGCTTGGAGAGTGGGACCATGTACTCCGACTGCCATGGACATACGTATACTGCCTCGACCGACGACGGCCGAAAGCGCGGCGGCCCTCATCGCCGACGATCCATATGGAAGCCTCGCTCCCTCCTTCCATGGTCGCCGGCAACAAGTCGGCCTGGTGCTTCTTGATTTGATTGATCTTTTCCACATGTATATGTATAAAACGAACCTTTCTTTTGTCCTCCCTGGTGGTGGATTAAACTAGCTAGTCAGCGTGTTGCTGACCCTCTCAACCCAGTTCCCCATCCAATTCATGGTATTGTACGTTGCTGGTGGACAGGATTAAACTAGTCAGCCTTTGCTCTACCCATTTTATTTTCCGGACGCTTTTCCTAGTTCATTCCTGGTCAGAGTATAGCGATCATCAGGACTGCCAAGCTTGTAGCACCAACATATAACTCTGGGAATAATGCTCGACAGGGGTCAGTTGTCGTATATCTCAACTTGGTTAGTTAGGTTGTTCAGTCAAATTAAGAATTCGAAACAAATCCTCTCATCCTCTTAAATGCACAAACATGCTATGGCATCTTCTCGGAAACAAAGTTATATGTCGTCAGTGAATTAGCCCATGATTACTGAGCTAGACCTTTTTTCCCACATGTGTGTACGTTCAAGTGAAGCAGTGAACCCATGGATAAGATCGGTTGAACATTTTTATCTAAAGACACGGGGTAACTATAAGGTGTACGTTGTTGCCTAAAGTTAATTAGGCTATATATTTTCAATCCATACTCTCTCATTCAACGGCGGTCCATGTGTGCTTTATTCTTTTGTTTCGACGGGCTCTTTGTTCTTGCTCTCGCAAACTCCAATCTCTATGGAACGATGAACTTGTCTTTGCAGTAGTGCAAAGGAACTTGTCCCGCTAAGAGCAAGCCCAATAAACGTGTCTTATAGACAAACCAAGTCATGTAAACATAAGATTTAGAGAACAAAGAGTGGGATCTCTATGGAACAAAGGCCTTGTTTAGATCCCAAAAGCAACTCCCAAATTTACTATGTAAAAAGAAGATTCTCCATCACATCAAAATGTCATAACATGATGGAGTACTAAATGTAGATGAAATCAAAAACTAATTGCACAGTTTTGTTGTGCTCTGTGAGACGAACATTTTGAGCCTAATTAATCAATTTTTGGACAATTTTTCACAAATACAAACGAAATGCTACATTAACGCAATGATTACGAAGTGACATCAAACTTTTAAATTCGACCTCCCAAATTCAACATTTAAACAAGGCCAAAGAGGGGGAGCTAGTCTCATCACGCATTCCAACATTTATTTTTAATCTGAATGGGCCCACTGCGTGGAGGTGGCTGCAATCTTGGGTGCGGAGGATGGTGGGATGGGATAGGAGTAGAAGGTTATGATGGCCCCCACAGCTCTAGGGAACTGTGCTGGCGCTCAGCGCTCGCTCCCGCGACAAACTCACTCTCTCGATCTCCTAATTTCTCTCTCCGCCACATCAGAATTTGCTGACGTGTCTTGACGCTACGACCGCTGACCGTGCCCTTATTAAACTTGCTCTAACGTATAGTATCGGCCACGCTGTGACAGTGAGAGCAAGTGACATAGAGCCTCACGTGAGGAACTGCTTCCCAACCTCTTCCCAATCCCGGCAATGGTCAGCTTATTACCTCCTCCTCCATAATCACCATTGAATTACTCTTTTGACCGAGTTTGCAGAACTCAATTATGTGCAGTACACGCACTTGATAAAAACAAGGGATGTACGAGGCCCAACTAAACGTCTGGAGACCAAGAACCGACTTAGATTGTCCAAGGAACAACAATCTTCAATTATTGGAATGAGATAGATTCCATCATCTCATGACCAACAACATTATAGAGTCATTATAGAGTAGTAACTCCGAGAAGTCGACCTGCAACCGCTCGTGTCAAGCCCTAACTTCGTTGCTGGCAAAATGGCAAAGCCAATGTGTGGCCGGGCTAGGTTTATCGTCACCAAACCAAAAACCGAAGTCCCTCGATCTCATGCCAGATCGATGACACCTCAACGGTTCTCGCCTTTATTTGGACGAGGAAGACAAATGGTGTCCCGTGAGCCGTGAATGCAGCGGCAGTCGTAGTTAATCTTCTCGGGAGGTTGAGGATGAAATGGTTGGAGTATAACAAGTGTAAGTTATTATTTGAAGACCGAGAAGACGGAGTAGCTAGTACCAGTACGTGGTGTACGGTGCTCCAGCAAGTGATGACCTACGAGGCTTCAATAGACTCCTCCAAATCGGTGTACGGTGCGAAGCTGCTTGACGTACACGGATCGGAGCAATATATCATATATCGATCGAGCTGGTAGCTAGCGATGTGTACGTCTATGGCTGTCAAAATCCCGACGCGTGCGATCCTACGACTAAACGATCAGGAATTTAGATCGTTTGATCGCATGACAGCTGCTGCAAAGACAGAAAGAAAGAAAAGAAAGAGGAGAGCCATGGCCGCAGGCGAGCTCGGTACCGTCCCGGCAACCGTGGCGTGCCGCCGAGGCCCAAGCGCTAGCTATCACGCGGTCGGGGGCTTTGCGTGTTTTTTTTTCTTCTTTCTGTTGCTTGGCTTTGCGTCGTTGCTTGCCCCTGTCTGTCGCCGGCTCGCCCGCGGGCGTCGGAATGAAATTAAGCGAGGCGATCCCGATGGTTCACGCGTACGGATGCAAGTGGTACCTATTCATTCCATATTCTAAATTATTTAGATGGCATGACATTGCAGTTTATTTTTCTAAGTTTTAGATCGATTCAATGACCCGAAAACAGATGTACTTGTATCCCTATTCACGCGTCGTCGGCGGCCACGCGCGCGCACCGTGGGGAGAAGTGGAGCACCAAGGTGAATTGAAGGGAGGGCGTCACGGCGGGGGTACACCGGCGGCGATGGCGACGGCGACTCACCGGACTTTTTTGCAAGCCACGGCATGCATGCGACACACGACACAGGTCGCTTCCGGCCGGCACCGGGGGATTGTTATTATTAATTAAGCAACACGAGCAAATTACGTATAAAACCAAAGCAAAACCGCAAAGCAACGACCGAAAGCGTGCATGGTCGAGGGACAACGTACGTACACGCCGGTGGTCGTGCGACGCCACTAGCTGCATATGTGTCTCGTCGTGTTTTCTTTTTTCTTGTTTTCCTTTTGCCTCGATCATTTGCCTGCACAGGATCGGCCGATGGAAGGCTTTTGTCCAGACAGAGCCGGCCAGAAACAGCACAGGATCAATCACTGCCTTTGCCTTCCGTAGAGGTAGAGAGCTTTCGTGCCAGCGGCCGAGTACGTGCCTATGGGCGACACGATCGTCAAAAGGCTTAACAAAAGGGAATCGGATCAGTTTGAAATCTGCTCGTTTCAGATTGGCCTGGGGGGATACAAATAAAGCTGCTTCCGTCGCTTCTAGAATCCTTGCAACCTCTACTTTGCCATTGCTATTGCCATTTGCCAGTGCCCAGTGTCAGTCCATCCACCACGCAAAGTTTGATGGTGATGGCAGCATCTGCTCGTCCGAAAGATTCTTTCCCTTTTATTTTGAGGGCATGTTCGTCAGAAACTCAGACGGTAGTAGTAGTAGTTCGGCTCTTAGGCCGGGAGAAGGTCGTATATACAGTTTGGTTTTGCTGCAGCGGGCACTGCAAGCCGCTCGGTACAAGCGAGTTTTACTCCCGGGCTCGGTAAATAGAGAGTGTCTCTTTATGGAACGGCATCGTCCCCGAGGTCGCCGCTCCCAACCACCACGCACCCTCGCGCCCATCCGTGGAAGGAAGCCGTCGAGCACACCCTCCGCCGCCGGCCCGCGGTCGCCCGGGCTCCATCGCCCTGCCTCGGCCACGTGCCCGTTCGCGCGAGCCGCGGCCGCCGCGTGAAGCCGGCGAGGAGGAGCCGTCGCGTGGTCATTCGCGTGAGCCGGCGGCCGCCGCGAGAAGCCCCATCACCGCCGTTCACGATTGGCACGGAGCTTGTCCTCCCGTCGCATTCTGCAGGCCGGCGGCGAAGCTCGAGGCCGCGGAGCTTGAGCCAACGCCATCCACCGGTAGCTGTGCTCGAGGGCGGCGGAGTGGGCGGGAAGAGTGCAGGGGAGGGCGGGAGAGGGGCGGTGGAGGGGGTGTCGGAGGAGCAGGAGAGGGAGCCGCCGCCCCATCGCCGCCGTCGCCCCATCGCCAAGCTGCGCCCCGCCGCAGTCGCGCGCCCCACCTCCGAGCCGTCGCCCGCATCGCCGAGCCGCCCCCGCCGCCGCAGCGCACCACCCGCCCCGCCGCTGCGCTGCTTGGAGCCGTGGAACCATCGGCCGCACCACTAGAGAGAGAGAGAGGGGGGAGAGAAAGAGGGGCGGCGGCAGGGAGGCGGAGGGGCGGGGTGGGGGCGGCGGGGAGGCGGAGGGGCGGGGGCGACGCTGGTGGTGGAGGGGATAGGGCCGGGTGCGGAGGGGAGGAGGAGGGGGGCGCCGGGCGGCGGAGCTGAAGGGAGGAGGGAGCGGCGGGCGGCGAGATGGAGCGGAAGGGAGCGGTGCGGGGAAGAGATAGAGAGAGTGGGGGAGAGGAGAGAGGGAAAGTTTAAAAAGAATTTATTGGTGGGCCCTACGTAGTGATGGTCGGTATAGAGAGTGAAGGTAGAGTACGTTGAGTGCGGAAGAAAAGAATTTAGAGTAGAGAATATAGATGATCATGACATAATATTCTGTTTTAGAGTGTAGAGTAAATGTCCACCAGTGCGAATAGCTTAAGGGAAGCTCCAGCGTACTTGCTAAGGAGGTGCATGGAGGAGAGAGAGGTAAGTTTAAGAGGTGCAATACGTTGGAGCGGAGGTGCTAAGCTAGCACCTTCCAGCACCAATTAACTATCTGAGCACCGGGTGTAAACGAATAAAAAATTCATTTCAGGTGGAACATCAATAATAGCCGTTGGAAGGAAATGTCCTTATGATGGGAAAAGATGGTGGAGCAGATATTTTTTTATCACAGTGAGACCCATCTTAGTAGAAGCTACACTAGTCTGAACATTGGAGCTTATTTTGCTAAAAGAGTGTCATGTGACTTGTCTACACTTAACTTTTACCAAGAGAATATACGCTGGAGCTGCGCTAGAGCCGAGCGAAGAAGACGACGACCGGCGGGAGGCCGTCCGAAAAGCCCATACGCAAAACCTTTCCGAGTCCTGCTGACCCAGAACGCGCCATTCTTTAGGCCCGGCCCGGCTCGGTCCACAGTACGAGACTGGGCCGGCCCCCCAGACCGCACTCCCATCCTTATCCAGTTTTAAAAACAGTTTCCCTTCCCCGTGGCCCGCAACGGCGGTCGCGTCGCACGAATCGCGAGCCAACACCAACACCCGCCGATCCGGACGGAATCCACTGGGCCTCGCTCGCTTCGCTCTCCCCTCCTCTCCTCTCTCTCTCTCTCTCTCCTCTCTCTCTCTCTCTCCAACCAAGCGCCACGAGGCCCGCCATTGCCGGCCAGATCCGAGGACGACGACGACGACCGCGGGCGGCGAGGGCGAGGACGAGGAGGGAGGCGCGATGACGGGGGGCGCGGCGGCGTCGCAGGCGTACGGGGAGGCGTGGTACTGGGACGAGCGGTACCGCAAGGAGGCAGGGCCCTTCGACTGGTACCAGAAGTACCCGGCCCTCGCGCCGCTGCTCCGCCTCTACCTCGCGCCGCACCACCGGCTCCTCCTCGTCGGCTGCGGGAACTCCGGTGAGTCGCCTGCCTGCCTGCCTGCCTGGGGAAGTGAGTGGGATCGATTGAATTTCTCTGGCTGAGGGGGACGAGGCCACGAGGGAATGCCTGGCTGGCCGTGGCCGGGGTGCTCAGCGGCGCTTGCTCATCCATTGTTCCTGTCGCGCTTCGAGGTTGGAAGGATATTGGTTAGATCAACGTGATGTGCAATGTGGCCGCACTGTGGATAGCCCCGTCCATTCTTGGATTACTCTGCAACATAGTACTTCAATCAATTTTATAGGAAGACTCTGATTGCACGCCCTTTGGCCACCGCTATGTTTAATCAATCAAAGCAATACAGAGCACCCTGATTCTATTGTACCACACCGGAGCCTCCCTGAACCTTTTAAGAAATTGGTTCAGCGTGGCTTTGTTTTTAGGCATGCCGCATGTCAATGTTTTGGTGTAACTGAAGAGGAAGCAGCGAATTAACTGAGACCTTGTTGTTTCGGTGTGCGCCATATGGATCCTACACACGCTAATATCCAATGTAAGCCCTCAGGATTCAGTGAGGTAGCATCCATGTGCAGTGATCATGATCATTGTGAAATTTGGCTAGGTAAAACGGTGTGTCTGGTTAATTTAGCTAACCGGAAATCCGGAATGACATCTAGTGTGTATGACTTCACGTGTCCAGAATGTTAGGCTGTTCAGTGTTCTGTTTACCCACATGTTGCTGAAAGGTTTGCCTACAATTTTATATGTTTATTGAAAGCATCAATTAATTCCATTTCCATGTGTTCGAACCTTTTAGTGCACGTGAAATTGAGAACTGAACTTTTCTGTTATGAAGTAGTTCTGTTGTAGAGCTAAGGGAGCAGAGTTTTAAACGATACTGAGGATTACACATGCACGATCATGAAAGCACATGCTAAATAACTCTTAAGCAAAACTGCACTAGTATTTCAATTATACCATCAGTCTTTGAATGCAGCTAGAGATCCTTGATTGGTTTATTGACTTAAATCACCTGAGAATGGTTAACTTGAAATCGAGAAAGTACAAGTAATATGAGACACGGACTTAAATTTCTTGAGAATCGTTCATCTTCAGACACTGGATCTGCACTCTTTTGTCCTCCTTAATCCTTTTGATGTTGCAATGCAGGACCATTTGTGCATCAGTTCTTGCTTTTCTTGCGGATTCATATGCTTGATAGTTGCAAACATATATGTGCTTTCGTTTATTAATCTTAGTGATCAATTTAACCGTGCGGTGTCTATTGCATAATTTACATTACTTCACAGTCTCTAGCGGACGTTACTTATGTGGTTTATCTTCTTTTGATTATTTCAGTCTTTGGTGAAAATATGGTTGATGATGGTTATCAAGACGTTGTCAACATCGATATATCTTCAGTGGTAATTGAGCAAATGAAGAAGAAATACCATGACAAGCCTCAACTTAAATGTATAATCTATGTTCGCAACCATTTCATTCTTGAATATACCTCTGCAGTATATCCCACCTAATCTGGTATAATTTATTTCGGCCCTTGATTGACACAGACATGAAGATGGATGTAAAGGACATGTCAGATTTTGAATCTGGTTCATTTGATGCCGTTATTGACAAAGGTACCATTATCGTTGCAGTACTTGACAGCATTATGGAAGCAATTGCTAACATCTATACATGCACAGGCAACTTGGCATTGGGTTCTAACCACTTATGTTATTTGCAGGAACACTAGATTCCATTATGGTGAGTCAACTTGTGCCAGCGCACTTTGACATTCTCCTAGTGTAATACTCAACGGCGTTTCTTGTATTTCAGTGTGGCCAAAATTCACAAGAGAATGCAACGAAAATGTTAGAAGAGGTCAACAGGTAACGAGTACTTCTGATATTTATTTGAGATATATATTGCTTAATTGGCTATAGCTTCAGTTTATTCCCCCTGTATGCAGAATCCTCAAGGAAAAGGGTGTCTACATGCTGGTAATCTGAACCATTACATTGTGAAATATGTAACTGTTTCATACTCTTTTTGGTTTCTATAACGTTTTCTGAGTTCCATAATGCCTTAGATCACTTATGGGGATCCAAGTTACCGTTTGCGTCTCTTAAAGGACATGGAAAATTGGACGGTAAAGCTCCATGTCATAGGTTAGTTAATTACCCAACAGGTCAACTTAACTGTGCCCTTGATGTCTGCAGAACTCCATTCACATTGTTCTTTGTCATACACAAATAGTTTTTAGACTCATGAATGCATTTCTTGTCTTTTGTATACTGTAACCTTGTTGTTCTATTTTCATTTTGTTATGGTAAAGTTCTTGTGTTTACAATTGTATGTATACTGGGAATTTTGCAGAAAGATGGGAGAGAAGTTCAAATCAGAATAAATGGGAGCTGACAAAACCATTGCCTTTAGACGATGATAGCACATCCGTAGTCTCAGTTCTTGGATCTAAACCTGATGTTCATTACATATATGTCTGTATAAAGGTTAGCCTCCAATTGTCTTCTCAGAATGTTCTAAACATATCTCCTAAACTCTTCATAGTCCATTCAATTCATCCATATCTGCCAACGTATAATATGATATGAATACATTGCAGGGCAACGATGGTGCAAGGGCGGATTCTAAAGCTGGAGAAGCCGTAGATTGATTCCACAAATAACCCTCTGAACCGACGTGCATAACCAGTGTAGCCAATAATGTAGAACAGATGGTGTACCTGTAATTGTCGTTGCTTGATGAACTCCGTTCGCGACTGATAGTCGCGAAGTTGCATTAGATGTTTCTTTCTAGATCAGCTGTATCAGATGTTTCCATTGTTCATTAGAAAAGGCAGTAGCCTGTTGTGTGCACCCATTAAATCCTGTGTTGAGTTCCTGTAGAGTTTTTGCCTGCTCTCAAGTCTCGAGTGACCTTGGAAATGGAAGACTGCCTGCCTTTCGTGTAGTATGCTGCCTTTTCTTTTTGGGCCGTGTTTCTTTAGGGTTAGAAATATTTTTCTACCCCTTTTGACCAATAATTAAGGGTATTAAATAAAGTCAGTTTACAAAACTATCTTCACAACTTTAGACTAATTCATGAGACAAATCTAAAGAGGTCTTTGACCGCACGATTAGAGAATGATTACTGTAGTAAATCATGGACTAATTAGACTCATTAGATTCATCGCGCAAAGTTACACTCATATCTGAAAAGGTTTTGCAAATAGATTCATTTAGTACTCCATGCATGTAAGATTTCCTTTGAAAATTTATTTCCGGAAAGCTGTGAAACGCGGACTTGGTAAAATTTAACGACTTTTCAGCTTTTTCAAGTTTCTCAGCTGAATAGTTTGACAAGACACTAGAGATGACCTGTGTTTAGTTCCCTTAATTTCAAAACTTTCTATCCCATCAACATCACATCGAAACATTAAATATAGCAAATGACACGTGCATGAAACACTAAACGTGAATAAATAAAAAAACTAATTGCATAGTTTTGACAATGTTTACCACAAACAACAATACACTAAAGTGTCTGACGCCTCTTCTCGCCTCGTCTAAAAACAGCCCTCGTGGGGCAGTGGACGTCCGGTGCACACTTGCCATTCTTTTCCGAGTATTTCCACTGCGATTCGCCGAAAAGGTTGCGCTCCGGACCTCCCCGTCTCCAAAAATCCCAAAGCCAAAGCCAAAGTCCTTTCCCTTTCCCCCCGTTCTAGCCGCCTCGCCGAATTCTCTCTCCTCGGTCGCTTGCCGCTTTTGCGCCTTCCTCCCCCTTTCTCTCTCCTCCCCCGACCCAATGGAGGCTCTCGCGGGCACCGCCGCCGCCTCCATTCTCCCCGTCCGCAACCCGCCTTCCCGCCTGCCCCCGCAGTCCCTAGCGCTCCGCCCAAGCCGCTGCGGGCCCCTCCGCGCCGCCGCCGTCGGCGGTGGCGGTGGCGTTGGCAGTGGCAAGGACGAAGCCCAGACCGCACCCGCCGCCAACGGGTCTCCCGTCCTCAAGGTAGCAGTTTCTGCGGTGATAGTTTCGCTTGAGTCCCTAGCACGAGTCACTGGCTTTGCCGGGATGTTAATCGGTTCATACGAGGATGGGTGGCAGCCTGTAGGGGGGGTTTAGGGGACAAATCTGAGAGATATTGGCTTGTGTTTAGGTTGTTCTGTTAGATGCTGGATTGGATGCGAGGTGTGGGGCACTTGGATGGCTGGATAGCTCGGTGTGATTGGAAGGAACTGGTTCAGCAGGGTTTATGAGATGAAGAATTTCTTTTTGTACCCAACAAGCATGAGTTCTCAATTGGTGTAACGCATTCATTTATCTAAGATCAAGAATGGTGTTTATGGGTTCAGGTTTAAAAGAAGTCCGAGTCGTGTTGCTAAAAGAGTGGCATACACGGCGAATTTTTATCCAGTTAGCTTTACATTTTGGCCTGAGAGATATTGGCTTGTGTTTGGGTTGTTCTGTTAGATGCTGGATTAGATGCGAGGTGTGGGGCACTTGGATGGCTGGATAGCTCGGTGTGATTGGAACTGGTTCTGTGGGGTTTATGAGATGACCCACCCAGAAGGAATTTCTTTTTGTACCCAACAAGCATGAGTTCTCAATTGGTGTAACATATTCATTTATCTAAGATCAAGAATGCTGTTTATGGGTTCAGGTTTTCAAGAAGTCCGTGCCGTGTTTCTAAAAGGGTGGCATACACGACTAATTTTTATCTAGTTAGCTTTACATTTTGGTCTGCCATGCATAGTAAGCTAGTAACTGATTATTCTAGCTGGTACTACTTAACAGCTGAAGAGTGATTCAAGTCAAAATGGAGTCATACCGATCGTGGCTGACAAATCGCAGAAGGCTTCGTCAACCAATACTGGTGCTGACTCAAGTGGATCCAGAGCGGGCCTGTTTAGGACACCTATATCAGGTGGCGTGCAGAGCGCAACTTTTGCGCACGGTCTGCCTCCGCCGGCTTTGGCTGTTCGTAATTTGATGGAACAGGTGGTTTCTGCTAGTAAACCTCTTGAGCTTTCTCATGCGCCGTATGAAGTCTCATGTTTGTCTTATCTGCTTGACTTTGTTTTACCAGGCACGCTTTGCTCACCTGTGCTCTGTCATGTCTGGCATGCACCACCGCCGTACTGGATATCCATTTGGTTCACTTGTTGACTTCGCTAATGACTCAATGGGCCGTGAGTTACCTCCTTGGTTCACTTTTTGATGATAATGACACACCGTTAGTTCCCTGTAGGTAAATTTTGTGTTCTATTCTGCAGACCCAATATTTTCGCTGTCACCCTTAGCGATCCATACGAGGAATTTGCTCTCAGATCCAAGATGCACGCTTGTTGTTCAGGTAGAAGTTCCTCAATATTTCCTACTGGAGCTGTGGAGTATGAGTTTCCATCTTTGCAATAGCTTGTGTACCTTCATCGCAGGTGCCTGGATGGAGTGGACTGTCGAATGCACGAGTCACAATATTTGGTGATGTTTACCCTTTGCCAGCTGACCAACAGGTTTTTTTTAACTGCCTTTTGTCGTTTGATATTGCAATCGGTTAGGTGATTACTATTCTGTTGGTTACTGGCATTTGTCTTCATATGGTAGTGGGTTCTGACTTTTGAGTCCTATCGTGAAGCAACTCGGCTGTGAGATTTCAACACCAAATGCCCCTAATTGTTAACTCCTGTCGAGTTGCTGTTATTTGGTCTCGGTAACACTTTCTAGTGGATATAAAGAGAGTAGTTGCTTTTTCATGCCCTTGAGACAAATGATTCGAATTCGGAATGCATGATGCATCTTCAGAACAGTTAATATGAAGTGTTGTGTCATATTTTGTTCTTCCATTCTTGGTTTTAGAACTTCCGTGAACTAACTGATTATTCACATTCATTAGGAATGGGCGCATAAGCAATATGTAGCAAAACACCAGCAGTGGGCATCACAACAGTGGGGAAATTTTTACTATTACAGGATGCACAACATAAGGTCTGGACTTCTGATTGGTTATGCTATTTTATCATTCCTTGTTTGCCTATCCATTTATTATTGGAGTTCAGCCCTGTAGTTTCCATTACACATCTTGTGATCTTGAAATATGTGCTTCCCTGTTTGTCGAAAAGTTTTTTTTTTTGCTTATCATGGGTCATGTATAAATTAGAGTTTTGACAATCTACTCACTAATTACAGTGATATATACTTCATTGGAGGCTTTGGAACTGTTGCATGGGTAGATGTTAAGGAGTACGAAACTACTCAACCTGACAAGGTAGCAGTTGATGGTGCCGAGCAGAATTTAAAGGTAACAATACCGGACCACTGATACCTTATTTATGGTATGATGATTGCAGCATGCTAGCCTGGTCATTTGGCTAGCTACATGCCACTCATAGGTTAGTACAGTAAAATCTCAAAGTGATTCTGATACATACCTTTCATGTAGGAGTTGAATGTGATTTTCTCTAAACCACTTCGAGAGTTCTTGTCGTCAGAAGGGGAGGTTGATGACGCTGCTGTTATATCAGTAGATAGCAAAGGCATAGATATACGGGTTCGCCAGGGTGCTCAGGTAAAATATATGCTAAAATTTCTCACTGCCAACCATGAGGCTATTGTTTTGCCGACTCTTTTCCTCTTCTGTGCAGTTCAATATCCAGAGGCTAGCATTTGATGTCCCTCAGAAGGTTGAGACTCTGGAGGATGCCAAGAGAGCACTAAACAAGATAATCAAGACGAGCAGCAAATAGAGTGAAGAATGTTGGAATCTAGCTTCACTCATTTTTCACATGGTGTAAGGTTTCATTGCAATCAGATGAGTACTGAGGACTATGTGATGTGGCAAGTAGCATGCATAGGTGAAACCGAGGCTGTGTCTCTAATAATGAGCTGATGATCTATCTCCACACGTGCTGAAGATTGTATATATCCCTGTGTTGCTATATCAATAATGATGCTTATGGGTTGCTGCTTGGGGAAATTGGACATTCTTGTTGGCGTAGAGGAAACAGTGGGTTTCTGGCATATGTGTAGCTGGATATCAGCATAGTTTTTTTGAACGTTGAAGAAAAATTGCATCCCTTTTTTCAGCTAGAAGTATGGTTATCTACTTATCTCATTATGTGAGTGACGTACTGATATCTGGTGAATTTGGCTCTAATTTTCAATTTCTGGGTATCCAAATTGTTCTAGTTTGCAATACTGCTGCATGTGCACTTTTTGAAGTGGACCCAATTTTCAATAATGCAAACTCAGTGCATCTTTGAGCAGGACAGGAGCATCAATACACGCATTAGCCGTGAGCTCTGTATGCACCAAGTTCTTTGTCCGGCGAACGCTAGGTCTTCTACATGAAAATGACAACGTTGCCTTGTTTGTTGGGTGTTACACGCACACCTGCAACCGCGCATGGAACTGCATGTGGAAACCTGCCTTGTTTGCCCGCCGCATCTGTCGTACATCATGTCCAGAATGTTGCATTGTTTGCCTATTTGGGGTGGTTGAACGTGCTTGCTAGTGCTGTATATTTGATAATGCCACAGCCAAACGGCTCATGAGTCACATACTCACATATACCTCGTGTTTCTTTGGGAAGAAATTTTTTTTACTCCGTTTAACCAATAATTAAGGGTATTAAATAAAGTCGGTTTACAAAACTATCTTCATAACTCCGGGTTAATTCACGAGACAAATTTAATGAGGCCTCTGACCGCACGATCAGAGAATGATTACTGTAGCATTGCTGTAACAAATTATGGACTAATTGGTCTCGTTAGATTCGTCACGTAAAGTTACACTCATCCCTAAAAAGATTTTACAAATAGACTTTATTTAATACTCCATGCATGTAAGATTCCCTTTGATTTTTTTTTTCCGGAAAGTAAAGAAACATGGCCATAGTCCACTGAAAACTCGGCTAATGTTAGACAGTTTTGTAGCAATCATAATAATTTTGAAAAGAACGTGCTAATGTTGGGTGATGTTTTTCTTTGTCGGGAATGCATCAGTCTCTTAGATTCGGAAAACATTTGGAAAAGAACATGAAGTTTTGTAGCAAACATAATAATTTTGAAAGAATACCATGTTCCAAACGAAGCCTCAAGTAGAAATGAAACCTTTTAAGATTTTTTTTGAAAAATTACCTTTTAAGATTTAGATTTCTCTAGTACCTTGCAAAACCTTTTTACATGGCTTGTCTTAAAGCTACTTTTAACACTTCAGGCTGAGGTAAAGACATCAGATATTCATACTTTATGCGAAAGATCTTCATTCAGTCCTTGTGTTTTCCCCCCTTCTTTTCAACCGAAACCAAGCAGAGCCCAACCAATTGCAGTGAGGACAAGATCGCGTCACCCTGCCAACCGGGCCCCAGGAAACCAAGGGCCCACCGACCAGCCTCATGGGGACAAGTCAATCCCGGCCCCACATGCTGACACGTCACAGGACATTTCACTACGCGTCCCCAGATCCCCCCACCCACCTCTTCCTCTTCCCCTCGTTCCCACCCTCTTGCGGGCTCTTCGTTTCCGCTTCCGATTGGTTTCCTTCCCCTTCCAAAGCCGACCCGACCCAAGGGACCCTCCAGATCGAGGCAGGCGAGGCTGCCCTAGCTAGGATCTCGCCTCGCGCACCCATGGCCGAGGCCGCGGACGCGTCTCCTCCCCGCACTGGCGGCGGCGGCGACCGCAAGCGCCGCCACGCCTCGCCCGTGCTCCCGCCGCCGCCGCCCGGGCCCCCGCCGCCGGGGCCGCACAAGAGGCATCGGAGGGAGGAGGGCGGTGGCGGCGGGTTCGACCGGCGCCGGCTCGGGCCATTCGGCGGAGGAGGGCACGAGCAGGACGACAGGAGGTGAGTGGGCGGAATCGCGAGTTTAGCTTGGTAGCTGAGAACGAGCAGATCAGAGCTTGCTAGGTGTTTTACTTGTTGCTTTCATTGGAATTTGTTCGGTGCCTATCGGAAACCGGTGTTCTAGCTTAGCTTGGTCTAGCTATGTCGATTCGAGATTGTGCCTTGCCGTGTGCTATACTGCAATATGAGGTTCGGGTCATCACATTAAGGATATCTTTAGCTTCTTAATTCATCTGTTTAGCTCCTGAGTCCCTCTGAAACCATCAATGACCTGAGCTTCCGGTAGTGACTGTTCTTGGTATTCAACTGAATGTGCCATGAATAATCTGTATATTCAAAGTCTTATGATGTTCCTTTATGTGAAGCTAGCATATTTGTTGCTGTGTTGCAACTGTAATATGTTTTTGCAGTTTCCTTTGCATGGGTTTGTTGTCCCCATTCGAAAAGTTTGGGTGGTTCTATAGCTATGGGCAGAAAGGAAGTAGATATGAGCCTGTTTGGCACAGCACCAGCTCTTGGAGCTGATCATCCCTAGCCAGACATTCTTGGAGCTGTGGGCACATTAGGTGTTCAGTTAAGCAATTTTGATATTGTTTAAGATTATAAACACATATGTTTAAACCCCTTTATTTTATCCTACAAACTCCAAATCCTGCATGGATCTTGGAGCTGGATCTGTGTCAAACAGGCCATACATGATGGTTTTGTTGTCTGATTTTTTTTCCTTGCACATTGATTTGAGCACCGCGGCAGTTTTTGAAGCTGTTGAGATTTTTCTCCTAGGCATGGAAATGGGCATGATTGCATAGGAGGGGAGTGGGCAAATGGTGAGTTTAGCTTGATAGTTGAAACAAGCAGATCGGAGCTTGCTAAGTGCATTGCCTGTTGATTTGAGTCAAAATCACTTTATGTGTATTGCTAAATGCAGTTTTTATTTATTTTAGCTATGTCCACTAGGGGTTGGAGCTTGCAGTGTGATACTGTGAAATGAGATTTCAATGCGTGCTATTTGTTGTAAACTTGGTGTTAGAACTAGAGTAAAATAGGAGAAAAGGCTCATTAGAGTTTTATGATTTATAGGCTATGTGGCTATAAGCAATTGCTTCATTAGATTACAGTGGGGTTCCTAGACTTAATCCCTGTAGTGCTATCAATGGCTGAAGCTTCCTGCAATGATAATGCTTGCTAGTCGATTGAATGTGCTATTAATAGTCTGTGTATTCAAACATTCGTGGTGTTCTTTTGTATCTTAAGTAAATATATTTCTTGATATGTTGCAATTGCAACTTTCGTAGATGTTTTCTCTGCATCTGTTTGTTGTTTCCATTTTGGATCTCTAGGCGGTGCTATAGCTGTTAGAAGAAAGGAAGGAAATTATGTGACGAGTTTCTTTTGGCTTAGTTTCCTAATTCGTTTTCTTGCACATTGTTTTGAGCGTTGCAGCAGTTTTTGAAGTTGCATTTTGTTATTTGTCTCCTAGATATGGAAACGGTCATGGTGGCGTTGGAGGAAGAGGTGGTGATGGTCGATATGCGAATCGTGCACCAGGTATGAATTAGTGATCCAGGGTTACCATTATCAGCTACTTGACATATTAGTACAGATGTTAGTAGTCGTAAGTTCTGCAGGATATAGAAAAAGTATCCTCGATCTGTATATAGAAAAGGTATCCTCAATCTGTAACTGATGTGATTTCACCTGATCTTCTTGAAGTCTGTCAAGTACGCAACACAATACACTTTGGACTGGATCATAACCTGTACCAAATGAGAATATATCTTTTTTTTAACAGTGTGGCAGCCTGTTGGGCTGCGAGTTTTGCATGTAATCTGTGGACAATATGGTGTTGATTAAAGCATGTTCTATTGAGTTTTTTTTTCTTGTCAGTTCAAGCTACTTAGTACGGACGGATATAATGGTAGTGAGATTCCTTTAATTGTATTTTTTTCCTTATTTGTATAGATTGGTCGGATTCTGGACGAGGTGGATGGAATGAAGGCACTGGGAGCGGTCGTAGGTACATATTATAAATCTGGATTGGCTTCATGTACTTTTCTCATTTCCTTTCTCCGTTGAGACAATATACTACCTTCTGAGGTCAAATCTTGTCAGGATGGTACATAGTTTGTACTGTATTATGTTGTTCTTAAACACACAGGATAGCTGCATCTCATCTCACTAATAGAAGGAATGAAAGTCTTTAGTACAAGGTTCAGGAGACCCGCTAAAAAATAATGGAGAATAGAAGAAGAAAAACACACTAATAAAGTACAAACATGCCAAAAAGTAGACCGTTTAGGAGGAACTACGTGATTTCCTGTTAAGCAGAAAATAGACACCCAATTTGAGCCAAAATGATCCTGAACCTATGCTGTGGGGTGTACACCCAAACATCCCATCTGTTGTAACATGAAACACTAATGGACTCTTGACACTTGCGTCATGATACAGAATAATCAAAGAAAAGTGATCACATCTCTCATTGCAAAATTTTACTGATTAATCAAAGAAGCAATGGTTATCACATAAAATCTCATGTAAACACTACAAAATCATTTTTTCTTCATCCTCAACTCCTTATGAATCAACCATATAGAATTTGCATATTAGTTTCCTTACATCTCTCTTTATAAAGATGGTAAAGTGGGACCGGTTTGAAAACATAGTGGTCAGTTTGGCTAATTTTAAAGTAGAGGAACAACATTAACCTATCGCTAAAATAGAGGACCTACTTGACATTTTTACCTTAGTTTCTTTATCTATTACGTCTGGTTTCGCACAACACAGGAAACAACCAGAGTGATCAACACTCACTGATATTCTGCAGGGAAGGCTTGATGTCATACAAACAGTTCATTCAGGAGCTCGAGGATGATGTTTCACCAGTAGAAGCTCAAAGCAGGTGCACTATGCTAGACCTACTTTTTTTTAGTGCAATTTTCTGGCAGGCATATTTCTCAACTAGAACGGGACTTTGTTCCTTTTCATCAAACAAATCATTTCTGCGGTGTGTGGTACACTTTCTGTATTGCTGTGTGGTATACTTTTTCTGTATTCCTGTGTGTGGTACACTTTCTGTATTGCTGTATATGTGGTACACTTTCTGTATGGTTGATGTGAAAACAGTTTGACATTTTAGTTCATCCTATTTATTTATGTAGGTATGAGGAGTACAAATCAGAGTACATCACAACTCAGAAGAAAGCATACTTTGACCTCCATAAGGATGAAGATTGGTAACTATTCTTATACTACAACATTGTGATTTATTATCTTATATAGTCTCTTCAATAACTTCTTAATTTTGCGTCTCTTGCTTGTAGGTTAAGAAACAAGTACCATCCTACAAATCTTGAAACTGTCATTGAAAGGTTTGCTACTTTCTTAGTATATTTCAGCCATCTTCTAGTCTCCCTTGTGCTGATGTTCTGGCATTTTTCTGTATTTTTTAATGTTCTTGCCCATCTCCATCTGACCTATAATTGTATTTTATTAAAAAACAGAAGGAATGAAGTGGCAAGAACTACTGCAAATGAATTCTTCCAGGATTTACAGAGTGGAAGTCTGGACACGTAAGATGTTCTCTCTCTCTCCCTCTCTCACACAAGTGCGCGTGCGCCCACTTTGTTTCATACTGTGCAGTGCACACATGCACACATACATCAGGAGTTTGTATTAATCACTCTTTGGTACTGTGCAGTGGTCCAGGGTTGACAGGTTCAGCAACGAGCAAATCGGGAAATAATAGTAGTAAAAATCTTGTGGACGCAGATGGTAAAAAAGGGAAACTTGGAAAGGGCCCTGATGATTTATACTATGCTGCTCCCAAGGCTCACCCAGTTAGTTCTGAGGCTCGGCGAATTCGAATTGACATCGAGCAAGCTCAAGCTCTCGTTTCTAAACTTGATTCTGAGAAGGCTATTGAGAACAATGTTCTCTCAAGTAGTGATCATGACAAGCCAGACAGGGACAAGTCACAAGGTTCAATGGGGCCAATTCTTATAATACGGGGATCATCTACAGTGAAAGGTCTTGAGGGTGCTGAGTTGCTGGACACTCTTGTTACCTATTTATGGCGTATCCATGGTGTGGATTATTATGGTATGTCCGAGACAAATGAGCCTAAAGGCCTGAGGCATGTAAAAGCTGATGCAAGGACATATAATGGGGCTAGCTCAAATGCAACTGAATGGGAGAACAAACTTGATTCATTCTGGCAAGACAGGATTCAAGGTCAGGATCCGTTAGAAGTATTGAAAGCAAAGGAGAAGATTGATGCAGCCGCTACTGAAGTCTTGGATCCATATGTGAGGAAAATAAGGGATGAAAAGTATGGCTGGAAGTATGGTTGTGGAGCCAAGGGTTGCACTAAGCTTTTCCATGCTGCTGAGTTTGTCCAGAAGCATCTTAAACTCAAGCATGCAGACGTGGTGGTTGAGCTAACTTCGAAAGTTAGAGAGGATATTTACTTTGAGAATTATATGAAGTATGTTTCTGCACTCTCATCCTTTTGATTAAGCTAGTTTTTAAAGTTGCAAGATGATTATGAGGCATTTATCTTGAATGCAGTGATCCAAAGGCGCCTGGTGGAACACCTATCATGCAGCAATCTGCTCCAGTAAGCCTCATCACTAAGTTTGTACTCACTTGCAAATTGGTAACTTTCTTTTTGTAACTCTTTGTATGGATAAATGTTCAGAGGGGAAAAGGCAGGCAAAGGCCACCAATAGAGAGTCGGCTGAGAGATGAGCGTGGAAATCGAAGATTTGACACAAATGTTGATTCACCACCACATGATGGGTCTGGTGAAAACCCCGATGATGCTATTTATGATTCATTTGGTGATCCAATTATGCATGGTGCCTTCCCTCCAGATATTCCTGCTCCCCCAATTCTAATGCCTGTACCTGGTGCTGGGTGAGTCTGCAACTTCTGCATGCTTATTTTGAAATTTGAATGGTTACTCATTGTCAGTTCATCCTCCATTGCAGTCCGCTAGGGCCGTTTATTCCTGCACCCCCGGAAGTTGCCATGCATATGTTGAGGGATCAGGGTGGGCCACCTCCTTTTGAGCCAGCTGGAGGTCCACATCCTAGGAAAGCAGGGAGGGGTGGTGGGCCCCCAATGCGTGGTCCATCCCCAATCTTCAGTGCTCCGCCACCGCCGCCTCATATGCATGATCCTCGGAGAATACGAAGGTTAGTTCTTACATGGCAAATTTCTTGCGGCTTGCACTTGTGTCCCCAGAAAGCCAGTCACTATTCAATGCAAACAAATCATTTTCCAACTGAATCATGGTCAATAGTAGAAAAAGGCATTATTAATTACTCGTTGCCAACTTATCTTGGACATCATTACCGCTTTCCAGATACTATGTATGTATGCTTGACTAGGAGATGCCTTTCTGGATATTGTTCTTCCCTCGTGCATGTTGCAATTTTTTTGCTTGTTTATAAACAACATTAGCAATGTGTTTGGATATTTATTGATGTGAACTACAAATGGCCTTTTTCTCTTCATCCTTTTGTTACACCTTTTCACCAATTTTCACCTTACCCTGCTTGCAGCTACCAAGATCTTGACGCTCCCGAAGACGAAGTAACTGTCATGGACTACCGGAGTTTGTAGACTTTCCCGCGACAGGTGCCTCCGCATACTTGTAGGTAACATTACAGTGCGGAAACACGTTGCTCTCTTAAGAACTACCGTGGAGGAACCCAGCAGAGGCATTTGTGTCTCGACTCCCGAGCCGTCGCTTCTCAGTGTTTGTAAAATGAAACACAAGAGGTACATTCCCGTCCGCCATGAAACATGGAGGTGTTACCTGTTACCTGTAACTTTGTACAACGTTCAAGATTTTCATTTATGCTCCTTTCCTTTGGAGACATGTTCTAGATACAACTCTGCCCAGGTTAAACCCCAAAAAAGCACGTACTACACATCTTCGCATGGCACCGACCAAAATTCCCCCACCTGACAGTGTAGCAAACTGAAGTTATCCACTCCTTCCTACCTGACCACTCTCCATTTCAAACCTGGCAGCTCAGCTAAACCCGGCGCGCCAAGCTCTCAGCTAGTCAACTGCGTAGTACTCTACCGATCCGGGTCGTTGGTTCCCGCCAGATATACGGACCGCTGACGTGTGGGCCACCCCCACTTCAGTTGAGTGCGAGCTCACGGGTCCAGCTGAGCGGGCCCATGTGGCAGCGTAACGCCACTCAAGAAGCTTCGTGGAAGCTTCATGCCGCAACCGCCTCGAGAACGAGTCCCCATTCCCGACCGCAAAACCGGGCCGAGGAAGAAGAGAACAAAACGCTTTCCCCGAGAGCACGAGGGAGACGAGCAGATCAGCAGAGAGAGAGAGAGAGAGAGAAGGGGGGCGAGGCGAGCTGGGTGGGGGTGAAGCAGGCCCGCGGAACCTTCTGGAAGCGTCGCGACGCCGAGGTGAGCCGATTGGTTCGCCCCCCCCCCCCCCCCCCCCCCCCCCCCCCGCGCGCTCCTGTGGCTTTCCCCGCCCCCACGGCGATCTCGTGACGACACGGGTGCTCTCTGGTGTCTGTGTGGCGTGCAGGGCTGGTGAGTCGGTGTCGTCTCTCCTGCGAAGGCTGCGGCGGAGGTGGGGGCTGGCTGCTGCTGCTGTTGTGGGTGGTGGTCTGATCGGGCTGCAGGATGGCGCTGGGGAGGTCGCCGCCGCCGGAGATCCGCTCGCCGGACGAGCGGGGCGCCGCGGAGGCCGAGGCCGAGGCTGAGGCGGAGGATGAGGTCTTCGACGACGCCTTCGATATACCTCATAAGAACGCGCCGCACGACCGGCTGCGCCGGTGGAGGGTACGTGCGCGATCGCCTCGCCCTTCTCTGATTGTGTTCCCTTCGAATTTGGATCTTCAGTTGGGGGCAGGCTAGGTCGGGGATCTGGGTTGCGTAATGCGTGTGTTTTCCTTGGATTTGGAATTGGTTCTCGTGTGTGCCGTGTTCTGACTGCTTGCGTATGCAAGAATAAAACAAGCCAATGTCTGGGTCTGGGTGAATGTGACTGGAGTGTGGAGCTGTCATTCCATGGTTCGAAGCGTGGGCATTTTTTACTCGATTCTCTACTCCACATGAGGATTGGAGAGAAGGGGAATGCCATTTATGACAAACAACTTTCCTGTTGAAGAACTGTGTTTTTTTAGCATTTCATTGACCGATTATACTTCAGTGAAATTCCTCGATGCATTGCTGATTCTGTTTGGGTTTTGCATATTTTATCATTGACATTGTGGTCTGTTTGATGACACACACTGTATCTGGCCCCCTCTACTGCCGTGCCTGCGCGTATTCATGTAGCATTGTAGCCACAAGTCTTACTAAATTGGTGACTGAAAGTAGGATACTGATAGAGTGATAGTAGAGGTTTGCCTTGCATTTGTCCATTTATTGACGCCCATAATCTAGCAAGGGTATTTTCATTAGTTGACTGGTTTGCCCTGTTAATACACTAGTGAAAGTAGGATACTCATGTGAGAACTAGTCTTGGTAAATATGAAGATGGGTGAAGAGGCCTTTGGGTTAGAGAAGTATACCTTGTATAGTGGTTCAACACACATTCCTAGTATCTGGTTCTGACAAATATGTTTGTTCTCTACATTTCAGCAAGCAGCACTTGTGCTCAATGCTTCACGTCGATTTAGATATACTCTAGACCTTAAAAAGGAGGAAGAGAAAGAGATTATAAGAAGGAAGATCAGGTCCCATGCACAAGTTATACGGGTACTGTGTCATTTGCCTGCTGAGATATTTTATTCTCTCTTTTGGTCGTTTCATTTTTGTATTCTGAATTTGTATTCTCCAGGCAGCATTTCTTTTCAAAGAAGCTGGCCAAAAAGATATAAGAGGTATGACTAGTACTTCATATTGTTATGTTAACGTCTGTTTTACTGCTCATATTTACCCAAATGGATCATTACATCAGTCTAAAGTTGAGCAACTTTTATTCTTTTAGTATGTTGGGTTTTGCTGGTAAAATTCATGACGGATGTTTCATGTTAACATGTATCAATCATCATTCCATCCTTGTAATGGAATGTTAGCAGTGAAAAAGGGTGACCTATATTTTCGTGCTTCCTTCTTAAATACGTAGAAGTTTTCTGGTGGCAATATAGCAAAGGTTCAGTTCTATATAATCAATCAAGATGTGATAATGCACTCACATTGCAAGAACAACCACAGTAATTCGTTTCGCTCATTTTACCATTTCAATATTTTTCCTTCGACAATCGTTTTGTTGTTTAATATGTCCATTAGTACATAAAATCCTGACATAAAATTCAGGTCCCCACTCTGACCCCATAAATCATCTCTTGATGTATAGTATATTCCTCATGATGTATCTGCGTGGACACTTGATAGTCCACTCATACTATCCAAAGTTTATTGCTTCTTTGTTTGTTTATACTTGTGCTTAATGCTTGTATGTTCCTTTATACGGTTGTTTTACATACAATTTATTTATATTCTTGTGTTATTTTTAATGTCCTTGCACGAAGCAGAAGCTTATAGTGGTATAAATCTTGCAACGGCCTCTCGCAGTTTTCCAATTGAACTGGAAAAGCTTACCACATTAAACAGGGAACACGATAGTGTTGTTCTTCAAGAAGTTGGAGGAGTAAGTTAATACTGAGCTAGATTGCCAATTTTTTTGGTTAACATCTTCTCATTTTAAACTCTGTTTGTCACTAAATTCCGTTCAGGTCAAGGGCCTGTCAGATTTATTGAAGAGTAATTTAGACAAGGGAGTTAGTCCAAACGAGGATGAGTTGGTACAAAGGAGAAATGCCTATGGAGCAAATACGTATCCACGCAAGAAAAGGAAAAACATACTGGTACGATATAACTAAATCACATAGGATTTATATATTATTTTCAAGCATTTTAAATAATTAACTACAGTTACAAGGCCCTACCATTAACACATGTGGTTGCAAGTCCTACTTTTACATAAGTTGCCGTTGCCTTTTCATTTTTCTTTTTAAAGCTTTTGTATACATATATCAGTTTAGTTTCTCTGCTTAAAATTCAATCTACTTTGATTGAAACCCTGTCTCCAATTTGCCACTGGATGGAGTTTGGGACACCATTTCAGTGAGATAACTCAGTGGCAAAGGAAAATAATTTGTTTTGTGAAGGAGATAAATTTCAAAAGCAATGGTAGAGAGGAACTTGATCCTTCAATCAAGGTAGACGTATTTAAACAATAAAACCAAAGTACACATGGGTCCTACCAAAATTTGTTATTTTTGTGACACTACATGAATCTCGTTACTCCAAGGTTTGAAGTTTCAATTAATCCTATTATGTTTCATCCACAGCGTTTTGTATTTGAAGCATGCCAGGATTTAACTCTCGTTATTCTAATGGCAGCTGCTGCCATATCACTGACATTGGGTATGACCACAGAGGTATTATGTTATATCATCTACTATTATACTGCGTTTTCATATTTTCCTCACTCTCCTGGCAATTTTGAACTAAAAAACTGTTGTCCTTTATTGTAATATTTACCTTACTTTTGCTTTTCGTTAACATTATTTGTTTAGGGTGTTGATGAAGGATGGTATGATGGTGGGAGTATCTTTTTAGCTGTCTTCCTTGTGATACTTGTTACTGGTAATGAATTTGGATTACAAGTTAACCATTTTCAGTGGTGTTATTTTCTAACATTTATCGCTGCCATTTATCCAGCAATCAGTGATTATAGACAATCTCTTCAGTTTCGACATCTGAATGAGGAGAAACAGAACATACAAGTTGAGGTGAGTATGGCCACACCACATATGACCATTTTCGTTTGTATTTCTAGGTACCGTGTGTGAACTTCCATTCATTCACTGTATTTCTGATTTGCTATCCCTTTTGGTTAGGTTGTTAGAGGTGGTAAAAGATCTGTAGCTTCAATATTCGACATTGTTGTTGGTGATGTAGTTCCTCTCAAAATCGGTGACCAAGTAAGATGGTATACTATATTTTCATCTGATTTTTTATTTTTTGTGTAGAATCACCTGCTTATCGGTTTTCTTTTCCACCTCCAGGTTCCTGCTGATGGTGTCCTGATATCTGGCCATTCTCTTGCAATTGATGAATCAAGTATGACTGGGGAGTCAAAAATTGTAAGTCTATCAGAAAAGAGCCAATTTCTTTTCTCAAATCTCCCTTTGTTGGGTTTTCATGATGCAGTGTTATTTTAGGTTCACAAAGATCAAAAGGCACCATTCTTGATGTCTGGTTGCAAGGTTGCAGATGGCTATGGTTCTATGCTGGTGAGTCTGGCAGTATCAAGCATTTTGACAACTTCCGGAACTGAGCACACCAATTTTCCATGTCACTGTGCACTGGAACACTTTCTTATTTATTATTCATTTTACTATTTCCAATTTGCCATCGCTAACTAACTGTAATTTTGCTTATCAATAAAAAAGGTAACAGGCGTAGGTACCAATACTGAATGGGGTCAGTTGATGGCTAACCTTTCAGAAGATAATGGTGAAGAAACACCATTACAGGTAATTGTCTTTAAGGATAGTGCATATTCTTGAATGGACTAATACTGAGTTTCTGACAGTTTTCTTTTATTTATACTATCATCCTTATTAGGTTCGCCTGAACGGTGTTGCAACTTTTATTGGTTTGGTAGGCTTGTCTGTAGCTGGTGCAGTACTTGTTGTGCTTTGGATAAGGTATTTTATTTTTACTTCATACTGCAACTATCACAAATACCCTCTCATTTGCTCTTACTGACTTTAAACTGGACCAGATATTTTACTGGACATACCAAGAATCCTGATGGGACTACTCAATTTGTTGCTGGGACTACTGGTGTGAAACAAGGATTTATGGGGGCAATTAGAATTTTGACTATTGCTGTATGCAATCTTGATCTCATTAGTGTAAACCTAGTACTATGAACAGTTTTTGAAGACTCAACTGATTCTTTTCTCATTTTTATTATTTACAGGTGACTATTGTAGTTGTTGCTGTGCCTGAGGGACTCCCATTGGCAGTAACTCTGACGTATGAATCCCTTGTGTGAATTACATTGATTTTTCAGGGGTTTGACTTTCTGCAATTTTTTTCAGGCTTGCATATTCAATGAAAAAGATGATGCGAGACAAAGCTCTGGTAGATAGAAAAACACTTCTATGTATATTCATAAAGTTTGACAGGTGGATGGATATGATCTTTTATTTTTATGTATATAGGTGAGGCGGCTCTCATCATGCGAAACGATGGGATCAGCTACTACAATATGCAGTGATAAGACAGGAACTCTTACCTTGAATAAGGTCTGTGAAGTCATTTACCAGTCCATTTGCCATTCAAAATTCTGTCATGATTTATTCCCAAGATGCTGCACTGACATAATGCTTGTTCAGGACTTCCCATTTAATTAAAATGCTTGACCATGCATATGTTTATTGTTATATATTGCAATGAGCATATGCTCTGATGTGTTTAGTTGTGAAATTTATTTTTTTCTCGAACACGCAGGAGAGCTGCGTATCAATATATTAAGAAGAAAAAGGGTTTTAGAAACCCAGGGTACAGTCAGGTTTTATTAAGGGAAAACCTGGACAGAAAAAACAACACCTGACCAAAAAGACTAAGCACCTGTTACATGAGAGGATAGAGACCAGACCCTATTGTTGTGAAATTTCATAGTTGGTGGCACCACGATTTGTTTAGTAATTCTATGAAATTGATCATGCAGATGACAGTTGTGGAAGCATATTTTTCTGGAACAAAGTTGGATCCCTGTGATGATATTAGCCAGATATCAGACAATTCAGCAGCACTTATTATTGAAGGAATTGCACAGAACACAACTGGAACTGTATTTTTGCCGGAGGTACCGAAAACTCTTCTTATTATAGATATCATTTATGGAAACTCATGCCTGGCTGTTTGGATTGTTCATAGTTAAGAAAATAACAGGTTCAGTGTCCAGAACTATAAGCAGTTAACAATTTGTAAGTTCGACCAATTGAATGAAAATTGCATGAGTTTCAAGCACTGGTTTTTAAAGTGTGAAATAATCAGGTTATCTAATTTTACTGGTTCTTACCCTTAAAAAGTTGGGAACTTTTTCTGGGCAGCCTCCTGGAGGTAGTCTAGGGATACTGTTAAGGATCATCCATAACACTAGTCTAGATCAATTACCAATCTGCCATGTTTGACACATTTACATCCATGCTTTTCCTTTGTACAGGATGGGGGAGAGGCAGAACTTACGGGTTCGCCAACTGAAAAGGCTATTCTTTCTTGGGGTCTTAAGGTATTATTACTAAAGTTGATTCATTATTTCTTCATCCTTTTTTAATTGATCTTCCACCTTGCACAGATAGGGATGGATTTCCACGACATGAGGTCAAAATCTTCAGTTATTCATGTTTTCCCATTTAACTCAGAGAAGAAACGTGGTGCTGTTGCAGTACAGGTAGTACACAAGTTATGTATATCAGACCTTAACGTGAAGAATGTGCTAATGAATATTTGTGTTAAATCTTTAGTAATCTTCTTTTCACTGATTTATCTTAGTACATGTAACATTTGTAGTTCAGGACATAAAAATAATGTGACAATGTACACCTCAATTTTCCTGTTGATTTCACATTTTATGCAATATTTTCTTTATTCAAGTAATCTTTAATTAATGATTAATCCATTGGTAGTGAGAGTTAATATCACAAACTTTAACACCTGTATATAACATTTCATATTTGTCAGTGGGCTGATATTGTTTTCCTGCTGAAACTAGAAAAAACTTGGGAATGGTTACTACTGGCCACCTTGTTACTAGTTGTAAACTGCCTCGGGATGTGTTTCAAGCATAATTTGAATGGCAAATTTTGCTACAGGACACCTATTTCATGGTATATGCCGTTGCACACTAAAATGCAAAAGTTAGTTGCAGATCACTAGGCGGTGTCCTGCAGCAAAGAATCCAACTTCACGGACTTTGCTGTAGGACACTGCCTAGTGTCCTAACAGCCAATTTATCCATTTTCAGTGTGAAATAGCCAATTTCACAAAATCACAGTGTATTGTAGCCAATTTTACCAATTTGGATTGTGATACATTTCTAAATTAGCCAGTTGTGGAGACACCACTCTCATTGTGTGGGTGACTGCTTACCAGTCATTTGCCTTAAGAGTTCTAATCATTTAGGTCGCATTGCCCATTTCCTTGTCATCCTTGCATCAGGACGGTTTTTTCATAGTCTTGTCTTTGTGAGATCTGTAACCTGTTTGTTCCTGACCTGTATTGATGAAAGCTTCTATGCCTTTGTTATCTGTAATATTGTTTGTATTATCTTGGTGCTGTCTGATTTCTGGAATTGCAGTCAGATGAAGGTGTTCACGTCCACTGGAAAGGTGCAGCTGAAATAGTGTTATCTTCTTGCAAAAGCTGGCTTTCTGTTGATGGTTCAATTCAGCCAATGGGTGCTGAGAAGGTAATATTCTATCCTAACTTGTTTGTTGGTTACTCTGAGACCCACCTGGACTTTTAAAATACCGGTTTCTTTTAGACTCACTTGGACTTCTGCATTTGCAGCATGATGAGTACAAGAAATCGATTGAAGGCATGGCAGCAAATTCATTACGCTGTGTTGCTTTTGCATATTGTGCTTGTGACAATGAAATGATCCCAAAGGAAGACATAACTAGCTGGAAATTGCCTGAGGATGACCTGACTCTGCTTGGTATAGTAGGAATAAAGGTTGGTTACTGTTATTGTGTTGAGTCATTTTAAGTTTGATTGTGTCTGTGTTTGATGGATATTAGGTCCTATGTTCAAATACTTGATTATAAGACAGTACTATAAAAAGATAAGAGTGTAGGACAGTACAGTCTGTCTGTACTTCTGTTTCCTACTTGCTTGTGCCATGAACGTGACTTAGCTTTGTTTTAAGGGTGAGAAAAAAAATATGCATGATTCGTCAACTGGGCACAACCCCATACTTAGATCTGATGTATACTATTTATTATTCACCAGGGCATTCGGCAAATGATCTTTTCCTATATCTATAGGCTTCGCATTATAGTACCTCCTACTCAGTCTATACATGCAACTGTTTTTGAGCATAAATGCATTCACCAACTTGTTTGTAAAGAGTGTATTGTTCTGTAGGACCCCTGTCGGCCTGGAGTAAGGGATGCTGTACGATTATGCACTACTGCCGGTGTAAAGGTTTGTTTTACTTAAATTGTTTTATTCTTCCACAATCACATTACCTTTTGAGCCTGAAGAAAAATTCTAGCTGTGTTTATATGGCAATCCCTTCCTAAAATTGGCCCTTGTCCACTCCTATGCGGCTTAGACCTTATTAAATACTGTAATTGCTCATCAACCAAATATTGTGCACTAGATTACATTCACCTTTCTAGCCATAGATCCATCTTGTTATATGCTATGTGGGTAATATCCCCCCCCCCCCCTCCCCTAATGATATTGCTATTCTGTGATTAATAAGCTGTGTGCTTGCAATTCAGGTGCGCATGGTTACAGGAGACAATATCGAAACAGCTAAAGCTATAGCTTTGGAGTGTGGAATACTAGATGCAAATGGTCTTCTATCGGAGCCAGTTGTAATCGAGGGGAAAGTGTTCCGTGAGATGTCTGAAAGTGCAAGAGCTGATGCCGCTGACAAGATAATTGTAAGTCTCTACCTCCCTCTCCCTTTTGATGCCTCACAAGTTATTTGGTCTTTTCTTTTGCATTGCTTTGTCAATGCATTGTAATTATTACCTTTTGTCCCTCCGTTGCAATTTTTGAGTTCTTTTGTTTTTTAGTGTTGTAGAGCTAATTAGCTTGTTTCAGGTGATGGGAAGATCATCTCCAAATGACAAACTTTTGCTCGTCCAAGCTTTAAAAAAAAAGGGCCATGTTGTAGCTGTTACTGGTGATGGCACAAATGATGCCCCTGCACTGCACGAGGTGACATGTTTATATATTGATGAGTCATTGCATATTGTCACTTCTTTTGACATTGATGAGTCTATTGTTCCTAATTGCTGCTTGATTTGTTGTCTAGGCCGATATTGGTCTTTCTATGGGCATTTCAGGGACAGAAGTTGCTAAAGAAAGCTCTGACATTATAATCTTGGATGATGACTTCACATCAGTTGTCAAGGTTTGTTTTATAGATAGAATTATAAAAGAGAACTTAACTGGCTAACTGCACTCACTGTGATTTTTCCCCATGTAAATAATTCCACTTGCAGCTAGCCAGGTGCATAAATACATTTAAGGATGTTATATTGTGCTTCTTCCGAAATTGTCACAGTTGACAATCAAGTCTTGAACATAGCAGTATGGAACCCATGCATAGACGTGTAGTCCTTGGTCGAAACTGCAGTTCCTAGGCAATAATTCTGGTTGCATAAGCACAGTTTTTGTGAGTTTTAGGTTTTTAAGTATTTCATCCTTGTTCTTCTCTTTCAGGTTGTTCGTTGGGGACGATCTGTCTATGCAAATATTCAGAAATTCATTCAATTCCAGCTTACTGTTAATGTTGCTGCACTTGTGATAAATGTGGTTGCTGCTGTGTCTTCTGGTGATGTGCCCCTAAATGCTGTTGAGGTTGGGACTGTTTTTCTTGTTTTGTGCAATTTGTTCTACTACAGCCATTTCTTCTTCAATTGACTTATGTCATGTTGCATGAAAGATGTGATTAGAATTTTAATATTATGTCTGAATATATGTGGAAATTTGAATATGCTGGTAACAATTAATATACAGCTGTAGACATATAGCTTAACAATGATGCAGCAGTTTCCTCGAGATCCTTGAATATCCAAGCTGTGGCTCTCATGTACTTTGTACTTCCCTTCTTTCTTTCACTTTTCAGCTTCTCTGGGTGAACCTTATCATGGACACATTGGGAGCTCTTGCATTAGCAACCGAACCACCAACTGACAACCTTATGAAGAGAAATCCTGTTGGTCGAAGGCAAGTAAAAGTATCTAATTTATTGTTGACCACATCGTGTGTAAAATGTTCCAGTGCATATTACCATGCATTCTGAATTTAAAATATTTTACCACAGGGAACCTCTTGTTACAAATATCATGTGGAGAAACTTGTTTGTTCAGGTTAGTATTCCTCTGTTACACAATTAGATTATGTTTAATCTTCTTTCCTTTTCTAATATGTTTCTACTTTCGGTCAGGCCCTTTACCAAATAGCAATTCTTCTCATCTTCGATTTTGCTGGAGTAAGAATTATGCGGCTGCAGAATGAAAGCCGATATAATGCTGAGAGGATAACAAACACCTTCATCTTCAATACATTTGTCTTTTGCCAGGTTGGTTATTAGTTCGATTGCTCATTCAAGAATCATAGCAGAACATTACTGGAGACGGATCTTGTTTTGCCTTTTAGACAAATGCAAGTTGGGGTAGGCTAGAGTTGAAACCAACCAGAAACCACTAATCAAAGTTCAGGCATTTGTTAACTTGGATGTGCTTTTGACTTTAGATTTTCAACGAGTTTAATGCACGTAAGCCCGAGGAGAAGAATGTTTTCAAAGGTGTTACAAAGAACCACCTATTCATGGGTATAATCGGTATAACGACAGTATTTCAGGTACAGGCAATTGAGAACTTTTCTGTACTTCGAAACATCCTTGTCCATGATGAAATGCTTACCAATTGCTGTCCTCTGGCAGGTACTGATAATTCAGTTCCTTGGGAAGTTCTTCAAAACGGTTAGACTTGATTGGAGACTATGGTTGGTTTCGGTTGCTATTGGTGTTGTAAGGTATGCACTTCAAAACCTAGCAAACTCTTATGATTTTGCAAAGTTTATCAAGCCTTTAAATGTGTTAATGCTTAATTCACTACACCTTAGTTTGAACCTATGAGCCTCATGCATTTATAAACATTGAGAAGTGTTCAAATTCATTGTTTCCATATTGCCGTTAGTTTTGATGTGAAATTAAATGCCGAGCTAATTCTGCCTCCTTACATGATGCTTCCAGTTGGCCCCTAGCATATCTCGGGAAATTCATTCCAGTGCCTGTAAGACCACTCCAGGACTATTTCAAGCTTCGCTGCTGTCAGAAACCATCGCGCCGAGGTGAGTCTCGGTGAACAAGCTACTGAGGATATATAAGCTACTCCAGGACTATTTGAAGCCCCTGATTGCGTTGGTTCTGATATATAAGAAAAAAGAATTCAGGAATTCAATTTATTGTTAATGCAGATGAAGAGGAAGGCGGCGGACAGACGTAGGGTGCAACGAGTAGCGAGTGTAAATAGCCATGTGATAAGAAGAGCAGATAAGTCCTGATGATTCCACGGCAACGGGCCGCTTGGGGATGCAATGAGCTGCCAACAAAGCCGGCCTGGTAGTTTTCCTAGTTTCTTATACAGGAAATGCAGTGGGAATCTGTACAGCAGCGAAACTAGGTGGTTTATGCTATGCAGCAGCGAAAGCGTAAGCGCAGTCGGAGCTACTCGTTTTGTGCCTGTGTTGATAGACACCATTCAACATATAACCTAAAGCAGCTTAGCTTGCGATCTAACCATTTTTCTGGCAATCTGGCTGTAAATCTGTAAATGTTTATCTGCTACATGATGTTCTCATCGTCCATCCATCTATCTGTTATCATTACCATATAAGAAAATAAACTCAAAAGAGCATATTATATATCACCTCGGTTCATGTGGGGAATGGAGAAACCGTCTGACCCTTTGTTTAAGGGGAAAAAAAGCAGGGCCACGTCACCAGTAAAAAAAACTATAGTCATGGCAAGGTGGCACTAATGAGCCGTGGACCCATTTGGCCCATGGATCGGCCCGCCCCAATCCCGTCCATCTCCCCTCCAAGGCAAGCGTACGTGTATTTATAGTGGTGAGTGTACCTGCGTGTGTGCGCATGTCGGCTGCGGTTGTTCGAGGTCTCCCTCCGTCACCGAGCCGGATGTCGGCTGCGAAGGTAGCTCTTGCCCTCTCTCTCCTCTGTGGATCCCTTCCCTCCCTTGAGATCACTCTCACTTCCCTCATGTCCTCGCCTGATCTTTCGCTGTTAGATGGCTGCTCGTGCCCTCTTCTCCAAGCTCAACGGCCCCCGGAAGCTCCCACGTTATCTGGTAAGCTAAGATAAAGGTTAACCAATTACAAAGCAAATATATCTTCCAATAGCTAGTTTAGCATAAACTCCTAATTGCAATTGGTGGATAATACTTGCTTGTAAATGAGAATTTACGCCCATAAATGATGTTTCTTATCATTTGCACCGATGCACAACTGGGTTGATACGTTGCATTTAACTTCGGACACAATTCTAACTTGTGCTCATGTATGCATCGCTGATACAGTCAACTAAAAGTTTAAGATGCCAACCAAACTATACATTCGGATATGCTAACCTCTAAGCTAAGGCTCTAACCAATATAACCAAAAACAAAAAATGAGGTGTGTCCTATCTTTCAGAACATTGAAAGAAAATTTTGAGTAGGATCACACCATAAGAGACTTGTAAGAACAGAAGATAAACGGACTGCAACTCGAACCATATAGAAACTTGTAAAATCATATCTTGCTTCTAAATTCACTCATTCAAAACTTCATGAATCATCTCCTGAATCTAACTAAGCATGTAGGGACCAAATATCTGGGACTTCTTCAATACCTTCAGCAGGCTGTGGAGGGGGACTCCGTATAAGGATTCCTTCAAATTAAGAAGAAATAATAGTGTGGATACCCGTAAAAAAATGTGGATACGAATTCTAAAAGGCGTCACAGTAGGTAATTGATAATCATAACCAAGAAAAATAATTTTCCCGTCCAAGCTCCACAAGTGAGATATCTGCATCATTACAAAGGCACGTGAATTACATGCATGTATGCTAACCGTACCCTCAATCAAAACAGGCAATAATCAATATGTATTTAGGCACAAAACAATTCATCCTATGCAGAAAACTAGGTTGATGACATCTAATAAGAAAATTCTGGAACATTTACGTAAGTGATGTATATCTTTTGTTTCATAGAAGAACCAGAAGTGGATCCAGGATCTTGACGAAGGGGGTGTGGAACCTCTTATAATTAGCCTAAATTCAAATTTCACAAGCCAAATATGTACAATTTCCAGATCAATGAGCTAATCTTACACGAACTTTACTTTTCAGCGCCCCCCGTGGATCAGATCCACCACTGAGAAGAAATTAGTACAATGCATACTACTACCTAAAATGTGTTTTTTTATTTGTTTAATGCTGTTATTTTGCTTTTTTCTGAACCGGGCAACTTATATATACTAATCATCACACGTATGATGGTGTGTAATAGAAATTTAATTGTGGTTATTTTGTAAAAATGGGTGCTCCCTGGACATACCCTTTTGAACAAGGAACTGTGAAATGCAAATGCAATTGAGTTTTGTAGGTTTGTTCATCTCATCATGTTCCTTTTCCTGATCTGCAGGGGTCATGATTTTACTCCTTCGGTGTGGTTGAATAGTTTCGCCGCTTGGACTATGTATGCCGGTCTGTACGTTATGATCTATGATAACTAGCATCGGATCATGTACCTGCGACAGTGCAAGGTGCTCAAGCTGCAGCAAAGTCCAGGTGGTTCAAAATCTTTGCAATGGAATCAGGAGCTCCAAATATATAGTATGAGGCAGGCGAGCTTATTTTCTCTGCTTTTATAAGAATATAATTAGGTAATAATAGACTTGTGGCTTGCAGTAACTTAAAAAAACTCACATCTCCCATTGCAACGCTTACTTTGCATATCTGAGTGTAACCTTTTATCGCTTACTTTGCCAACCCATGTATACCAATGTATGCATTGACATTTTCACTGGACATATCTCGTCGCTCGTATGCAGTTATAATTTCTGCTATGCTGCTGTTCATGGTGTGTCTGTGTCATGGGCAGAAAGTCCATATGGCAAAGTCCACTCTTGTTTGAATTATCTTGTGGTTCTCATTTATTTTCTGGAGTATACGGCAAGAATTCCACCATTCCACGTGATCGTGAATCTGTGCCTGATACACCACAGGAAATGAATGAACACTGTATAATCGTTATCTGCCCACAGATCGACTGAGAAACACAGGTAATTAGCCGATCAAGTAGAAACTGTGGTCCACTTTTGATCTTTGCACAAAATGGTTGACTCATGAATCTGAAGAGCTAGCATGTTGAGTCTAAATCGTTTGACTGAGGTAGATTCTACATGCAAATAATTATCTGAAGGTGCAGTCAAAATACTGAGCGGAAAACAGTTTGCGCGCAGTTTGCTTTTAGGCTGTAGCGGTGCTATTTTTCTGCAGAGTGGAACAGCATTTTTTTTCGGCTTTTGCATTTCGGTAAACAAACAGGCGGCAGCATCTCAATTCTCAAGACAGTCAATCGATTCCTTTTCAAAAAAAAAACAGTCAATCGATCCTCTACATGTCAAGCCATATTCAAATTCAGAGACAGAGAGAGTGGCATGCCATATATGGAGTGTTGTATCGCGCTACATTCTGTGAATGTCGTGTTGTAGAATATATATTGTATTGTACTCCCCTCTGTTCCAAAAAAACTAACGTTTAGGACAATATTTAGGTCAAACATTGGGAATATAAATCATCAATAATTTTTAAGTTGTTGAGTTTGTAAATGTGAAAACTATATGAATAGATTTGTCTTGAAAAATACTTTCATAAAAGTATACATATATCACTCTTTGATAAATATTTTTATAATAATAAGATGTCAAAGTTGTGTTTTGGAGACCGTGTCGCTGTCCTAAACGTCAGTTTTTTCAGAATGGGGGGAGTACTTGCTTTGTCCAACACAATAATCTACTAGTATGTATATGGAAATATTATGCATTTCTACTGCAAGCAACACGCATGCATATATATATATATGCATGAACACATCACACATGCATGCATGTCGTCAACTCAAATATTGTGGAGTGTTTGTAATTAACCGAAGCAATACGACGTGATGATCATGTTGTTTAAATTACTACTGCTACTACCTCTCCGTCCATAAATGTTGACGTATTCTGATTTCATTTGAAAATAAGCTCAGTGAAGCTAGCGAGCTCGATCAGAGCCGGCCATCGAGGTCGAGGAACTCGTCAGGGTCCATCAACGGCGCCTCCTCCTCCTCCTCCTCCTCCTCCTCCTCGTCGTGCACGGTGGCACTATGGCCGCCACCGGCGTGCGCCGCCACCACAGCAGCAGCAGCAGCAAGAGTCATCGGCGGCGGCGGCGGAGGAGGAGGAAGAAGAGGCATCGGCGGCGGCGGCGGCGGCGCGCCGTAGTGGGCGTGCACGGCGAGCTGCGCCCGCGTGGTGGCAAGCTCGTGCTGCACGGCGCGTATCTCCTGCTGCAGGCGGTCGATGACACCCGTGCATCCGTACACCGGGTCCTGCACCCGCCACCGCGCCTCCGTCGCCATCGTCTCCGCCGCCCGGCCTCGCTCCTGCACCGGCAGGCTCTGCAAGAGAACATATATATATACATATAGCAGCACGGAAATGGCGCATAGGTCATGATCGACTCTAAGCTCGCGTTATACGAACCTGGAGCACTCTGGTGACGTTGCTGGTGCCGAAGATGGCGTGCACGTCGGCGTACCTCCGTGGCTGCGACGCCGGGAAGTATGGCGCGAGGACGCAGTCGGCGGCGCACCGCCGCCGCAGGTACTTGCACGCCGCGCACCTCCGCGGGTTATTGCTCCCGCCACCGCCACCCCCGCCGCCGTAGTGATCGAGCTGCTGCTGCTGGTCGACTTCCATGTTACTATTGCCCGTGGACGACGACGACGACATGGATGGAAGCAAGAAATCTAGTGGAGGTGGTTCTAAGATTTGCGCGGATCTATGGAAGATTTGGAGGAGATACGCCGCGCCGCCGCCGGGTATATATATGCACGCCGCCGGCCGGGCCGTGGCCAGGGAAATGGAAAGTTCAACGGCTACGTGTGTGATCGAGCTGCCATTTCAGGAGGGGGGGCAGAAATGGGAAGCCCAACGGCCGGCTTGGCCCCTCGTGTCGGGCGCACTCGTGCGTGCCGGTCGCTGTCTCACTCGTCGGAACACGACGGTGGCGTACGGCACGGGCCCCGGGGCACACCGGCAGGCCGGCCGGCGCGGGAGACGAGAGCCCTGGCGGTGCTCGGTCGTTTCACAATGCAAAGTCCGATCCACTAGCACGTACGGCTGGTTCGTTTATCTGGAAAAATGTCAGAGCAAATCGTGTTTGTATATGAGCAATAATGTATCACGGGCGTTCATGCATATCAAAAGTAATTTCAGTATTTCAAAAAAAAATGGACTAGTTAGATGCATTCCATTATAATTTTTAGTCATCGGTGTGTCACTGACAGGTGGGGGTTACCTCACTCACTGACAATGGCATTTTTTCAATTTTTAAAGATTATAATGGCATGACAGGAATTAATCAAAAAAATCAAGTTCGCTTTAGGGTCCAGCTTTTGTCGTGGGGTCATATGTCGATCTCATCACATAATTTTGTACAAAGCAGTCGACTGTCATTTTGAGTCACTTGCAATAAATTTCAATTAAGTTCGCTAAAATTTTATAGTGTGAACGTAATGTTTAGTTTTAGTCAAACTGATCCAAACTGGTTTAAATCATTATAATTGTTAAACCAAACCATTACATATCTCGATCCATTATGCACCAAACCAGTTAATCCAATTAAAAAACCAAACCATAAAAACCGGTTTCAACCCAAACCATTCTGAGCTTGAGAGAGGGGACTGATGTATCGTTCACCATCGATGCGCGAGGAGAGTGTGCACACCAAGCGCCGGTGCTTGAACCATATGCAATGATATTGATATCCTACAGCACGAAGAGAAGCCTATTGATATTGATATTGATATCCTATTCAAGAGAAGCCTCCTGCGCATGATCGAGTCTCCCCCATGGCATGCACCACTAATTTTCTTCATGACATGCACAGCTAATTCTCTGAACAGAACAGTAAATAATGCAAATTTAGCTCAAAAGTATCCTTGTTCACGAAATATAACAGGACCAGTTTTCACTCGCCTTATTTTTTGCAAATAGTGCATACCAGAATCGGAAAAAGAAGCGTCCAGACCATGATTTAATTGGCAAAGACTTCTAAACTGAACGTAAACAATGAAAATTTAGAGGGCCGTGGATTAATAGGCAAACACCACCAAACCAAACATCATGAGATCAAACCAAACCAGGTATCCAAATTTTGGGCTTGCTAATCGATCTGACCGGCATGCATCTCCCAGGTGAACGGAACCACACATCTCAGGTGACAGGTACTGAATGAAATAAAAAAAAGCCTGGGGATCTAGTAGGTGGTAATTATGAAAAACTAACTATTAGTAGTTAGTCAGCTTAATAGTTAGCAGCTATTACTAGCTAGCTAACTATTAGTACTAATGGATCCAAAGAGGGCCTAAAGCCCTCAACTCAGGCATAATGGCAAAGTAACTGGATGGCCGAAAGCAGACTACAAACATGTGAATAATACAATTGTAATACATTTAAGCATAAGAAGATTCAATTATGTGAACTGTGAACGTACATACAAAATATTTAAACAGTGTCATCCATCCAGATTTTACCTTGTTTAGGTGGCTCCTCCAAGTTTTTTACCACAGCAACATGCCTAGGCACAAGGGTGATCAGATGTATATGGAAGACAAAGTTGAAGTAGAAGATTCCACAGGAGATGTATATCAACAAGGGAGTATGAAAATTGAAGACAAAGCTGTCATCAGATATGTATGGAAGACAAAGTTGAAGTAGAACATGCCAGAAGAGATGTACATATCAACAGGGGCATATGAAAATTGAAGTAGTTTAGTTCATTAGAATTAATAAAACAGGTGTCATACCGTCATGCACATGTTCTAGCCGTGCTATCATTCTGCAGGAAAATGACAATTGGTAATTAGCTGCTTGGTTTAGAGGGGACAATCAACGGCAAAAATGGTATATAATTATGTGATGAAACAATATAGAATGCCTTGCTTAGATTTACTTACAAAAGAAATTAGGATAGTATCACTGTCAAAAATACCGAGAATAAAGCTTAATCCTGCTAGCTAGTTGCATATCAATAGGGGATTATTCCATATTTTTTAACTTTTTTTTGAGAAACATCTTTTCAACTTTGATAACTGTAGAAAAGGGGTTCGATATATACTACTTAAATTACCGAGAAAGATGAAATCAAGACCTAAACACATCATCCCAGGAAAGCTAATTGTATCCAGAATTTTCCTTTTATTTTAATCCTAATTCGGAATAGAAGAATTCGGTTCAAAATTTGTCAGATAGCATACTGCAGCTGTTGGGAAAGATCAAGATACAACCATGATGGGCACCATACACCCACGGTCAGAATCTATGGATCCAAGGGCCACCAAATTAGAGATTAGTATATATACAAAACCAAGGATGAATCCAGGCAGTAAATTTGAGGAGAATTCCATGCAAATTAAAATTATTGTAATAAACTAATAATGAATCAACTATTAAATGTGAACAACCTAATCTCTAAAGGACAAAATACTGTCTGCAGACAGTGTGGATGCTGCCGAGGGATGGGAGATGGCTGCCGACTGAAAATCACGTTGCATACAAAGGGCTCTGCTAACAGTTACCTCAGTCGTTACAATTCCAACTTTGCTCCTGCAGCTCATTCGCCATCCTCGTCCAGCAAAGTATCAAATTCAAGAGCGTGAACTCACATATCCCATGTGACTACATCTCATTCTTGCTCTCCTTGGTGACCTCCATGTAGTTCCATCTGTAGATAGGCATAACCAGATCAAAATCTGACAAGATTTCTTCCTTCACTAAAACAACATATATGTGGAAATGTACTGACTTGTAAAAAGAGAGTACACTGAATTTCAAATAACAGAAGTGAATAACAGATGTACGAATTAGGAACTATTTCATTTTTTGCAAAGTTGTACTGCAAACCATGAGAGAGGGCTCAACACTGGGGCATTTACTCGTACATGGATCATGCATTAGCATCACACCAAAATATAAATTCAGTATAAGTGGGAGAGATACCCATCTAATGGACAGGTATGTACTTACACCCTCAAGACATGGCATGCCAAATAAAAATTCAGTATAATGGGGGTGATACTACCCATTTAACACACTGCTATACAAGATGGAATCCCGTACCAAGAAGAGGATATATGCTATAATTTGAAGAAATGTTAATCACTAGCTAACTCGATTAGTCATAACCTGTCCATTTCTCATCTAATTTCACTTGAAAAAGCAATCTTGCACTGCAAACCATGCGAGGGCGCTCGACAGTGGGGCATTTAGTCAAACACGGATCGTGCATTAGCATCGTCAAGGGCAACGGTCAAGAATACATACATCCAAGAAACGGTGTGGACAGACCAGTCACCTACCTGACCGTGTGCTGGATCATGGCCTCCGTCCGCGAATCACCATAGCTGGCGATCTCTGCGGCGTTGGTGTGCATGCACTCCGTCTGCCCGGAGCCGCATGCTCAAGCGGGAACATCACATCACTCCATGGTCACGATCTAGCAATTAGATTAGGGAATTAGCTAAACAATTGCAAAATCAAATACTAGGCGCTGCCTGAAACCCCACCTTTGCCTCCCAACGCACTGCCAGACAAAGTTGGGACGGAGGACGGGCTTGAGCAGGGAGGAGCTCGTGCAGCGGCAGCCGCGCTCGAGCAGGGCAGGACCTCGTATGGAGGATGATGAATCGGCGGCTGACGGGCTCGAATTGGCTGCAGTTGGGCTCAGGCAAGGAATGGGCGGTGGTGTACGAGCTCCCTTCTCTAGCCATGGATCTGCACGGACAAATCGCGGGTGGCCGATGGAGCGGGTGGTGGATCCGAGCTCGGCAGTCACCCAGTCGGCACCAGGGCCAAGAGCCAGCGCCTCCGGATGCTGCTCCTTCGATGGGGATACAGAGCCGGGATCTGCCGGTGGAGCTCGCGCAGTCGAGTGGGTGGATGGAGAATTGGGGTCTCCGCGTTGGGTCCGTATCCTCAACCACCGGACGGCCGCGGGGAAGAAGATGAAGTCACCGTCGCATCGGCGGTGATGGATTTGTTGCGGCATCAGGGAGAATTGCGCTGGTTTGGTCGAGCAGGTTCCCCGAAAAATAGCGGATCGTGGGGATAGTGGGTCCCGTTGGTAGACGATAGAGCTTTTTTTTTTTTTTTTTTTTTTTTTTGACACGGAACCATACGCTTCCATTAACCACCCACTCCAGACAAATCGCCGGAGATCAGATCAGTTACAAACGCCGGGGCTTGGCTCCAGAAACACGGGGAGCCAGAGGCCACGGTACCAGCACCCAAGGAGGCAAAACAATCTGCCACCTTGTTACAGGATCTAGAGCACACTGAGATAACATAATGACTGAAATTAGTATTCAAATATGCTCTAATTTGCTTGAACAGTGCACCATTGGGACTTTGATCAAAATCATATGTTGTTAGCGCCTTCCCCAAAGTGGTTGCATCCGTCTCCAAAATAATGTTGGACATTCCCAGGAAAGCAGCTCGTTCAATGCTTCGAAGCGCTGCCATACCTTCGGCCTGCAGCGCACTTGCAACACCCCGCAAAACTCCACATCCCCCCTCCAGAAAGTGCCCCATACTATCACGGGCAACAAAGGCCCATCCACCACTCCCTGTCACCGATGAAAAGGACGCATCGGTATTGATCTTATAAACATCAGCAGGCGGTGGCTGCCAGTTGCTTAGATTTCGAGCTTGAGAGGTAGCTTCCTTCTTTCTTATTCTCTCTTGCTCAGTAACATGGAAGATCACAGACCTGCATATTTCAGCAGTAAAGGGCATTTTCGCTCCCTTGTTTGCTTTATTCCTTGCTGACCACCATCGCCACAACAAAGTAAAAATGGTCAGCTGAGATTCCTCCTTCATATCCCAAATCTTCTCAATTGTCTCTCGCCCCGACCCACATAGCAGTAGCAATTCTCTCTCTTTCTCCATGTTCAGTAATCGCCAACACTCTCGAATGCCCTTGCATTTAAAAAACAGATGGCCACAATCCTCATCCAGGCGCCTGCATACAGGGCACACGACATCAAGTTCCACTCCACGACGGGCCAGGTTTCGTTTGACCGCTAAGCTGTTGTGCGCCAATCTCCAAATAAACATTTTAACTTTGTTTGCCACCTTGGTCTTCCATATTTTATCCCAGTTAAAACTATTGTTACCACTGCCTGCTTCACCTGATGCCGAAGCATCACTATTGTTTTCTATGTTCCGCTTGTGCACAGCAAGTTTATATGCCGACTTGACTGAGAAAAAACCCCTGGAGTCGAAATGCCATGCCGGCCAATCAGGCAGCTCAACATTTACCGGTATAGCAAGGATTGCTTTGGCGTCCTCTGGCCAAAAAATATCAGTAACTAGCTGTTCAGCCCAAACACCTGTATATGGATCAATCAACTCATTAACATAGGTGAGGATGGAAGCTCCCCTTGGGGTAGCCGGTCGTCGAGTAAAACCTCGTGGGATCCAGGGATCAGACCATATGTTTAGAGAGGACCCATCTCCCACCCGCCAAATGACTCCCTCCCTAATTAAATCAACCCCCTTCAAGATACTTCTCCAAGTATATGACATGCCGTCCTTTGGTTGGCTTTGTAAGACCCCACAAGATGGAAAGTACTTTGCCTTTAGCACCTGAGCACACAGGGACTCCGGACATGTAAACAACCTCCAAGCCTGTCTAGCTAACATTGCCATATTGAACAAATGTAAATCTCTAAAGCCCAATCCACCTTCATTCTTTGGTGCCGAGAGTTTTTCACGACTCAGCCAGTGGATCTTACAATCTTTGTCTTGCTGATTCCACCACCATCTTGTAATCATTGCACTTAAATCATCACATAGGCCTTTTGTAATATCAAAGCAAGACATCGCGTAGGTTGGAATAGCTTGAGCCACCGCCTTGATTAAGATCTCCTTCCCAGCCTTTGATAAGAGTTTCTCTTGCCACCCCTGTATCCTCACCCAAACTTTCTGCTTGATATACTCAAAAGTCTTTTTTCTTGACTGTCCCACAGAAACCGGTAGACCAAGGTACCTCTCACTTCTAGCTTCACTTGGAATTTCTAGAGTATGGCGAATCTGGTGCTTAGTCTGCTGCCTCGTATTAGGGCTGAACATGATCGATGATTTCTCTTTATTTATCTCTTGTCCCGAGGCGCCCTCATAAACTGCTAGAATGCGCTTCAGTTCCCGAGCGTCACTATGTTGGGCACGCATTAGTATCAATGAGTCATCCGCAAAAAAAAGATGGTTAACCCTAGGAGAACCTCTGCAAATTTGTATGCCTTTAATTTTCCCACATTCCTCTGCTTTCCTCAACATTGCCGAGAGCCCTTCTGCACACAGGATAAAAAGATAGGGGGATAAAGGGTCCCCTTGTCTTAAACCCCTTTGCGGCATAATTTGGTCAGTGTATTCATGATTCACCTTGATGCGATATGAGACAGAACTAACACTTTTCATAATCAGATTGATCCACCTGGCATGAAAGCCCATCCTTAGCATGATTTGTTCGAGGAAGCACCACTCCACCCTATCATATGCTTTACTCATGTCCAATTTAATAGCAGCTACACCTGTGACACCCCTTCTTTTTGACTGCAAATAATGTGTTAACTCATATGCTAAGAGCACATTATCTGTAATCAAGCGGCCCGGCACGAAAGCGCTTTGAGAAGGCGAAATCACATCCGGCAGAATCTTCTTTAGGCGATTTGCGAGGACTTTTGATATCAACTTGCACAAGACGTTACATAGACTAATTGGACGAAGTTCCTTTAGCCTACTTGGTGACTGGGTCTTTGGAATTAGTACAATAATAGTTTCACTCCAACCAGGAGGCATATCTGCGCCATTAAGAAAATCCAGAACCTCGGCTTTGACTTTCTCTCCCACCAAACTCCAGAATCTTTTGTAGAAAATCACCGGGATGCCATCCGCACCCGGAGCCTTCAGCTCGCCCATCTCTTGTAAAGCACCCCACACCTCCTCATCCAAGAAAGGGGCTGTGAGATCATGGTTCATGTCAGGAGACACACATTGAGCCACGCAGTCCAGAACCTCATTAATAGGAGCCCCTGCATTTGAAACAAAAAGTTGGTGATATTGGTTAGCAATATATCCCTTCAGATCTTTCCCCGCCACCACACCCCCACCCTCCACCTTCAGGCTTTTAATAACATTTCTCCTCTTTCTTTCTGAGGCAAAAGCATGAAAGAATTTTGTGTTGCGATCTCCTTTCATGAGCCAAGAATTATGAGCCCTTTGCTTCCAGTAGATGTGCAGTTGCTCCTCAAGCCGATCAAGCTTGTAGCGAAAAATCTGCTCCCGATTAACTTGATCCTGTGATATCCCTTGTCGCCTACATCTCTCCAATTCTGTTTTTGCTCTACGGATCCTCTTCTCCAATTCTCCCAGGACCAATTTATCCCACTCCCACAACTCTGCCAGAACCTTTTTTTGTATCTCCATCATGCTAGTACAGCCCTCTTCCAAAGCCGACCCCCACGCTTCCTCTACTCTTTCTCCACACTTCTCCTCCTCCAGCCACCTAGCCTCAAATTTCTTCATGATTTCCATCGGCCTCCTCCATTCCTCCCTCCCTCGGCAGCCAGTATCCACAATTATAGGACGGTGGTCTGAGTGTCTTGGGTCACCATTTATAACACGTACAAGAGGGAAGTGATTCCTCCACTCCCCATTTGCAACCGCACGGTCAAGCCTCTCCTTTGTATAGCTTCTAGCCTCATGATGGTGATTTCTCCAAGTAAAAGCGTCTCCCACAAAACCCAAATCTTGCAGCCCACAATCATCAAGGGCATTTCGAAAATTCTCCATTGCTCTTTCACTTCTGGGCTGTCCACCCGCTTTTTCACTATTGAACAAAATTTCATTAAAATCACCGCTGCATAACCATGGGAGATTTTCTCTAGCCTTCAACTCACGCAGCATATTCCATGTTTTTTCCTTTTTGTCATGCTTGGGCTCACCGTAAATACCGGTGTAACGCCATATGAAACCATCTTCCTCCTTGATCACCACATCAATGTGGTACTTGGACCAGCACCTGGCAGTAACATCCAAGTGCTTCTTCCAAAAAAGTGTGAGACCTCCACTAGTCCCTACACTATCAACCGCCACCATATTAGTCATCCCCAGCCTCCATTTGAACCATTCCATCCAGTGCCCATCGTGCTTAGTTTCGGACACAAACATCACATCAGGGTCCTCCTTCTTCTGGACATCCAGAAGACCACGAACTGCCGGGCCGTTCCCCAAACCCCGGCAGTTCCAAGCAATGATCCTCATTGATCCTGGCGGGATTGACCCGGCAATCCCGCCTCAACATTGGAACCACTTATAAGAACACCAACTTCCCCTTCTTTTGCATTCACCCTTCTCTTCTTTTCAGTTTTTTCACCCTGCCTTTCCCCCATTGGCCCTCTCTTTCCTCCCACAGTAACATCCAGCATCTCATCCACTACCTTGAGAGGTCGATTTACTCTCTTATAAGTGCCCTGTCCTTTTTTATTGCCCCGACTCATAGTAGGAACATCATCAGTTTTGGCCAGCCCTTTCTGCATGATAATGTTGCACATGACAATGTCACTATCCTCCTTTGTTTGGACAGGCACCTCCACCTCCATCATCCCCGGACCCCCACCTTCCCCCAACAATTTATGAGAAAGGCTGTTATGCTCCTCCCCCACTACAACATCCACCGGCACATTAGCAACCTTTTTGTCTATGTCTCCATCCCCCAACGATGTTGACAGAGTAATCGAATCCCGCACTCCAGCACTGTCAGCAGATTTTATAGTTTCCCCTTCCATCTCAAGAGCTTTTGCCTCTTGGAAAATCAGCCTCTTTGGCTCACCCTCCCGAGGGGCCTCCCCCTGCTTTTTTAAAGGGCTTGTAACCTCCTCCCTCAACTCCTGATCAGCAGCTGTGGACCCCTTTAGAGACTGGGAGCCTACCTTGCTACTATCCTTCTCCAATCCTTCCTTCCCTTTCCCCCAACTCCCCATGCTTCTCTGCTTGGTGCTTCCCCCTAAAGTTCCCCCCTCATGGCGCCAACTCCTAGCATCAGAGCCAACTCGTTTCCTTCCCGGTGTCACCCGCATCCACTCGCCATATTGCTTCGCTCCACCACTCCACACCTGATCATCACACTCCTTCTCCACATGACCCAACAACCCACACGAGTAGCAGAAATTTGGGATGAACTCGTATTTGAATTCACACCAGCACTTTCTCCCTGCCTCCTCATCCTCCATTGTCACACCTCTTCGCAGTGGTTTGCGCACATCCACCAGCACCTTTATGCGCAAAAAACTTCCCACCGCTGACCCATCTTCATCCACATCAACTTCCAGTGCCTCTCCTGCTCGGTTCCCAATCACATGCCCATTCTCCTCGTTCATCAGACCTAGGGGCAGGTCAAAAACTCGAATCCACACCGGAATGTGAGAGAACTCCAGTTCCTTCAGCCTCTTCGTTCCATCAAAATCGACCACGATGAGCAGATCACCCCCAAACTCCCACGGGCCCTCCGTAATGGCCCGCCTCTTCCCCCCAGGTTGGAGGAAAGAGAAGAGGAACAAGTTGTTACCAAGCTCCTTGCAGCGAATCCCAGATCTTGGGCACCAAACCCTACCGAGCGCGATCGCCATGCCCTCCGCATTCCCCGGCTTACCAGCGAAGAGCTTGCCCACTGCCTGCAGTGCCTTGCCATCCTCCTTGGGCCTGCTCTTCCATGCTGTCTTCACCCCACTCCGCTCCTCCTCAGACAGTCTCAAGCCCCGCATGAGACCATCCAGGTTCTCCCCACCGCTATCTGCTTGTTGCTTTGCCATGGGACCCTACCAGCCAACCAAGAGAAGAACACGGGAACAAGGGGAAAAGGAGATGAAACCGCACCAGCCAAGGTAGCTGACGGCAGCCAGGCTAGCAGATCTGTGGAGGGAGGGATGAATGAAAGGCAAACATTTGCCTGTTTGTGGAAGAAACCAAACCGAAACTCCAGATCGAGATCTGGGTTCGGACGCGCTCTGAGCCGTCGGGAGTCCAAACCAGACTCGAGACAGCCAGAGACCTTGTGGGCAGGGACCCAAATCTTTTTGGTAGACGATAGAGCTGGTTGGCCCAGGTCAGGTTTGAGATGCGCCGCTTGCGCCGCTGGCGCTGGGTCGGTCCGGTGGAGTCGGACTCGGTAGGAAATAACTGTTCCGTATCCAGGTAGAATACAGTATTACTATATATATATATATAGAACCGGGATATTTAGCTCGCAGCGCGCTAAATAATATTTAGCGTGTGCGGCGGCGCTCCGCGGAGCCCCGGCGAGGGCCTTGGGACGGTAAATACTCCACTCAGGCCTAGTGAGTATCCTGATCTGCATGCATGTACACGTTGGTTTTAATTGCTGTATTTAATTACACGCGTTGGCTATTGCGCCATAATTTGCGGCCACCGCTTTATTTGGCAGATCGTGACGAGACCTCCACGGTGCCATGCATGGAGGTTCGTGATCTCTCCTGTCGTCAGTCCGTCACTGAACCACATGGATTTGTGATCGAGACGGTAGGCCTCGCCGGGCATACAAATGATGTTTGCATGTACTACTCCATACAAAAATGAGAGATGTGTGCGAGGCATTTGCGCATGCGTGTGAGACAGATTTGGAGAGAAATACATCCGTGCATGTAGTTCGGAGAGGCCAGAAGAGATAGTCAGGCAGTATTTTAATAACATTCGAGAAGTAATATGCAATATTAGATGACAGTATTTTTCCAACTATCAGGAGTATTTTTAAATTGAGTGAAGAAGTATTTATTTTTCAAATGTCGGGATATTTTTCAACTCAGAAGTATTTACTTTCTAAATGTCAGGAGTATTTATTCAAGTATCAGGAGTATTTTTCAACTCACTAGAGGTGTATTTTTCAATTGACAATGGAATATCTCTTAAGATATATTGCAGACGAGTTTTGCCCGCTATTGTTAGCCTTTGGTCAAATTACTCACTCGAATACAAGTCAAGGTAGAAATCATCTCTCTTCAATTAGTAAATATCTTCCTTCATGTTCATGATGAAGAGACCAGGCATATGACTCCATGAGTGGCGTCAATGTTTACCAAGTATCTATTTTCCTTAGGATAAGTATGCTTTCCCAATATCAAAGCATATAGTTTTCCTAATTTGTGAGAAGTAATTTCTCAATACAAGAGTAGTACATTCATGAAATTTATATTGATATATGTACATTTAATTTCCTCGTACAAAACTAGAGAGATTGGGAGATCAACTGATGTAGAGTTCATTAGAGCACAAAAACTTCCCTGCTCCCAGCAGTCCAGCATCAGGAACCTGCTCCCTGCCAAGAACCAAAGAATTGGAGACTAGGATTCCATATTAAAAAAATCAATCAAATTGAGAAATGGGCCAGATCTGATCAACATGAGAAATGACAGAATTTGAGTAACTTGCTATGAAAAAATATCACATCACAGATACTGCTATAGATCAAACTATAAGAAAATAATTGTAAAAATACTACTACCTTCGTTTGCAAATAGATGATGTTTTGGACAAAAAAATACTACTAGAAATAAGCTAAAATGAGTGGTCCTTACGTCAAATAAAAAAGGATGGAGGTAATACTCGAATACGAACGAAAATACTATTCAAGATTATAAAAAATACTACTCTTAGCTGTGAAAAAAATACTACACCTTGCTATGAAAAAAATATCACATCCCAGATCTAGCTATAGATCAAACTGTAAGAAAATGATTGTGAAAAATACTACTCGGATACAAACAAAAATAATATTCAAGATTATAAAAATAGTACTCTTAGCTGTGAGAAATACTACACCTTCAGGTTCATGCTTCAATTATCTTACAAATGTTCCTATATGTCCAAGACATAGAAAAAAATTGAAACAAAACACATCATTACTTCACTCCTAGGTCACTTCATTATTCTGTGCTGAGCAAAAACAAAAACAGTATGTTGATGGTATAGGGCAATCTCATATAATATAATGGAATCAAATAATAAGGATCTAAACAAATCATTGAGTTGCACTAAAGAAACAGCGCCTGCAGTAATTCGTGAGCAAGGACGAAAATTCAGAACATAGCAGCACAAACCCAGCTAACAACTTGGTATACAATAAACTAGAATGAATCAGGTTGCTCGATCTGTTTCTTTAGGAGTATATAGATTCCTCACAATGCAGCATTATACTCCTCCATTGTGAAATGTCGTATCGTAGTATATGAATTTCACAAATAGCTTAATCTAGTTCTGAATATCTTACAGTCCATACAGAAAGCACCAGAATCGACAAAACCGGAGTGTGCTCCTGCTGTGATACCTGGCGCTCAGTGATTTGTGCTATTGTTGCCGACGTCCTGCAGCACGCACCGGAAGCATCAAGGTTTGGAATATGAATTACTCACAAGATTTGGAATATCTGCATCTCACGACACTGGGGATATCTGCATCTTATGGAATGAACACTTGCCAAGGTTTCCAAGATGAAGATGAACATGCTTTCCATGGTGCACCAAGAACCCTGGTCCCTGCCACACGGACCAAAGAATAAGAGTCTAGGATTCATCGATATTCAAAAGATCAAGCAAATTGGTTCAGATCAGTACTGGACTATTCAGCCTACCTCACCACTTTATGCCAAAAATCACCGCCCAATTATTGAAGATGGGGAAGAATAAGCCAGCCAGGTCATTCACCATATTGCACCACCACTTTATGCCAAAAATCACACAATCGAAAATCAGTGAGATAAATTCCACCGGTAGAAGGATAATCTGGGGGAAATAAATCAAATAGCCATTGCATACGGATCTAATTACTCAAGGCCATGTTAGCAGCAGTCACATTGCTGTCGATTTACAACCACCGCTGATGGTTGATCTCACCCGGGGAAAGGAGTCACGCGCAGCTTCCTCGATTGCGCCGCTTGGTTTGCCGCCGGAGAACGAGGATTCGATCGAGGAATGGCGGCGGACCCGTGTGTTGATCTGGAAGAAAAAGCAATTATTAGATCACAAGTAAAATCAAGAACCAACTGGGAGGTTCCATGGCAGAAAATTCGTACGCAAGCAATATTAAGAACATGGATGGGATAGGACCTCTATCGGCATGTCCGGAGGAGCTACGGCCACGATTCCATCCATGCCACAGATCTAAACTAGCAGGAAAATTAGGAGGAAAAACCCAAACAATCTAATGTGAGATTCAAATCATGGGGGCACCGAATGGGGCAACGAATCGATTCCTAGTTGTCGTCCTCTAATCGGGAGCACGCGGGCGCTGTCACCGTTGAGGCGTTGACCATGACCCGACTGTCGCAAGGAGGAAGGCCACCGGAGAGGACGATGATGCAAAGGGAAGCTCTAATCAGGGCGCTACTGACACCTTCCTGCACCATAGACGGGGAAACTCAGGTCGTCGCAATCGAAGATCCAGATTGTGTGGAAGCAAATCTGCATCAGCATCCATGGCAGGCTTGACCTGTGCGGGGGAAGAGGGGAAAACGATGAGTAATGACGGTGGTGAATGGGAAAACCGCACATTTATTAGGCCGCAATTAAAGGTAAGCGGTGTAGTTACGTTTTACGGTTTGAATGAAGTTTTTACGGTATTGAAATTTTTTTCGCTGCTTCTGTGGATGACCGCGAATCGGCGGCGCTCCGCCGGTGCGCTAAATATTATTTAGCACTCTGGGAGTTAAATAGTAATATGCAATTCCTATACAAAGGCGCCGCAGTATTTAAATATTTTAGAGTACGAGATACTATGCAATGGTTCAACCTAAATCGTTGTTTCGATCGAGTTTTGTTTGTAATTACCTTTCCTTCCGTGGCTGTAAATAAAAACAGCTGTAGACTTACGTAATCGTCTACGGCGGGCACGCATGGGCCTGAAGCTTGGTTGGGCTTGGCCTGGTTGCTCCTCCTCTTCGTCAGAGCCGCGATTGCTTCTTGGTTGCCAATATTGTTTTTGAAATCATCGCATACATGTTATCTCTTTCAATACAGGCACGTACCCTTCCATAAATATTGTTTTCGAAACGATTCAAAAAGGCTGCCAATTATATTTTTTTAAAAGAATAAACCTAGACTGAACGGAAACTACACCAGCTGATTGAATCAGGATATCAATAGCCACGCCACTCGATCAACCGCAATGCCAACGCATCACGCAACTTAAACTCACGCAGAATTCAAGACATCTCAAGGTACGAACTCGGGGCGGTCTTTAAGCCATCTCCATAATACAACCTCCATCATCATTAATCTTTTTTTTCTTTTTTGTCTTTTCAAATAGAGACCTCACTAGCAGCAATATCCACGACGACGCCTCTAAAAAGGATGCAACGCCGGTAATAAGTGTCACCGTCGCCTAACCCAAATGTCCCAAAAAAAATATTACATGGGGGTGTTTTCTCGAAAAAAGGCGGCGAAAAGTTCATAGAAAAGTCACATCAGATACTGTAGCGCACTGTAGCACTTTTCGTTTCTTTATGGTAAACATTGTCCTATCATGACCTAACTAGACTCAAAAGATCCGTCTCGTCGTGTACATCAAAACTATACAATTAATTTTTTTTATTTATCTATATTTAATGATCCATAAACGATGAGAGAGATTTGATATGATGTGATAAGTAAAGTTTGGAGAGCAATTTTTAGACTAAACAGGGCCCATGGCGCACGAGGAGAAGAGGAGTGATCGAATCACACTTCCACCCTGACGATGTCGACCGCCTCGACCCATAGAATGGACGTAACTTTCGCCGCCGCCCCAAATCCCGCGCACAACCCTTGCCGCGGCCTACTCTTGCCGTGCCACGGAAGCTTCGACCTCCGTCGCTAGACGCTGGTGGCACACACAAGCTTGGTAGGATTTTTAGGATTTTGATCTTTTGGAACAGACTTCATATTAAAAGTCCCTATATGATCCAAAAATTCTCTAAATTTCTTTATTTTTCTTTGTTCCAAAGAAAACTTAAAGTCAGGGGCACAAACTCCAAAACTCAGATCGGGAGGAAGAATAACAACATGACGTGCGATATGGAAGGAGAACAGGTAATTTTGAGTAAAGGTCATCCACCATACGTAAAGTTGCATCGTTGTTTCACTTTGATCCATCAAGTTGCAATGTCGCACCCACCATACACTAAGTTATTGGATGCGTGCATATATGATCCATTTACACTAGTGGTGCGTATTTTTCAAATGTGGCATGTTGTTGACAAAGACATGGAAGGGTCTAAATGCGTGCTTGAAGCAGAGCAGGGCTAAAATGGAAACTTAGAAAATAATTAATGCTCACATCATCTTCAATCAAAGCGTTCACCTCCAAAACAAAACCACAATGTCATGTCATGTTCTAAAAATTATCGTTAGCCCTAAAACTAAACCTCACAACCACATGCCTGCCTCTAGTGATGATGCTTAAGATAGTGAGGGCTAAGTAGCTTAGGTTAAATAAAATTTTGTAATTACTTATATTCGTTTGTAATACGCAGACAAAATCCTACAGAAAATTTGCATCATAATTCATAAGTTCTATTATCATCATCACTAAAGTAGGCATTCACTAATGCTAGTAGTCTTTCCTTGCATTTTTTACATGATATAAATTATACTACGTCGGTTCCAAATTACTATTCGTTGTTGACTTTTTCTCGTAACGTTTGACCATTTGTCTTATTTAAAAAATTATGCAAGTGTTATTTTTTTATTTGTGGCTTACTTTATCATCACATATACTTTAGGTATGCCTTATTTTTTTTGCATATTTGGACAATTTTTTGAATAAGACGAATGGTCAAATGTTGTGAGAAAAAAGTCAACAACGAATAGTAATTTGAAACGGAGGGAGTAGCATATACAAACCAAGATAAATTGACAAGAAATTGGCAAATTGTATATGGTGACAGAAAAAATAAATATGATCTTGCATCCTGCAGGTACCTCTGGCCTATCCAACTCTAGTTGCACAGTAATTCACGGACCTTAATTGTAAGGCATATATGTCTTTTATCTAACCTATGATCACCTTCGAATCACCTTGGGTGCCACCACCTCTGCCTCAACCGAGTCGATCAAGAATAAAATCACAAAGTATGAAGCCTTTTGCATAAAAATATTGCTACAGAGGTTCCATGCTCAGTCTATGTGACTTTAACTCTTCCAGGACTCCACCTCAGCATATATTATGGCACAAAATACCACCGGTGCATAATTTTAGACCGTAGGTCACTATATTATGCAACTTAGTATATCGTAATGATACGTTTGCAATTTGTTGGACCAAAGTGAAACAATGATGTAACTTTATATATGGCGAGTACATTTTACTCTTTACTGAACTTGTTGGTCGGACAGCCAAGATTTGGTAGAGTTGTTTTCCCACCCTGAAATTGTATAGACAGGCCAAAATAAGCACGAATCGAAATGGTGCCACAATACATAGCATGGAAATTCGTTGCCGATAAAAAAAGGGATGATGCGGTTAAGCTTCTTCGTAGGACTCCCTCCGTCCCACAATATAAGCATTTATTGACGTTTTGTTTTCACGTTTGACTGTCCGTCTTATTCAAAAAAGTTATAAAAATATCATTTATTTTGTTATGATATGTTTCATCATCGTATATATTTTAAGTATATCATAATTGTTTTCATATTTTCACAAATTTTTTAAATAAGACGAACAATCAAATATAATGCACAGAAATCGAAAAATGATTATATTGTGGGACGGATGGAGTATATAGCTAATCCCCACTTGCTTGCGGAGTTTTTCCCTTGGCGTGGCTGGAAAGACAGGCTGGCAGGTGGGCCCCCATCCAGGCTGCAAGTGCAGAGCGACCGACTCCTCGGTCCTCCTCGCCCAGCTCGCCCGCCGTACGGATGCCGAATATTTTTGCGAAACAGGATAAGATAAGATTAGTCCTCCTCTCTCTCCCTCTCCCCTGACCCACATCTTATCCCATCTCTCTCTACACACACTCTCTCTCTACTTTCTCTCTCTTATTTTTTTTGCGGGCATACTTTCTCTCTCTTAATAAATGCATGCTACTACGTACGTACTGTACTGTACAGAAATACCTTATCTAATCCACACACTTGCCCGGGTACAACTCACACCAGATTAGCACTCGCACTAGCAAAAGAAAAACAGTTTGGCGTACAGTCATTGGATGCTCCATGCCTCCATCTCTTCTCCATCCCCGTCGCCGTCCCTTGGAAACCTCAAACAACACCGGCATAGGCATCGATACTAATTATCTTATCTTAACTACTAACCCTTCGTCAAGACGGAGGCGCTCATGGCCATGCGCATGCGATGCGACACCTCGCCGCCGGTCTTCCGGCGTCAGAACCGACGCCACAGAATTGCGAAAAGAAAAACAAAACGAGACGGAGCAGGAGGACGAGAGGTCGGTGGCCGACGGCGACCTGGGATCATGGCTTTCCTTCACTCACGCATCTCCCGAAAATGTCACTTGTATAACGTATGAAAAAACAACAACACTTTACGTGGCAACTCGTTGTTGATGGATAGATTTGTTTACCTTCTGTTTTTGTGAAAATGAAGTTACCCTCCATGTTCTATGGCAATGAAGCTTGCTTGTTTGATTGTGTATGCTTCAATCTTTTCGAGAGAAAGCTACCTTCTGGAAGAAAAAAAAAGGGACCCTTTCCTTGTGCTCTATGCTTAGATTTGTCGCTGCCTCGTGCTTTTTTTTTGGGTTAAATTGATGTACGAGTATTAGCTAGATTGTGGTGTAAAGGGAACAAAACAAGGTTTTTTCTTTTTCCAACAACTGGATGATACTGGAACTACGACGGATGGCTGATCAGACCAGATCAGATTAGGCCTAGGACTCATCACCCACCGTTTTTGTCTGCTCCAACACACCAACACCAACACCACCAACAGCATCATCAGCTACAGGAGCAGCAACAAACCGCTCATCACCATCATTCCTTGAAATATTCTCTCTTTATCAACATGGAACATGCATGAAGCATGATCACTCACTCCTAATAATCACAAGGTGCACAAGCATATATGATGCTGCAATTAGTTACTTCTTGTTCCATTAGAATCTCGATGCTGGTTTTCGAAAAAAAAAAGAATCTCAATACTGGTTCAGAGCAATGTTCATGCGAGATTCGATCAGCAACGAAGACCATTCAAAGGCCAGACTGACAACAGGCACAAGAAATGGTTCCTTCTTATATATATCTTGATTGATTATATAGTAGTAGTGGCAGTGGCACCAGTAGCAGTAACAGCATCTCTCACACCTAAAGATCGAGATCAAGAGAGGAGGAGGAAGAAGCTCCAATCTCTCAGCTGCTAGTTATAGCCCGCGTTCTGGAGATCGGTCATGGAGAAGGACCTCGGCGACCTAAACGAGCTCGCGTGCGGGTTCCTCCCGGTGGTGGTGTGCACGCTCAGCCGCGGTGACGGGAACGTCGGCGGCCTCCTGCTCCTGAGGCCGCCGCCGCCGGGCTGCTCGTCGTCGTCCTCGTCGTCCGCGCCCTCCTCGTCGTCCTCCTCCACGACGGCGTGGTCGGAGGCGAGGAGCGGCGGGAGGTAGGTGGTGGCCAGCGCGCTGCAGGAGGCCCGCCGCCGGTTCCACGCCGCCAGCACGCGGCGGCGCTTGTTGAACGGGTTCTCCGGCTTGGCGATCTCCTTGGCGGCCGCCTTCGCCGCGGCCTCCGCCAGGCTCGTGAACGACTTGGACTTGCCCGCGTAGAAGTTGGATAGGCCACGCCTGCAGGTTCATCAGTCACCACACGGATTCATTCCGGTCAGTTCAGAGGTGGAGCAAAATGAATTTGGTCGACCAAGACTACTTCGAGAGATAGCACAGCAAGCACGGCATGAAAAAATCGAATTGATGAATTGCTTGCTAATACATATTCGCTTGCTTGGATTTGCAGCTGGCACGCCAAATCCATTAGCTTTTCTCAGTATGAACAGAGCAAAAAGATGATAACTTTGACCATGGATGGTACAACCTAGGATGGAAAAAAACACTTTTTTCTTGTCTAATTATACCACTACTTGGATCTAAAGCCAGCTAATTCCTGCAGTCAAGAGATCGATTTCATCAACCAGCAATTGCAGGAACCATCTCTAGTTCTGTTTTCTACTGAGATACTTAGAAAGAACAGAATCATTGCAGCAGCGGCGGCAGCTAATAGACAGACAGATCAGGAAGAGAGAAAGGAGGGAAGCAGCAGCTTACTTGATGGGCAGGGCATCCTCCAGGGACTCGAGCGTCCCGAGCCCCATCATCCCGAGGCCCTCGACCTCCACCGCCGCCTTCACCTTGCTCTCCACCTCCTCCTCCCCGTCATCGTCTTCTTCCTCCTTGTCCGACGCCGAGTTCTCCCCGATGGACGAGCTGTCCGACGACGCCGCCCCGATCGACGAGCTCTCCGACAGCACCGCTTCCTCCTCCTCTTCTTCTTCTTCTTCCTCCTCTCTCCTCACCGCCGCCTCACCTCCCCCCTCTTCTTCTTCCACGAAGAATCCATTACTATCCGCGTCCTCCGGATCCGGCTTCCCCTTGTCGGACCCCCGGAAGCCGCCGTGCGCCGGCGGCATCCCCGCCGCCACCGCCGTGGACATAACCGCAACCAACCAACAAACAAACCAATCAATCAATCAATCAGCCAGCCGCCCGCCGCCGCCGAGGCTCCTCCGCAGAATCTAGCTTGGACTCCGGCGCCCGGATCGATCGGCGCCAGGGAGCGACCGCGCCGCGCAGCAACAGCGAAGCGGAGCGGAACAGGCCGGTAGCACAGGACAAGAAATCTTGGAGCGCGAGGGAGGGAGGGAGGGAGAGCGAGATGGGCGGAGAGGGGAAGGGAAAGGGGACAGGATAAGGAGCTGGACCTGAGCACCAAGGTGAATTGTATACTCGCCTCGCCGGATGAGAGAGAGAGAAGAGAGAGAGAGAGACGGAGACCGGCGGCGAGGGCGTGTGAGGCTGACGCGGTGGATGAGGTGGCCGGTCTCTGTCGGCCACGCGGCTGCTGCCGCGTGGGCCCCGCCGGCCGCGCACGGCTCACTCCCGCTCCGTGGGCTCGGCCCAGGGAAAGCGGGGTGGACCGATCCGCCAGGTGGTGGAGGAGCTCCCACCATTATTTCTACTTGTGGCACATGCTCTCCGTATGGTATGGCCCACCCGTCCGCGTACGACGAACACGTAGGAATACGGCGTACACTACAGGCCGGGCCGTATGTATATACCTCTCCGTTCGTGGCTGTGGCGAGCCCGGGAAAATCGCTACGGGAGACAACAGTGACGGCGGACAGGTTTGTAGACGCCGCTGCTTCGATTTCGAGTCCCCGGTATCGGTTTGCCGTTGCTCCAACCTACTACGTACTCCTGCGGGGAAAATGAACGGCAGCTTCAGCCACGGACTCACGGACTTCGGTGTAATAATCCTCGGTATCGCTATCGCTGCCGGGCAAGCTGTTTTGGTTTTGGTATTGGTATTGGTTTATGTTCGGCAGGGAGGGTGGTTGACTAGTTGCTTCGTTAATTTGAGACCCGTCAAATAATCATGTGTTGTGTACTGCTTCATTTTAACTATTCATTTTATTTAAAAAATTAGTACGAATATAAGAAAAAAATAAATTATACCCAAAATACATGTGTAATGAATTGATGATAAAGTAAACGACAAACGAAACAGATTATATTTATAAAAAAAATTTGAATAAGATGAATGGTCGAGAAAAAACTAACAAGAAATAGTAATTTAGAATGGACGCGGTATACTGTAACCCAATGATAACTTGTCGATGAAAAGGATGGAGGTCACATTGTGCCAACAAACTAGATCGACTCTTCATGTTTTGCACGCGTGTTTTTCGCTCACACCAGATTATACCACTCTTGTTTTAATAGAAAATATATTTTTGGAACATAATGCTCGATAGATTTATTGATCTAGTCATCTGAATTCAATTCGAGTTTTCAACTCAATACAGGTATGTACGTTTGTTCAGAAAGATACGTGTGAGCGCTTACAGGTACTCATGTTTGGGAAAGAAAACATACAGAACCATTCGAGTTAATGACACATTGATACGTTAGTCTATCGGCAAAAGGATAAAACCTATTCTTTTGAGTGACAAGATTCCAAATAGACCTACTTCTATCATCTTACATATATACGGGATAGCATGTGAAGATACCACGTGGTTTTGTACGGATTTATGGTTAATATAGTACTATTGCTAATGGCAAAGGATGCTGATCAATTTGAGTACTCCAACCGAGGGAGAAGAGAACAGCTCAAAGAAGCGTTTGCCCTCCTTTCTTTTCCCCTCCTCACCAATGGATTGCGTGACGCTCAAAGTAACCCGCCCTAGGAAATCAAGTTCAAAGTTTGAGTAGTACATCAACTAGCTGAAAAGATAACATTAGCCAGTTACCTGGCAGTGCGAATGGTTCCAGAGAACCGCAATTTTATAATACGACCATGGATAGAGATAATCACCGGAGCGCTAATCTTCATGTCCATGCACCATGTGAGTACTATGTATGTTGGTTGACTCGATGGAGCTGGCGTTGTAGCATTATCTGTGAGCACTCCTTAGGTCTTGGTCTAAGCTCCCAATCAACGTAGTAACCCTTTTGGTAGCTAGTAGTAAAATGCAGTGAGCCGTGCATGCATGTTAGGTGGTGTGCCTACTGTTGGCACTCGGAGAGATCTGGAAGAGAATCCCCTCTTGGGTTATTATAATCGACAATGGGTCCTTGGTGTCCTTTTCTGTTCTTGGCAGTAGATCGAGACATCTTCATCTCGGCGCAGCAGTCAGCACTCAGCAGAGCTGGGGTCGTCGATCTGTAACCGGGTGCATGCTGTTTCATCCGTTCTAAAAATATATATTATTTTATTATTTTCTCTAAGTTAAAGTTATTTCACTTCTTTATCGAGTTTATAGAAATAATACAACAATATCTAAAATGTTACTAGTTGATTAAATCCATCATAAAATATATTTCGACAATGCATTTACTTGGAACTGTCAATGCTAATGGCCTTTTGTAAACTTGCTTAAAACTAAAAGAGGGGTTTTTTTCTTGACAAGAGAGGGGTTTAATATATGTAGGACAAACTAAGACTAATTCCAATATGGTTTCCTCGCAAAAAAAAAAGCTTATGCACAAGCGCGTTTACAGGCCGGCAATATTGTCACACCATGCATTAAGCACATATATAAAAATGAATCTCTACAATCAAAAATGGTTCTCAATAAATAGGCACAATCCACTATCAACACATACTAGTAGAGATATGACTTTTCATTCACCCATTTAGACTCGGTTACGTTTTGACCCGAGACAAATAGCTAATTAGTCCCGGTTCACATTTTTTCTAGGTCCCAGAGGACCTTTAGTCCCGGATAGGAATACCAACCCGGGTGTGGGAGCTCTTCACGGATTACAATAAAGAAAAAACACCTCATCTAGCATCGCATGTGCTGTGTAGGTGGATGCAATGTGAGAGGTTGTAGGTTCAAATCCCACATGGTGCAACATTTTTTAGCACCCAGAGATTTTTAGTCCCGGGTGGGAAACCGGGACAAAAGGTGGTTGACAACCGTGACTAAAGCTCATTTTTCTACCTAGCGGCACATCGAGCGCTAGTATGATATAGTTTTCTTTCTTTCTTTTTCATAATGAACCTTTGTTAACTTGAGACAATTACATTAAGTGATATAATCATATACTCTCCTCAGAGAGAGACGTTGCGAATGCACGTGTATTCTCGGTAGGCTTTGGACTAGCAGTTACACACAGAACTACTTGATCCCGCCGGACGGATGGACGAGGTCGGTACGCAAAGTGCAGAACATTATATTAAGGTGAGTTTGGATTCTGTGCTAAAGTTTAGCGCTTTAAATAAGTGATAATTAGATGTATTAAACATAAACTAATTATAAAACTAATTACATAAGTCATGTCTATTTTGCGAGACGAACCTAACAAGCCTAATTTCGTTATAATTAATACATAATTATCATATGTTTACTGTAGCATTACATTAGCTAATTATGATGTAATTAGGCTTAATAGATTTGTCTCGTAAATTATTTCTCATTTATGTAATGGATTTTTTAATTAATCTATACTTAATAATCCTAATTAACATATTTATATCCGATGTGACGACGTTAAAGTTTAGCGCGTGGGAAACAAACAGGGTCAAACACTATGAGATTGCAAAGTAGTTAGGTGTGGTTCTAAACTTATATATCCTGCGTGTATTGGCCAAGAGATATTCTAGGCATCTCGTGTTTTAATATTTCTCAGCCCTAGTGGGGGGAGAGAGAGAGAGGGAGAGAGAGAGGAATTCCTTTTCCTTTGTGGGGCTAGATTTTGGTCAAGGATGGATCATGATTCGTGAACAACTAACCACAATTAACGAAGGGGATCGCTAGTTGGTTATTACGTACTGGTCTACTGGACCGGCTGGTAGGACGGCACACTGTTTTTTAACTATGACAAAACTTTCTTGCCAAGGAGACTTGCATGTGCGTGGTATCGTGCCCGTTGTTTTGTTCCCTTTTGGAATGGGAGTGCTGCGCCAACACTTCAACCGCAGGAAAGTTACTGCTGCTGAAGCGCTATTTGTTACGATGGGTATATGATGTATCACCAATCATGCATCGCCATCTCGTGCTCAGTGCTCTAATTGCGACCTAAACTAGTATTTGTGTTCCAAAAGATATTACTTTTGGCTTCATAATTTAATTGTATGCTTTATTTCTTGTAAGTAAATTATATGGAGAAACGACCATGTATATTATATTGGACACGAGTACGTGCAACTTGTGGTGCAACCTTTTTCTATATATGCTAGGTGGCCGGCCGGTAGTGTTCTTTTTAATTTGCAGTTCGAGGTTTTGCCGAAGCTTCTGTTTTCAAAGCTTCTGTTTGCCGAAACTTATCTCCAGAACTCAATCCGCACCTCTCTTAGCCCTTGTTTAGTTTCAAACTTTGGAGTGCCAAAGTTTGGAAAGTGTCATAAATGTGACATTATAGTATTTTATTTGTATTTATAAATAATTATCCAAATATTGATTAATTAGGCTCAAAATATTCATCTCGTAAAGCATAACAAAATTGTGTAATTAGTTTTTTATTTCATCTATATTTAGTACTTTATGTATGCGCCGATATTTTGATGTGATGAAAATTTTCTTTTTGTATAGTGAAATTTGAGGTGGAATTTGGAAACTAAACAAAGCTATTTATTACATTTACAGTACCCTACACGTAGCACTCTTTTCGCACTAGTCTCATTTTCACTCGCACCCTTGTTTAGATCCAAAATTTGGATCCAAACTTTGGGCAAAATTTGAAGTTGGTAATAAATGCGTCAATGTAGCATTTCGTTTGTATGTGTGAAAAATTGTCCAAAAATTGATTAATTAGGATCAAAATGTTCATCTCGTAGAGCACAACAAAACTGTACAATTAGTTTTTGATTTCACCTACATTTAGTACTCTATGCATGTGCCGACATTTTGATATGATGGGAATCTTCTTTTTGCATAGTGGAATTTGGGGTGCAAATTTTGGAACTAAGCCCTTGTTCGGTTCCCGAATTTGGGAGCAAACTTTGGACTTTTGGAGTGCGTGCGCCACTGTAGCATTTCATTTGTGTAACACCCTAAAATTCATCACAATTAAATTGTAGTAACCCTCTAAATTTTCTAGGATTTATTAAGGCTTAAGTAAATTTTCTAGGATTTAATTGGAATTTCTAGCCTTTTTATCAATTTAAATATCACATTAAATAATTATTTTAGTCAAAATAAGTTTTTGTTGCATTCATGCTGTTGCATATATTTTTGGTTGCTAGTAAATCAAGTTGGAATTTAAATTCTGTTTAAATTCGAATTTGATTTGTTTTTGTTTGAGTTTTAGAAAAGTTAAAATAGGCAGAGTTCGTTTTTGCCCCTCCAACTCTTGGCCCAGCTTGGCCGTGCCCCCTCTATTTCCTTTCTCACCCGAGTCGGCCCGTTTCTTTCCCCGGCCCATTTCTCCCCGCTCGGCCTGCTTTTCCCCGCTTTCGGCCCAGCGCCGGCCCGCTCCTTTTCTCTCTCCCGCTCTCTCTCGCCGACAGGTGGGACCCACCTGTCGGGTTCATCGTCTCCGACCGGGACTCCCCGGCCGAGTCCGTCCCGACGCCGCGCCGCCGCCTCCGCTCCGACTTCGAGTCCCGCCACCGCACGCCTATCGAAGCCTCGGATCCCGGCCTATTTAAAGCGCGCGCCCGCCTTGATTTTTCCCCAACCGAGCCGCAACCCGAGCCGCCATCGTCGCCGCCGCCAAGCTCTGCCGCCGCGCCGTCGATCCGTCGTTGCACCGACGCTCAGCCCCTCTCGTCTGCGCCAGAGGCTTCGCGTGAAGGTATTGAGGCCGCCCGAGTAATTTCCCCTCGTTTTCCCCTTCGTTTCGGCCGTCGTCCGTGCTCATCGCCGATTTGCAGCGCCGCCGACCGCCATTCATCGTCGCCGGCCGCCGTCGCTGCGTCTCCCTCGACGAGAGCTAGCCAGGTGAGCTCGCCGTCCTCTCCTCTCGCTCCTCGGCCAAGTCTCGTCGCAAACCGTGCCCTGTAGCCCTAGATCGAGCCAAGTCCGGCGATGCGCCGCCGTGGCCATCGCAGCGCCGCCGTCGTTTTCATCGCCGTCGGCGAGTTTCCCCTCCGATCCGTCCCTGGCCGTCCGATCTACATCCAACGGCCCAGATTAGATCAAGCCCCGAGTCAAACAGATCCATACCGGTCAGCGCTGGCGATTTTGCTAAAGAGCCCCTGAGTTTTCTGGAAATCAACCCGCGATCCTAGTGAGTTCAAAAATAATTACGTTTAGGTCATTTTTCTTCTGTTTTAGCCCCTGCAAGTTTTAAAATTGCGCCCGAGGGTCCAAGTTTTGTCTTTTTACATGAAAACCCTCGTAGTTTTATACAAAATTATGTTTTAACCCATGATTTTTCGCAGTTAAGCCCCTGAAAGTTTTAAAACTTTGCCACCAAGTCCCTGAACCTTAGAAAAGCCATATCTTTTGCGTTTTAACTCCGATTTTAGTGATTCTCGCGCTCACGCGTTCGTTGTAACGTGTAGATTAGTTTTGTGCTGTTGTTTTCTTCTGTTAGAATTGTTTGGTGTACTGTTTCTTATTTGTTGTATTATTTCCTTGCATGTGAATGTGTGATGCGATTAGGAAACGACCAGTTTAAGGATTTCTCTAAAGAACCAACTGTTGGAGAAGGATTTGAGCAGCAACAGAGTTGGGAAGAAGGCAAGTGTATTATGTCATGCAAATGTCCTAATAATTATTAATTTCACCACCCATGCATGTGTCTTAATTTGATGGGTTCCTATTTAAGGATTTGCCTAGCCACTATATTTTCCTGTCCCTGAAACTGGGTTATTTAATTAACTTTGATGGTAGATGATGCTTAGCTTGCTCAACTGGGATTGGTTAATTGAACCCCTACTCTATGTTCCATTACTACCTTTTTAATCAATTAATGGACCAGATCATATCTTTTTAATTGGAACATGGAGAACCACCCAGGAAAACAGTACAACCATGAGTGCCATGTGACTCTGGCTTTGACTGACTAATTAGGTGCTCTAGTTTGTGGTAGCTTTACTCGAAAGGGGCATGGGGGCGGCGGTTGACGGGGTATAGCTCGGTCCTTTTGAGCTGTGGGCTTTGGTAAGAGACAGACCTCATTAGGGAGGGTTATCCTTTGCTTCTGAACCGGAAACCTTAGCGGGTTATCATTTATTAGAGTGCTTTTGTAAAGGTCTCATAGTGAAACCCAGTATTCGGTCCACGTGGTGTGGGAAGGGTACAATGCTTCGGCAATGGGAATCACGGCTTATGGTGAAAGTGTACAACCTCTGCAGAGTGTAAAACGGTTATAACAGCCGTGCTCACGGTCAAGAGCGGCCTGGACCCTGACATGATAATCATACTTGAACATGATCTAAATCGTGGTTACTTGAATATGTTGGGAATATGACATTCATTAATTTGTGGGTGGTATATACTTTCATTTGCTAGTAAATAGTTGCTTAATAAAACTTGACCAACTAAAAGTGCTTATTGCAGTATGGTCAGCCAACCTTTTTGCCTCAGCCTTGTATGTCATATTACATTTGCTGAGTACGTTATGTGCTCATGCTTGTTTTCTTTCTTTCTTTTATTGCATCAACTACACCCGGAATGCTGCTCAGATTGGGAGAATTTTGAGGATTTCACCACTGATTTTGAGGAGTTCTAGGCGAGTCTCCCCCAGTCAATGCCTGTGGAGTTGGAGTCACTTTTGCTTCGTTAGATGAACGTTTATTTAAGTCTTCCGCTATGACATTTGAGTCAACTCTGAGATTGTAATAAATGCACTATAATACTCTTTCGTTATGCATGGTTATGGATATTCACTTGTGACGTCTACCATATGTGTGTAAACTAATCCTGGCGCACATATGAGATGCACCTGTTTTTGCCTTTAAAACCGGGTGTGACAGAGGTGGTATCAGAGCTATGTTGACTGTAGGACGCAAGCCTAGATAGCAATGGTCATTCTCTAAGGACTATTTTGCTTAACTACTCTTGGTCTATCTATTCTTGGTTTAATTTGCTATTATTCCAGGTCATTGATAATTGTCTCCTCCTTGATCTTTGTATTCTGTTCTATCTTATTCACCATCTCACCTGGTTCTGATGTCTTTAGAACTGTTCTCACCCCTTTCTTGCTTAAACCATAGATGGTGTTGACAAGGCAAGGTGCTCGTAGATTGGCTAGCACTCTTTCCTCTTTTTCATCGCATTCGGTACAAGAAGAGGAACCGGAACCTGAAGAGATGGAAGTAATGGACGAAAAAGTTAACTCAGGAGGGAATGCTCCAGCTGGATCTGAAGGAAGTGAAGGACCCTCTCTGCCGCCTGACATGTGGGTAGTGACTTTTCACCACCACGACGGAGGCAACAGTGGGTTCCCGATGATGCTTCGAATGCTCTTCGAGCGTCTGAACTACCCAGTGGAGATAGAATATCGTGGACGAAGGAGGACACATCCAAATTACCCATAGAACTGGGATGTCGCTGTGTACATCCGGGAGCCTGATTATGAGTATGGAGGAACCAAAGAGGCTGCAGTACACCATGCCATCGCCATGAGATCAACCTTCGAAGCTGGAATCCAGGATGCAGCGAGGCGGGCACTTTCTGTGCTTTGTCATGAGTAGGCTGCTGAAGTACGTCACACTGCTTGGGCATATCTTCCTCGAAGGCAGCAAGGCACTCCAACTGGGGTTGTGCCACAACCGCCAGGTGTAAACTCTACACTCAACGTCCAGGTGGCATTCACCCAGATTCTTAACGTGCACGCCGATGACACCACAAGAGAGCTACAAGAAGTGCGTGAAGAACTCGCTGCTGAAAGAAGGAAGAACAAGAAGCTGATAGCTGAACTCAAGGGAGAAGCACTTCCGCCCTTGGATGAAGATATAGAAGGGTTGATGGGTCATTCACCGCCCCGCTAGAGAGTGCTTGGTGGATCGTCTAGTTGCTTCACCATACCTATTAAGATAGGATACCCTCTCTTTTGTTAGTTCAGTACGTTTAGAATCGTTCAGACTCGTGCGTAGCATGTGATTTAGTTTGGTTTAAAATGTGTGGTAGAGATGTTTGCTTTTGTGCTAAGTGTGTGATTTGGATCTTTGTAATGATTGAACTTAATTGTGGAGTGATGACCACAATTGAGTAATTATTAAATAAATAAATTTAGTTAGTTTGGGTTTATCTTGGTCTTTTATCTTAGCCCTTAACTATCACTTTATCCATATAATTATACCCCTCATATAAATCATGTTATGCGACAATCTGTTCTTGCTGCTGCATGATATCCTGGTACTGTCCGAATTGTTTCTGGAGCTTCGGAACTCCGTTTGACATAAATCCAGTTGGGTTAGATTAAGGACTTGATAACCTAGGTTCTGGGAATTTTTCGTGATTTTTGGAGGTCCTGGCAGAGAGATATAATGGTTTTATTGGATTAACCAGAATCTGTCCCGTGGTCCTGACACAGCTGTCTTGATTATTTTATACCTCGAGCCACAAAACTCCGATTGAGGTGATTCAAGTTGGGTTAGTTTCAGAATTTGATAGTCTACGTTCAGACAAAAGATCATGATTTTTGGATACTCAGAATGAGAGTTACAACTGTCCTAAGAGGAATGCTCAGACCCCACAGCACCAGAGTGACAGTGCACCTAGGCAGAATACCCCTCAGCAGCAGAACAGGAATGTGAACCCGACGCCCCAGCGCAACAAGGGCCAGCAGAATCAGATGCGGGGCAAGGTGAACCATGTTGCTGCAGAGTCCGCACAGGAGGCCCAGGATGTGGTACTTGGTATGTTCCTTGTCAACTCAGCCCCTGCATCAGTTTTATTCGACTCTGGAGCATCTCATTCTTTTATTACTGCTCAGTACATAGCTAAGTATAATATATCTATGGTCCCTATGAAAAATTCCATGCTGGTTAGCTCTCCCGGTGGAAACATGAAAGCCAATTTTATCTGTCCCCGAGTTAATTTGAAAATAGTTGTGGTAGACTTTCCTGCTGATTTGATAGTCCTGAACTCTGAGGGAATTGATGTCATACTTGGAATGGGATGGTTAGTTGCTTTTAATGCGGTGATTCAGTGTGCCAAGAGGTCCGTGTTGTTGACTAGCCCTCAGGGAGAGAAGATTGAATTCGGAGCCACTCAACCCTCAGCTTCAACTTACTCAGTGAATCAGGCCAGCGGTGTTCCTTTGGAGGATATCAGAGTTGTTTGTGAGTTTCCAGATGTCTTCCCAGATGATTTGCCAGGTATGCCACCCGAACGAGACATTGAGTTTATTATTGAGCTTTTACCTGGTACTGCTCCTATCTCTAAAAGACCCTATAGAATGGCTGTTAATGAACTAGAAGAACTTAAGAAACAACTTAAGGAATTGTTGGATAAAGGTTACATTCGTCCTAGTTCTTCACCTTGGGGAGCACCTGTAAGTTTTGTGGGTAAAAAGGATGGTACTCTGAGGATGTGTGTGGATTATCGTTCATTGAATGAGGTAACCATCAAGAATAAGTATCCATTGCCCAGAATTGAAGACTTATTTGATCAGTTGAGAGGAGCTAAGGTTTTCTCCAAGATTGACTTGAGATCTGGCTATCATCAGTTGAGGATCAGGCGCTCCGACATTCCTAAAACAGCATTCACCACCCGGTATGGGTTGTATGAGTATACTGTGATGTCGTTTGGATTGACAAATGCACCTGCCTACTTTATGTACCTGATGAATAAGGTGTTCATGGAATACTTGGATAAATTTGTGGTGGTGTTTATTGATGATATTCTGGTTTACTCTAAGAATGAGGAGGAGCATGAGGAGCATTTGAGGTTGATGTTGCAGACTATTAGAGAGAACCAGTTGTATGCCAAGTTTAGTAAATGTGAGTTTTGGTTGAATCAAGTGTCTTTTCTTGGTCATATTGTTACTGATGGAGGTATTGCAGTGGATCCAAGTAAAGTCAAGGATGTGTTGGATTGGGAACCTCCTACCACAGTCTCTGAGATCAGAAGCTTTCTGGGATTGGCTGGATATTACAGGAGATTCATTGAAGGCTTTTCTAAAATAGCAAAACCTCTGACTTCGCTATTAGAGAAGGGCAAGGAGTTTGTTTGGTCAGAAGCGTGTCAGGCCAGTTTTGAAGAGTTGAGAAGGAAGTTGACTATAGCCCCAGTGCTTGCTATGCCAGATATTCACAAGAACTTTGATATATATTGTGATGCTTCTCGTAGAGGTCTTGGGTGTGTGCTCATGCAGGAAGGCAGAGTTATAGCCTATGCATCCAGGCAGTTGAGGAAGCACGAGCTCATGCAGGAAGGCAGAGTTATAGCCTATGCATCCAGGCAGTTGAGGAAGCACGAGCTGAACTATCCTAATCATGATCTGGAGCTTGCAGCTGTTGTCCATGCCTTGAAGATCTGGAGGCACTATATTCTAGGTAACAGATGTGAGCTGTATACTGATCACAAAAGCCTGAAGTACATATTTACTCAGAAGGATCTAAATTTGAGGCAGATAAGATGGTTGGAGTTGATCAAGGATTATGATCTGGGAATCAACTATCATCCTGGCAAGGCTAATTTGGTTGCGGATGCGTTGAGTAGGAAGTCACAAGTAAATGTAATGTTTGGTCGCCAGTTACCAGCTGAGTTGCTTGCAGAGATGGAAAAGCTGAACTTGGGATTCCTGAATCAAACAGAAGGTGTGACAATGGAAGTTGAGTCTACACTGGAACAGGAAATTCGGAAGGGTCAGCTTATTGATGAGAAGATAAAGGAAATCAAGGAAAACATCTTAGCAGGGAAAGCTCCCGACTTCACCGAAGATGATCAAGGTACAATTTGGTTTAGAAAGAGGATATGTGTACCGGATATCGAGTCCCTCAGGGAACAGATATTGAGGGAAGCTCATGATTCCGCATATTCTATTCATCCTGGAAGCACCAAGATGTACCAGGATCTGAAGCAAAGGTATTGGTGGTATGGACTAAAAAGGGATGTGGCTGCCCATGTGGCATTGTGCGATGTTTGTCAGAAAGTTAAGGCTGAACACCAGACACCAGCCGGTTTGCTTCAGCCACTCAAGGTACCTGAATGGAAGTGGGAAGAAATCAGTATGGATTTCATTGTTGGGTTACCCCGCACTCGAGGAGGATATGATTCGATATGGGTTATTGTGGACAGATTAACTAAGGTAGCTCACTTTATACCTGTTCACACTACTTATACCAGCGCTAAGTTAGCAGAGTTATACATGTCCAGAATTGTTTGTCTCCATGGTGTACCTAAAAAGATAGTGTCTGATAGAGGTACTCAGTTTACATCTAGATTCTGGCAGAAGTTGCATGAGTCTATGGATACAAAGTTGAATTTTAGTTCTGCATATCATCCTCAGACAGATGGTCAGACAGAGAGGACTAATCAGGTTTTGGAGGATATGTTGAGAGCTTGTGCTTTGAAGCATGGAGGCAGTTGGGATAAGAGTCTTCCATATGCAGAGTTTTCGTACAACAACAGTTATCAGGCTAGTTTGAAGATGGCACCGTTCGAAGCGCTTTATGGTAGAAAGTGCAGAACACCTTTGTATTGGAGTGAAACAGGTGAAAGTCAGTTGTTTGGTCCAGAGATATTGCAGGAAGCGGAAAGACAGGTCCAGATTATCAGAGAGAATTTGAGAACGGCTCAGTCCAGGCAGAAGAGCTATGCAGATACAAGAAGGAGAGAGTTAACCTTTGAGGTGGGTAATTATGTGTATCTGAAAGTATCTCCTATTCGAGGCTTGAGAAGGTTTAAGGTGAAAGGTAAATTATCTCCTCGTTTCATTGGACCTTTCAAGATTGTTGATAGAAAAGGTGAGGTTGCTTATCAACTAGAGTTGTCAGCCAGACTGTCAGATGTGCATGATGTGTTCCATATCTCTCAGTTGAAAAGGTGTCTTCGAGTTCCTGAGGAAGGATTACCCTTGGATGAGTTGGATGTGCAAGATGATTTGACTTATAAGGAATATCCAGCTAAGATTTTGGAAACTGCTGAGAGAGTTACTAGGAATAAAGTGATTAAGATGTGTAAAGTTCAATGGAGTCATCATGCGGAAAGTGAGGCAACTTGGGAAAGGGAAGATGAGTTGATGGCAGAGTTTCCTCAGATTTTCTCTAATCCGTCCAAATCTCGAGGACGAGATTCTCTTTAAGGGGGGTAGGTTTGTAACACCCTAAAATTCATCACAATTAAATTGTAGCAACCCTCTAAATTTTCTAGGATTTATTAAGGCTTAAGTAAATTTTCTAGGATTTAATTGGAATTTCTAGCCTTTTTATCAATTTAAATATCACATTAAATAATTATTTTAGTCAAAATAAGTTTTTGTTGCATTCATGCTATTGCATATATTTTTGGTTGCTAGTAAATCAAGTTGGAATTTAAATTCTGTTTAAATTCGAATTTGATTTGTTTTTGTTTGAGTTTTAGAAAAGTTAAAATAGGCAGAGTTCGTTTTTGCCCCTCCAACTCTTGGCCCAGCTTGGCCGTGCCCCCTCTATTTCCTTTCTCACCCGAGTCGGCCCGTTTCTTTCCCCGGCCCATTTCTCCCTGCTCGGCCTGCTTTTCCCCGCTTTCGGCCCAGCGCCGGCCCGCTCCTTTTCTCTCTCCCGCTCTCTCTCTCTCGCCGATAGGTGGGACCCACCTGTCGGGTTCATCGTCTCCGACCGGGACTCCCCGGCCGAGTCCGTCCCGACGCCGCGCCGCCGCCTCCGCTCCGACTTCGAGTCCCGCCGCCGCACGCCTATCGAAGCCTCGGATCCCGGCCTATTTAAAGCGCGCGCCCGCCTTGATTTTTCCCCAACCGAGCCGCAACCCGAGCCGCCATCGTCGCCGCCGCCAAGCTCTGCCGCCGCGCCGTCGATCCATCGTTGCACCGACGCTCAGCCCCTCTCGTCTGCGCCAGAGGCTTCGCGTGAAGGTATTGAGGCCGCCCGAGTAATTTCCCCTCGTTTTCCTCTTCGTTTCGGCCGTCGTCCGTGCTCATCGCCGATTTGCAGCGCCGCCGACCGCCATTCATCGTCGCCGGCCGCCGTCGCTGCGTCCCCCTCGACGAGAGCTAGCCAGGTGAGCTCGCCGTCCTCTCCTCTCGCTCCTCGGCCAAGTCTCGTCGCAAACCGTGCCCTGTAGCCCTAGATCGAGCCAAGTCCGGCGATGCGCCGCCGCGGCCATCGCCGCGCCGCCGTCGTTTTCGTCGCCGTCGGCGAGTTTCCCCTCCGATCCGTCCCTGGCCGTCCGATCTACATCCAACGGCCCAGATTAGATCAAGCCCCGAGTCAAACAGATCCATACCGGTCAGCGCTGGCGATTTTGCTAAAGAGCCCCTGAGTTTTCTGGAAATCAACCCGCGGTCCTAGTTAGTTCAAAAATAATTACGTTTAGGTCCTTTTTCTTCTTTTTTAGCCCCTGCAAGTTTTAAAATTACGCCCGAGGTCCAAGTTTTGTCTTTTTACATGAAAACCCTCGTAGTTTTATACAAAATTATGTTTTAACCCCTGGTTTTTCGCAGTTAAGCCCCTGAAAGTTTTAAAACTTTGCCAGCAAGTCCCTGAACCTTAGAAAAGTCATATCTTTTGCGTTTTAACTCCGATTTTAGTGATTCTCGCGCTCACGCGTTCGTTGTAACGTGTAGATTAGTTTTATGCTGTTGTTTTCTTCTGTTAGAATTGTTTGGTATACTGTTTCTTATTTGTTGTATTGTTTCCTTGCATGTGAATGTGTGATGCGATTAGGAAACGACCAGTTTGAGGATTTCTCTGAAGAACCAACTGTTGGAGAAGGATTTGAGCAGCAACAGAGTTGGGAAGAAGGCAAGTGTATTATGTCATGCAAATGTCCTAATAATTATTAATTTCACCACCCATGTATGTGTCTTAATTTGATGGGTTCCTATTTAAGGATTTGCCTAGCCACTATATTTTCCTGTCCCTGAAACTGGGTTATTTAATTAACTTTGATGGTAGATGATGCTTAGCTTGCTCAACTGGGATTGGTTAATTGAACCCCTACTCTATGTTCCATTACTACCTTTTTAATCAATTAATGGACAAGATCGTATCTTTTTAATTGGAACATGGAGAACCACCCAGAAAAACAGTACAACCATGAGTGCCATGTGGCTCTGGATTTGACTGACTAATTAGGTGCTCTAGTTTGTGGTAGCTTTTGTAAAGGTCTCATAGTGAAACCCAGTATTCGGTCCACGTGGTGTGGGAAGGGTACAATGCTTCGGCAATGGGAATCACGGCTTATGGTGAAAGTGTACAACCTCTGCAGAGTGTAAAACTGTTATAACAGCCGTGCTCACGGTCAAGAGCGGCCTGGACCCTTACATGATAATCATACTTGAACATGATCTAAATCGTGGTTACTTGAATATGTTGGGAATATGACATTCATTAATTTGTGGGTGGTATATACTTTCATTTGCTAGTAAATAGTTGCTTAATAAAACTTGACCAACTAAAAGTGCTTATTGCAGTATGGTCAGCCAACCTTTTTGCCTCAGCCTTGTATGACATATTACATTTGCTGAGTACGTTATGTGCTCATGCTTGTTTTCTTTCTTTCTTTTATTGCATCAACTACACCCGGAATGCTGCTCAGATTGGGAGAATTTTGAGGATTTCACCACTGATTTTGAGGAGTTCTAGGCGAGTCTCCTCCAGTCAATGCCTGTGGAGTTGGAGTCACTTTTGCTTCGTTAGATGAACGTTTATTTAAGTCTTCCGCTATGACATTTGAGTCAACTCTGAGATTGTAATAAATGCACTATAATACTCTTTCGTTATGCATGGTTATGGATATTCACTTGTGACGTCTACCATATGTGTGTAAACTGATCCTGGCGCACATATGAAATGCACCTGGTTTTGCCTTTAAAACCGGGTGTGACAGAGGTGTTTGTATGTGTGAAAAATTGTCCAAAAATTGATTAATTAGGCTCAAAATATTCGTCTCGTAGAATAGAACAAAACTGTGTAATTAGTTTTTGATTTCATCTACATTTAGTATTCTTTGCATGCTATGACATTTTGATGTGATGGGAACCTTCTTTTTGCATAGGTTGTGTTTAGTTGCCCAACTTTCTTTTTGCAATTAATCTTGCTCTATTGGACACGAAGGCGTGTGCATCTTACAAGTTACAACCCTATTCTTCCCTGCTAGGTGGGTAGTGGTATTTTGTTTTTCCAGCTTGATCGAGGTTTTCCGTTTTCGGCGACCCTCCACTACCGGAATCTGGCACCACGGCAAATCCCACTTTACACACGCCGCCCACGACAAAATCCTCGCGGCAGCCAGCTTAACGGCAAAGAGGACCAGTACGTTTGAAGCTAATATATATATATATATATATATATATATATATATATATATATATATATATATATATATATATATATATATATGAAAAATCCTTTCTACATGCGCATGTAGCTACCTTCACCTGTGTATCTCATGTTAGAAGACGTGTATGACCCAACGAAAAGTATGTACATGTAGTATATGATGATACTAAACTGTCTGGATGGTATGTAGGTTGAGTATATAAGCATACTTCGAGTAGGTGGACATACTAATTTCTATATACTATTATAATGGTATAATCATAATCAATTTTAAAAATACGGTTGCTTCTGACTTTTTTCGTGCAATTCACTTTGGAGTATCTTAGAATTAGTATACGAACATACTCGAACTGATAAATGAGTACGTGAACATACACAATAGTATATTGATGGTGATGGTAGCTACAAGCGCTTGTAGATAAAACTCGTCACATACATATATATATATATATATATATATGAAAATTCCTTTCTACATGTGCATGTAGCTACCTTCACCTGTGTATCTCATGTTAGAAGACGTGTATCACCCAACGAAGTCTGCAAGCAACAGAAACAAATGCGGTCAGCTGCTAGTCTGCTGCAATCACAGTTGTTCGTCCATTGTTTGGTTGCGGGGTGAAATTTTTTTTCTCGGGAATCTTGCATGCATGGAGTATTAAATAAAGTCTATTTACAAAAACTTTTTTAAAGATGAGTGTAACTTTACGCGACGAATCTAATGAGCCTAATTAACACATGATTTACTACGGTAATGCTACAGTGACCATCCTCTAATCATGTGGTATGATGCCTCGTTAGATAGGTCTCGCGAATTAATCTGAGGATTTTATACGTAGTTTTATAAACTGACTTTATTTAATACCCTTAATCTATGATTGTGCGTAAAAATTTCACCCCTATCCAAACGCTGCCACAACCAGATGCTAGCTCGGGGTTTGTCTCGCAAATATGCTAGTCCCTCCGTACTACGATATAAGCATATAAAGCGTTTAAATGTAAAAAATAGCAGAACTACTAAAAGATCTCTGTATCCTTTATTTTACACTACCCATCAACTCTTCACCCACTCACCAACCTAATTAGTTTTATTCTATTCCTAAGAATGTTTATATTTTGATACAAAATTTAAACCTATACCGGATCGGAGTTCGTATAAGCCCAGGAGTATTTCGTCGACAATAAATGCCCATCACATCTTGTCTGAAGACCCGGATATTCTTCTGCGTGTACTACGATGTGACAATGCAACAACGCATAGGTGATCGATCGACTGGACAACACAAATCCTGGTGATCAAAACTCGAGCAAGAAATATCCTGGTGATCGACATGGCATCTATCTTCTTCTGGTGCTTCACACAACATAGCACGGAGTAGAACACACACTGGAACAAACAATGCAAGTACATACTTGGCGTTGATTGAAACCCAACGAACGAAGAAATATCCCGTCGGAACGTACGTGCGGCCGTGACTGAGCGGACGTGCCAAGAACAAGATCACGTATCGGTCACCCCACTTTTGGTCGAAAATATGCCAACCCCAGAAAACATGTGCAGTATATATGGATGGTCAAAGATGTCGAGCAGGCAGGAAGAATCCAGCACCAAAACGAAGCAGCAAATCTGACCAAGATCGACGAAGAAAAGGAGAGGAGGTGCGCTGCCCCGGTCTTTCCTGCGGGCAGATCGCGAGAGGATAAGGCTGCCGATATCTCTCCCTTGTCCTTGTCCTTGTCCCCTTGCTGTCGATTACATGGCCACGGCCGCCGCCGTCCCCATCGAGTAGATGGGGTCTCGCCGCCGGGACAGGAAGGATATTCTCGCCTCCGACCGCTTCGCCGTCGCCGTCGCCGGTGATCCGGCATCCCTGATCGAGCAACAAAAGGTAGCGCGCGGCTGTGCCACCTGCGGTTGGTTGGTCTACGGGATGGTTTGCATTGGTTGCGATGTTTGCGTGGTTCTTGGGCGCCCGGCACGGGACCGAGGAGAGGAGAGGAGAGGAGAGGAAGCCGGATTTGGCTGCAGGATCTGCAGCGTGATTGGGAGGAGCTTTGGAAAGGTCAGGTGAGTGAGACACCGTTGGAGGGTGAGTGGACAGGAGGAGAGGATATATAGGGGGTCAGCTCAGCTCATCAATTATTCCTGTTGATCGAGGATAAGTGTGTGGTGCTGGGCTTTGCCACTGCCTTGCCTTTTCAGGCTTCGGCTTGGCTGGCGCAGGTCAAGCTCAAACCAAACATGGCGACACGGAGGACGCCACGCCAACGTTGGTGATGATGGCCGGCCTTGCTTGCCGCCGGCCGGTGCTGGAAGTTCAGAGACGAGTGGCTGACGTTCCGTGCTCCGAGTCTGGGATTCTTTGGGGTTTCGGCGTTGTTTAGTTCTAAATTTCACCCCTAATTTCACCATGCAAAAATAAGAATCTCATCACATCAAAATATCGACGCATGCATGGAGTACTAAATGTAGATGAAATCAAAACTACTTACACAGTTTTGTTGTACTTTACGAGACAAATATTTTAAGTCCAATTAATCAATGTTTGAACAATTATTCATAAATACAAATAAAATTCTATAATATCGCATTTATGATAAAATATAAAGTTTGGACTCCGTAAATTAGATCTAAACCAGGCCTTTATGGCTGCCCGGAATGGCGAAGTCTGCGATTCAACTCGCGAGATTCTGACGGGCCGCCAGTCCTATCCCCTCCATGATGTAGGCCCCGAGCTTAACCGGACCGAAGCCCACGCACGTACAAGTCGTCCCGGCATACCAGCAAAGTGAGGAAGGACGACACGCAAGAGGCCCGTGTGTCTTTTTCTTTTGTTGATTGATTGATCGAAAGAACACACATAAATTTCACAACCTGAATATATATGCAAATTAGGGGGTGAAGAATTGGGAAAAGATGTCACTTCGTCATAAATACGTCAATGTAGCATTTTGTTTGTATTTGTGAAAAATTATCTAAAAATTGATTAATTAGGCTCAAAATATTGGTCTTATCGAGTACAACAAAACTGTGCAATTAGTTTTTTATTTTATCTATATTTAGTACTCTATGTACGTGCCGACATTTTGATGCGACGAAAATCTTCTTTTTGGACAGTGAATTTTGGGTTGTTTTTTTTTTGAACTAAAGCCTGATGTGGGTGATGAGTGGACAAAACAAACAAAAAGTCGCGTGCACTGTATATGTTTATTACACGGAAGGTTGCTGTGGGCTGTGGCGACCGGCGATCGAGGAGAGGAATGGCCCACTCCGCTGCTGCGCCAGGCAGATCGAAGAAGCATGCTGGCTGCTCCCCACGCCACACAACCACTTGGAGGCGCGTCCTTGGCAGATGCATACTGTATCCCTGTCACATGCCGATGAGGCGATGCCGGGCAGCGCCATGTGTACTCACGCGGCCTCGCAAATATATGCATGACTGTACTGTACAGTAGTAGTATCAGTTGTACACAAGCCCCCCCATACCATGCATGCCACACGATCGTGTACACAGTATTACACCATAATAGATACGAACTCAGCAGCACACGTACGTACCGTACCCTACTGTACGTCTTCTCTCGCCGTTATATATATGTGTATTTCGACAATTATTCGACCCTACACCGTACACAAGAGGCCTGTCACGTGCACACCATCAGCTGCAGTGTTGCGTGTGGGACACGGCGCCATTTTGGTTACGTTGCGGCCGTGTGTGCGTACAGTGTATAGCTGTTCTTGGTGCTCTGGCCACACGTACCGTAGACGTGCATAATATAATACGCTCCCCGGCCTTTCGATCTGTGCCTGTAAAATTTCCTCCCGCTAGTGTCCACATCACAACAACATAGCTTCTTCATAAAAAGAAAAAGAAAGAAACAAAAAGATACAAGATCAGAAGAAGCAACACCATCAAGAAAAGGATGAGACTGTTTGCAGCGGTACTCCAAAATTCACCCCTAAAATAATATTTAGAGGCTCCTTTACAAAATTCTACCCTCCAAATAACATTCTATTGCAACAATTGCCTCTAAATTTCCACCATAAAAGAAATATTCCTAGGAAGGTTTTATCCAACTCCTCCCACCCATCCCGCGGCCGCACCCCGCCCCCTCCACTCCGTGCGTCCTGGCCGTCGGAAGGGGTCCTCCGCCGGCGCGGGCTCCCAACGGGACCATCGAGGACTTCCTCGGCCGTAGCATCTTCAACTCCGACGGCGAGTGTGGCAGTGCAAGGCCGCCAGCTACGAGTTCAGCAAGCGCTCGCTGCACAAGTTCATCGTCAACACCATCGCCTTCGAGGTCGCCGAGCGCCTCCTCAGCGGTGGCATGGACGCCCACTCAGTGATGTGGTCCTCCCAAGCCTTCTCCCACCCGTCCACGTTCAACGCGCTGGCCATCGACCCGGCGCTCTGCGACAGCATCCGCGCCGACCTGCTCCGCTTCGTGCGCCGTCAGGAGCACTACGCGCGCGCCGGCCGCGCCTGAAAGCGAGGGTACCTGCTCCACGGCCCGCCGGGCACCGTCAAGACCAGCCGCCATCGCCAACTTCGACACCTACGACCTCGAACTCGACCTAAATTCGCCGCTTTTGGGGCCTCCACGGTCTTGTCTCTGGCGCCGGCGCTGGCCGCTCCCACAGCGGCCACCACATTTGCCACCGCACCGCCGTCCCAAATGTCCGGCAGCAAGGCGGAGGCCACCGCCAAGCCTTCATCGCCTGGGCAGCAGAAGCCTTCATCGTCGGGAGGTGCAGGCAAAGGGGGGAGAAGCGCCGCCAAATTTGGAGGAGGGGGCGGCGGTCCTGCACAGGAGGTTGTACCGGTGACCACTACAGACGGGATTCGGGGATGAAAGCGTTACCGTAGCATCCAGAAAGGTTTTTTTTTTGAGCACTACATCCAGAAAGGTTTAGCAGCAACCGCTACAAACGGTTTGAGGTGGTACTGTGGTAGTGGTAGTTCTAGATTACGTCCACATGACCCAGCTTTCGTCGGTCCACCTAATCCATTCGGATTTTATTAACTACTTATATACTAAAGCAGCAGCTTACGCGCCAAGAGCATTGGATCCTCGATGTTAAGCTTGGCTTGCATGGAAAGACAAAATGAATGAGCACCCCACGACCATCAGCCATGACAAAGACGTCCATGGCTCACTTGCATGTGGGGCCCCATGATAGCGTGGCCCAATGTCCCGCCGCGCGCACCTTAATTCTGAAGCTCTCTCATCATTTCCATCAGCAGCTGATAATAATAACTAATAAGCATACTCTAATATATTTTTTTGCGGGTAAAGAATACTCTTATACGAATTACGCATGTTCGCAAAGTTTAGATCCGTATTAGCTAGCCTAGCCACACATCATTGCCCATGCAAGTTAGTACATGTGAGAGCTTTAGGAAAACAAACCAGCCAAAAAAGCTATCATTATTGCATTGCACGCAGGATACAGAATTATATGGAGCCTTTAATTCGCATCATCAGCGGCGATCCAGCTCGAGTACGATAAACCGGAACCGATCTGGTTCCAATAAATAAATAAAGTTCATCACATACTTGGGTTTCGAAATCGTTAGAAAAATAAAGCGATTTGTAAAGGAAGACAGCTATCAGTGACCCTCAATTGATAACATAGTACGTTTGCTCCTAATAAAATAATCAAATACAAAGGAAGACACCAATGGAGTGCGAAATAATGAAAAAGGTTCTTATTCTGATACAATATGAAGTTAGGTAGCGTCAGTAAATTTTTTCCTCGGGAAATCTCGCATGCATGAAGTATTAAATTTTTTTTCTCGGAGAATCTTGCAAGAAGTATTAAATAAAGTCTATTTATAAAATCTTTTTAAAGATGAGTGTAACTTTACGCGACGAATCTAATGAGCCTAATTAATCCATAATTTACAATAATGTTGCAGTAACCATCCTCTAATCATACGGTCAGAGATCTCATTAGGTAGTTCACGCGAATTAATCCGAGGTTTTGTACTATATAATTTTGTAAATTGACTTTATTTAATATCTTTAATTAATTAGTGGTGTGTGTATTTTTTTAAAAAAAACGTGGCCTTAATTCCGTCCACAGATCGAGGCCAGTGACGTGCAGAGAAATGTGGCCCATATTCTTATGACGACGAGTGGATAACTTATAAATTTCAATATATTAATAGAGAATGAATGCAAAAGGGTGCCGTGTCCACAGCGACCTTGATTCAATTAATGGCGCCGCATCATAAATAAAAGGGTAAATCCCGATCGAATTTATATCTTTGGAGAGGAGATAGAAAGGAACGCTGGACTAACAAACCTATTTGGTTGGTTGGGGCCAGTAACAGGCCAGGCCCCATCCATCATCAGCCTCTTTTTGTTCCTACCAACCAACAACTCTGGCCCGCGCGGTGGGCTCCGGCCCGGCCGAGTGGGGAGAGCATATGTGGCCCACCTGCGGCCCCTTCTTCTTGAACTGATCGACCAGTGGTACGATACCTATTCCCTCCATCTTCTCATCGAAGCCAGTGGCAGTCCTTGCAATTCCTTCACAATTGGAGGGCATTGCCTACCCTCCCGCCGTCGTTTTCTTCAGAGAAGCAGGAGGAGGTACCCTATTTTTACGGTGCTTTGTTTAGTTATCAACGTGCGGCCAAAGTTGACATTTTACCACCGTAGCGTCACCGTAGCATTTCGTTTGTAAATGTGAATAATTGTCCAAACATTGATTAATTAGGCTTAAAATGTTCGTCTCGCAAAGTACAATAAAATCATGCTATTAATTTTTTATTTCATCTATATTTAGTACTCTATGCATGTATCCACATTTTGATATGATAGAAATCTTTTTTTTACATAGTGGATTTGGGGGAGGGGGGCAAACTTTGAGAACTAAATAAGACCCAGAAAAAGAGGCCATCCATCATCCATCATCGTGGAGTTGCAGTTGCAGTTGCTCCGAAGCAAGCCCTTGTTTAGGCCTTGTTTAGATCTCAAATTCATGTATAAAGTTCACTATGCAAAAAAAAATTCTCATCACATCAAAATGTCATAGCATGTATGGAGTACTAAATATAGATGAAATAAAAAACTAATTTCACAGTTTTGTTGTACTCTGCGAGACGAACATTTTGAGCTTAATTAATCAATTTTTAGACAATTTTTCACACATACAAACGAAATGCTACAGTGTGTATTTAATGCGCACAATAGGGTACTGTGCCGAATCGGGAGCTCCCGATTCGGGAACTAAGCCCTTGTTTAGTTCCAAAAAGCAACTCCAAAGTTCACTATGCAAAAAGAAGATTCTCATCACATCAAAATGTCGGCCCATGCATGGAGTACTAAATGTAGATGAAATAAAAAACTAACTGCACGGTTTTGTTGTACTCTGCGAGACGAACATTTTGAGCATAATTAATCAATTTTGGACAATTTTTCACACATACAAACGAAATGCTACAGTGCGCAATGATTACGGAGTGACCCCAAATCTCCACCCTCTATTTTGTATCTAAACAAGGCCTAAACGAGGCCTTAGATCCCAAATTCTACCCCCAAAGTTCACTATGCAAAAAGAAGATTCTCATCACATCAAAATGTCGGCCCATGCATGGAGTACTAAATGTAGATGAAATAAAAAACTAACTGCACGGTTTTGTTGTACTCTGCGAGACGAACATTTTGAGCATAATTAATCAATTTTTGGACAATTTTTCACACATACAAACGAAATGCTACAGTGCGCAATGATTACGGAGTGACCCCAAATCTCCACCCTCTATTTTGTATCTAAACAAGGCCTAAACGAGGCCTTAGATCCCAAATTCTACCCCCAAAGTTCACTATGCAAAAAGAAGATTCTCATCACATCAAAATGTCGGCCCATGCATGGAGTACTAAATGTAGATGAAATAAAAAACTAACTGCACGGTTTTGTTGTACTCTGCGAGACGAACATTTTGAGCATAATTAATCAATTTTTGGACAATTTTTCACACATACAAACGAAATGCTACAGTGCGCAATGATTACGGAGTGACCCCAAATCTCCACCCTCTATTCTGTATCTAAACAAGGCCTAAACGAGGCCTTAGATCCCAAATTCTACCCCCAAAGTTCACTATGCAAAAAGAAGATTCTCATCACATCAAAATGTCGGCCCATGCATGGAGTACTAAATGTAGATGAAATAAAAAACTAACTGCACGGTTTTGTTGTACTCTGCGAGACGAACATTTTGAGCATAATTAATCAATTTTTGGACAATTTTTCACACATACAAACGAAATGCTACAGTGCGCAATGATTACGGAGTGACCCCAAATCTCCACCCTCTATTTTGTATCTAAACAAGGCCTAAACGAGGCCTTAGATCTCAAATTCTACCCCCAAAGTTCACTATGCAAAAAGAAGATTCCCATCACATCAAAATGTCAAAGCATGCATGAAGTACTAAATGTAGATAAAATAAAAAAACTAACTGAACAATTTTGTTGTACTCTACGAGACGAACATTGTTGAGCCTAATTAATCAATTTTTAGATAATTTTTTACACATACAAACAAAAATGCTACAGTGTGTATTTATTGTGCACAGTGCCTGTCAGACCCGATTCGGCAACTAAACAAGGCCCAAAGCTACATCCGGCACTACCACACCACTAGTAGTACCGATTGCCAAGGCCGAATTCCGATCGAAAAAAAGAAAGCATCCGCGAGATCCCTTCCCAAAAACGGCAGGCAGTCTCCCGCGCTTGCACTGCATGCCTTGGCCCAATCATACATGCGCCGAGTTTTTCAAACCATGGCCATGTATTGTCTGGGCGATGAGTGAGTGGATTGGTTGGCGCCTTGCGTCGACTGCCCACGGTGATCGAGTCACCGGCGTGTCCGCTTGCGGAGAGGCGTTTCCGTCTACGCAAATCCTACTCGTCGCGGTGGTCGGTGTCGGAGTCGTAGTTGTAGTCGTACGCTGCTGTTCATCCGTCCCCAACCAATCCACCCATCCGTCAGCTGTAGCCCACGAAAATTCAAGAAAAAAATGGGTCGCGAGATAGAGAAAGATCCACCGGATACATATATAGGAGATAAAGACCGGACTCCATCTCTCTGGCTACGGCATTGATTACGCAAAATATTTCAAATCATGGTTCGAAGACAATTAATCCGATTGACCCATTTCATAGAGATTTTTTTAAAAGAAAAAATAACGAAAAATAAATCCATCTATAGGCTATGACCTGCCTGAGGCCAAGGCCCGGGCCCGCTTGCACGGGTGCGACGTCACGTCAGCTCTCGTGTGCAGTGTGCTACGCTGGGACTACTAGCTCCTGTTTGCGTTGCATCGAATTGGCGCTTTTTTTTCTACCAGTTGCTCTGCTTTACACACGCGCAAAGCTACTCTAACGGCCCTGCCCCCACCAGCTAGCGATGGGCGGTGGCGGCCGGCGGGCGCCCCGCACCAGTGGCAACCAACCGGCTGGAGCTGAGCTGAGCTGTGCGAATCCATGCGGTCGCCGGCGGCGTCACATCCACGCTGGCGCGCGGCACGGCTACTTCCAAGCCCACTCCACCGGCGCGCGGCGCTTTTCAGCGCCGCCCGGCGAGCGGCGACGCGACGTGACGCGCGCCACCTTTTCGCTCCGCTCGCTGGGTTATTCCTCACGCAATCGCTGTCTAGGTGTCTTGGCCGGCATACTTTATGTTCCTCCTCTCACGCGGTAGGGGATCGAGATGGTTGGGTCGGTTGGTTCGCTACAGGCTACAGCCGGAGGCCAGAGCCGGGCGGCGGACGTGGTGGCGATGTCCATACCTGAGGATTGGCGGTGTGCGTGCCTGCCGCTTGCATGCGAGCAATGCATGCAAGATCTTTGTATTATACCCACACGCTGCTTATTCCTCCCTTGATGTCTGTTGAGACATTCTAATTTACCTAGCAGAAAAGGCATTCTAAAAGGCGCATTTTGGTGTTTCTATAAAAAAGGCGTATTTTGGTTTATATGAACCGTATTAACCAAGATCGCCTAGCGGCTCCCTAGGATGGCGGTGGCACGGCTTTTCCTCCCCTCCTCCAGGGACGCCGGCGGGCGCGGCCGTCCCGGCCTCTGGAGATTCTCGCCGTCGCCGGGAGTTTCTTCATCAGCGGCGGCGGCTTGCCACAGATCCGGGCTGCCCTCGTCCGTCTCCGGTGGCCGTTGCGTCGGGGGAGGCGCGGGTGCTCTTTGTGTAGAAGGGGACGGAGGTGGAAGGGGGGGCGTCAGTGGCGGTGGGCCGCTGTGTCTGGCGGCGACCAGGTGTGGCGGTCGGGGACCAGCGGGGCCTGGCCCGCTGCGTCCGTCTGCAGACGGTGGTGGCCGCGGCCGGCGGCGCCCGGGGTTGAAGGCTGTTGGAGCGGCCGGATCTAGCGGCTTCGGCGGTGACTGCTTCAGGACAACGGCGGTGAGTCGTGATCTGTTGGGGCTTGCTTCGGTTGGTCTTGGCCTGCTGCTGCTACCGTGGATGCTCATCCTCTTCCTCGTAGGTAACTTTGGGGGTTTGCGCCACCACGGTGGCGGGGCTAGGGGGCCGTTTGGCCAGGTTGGGGCCCCGAGGTGGTCCTACGGTCTGCGCTGGGCCTCTTCCCGTGCTGGCGATGGGGAACTGGCGATGTGTGGGCGGTAGACATGGTGTCAAGTCGGGCAAACGCCCTCACCGACATTGTTGTCGGTGGTCATGGTGGCGGCGCCCTTGGGGCGTCGTTTTTCCCGTTGGGGACATCATGGTGAGGCATCATTCTCTGTCGCGCGGGGCTGACCCTCTGGGGAGCTGGGAGTGTTCGTGTTCCTCATCCTACTCCGGTTGCCTGTCTCTGTGAGTTCGTGGTTGGCACATCTGTTTCGTCGTCGCTCTCCTTGTTGGTGGTACCATCGAATCATATGCCGAGTGTGTTCATTTTGCCGGTCATCTCTCCTTTGGGGCTTCCTTCCCCTGAAGGGCGTTGGATGACGGTAGGTGGAGCTCGGATGCGCTGCGAAAGGTGTTCCTGCCAGCTCGAAGGGAGGTCAATGTTTTCAGTTACTCTTGGTCCAGGTGTCTCTTCTGTGTTCTTTTGTTTTATGTGTTGTATTGTGCTTGCAACTTCTTGTAATATGTGGTTTTGTCACCCCGATTAATGAAAAGTTTAGATCGGCTTCTGGCCTGCCGTAGTGATGTTCAAAAAAAAGCTATCTCATTCTGAGCTGGCATCTCCTTGACCACCGGCGTAGTGGAAACTAGACCAATATGCTAACCTTGTGGATGAATTTGAGTAAACAAACTATTGATAACTTTCCAATAGAATGTGCACTTGGAGCCATCAATGTGAATCCTAGTACAATACCGAAACATTGGCTGCGCATGGTTCAGTCGTTCAGTTTGTCAAGCATGATCAACCTATACATATTTTGTTCTGAACAATATATTCTTCAGAGTTTCAGACATCCCATGTTAATATCAATCTTGGTACTTTCCTACATGTAATGTTATCAAGAAACACTAATCAATCCCAAAAAAGATATCGCATCACATTGTTATTTGCTCGCCACAAATAGATTTAATTCATTCGCATTCAGTAATAAGCAAAATCTTAATCAAGTGGGCAACGAGAGAAACTGAAATAGAGCTTATCCACAATGAATGGACCATTGAACCTCACGAGCTGATGGTGCAGTTTCCTCCATGCAGGGGAATTGGGCATTTGTCGAACCTGCATAACAGCGCAAGCATCTTGTGAACGTTGTAACGATTGAGAGGTCGTGTTCTAACCTCAGCAACTTGCCGGCGGCACCCGTACTGACGGTGGTGGCGGCGCTCCCCAATCCAGGTGGAGATGGTGATGGCGGCGGACATGGTGGCGCGGCTTCGACGGCGAACGACTGGAGCACCGGCGGATGAGCTGCAACGGGGGATGATGGCGACGGCGGCGACGAAGCCTGGGAGCCGAGCCGAGAGGACGCGAGGGCGTGCCAAGGAGCCAGGGAACTGCACGTCATCGTGATGCGTTGGATCTCCACACATCGACCGATAGGTCCGCACGGGAGCAACTTTGGGAATCGTCCCCACTGAATTTTCTTCCTGTTTAACAGCCTCCGCCCTGCATACTTTCTCCCCTTCCTCGTTTCACCTCCTGCTCCCTCCCTCCACAATTCTTCCTGGCTCGCACCCAGTGCCGCGCGCGGCCATAATTACGCGTGCCGGCCAGATGAGGTCCACGGCCGCCGCTGTGGGGGACGTCCTGCCGCCGATCAGGACCGAGGCATCGCAGTCGCAGGCGCAGGCGCAGGCGCCGGTGCAGCCCGCCTGCTCCTCGGCGGCCTCATCGTCCACGGCGCCGGCATCGGACGCCGAGTCAGTGGCCTTGCCTGCGGCGCGGAAAGTGGAGGCGGAGGAGCCCATGACACCGACGTCAGAGAGGAGCATGCTGCGTGCGCCGATCGCAGAGCCGGCGGTGGCCCTGCCCGCGGCGGGGGAGGCGGGAGCCCGAGATCAGGCGGCGGAGTCCAGGACGCCGACGTCGGAGAAGAGCAGGCTGCGGGCACCGGCCGAGTGCCCGCCCGCGCCGCGGAAGCCGACGCGGTCGCTGCCGGCGACGCCGCCCGCCGCGAAGCGCAAGTTTCCGTCGTCCGCGGCGCCGTCGGCGCGGCGGACCTTCTTCCCCGTCGCGCGCGACCTCACCACCATGTTACGGGCGCTGCCGCCCAAGAAGCGGATCCGGGCTTGCTGACGGCGGTGGGCGGTGGCGGGCGCCTGCGGCAACGAACGAACCAACCAACCCGGCTGAGCTGTGCGAATCCATTCGGCCGCTGGCCACGCTGGCGCGTTCCGCGGCTGCTTCCAAGCCCACTCCACCGGCGCATAGCGCTTTCTGGCGCCGGCAACAGCACACCTCACCGCGCGCGCATGCGACGGCCGGCCGGCGGCGCGACGCGTGCCGCCTTTTCGCTCCGTTGGCTGGGTTATTCCTCACGCAATCGTTGCCTGGGTGTCTTGGCCGGCATGCTTTCTGTTCCTCCTCTCACACGGCAGAGTGATCGAGATGGTTGAGTCGCTTGGTTCGCTAGCTACAAGCCGGCGCCGGCGGGGCGTGCGAGCCGCCGCGTCGGTGTGCATGGGCGGCATCGATGTGGCAATGTCGTTCATATGGGCGGCGCGGCGCGCACCCAACATGCGTGAGGATTGGCAATGTGCGCGCCTGCCGGCTGCCGCTTGCATGCGAACAATGCGAGATCTTGTACCCTCACGTAGCTTTTGTTTACTGTATGTTGAAGCATTGTAATTTACCTCAGGAGAAACGCATTGTAAAAGGCATATTTTGGTGTTCCCACATGTCACACCCGGATTTACATAAAACTCGAATGTGGCCATATGTGTGCCCAAGAAGTTCACAGACACATATAGCGAACAAATATGATAAAAATCAGAGTACAATGCTTTATTCTCATCATAAAGTAACGTTTACATCAGAGTTTTGCATAAATGAAATACATGGGTAGCGGAAGACTAATAAACTCTCTCTAAGTGTAGCCGCATCCCACAGGGACTCTGACTGGGAGAACGCCAACTCAGAAGTACGGCAAATCCTCTGGAAACTCCACAGCATAATCAGCCGGACTCCAATCTGTTACCCGTCCGGGATATTGCCCAAAAATAGTAATAACAACAAGTGTAAGTAATGGAAATTACTTAGCAAATATAGCACAGGTTATGAAGGCTCAAAAAGGCCGGACACTGGCTTAACTGCATTGGCACTTTTAGCTGGTTCGTTTTATCATTGTCCAAGTTACTACATGTGAATAAATACCCGGTTGCAACCCAATTAATAAAGTGTAAGTGACATTAAGCATAAATAAATACCATATTCTAATCAAAAAGGATCCAGGCCGCTCGTGACCCTGAGCAAGGCTATCATGATAGATCGTACACTCTGCAGAGGTTTCGCCCTTTACCCACCAGTCGCGTAAAAGTTCAAAGGAACTTTGCACCCAACCACGCACATCAACACTTCCGAGGTGTGACTGCATAGGGACGCTACGAGGCTTTCACAAGACACCCTAGCAAGATAGTAGCCGCTGGAGTACTACAAGGTGGTGAGTCCTTAGGCACCGAGATCGACGTACGCCCACGGAGTCACACCATGAGGGGGTCGATGGCGTCCAGAGCGTGGGTATCCACCCCAACAATGCGCAACGCGCGGAGTTGTCAATCGCTGAGACTCCCAACACGGGACTGGGTCTAACGAGACCTAGCCGACGGGGCTACCGTTCTCGGTGGAATCGGGAAAACACCCCGTGCCTTGCCTCCCACAACGCCGCTGGCCCCTCGGTAACCACTATCAAGCTAGAGCCGTACAAGCTACTTGACCAAGACCAGAGTCATTATAGTTCCGGCGGTGGCGACAGGCTCCTGGGTTGCCGCTTTAAGAACCGGTCCTTAGAGGAAGACATTAGAGCAAAGCACACAACACATGCTCTAACTCCCTAATCCATGTTACTAAAAAGCGAGTTTTAACCATGAGAGTTGAAGTGGATCATTAAGTCAATATTAACAATTAAGTAAAGGTGACAGTAGTTGCGCCTAGCAAGATACTACCCAAATGCAAAGAAAACCCATAGGTATACAAGGACAGGGAAATAAATGCTAGGAATAACCTTAATGGTAAACAATATTAGACACATGCGTATGTAATAAACAGTGTATTAAAAGTGAGATAGGTAGCAAGGATTGTCCGTGCTATAACTTGCCTTCCTCGGAGTACGGCTGCTGCTGCAAATCCTGCTCCGGCACGTCCTCAACGTACTCGAAGTCCAACGCTACGGGCTCAACGACTGGACACGATCATCACGCACGCATCCAAAGCAATCATTACATACAAACAAAAGTAATACTATTAGAACAGTACACCAAACAGTGAAAACAGTACAAAAACAGGAGCTAGAAATAATCTACGCTTCGATACGAACACATGAGCGCGAAAATCACGCAAAACGGAGCTAAAACGTGAAAGTTATAGCGTTTCTAAGGTTCGGGGGCTTGCTGGCAAAGTTTTAAAATTTTCAGGGGCTAAAACAAATAAAACAGGACCTATCCGTAATTAATTTTGAATTGAAATGGACCGCGGGTTAATTTCAAGAAAGCCCAGGGGCTCTTTAGCAAACTAGCCCGCGCTGACCGTTACGCGGGGGTTTGACTCAGGGGCGGACTGGATCTGGGCCGTTGACTGGTGATCGGACGGCCCTGGATCTCGAGCTCGCCGGGGACGATGGCTCCGCGGCGGCGCCGCTCGGCCGCGGCGAAAGCTCGCCGGAGAGGGGCCGATCTGGTGCTACAGGCCACAAAATCGAGCACGGGCGGGTGCTACGGGCTCAGGGGAGAACGGCGAGTCCACCTGGATGGTCCTTGACGGCCATTGGCCGACGAGAGGGTCGGACGGCGGTGCGCGGCGGAGAAGTGCTCCGGTGATCCACTGGGCGCGTGTTTTGGGTCGGTTAAGGACCGGATTTTGGCTCTGGAGTATCGTGGTGCGGTGGAGAGTGAGCCTAGGGGGTTCTAGGGGTGCGGCGCGCAGCACAGTGGCTCAACGACGACGACCGGCGGTCGGTCGACGGCGGTGAACGCGGGAGAGCTAGCTACGGTGCCTTAGGGCCTAAATCAAGGGGATGGGGAGCTTCAATACCTCGGGGCGATGCTCCTGGGTGAAGGAATTGGGCGGAGAAGCAACGGAGCGGCGGATCGTCGACGAGTGGCGGACGTCGGCCGTCGGTGTTCGTCAGAGAGGTAGCAGCACGGCACGTGGGCGAGCTTGGAGTAGCCTGGCGTGCTCCTGACAGCTCGGTGAAGCTCCTCCGAGGCTCGGGCGGGGCGGAGCTGCACCAAGGCGGCGGGTCGACGGTCGGCCGGCGAGCTTCGGCTCGGCGGCTCGGGAGCGGCGCGTCTGGTGGCGGTGGCGGCGCTAGGGTTGGGGCGATGGGGGTGAGGGGAGCGTGGCTGAGCAACGGCCGGATTAAGAAGGCGCGGGGATGGAAGGCGGCCTCGGCGTGCGGGCCCGGCTGCGGCGAGCCGCGCCATTAGCGGAGCCGGAGAAAGGAAAGGGGAAGAGGGGAAGGTGACGTCGTGCTGGCGTCAGCGCCTGACAGGTGGGACCCGGCTGGCAGTGGAAGAGAGAGATGGCGCGGGCGCTAGCAGGCTGGGCCGGTTGCGCGAGTAGTTGGGCCGGAGGGGAAAGAAAGAGAGAGGAAAGAGGCGCTGGGCCGGGGAGCTGGGCTGGACTGGAGGAAGAGCCGAGGGAGCAAAGTTGGACTTGGGAAAAGTTCAGAGAGCAGAATCGAACTATGGGCTTAACAACTTTTCTAGAGCTCCAAACAAAGTGATTCAAATTTGAATTTAAATATATTTAAATTCTTGTTTGAATCACAAGCAATACAAAAATAAATGCAGCAGCATGAATGCAACAATAAATGTTTCTACCACTTATATTTGATTTTAAATTTTAGAAAATTATTATTTAGCCTTTATAAAATAGGTGAGAGCATTAAATAATTAATTAAATGCCAAAAATTTTACATTGAGCATTTTTGGGTGTTACACCACACAAGTAGTTTATATAAACCGTAGTAACCAAGATCGTCTCCTCTCGGATATTTCCATTTGCACGAGATCTTTTTAAGTATCTATATATTTACTTATTCACCAGTCATTTATTTGGACCGTTGGATCTGTATTGCTCATTTATATGGGAGGTTTGAATTTTTTTTGACTCGTGCAACATTCTTCCATTGAATGCAACGCTCACAACTTTTTTCTTGGGTGCAATATTTTCTTAACTCTGGTGAGATATTGTTTTCTTGAGTGGGATATTCACAAATTGGAATGATGGTCTGATAGATATGTAAAATATCAATTCCTTGATATCTAGCAAACGTGCAAACCTTAAAACATTAGATGTGCCTGGCATGTTTTTGTCCATAGCATTTACTACTAGGATGTCTACGGTAACTGAACCCACCCTCTAATATCTCTTTCAACATGCTAACTCAACTTAACCATCCCTTAGCATGCACATATTATCATGTGGTATTTCTATATAAAAAAAGAGAAATGAAAAAAATCAACCAGGATATCTCTTATTTGTTCAGGAAACTAAGCCTGCAAAAGCCAACCTAATCATCTGGCCAGTGGCTATACTACAACTCTTGACTATCTTATATACACACGTGTCTTGTACTAGTTAAATTAAGCAGTAAGAGACGATAGTTTATCATAGAAATTAGTTTTAGTAATATCCTTAGATGGCATATATAATTTTAAAGCTACATGTAATTTTAAAGCTACAAGCCTGCAACTATCCTTCAAACGGTTGGGATAGCCTTAAAAATACACGAAAATTAAAAACACCATTTATTAATTTTTTTGAGAAAAAAATAGATTCTAAAATTGTTAAGTCCAGGATATATTTTTTTGACCGTATTAACCAAGATCGTGTCTTCATTTGCACGAAATCTTTTACGCCTACGTTTTTACTTACTCGTCGTCGGTCATTTATTTGGAGCGTTAGATATGTATTGGTCATTTACATGGGATTTTTAAAATTTGTTTGACTCTAGTGGAGCATTCTTCCATTGCATGCAACGTTCCAATTTTTTTTTCTTGGGTGTAATATCTTCTTAGCTCTACTGCGATTTTATTTTCTTGAGTGGGATCTTCATAAATTGGACTGATGGTGTGATGGATATCCGCTCCGCGCTCATGGATCCACGTCGCCCGTTAGCCTGATAACCGTTGGATCCGCCCATCTCGCGATGTCGACTGTCCGATCGCGGGTCGATCCGGTTCTCGCCCACTTCCATGCATACCCGATCCGTCGCTAAGCTTCGCGGGCCGTCTCTTCGCCTCGACGCCGACGAGGCAAGCCGCGGCAGCTCGCCGCAGCCTCGGCCTCCCCGTCTCTCCACGCCGGCGCCTCGGCCCCACTCCCTCCGCGTCGCTGCGCTCGGCTCCAGCGCCAACCCGGCCATGCCACTGTGCTCCGCCCCGACCCGCCACCGCGCCCCCCTGCTCCCTCTGCGGCGGCATGCTCTGCCCCAGCCGCCACCCTGCCAAGAGGGCATGCTCCGCCGGAGCCGCCGCCGCATGCCAACACGGTGGAGGAGCGACGGCCACGCCCTAGCCCCTGCGCCGATGCGGAAGCGGCGGTAAACGCCCATCCCGCGCCGCTGTCGTCCGCGGCTTCGCAGGCGCCCCGTCCATGCGGCCTCTACCGCGCCCGCGAGGGTCTGCGCTGACCGGGAGCAGCGGCGCCCCGCGGCCAACAACCGACGGGGGAACAGCAGCAGCAGGCTGTCCCGACGGGGCCAAATGCCAAATCGCCTCCTTGCGCTCCCATTTTCTTCTTCCTCTGCTCCTACACAGATGAAGAACACCTCGTTGACCTCCGACGATCGATCACCGCAGCTCAATTGGTCCGAAGGTGAGCACCTCCACTTGCATCTCTACCTCTACCAAGCTGAGACACTCCTTTTCCCTTCCATTGTCGAGCTCCCGACGAGCTCCAGGGCCGCATCCCTCCATGGCCGCCTATGGGCCCCTCCCTTCCGTGCCTAAGCCCAAGAACCCCACCAATGGGTTGTCCTCACTCTCCCAGGCCCTCGGATTTAGAGGTGATAGCCAAAAACGCTGCCAACAGCAAAGCTCAGTAGCCCAGCCATGGTGATTAGCAACGTCCTTACCTATTTGCTTCTGTGCCTCTCAAGTGTTTGATAAAATGTCAAGTTAGCATATGACACATTTTCAATTCAGTTTGAGTTGACTGGTACACAAATTTTCTAAATTCGATTATGCATTCTTTTTACCATGAAATTTTCTTAGTTTTTGTTTACAACGAACTGTTCTGTAAATACTTTGGCAGAACATTAGTGTTAAGAGTGTGATCATAAATGAGTAGTAATAATGCTTGCTTAATTAAAGATTTCAGTTGGCATTGTTTGTCCTCCTTCATAGCCCGAAATGCATGATTGGGTCTCAGGCTTTGTTGAGTTCTGAATCTGATGTTTTTGCCATTTGTCTTTGCAGGAAGAATTTTCTACTATGTGCTGCTGCGGCTGTAACTTCGATTCAGATGACTTTCTGGTACCCATTGCTTTATTTACCTCTTCAAAAGCCATGGAGCATTCTATTACATTCAAGTGATGTGGAGATTATTAGGCATCTTCAATGTTTCTTTTAGCATTTTCCTGATCGAAAGCTTCATGACTCTCGGAGGAGCATCTTTGCAACACTGCTATATCTGTATGTCCATCTCAATAGATACCATGCTGTCTAGTATTAAAATCGCTACAAATACCATATTAAAATTTTGAAACTGCAGTATACTATTGTCTAGCAGAATTAAATAATACTTTAATTTGTTTCTGATAGAACATTAATTTGTCATTCTGAGATGATTCTGTAATAACTCAAACAGTACTTTATTTTTAACCTGATAGAACATCAATTTGTCATTCTATTATGGAGACAATTCTGTAATTGTGATGTATATAAGGCTACAAGTAATTCCAATTCCATGGGAAAACCACAAAATGGCATTAAGCATTTCTGAAATTTCTATGCTCACGTACTCTTGATTAAAACTAGAGCCTCAACGTTGGACAATCTCTTTACAGTCACAATGGCCTTGGGAATTCTTCCATTTGTGTGGCTCGGGAATCTCAGCCTCCTCTCTATCTTTTTGGTAAGTAGGAATGCTACAACATTGCTTAATCTTTGAGAGAACCATTGGACTGCTTACATGTCAGACCAATGTTGAGCTCTGACAGAGACGACTTCCACGCCAAGGATCAGTGTTGTGATAGCCAAGTTAGAACTACGACTACAGCACAAGAATGTGAGGTTAGTACTAGCAGTGTAGCAGATGATTTTTATATAACTTCTCTTTGTTCTTCAATAATCCTGATTACATATCATGATAAAGTTGTTAGTAAAATATGAATTCCCTGATATCTAGCAAACGAGCAAATCTTAGAACATTAGATGGGTTTGATATGTTTTCATCCATAGCATTTAGTAAAGCCACTATGATGTCTGCAATAACTGAACCCACCCTCTAAGGTCTCTTCCAACATGCCAACTACCAACTTAACCATCCCTTAGCGTGCACATATTATCATGTAGTATTTCTATATAAAAAAAGAGAAATGAAAAAAGATCAACCAGAATATCTCTTATTTGTTCAGAAAACCAAGGCTGCAAAAGCCAACCCAATCATCTGGCCACGGGCTATTCTCCAACTATTCAATATCTTATATGCACACGTATCTTATATTAGTTAAATTAAAAGCAACAAAAGGTGAACTTCGAGATAATCCTTTGTAGAAATTAGCTTTAGTAATATCTGTCAGATAACATATATAATTTTAAAGCTAGAGGCCTGCAACTATCCCTTAAACGGTTGGAGATGGCTTTAAAAATACACAAAAATTGAAAACACCATGCATTAATTCTTTTTGGGGGAAATAGATTCTAAAATTGCTGAGTCCAGGATATTTTTTTTTGGGATGCATTAAATCCAGGGTTACTATTGGACCGTTGGCCTTTTTTTTTCGCTTGCGTCCTTTTACTACACATGGCCAAAGTCGATGGGAGTACAAAGCGGTTTATCTCTCTCCTCTTTCCTTTCTGGCTTTCTCTCTCTTTCTCTCTCTACACACGGCGACTATATTTAACAGCCTCCGCGGCTCTCCCCAATCTCTTCGACTCCTCCCTGGCTCGCACCCAGCACCGCGCACGCCCAGAATTGCGCGTGCCGGCAAGATGAGCTCGGCCGCCGCCGCGGGGGACGTCCTGCTGCCGCTGCCGCCGATCAGGACGGCGGCGTCGCAGTCGCAGGCGCCGGCGCAGCCCGCCTGCTCCTCGGCGGCCTCGTCGTCCACGGCGCCGGCGCCGGACGCGGAGTCGGTGGCCTTGCCTGCAGCTGGGACAGTGGAGGCAGAGGAGGCGGGAGGCCAAGATCAGGCGGAGGAGCCCACGACACCGACGTCGGAGGGGAGCAGGCTGCGCGCGCCGGTGGCCTTGCCCGCGGCGAGGGAAGCGGGAGCCCGAGATCAGGCGGCGGAGCCCAGGACGCCGACGTCGGAGGGGAGCAAGCTGCGGGCGCCGGCCGAGTGCCCGCCCGCGCCGCGGAAGCCGGCGGCGACGCCGCCCGCCGCGAAGCGCAAGTTCCCGTCGTCCGCGGCGCCGTCGGCGCGGCGAACCTTCTTCCCCGTCGCGCGCGACCTCACCACCGTGTTCCGGGCGCTGCCGCCCAAGAAGCGGATCCGGGCAGGCTGACGGCCGGCCGGGGACCGTCGCCGATCCACGCCGCCGGAGCCCAATTGGGCCGCCGATTACGGGCTCCATGGTCGTCGATTTACCCGTGGGTTCTTGGAGTTCTTTGCACGCCTTGGCTGGCTTTCTCTTCGCCCTTCTCTTCTTCTTCTGCTGTTGGTTTGCACGGCCATGGCATGGTACAAAGCTCTCGTACAAATAACGTGTTGGTTTAATTTTTTTTCCTCTATTTTTTAGGGGGGTTGTTTGGAGTAGAAACTGTAAAATTGGGATATTTAGGGACGATGAACGGGAAAATGAAAAGTTTGTAAGAGAATTCCCAGAGATCTGTTCATTATTTATTAAAATATAGTTCACAGCTTATCAAAACTACGAGCTTTTTGCCTCAGAAAAAAGATCATGGGCCTCAGCTCTGTTGCTGTGGTACTTGTCACTTGTGTTGCTTTAGGATGGAAAAGGTCCACCACAGCTCAAGAGGAAGAAGCCATTCTGCACATGACGAGGCAAAGGCAAAGCAAAGATCTTACAGTTTTAACTGAATCCCATCTGACAGGTGAAGTTTCGTGAGCCCCCAGATGTATCGTGCATCGTGATGCCTGGTGGTGGTGATTGGATCTTCAGAATTAGTTGGTTGAGCCTGTTGTGGATGGATCCATGGATGGAGTAGGGTGGAAGGAATGAAGACGAAGAAACGTGGGCAGGCTGTGGGTGTACTTTGTGCTCTTTTGTCCCGGCACTGGTGAGGGTCGGCCGCAGAGAATCTTCTATTCATGAGAGCAGCATGCATAGCAATTGGCATTTTGGCAATGGTGGGGTGGCCAATGGCATATGGTGTAGTTTTGCTTTCACCTCCCTGGGTCTAGAGTCCTTGTTTATCTCTGTAAATTTCCTGAGCTACATACCTGTCCGCCTGCCTGCTGATCATGGTACATTCCTCCTCCTGCTGCCCTTGCATGGTAAAAAGAAAAGAAATCCCAAGTTGCAATGCAACATGTGTCTGTTGTTCTTCAGTTAACCAGCAGAGATCACACACAGCACAGGGGGGTGAACTGGAGAGGAGAAGCCTCTTGTCTCCGGAGCAAACAGCCTCTCACAGTCACATGCAGCCATGTGGAGGCAATTCGGTGGTGGATCCATGGTGAGGGAGGTTGGTTAGAGCAGAAGCTGTGCATGCATGCATGCTGGGTGACTGGTTCTCCTCCCTGGTCATGTGACTGGTTCTCCTCCCTGGTCATGAGAGAGAGAGAGAGAGAGAGAGAGAGAGAGAGAGAGAGAGAGAGAGAGAGGCTGCAGATACTTTCTTCCATCCTCCCCTCTCTTCACATGGGCTGTTGCGTTGCGTCTCTGTTCTTGCCCTCTGGAACAGGTCTCCCCCTCCCTGGTTGTTTTAGGAAAGCCATCATGAGTGAGTGAGACGGAGAGAGCATCTTGTTGCCTCCTATGCGGAGCCATAGCAGGGCAGCTGGTGCCCTCCTGGGTTAGTTGATGGGTGCGGCGCACGCATTTGTTTGCGGCCGTGGCGGTGGCGGCGCGGCGCTGTTGCATTGCGTCGCGTCCAAAGGGTGGTGCCTGGTGGCTAGATTCCTCTAGGGTGTAGAGACAGGGGCTCATGTGCATGCGAAATCTGGCCAGATGACGCGCATTACCATACCGGCAGGCAGGGTGGAGTGAAATCTCAGCACTGCATTTTCTTATGCAGCTCGCACGCACTGAAAAACAGTTTTTTTATGGCACTAATAGATAGAGGACATTTTGTCTAAAAGCATCCGATTTGTTCTCCTTTTTTTTCTTGTTTATTCAGACACTGGTGTTTTATTTGTTCTCCGTTGGAAAAGGCATTTGCAAAATCAGCGTTAAGATCTCGCGACGTGCAAGGGCTGAAATTGAAGCTGCCGACGTTAGGTTCAAGAGAGTTGGTGAGCGGAACATGAGAAGGGATTCTCAATAAACAAAACAAAACAAAAAACAACCGTACCTTTTCTTTCACCAACCAAACTGGCGTAATAACCTCCTATACGAGTAGTATTAACGAGCCAGCAGACGGTATGTCCGGGATGATTCCGTTGCCTTGGCTTCGCCACTGGCCGCCATAAAAACAATGCGATCAATGTCAGGGCTGCCAGGTCAACCGAGCAAAGTAGCTGCTGCCCGGACGAGCGCCCATGACACCATGTCTGCATTTCATGCATGCAACCTAGGATTCTTGGGAACAATGTATCGAGGTTAATTGCCCACTGACACTGATACCCATTGACCTTTTCTCACCTCCCCTCGCACGAACGACGGACACAGAACGTTACAGCATCACTGCAGCAGCAGCAGCAGTAAAAACGATTAGCTGCCCTCTCCGTTGTGATCCCTGTTCAGATTCAGACAGGCCAGCCACGGCTCTGTAGTACTACTAGTAGCAGGTACGTCGCGGGGCAGTAAAAACGACAAAGCGTACGGAGTACGTACGTGCGCGAGTAAATCCGGGGACGAATTTTCCATGGCGTCCTTGGGCTCTTCTCGCCTCTGTCGTCGTGTCCCAGCACGTACATTCTCTATGCGCCGTCTGACAGAGGAGATCTCCCTCTGCTGTGATTGTTGGCGTTGGCGTTCGTCACTGACAGTGCACGGGCAAAGGCTACTGCTTTCGCCGTAACCGAAACCTGTCGGCCTGGAGTCCCGGCGTAAACACAGCGGCGTGCAGTGGCATGTTGCTGCCAGTAGTAGTACTTGGCTGTTTACTCGCAATAACTGCCTGCATCAACCACGATTAACCGCCGCCCTAATTAATCATCAGCCAGGTCAGCACCATATCAGCCACAGAAAACGTACGGTGCGTTTGCATTTGCATCGGCGTTTTGCCATTGCTTGCAAGTCACCACCACCGACACACACTTTGGCAAGAGGATATACGCAGCACTATACACACTAAAGTAGTGTATGTGACACACTTGCATTGTATTGTATATGTTGCTTCTAGATCCGGATTTGCACCCTGGTATGTGTAGATGCATCTGTTTATCCCCCTTGCAGAATTAGGGCCGCATTTTTTTTCTTCTTTCTCTAGAGGGATCTGACTTTACACGATGCAACAGGCCGGGCCACCTGGTAAGTTGCAACCAATGCAACTGCCACTAATTCTTTCTACTTGCAGTTACTTTGGAGTGAAGAAGAATATATAACACCTAATAACCTAATCTAATCAGCCTGGGATCCGAGCTGAGGTAGGTTAGGTACAGTACATACCTTTCACTTTATCCTTTCTACCCTATATACAATTACAACAAAGGGATCATCAACAACACCATCCAGATGATTCCTTCCCCAATAAAAAAGAAATCAGCAAGAACAATTACCAGGCTGCTGACACACTGTAGATCCAGTTGTGGCAACTTTACTCAACCACACCACCAATCTAATTCTAATCTCCCCTTCCAACCAGCTTCCCTTTCAAGATGGCCGGACTGGACGGGCATGGCTGGTGGCTGGACAAGGCATGCAGTATCTTTGCACGTTCCCCTGCGTCCTCCGTCCATCTTCTCCGGCAAAGGTGTATCAAAAGGTACGGAAAGCCATGTGTGGTGCGGCGCTACCACAGTGCCTACTGCTACATACAAGATCTTGCTTGTGTACACGCAGGGCAGGATCGGATCATTCCTTCCTCGCGCCGGCCGGCTGGCCGGGAATCCTATGGATCATGGCCGTTTTCATTGCAAGGGATACGCTGGGAAATACCGCCAGGACAACAGGCATTTGCTTGCTTTATATGTACAAGAAGCACTGGCAACAGTTTTATGAATAATGTTGTTAAATGTTCGCGCTGAGGCGAATGGGGTTGTGTAATTTGCGCGCGCTGAATTTCACGGAAAATTCAGTTATTGGTGGGAAGTACTACTAGCAATTTCTTCTTTCTCTAAATTCATTTGCCCATGAGAAGTACTAGTAATTTCTTTTCTTCTAACCAAGTATAGTTGATGGTTATTCAGTGCAATTTTTAGCATTTGTTTTTTTTCTATATTCAATTGTTTCTGCAGTCGCAAAGTGGCAACAGAGACCCAGATGAGGGAGACCGCCATCGGATCCTGCATCTGCCTTTGTCAGGGCACAGCGAGCTGACATGAGATCCACATCTCAGGGGAGCGATCGAGTTGCCCTGCATATGCATACGGGATGGATCACGATCATGCATGGCACAGTCACAGGCTCACAGCAAAGCGTGGTGTGGCAGATCTAGAAGGAAAGGAACAGGAACCCCGGGGTCTCTGCAACAGCTGCTCAGAGGCAAGGGATCCGCCCTCCTGTGTTTGTACCTGCATTTCTTTAGGATAGAAAAACAAAACGCAATGGAAAGAAAGAAAGAAAGAAAGAAAGAAAGAAAGAAAGAAAGAAAGAAAGAAAGCATCGCTGTTGTGTTCTAGGACTGTGGTAGGTACTCTTTTCTTTCTTGATGACTGACCGACCGTGATGGTGCTTTTGAGCCCTGCCGGTGCCGGAGGACAGTTTCTGGTTGGAAAGTGAGGTCATCACATCACTCTTCTAGCCCCGGCCGTGGTACATTCTACACTGTAACACAGTAGCAAAAGCAAGATGCGTGCTGTTACATTGGTAGTTGAAGACTTGCCTTTGCTTATTATTACCGATGCATTGTAATAGAGATTGAAAAATAGACGGAGACCGTGGAAAATGATTAGTACTAAATAAATTCTGAAAAGAAATGTGGTTTACTACACCCCCAAAGGCCAAAGCACTGCCTCTACCGCGTCCTCTGAACTGAAGGGCATGCTTTCAGGCAGCAAACGCCTTTTCTTCTTCTTCTTCATATATACAGTACAGCTTGCAACTGAAGCAACACTGATGGGGGCGAGTGAGAGTGAGTGGCCCTGACCCCAGTTGGTCTGGCAGACAGACAGGTAGGTGAGTGAGTGAGCGTGAGTGGCACGAGTCCAAATCTTGATTCTCAAGCAAAGGCCATGTTCCCTCTACCCTTCTTTTTTTAGCCGTTTGACCACCCCAAGCCTTTTGGGCTCTGGGGTTGGGTTGGGGCACACATACCACTGCTGCATGGGATCCAATGCCCATCAGATAGAGATCACTCCCTTCTAGGATGATCTCCCTGTGCCTGCCGGCCGGTGCCCAAGTGATGAGAGAGATGAGCCAAAAGCCTGCAGCTGGAAAGGCCAGCAGCGATGAGAGAGATGAGGTGAAGTGATGCCCAACCTCCGATCGGATGGCAGATAATAAGATTATCGGTTTCCCGGGGCCCATCACTGTCTTCAGCAGCTTCCAGCTACCTGGATGTGCCGCTCGACATGCGTAGGGCTGGGCGCATAGGATGCTGAAAGGAAGGAAAAGCAAGCAGCACAGGGTAGCCGACGATTACAGCGGCCGAGAGGCCCCGTCCCGTCCCGTGCCCATCCATCCATCCATCCATCCATCCCTCGACGTCGCTACCTGCCCGCGCTCTGGGCTTTGACCCCCTTCCTTGGCTTGGCCCTTGGGGCACGCGGCGCGGAGGCGGAGGTGGAGGCCTCGGCGCGACCGCCCGCCGCGTGCATTGCCCGATCAGGATGGGATCGAGCGGCGGCGGCGCCATGTGCTGTGCTGCGTGCCTCTCTCTACCCGATGGGTTTGGTTAGGGATCAGGTTCGCCGGGAGCCATGAGATGAGGAGCGTTTCATGGGTCGTCCACTGCTCTGTTTCGAGCGTTTTGATGCGAGTGTGCCGCGGCAGGCTGTGCGCGCACCGGGATGGAGGAGGGAGTCAGGAGTGGCCATGGATCCTTGCTCCGTTTCCTCATTCGGCGTTCGATTGGTCACCAAACCTGGCCACAGCATCATTTTCCCATGGAAAATAGGCCTGCTGTCCAATGCAACAATCAATCCAACTAGTGCTTCCTTCCTTCTATATTTAGCCAAGACTATTCCAGTACACCACTGTATTACACTTCGTCACTCAAAGCAACAATCAGCTTTTGTATCCAAGAATCCAAAATAGTAGGCTTTTGCGACAATAAAACTAAAAGAATCGACGTCTTGCGCGGCAAAACCCACCTGTCCTGATCCTCAATGCGCGATTTCATCTCATCAACAAGTAATGGCTGGGAAGATCTGCAGGCTGCAATAGTACCCCACCGTCAACACCACCTTCTTGAAGTTATTAGTTCTCGATGCCGCATCTGGAAAGGCGTGGAGTGAGTGTGTAGGTCCCAACGACCAGTGACTTGTATGGAATACTAGTACAAGAGTTCCCTAGACCTGTAGGCAACTCTGAACAATATTGTTATCGTGAATTCAGAGAAGGAGATGTCCTCCTTTCTCCTACCCATCCCCGTGAGTTTGATTCGATCTGGGTTGGCTCACGTCCCGGCGATCGCCGGCGGACATGAGTTATCTTATCACGCACCGACGCCAGGAAGCAAAGGATCTGGTTCCGCGCTAGTTTTCTGGGCCTTGTTAAGTTTCATCCGTTCCAATGCATAACGGTCAGCTGCAGCAAGCAGATGTTGCATCATTTCAGTGCGAGAATCTCCAAGCTCGTCATCTTTAGGTAACTCATCCGTGTAAATGAAACCAAGCATAGCTCTAAATGCTGCTCAATTTCCTGCAGTGTGATGGACGAGTATGTGGCGTCTGCCATGTGCCATAGAGCCAAAGAGCTCGGCCTTAAAGACTTGCGAGCGGGCAGCCAGGATAGCACGATGAGCTTGGAATTTCTCGCCTTTCACAATGAACAAGACATCCGACGTGACATCGCAGTCAAGCAGCTGGCCAAGATCGAGACGTACTCGCCCTTGAGCTCCTTCCTGTACCCATGCGGGTAGCAGTTTATCCTCCAGAGATTACCCCCCGCGGAGAAGTCCTCGGAGCTGACAGAGTCCCCAATGGCGAAGGTCTCGGTTCCCCAATAGTCAAGCTTGAACTCGACAAAACCAGACCCCAACATCTTGGTGTCCTGATGCTCCCTGACACGGTTTTCGTGAGATTAGCACCGATTCACGGGCAAAAGAATCTTCATCTTGAGAGAAACTGAAGAACAACGGACGAAAAATACTCACATTCCCAAAGAACAGCGGAGGTGGTGGATCCTTGGTGGCTACTCCGGCCGCTCGCCTCGTCTCTCCTTAGCTGGCGCCGGAATGGCTGATTGCTCCTCCGCAGACAAGAAGGACGCTTTGGCCTCCGCCTCCTCCGGCCACCGACCGCCGCCGCTCGTCCGCCGGCGACTCGCCTAGGGCACGTTCCGTGGTTTAGGGTCGAGCAGTGGCGGCGGCGACGGCGACGGCGGCAGCCTGCTTCAGGGTGATGCCGCGTCTGGGCCCACCAGGAACCCAGGATGCAGCGGCCCACCGCTGCGCATGTCGCGACTCGCGAGTGAGAAAGCCCAAAGTGCATGTACATATGGCCCATTAAGCATAATTGTTTCAAGTTTTCTGCTAGGCTACACACCAGCTGCCAAATGTTTTGAGACAAAGCACCCCACTAAAATTCACAAAATTAATGTTCAAAGAATGCACATAAATTTTAGGAAGAATGTTTTTTTCGTTTGTACGATTTAACTCACATCGAAGAATAGCTGCCAAATGTGACATACGCATCACACGATGTCGCAAGAAGCACTGGAGCAACGAAGGACAGAATATAACGGACGTGTTTTTTTTCCCTTGTTCCAAAAGCCTCTAGGTTTCACATATTGAAATATCAATTCTCTGCTGAATCAAGCGTGCAAGATAATTAAGCACATAGGTTTGCTAGTATGTCGCTAAAGCCTAAAACGGCTAACGCCCTGGTTGGTTTTCTCTCGGAACAAATCAGTCACCAGCTACCGGCCAGCAGTACTTACAAATCAGCACCAGCTATCAGCCAAACGAACAGGGCGTAAGTAGGAACCGATAATTTATCGTCAAAAAATAGACATCAAAATTCGAGAGATTTAAAGGTCTAGGTGGTTAGAGTGCACATCACCACCTCACATTTCAACCAGTCAAGCTAGCCTCGTTACTAAGCAGGTTATGTCCACACTAAAGAAAATGTTTTATCGACTTTTTTATTTTTCAAAAGATCAAGGACCTAGATCTATTTAACCTGTTGTCTCGAAAGCCATTGGTGTATATTTCCTGAGGTGCCACTCAAGCAGCAGAGCCATCGTCAGCATTTTCCCGTCGCCACAGAAGACATATTTGAGCTACCTCTAGGATTAGACGATCATCCTCGTTGTTTTACATTAGAAAAGAAGAACTATATCTTTCTGAGCTGCTCAAAGAAACAAGGTCCTGTTGTTACCGATGAAGAGTAGCTGCATAGATACACAAGGCTGGGTGTTTCTAAGCCTCTCATCTATATTAATGCGCCATTACTTCGAGTTCTCAAATGAATAAATCAGAATAAGGTAGGCTGTGTTTCTTTGGGAGTGGAAAATTTTTCCACCCGGTCTGACCAATAATTAAGGGTATTAAATAAAATTAGTTTACAAAACTATCTTCACAATCTTGGATTAATTTACGAGACAACCCCGGATTAATTCACGAGACCGCACGATTAGAGGATGGTTAGTGTAGCATCACTGTAGTAAATCATGGACTAATTAGGCTTATTAGATTCGTCGCGCAAAGTTACATCAATCCTAAAATGATTTTACAAATAGACTTCATTTAATACTTCATGGATGTAAGATTCCCTTTTAAAATATATTTTTCGTGGAAAAAAAACACGGTAGGTAGACTATAAAGATGGAAACGCTAACAAATTATGATACAAGAGGCACTTTAAATGCAGATTGTGACATGCTGAATACTCTCTCTGTTTCCGTTTATTTGTCGTTGGGAATCCGTGCTCCTCGGTTCCCGAGCGATAAATAAAAAGGGATGGAGGAAGTACATCACAACGTGGGTAGCAATAGATTCCTGAACTAGGAGAGAGAGAGTGTTCAAGCATCGATGCATGGCATTGCAGAGCCGGTGCTGAAATCCAAAACCAAGCTTGCGAGGTAGTTCTTGCCTCGGTGCCAGCCAAATAAAAAAATGATTTTACAGCCTACCCGAATGAAACAGATGGCCAATGAGGTGATTCTGTTGGCTTGGGCCCACCTTTATATGGGCATCGATTACCGTTGCGCTCTGAATCTATCTCAGCATCGATACAAGATGTCAGGGTAATAATTTTCTCGGCACCGGACACGCCGTGGATAGTCTCAGTCAGTCCCACCTACATGTTTTCGTAGCATTAATTAGGCTGTCACATATGACTTTTTGCTTGTGTGGCACTATATTAAATAAGGGAGAGAATGGAAAGAGGAAGAAACTGGGTCTAATGCAAGACCCAGTGTCGACACGAGAACCTATGCATAGACACTACTAAAGTTTGCATTGGAAGAAGATAGTGTCTTCATGATAGAAAAAGAACAAGTATGATTGGTAGAGAGAAATGATGATGAATTTATTAATGATCCATCCTAAGAAATCATGTGTTGGAGAATGTAGTGTCTAAGGTGATGTCTTGCTGACATGGCAGCATAGACACTACCCATAGATATGATGGGTTGGGACTGCCTCGTACCAGTCGCATATCCGCATAATAAAAGCAAGCATCTTGAAAGCTTAAAGGTCAACCCAGCTTCAGGACAGGATAGGACCAAGAGCACAAAGAAATCCCAAAAGACAAAAACTAGTCTTAAGTATTAACCTCCATAGCTTTGCACCTGAGTTGTGTAGCAGCAGCATCCACCTTGCCTCGCTAATCAGTAACACTTGGCAGCAGCTTCATTCAGCACTGCAAGAATAATTGAAGAGCTGCAGACATTCAGTTCATTAACAAGTGCTACTCATTATAATATGCTCGAAACGTACGATATGCTCACCATTGCTCCAAAACGCCATGCTAAATCTATGGTTGAACACCTAGACTACTATAAACATACATGCAGGAACTTTTGGCATGTTATATCCCAACCCGCTCCTTCAGCTTAGCAGCAAGATCTGGAAATTTCTGCACCAACCACATGAAACCAGGTGTGAAGACAATCTTCTTGAAATTTTTCTCCATGGCAAAGAAGTCGATGCACTTGCTCTTCAACTCTGGACAGTTGTGTATCTCAGCACAAGCTAGAGTAGAAGCAAATGTATCCACCAAGATAATGTTCCATAGCTTCCGAGCACACATAAGCTTCAGCCGGTCCAATGCGTAGCGGTCAGCTGCGGCAAGTAGATGCCGCGTCATCTCAGTGATAGAGTCCCCAAAGTCGTCATCTTCAGGAAACTCATCAGAGTATATGAAAAAAAGCATAGCTTTAAACACTGCGGGGTCAATGTCCTTCAGCGTGATGGATGGCGATGTGGCATCTGACATGGTGCCAAAGAGCTCAGCTTGGAAAACCGGCGAGCGGGCGGCGAGAATCGCACGGTGAGCTTGGATTGTCTCGCCCTTTACCATGAAGGAAACATTTGTTCCGACATCAGAGTCAAGCAGGAAGCCGAGGTCACACCCTATGTTGGAGGGTGGCACGGCAATGGTGTCAGCACCCAGAACTATGATGTTGCAAAGAAACGTGACCCAGCCATCTGTGACATAGACTGATTCGAGAAGGCTTCGCTTCACGAACTGAGACCACCCCCAGCTTGCAGGGCTGTCAGCGTGTTCATGCGAGTAAACCTTCACTAACCTCTTCTCACTGGAGAAAGATGGCTCACCGTCCCTCCCCTGACAAAAAACCTGGAACATGGTCTTGACAGCTTTGGAATCGCCGACAAGCTCGAGGAAGATGGCGACGTACTCGCCCTTGTCATCATTGCTGTATCCACGAGGGTAGCAGTGGATCCTCCAGAGGTGCCCCGCGGCGGAGACGTAGTCGGAGCTGACGGAGTCCCCGATGGCGATGCTCTTCGTCTCCGAATACTCGAGTCTCAACTCGAGAAAACCAGAGCCCGACATCTTGGCATCCGACTGCATCCTAATACGATTTGCTTGAATCTAATCTAAACACCGATTCACTAGATAGCAAGAGCTCAATCCAGATTTAGATTCAACTGAAGAAGAGCACACGAGGATACTCACATCCCGGCCGGGCCTCCGCCGTCGCCTGTCGGAGCCACGCCGGCGCCTGATGCCTCCTCTGAAACTCCGCCGCAAGCCGCAAGCCGCAAGCCTCTGCGACGCGAAACCTACGCGCCGCCTGCGCCTGCCGCCACTCGCCGCCCACCGCTCGTCGCGCGAGGTCTCTCTAGTTTGCGGTTTGGGCCCCCACAGCTTAGTAATGGTGGGGTGATATCGCTCGTCTTGTAAGGACGGTAAGGCCCATTGCGCGGGTCGCAAGCAAAAAGCCCAGTCTAACATGTGGCCCATGAAGGAATAGGCCAGCTATCGAATCGATCAAAGGAATAAAAAAATAAATTTCAAGACTCAAAAGTATTCCAAAGTAACATATAAGAAACGTTAAAAAAGTAAAATATGGGGAACTCTACAGGTAAGGCTTAATTCCCATGCATCACGATGTATGAAACAAAGAGGCACATAGAAGTATAGAACAGAAGGAAGGAATATGCATGTTAACCTGAACAAGCTTCATCTGCCATTTTTTTCCCCCGAAACACAGTGCAGACTCACACTTATAATAGTATCAAAATAGCAGTAGCTAGTACATTTTGCCAATGAACACGGCAGAAGTACCACCAGAGCCTAATTTGAACCATCAGAGATGCTGAAACAAACAAGGTTCCTTAGAGTTTTAGTCTGAAGAACCTTTTTCTGACCAAGGAAGCTTTATGTTCAGATGAAATATTGTTCGGCCTCAGTTTCCATCAAATGAATAAAGCTACAAAACTACAGAAGGTTACATGGAGCATAAAGATGCAAATGCGGAACCTTGGTACCATAAGTACTTGATATTCCAACATGCTTAAATATAGGGAAAAGTCCGGTTTACACCCTCGAACTAGTATGATAGTCCGATTTTTAACCTTTATGCACAAAACCGGATAGGAAAGGCCATTCAACTATTAAAACCGGACAGATTTGGCCCTTTGAGTGGTTTTAAAGGTGGTTTTCTATTTTATAAAAAATAAAAAAATCTGATTTAATATAAAAATCACAACTAATGTATTTAAATCGTAAAATATGATAATTATACCAAAAAATTTCTAAAAATGTACTTATCTATTAGAGCTCCATTTGGAGTTACTCGACCTCATCCAATATAATGTAAAAAAATAACAATTTAAAAGAAAAACATGCATAACTAAAATCAACAAAACACTAGGATACATACATATATACGAAAGGGATAACTCCAATTAGAGCACTAGCAGATAGGTTACATTTTTACAAAAATTTTGGTATCGATTTTAATTTTTTTCTGATTTAAAATGAATTAGTTACTAATATATGGATTAAATTTAAAAAATAAATTTCTAGAAAATACCAAACCACCTTTGAAACCACTCGAGGGACCAAAGATGTCTGGTTTCAACAATTGGATGGTCTTTGATGTCTGGTTTTGTACTTTAGGGTTGAAAATAGAACTATCGTCATATTTGGAGGGTGTAAACCGGACTTTTCCCTTAAATATATCATACAGGCATACATCATTCAGGAACCTAAGGTTACATTAGGTCATTAGTTAGTCTCATATTACGATGCCGGATGTCAACATCTTCAAAGCTTAAACCGCAATCAAGCATCAATACAGGCTACTAGATTACTCTCACCAGTGTTCCAAAATTCCACTGACACTGAGGTTCAACGCTACTTCATGAAGATTTATGAATGTTACATCCCAGCCTTCTCCTTAAGCTCAGCAGCAAGCGGTCGATAATCCCTCATCAACCACAGTAAATTTCATAAGTATCTAAGGTAAACTTGAACGCTGCCTTAACAAACCCTACTTCAGGACTGGATATATCCATGAGCACAGAAATTTGTACAAATTAGAGTATGCTACACCATAACTATAGATGCTGAGATTAATTTAGCATATAAGTGCCATAAATTTACATATGAGTTGTGTAATAGATGCACTTGGCAGCAACTACATCAGGACAGCTAGAATAGTGTAATTTAAGAGGTGTTCTGTTCATCACCAAATCCTTCATAATCTAATGACTAGGGATGGAAATTTCTGCAGCAAGGGATGGAAATTTCTGCAGCAGGATCACAAAACCATCTGTGAACACCGCCTGCTTGAAATTTGTCTCCACAGCAAAGAAATCCAAACACTTGTTCTTCAAGTCTAGACAGTTGTACGTCTCAGCGCAAACTAAAATAGAGCCAACTGTGTCGACCGATACATTTTTTATTAATTTCAGAGAACAAATGAGCTTCAGCCAGTCCAGAGCAAACCGGTCAGCTGCAGCAAGTAGGTGCTGCAGCATATCAGCAGGAGAATCCCCAAGTTCTGTGTGTGCGGGAAAGGAATCAGTATACATGAACCGAAGCATGACTTCAAATGCTGCAGGCTCGATGTCTTGCACCGTGATTGATGGCATTGTGGCGTCTGCCATTGAGCCGAAGAGCTCTGCTTTGAAGACCGGCGAGCAGGCGGCGAGCACAGCACGGTGAGCAGGGAACTGTTTGCCATCAACAACGAATGAGACATCTGTCCCAACAGCGGAATCCAGCAAGCCGCCGAGATGGATCCCTATATCTGATGGTGGCATTGGCATTGGATTGTCAGAAATAACAATGACCCAGCACATGAATCTGACCAAGCCATTAGACATGCAGGTACGTCAACTCAAGTTCACTTCGCCTCATGAACTGAGTCCATCCCCATTGGCCTTCGGGCTGGAAGACATTCACATGCCTCCCTGATCGAATTGATGGAATGTGGCGTGCCGTCTCTGTTTAGCACGAAGATACTGAAGCAGGCCTTGACAACTTCAGTTTTCGAAAGCAGCGTGAGATAGATCGAGACGTGCTGGCCCTTGTTCTCCGTCTTGTCCCCACTCGGATAGCATTTGATCCTCCAGAGGTGTCCCCCGGCAGAGAAGTTCTCGGAGAAGACGGGTTGCCCGATGGCCATGTTCTTCTTCTCCGAATAGTCGAATGTGTACTGCATCTTGGCACGCTAGTTGTACTATTTCTGTGCAATCAACACCGATTCCCAAGCTAGCAGCATTCATCAGAAGAGGTTCATAACTCATAAGCTAAGAAACCCTTAATCCTAATAACAATCTGGAAGAAAAGCACACAAGGGTACTCACATTCGTCACAAAGGGCTGGCGGCGGCTTGGAGGTGGGTAGGCTCGATGGCTGCTCCAGCTTCCGGTATCGCTTCACCGGCGCCGGAGTGAGCTGAGGCCTCCTCCGGAAGTTCGCCGGAACTCCACGATAAGCCTCCGTCACCGGCTCACCCGCCTCCGCCTGCCGCAGATCGTCTCCTACTCGCCCGGCGTAGGGTTCGGGTTCGGGTCGTTTAGTTTCTGGGGTTTTGGGGTGGTGGTGAACTGGTGGCCGCCGCACACAAGTCTTCGTCGGCCCATCACCCCCCGTCAGGCCGCAGGCGAGCAGCCCAGGACAAGCTCGGGCCCGACGTGTGGCCCATCATCAGTTTCATTGGCTGCGAAGAGCATGACATCCGTTTTGTTCCCCCTCTCTGAATTTTCTGAACTCGAACTGCATTACTACTTCATGTTGCTCTTCTTCCCCGTCGCGCTGCTCGGCTGCTGCATATATGAATGGTCCAAGTGCGAGAACGCCAAGGACAAGCTAGTCCGACGGCTACCAGTTCCCGCAACCCCTGCACCTACGCCCTGTTCGTCTGGCTGGTGCTGATTTGAAAAGTACTGCTGACTTGTGGCTGATTTGTTCTGAAAGAAGCTGACTGGTGGCTGATAAGCCAAACAAACAGGGCACTAGGCGGTTATCTATGCAGAAAAAAAACCGGACCATGGAGAAATGACATGACAAACTCTGAATTCTGATGTAATAATTAACCACAGCTCACGAGTAACCATCAAATTCGTAACGCACGTAGGCCCAACAGTCAGTCACCATGCAGACTGGTTGTCATAGGAATGGCCTGATATAGTGATAGAACAATATTCGACGTACAGGACTGGCAAACTTCAGTACTGTATAATGACACTGATGTCAGGCTATTCAATTCCGAAACAGAAAGGGCAACAGGGTGCAGTGTAATATGTTATCTAGTTGAATACCTACTGAGATGTCGGGAAAGCATCCTTCCAGCTTTCAGATCACCAAGTTTGCAGCAAACATTCAGTACATAAAGGCGATATCGCATAAGAGCATTGCACTATGCCACAACCTAAAGCATTCTCACAGCATTACGGCTACATCTACAATCATCCAGAGGGGCTAACAAGAAGCACAGACGATAAGCGATCTCGTTAACAACCGAAATCTAAAGCAAGAACTGAGTCCAATACTATGCTGACTAGACTGCACGGCACATCGACAGAAAAACAAGCTATTGGTTATGCCAGAAGCGATTAGAAGCGCCATCTTCCTTCATGGACTGATATAATCCAGGTACATGGACCACTGACCGCAGCTTCAGAACTCTTCCAAGTCCATTCTTTGCCATAAAGATGCATAAAATCACCAAGTCCTCAACTAGTCAACTTGGACATCTGGTGCACATGGAAGAGAAGAAAAGGACAGAATAAGAACTTGCATTTGCATCTAGTTGTCAGTAATTTGAAAGTTCATTTGTTGAATGAAATAGCCAGTAAAGTTTTTTTCCCCTCTTTGTGGGCAATAGCCAGTAAAGTTTAACATGCATGAATCCATGAATATGCTGAATAATGGTCCAGAGATCATGTTATGACATTTAAGTATTTGATGGGACAACAACACTGAATATACCATACAGCATTCGTACTTGAATATGTATCAGAACAAAACTGCAAGAAAACCAAACAGCTTGATCAAACAGTTATGTAGCAATGTACTGCCCCTCGCCTCGCCTATCAGGGCAGGACCATAGTCCAACTAACATAAAAGAAAGCATGTAAAAAATCAGGTTCCAAGTTCATCAAATACATCAGATAGCAATCACCACAATTTCAACAGCACAGGACTAGCAGTGACTGGTCACTCTGTTGTTATGTTCTGGCACGGAATGTCTTGCCATTTGCATTCTAACAATAGAACCACAATCGAAATACACAAATGTTGTCATTGATTTCTTCCTCGTAATACGTATGATTCAAAGATAATTAGTAAAAAGTTCCACGAAATTGGTTTGAGGATAGAAAGAGAGAGGAAAAACAAAAGAGAGGAAAATCTCTAAATTAAATTTCATAGTAGCTAATCCAGGTTCCCTACATTACTCAGAAGATTAGAGCACTCCAAATTCTAATATTGTTGACATAGGTAAAGATCTCTAATTATTTAGTCTTGCAATAGTAAAGCATCAAGAAAGTTCCTACCAGGATATATACTACTATATTACACTATCAGTTCTCAATCCGCCTCCTATATCTGACAAGAACTAATAATGGGACCAAACTCTGAATCAGCTACAAGAACCCCTCAGATTACATGGCTTTCTTCAAATTCATCTCAATCATGAAGACGCTAGATATGACCAAGTTCAAAAACTTGAGTTAAACTTACACCACAAGTTGTCGATTGAAGAGGAACAAAAAGAAAAGTCTCCAAAGCACTCAGGTATAATACTTTCTGCTTGAAAAATGATCAAAGATAAAATGCCCGAAAGTATCAGATAGCACTCAGGTAACTAAGAGCTAAGGCTACAAAGAGTAGCCTAGCAGAAGTAACCCTCATAAACTTCAAGACATGGCCCATAAGAAAACAGAATTACACTACTGCAGATGGACCAAGATAAGAAAGGGAAAAAAGCACTACTAGGCTACAACTAATCTAGCATGACTCTGTAGAATTGCATCTGAATGGTGTGCACTGTGAAATGTCATCTACCTTGCCTGAATTCTTATCACTTGGCAGCAATTGAGCCAATTCTAAAAGGAGGTGAGTTTAAAGTCAAGTTCCCAGTTCATCAAAATGAAGCACTTCATGGTATGATATGCATGAATATGTCAGACAGTACTCACCAGTAAAACTGAAGCTATGCTTGAACGCCTGAACTATAAACAACAATATGCCTTTCACCATGTTACTGTCCTTTCCTAAGCCGCTGTTTCACCTCATCAACAATAGATGGGAACTTCTTCCACAACTGGACGAAGCTTTTCGATAGCACAGCCATCTGGAAATTTTCATCTGCCACAACAAATTCAATGCACTTGCTCTTCAGTTCTGGACAATTGCATATCTCAGCAAAAGCTAACGCATCACCAACTGTATCCACCGAGACAGTATCAAACAGCTTCTGGGCACATATAATCTTCAACCGGTCCAGTGCATACTTGTCAGCCGCAGCAAGCAGATGCTTAAACATCTCAGTTGGAGAGTCCCCAAGCTCATTATCTCCTGGCAAGGCATCTGTGTACATAAACTGGAGCATGGCTCTGAATGTTGCAGGGGATATGTCATGTAGAGTGATGGATGACATCGTAGCCTCAGCCATCGAACCAAGTAGCAGTGCTCTGAAGACTGGTGAGCGGGCAGCAAGTACTGCTTTATGTGCATGGAACGTCTCGCCATCAACGATGAATGACACATCTACCCCATCTGCGCTGTCAAGTAACCCGCCGAGATGTTTTCCGATGTCCAAAGGTGGCACTGGAATAATAGGGTTGTCATGTAACACCATGATAGAGCAAAATACTGTGATCTGCCCGTCAATCACATAACTCAACAGATCTTTATGTTCCAAGAAACAAAGCCACCCAAGGTTGTTGAAGCCGGTCTCAAAGACACGAAGGAATGATCCCCTTGAAGCAATCAAAGATTGTTTGCCGTCCTTGTTCAGCAATGAGGCCGCAACAATGGCCTTCGCACTTCGGGATGTACCCATGAGCTCAACCATCATAGTGACACCCCTCATCCTGCCGGACGCATCGATCCCACGAGGGTACCAGTTTATCCTCCACATGTGCCCGCCGGCGGAGATGGCGTCGGAATGGACGACCTCGCCTGCAGCGAGGTGCTTGGTCTGCTCGTAGTCCACCTTGAACTCGACGGCGGCCGAATCAACCATGGTGGTCTGCGTCTGCGGCCCTGCCGAGCGGCTTCGCTTCCCCACTGAATAATCGGAGACAAAGTTATGGATCACTAAATGCTCATACTACTTGCTAACATGCAATCGATAAACGCGGCGCCAATTCACGGATCACAGATCACAAAATAAAACGGAATGATCAATCCGCTGCAGAGGAATTGAACGAGAGGGGGAGCGCTCACTGTCTGCGGATGGAGGCGCGGGCGGTGGGAGCGGGACTTGTGGTGGTAGCCGGAGATGAGAAACCCGCCGCCGAATCGCCGGCCGCGGGGGTCCCGGTGCTCTCTCTCGTCGCGCGCGCGCTCCGTCGGCGCCTCCCTTCGCCTTTGCCGGAGCGGAATCCCTCCGCGACAAGCCTTCCCCCTGCACCGGCGGCCGCCTCCTGTCACCAGCTGGGGGGTGCCGTGCGGTTTCGTCTCACGCCACCGGAGACGCTCACGCTGTACGGCCCATTAGTTAGTTGAGAATGGGCTTTTTTATTGAGTAGACGCCGAAGAGGAGGCCCATTTACAGCCTGAATCCGCTGTCGAGCCCAAAAAGACTACTCGCTCCTGCGGTGAACTACGTCAGTTTTTTTTTTAACTGAACTGTGTGACAGTTTGAGCGTGCAGGGACTAGCTACTGAAGAATTCTACGCAAATTTGACCTCTAGTTCGTGTGAAAAGACGCAGGAGCTGTCAAATTGCTTATCACAAGGGTTTGCTTCCTCTCTAAAGTAACAATAATGTGAAAAAATGAATAGAATCAGGGGTGCCCAAATAATGTATCCGTTATGCACAAAAGCTGGCCAAGAAGTGGGAGGAATAAACCCTGAAACATACCGTCCGAAAACTCATGATTTCAGATGAGTTTTGACCTATTACAGTAGCTATCAAGAAATTCCTGCAGATAAGCAAAGCAAGTGAAAATTCCCAGTACAAATTCTGAGAACAAAATACAGGAAGAGGAGGCATATGAAGTAGTACTGAAAATTAGCAGATTAGGGACTGAAGTCCAATAAGGGTGTCATGATTAATGATTCCAGTTACCAATGGATTCGAATAGAAGATCACGGAGAGTCTGCAAATTGCAAAAAATTGAGGTACGATAACAAAAGTACTCTAAGCATTTTTCATGCTTAATATATCGGGTAGCATTCATGGAACTAAGATTACGATAGGTGGTTTATAGTACCATATATATAGCATCAGTAAACATCTCACACTCAAAAGGTTCAACTTTAACCTTAAACCCAACTTCATGACATGACGTGGTCTGACCCAGATAACAAAGAAAATAAAACACAATGCAAGTAACATGCTCAGGACAGGACAAAGCCAAGAGAATAAGGAATAGGGCGCTAATATTAGCATAATCTCCATAGCATCTATCTTTGCCCTCCATCGCTTCTCCTTATCATTTAGGAGTAATTTATTCCAGGACTGCAAAAGAAAGCGAGTTCAAAGATTTGAAGTTCAACTTCATAGAATCCATGCATTCTGTTTCAATATATATGCTAGAAATATATCGAACAGCACTCACCAAACAAAATGAACACCATACCGAGCTACGATGCTATGTCTCCCACTGATCTGTCATGTCCCAACCCGCTCCCGCACCTCAGCAATGATGGACGGAAAATTCTGCCCCAAGTGCATGAAACCCTCGGTTAAAACAGCCTTCTTGAAATGTTTCTCCTCCACAATGAAATCAATGCACTTGTTCTTCAACTCTGTACATCTCAGCACAAGCTAAAGCATCAGCAACTGTATCCACTGACATATTGTCCCACAACTTTTGGGCGCACATAAGCTTCAATCGGTCCAATGCATATCGATCAGCTGCCGCTGACAGACGCTGCAACATCTCAGAGGGAGAGTCCCCAAGCTCATCATCTTTGGGAAACGCATCAGTGTACATGAACCGAAGTATGACTCTGAATGTTGCAGGGGCAACATCCTGCAGTATGATGGATGGCATTGTAGCCTCGGCCATGGAACCAAGGAGTTCGGCTCTGAAGACCGGTGACCGTGCAGCAAGCACAGCACGGTGCGCATGGAATGTCTCACCGTCAACGGTGAACGACACATCCGCCCCATCTGCGCTATCCAACAGCATGCCAAGATTTTTCCCAATGTTTGAAGGCGGCACCGGAATACAGCTACCATTTAACACCATGATGGAGCACACAAACGTGATCTGTCCGCCCCTTGCATAATCTTTCACCAGATCAGTTTGCCTGACGAACTGAGGCCACCCAAACTTGCCATTGCCCTCCTGGAACACATGAACCCCTGCCATTTTCGCAGCAACTAACGATGGTTCACCACACTTGTCCATCAGGAAGGCCTCAAAGATGGCCTTGACAGTCCCGGATCTGCTGAGGAGCTCCACAAAAATTGCAAGATAGCCGCTCGTTAGGGTCGTCCCACTGGGAAAGCAGTTTATCCTCCACATGTCCCCGCCGGCGGAGATGGGGTCAGAGTGAATGGCCTGGCCGGGGGAAACGTTCTTGATTTCCTCCCAGGACAGTTTGAACTCAACGACGGCGGAGGCGGAATCCATCGTGGTGGTCTTTGCCCCCGCCTGCGCCTCCCACGTGCGTTGTTGTTTGATCACTGCATAATCGGCGAGGAAATTATTGGCACATAATAATGGTTCGTTCATGATACTCATCAGTCTTAATCTAAAAAAATGATACTCATCAGTCATCACCAATACGATTTCTGTGGACATAGCAGCCATTTATAGAGAAGAATAAAAGGGGAAATAATGAAAAGGAACCGGAGAAGATAGAGATCAGTACGACGTGGGGGGGCATGGTCATCGATCGCTCACCTTCTTGCGCCAGGGTTCGTTCTTCGATCATGGACATGCGGGCTGCCCGCCGCCATCTTCCGGCTTCAATCTCCCTCGCCACCGCCTTCATTCGCGACGAAGGAAACCTAGAGAAACTCCTCCGCGGCATCATGGCGGCGATGACTGGATGTAACAGTGGATCTGTCGACGCCCAGACCCAGAGAGAGAGAGAGAGAGCCGCCGGTGACGACGACCCTCCGGCTCCGGCTCCGCCCAGCCCATGCGTATCGGGCGGACTCGAGATCGAGGCCCAAACAGGCCCGTTACCCCAGGAAGGCTTTTGCTTCCATGGCAGGAGGCTTATTAGTTGGGCTAGACTTGTCACTTGCATTGTGTGAATGAATAAATAAATAACGAAAATAAAATAACAATGGGCACCGAAAGAAGCTAAGTGGTTGTTTGGATCTATAAACAAGAATCAGTTTTAGTAAAATAAGTTTTATGACTAATTTTAGGAAAACCCAGCTTTAAGTTGTTAGGCCGTTATTTTGGGTTTACATAACATTGTGTTTGGATGGTATCAACTCTAAAATCCGAGTTTTACTAATCTTTCCCTCACCCCGTTTCTTCGTCTTGCATCTCTTCTTCCTCACACTTGTCATCACAAACATTAGCATATCTCACATCCATGCGTGTCTTTTCATTCCTAATCTCAATAATTGAAACTGATAGATCATCCAACACTGATAGGGCATCCAGCACCAAAGAACATGCTGAAAAGCAGTGCCCAAGCGGCCATGATACTCTGGTTAAGCAATAAAACAACGTCGTCATGCCTCAACATGCTAAAGCTGGAATCTGGCATGGCATCAAGACCATGCATGGCCGATGCCCATTGCGCGCAGGCAGCATCAATTAACATCCTCATCTTGTCTCATCCGTGCGTATGTTGCGTCCTCGATATACTCAGTGTTTCCCTCGGCGGCGCGTTGGTTTCTTCGCCGGTGGCAAGCTCGGTGCTCAGTGCTCACCATGTCTTAGTGAAGCCTTCATAATCTCCGATCGCCGCCACCGATGTTGCCGGGCTGTTGAGAACGACCACCGCTAAAACACGTTTTATAAAAAACAATGATTAGTCGATTTTCTCAAAACCGCAAATCCTGGGTTTAGAGAAAACTAGCTTTGCTTATCGTGGAATTAGTTAGGAAAACCAAACAAAGTTTTTAGAAAAAACAGACTAAAACTAGTTTTGCGGGATCTAGTTTTCACAGAATTAGAGCTGGGGCATCCGTTTTATTTCGTGCACGTTTAAGTTACATTAGTTTAGTTAAATTATTTAGTCTAGGTTCTTGTGATTCTTGTGCTCATGAACTAGTCCCGTTTGTTTTTCTCTCACTAAAGTTTAGCTCCGTCACATCGGATATAAATATGTTAATTAAGAGTATTAAATATAGACTAATTAAAAAATCATTACATAAATGAGGACTAATTTGCGAGATGAATCTATTAAGCCTAATTATACCATGATTAGACAATGTAATGCTACAGTAAACATATGGTAGTTATGCATTAATTATAGCTTAATTAAGCTTGCTAGGTTCGTCTCGCGAAATAGACATGACTTATATTATTAATTTTATAACTAGTTTATGTTTAATACATCTAATTATCATTTATTTAAAGCTCTAAACTTTAGCGCCTGTATCCAAACATCACCTAAGCTCGTTTCATGTGTACCTCATGAATTGCGTGAGTGTAGAAGGCTAGACTAGTTTGCTAGTTCCCGCGTTGGTACGTGGTAGCTTCGTGTCGATGGATCGACCAACAAATTGCTAAGATGAATCTAAAATGGAATGTCACGTAACTGATTTATTAGGATAGATAAATGAACTAAAATGACATGCCACTTGATCATGTGTTAGGGCCTAGCGTCTTATCACACTACAACGTGGCTTGATCTCGTCCTACATTAACAAAGTTTATAATTCATGTGCAAAAAAATATTTATTTGCTTGCAAATATACAAATGCTAGCCAACAAATTAAAATGGCAAGAGATAGAATGTGAAACATAATGTGCTAATAAGAATCGGATCACCTTCTTTCACTTTCAATGGATTGATTGCATTGGCTGTAAAAGGAAACTTGCCCATCTGCTAAATGCATTGCATCATAGTAAAAATCCAAAACAGCTACGTCATAGAAATACCACTAGATTGGTATAAAAGATACAACATATAAATCCAATGCAAAGTAGATCATGTTGTTGTTTCTTATGAGCTCTCATAACAATTAGTTGATATATGGTGTTTGCCTATGAAAGGAGACCTATGATATTATTTTGTGCTCGGACATTAAGATCACACGCTAAAGTTGTTTCTTGTGCAAGATACAACTTCCAACTCCTTATTTAACTGTTTGCCCCATCAGAAAAAAAGACTGATCAGCCTAAAGTGCTGCACAGTTCAAGAGTACTATATCCAGTGTCCACGATAGATCAGGCATAATCAGGGTATTACTGATTCCATTCTTCTAACTGGCTCACATCTAAGAGATGGACCAAATCATAACAGAAAAGCATCATTTTCAAAGGCTTCACTATAACCAAATAACAAATAACACAAAAAACCTACTAAGACCAGCACATGGCCAATAGGACAAAAGAAAAAAAAAACAAGCCGGGCAAGAAATTCTAGCTAAAAAGAAGCACTTCTATCTAGTACAGATGGGCACGATGTCTCGCATTATATCATCATGTCCCAATCCGCTCTCGCACTTCAGCTACAGTAGATGGGAACTTCTGCCATAAGTTCAAGAAAGCGTCGGTTAAGACGATCTTCTTGAAATTTTCCTCATCCACAACGAAACCTATGCACCTGTTCTTTAATTCTGGACAGTTATACATGTCAGCACAAGTTAAAGCATCGACAACTGTATCGACGGATACATTATCCCACAGCCTTTGCGCGCACATAAGCTTCAATCGGTCCAATGCATATCGGTCAGCTGCAGCCATTAGATCCCGAACCATCTCAGAGGGAGAGTCGCCAAGTTCATCATCTCCAGGAAAGACGTCTGTGTACATGAACCGAAGCATGACTCTGAATGTTGCAGGGGTGATGTCATGTAGGGTGATCGATGACATTGTAGCCTCGGCCATGGAACCTAGGAGCTCCACGCTGAAAACCGGCGAACGGGCAGCAAGCACAGCTCGGTGAGCATGGAACGTCTCGCTGTCGATGACGAATGACACGTCCGACCCAATTGTGCTATCCAGCAAGATACCTAGATGTTTTCTGATGTCTGAACGTGGCGTTGGGATAGAATTTCCACGTAACACCATGATGGTGCACACGAATGTTATATGTGCCTCCTTCAAGTAAACATTGACCACTTCGGTTTGCCATAGGAACTGAGGCCACCCAAACTTGCCATTCTCCATCTGGAACACATGAACCCCTTTCCTTCTTGCATGATTCAAGGATGGCTCACCGGCCTTGTCCATCAAGAAGGCCTCAAAGATCGCCTTGACGCTTGTGTATTTGCTCATCAACAGCTCGACGGAGATGGAGATATGGCTGCCATTGTTAGCCTCTTCCATCCCACGCGGGTAGAAATTTACCCTCCACATGTGCCCGCCGGCTTCGAAGGCGTCGGAGTGGACGGCCTCGCCGGCGGCGAGGTGCTTGGTTTGCTCGTAGTTTACTTTGAACTCGAGGACAGCCGAGTCGGAATCCATCATGGTGGTCTGCGCCTCCGGCCCTGCCGTGCGCTGGCGTTTGTTCACTGAATAATTGCGAATTTGAGATAGAGTAAGTAAATAAATTTGACAATCTCTGAGCGAGCAGAGACATCGATTCAAAACTCAAAAGCTGAAGAAAATTAATCTTGAACCGCAAGAATCGGCGAAAAAGAGAAGATGACCTCCGTTTGCCGTACCTGGGTGCTGTGTGACGGATCGGCCTGTTCGCCGGAGGCCTTGGATCGCGCGATGACGCCCCACCTCCGCCGCCCGCCTCGTCGCCGACTTCCGCCAGGCGGCCGGCTCTCATGTCAAGAACTCGAGACTCGCTAGGGTTTATCATGTCTCGAGACTGCCTGGTCGGAGCTGCAAGTGCCAGAGAGACCGAGTTGGATTGGATACCGAATCATCGTGGTTGTGGGCCAGATGCGTGGCCCAGGCCCCCGCGCGCTTGGGAGCTGTCTTGTGGAGTAATTGGAGCTAGCCCAGTTTACTTTGAGGCCCAAAATTCCTTCCCTCTGTCGCAGGAAACTCTCTCGAACTGCTAGTCTTCAGAAAAAAAAGTCACACTTAAAAGTCACAGCAAACACAACTGTGGTACTATTATTTTTTTTGTTTTTCTATTGATATAGCAAAAAATACAAGACCCCATAGACAGAAAACAAAAGGAAAAGAAAACAACCAAACTCGTCCGGTTGGATTGGGACGTAAACACGGGTTACCGCTCAACTAAACTCGTTGGCCGGTTGGATTGGGACATCAACACGGCCAAACTGTACTCACAACGACGACTGAGGAGACAAGACACAACCACAGCTTCCACCCACAATCGCACTCTTGCAGTTATCGAAACCTCTGAAGTGATTCGCTTAAAAGTCACAGCAAACACAACTGGGGGTACTATCATTTATATGGATAGCATCCATGCATGAAACTAAAACTACATATAATTATTAATATCTTTTTAGATAACGAGTTATTAATATATAGTATCAAGGAAAAGTAAACATAAAAAAAGCTTCAAGTTTGACCCATCTTCGGGAGAGAGGACAGGGCCAAGAGAACAAACTAAAGAAACATAAACAAAGATAGGATACTAGCAATTATTAGTAATCTCCGAGCATTTGCCCTTGAGCTAAAAATATCTGAACGACATACAGTTGCTTGCTATTCTTCAACGTTTCTCTGCTTCTCACTGAGTCATGTCCCAGCATCGTCTCTCAGCTCAACGATAATGGATGGGAACTGCTGCACCAACCTCACAAAACCCTCGGTTAACACGGCTTTCTTGAAGTTTTTCTCCACAGCAAAGAAGCCAAGGCACTTTTGCTTCAACTCTGCGCAGCTGTACATTTCAGCACAGACTAACATAGCCGCAACTGTATCCACCGTTACGTTCTCCCACAACTTCTGGGCACACAAAAGTTTCAACCTGTCCAAAGCATACCGGTCGGCTGCAGCAAGCAAAAGCTCAAACATCTCCGCCGGAGAGTCCCCAAGCTCATCGTCTCCGGGCAGGGCGTCCGTGTACATGAACCGAAGCATAGCTTTGAACGTTGCAGGAGCAATGTCGTGTATAGTGATGGATGTCATTGTAGCCTCAGCCATGGAACCATGGAGCTCAGCTTTGAAGACCGGCGAACGGGCGGCAAGCACAGCTCGATGCGCGTGGAACACCTCCCCGTCAATGGTGAACGACACGTCTGTCCCATCTGCGGTGTCCAGCAGCGTCCCGAGATGTTTGAGAATGTCCGAAGGCGGCACAGGAATAGAACTGCCACGGGACACCCTGATGATGCAGAGAAACCTGATCTGCCCGTCCTTATTCACGTATCTCTGAAGGAGATCGGTTCCTCTCTCGGAAGTACGCCACAGAAGTGCTTGAGATCCAAAGGTCCTTATTGTAGCAATGGACACATCTGAGTGCCCATACTTGTCTGACACCAGCACCTCGAACATGACGTCAACGCTGCTGGGCTTCTTGCTCAGATGCTCAACATTTTTGGCTGATATCTCCCAAAATCCGTTCGGGTAGAAGCTTATCCTCCACATGTGCCCGCCGGCGGAGAAGGCGTCGGAGTGGACGGCCTTGCCGCCGGCGAGGTACTTGTTCTGATCGTAGTTTACGTTGAACTCGACGACGGTCGAGGCCGTATCCACCACGGTGGTCTGCACCGCCGGCGCTTCCCCCGCCGGCACTGACGTGCGCTGCCGCTTATTGCTTGCTGCATGATTAGGGCGGCCGGGAGGGAGTAAAGTAAATTTCACAACATATCGGAAAAATTACCGCTCGAAATACAGGAACTTTGTGGTGCCCATCTTACCATCGCCATTCTCGTCGCCGGTTCTCGTCATCGCGTGGCGCCGGCAGCTCTCCGGACTCTGGAGCGGTGGCAGGCGGCGGCGGCGGCGGCGGCCGGAGTAGGGTATAAAGGGAAGCGAAAGGAAAGCGAAGTGCGAGGCCCATGAAGGGTGCGGTGCGAGGTGTGCGCTGCCCATCCCATGATGGTAGAGCGGAGACCACGCGCATGCGGCCCATGTGTGTGGGGTGGGCTCAGGTGGCCGAAATAGGCCTATGAATTTGATTCTTGCAGCCTAGTGTTTGAGATCACCTTCCCTAAAAACAAAAATTTTTGAGATCACTGTCAAGAAATAATCGAGCCATTTCTATGCTTGATGGAGAGGCATCTTAAAGATAATTTAGTAAATCTTAATAAGAATGCCCTGGGAACGGCGACCGTGCGTTCCTTCCGTCTGCCCGCCTGCGATCTATTTTTCCCGTCGAAATAGAATCCAACGCCTGCGAATCGATCCCATTCTTATCCTCGCCCCCCGCGCCGATCCCCTCCCTCCGGTGCTCCCCCGCGACTTCCCCTCCTCTCGCCCCGCGCCGATCCCGCCGCCGCCTGTGCACCACTCCCCCGCCCTTCGATCCCGCCGCAGCCGGTGCGCGCCCACGGATCAGATCGGATCAGAACGGGTCTGATCAGATCGGATCCGCCGCCCCCCGCCGCCGCCGCCGCCGCCGCACCCCCCCCCCCCCCCCCCCCCCCCCGCGACGCCGCAGCTTGGATCCCGTACGCCGCTTGTGGATTGGATCCCGCCCCCCTCCGCCCCAAATGCGGCACCGCCTGCCCTCCACAGGATGTGGCCTTAGGTTCACCCCAAACCGCTGCGCTTCCCATCAGCTCTGCTTCCCATCTCCAGGTCCCATGTCTGCATGTGCCGCCCCTCCCCTGCCCAGTCCTACGACGGCAGGCGCAACAGCGGCCCACGAGACCAAGAGTAGAAACCATAAGGCAGGAGATTAGGCCTTGCCAACAGCAGCTGCGTCAACGTTGGATGTGGAGCCCCTCCTTGCCACCACCAACAAGATCCGTAACATTGGCACCAAGGTTAATTTCACTGCCTATCCCCCTCCTAATTTGATTTGGTTGATCCTAGATTACCAGTGCTGGAAATTCGATCCAGCATTTTGTGAACCCCTCCAATACGATTGTTTTAGCTCGGATGTTTTGATTTTGGTTTGAAAAGAAGAATTGTGCCTTAGCGGACCTCAATCCTGTGTGTTGCGGTGCAAAATTATGTATGGTTTCAAAAATAAAAGAAATTTATCTGTATTAGTGATGCGCCTAAATCCATGCACACTAGCACACAATGGCCTGGTAAGTGTTTAATCAGTATAGCACAGGAACCTGAGCCTCCTCTCAAATTGTTCTGTTAAATTGAAATCTCAGCCTCCTCAAATCTTTTTGTTAAATAGGTATGCTACAACATTGCTTCCAGAGTGACGACGTTCTATTTACGGATCATAATAATGTTTCTGAATAATGGCAATGCTAAAAATAACTCTTGTTAAAATTTATGAGGGAAAATAATCTTTCATTATAACTATATATGTCCCAGCATTAATGTAATAGCGTTGTACAGATATCTAATGACCAGACGTTGTTTTCAGTATAATGTTTGATCTTGCATTGCAACAGATGTCTTTGATCCATTGCAAGGATGATACTTTGGCTAGACTAATGCACATTCAGTTTTTGTAGTGTAGTTAACTTGCAAAAACAAATATGCATTCCTATGTGTTGTAGTTTTCTTACATCTGCAGTTTTTATTGTATGTGCAGGCTGATTTCCTGCTACGTGGATTATCCCACTCTTGCATGCCATTACCTCTTAAAGTATCCAATGAGCCTGTTTATGAAAACGGAAAGCAGTACCATGGAATTTTCAGACGAAGACAGTCATGTGCCAAGACTGATTTTGAGAAAAAAGGTTGTCAAAACCAGGAAGGTTAGTCAAGCAATATTATGGTCATGCCTCCTCTGTATTTCCCTTGTGATTTTCTGGATCGGCAGTTAATGACTTATCAGGATGTTCCTTATAGTAATCTTTGTATGTTCTTTTCGGATGCCTTTGAATTATAGTCATCAAAATTTGAAGTTTTAAATTGCTTTTCACTTTGGAACTTTAGCTCTTATCACCACTATGTGTAGAGAAAGGAAGGCTGCAGGTTTTAGTTTGGTTTTTTTGGAAGGTTCCTATACGAAATTTAGAGAAACAATGACCTGAACATTGAGAGCACTACTCTAATGCACTGATGCACTACTCTAACATTTTAGGAATAACAGCTTACTTGTAACCTTTTAAGTTGTGAGACTGGTTGACCTAGCTTTACATGTCTTGGAGCTAAACTTTGAGTTGCGTGGCTGATTGACAAAATAGAGTATTTGCATTGGTCTGAAATTCACGTTGACATATCTTCAGTTGCATACAAATACATGCAGTACCAATTTTCGTTTGTGGTTGGCACTCAACCACCATTGCCCACCATCCATACCTTTACGAAAACAATGCATGGGAACAAACTTGACGCCGTTTTGCTGAATTAATCGGCAAGTACCTGAATTGCTGGAAATCTGTATGTAACCATATGTCATTAAAGAGAGATGGGTAAATCAAGGTGCCACAAACATTACTATAGGAATAATTGGTAGTGTTTGTGATGCATCTAAGTTCGATTTTCCTGTCCCCTTTTTTTATTCACTATCAGACTCCTGTAGCATTTTTATTCATATATCTCATTCTATACTTGATTATTCAAAAATAATCATATTTTATCATTTGATGTTGAATTATTAAATGCCACTGCACGTCTGACACTTAAATCATGGGTTTTCATGCTCTTTCGATTGCGTTCAATTTTGGTTTTTTCCGTGGCCACCCATCTGCCGACCTTAGAGCCATCAAAATTGAATTTTCGTACGTTCAATTTATCTTTGCTCTATGTATCGTACCCGTAGCAACGCACGGATACTTACCTAGTCAGTAACAAGAACATAGCACGAGGAAACCCTGCATCTGAAAACTGGCAGACAGGTGCAAACAATGGGCCAAGGAGCTCTGAAAAAGTTCACTCTATGAGCCTGTGCAAAGTTGGAAGGTAAGAAGAGCAACAGAAACGCCAAGCTCTGATTTATATATAATCTCAGTTAGTACTCTAGACTAATAATACTGTACCGAAGGTGAAGATGGTCACTCTAGCTGCTGAAAAATATTCAGACATACCCGCAAAAAAAGAAAAAGGAAAATATTCAGACAAGTTTCGCAAGTCAAGAAAAATATTCAGACAACTCAATTGGTTGAGCTTGCACCACATACACGAGCATTCCTTTGTGCCGGGTCCTCATCATCTCGTTGCCATGGAATCAAAGCTTCTCGCACCAATTTGTTTCCCTGAATGGGCACGAGCCTGGGAAATATAGAGTAACTCAGGAACTGAACGGCAGCCCTTTGTGCTTTCTCGCCGTGGGAGAAGTCGCCGGCGACATCGTCTCCACAGGCTTTTTGCTGAAATCGTGCTCGATCGGGGCTGCTCGGCTCTCCCCATTTGCTTGGCAGCCAGTCAACAGTATTTCTCTCTGCATAAACCAGCACCGGCCACCAGCCAGTCAGCTAGCAGTATTTTTCTTTCAGCGTAAACCAGTCCCAGCTACCTGCCACCTGTCAGCGGAACAGGGGTGAAGAACACGGGGCAACGGGCAATCTATCGCACAGCGCGTGGCCGCGTGCAAGGGGTATGGACTATTGTCATAAAGGGATTCAGGGTATTATCACGGACACTTCAGCTACCGAATGAATCAAAAGCTCACAAACTGAAGTCCACAGAAGACACAAAATTGTATTCGGACACTGCATGTAAACATGCTCAAAACCGATGCCGATCAAAGATAAAATGCTTGCAGAGATCACACACATTACACATCATGGAGTTAATATTACAAATTTTGTGTCCTAAAAAAAGATTACAAATTTTGTTTGGTTGATACTAGAAGAATAAAAAAATTAAATTAAACATCTCTCATCAGCTTCAAACATATACCAAATTCATGACATGGCCCGAGAACAAAGAAACTGAACACCACACTGCGCTAAGCACGACTGAGCCTGCACTTCCTGCCCTTTTGTCATGGAATCGGTGGTCGGTGCTTCTCTCACCAATTTTTCTTGCTTCATCTAGCATATGCCCTTTACGGTTTATCTCTACATGGACCTGCACATCTGACTCAGACCAAACATGGAGGACAAATCTGGGAGTACTAGTACACGCGTTGTGTCAGCGTTGACCGGGCCTCAGTGCTCACCCATAGTTGGGTCATCAGCGTTCAGCGGTACTACCTCCGTCTCAAAATACAAGGCGCGGTCAAACTTGACACAGTCTCTCATACTAACGTTTGACTTTTAATATCTTCAATACTATAATGTTTGTAGCAACAAAATCATAGTTATATAAAAGTACATTTAAATACAAATCTAATTGTATTATTTTTATTAGATAAACTTTTTATTATGAAATATTAACTATAGGTCAAAACTTTTAAAGTTTGAATCTTGAATTACGCGCGCGCCTTATATTGTGGGACGGATGGAGTACAATCCAAAGCACTCGGCGAACACGGAGGGCTCTTGTTTTTTTTGCAAAAGACCAGTAAACATGGAGCGTTCGTTGAGTGTTGTCCAAATACACCAGTTCAGTCGTGTCCCTTGCCGCCGACGCAAAGAAGTATAGAGTTTGATAAGACTCCAGGACGACAAAGCAGGCCCTCCGGTTCACCGAGCACGGTCGAGCTCCCATATCCTCCCACAGTTGCTATGTGCCACCAGCAGACAATGCCTTCTCGCCGTGGAGAAGGCACCGGGTCCCTGGCTGCATCTCCAGACTCCAGGCTTGTATAGATTACACCACACCATACGTTTACGTTGGCACCGGCATCGACACCCACGTCTATCACTGTGTGTGCAAGATCGATCCGATACTGATCTGATCGTGGCTGAGCATAGAATGGAAATGGTCTCGTCGCTGACTCAAGGAAATACTCAGCTGAATCAAAGCCATGTCGCACAACTCCAATCATGTTAAAAACTAAAAAAGACGTATGGAGTTATGGACTATTGTCACAAAGGGATCTCACCGACTTTAGCTACCAAGTGAATCAAGAAGTCGTGAATTCACACTGATCGAAGTCCACAGTAGGTACAAACTTGTGTTCAAAATCTGACACCGGTTGAAGATAAAATGCTTGCTGACGGAGTTAAGACAACAATTGTCACTAAATACTAGATATAATAATATAATCATAACAAAAGCAAACATTTTCTCATAAACTTCAAACATAAACCAACTGCAGGACATGGCTGCAGAGAAACCAAACACCATAATGAGCTATGAACTAAGATAACAAAGAAGACAAGTTTAAATCTTAACTTCCCAATTCATGAAAAGCATGGTCTTCAAGTTCCCAAAGGCTTCAAATATATCAGATAGCACTCGCAAAAATAACTGAAGACCATACTAATGAGTTGTGCTAGAGCATTATGCTTTGCCCCCACTTCATGTCCCAACCCTCTTTCGCACCTCCCCAATAATAGACGGGAACCTCTGCCCCAGCTGCATGAAACTTTCTGTTAACACAACCTTCTTAAAGTTTCTGTCATCCACAACAAATTCAATGCACCTATTCTTCAGTTCTGGACAATTGTAGATCTCGGCACAAGCTAAAGTATCACCAACTGTATCCACTGAAACATTATCCCACAACTTCTGGGCACACAAGAGCTTCAACCGGTCCAATGCATACGGTCAGCCGCAACAAGCAGATGCTCAAACATCTTGGTTGGAGAATCCCCGAGCTCGTCGTCTCCAGGCAAGACATCAGTGTACATGAACCGAAGCAGAGCTTTGAATGTTGCAGGGGCAATGCCGTGCAGGGAGATGCATGACATTGTAGCCTCGGCCATGGAACCAAGCAGTTCCGCTCGGAAGACCGGTGAGCGGGCAGCAAGCACAGATCGATGTGCATGGAATATCTCACCATCGACTGTGAATGACACATCCACTCCATCAGTGCTATCCAGTAGAGTGCCCATATGTTTCCCAATGTCGGAAGGTGGCACAAGAATAGAATTCTCAGGTAACACCGCGATGGTGCATAAAAACTTGATATGTCCATCCTTCACATAAAACTTAGCCAAATCGGTTGGGCTGACGAGCCACCAAAAGTTGCCACAATAGATGCTTTGCAATTGCAATGGCTTGGGCGATGTCATAGTAACCGGTACTGGTTTCCCATGCTTGTTTATCAATAATGCCTCGAATATGATTTTAACGCGTCTATCTATTTCAAACTTGCTCGGATGATGTTCAAGGCAGATAGTAGGATTATGCTTACTACTTAGGCCTGGTATATCAAAACTCCCATGTGGAAAGAAATTTATCCTCCACATGTGCCCACCGATGGAGAAGGCATCGGAACTGATGGCATTACCAGGGGTGAGCTGCTTGGTTTGCTCGTAGTTTACTTTAAATTCGATCATGGACGATGCGGAATCGATCACAGTGGTGGTCTGCTTCTGCACCTCCATCCCTGACATGCGCTGTCGCTTGCTCGCTGCATAAAAAAGGGAGGGGGTAAATTTGACATGGAATCCTAATATAGGAAGTTACTCATGCCACTTAAGTTACCATTGCTAGCTTCATTGTCGACTCCCGTCATCTTGTGGAACAAATGGCTCTGGACTTATTAGGTTTCTTCACCGCCGAAGCTAGGGTGGGGTAGGAAGAATCTCACCTGCATCATGGATAACATCAAAATTAGGTTTGGCTACAAGTGCTTTGGTCATAGTTATAAGTCATTCAATCCAATGTCTCAGAGGCCATTAGAAAATACATGCCCCACTTCATTCACGAGTAAGAAATTAAACCCACGCATGTAAAAAAAGAAATTAAACCCACCCCAGCCGTCCCAATAGCACCCTATACCCACGCATATGGTGTGCTTTCCATACCTTTGACAACAAGGCGCTGCAACCGAGGTTCTGGCATGAAAAGCTCGGGCAGATCTGGCTTCAACGTGGTGAGCTTGGCGGCTTAGGATGCAGAGAGTTGGCACTCGGGCGAGGTTAGGCCGACGCCATGTAGGAGATCTGGTTGGGAACTTGGGGCTGTCAAGGGAGGTGGCGGCTCTATGTGTGGCTTGGAGGATTGAGAGAGAATGAGAAACGAGAACCCTAGAAATGTAACTTATATACTAGCGCGTTAGACTTAAGTGTTTGTCATCTTGGGCCAAAGAAAAGGCTAGTTCATTTTGGGCCTAAAATGGCTACCTAAAATTTGATTGAATAACCCCATTGGGTTGCTAATTTGGGCTTAGCTTAGGTTGGGCCACCAGCGACATCTACGTTGAAAAATAAGTAAATGTAATGTGGGGATATCAGTAGTTACAAATTATCCATGAGTAACCTAATAGACATGCGTTATTTTGCGCCCATGGTTGCAGTCAGGAGGGTGAGGGGGGTGCAAAGAGTCGTAAGTATGGATAATCATTGACGGGTGCCTGTACGAGGGGTACCCTTAGGGAAGGGAAAGCGCTAAGGGCCGAAGAGGCGCACCCGCAACGCTCTTAGAAGCCAACCGCACGATGGCACACCACGTGGCGCACTCCTTACTGGCCGTGCAACCGGTTGGTCGGGGTCACATGACACCCTCCCGATCGCCTGAGCGACTGATCAGTTGGAGCCACATGGCGCGGCCCTGACTGACCAGGCGACCGATCGTGCCCTGCCTCTGCATCCGGAGCAAGGGCAGTCCAGGCGGGCACTGGCCCTCACCCTAAGGATGGGCCCGTACCCGGAGACAGTGACGGGACACACACGATCGTGTGGACCACGTGGCGCACTCCTTACTGGCCGTGCAACCGGTTGGTCGGGGTCACATGGCACCCTCCCGATCGCCTGAGCGACTGATCAGTTGGAGCCACGTGGCGCGGCCCTGACTGACCAGGCGACCGATCGTGCCCTGCCTCTGCATCCGGAGCAAGGGCAGTCCAGGCGGGCACTGGCCCTCACCCTAAGGATGGGCCCGTACCCGGAGACAGTGACGGGACACACACGATCGTGTGGACCACGTTAAGGCCGCTGCATGGGTGAAACTCCCAAACGACAGCCACTTGGGCCCACACGACGTGCAGGACTGGCAATAGGTCATGTCACCCCACGATTGGAGAGTGCCACGTAGCGCTCCCCTGACCTCACGTGGGGGGTTCCTGAGACCCTGAAGCACCGCGAGCCTGGATAGACCCCATCCCCAGCAGGGATGGCGCGATGAACTACCTTTGTGACGAGCGACAGGGAAGCCGATGCTGATGGGCCACAGTGGAGAGTTGTACCCCACAACAGGCACTATGGCCTGTCCCATGCATGAAGGCCGGGGCTACAGTCACAACCCGACCATGATCATGACGGAAGCCCCGACCAAGCCGCAACGAGGACTCCGAGCACACCCGCTATCGACATGGAAGTCGGGAGGGGATGTGCCGCTTGGCCGACCTGTGTACGAAGCCGATAAGATCAGGGCCCATAGGGTCCCTACCTCTCTCTCACCCATGTTGTAACCTACCCCCGAAACTATATAAGGGGAGTAGGCTCCCCCTTAGAAAAGGGTTGGATAGCTTGATTCAATTCGTCACGACCAGCACTAGTCACACACACCTCACTCGCACTTCACACCAGCTTACGAGCACCTCCGTTGTGAGCCCGAAATACTCTCCGCGAGTAACACGATCGACTCCCAACTGGATGTAGGGCCTTTGCCTCAACCAGTATAATTTCCCATGTTTGAGTGTGAAAGGACCTTGATGTCACCTAGAGGGGGGTGAATAGGTGAATCTGCACTTAATCAAAATTTTACACACAATCAGTACTGAAACCGGTCAGACCGGTTTCCCAAACCGGTCAGACCAGTTTCTGGCAGAGAAACACAACAATGCAATTTATCCCCTCTACGAGTTCTAGCACAAACCAAACTTGGTGAATAGCTTCTGTAGATGATTTCTAGCAGGTTCACTATGTCTCTGCACACAAATAAAGCACAACCAAGTAGATCGAAGCGGAAGCTAATGTAAATGCTAGAATTGAACTTGTGAGGCAAACCAAATGAGAGACGCGATGATTTGTTTCCCGAAGTTCAGATTCACCGCTGCCACTAAGGCTGCCACCAAGGCACGATGAATCCTACGTCTCCGTTGAGGGCCTACGAAAGGCGGGCTTATACACACCAAGCCACTTTCCTCGATTCCACTAACCTGTGACCTTTTTCCACGAAGGAGGCAGGGCCAGCCTTTACAAATAATCCGTTGCTCACCACAAATACGGTAACAAATGCTTCAATGGTTGCTAGACTTCACCGGAAATGCTCAAGCTAAGGATTTGCTCTTCACTGATCTAGCTAGCTCTTACTAGCTTGCAATAGCTCACACACAATTAGCCTCTCAACCCAAATCCAAAGATACAATAAAATTTCTATCAATCTCACAAAGAGATGTTTGGGGAGAGCTTGCTGGTGCTCAAGAAGGTTCTGGGCGCACAAGAGAAGCAAGGGAACCAGCAGCCCTCAAAGGAGAGGGCCAAGGGGTATAAATACCCCACACCCAAAAACTAGCCGTTATGTCAGTGGAAAACTGGTCAGACCAGTTTCGCAAACCGGTCACACCGGTTTTCAAACGAAACTAGCCATTAGCACTCCGACCTCTAAAACCGGTCAGACCTCTTTCCAAAACCGGTCAGTCAGCACACTTAGTCTCAAAACGACTTCTCTCAAAGGCTATCTCACATGAGTTGACCTATGAGCACTTTTTGGTGTTGTCTAAACAACTAATTGTTGCATCCCTCTTGATAGTACGACATTCCTATACTCAAAAAAATAAATAACAAATTAAGTCTTCCACTTGAGCTTCAATGTCTTCATTCATTCCATACTTGTCAGTTTCACCTTTGAGGGCATACAACCTTTCTTGGTTGCTGAGCAAATCCAATCTTGAGCTGGGCTTAGAATTTCCAAGTATATGGACCAATTCATAAGCCATTCCAATATATGATCCATAAATGATTAGATGCTTCACATTGCTTCACTTGATACGGCTTGATTGAAGTATAGAGATCAAACTAAGATGCTAGACTTTCCCTAACAAAGTCCCTTGGCTACAAGACCAACTTGCCCTTCTCTTCGCTTGGAATGTCACTCCCGTCTAGCTTGATCCTTTTCATCATATCTTGCCACTTTAAGTTTGGCTTTGCTTTGCATCATCATGAAAACCATATTGAAATCCATGTATTCAATTAACCCAAAATATATTCAATATTGTCTTGTATGTTGTCTTTGTCAAATCACTTGTCCATAGGCTACCATGTACTTGATACCATATAATATCCATAAGATCATGTCTCATCATGAATTTAACTATTGCCATGGACCACGTCCAAAAGAATTCCAATTTCTTCATGTAGATTGTCCCATTTTATCTTGATAAGCTTCTACTAGATGAGACCATATACTATCCATAGAATCATATCTCATTTTATTTATAACAACTACTATGGACCAAGATCAAAGGAATTACAATTTCTTCATGTAGATTGTCCCATTATATTTTGACGAGCTTCTACTAAATGAGACCAACCAATATGCATAAGAACCTTGTCTCATTTGTCATTTCTATTCTTTTGCCATTGCTCATCTTTTGCATCATAGGATCAAACATACTTGCTTGCTTTTATGTCATTTAGAACCAATGTGTAACACCCGTGTTTTAATCTCTGGGAAAATCACCTAAATAAATCACTCGGAGGAAAACTTTTCAAAATCTTTTACCATCCGAGCTCCCGCTTCCGCCAAACCCCGTCCGCCTTGTTACCCCCCCTCTCCTTGACCGGTTCGCTTCGCAATCACTGCCCTCTCTCCCGTCCCATCCCGCGTCGCCCGCTCTCGGGTCGACCGCTGGGCCCGACCATCCCTGGCCGACCGCCGTCGACTGCCCGTCAGCCTTCCGCCGCGAATCCCGCCGACTCTCCCCTCTCTTTTCCCCTCACTTTTCCCCTCTCCTCTTTTCTTTTTCCCCTCTTTCTTTTTCTTTCTTTCTTTCCTTTCTTTCTTTCTTTTCTTTCCCTTTTTCCCTTCCTCTGCTTCCTCTGCCCCGAGCGCCCTGCTCCGCTCGCCGCCGGCCTTTCCGCTACTCACCGGCCCCACTTTCCTCTGACCGGCCGTGCCGACCACGGCTCCACCGCCACTACCGCACCAGCGCCGCTGGGCAGCCCCGCCCTCGCTCACGCTACCGGCGCCGTGCCGCCCCTCCTCCGCGACCCCACAGCCCGTTTCACCTCTCCACGCCGGCCACCATCGCTGCCGTGTCGTCCGCCAGCCACGCCGTCGTCACTTCCCGGCCACCATCCGACCGCGGGCCGCCTGCTCGCACGCCAAGCACAAGCGCCGCACGCAAGCCGCACTGCCGCCCCACGTGCTCGTACGCGCGCGCACGCTCCTGGACCGCCCTCGTCGTGCTAACGTGCCACGCTGTCCACGCCACCGCTTCACCGCTGCCGGGCCGCCCACCGCGGCCGTACCGCGACCGTGCATCGCTCGGCCACGCCGCACCGCCGACCACCGCGCCGCTCCTGCACGCCACCACCGTCCTCGCCATCGGCCCCATCCGCTAGGGTGTGCACGCCACGTCGCGACGCACGCACACGACAAGCACACCGCCACACAGCGCCGCCACTGCACCACCGTACCGCCAAGCATCGCGCGGATCACGGCCGCCATTAAAAGTTCCACCCGCCGCCCGCCAAGGCCACCGCCTACCCCTCTCGTCGGCCCGCCTCTCCAGCCCACCTCCGCGCCTATAAAGGGGCTCGCGAGCACCCCCTCCACCCCCACCAGCTCACTCGCCACTGCAACACCGCCACCACCACCTCCATTGCCGCCGCCACCGCCGCTCCCGTGGGCAGAACTGCACCGGCCACCTCCGCCCGTGGTAAGGCCATGGGTGGACTCGCCATGACCTCCTCTCCATTTTCCCCCGGTCAATTTGACCCGGCACCGCCGCCATCGCCGGCGATTTCGTCGCCGACGACCGCCGCCCCTCACTCTCTGTCTCTGTTCGGTTCGAGAAAGAAGAAAGGGCATTTTGCCCATACCCCCCTGAACTCTGTCCTATTCAACCCGCCGTCCAATAAACATGACCCCCTCTCTCTTACACGTTTTCACATAAACCCCCGAACTTTTACCGAATTAACCCGCAGTCCACGACCACTATTCCCTCTCTCTCTGTTGGATTTGCCAGAAGCCCTCAGACTTTTCTATAATTACAAATAGGTCCTTATTCTTAAAAAACGGCCCTAAAACACCCCTAAACTCGTCATTTCATGCGCCAAATTAATCCCGTTTGACCCCAAACTCCACCACAATAATTACCAGTATAATTCCACCAATCTACCCGGTCCATATTCAAAAATAATCATGTCGTCATCATTCGCTCTCATTTTCCGTTCTTTCTTTCGGAGCTCAATAAAAGTGTTTTCTTTTATTTATTGTGTGTTTGTTCGTGTGTGCCGTAGACTCTGCTGTGAACGAGGAAGGACTCGAGGAAGAGCAGTGCTACGAGCAGGAGCTTGGAGACCAAGACCCCGGGCAGGAATCCCCCGAGGGTTGGGAGAACGACAAGTGCAATCCCATCCTTTGACGCATACTTTTGTCCTAGTTTTTATAAACACAACCCATGGCCTATTTTATAAAACGTGCATGATTTACTGCTAAACCCGGTTGGATAGCCATTCCTTGACTGCTATGACTGTTTCCTTGACAACCTAGATTAATGTTTGAATATGACAATGCTCTGTTTGAATGTTAGTCACTGCTAGAAACGCTTAAGAATGTTTTACTGTTATACTCTCCATTACAATCACTTGGTATTTACAAAAGCAACCGTGTGCGTGCTTTAAAATAAAAGAGATGAATTCTGTGAAAAAAATAAGTGTCGTGTGGGATGAGACAGACGGTATTTTCTGTGTGAAATGCCGAGGTGAGCTCGAACCTGTGTGGTTGAGCATGGTGGGAGTTGTCTATCCTGTCATAAATTTTTGGAATGATGTTGATGTGTCATCTAGCCTAACCCATTTTACTGTACCACCACTCGACCGTTGTATGTGGCAACGGCCTAGCATAAATCCCACTAGTTAAGCTGTCGGTTATGTGGTGTGCTGGTGAGCAACAGAGGGCCATGGAGCCGGGGATACGGTCTATGTGAGGTATGCCCCTGGGTAAAACCTCGTTGGTAGGTTTGTAAACCCCTTGGTCGCATCTGTGATAACTTGTCAGTCTAGCTATGGTGGGTAATGGCTTTGATAGGAGCTGCACTGGCACTAAGGTGTTCATGTTGTGGTAGCCTACTTGTGGTTGTGTACACCTCTGCAGAGTGAGAACCTATCCGGATAGCCGTGTCCACGGTACTGGGCGAGTTACGGCTTGGTCACTTCACTAGTCCCCTGTTTTGGTGTAAGAAAGTGGTTGGTGTTTGCTGAGCTGAGAAAAGGTTTGGCATGGGCTACGACAGATGGGGAATCTGGTAGCTCTAAAATCTTGTGAGTAAAATATTCATGTTCTGTCAATACCATTAAAAGAAATATTTGCGAAAACCCCCTTTATGAAATAAACCCTTGCATGTGTAAAAACTCGCTTTATTGCAAAAATCAGCCATAAGCCTGTCCTTGCTATTATCCTTTGCATATTTCTGTGGTATCCTGTCCGTGGCTGTGATTGTGCTTGCTGAGTACGTATGTACTCACCCTTGCTTATTTTGTTACAGAGGCAGACCCGGACTTTGTGCCTGAGGACGTCGTTTAGAGGGGTTCGTTCTGCACCCAACCTTTGCCTGTGTGTTAGGGTCACCCGCTGGAAGCCGCATGCGTTGCCACTCTGATGAAGACCTCTATGTTATCAACCTTTTTATCTGGAGCTTAGTGTTAGTTCTGTTTGTCGTGGCCCTGCAATGCCACCGTTTCCCGTAATGCTGTTTTTGTACTGAACTATCTGTTGTAATAATGTGAACCAGCATCCTGGGACTGATATTTGTATCACATTAAGTTCTCTCTTTCGAGGGGACGCTTCTCAATGTCAAGTACATATTCTTATCAACAATTATATTGCGTGAATATTAATAAGAATAAAACTTGCTCATATGCTTAAGCAAACAAGTTAGATCACGAATCATATTGTCATACAAATCACCAAAACACATAAGTGACTAGATGCACTTTCAGAGTGTTTACCATCGAGACCGAAAAGAGCACGGCGAAAATAAACCGCCGGTGTACGAAGCACCGATGTTCATGCTCGTGCTAGTTCACTCAAATGTACTGCCCAACGAATTTGCCCAGCCGACCCATAATAGACCATAAAGCAAGGTTAATAATTGGATCGGCTTGGCAAAATAAGGAGGCCCAAAAAACAAACCCAACCCAAAAAGACATGTGGTGAAAGGCTTGGAGGGATGCATGGCCCGTTGGAGTGCGGAGACCATCCATCTAGAGAGTGTGGGTTGTGGGCCAGGTGGCCAAAACAAGCCCATATACTTTAGTTTTGGACATTATTAACTTATAGAGGCTCTTGTAGTCAAGAAATATGTTTGAAATCTTGACCAAGAAATAATTAAGATGATTCTATGCTTTGAAGGGGAGGCTCCACACATAGATTAAGTAACTTTTGCTTCTACTAAATCTATTAACAATGATAATAATTACATTTGGAGATTGAGTAACTTTAGAAGCTAAGAGAAGAAAAACAATCTGTAGAAAACAAAGCTATCAACTAATTACAAGGGCTTTGTTTTTAGCTATCAACTAATTACAAAGGGTGTCTCCACCTTTTCAAAAAAAAAACAAGGGTGTCTCCTTTCAAAGACTAAGACCCGGCTAGCTCACACACAACTACCAGCATACCCAAGGCAAGAAACATCATGTCGTGTCATCCCCTTACAGAAAGCCTACCATCCTCCAATAGCCTTATAGCCCGCCAAATTACCGAGTCAAAGTTTCAATGACAGCCTTTGGGATAACTTTATGTTTAGTAGCCAACACACGACCGGTGAGAGTTCACTACTCAGCATAAAATCGAAGAAAGCGAATGCGCGTAGAGACCTGAACCAAGTTTCCTTACTATACGCATAGTTTATGAGGTGTTGGGTGAGCTGTGAGGGGGTCTCCGACTCCTAGTCGCACAGTTAGTTACCATGGTTTGGTATGTAGGTTATGGCGTTTTAAGTGGTCTGAACTAGTGAAACCATGAAGCCCTAGCCAGGCTCTTGCTTTCCAAAGTTGCTTAGCTCCTAGGAGCGAAATCAGGCCAATAAGCAATCCCTAACATGCTGATTTCTCCTAGTACTGGGCATCCAAAGTCGACTTCCATATGAATGAGTCCGACTGATCAGGGAGCACCACACGCTATGTCAATTCCCATATGCGGAGGTTGTGACCAATCCTTGACCCTCTAAAAGAAGGTTTATTCCCCATTGTTCAGCTCAACTTTCATTGAAGTCTCAAAAGAAAACATTTTTCTTTTGGAGTAAAGACTACATAGTCAGGTAGTTCATTAGTGTCACCATCCACCAACAGGCTTGGAAAATCAGAAAGCACTAATGGAGTAAAGACTACATAGTCAGATAGTTCATAGTGCTATAGCAAAAGCTAAAACATTTTTGAAGCTTCAAGCATAGCCCAGCTTCAGCAAGAGACAGGACTATGATTGCAGATAATTCAAAACAGAAGTACTATACAACTTATGCATAATCGCAATAGATTTGCACCAGATCTGTCTGACAACATCTTCCACCCTGCCTTTCCTATCAGGGCCGTGTTTCTTTCCTCTCCTAAATTTTTTTTCAAAAGAGAATCTTATATGCATGAAGTATTAAATGAAGTCTATTTATAAAATCTTTTTAGGGATGCGTGTAACTTTACGCGACGAATCTAACGAGCCTAATTAGTCCATGATTTACTACAGTGATGCTACAGTAACCATTCTCTAATCACGCGGTCAAATGCCTCATTAGATTTGTCTCGTGAATTAACCCGAGGTTGTAAAGATAGTTTTGTAAACTGACTTTATTTAATATCCTTAATTATTAGTCAAATGTGGTGAAAAAATATTTCGACCTCCAGAGAAACACGGCCCAGAATCACTTGGCAGCGAAATAGTCAAAATGCCCAATACTACAAGAATCAAGTATCTATATGTTAGATAATATATGCGAACCACTCAACCAAATAGATACCTATTGCACATTGCTATATCCCAACCCTTTCTCGCAACTCGGCAATAACTGATAATTTCTGACCCAACTGCAGAAAATCCTCAGTTAAGACAGCCTTCATCAAATTTTTCTCCGCTGCAAAGAAATTAATGCACTTTCTCTTTAACTCCAAATAGCTGTACATTTTGGCGCAAGATACACAAACTGTATCAACATAAGGTTCCCTCTAATGTAACTTCCTCACATAAAAGGGACCTGCATGTCAGTCATCACGTCAGAGTGGCCTCATTTGGGATAGACCAGCCCTATATTACTTTTCACCTTGAATCCAAAGTCGAATATAAAAATGAAAACGACGGTTTCTGCAGATCTTGATTGGATAAAAAGATATGACAATAGACACTGAATGAAAGAATAATACATTAAAAATGAGAATTTTTTTGGATGAAGAAAGAAATCATAAATGAGAAAACAAATAAGACAATAGGATCTTTTTAGCTTCCTCAACCAGGTGAGACGGGCAAATAGGTTATGTGGACAATCCAAAATTTCTTCCCATAGCTCAGATAGAAGTCTCTCTCTCAAGCCTAGCCGGCCTCAGTTTCCATCATCTTCCGTGAGCACTGACCTGCCAATCCTGCCATGTATTCTCTTGTTGATACTCTGATTGTGTGAAATGAACAGCGCCATCTCTCTCTAAAAAAAGAACAGCAGCGCATATTTACCAGTATAAAATAGGAGAGGAGCTCTGTCAAATATAATAATAGCTTTACAACCGATATCATCATATCAAAGTCTAGGGAGGTTTACAGCCACTGACGGAAAGGCAAGACGACACTGAAAGTCTGAAACTGAATTAAGCAACGAAGAAACCAAACAATGCCGCTCCAGTCGGCTGTTGAATTCAGTTACCAAACAAATTAAACAGTAGAATCTTATATGAAACTTTAGAAGTGGTTGCAGCAGTACAAGCATCTCCAACATGCTTAAAAATATCAGGTATGGACCATATTACATCATAGTTAGCCAATTTGCAGTAGCATAACAAATTGGCAATAGTAATAGACACCTTGAAAGGTTGAGAATAACCTAAGCTAGCTTCAGGACATGCATGTCCAATTGGATAGAAACGAAAAAGAAAACAAGTACGACCAAGGGTGCATTATCCATACTTTGACCAAACTACACACATGAAGTCATAACTCACAACCCAATCCTCTTCCGCAGCTCATCAATAATTGAAGGGAACTGCAGCACCAACTGAATGAAACCCTTTGTTAACACAGCTTTCTTGAAATTTCCTCCCGTTGCAAAGAAGTCAATGCACTTGTTCTTCAACTCCGGGCAGCTGTGCATTTCAGCGAAGGATAAAGTATCAGCAACTGTATCAGCAGTCACATCTTCCCACAATTTCTGTGCACACATAAGCTTCAGACGGTCCAACGCATACCGATCAGCCGCAGCTAGTACATGCTGAACCATCTCAGAGGGAGAGTCCCCAAGCTCGTTGTCTGCAGGAAAGGCATCTGTGTACATAAACCGAAGCAAGACTCTAAATGTGGCAGGGGCAATGTCATTGAGGATGATGTTCTGCATAGTAGCCTCTGCCATGGAACCAAGAAGCTCAGCTCTGAAGACCGGCGAACGGGCAGCAAGCACTGCTCGGTGTGCATGGAACGTCTCATTGTCAACGGTGAACGAGACATCTGCCCCATCCATGCTATCCAGCAACGCACCAAAATGTTTCCCAATGTCTGAAGCCGGCACCGGGATGGAGCTGCCACGAGCAACCATGATGGCACATTCAAAAGTGACACGCCCCTCCGTCAGGCAATATTTCTCCAGATCAGACTGCGAAATGAACTGAGGCCAGCCGCCCATGTGATGGATCCCTGGGAAGAGCTGAACAGGCGTCCTATCTGCAAACAATTGACGGCCATCCTTGCCCATAATGAAGAGCTCGCAGATGGCGCTGACGCTTGCTTTGCTCAACAGCTGGAACAAGATGGAGATGTAACCCTTGTTTGCCTCTGTGAACCCATGCGGGAAGTAGTTCACCCTCCACCTGTACCCGCCGGCGGAGAAGGCGTCGGAGGAGACGGACGTGCCGACGGCGAGGTGCTTGGCTTGCTCGTAGTCCACCCTGAATTCGTGGACAGCGGAATCGATGGTCCGCCGCTCCAGCCTTGGCGAGCGATGTCGCTTGGCCACTGCATCATAATTAGCATTTGGGGATTGAATTGAGAATCAATCGACCAAACAAATTGGCAGTCAAATCTAACAATATTCATCATAAAGAAGACAACAGTTTCCAATACTCCTACTTGCCAATGCACATTTGATGCAATATACGTAATTGAGAATTGAGACCGATTCAAAGACTAGATCAGTAACACTTACTGCCTAACGCCGGAGATGAAACTGGTGGTGGAGACCGTCAACGAGTCGCTTGCGCCGGAGATGGAGACCTCCCTCCTGGATTGCCTCTTCCACAAGCCCTCGCGTCCGCCGCCCACTAGGGTTCGTAGTCGCGACGCTGCGGTATTAATAGAGATAAAAATCCTGGAACCGCTTCGCTTCCCTGGGAAAAATGTAACTTCCCCTGAGAAAGCGGGCCTGCATCTCCACGACCCACGTCAGAGGCGGTTCGTAGACAATGACGGTTTTACCGAGCTCTACATTTTTTTTACCGCGAAATATAGCCATTCTCATTGATAGGTCGTTGTAAAGTCTCAACTTTAGTGCAGTACATGAATTCTCCTTCTAAATGACAGCAATAAGACAACTTTATGGCTCAGCAATAAGGACGATCCATGGTGTTAACCATGCCCTTTCATGTCCTCCACATAGTCTTTCATGGCTGTTAACCATGGCTGTTACCAAGGCCAACCATGCCCTTTCATGTCCTCCACCATAGTCTTTCATGGCTCTTAACCATGGTTGTTACCAAGGCCATTAAACATGGTTGCAGCATTGACGAGGTCAAATTAAGACCTTTGTAACCAGAATAATACCTTCCGAAAAATGAGGCAATGCCTCCTGATTTGTGAAGCACAATCATGTGATGTTGTACTCAAGTCGCCGTTGATTTTAGTTACCAAAACAATCGCCCACATGAAATTTAAGAAACAGTGTAAAATTGTAGTACGCGCCAGTACAAGCAATTCCAACATGGTTATAAGGGCAGTCCCAACCCATCATGTCTATGGGTAGTGTCTATGCTGCCATGTTAGCAAGACATCACCTTAGACACTACATTCTCCAACCCATGATTTCTTAGGATGGATCATTAATAAATTCATCATCTTTTCTCTCTACCAATCATACTTGTTCTTTTTCTATCATGAAGACACCATCCTCTCCCAATGCAAACTTTGGTAGTGTCCTATGCATAGGTTCTCGTGTCGACACTGGGTCATGAGACCCAGTTTCTTCCTCTTTCCATTCTCTCTCTTATTTAATATAGTGCCACACAAGCAAAAAGTCCTATGTGGCAGCCTAATTAATGCTATGAAAACCATCCTACATGGAGGGTTAGGACTGCCCTAAAGTTCAGATAATTACCATGGAGTTCAGACTTCAGACTACATATACATACATAGTTATTAGGCTGTTCGCAATAGCATACAAAAAGTAAACACCTAGCCTCTGAGGTTCAGACTACATACATTGATACATAGTTAGGTTGTTCGCAAAGAGGCTACCAATAGCTATAAACGAAAACACAAAGAGGCTACCAATAGCTATAAACCTCACCTCACCTCCATAGCTATGCACCTGATCTGCTTGACAACAACGTCCGCCTTTCCTCTCTTATTACAATATGCTAATCCTCTAAGGCTCCAACACTACCACTTGGCAACAACTTAGTTCAATACTATTAGAAGGCAATCTCAAAGTATCACTATGTTTAGACACCAAAATATCAACTAATCTGACATACCAGTCACCAAAATATCAGCCTTTTTTTGGTCCCGCACTACGTCATAACCCAACTCTCTCGCAGCTCGTCAATGATGTTAGAAAACTTCTGGCCCAACTGCACAAAACCCTTGGTTAGCATGGCCTTCTTCAAATTTCCCTCCATCACAAAGAAGTCAATGCACTTGTTTGTCAACTCTGGGCAGCTGTACATTTCAGCACAAGTTAAGGTAGCAGCAACCGTATCAACAGTCACATTGTCGCCCAATTTCTGTGCACACATTTGCTTCAGCTGGTCCGATCCATACTGGTCAGCTGCAGCTAGTAGCTGCTGCATCATCTCAGGAGAGTCCCCAAGTTCGTCATCTCCAGGAAAGCAGTGTACATAAACTGAAGCATGACTGAATGTTGCAGGGGCAATATAATGTAGGGTAATGGAAGACATTCATGCTTTGAGGACTGGCGAACGGGCAGCCAGTAACCGCTCAGTGTGCATGTCTCACCATCAATGGTGAACGAGATGATGCAGCACTGGAATGGATGTGTCATGAACAACCATTATAGCGCATACAAATGTGATTGTCCCTCTGTCAGATAATACTTCTCCAGATCAGTCTGTAAAGCGAACTGATACCAGCCACCACCACATTTATCACTGACCCCTAGGTCTTCGAATGGTACAACATTTGTCCTAGCTGCAGAATAGGGAAATGGCTGGCCATCCTTGTTCATTATGAAGGCCTCACAAATGGCACTGACAGGTCTGGATTTGCTCACCAACTCGATGTAGATAGATACATAACTCGTCTGACTTTGAGCACCCATGAGGATAGTAGTGTACCCTCCACATATACCTGTCGGCGGAGAAATGCCAAGGTGCTTGGTTTGCTCATAGTCTACTCTGAATTCATGGAAATCTAAATCAATGGTCCACCCATCCAGATTCCAGAGTCCATAGGGGTCGCTTGCTCACTGCACAATCGGCACTAAAATGAGTCTCAACCAAAAAAACAATGGTAATCAACTTTAACAATGAAACATCACAAATCAGTGTCAATAACTCTGTTTGCATTGGAGGTGGGCCTGTGTCCTGAGCTGTGGCAATTGGTAAAAACTAAAAACAAATGGCACCAAACATAATACTACGAAACAGACATTCTTCTTTCCCGTTCAACCTCTCCTCTAGTATTATTCCTCTTCCTCTAGGTTTATATTTCCTTGGTTTGCTGCTTATCATATTGTACCCAGAACTCAAACTAGATCTAATCAGTTGTTAACAATGCAGGTTTCTAACAGTTGTCAGTTTCTAAAAGCAGGTAAATGGAATATTTCACTGTCAATGGTGAACCAAGACATCCATGTCTCGTTCAGCAACGTACCAAAATGTTTTCCATTGTCTGAGACTGTCATGAGTGAGCATCATGGTGCATACCAAAATGTAATGTCCCTCTGTCAGGACTCAGGTAATGCTCCTTTATATCAGCCAGTGAAACGAGCCGTTTCCATCCCATCCAGCAGCATCCCTATGGAAAAGATGAACATGAGACTGCAGCCTGGGAACATGGCTGACTGTTCTTGTCCATTAAAAAGACCTTGTAGATTCCATTGACACTTTTTCGATATGCTCAGTAGCTCAAAGGTGATACGTGATAGATATACTTGCCTTTGCCATTTAGATAGCAGGCTACCCTCCATAAGTGCCCGTGCACAGAGAAGGCGTCTGAGTAAACAGCCTTGCCAATGGCGAAATACCTAGTTTGCTCATACTCTAGTCTGAATTTGTGGAAAGAAGAATGTCCACCTGTCCAGCCCTGGTGTGAGTCATTGCTTGTTCAGTGCATAATTTGCAAGCAAGTGGGATCCCACCATGACTCACAGTGAATGATGCTGGGCCAATGGCGCCCCCCTGTTCTCCAGTGCCTTGCCTCCTGCAGCAAGCCTCAGCCAGACCTAGCGCCTCTCGCCACCCGCTAGGGCTCGTCTCACGGTTGAGCAGCAGGCGCAAGGTTTTTAAGAGCAAGTGCAAGACAAGGCACAATTACAGTTACGTAAAAACAAAATGGGAACATGGAGTAGAGCATGTCTTGAGCACATCACGAACCAAGTCACAATTGGTTTCAGTTACCAAAAAATTCAAACGGTAGAAGCTCAGATGTGAAAGTCTGCAGATGGTGCTGAATTGTGTGATACAACAGTACCGGTACATGTCTACATCCAACATGCTTCAAAAGATCAGATAGCACACCTGGAATCAACATTACACACTAGATAGTTCATAGTACCATTGCAGCAGTTAACAGAGAACAAAAGTTGGGCTACTAAGTACTCATAATCTCCATATCTCTGCACCTAAGCTGCGCGGAAGTAACTGCTACCTTGCATCGCATGTATTAGTGTCATGTCGCAGCAACTTGAACCAACACCACGAGAAGGCCAGTTCTAACATCCAGTATAGCTGTCAGCAAAATATCCATACACTACATGCTTGAACGCTTCAACTATATGCATCAAGATGTCACTGTGTCATGTCCCAGCCCTCTCTCGTAGCTCAATGATAATGGATGGGAACTGCTGTACCAGCTTCACAAAACCCTCGGTTAGCACGACCTTCTTGAAATTTTTCTCCACAGCAAAGAAGTCAAGGCACTTATTCTTCAACTCTAAGCAGCTGTACATTTCAGCGCAGGCTAAGGTAGTGGCAACTGTATCCACTGACACATTGTCCCAAAGCTTCTGGGCACACAAAAGCTTCAACCGGTCCAATGCATACTGGTCAGCTGCAGCAAACAAATGCTGAAGCGTCTCGATTGGAGAGTCCCCAAGTTCTGGCAAGGCATCTGTGTACATGAACCGAAGCATGAGGCTGAATGTTGCAGGGGTGATGTCATGTAGGGTGATGGATGGCATTGTAGCCTCGGCCATGGAACCGAGAAGCTCAGCCTCGAAGACCGGCGATCGGGCAGCCAGCACAGCTCGGTGTGCATGGAATATTTCGCTGTCAATGGTGAACGAGACATCCGCCCCATGTTTACTATCCAGCAGCGTGCCTAAGTGCTTTCCAATGTCTGAATCCGGCACAAGAATAAAGCCCATCACGGGACTAGAGCTGTCAGGAATGACCATGATGGTGCATATAAGAGTGATATGTCCCTCTGTCACGTAATATCGCTCCAGATCACTTCGTGTAATGAAATGACTCCAGCCGGTGCCAGCATTTTTGTCCCTGTTGAACAGCTGAAAACAAGACCAATGTGTTTCCTGCAAACATGGATGTCCATCCTTGTCCATTAAAATGACCTCAAAGGTGGCATTGACACTTCTGGATTCAGTCAGCAGCTCAACAAAGACAGAGAGATAGTCCTCATTGTCATCATACTCATCATCCCAATCCCCATTCCCATCCCCATCCCCATACGGATAGCAGTCTATCCTCCACATGTACCCGCCAGCGGAGAAGGCGTCCGAGCGGATGGCCTCCCCTATGAACATGTCCTTGGTTTGCTCGTAGTCTATTCTGAATTCGTGTGAAGCGGAATCAATAGTCCTCCTCTCCAGCCTTGTTGTGCGGCATCTCTTGCCCACTGCATGATTGCCAGGTACATTGAGTATCAGAAAACAAAAGGTAGAAATGGCAATCAAATTCAACAATAAATCATCACAAGGCTAGCAGTTTTCCAATGCGCTTGCTAATGCAGATTGGGGAAACCGATTTAAATAAACAAAAGAAATCCTTGGCGTTTTGTTCCCGGAGAGAAATCCTTAGCATTAAGCTACAGGAACTGAATGAGGGGCAAATTATCAGTGGATAATTAACTATTTGCCATCCTTACGGAAGGCACTCCTTCAAAAGCCACTTTTAGAATGACACCTACACATTTGCCACCGCCCCGACGAGAAGGCAACACATTTGCCACTTTATCCGACGTGGAGCGACATGTAAGCGCGACAGCGTGGAAACGAGCTGGCACGCGCATGGAAATTGACCCAACTGCCCCTGCCTTATGCACTCACCTCGCCCAAAGGCGCACGCTTCTTTTCAGCCCCTTTCATTTGGTCATCTCCCTTCTCCCCGACGACTCGGCCCGGCGGTGGTGGACATGGAGGATTCCTGAGGAAGGCGACCATGAACGCGGAGTGGAGCGAGCGGGGGATTGCAGGTAACTGATTTCTCCCCATTGTGCTGGTCGATTTGTGATTGGGATCCCTTGGAATGAAGTAGGGGGAACTAGGGTTTGACGAAAGGGATCCCGAGTAGAACCGTAGGGATTGGATCTGAACTTGCGGTATTGTGTTGTGGAAGGTTGGATCGTGATTTGCGGTGGAGGACAATGGATGGGATCCCGTTCCCCCCATGGTATGTGTCGTCCCCCCTGGTTATTTGACAGCGAGAGATTGTTGCGACACATGAACAGATGTTCCCTGCTAACTCCAATATGTTTGTTTTAATTTGCTCATTGTGCCAGGATTGATCCTGGTAGTTCCTTTAGACTAGAAGTTAGGTGTGACGAATATAAGGCCAATCTGGACTATGGAATCGTGGACTTTGCTGAACAGACACATGAACTTTGGATTAGGCCCAGTGGGTACACTCTTGAGACCTTCTTTGAAGATATGGCTGGTAAAATGATATGGGGCAGAAGCCAGACATTGGTTGTGTGGGCAGTTGATAGTGATAGTGCTGCTGAGTGGAAAATTAGAAGGAATGAACATTTAGAGAGATTGATCCAGGGCAGGATGAATGATGGAATGGCAATTATTCATGTTGAAGTAGTTGAGAAGGAGGGGTACCAGTACATGTTGCACAGTCAAGGCACTTCTGGTGTAAGTCAAGCTGGTCCATCAGGTGGTACTAGGGGTAGTCATGTAGGCCCATCTGAAGCTGCTCCATCAAGTTCTCATGCTGCTCAGACTGAGGGTGTAGGTGACACATGTACATCACCTGAGCCTGTACCTGAGCAAATAGTTGTGGACTGGAGTGACATAACTATTCTCCCAGGTCCAGATGATGATGGTGAAGCCAATGTGGTGGTAGATGAGGATACTGTCTTTGAGGCCATGGGTTTTTAAGCAGATGATGAGAGAGCAGCTAAAGAGGCACCTATTCCATCCATTCCACCTGAAGTAGATGATGAAATGAGGGAAGCTGACATGCATGTAGGTGATGAAGAACCAACTAAGCCAATGTCAGATTGGGATAGGGACCAACCAGACTTGTCAGTGGGCACTATCTATCCTTCCATGTATGAGTTCAGATTAGCAGTTAGGCAGCATGCAATAGTCAATGAGTTTGAATTAGGCACAGAAAAGTCTGACAAAAAAAGGTTCAGGGGCTTCTGCAGGGCCAATGGCTGCCCTTGGATCATTAGAGCTAGGACACAAGCAGATAATAGTGTCAGGGTACTTTATTTCACCTTGCTAACTATTTCTCTAACATTTGTTTGTTTTTGAACTGTTTAATGCTTATTCATATGGTTTTTACGGGTGCAAATTAACAAAAATGAACATCAATGTGCTTCAAGAAGCAGAGTTTTAGGCACAATGACCTCTCAAGCATGGATTGCAGAGAGGGCAATTCCACTGCTGAAGAAGAAACCTGACATGGGGGCTAGAGAAGTGCAGTCAATTTTGCAAGACAAATATAAGATTGAGATGAGTTACCAGACAGTGTGGTATGGAAGGCAGAGGGCTGTTGACAAGTTATTTGGTAAGTGGGATGATTCTTTCGATTGGTTGTATAGGTTTAAGGCAGAGGTAGAATTGAGAGCACCAAGTAGTGTTGTTGAGATAGATACAATCCAAATTGATGATAAAGTGCACTTCAATAGATTTTTTTGTGCATTCAAAGGTAGCATTGATGGGTTTTTAGAAGGCTGCAGGCCATACATTAGTATAGATTCCACTACTCTCAATGGTTTATGGAATGGTCACATGCCTGCAGCCTTGGCTTTAGATGGACACAATTGGATGTTTCCTTTGGCATTTGGTTTGTTTGACTCAGAGACAAAAGAAAACTGGATTTGATTCATGGAGCAGTTGAGCAAGGCCATAGGAGTAGTCCCAAACTTAGCTGCCTGTACTGATGCATGCAAGGGCTTGAAAGCTGCAGTTAAGCTAGTTTTCCCATGGGCTGAGTAGAGGGAGTGCTTCAGGCACTTGATGGAGAACATGAAAAAATATTTCACAGGTGATGTGTATGGTGCCAATATGTGGCCAACAGCTAGAGCTTACTCAGCAAATAAGCACAACTATTTCATGGATAAAGTTTTAGCTGCTAGCCCAGATGTAGAGAAGTGGCTAAATGAACACCACAACCTTCTATGGGCCAGATCCAAGTTTTCAACAGAATCAAAGTGTGACTACATAAACAACAACCTGGCTGAGTCTTGGAATGCTTAGATAAAAGACTTTAAAGACTTGCCAGTGCACTGCATGGTTGATGCTATGAGAGAGAAAGGAGTAGTGTTGTTTGAAAAGAGAGGAAGGATAGCTAGAGCATTACATGGAAACACTTTGCCAGCTATAGTACATCAGCTCAATGCAGCCTCTAAGGGCCTAGGGCACCTCAAGGTCACCAAGGGAATTCTTGGGCAGGCAAAGGTAACTGAGAGCTACAAAGATGAAGAGGTCAGAAGGCAAGTGGTGTACCTGAATGACAAGATGTGTACCTGCAGGGATGAAGCATCCCCTCGAAAGAGAGAACTTAATGTGATACAAATACCAGTCCCAGGATGCTGGTTCACATTATTACAACAGATGGTTCAGTACATAAACAACATTACGGGAGACGATGGCACTGCAGGGCCACTACAAACAGAACTAAAGCTAGACTCCAAATAAACAGGTTGATAACATAGAGGTCCTCATCAGAGTGGATATCCATGCGGCTTCAAGCGGGTGACCCTAACACACAGGCAAAGGTTGGGTGCAGAACGAACCCCCTCTAGACAACGTCCTCAGGCACAAAGTCCGGGCCTATCTCTGTAACAAATTAAGCAAGGGTGAGTACATACGTACTCAGCAAGCACAACCACATCCACGGAAGGGATATAACAGAAGCATGCATAGGAATATACTCAAGGACATGTTCATGGTTTATTTTGCAGCAAAGCTAATTTTACACATGCAAGGGTTTATTTTACAAAAGGTTTTCACAAACATTTCTTTTAGTTGCATCAATAAACTTAACTGTCTTTCTCACAAGATTTCTATGCTACCAGATTCCCCATCTGTCATAGCCTATGCCAACATCTTTTCTCAACTCGACATTTACCATACACATTCTTACACCAAAACCAGGGAACCAGTGAAGTGACCATGCCGTAACTCGCCCAATACCATGGACACGACTATCCGGATAGGTTTTAACTCTGCAGAGGTGTACACAACCACAAGTAGGCTACCACAGCATGAACACCTTAGTGTCAGTGCAGCTCCTTCAAAGCCATTACCCACCATAGCTAAACAGACAAGTTACCACAGAAGCGACCAGGGGGTCAGCAACCACCAACTAGGTTCTACCCAGGGGCATACTTCACATAGACCGTATCCCCGTCTCCATGGCCCTCTGTTGCTCACCAGCACACCACATAACCAACAGTTTAACTAGTGGGATTTATGCTAGGCCGTTGCCACATACAACAGTCGAGTGGTGGTACAATAAAAATTGGTTAGGCTAGATGACACATCAACATCATCCCAAAAACTGTGACAAGATAGACTACTCCCACCATGCTCAACCACAAAGGTTAGAGCTCACCTCGGCATTTCACACAAGAAATACCGTCTGTCTCATCCCACACGGGTACTCATTTTATTCACAAAAAACCATCTCTTTTATTTTAAAGCACGCACACGGTTGCTTTTGTAAACATCAAGTGATTGTAATGAAGAGTATAATAGTAAAACATTCCTAAGCATTTCTAGCAGTGACTAACATTCAAAAAGAGCATTGTCATATTCAAACATTAATCTAGGTTGTCAAGGAAACAGTCATAGCAATCAAGGAATGGCTATCCAACCGGGTTTAGCAGTAAAATCATGCAAGTTTTATAAAACAGGTCATGGGTTGTGTTTATAAAATCTAGGACAAAAGTATGCATCAAAGGATGGGATTGCACTTGCCGTTCTCCCAACCCTCGGGGGATTCCTTCCCGGGGTCTTGGTCTCCAAGCTCCTGCTTGTAACCCTGCTCCTATTCGAGCCCTTCCTCGTTCACAGCAGCGTCTACGGCACACACAAACAAACACACAATAAATAAAAGAAAGTAAAGTTTTGCTTGATGAGCTCAAATGGAGATGAGAATAGTTGGAATAGATGGCTTATGATTTTAGAAGAATTTAGGAACAAAAATCAAGTAAATCGGAGTTGGAATTGGGGAGATATTGCATTTGCAAGATGGGCGATTTAACTAATTCCGAAAATGGAATTACAAAACTGAAGGTGGGCCGCTCGGGCTTTCTTCCGTGTGATTGGTTTGAATGGATTTTGGGCCTTGCGTAGTGTAATTGGACTGCTGTATTTGTGAGTGGCTTGCTGGTTTATTAAACTAAAGAGAGGAGGGGGTACAGAACAGAGCAGAGGGAACACGACGTCCCCTGGCGGCGCGGCCGTCGTGCGCAGCGGCCGGAGCTCACCGGAGCTTCGCCGTTTCGACGATTCCGGCCACCGTTTCCAAATCCGAGGGTATGGGAAGAGAGAGAGGAGAGTAAGGGCAACTCATCTGTGAGGTTCTTGTCAGGAAATAGTGCACGGAAGGGAGGGGTTACGGGGTGGCCATTGTTGCGGCTCTGGAGCTCGTGGGGAGCTCGGTGCCGGCAGGGAAAGGAAGGGGCGAGGCTTGGGTGAGGTAGGGAGTGGTGTGGAGGTGCTCGGCAGTTGCTTACCTCGGCGGGGAAGTGATCCAGGGAGGAGATCGACCGGCGGTCGATGCTCTGTTCGTGGAAGCAGAGCGGGAATGAGGAGAGGGAGGGAGAAGCTGGCAGAGCTTGGGCGGTTCGGTGGCTTGGGATGGAGATGGAGGGCTGCTCAACCTCGCCTTTTATAGGCTGACGACGAGGGGAGGTAGGTGACCGGCGGGTGGCGCACATGAGGAGAAGTAATGGCGGACGGTGAGGCTGCGGGGCGGCACGACAGCTTGCCGGGCGGCCGGGGCCGGCGGTGGTGCTGATGCGATGGCGCCGTTGACGGCGGGCGCGTCGAGGCGGCAAAGCCGGCGAGGACGGCTGCAGCGGCGTTGGGCGGCACGGCAGCTTGCCGGGCGGCCGGGGCTGGCAGTGGTGCCGAGGTGATAGTGTCGTTGACGGCGGGCGCGTCGAGGCGGAGGTGGGGCCACGGCGAGGGGCGGCACGGCGTGGTGATGGGTGGCAGTGAGCGGTCGATTCACGAGGCCGAGCTGTCGACTGAGCAGAGCAAGGTGAGCATGGCCAGGGGGGCCAGCGTATGGAGCTTTGCATGCGGCGTGCTTGTAGATGCTTGTGGTGCAAGATAGCACGCTGCTGCTACGTTATTTTGGATTGGAGAAGATAGGCATAGAGGTAGAGTTCACACATGTATGCTTGTACGTGAGGGTTGGTGCTATGTTGCTCTGTCTGTACATGCATGAGATGTAGCAGAGAAAGAAAGAAGAGGTGTGGCCGGGTAGTTTTAGATCAAACGTGAAGAAAGGGGGTTGGCAGGTTGATGGCTCAAGAAAAAGGGAAGGTAGAGGTTTGCACTGACTTTGCGAAGGGAAGTAATTTAAAAAAGGGATTATACTGGGTATGGATTATGGATGAACAAGAATTGAGCTCAAGCAATGGAAAAGATTTTGAAAAGATTTTTAGCGAGTGCTTTATTTAGTGATTTAACCAGAGATAAAAACGCGGGCGTTACAAGGGAATGGCAAGTTACAGGCAAGCCTTGCCAACATGCCTTGGCTGTCATCACAACTGGAAGGCAACCTGATATGGATCTATATGTGGACCCAGCTTATTCTGTGCACAAACTTCAGGCAGCATATAGGATTGGATGGCCCAACATCACAGACAGAAATCAATGGCCACAGGTGGATAAGGGCTTCAAATTGTATCCACCACCTGGCAAAAAACGAGCTGCTGGTAGGCAAAGGAAGAATAGAATACCATCTTTTCTTGAGAGGAATGGTAGGGCAACCAGGCAAGTCAGATGTGAGGGATGTGGTGAGCTAGGCCATAGGAGAGGAAGCTGGAAGTGTGCTCTTACAGGGACTAAAAAAAGGCAAGTTATTTGTCATCTTTGTCATGCTTCTAATTTTGTTCTATTTATTTGCTGATCAATACAATTGATAACTTCTTATGTTTTCAGGAAGAGGTCCAAGAAGAAAGCTCAGAAGCCTGGTAGGAAGAAGGCTCAGAAAGACACCACCACTGAACCAGAACAAGTACCCAAAGAAGCAGCAACACCAAGGACTAGGGCAGCAGTGGCCAGAGAGAAAGCAAAAGCTGCTGCCTTGGAAGCAGCAGCTAAGCAAGCAGCAGAAACAGCAGAAGCAGTAGCTAGGGAGGCACAAGGCAGAAGCCCAGCTCCACCACCACCACAAACTGATTCACCAGGACCCACAACTAGAAGGTAAGCTTCATGTTATGCTACTATGAGGGTTAGTGCTATGGTATGTCAAACAAGTAGCTGATGTGCTTTGTTATATAACTTCTTAGGAAGCTGGCAATGGAAGCAAACCAAGAGGAAAACCAAGTAGCTGATATCCTTCCACTTGAAGTCTGCTTGTACCAGCCACCAAAGAAGTTCACCCCAAGAAAGAAGCAGCTGGCTACCAAGGTGGTCAAACCTGGGAAGAAGAAGTAGAAGTAGGAAAACCTTCATGTATTTTGTGTATGGCTTCGATGTCTGTGAACTGGAATCATTATGTGTCTGCATGCTATGTAAAACTATGATCAAACAATGTCATGTTTAGCTTGGATGGTATGCTTGCTTGTAAGCCATCAAACAATTTTTTTTTGTGGATCAAACATTGTGCAATGCATGCTATGTTCTGTCTACATTTTCTGTCTACAATCTGGGACCAAACAATGTTATTTTCTGGATCAAACATTTTGCAACAGCAACCATTAGCATTTCCTGGATCAATTGGTGGAGTTATACCACGAACAAAATGATACATTGTTCTCCATCAACTGGTACATTGTTCAAGTCATCACCAGGCTAACATTACTACTACAAAAGAAGTAGCCTGGGAGCGCTAATACTACAAAAGAAATCCTACATTTTCCTTCCCACTACTTCTTCATCATGAACACCACAACAACAGCGCAAACACACACACACACACACACATAATCAACTTCACTGAAGCAATCAAACTATCCATCTTTGCTTCCATGCGATTGCCCTTCACTGATTCATCTTCTTGGTCTTCAACTGCGTCGGCCGGCTGCTCATTCCCCACTTCCCTAGCAAATGCTAATCCTTGGAACTGCAGGACACCCTGATCAACAAGTTCTTGAAGGTAACCCCTCTGCCAGCGGAAAAACCTGCACCGTATTGGCATCTACACATACAAGGCAAACCCTAAGACACTCGAAAATCAATGCAAACCGAACCAAATCGAGGCAAACTCACGTTCTCAATGTTCCACGGACACTTGAAGTAGACTCGCAGATAGTTCGCATTCTCCTTCTTCGATCGACGCTCAATCACCCGCCCCCTCTTGCACACTGGGCACTGGATCAGGAAAAATCCGGTCTCCTCACCTATAGGCACGGTCGGGAGTGGCCTCACCTCTGTCTTTGGAGCTCCTAGCCTTAAGCTCGCGGCAGACGAAGACGACGTCGAGAACGACATGCCTGGTGAGGCTCGGGGAGGGGGGGTGGGGTCCGGCGGGGGGTGGGGGGAGGCAGGGACCAGAGAGCGACGGGAAAAGCAAATGGAAATGGAAGCGCGTCCGTGGGGGGGGGGGCGTCGGTGAGGGGGACTCCTTTATCCAGATAGCCGGGGGCAAATGTGTCCATTCCCATTGCCTGTCCACGCTGGAAGGACGCTGTGGCGTGCCAGCTCAGCGAAAGTGGCAAATATGTTGCCTTCTCGTCGGGACGGTGGCAAATGTGTAGGTGCCATTCTAAAAGTGGCTTTTGAAGGAGTGCCTTCCGTAAGGATGGCAAATAGTTAATTATCCCAATTATTAGGGGCACTCACTGTCTAACCGCCGGAGGTAGTGGCGACGGTGGAACAGCTCCCCACTTTTTGGTGAGGGCGACCGGAGATGAGGTGTTTCGGGCGCCCCTCTGTCCTCCCCGCTCTCTCGTTGGTCGCGTGTACGCTCCAACCTCCGCCCTCGACACCTCTGCTCGCCTTGCCGGAGAGGAACACCTCCTGGACTCGCTTGCGGCTGCCAATGCGGGCTCCTTGCCGAGTCCGCGGTACGCCTAGCCTCCCCCGACAAGCCCCTGCCTCCTCCGCCCTCTAGGGTTTGTCTCTTGCTGTTGCAGGACGCCCGGGGTCGCTCGGCGGTGGCCGTCGACTTGCTGTGAGCCGCGAGTGGCGTGGGCCCGAGTAGTTGTGTTTAGCCCAGTGTCATCAGACGGACAGTACGACATATGGGCCAACCAGGCTCAAAAGCCCAATATTGTCACATGCTTCGAGATTGAAAAAAAAAATGTTTCTCTTTTTCTTTCCTTTTTCGGCCGGGATGCTCAAGAACTACAAATTTATGTTTCTCTTTTTCTTTCCTTTTTCGAGCCTTTTTTGGTGATACAAATTTATTTTTCTAATGCTTTACTACATGCCATTGGTTAATTTCGAGGACTTTGCATGACATCAATATGTAAATGTGCTGAAAGATGAAAACACATGTATGTAATTTTCCCTCGTAATACCAAACTGTAAGTTCAAGCGGGTTCTCGAAAGAAAAGAACAAATTTACTCCAATAAAGTATTCTCTCAAAAACAAAAGGAAGGAAAAAAGAGGGCACTCCCGCAAAAGAGGCTTGGGCTGCTATTTTGTGTAATGGCTCCCTAACTTTTGCCAAAAACTGCCAAAAGAAAGACACTAGTAAAATTAGAAACCGTGCTAAGATACGAAATTCTTTAAGCTTTAATTATTAAAATTATTTTGGGGACATGTCTTTCAAACTTTGAAAGACTTCACCTTGTTGCAGTTTCTGATCTTTTAGTTGAATCCGCAAGACATGGCAATTTTGACTAAAAATATCTTGCACCAAGTGCACAATTCCAGCTGAAACCTCAAGAGGCGCATGTAGTATAAGTATACTCTTAAGCACATTCAGCTACCTAAGGAATTAAACAAAAATGGAGCACTATCGTTATACGACTTAAAAGTACATCCAACATGCTTGAATAGATAAGAAAGAACTCATGGAGTCAAGGATATGCATATAGCTTGGTAGTTCATACTAGCAAGCAAAACTAAACATTATCATAAGCTATACGAATTTGCCACTGTCCATGGCTTTGCACCTGAGTTCTGTGACAATATCCTCAACCTTACATCACTTACCAATATCATTAGGCAGCAACTTAGTTCAAATACTACAAGAAAGAAATCTTAAAATTCCAAACGCTAAGATTATCAATAGTAGTCACTGTAGTAGCTAAGGAGAGTATGATGCTAAAGCTAAACTTAACTGTATACATGGTTCATATGGAGATGCCAACTTAGTCCGCTGATCAAATCATTCCCAACAGCATAGTAAATATAAAAAAAAGCGTTAATCCAGCTTCAGGACAGGAAAGGGCCAAGAGGACAAAGAAGCATCGACACAAACATAAAATTAGGCTACTGATTATGCATAATGTCAATATATCTGCATTGAGCTAGGGAAATAACATCCACCTTGCATCACATGTATAATTAGCGCATTGCCGCAACTAATAACTTAAACCAATACTGCAAGAAAGTGAGCGTGCTCTAAGCTCCAGTATGCTTGAAAATATATAAGGTAGCAGTCACCGAATTACCTGAACACCATACTAACAATAGCATGAATGGCTAAACTATATATACATGGAGATGACTCGCGGCGATGTCATGTCGCGGGCCTCTCTCGCAGCTCAGCAATAATGGATGGGAATTGCTGCACCAACTGCACGAAACCATCAGTTAATACAGCCTTCCTAAAATTTTTCTCCATCGCAAAGAAGTCGATGCACTTGGTTTTCAACTCCAGGCAGTTGTACATTTCAGCACAAGCTAAGGAGGCAGCAACTGTATCAACAGACACATCGTCCCACAATTTCTGAGCACAAATAAGCTTCAGTCGATCCAATGCGTACCGGTCAGCTGCAGCTAGTAGATGCCGGATCATAACAGAGGGGCTGTCACCAAGCTCACCATCACTAGGAAAGGTGTCTGTGTACACGAACCGAAGCATGAGTTTGAATGTTGCAGGGGCGATGTCATGTAGGGTAACGGATGTCATTGTAGCCTCAGCCATGGAACCAAGGAGCTCTGCTCTAAAGACCGGTGAGCGAGCAGCAAGCACCGTTCGATGTGCATGGAACGTCTCACTGTCAATGATGAATGACACATCTGCCCCATCCGTGCTATCTAGCAGGGTGCCTAGATGTTCTACGATATCTGAAGGTGGCACTGGAATAGAGCGGTCATTTACAACCATGATGCCACATATGAACCTGATGTGTCCATCTGTTACATAATTTTTGACCAGATCAGTCTGTGAGGCGAACCTGGACCTGGAACAGATGAACCGTCCTTTTCGCAGAGGCTAAAAATGGCTCCCCGTCCTTGTCCATCAAGAAGACCTCGAAAATGGCCTTGACGCCGCTGGGTTTGCTTACTAGCTCAACAAAGATAGAGATAAACTCGCCTTTGTCAGACACCACACTTCCATGTGGAAAATACCATACCATCCACTTGTGGCCGGCAGCGGAGAAGGGGTCTGAGTGGATGCCATGGCCAGCAGCAAGGTTCTTGGTTTGCTCGTAATCTAATCTGAATTCGTGGAAACCGGAATCAATAGGCTGCCCCTCTAGCCCAACCGAGCCGTGTTGCTTGCCCACTGCAGAATTGGCAACTAAATTAAGTCTCAACCAAAAACAAACGATGGCAATAAAATTTAACAAGCAATCATCACAAATCAGATGCTTCTAGCCCTTCCACCGCCTAATAAATAAACATTAGGCAAGTGTTGCACAAATTCAGACTGGAAAAAAAAATCGTAAGCTGCGGGAACAGAGCGGCGAGGTTCAGACTTCAGACATGGGTTGGATGGGCTAACCGGGCTGCCAAGTTTCAGTCCAGCCCAAAGGCCCTACCATGCACACGTGCTGTGTATAGATGTGGGCTCATCGGTGGGCTCGAGGACGATGCTAATGTGATCAAAGCAATCAAGAACGATGGAAAATCTCAAAAAAAAAAATCAAAAAGGATGGAATGGCCGCTCATGGCCATATCATTAGGGAGATAAAGGCCAGAGCAACACAATTTGACACTGCTGATTTTGTTCATGAAAACAGGCGCTCTAATGCGGATGCTCACACCATCGCAAGTAGTGCGATTTATGCTGATTTAGGTAGGTAAGTTTGGTTGTTAAGCCCGCCTCAAGGTTTTTGTTATACCTCTGTTGATGAATAAAGAGTTATGCCTTTCTCAAAAAAAAGAGATGTGGGTTATGGCTTCATTTTCGGTCGCCACCCAGAACAAGTATATTTTTCTTCCTAGAAACAATATTTTTCCCCTAATATATAAATGAAGTACCATCGTTCTCTAAATGGAAATAACTATTTTTTACAAAATTATATACATGCTACAAGAGAATTTGGCCTTTTCGCATTTTACCACGCGTAAACTCAATTTTCCATGAGTTTCACAATTTATATGAATGTGTTGAGAACACATCTATGCAAGGAACACCAAAGATAAGAAACCCTTTCCTCAGACAATAAAAAAAATAAAACTCTATCGAAAAAGAAGAGTTCGGTTCTGGTAGCGTGTGTAAATAAATCTATTTCACATGAGGATTTACCTCAAGTTACCACCATCAAGAACCGCCAAGTAGGATTCCAAAAGAGAAAAACATACAGAGAACTGCCCAAGAGGTAGATTCAGTGAATACACGTGGCAATGGGAAGCAAATGAGACAACAAGTGCAAAATCCAGAAACATTTTTCATCCTGTACAAACTCTCGATTCTCAAACGACTTTTGTTTTTGCTGGTCACAGCAACCTGCCGCTTACATTTCTAATCCTTCTACCCCGATCCATCCATTCTGAAATATATAGGATTCTTAGTTTGTTATAATAGTCAAAGTAGCTATTTTAGTTTATTTGACCAAGTATATATCATATAATATAATAAAAGAAGTATAAACTATACAAATATATTTTATATTACTTAGTGACAACAGTGAGTGATCTAGTGGTAACATAACATGTGCCAGTGTTCAAGTTAATTCTCCTAAATAACATGAACAACATGAGAAACCGAAACAAGAACAAAATGATGTTCAGAATGTACCCAGAGGCGGAGCCGGCACCGGAGGCACCGGATGCGCCGTCACCAGCTGGAGAAATAGTGTTAACCATCCTCGACTGGCCTTGCTCGAAGTAGTCGATCTAATTCGGTGCAGTGGCAAGTCGATGCAGTGGAGTCCCTCGAACGGTCACCGGGACGTAGTCGTTCAGTGAGGAAGACGGCCACCAGGAAGTAGTCGTTCGGGTTGACGAAGTTGGCCACCAGGAAATAGATGTTCAGGTTGACGAAGTTGGCCACCAGGAAGTAGTCGTACGGATGATGAAGTTACCCGCCGGGAAGTAGTCGTTCACAGTAGCGAGCAGGCGCGTACTCGTACGCTACCCAAAAACCTTATCGCCCGCCTATCCCGAGCAGGATCACTAGACAGGGAGGTTCGGAGGCAACTGCTCACGCAAGCAGAGTGCGCGCAAAGCTTGCGTTGGGAATGCAAGAGAGCAGCAAAAACAGCGAGAAGAGAGAGGTCTCCTGAAAGGAGTACCAGAGAGGGAGAGTCTGCTTGTGTTCTGGCTATGGGAGAGAGCCCCTCTTATATAGGCGACCAGAGCAGGAGGGGGATGAACCTGGACACTGCTTGGAGGCAGCAATGGCCATAATGACGTCAGTTACTGGTCAGCCCAATAATACCATTAAACGTCATCAGTTACTCTCAGCCATCAAATCGGCAGTTACTGGTAACGTTTAAGACTCAATCAATGTCATTTGTGGTAAAAGAATCACACATCACACGCAGAGCGGCTCGGCTCGGCTCGGCACGGCACGGCACGTCACGGCACGTCTCGACTCGACTCGACTCGACACGGCACGGCCACGGCCACGGCCCGGCTCGGCGAGGCGAGCAAGCGCGCGTGCGCGTGTGGCACACCCTTCTCCTTTTACCAACTTCACAAGTGGTCCACAGTTGGTCCACTATTTAAGTTGGTTAGGATTCCCGTTGACTCTCCATCCAGGATTTAATTCCCTAGCATTTATTAGTGGACCTTTAATTCTTTGATTAATTGAGACTTAAATGGGCCAAGGCCCAATTAATCTAACAATCCCCACCAAGAATTTCAAGGTACACAAGAAAATACTCTCGACTCAACTGTTGTTTTGATATACTGGCCTCATGGCGGGGACTGTTAAGTTGAACATCCACCTGGGACAAGAGCTACACAACTGACCAATGGACTATGCCTTGAATTGACAGTTTTGTGCAAACAAGCTTGACTAGAGCCCCTTTGCTAGTACTAGGCTGCTATAAGCATCCCCTCGGGTTGGAGCGTATAAGTCATACTCCATGCCTTTCATGGGTATCTAGAGATCACCCTATCTCATAGATTGTGACTAGCAATCGAACCCATATAGATGCAATCCTTTGAGATGTTCTGTAGGTCAACATCTTTGCCCTCATTGAGCCACTCGGATCACATTAAGGTTTTCACCAACCTGCCATACAGACTTAGAAGAGAAATGCACCTCCATTGGAATGAGCCCTTTTCAAAGGTTCTCTTCTCTCAGTTAATCAGTAGCTTGTTTCACCATCCTAATTCAGGGATCTCCGATCACATAGGATAAGTTACCACTACTGAGTAACACACATGGGTCTCAAACCCAATTCCCTGGATGCATTGTCTATCACGTTACGTGAAAGACCCTTTGTGAATTGATCTGCCAGGTTCTTAGCCGTTTGGATGTAGTCCAAGGCTATCACTCCGGAGTTTCTCATTTTCCTGACAGATTTCAGCCGCCTCTTTACATGCCTAGAGGACTTCATGTTATCCTTTGAACTATTCACCTTGACAATCACAGTTTGATTATCACAGTTCATGAGGATAGCCGGTATCAGTTTCTCAACTACCGGCAAATCCATAAGGAAATCACGAAGCCATTCGGCCTCAACAGTGGCGGTGTCCAATGCAGTGAGTTCTGCCTCCATAGTTGACTTCGTTAAGATGGTCTGCTTGCAAGACTTCCGGGAGACAGCACCACCTCCAAGTGTGAACACATATCCACTTGTGGCTTTAATCTCATCTGCATCGGATATCCAGTTTGAATCAATGTAACCCTCCAGTACTCTAGGGTACCCGGTACAGTGAATTCCATAGTCCACAGTACCTTTCAGAAAGCGCATTACCCGTTCAAGAGCTTCCCAATGAGCATCTCCCGGATTTGACACAAACCGGCTCAGTTTGCTCACAGCGAACGCGATATCGGGTCTAGTAGCGCTGGCTAGGTACATCAGTGAACCAATGATCTGGGAGTATCTCAGCTGATCTCTCATTATTCTTTTGTTCTTTCGTAATATTTTACTAGCATCATAAGGTGTTGGAGCTGGCTTGCAGTCATTATATCCGAAACGACTTAAGACCTTCTCCACATAGTGGGATTGTGTGAGAACAACCCCACCATCACCTTCTCTCACTAGCTTAATATTTAGGATCACATCGGCCTCTCCCAAATCTTTCATCTCAAAACTCTGAGACAAAAACTCTTTGACTTCCTTAGTCACATTAAGGCTTGTCCAAAATATCAGTATGTCATCTACATACAGACACAATATCACTCCTTCGCCCCCACCATAGCGATAGTACACACATTTGTCGGCTTCGTTCACAACAAATCCAACTGACGTTAAAGTTCTGTCGAACTTCTCATGCCACTGCTTAGGAGCTTACTTAAGGCCATACAAAGACTTTATCAACTTACACATCATTCCTTCTTGACCTTCCACTACAAAACCTTCTGGCTGATCCACGTAGATCTCTTCCTCCAACTCTCCATTTAGGAAAGCTGTCTTAACGTCCATCTGATGAACGAGAAGACCATGGGAAGCTGCCAGAGAGAGCAGTACTCGAATGGTGGTCGATCGGGCAACCGACGAGTAAGTGTCAAAGAAGTCCTCTCCTTCTTTCTGAGTATATCCCTTAGCCACTAGCCTTGCCTTGTACTTCTCAACAGTACCATCAGGCCTAAGCTTTTTCTTGAACACCCACTTGCATCCTACAGGTTTGCACCCATACGGACGTTCCACGACTTCCCAAGAATCATTAGACAAAATAGAGTCCATCTCACTCCGAACTGCTTCCTTCCAATAGTCAGCATCTGGAGAGGAATATGCCTCTTCAATGGTTCTAGGGGTGTCATCCACGAGGTACACAATGAAATCATCACCAAAGGACTTTGCAGTCCTCTGTCTCTTGCTCCTTCTGAGAGTTTCACTGTCATCCTCCTCAGGATTTTCTACATGTGTGTGTTCATTGTGTTCTATCGAAACAACAGGTTCTCTATGTTCTTTATTAATAGTCAGTTCATGACTAGACGTGTTAGCTTCCTCTTTCATAGGAAAAATGTCCTCAAAGAATGTAGCGTCTCTGGACTCCATAATTGTACCAACATGCATGTCAGGTACTCCAGATTTTACTATTAAAAATCTATAACCTACACTGTGGAAAGCATAACCAATAAAGACACAATCAACAGTCTTAGGTCCCAATTTACGTTTCTTGGTTATGGGCACATTCACTTTGGCCAAACATCCCCAAGTCTGTAAGTATGAAAGGGTTAGCCTTTTCTTTTCCCATTCCTCGAATAGTGTTATCTCTTTGTTCTTAATAGGAAAACGATTCAAGACATGACATGCAGTCAATATAGCCTCACCCCACCATTCCTTGGAAAGGCCCGTTGTATCCAACATGGCATTAACCAAGTCAGTCAGAGTGCGGTTCTTTCTTTCGGCTACCCCATTTGACTGAGGTGAGTAGGGAGGTGTCCTCTCATGAATTATTCCATGTTCCTCACAGAACGCAGTGAATACATAAGAAAAATACTCTCCACCGCGATCAGACCTAACTCTTTTGATTTTTCTCTCTAGTTGATTTTCTACCTCAGCTTTATAGATTTTAAAATACTGTAACACTTCATCTTTAGACTTCAACAAATAAATGTAGCAAAATCTAGTAGAATCATCTATTAAATTCATGAAATGCTTTTTACCACCTTTTATCAACACACCATTCATCTCGCACAGATCGGAATGAATTAAGTCTAGAGGTGCCAAGTTCCTCGCCTCAGCCGCGAAATGAGGCTTGCGAGGTTGTTTTGATTCAACACACACATGACACTTAGAATTTTTGACTAAGGTGAATCTCGGAATTAAGCTCAGGTTTGCAAGACGCATCATACAACCAAAATTAACATGACAGCGTCGCGAATGCCAAACATTAGATTCATTATTAACGTTTGCAGCATGGTTCACAACTTTATTACAATTGTCTGACAAAGAAAAGCGGAACAAGCCTCCGCTATCATAACATTTTCCAATAAAACTTCCAAATTTAGAGATTACACATTTATTGGATTCAAAGACTAATTTAAAGTCGTCTCTACACAGAAAAGACCCGCTGACTAAGTTCTTTTTGATGGTGGGGACATGTTGCACGTTCTTCAGTCGAACGGTCTTTCCCGAAGTAAGCTTCAGATCGACCGAACCAGCACCAAGAACACGCGTATGTGATCCGTTCCCCATCAACACGGAGGAAGACCCGCCTGCCTGGTAAGAAGCAAACAAGGAAATGTCAGCACAAACATGAATATTAGCACCAGTGTCAATCCACCAATCGGGTGAATGGCATACTGAAAGAACTGTAGGTAAAAGATTACCGTACCCCGACGTTCCACCAGTCTCACTAACAACCATGTTGGAACTACCACCATTGCCACCATTGTTCTTGTCCTTGCGGTGCGGGCACTTTGCAGCAAAGTGGTCCGGGCTACCACAACAATAACAATGCCCCGTCGGTGGTTTCTTCTTCTTCTTGAACTGAGCCGTCTGATTGGCATTTGTCTGGTTCTGTTGCGGCTTGTTCTTCTTTTTGTTGGATGCATTGAAGTTCTTCTTTTGCACCAAGTTGGCACTAGAAGATCCAGCAATCCCTTTACCATGTTGGTCTTTTGCCCTCGCCTTCTCTTCCACATCAAGAGTGCCGATGAGATCGACAATAGTAAACTCTCGTCTCTTGTGTTTCAAAAAGGTCGCAAAATCCTTCCAAGAAGGTGGCAACTTGGAGATAATACCTCCAGCCACAAACTTGTCAGGCAACCGACATGGAGCATCCTTGCTATAGTTCTCAAGATCTCTAGCCAGCGCCTGGATCTTATGGGCCTGCTCTACCACAGGACGGTCTTAAACCATCTTGTAGTCATAGAGTTGTTCCATGACATACAGCTCGCCACCAGCATCAGAGACCCCAAACTTAGCCTCAAGCGCATCCCAAACATCTTTGCCACTCGACAGCAAGAGGTACGTGTCCACAAGGCTTTCAGCGAGAACACTCATGATGGCACCTCTAAATAAGTTATCGGCCGCCACGAAAGCCCGCTCCTCCTCTGGAGTGAACTGTTCGGGCTTCCCCTGTATGACATGCATGATGTTCATTGCTCTCAACCACAGCTTGACCCTCTCGCGCCAACGTTTGTAATTAGACCCATCGAAAACATTTGGTTTTATTGATGCGGTAAAACCAGCTACCGAAAGCCTATTATTAACATAAGGTTTTTGGATTGTTAGAAATTTAGGCATCATTCGGTATATTTTAATTCCAGAAATTAGAAACAAATTCATGACAACAGTGAGTGATCCAGTGGTAACATAACATGTGCCAGTGTTCAAGTTAATTCTCCTAAATAACATGAACAACATGAGAAACCGAAACAAGAACAAAATGATGTTCAGAATGTACCCAGAGGCGGGGCCGGTACCGGAGGCACCGGATGCGCCGTCACCAGCTGGAGGAATAGTATTAACCATCCTCGACTGACCTTGCTCGAAGTAGTCGATCTAATTCGGTGCAGTGGCGAGTCGATGCAGTGGAGTCCCTCGAACGGTCACCGGGACGTAGTCGTTCACGTGAGGAAGACGGCCACCAGGAAGTAGTCGTTCGGGTTGACGAAGTTGGCCACCAGGAAGTAGTTGTTCGGGTTGACGAAGTTGGCCACCAGGAAGTAGTCGTACGGATGATGAAGTTACCCGCCGGGAAGTAGTCGTTCACAGCAGCGAGCAGGCGCGTACTCGTACGCTCCCCAAAAACCTTATCGCCCGCCTATCCCGAGTAGGATCACTAGACAGGGAGGTTCGGAGGCAACTGCTCACGCAAGCAGAGTGCGCGCAAAGTTTGCGTTGGGAATGCAAGAGAGCAGCAAAAATAGGGAGAAGAGAGAGGTTTCCTGAAAGGAGTACTAGAGAGGGAGAATCTGCTTGTGTTCTGGCTATGGGAGAGAGGGGGATGAACCTGGACACTGCTTGGATGCAGCAATGGCCATAATGACGTTAGTTACTTGTAACGTTTAAGACTCAATCAATGTCATTTGTGGCAAAAGGTTCATCACATAGCACACGCAAAGCGGCTCGGCACGGCCCGGCGAGGCAAGCAAGCGCGCGCGTGTGGCACACCCTTGTCCTTTTACCAACTTCACAAGTGGTCCACAGTTGGTCCACTATTTAAGTTGGTTAGGATTCCCGTTGACTCTCAATCCGAGATTTAATTCCCTAGCATTTATTAGTGGACCTTTAATTATTTGATTAATTGAGACTTAAATGGGCAAGGCCCAATTAATCTAACAACTCACCCTAATTATACCGACATATATAGCTCATATGGAATTTTATCTTGTGCGAAGCGACTTAGCAATAAGATGTAGCATTTGGAATATTGTAGTATTTGGCCCGGTCCGAGCCGGATGCTACAATCCGATCGAAAGAGAAGACCACGATCAACCGAGTTCTATACGTATACGAACACGTCCCAAATTCCAATTAATGATGGTACTTGCAAATATATAGGCGGTGATTTACTAGCCAGCTGTGTATGCCAATCTGCAAACACAAAGTTACCAACATGGAGTTCGGATTCATCGAGTTGAAGCTCCACTACTCCGAAGCCAAGAACCACGCCGGCGGCGAAGCTGTCGCCACCAATAACGCCATCTCCGCCGGCAGCCGCATCTGCCCGCGCCGGAGGAGCAAGGCGGCGGAGCTCTCCGGCGATTTCCTCCGCCAGTGCTCCCTGCAGGGCGACGGCGGCCTGGACGTCTCCTTCTTGGTCGGCGGCTACAAGTTCTACGCGCACCGGGCCGTGCTCGCCGCCGGCTCGCCGGTGTTCCATGACCGGCTCCTCGGCCCCACGACGGCGGCTGCCTCCATGGATGGCATCACGCTGCACGGCGTCGAGGCCGAGACCTTCCGCGTCCTCCTGTGGTTCATGTACGCCGACGCGCTGCCCGGAGACGACGACGAGTTCGAGGGCGCTTCCACGGCCGAGATGCTCCGGCGTCTGGTGGCGGCGGCGGACATTTACGGCGTGGAGAAGCTGAAGCTCGCGTGCGCCCAGAGGCTGTGTGAGCACGTGTCGGTGGAGACCGTTGTGGAAATGCTAGGCTTGGCTGAGACGCACAAGTGCCCGGAGCTGAAGAAGACGTGCATGGACTTCCTCATGGAGGAGAACAACTTGCGCATGGTAGCGTTGAGCCAGGGTTACCACCAGCTTCTGCGGAGTTTTCCATTAATACTGGATGAGTTGAGAGCTTGGCTCTTCCCAGAACTTGAGAGCTCAGACTACGAAGATTTTGACTTGTTTTTCTAGCACTGTGATTTCCACTTTTTAAATGCTGCTGATATGAATATGATATTCCATGATTGTTGATACACTTTCCGTGTATTTAGCACCATGATTAGACAAAAACACTTACTGATGAAGATTTACAAGAGGAGTTTGGCTTCTAGTTTGTGTAAAGCACCAGTGAGTGCAAATCTAATTCGCATCAGGATTTTAACCCCAGATTGAACTCTGCCTAAGAGAATTGAACAGTGAATACTGCAAGAAAGGCGATACAGGCTCCAATGTACTTGAGAAACATATCAGATACCGGTCACCGTACCAAAATGTCTAAATTGAGGCCAAGCATAGTCTGTATCGCGCAATGTCGTTAACCCAACCCTCTCTCGCAGCTCATCAATAATTGACGGGAACCTCTGACCCAACTGCACAAAACCCTTGGTTAAAACAGTCTTCTTGAATTTTTTTCTTCGCCGCAAAGAACTCGATGCACTTTTGCTTCAACTCCAGGCAGGTACGTGTACATTTCAGCACAAGCCACCCGTAGCTCGGCTGGCTGGTGGCAGGTGGTAGGTGCTGATTTGTGCTGACAGGAAAATACTGCTCGTTGGCTGGTGGCTGATGACCGGTGCTGATTTGTTCTGAGAGAAAAGTACTGCTGGCTGGTGGCTGACAAGCTAAACGAACAGGCTCCCCAAGATCCTCGTCTCCAGGAAAGGCGTCCGGGTACATGACCAGCATGGATTTGAACGTCGCAACAATCGATGGGCACTGCTGCACTAACTGCACAAAGCCATCGGTTAACATAGCAACTTCCAAATTTTCCTCTTCGGCAAGAAAGGCAATGCACTTCCTTTTCAGATTCTGGCAGTTGTTGTATGTCTCGGCACAAGCTAAAGTATCATTAACCGTATCCACTGACACACTGTTACTTAGTTTCTTGGCACATATAGCCTTCAAACGGTCTAATGCATACCTGTCTGCTGCAGCAACCAGATGACGCATCATCTTGATCACGGAGTCCTTCCCGATCTCCTCATCTCTGGGCAATCTCGTGCAGGGTGATGCAAGGCATCGTGGCATCAGCCATGGATCCCAGCAGCTGCGGCGCCTTGAACACCGGCGAGCGGGCAGCTAGCACGGCCCGGTGAGCCGGGAACGTCTCGCCGCCGACGGCGAACGAGACGTCCAAGCCATCGGCGCAGTCCAGGAGGCGGCCGAGCTGGGCGCCCATGTCGCGCGGCGGCGGCAGGGAGTCGTCGTATCGCCGTCGAGCACGACGATCGCCCCGCACACGATGGTGGCCCAGCCGTCCGCCGCCACGTAGAGCGTCTCGAGGTAGCGCCCGCCACCGCACGAAGCGAGGCCAGCCATGGGTGTCGCCTCGTGCTCTGTAGACATGGGCGCACCTCTTCTCGTCGCACCACGACGGCGCGCCGCCGTCGCGGTTCACCATGAAGGCGTCGAAGATTGCCCTGATGTTCCTGGAATCGCTTACGAGGTGGAGGTAGATGGACAGGTGCTCGCCGGCGTCCTCTTTGCGCCGCCCGCGCGGGTAGTACTGTTAGGACTTAGGACCCAGCCTCCTGTGGGCTGATCGGGTTTAGGTGTGTTGGGCCGTCTCGCTGGGCCTGGCCCATGTAAAAGGGAAGTCTACTTATATGCTGAGAGAGAGGGGAGAGGATCGAGGACGATTGTAACAGAACGGACTTCATCTTCTTCCTCAAGCAATGGCCATGGCTATCTCCTTCGATTCTTCCCCTGCTTGCTCCTCCCTCTGATTCCGTTCGTCTCTTCCTTCCCCCACTAGCTATTGTTAACAATTGATACCAGAGACCGATTCTCGGGTGATTTAGTGAACCCTAGCTCCATGGATTTCACTGCAGTGATCTCTCCCTCCACAGCGTTCCTTCTCGACGAGATTCGCCGGATCTTCGCCGAGCACCAAGAGCGGATGGATCGGCGCTTCTCCTCTTCGCTCTCCGCCGCCGCCTCGGTCGCTACTGCAACCGCACCGTGCCTGCGGTCACTGCCTCGGTGGTGCTGGCTCCTTCCGCGTCTCTGACCTCGACAACTGCGGCGTCCTCACCTTCCACCTCAGCAGCCTCCACCACGACAAGCACACACATCGATCCAGTGGCTCCTGACGCAAAGGAGGCCGTCGACTTCAACTCGCTCTCAAGGTGTTCGACAGGCGCGAACTGGTGCCCATGAACACCACGACAGCCACCATGATGACGTTCAGCGACAGTGTCTCCACCGAGCTCGCCGGCCCCAACATTAGCAAGCGCGGGGAGGTGGATGAGTTCCAGTGGCGGAGCCCTGGCAGCCTCGGTGTTGCACGTCCACGTCGAGCTCCTCCGCGCAAGCCTCACCCTCGACGACCGCGGCGAGCTCCTCCACGCCTGCTTCGGCTTCGTTGACTGCGGCGAGGTCGACTGCGGGTGCCTCGGCTTCGGAGATCACGGCAGGCTCCACGACGCCTGCCTCGTCCTCGATGTCCGCGGGGAGCTCCTCAGCGCGTGCCCCGGCGTCGACGTCCGCGGCAAGCTCCACCTCGTCCGGTTCGGCCTCTACGGTGTCGTCCTCCGCGCCCTCCTTGGCATGCTCCTCTGTGTGCCATGGCGCAGCAAAACAACGTCGACATTACCAGCAGCTCGGCCTCCAAGTGCTTGATAGATCGTCTCCTCCCCGAGGACGAGTCCATCGTCACCGTGCCCATCTTGTGTTCGTCCGATGGTTCCTGCTGCAACACCAACATGCTCAAACCAAGGCAGATTGACAAGGCTTGTGATTCCTGTCGAAGAATGCTGGAGGCTAACCTTAAGTTTGATTCTGTGACGTTGGCATCTATTATCATGGCTTGTGTAAAGTCTTGCAGTACAATGGTGGGTACAGCTGCTCATGGTTATGCAGTCAGAAATGATCTTGATTCAGACAGGACGGTTGCTTGTGGCCTGATAGAATTGTCTGCTAGTATTGGGAGGATTGAACATGCACGTCGAGTGTTCAATGCCATGAGTCAGAGAGACCCAGTCCTGTGAAAAGTGATGATTTCTACATATGCAGATCATGGCATGAATTCTGGGCTCTGAAGCTTTTAGATCAGATGCAGCTTGAAGGCATGTCCCCAACTGCAGCTTGTGGGGATTCAATATGCATATGTGATGGTTCTCATTATTTCAATCTGCTTCTGAAATCGCCATGTCCGGCACCAGGTCGTCAACTATTCAGAAACATTAATTCCTGCTGCAGTTTGACCATTGCCTATGCAATTGTCGCTGATCTATGATGGGTCTGATCTGCTACCAGCGGCATGGCCTTTTCAACAGAATACATGTGGATCCCGATCATAAAGTAGTGATGCAATGTTTGTCACAGATCAGTGATGTGCATTTGCTTAGCATCATATTGAACCTGCATCTGATCCGATGGATTGTGGACTCGCCTCGCCGTGACGCCGTCGCCGCCGGCCGAGAGTCGCTGTCGCCGTCGCCGTCGGCCCAGAGTCGCCGAAGTGGAGTTACTGAGCACGCTTTACGCCGCGGCTTTGCAATATCGATAGGCCTCTCTGCCCCTTGTCTCGTCTGTTACTTGCTTGGCCGTGACCGCTGCTCCAACGAGTCCTTCCGAGACCCGCTAGTTCCTAGGGTTCATTTCTTTGGACATTTGCAACTCTGGTCTCGTGGGTTCGAGCACGTCGCCAATCAGGGTAGTGTGCCCGGCTTGACGCGCATATGTATGTTGTTGAGCCAACATATGTATTTAGCTCGATCTTATAAGCAGCTAGTGGCGGAACGTGAAAACAAATTGGGGGGAATTCAGTATTATTTGGTAGAAATAATAACTAAAACCTGAGAAATAAGATCTAATCCCTTGAGAAGAAGATGGGTGGACACGTTTGCAATGCATGCAGCATGCAGGACCAGAGAAATTTTGACGGCAGGAAGGGGGTCCGGAGCCCAGCTTCGCCCCCACTGTGTTCCGCCAGTGCTTATAAGCATGTATGTTGTGGTAAAATCTGCTTATCAGGTTCGAGCGATTGACTCGGTACTGATGTCGTATTTTTTTATAATTTAATCGACGTATTTTTTTTCCTTTCATCATTTAGCATTCATAATATGGACGATGCAAAAGGCTAGAACTTTTTTCTTACCAAAATCGTCATGTCAATTTTTAATAGAATATAAAACAGTCGTCTCTCAGTACATAGTTTTTCATTGCACAACTTCATAGATAATTTGTAACATTTAATTCCTACATGGTGTTGTGATCAAATATGTCATGTGATGAAATAAAAAGTGTCTCAAGGGAGGTTTCATCCAGTTTTATGTTCTAGGTAATTGGACGAAACTCTACTCTTCTCTCTTCATAAAAACCCCGCCACGTTAGCAAATATATTGATGTATCAAGCTACTTATTACCATGAAATTCTCCATGACACCGCTATTGATACTGGCCTTAAAGATACTTTTTCAAGCGTCAATAGCAAGACATTTTTATCCATCAGAGAAGTTATATTATGACAAGACCTGGAGACATAAGGAATGAGAATGCCGACAAGGGTAAAAAGGTCACAAAGTTCGCATGACACTCTTTGTAAACCGAAAATACAAGCACCAATAAGATTCAGCTACACAGAATTCACCGAGTCTGAAAAGGTCACAATGCCCATCGGTTAACACGGCCTTCCAAGTTCTTCTCATCCGCAAAGAAGTCCATGCACTTCTTTTTCAGCTCCGGGCAGTTGTATGTCTCGGCACATGCCAGAGTATCACCAATTGTATCCGCTGATACGTCATCCCACAGCTTGCCAGCACACAAATGCTTCAGACGATCCAACGCATAGATAGCAGTCAGCCGCAGCGAGCAGATCTTGAAGCTTTTCTCTAGGGGAGGACGAGTCCCCGAGCTCGCCAACTTCTGCAGGAATAGCATCGGTGTACATGAACCGAAGCATGGCTTTGAACGTCGCCGGCGCGATGTCGTGCAAGGTGATCGATCGATGCCATCTTGGCGTCCGCCATGGAGCCCAGGAGCTGCGCCTTGAACACCGGCGAGCGGGCGGCGAGGACAGCCCGGTGAGCGGGGAACTCCTCGCCGCCGGCCGACGACGAACGAGACGTCGGAGCCGTCCGTGTGGAATCCAGCAGGAGACCGAGATGACTCCCTATGTCGGACGACGGCGGCACGTCTATGGGGTCGTCGTCAGGCACAACTTTGACAGCACACATGATGAACACCGAGCCATTGTCTGTCACGTAGAGCGACTCGAGGACGCTTCGCTCCACGAACTCTGGCCAACCCAGGCTGCTGTTGCTCGAACCCTAGCTTTGGCTTGTAGACATGGACGAACCTGTTTCTATGGGACGACGATATGATGGAGCACCGTCTCTGTCCAGCACGAAGGCCTCGAAGATGGCTTTAGCGTCTTCGGAATCGCTCTCATGGCGGAGGTAGATTGACAAGGACTCGCCATTGTATTCTCTCCTATCCCCGCGCGGGTAGCAGTTGATCCTCCAGTGGTGGCCCCCAGCGTAGATTTCCTCGGAGCTGACAGAGTGCCCGATGGCGACGTTCTTCGTCTCCTCATAGTTGAGTTTGAACTGATGCGTGAAACTACAACAGTCGAACATGTAGGCATTCATGTTTACAGTACTCTTTGTAGATCGATTATTGACCAATGGGGTGTACAGAATTGAAGGAGCCTGATGACCAAATTTAAGACCTGGATGGAGTTCAGAGCTGAGCCGCGCGGAAGGGATCGTCTCAGGAACAAGGAACGATGTGTTGGTATATTAATTTGGATATACCCAAATAAAGAGACGGGGTCGTCGATGGTCGAAGCTAGAGATCGTTTCGTATTCTTTTTACAAGTGAGTACGTACGCATAGGTACGTGTAGTCGAGGTAAGGGGCGGATACGGGGCCGAAAAGGTAAGTATATTTCTGCCGTAAATTTTGCTCACACATGCATGGGGGTTAATTTCTACGGCAGATAATTTTTGAAATTTGACTGAAATATGAAGCATTTTTGCGAATGCCAGCCGAAAAATAGCCGGTACGTGGTCCATACCGGTGGCATCGTAATTCACCAAAAATCGACGAACTTCGGCCGAAATTTCGAACACTAGAATCTCTGCCACCCCCCACTGCGAATACTTTTAATCATTTATTCCCTTTTATATTCTATCCTACTTATGCAACCATATGTACTGTTCTATTGTCTTCATGGTGTTGTGAGGAGCTGTCCAAATGGCCTACCAACGCTAAGATATATGTATTCCGCATGAGCGTGACGTGTTTGTGTGATGCATGGCTTCGTTTTCGCATCGACAATATCGTTGAGTTTCAAATGTGAACATATTAAAAGTTAACTTGAAGGTTAGAACAAGCAAGGCTATAGTTTCTTTTTCTACTCCGGGACCCCATGACCCGGAATGGATCCACGTGGTTATGTATATTAGTTAAAAAAATGTCCAAATAAATGCCGTCTCAATCAATCCGGCCAACATTTTGATACTTTAATTTTTCTTGTACAAAACGGCAGCTTGACATTTTTCTTCGTGTACTGAGGGTTAGAACAATATAACATTTATATATCTTATTGCATAGTACAACTTTACTAGAAGGCTTATCTTCTTGAAATGAATTTTTCAACGTTAGACGCATAAATCTTTAGAGAAGGTAAGGGCACGTGTACTGCACATGGTGCAAGGATTACCCATGACTAACAGAGCGTTCAGGAGATACACTCGCTCGGGTCGCTCCCCGCGCGGGCGACCGAGCGCCCCCCTCCTCCCCCACACAAACCCTAGCCGCCGCCTCTCTGACCGCCGTGCCGCCGCCGGAGCGGGCCGTCGGCTGTTCGTGCGGCCTGCGGGGAGGGCGGCGGCGGGGCTCCCCTCCCCTCTCCCTGGCGGTCTCGGCGTGCGCAGGCGCCTAGTCCGGCGGAAACAGCTCACCGCTGGTGCCTCTTCTCCGCGGCGGTGGAGGCCAGGGGTCCCAAATCCGATGGTGCCTCAGCCGGATCCGGGGGGCCCGCGACGGGGGGCGCGTTCTCGGTGCGTGGGCAAGGCGGTGGCCGGCGTTGGGTAGCCCGGCGGCGGCGGCTGGTGGGCTTCGCAGCGGCGGCTGCGGCTGGTGCGGGCGGCCCGACGGCGGCGTGTGGCGGCCGTCGGTGCGTGGGGCGCTGGGGGCCGGCGGCAGTTGCGGCCGGTGTTCGCTTTTGTTGCTGACGGCAGCGGGCGCGGCCGGCTGGTGGTGTCGATGGCCGCTGGTGGGGTGGTCGCGGCCGGTGCTCCTTGCCGGTCGCTGCTGCCCCTTTTTCGGTCTCGCACGGGCGGCAGGTCTGCATTTCGGAGGTGGTGCTCTTCGTTCCTCGGCTGGCGTGTTTGGTTCGGTGTCGTCTTGGCTGGGGGTTGGCGGATGCTTGCCGGTGGTGCTGTGGTTGTGCTTCAGGCTGTGTCGGATCTGTTCCAGCAGGCGATGCTGAGGTGAGGAAGGCTGTGCTTCTGCCTTGTCCAAGTGTGTGTGAAGGACATGGTGCTGAGTCAGGCGAAAGCCTTCATTGACATTTTCGTCGGTGGCAATGTGGCGGCGCCGTTGTGGCGGCGCCGTTGTGGCGGCGTTTTCCTTGCTGGGGGCATCATTGTGACGCACCGCTTCTTTCTACATGGGGTTTTCCTATGGCGAAAGCCTTGTCCATTTTGGGCATGCGACGACGGCGTCATTGGCGTCGTGTCCTCCTTGGAGGCGTCGCATTTGGAGTCCCATCTTGTATAGACAGTGGTGGTGGTTGGTTGGTGGTGTTGCTTGCGGCGGAAGTGGAGGTGCGCTTGGTACATGCTGGCAGGAAGATGTTGAGGGCCCATGGCGGTGTAACTGCAGGCTGACGCGCTTGGTGTTGTGGTGATCTCGGTGACGGCTAGACGGAGGCGGTGCTCTCAGAGTGGTTTTAGATATCCGAGTCTTTGACAGAGGAGTGAGGCGGTGGATGAGGCGAGGCCCCCACGCAGAGTGGTCAGGATCGAGGGTTTCATTGGTGCTGCGATGGGAGTGTTCCTGCCGATGCAAAGTCCAAAGGAGAGATCGACGATCGTGTGTGGACAGCTTGTTGGTGATAGCTCATGGTGGAGGAGTCACGTGGCCTCTTGAGCTTGCAGCGGGTTATGGCCTTGGCTGTGGCACAGCGTTGGTGACGACGGTGCAGGTTGCGGCGGTTTGCTTTGACTCTTCTCTCAGGTGGTGGTGGTGGTGTAGTGTCTTGTTGTGTGTGTTCTCGTGTGTGTTGTTTGTGTGTGGTGGTGTTCGCTTCGGCGCGTGATGTACTATTGCTTCTTCTTCTTAAATAAATCGGCAGTGCTCCTGCCTTTACTTTTAAAAAAAATAGAGCGTTCAGTATGCAGGTTTTTCAATAGTGGTCAGACCCTTTTTGTTCTCTATATATTTCATTCTTATAGCCTGCCAATTCAGACCCTTTTTGTTTATTGCAAGCACTCTCTGGTCATTGTTGTCCATTGTCCACTCATCAGCTTTGCCTAGCTTGAGCTCTTCAGGTAGGATCTCTGATTCTCTTCAGTGTGCCGAAGAAATAGTACATCTCGCAAGGGATCGAAGTTCAGGGTCTTCGGGTAGTCTCTTCCGTTGAGCTTTTTCAGCTTCGGCTTGCGAAAGGCTCTCACGCTGTCACGCAGTCTACTGGTTGTCCTGCCTTTGGTTCCTGCCTTCCTGGTACCTCTCGGCCGCCACTGTAGGCTTCTTTCAGCTAGTTTGAACCTACTGGCTACCAGCAATACATAAGTGAGTAATTGACATGAAAGGTAATACTGTAAAGAAGTTGTTTTTCCAGTACGAGTCTAGCTATTTTAAAAAACGTGACACATTTCAGCTGCATATATAGATAAAGTTGACATGCACATGAATGCCATGTGTGTTCTGTTGCAGTCTATCAGTTGCGTACACTGAAACAGCAAGGCAGGGTACTTTGTGTTGTAGACGGCTAGCTCAATGATTCACGAGGTTACGTTTCAAGGTAAGATATTGACATACTGTGTCCAATTCAAAACTCTAACTATTCCTGCCAAACAGACGTAAACGTCTCTGCATAAATACATCAGAAACTGTTGAATTTGGTCCCGACGCGCTTCGATGCAAGATCTCTTCTGCATTGTTTTTTATAATATAAGTAAGCAGGAGTCTTGGTGGATTTAGGATTCTTTTATCTAATGCTCGACAGTTTTTCTAAATACTTTCTTCATATCAAAATATTTGTCACATTTTTTTTCTCGCAATGTTTTACTGTTCATCTTATTTAAATTGTAAATTTACAAAAAGATAAATTATGTTTAAAAGAACTATTCATAATAAAGAAGTTATAAATAAAATAAATGATGTTTATATATTTTCTCGAATAAGTCGAATGGAACAGTCAAACATCGTGATCAAAAGTCAGCGCTGATAAATATTTTATACTTGGCAACAGTCGTACCATATTGCCACGAAACTCATTGCCCCCGTTATATTCTACCTGGTTATCCAAATACTCATATTAAAACCTGTTTGGCACTTGCAAGGAAAGAGTTAGGAAGTGTTATTATCTACTATTGTAGCGTTAACCATTTTAATTTGTGTGGTCCCCAAAAGATTAAGGCCCCCTTTGGAACAAAGGAAAAGTATAGGAATTTTAGAGGATTATAATCATATAGGAATTTTCCCTATGAAGCCCTTTGGAATAAAGGATTGAATTCCTACCAATCCTACGAAATTCCTATATGGAATGGCTTGTTCCATAGCAATTTTGGAGGAATTCTATCAAGAGGTTGGACCTTATGGAAAGTTTCCTTTATGTCACTCTCTCTCCTCCAATTCCTTTGTTTTTCCTGTGCTCCATCCAAACAATCATTCCTACAATTTTGCTGTGTTTCTTCGTTCCATAGGATTTGAGATACAATATCATTCAATTCCTACATTTCTCCTATTCCTATGTTTTAAAAATTCTACGTTCCAAAGGGGGCTAAGATGTTTCGCTTTTCATAGAATCTCTAGAATTTTACATTTTTTGGTCATTTTGGTGAAACTCATCTAAAAATTAGTAGTTATATAAATATGAGCGATGTAAGGTAAGAGAAATTAATTATCAAACAGTTCATTTTCAGACGAAACTGAGTAAAATCAAGCAACGCATAAACTAACCAATGGTTTAGTATATTCCGTATTGATTTATTTATCATTATAAATTCCACATCTACTCCTTTTGTCGACAAATATAAAGGATTCTTGGTTTATATTTTACCTGCAAATATAATGTACTACAAGTATATTAGGAGACCGTATATGGATTTATTATTGTATAAAAACAACACCTCTTTATCCGTAATTCTCAGCCAAATTTCATTCATGATGCCTAGGAAATATGTCGTCCTAACCTTCTAAGGGCACCTACAATAGCTATAGCAAGTAAACTGTCTATAGCATGCTATCTCATCTAATAGACACACGGTAAAATCATAACTCCTCAACAGTTTTACTTTACCAAATACTAGCAAAGATGTACGTGCATACCACACATCTCAGTCATGTACGCGAACGTAGCGAGACTGAAACTGTAAATTAGGGCATACCGGATGTGGGTTCTAGATGCGAAGAAAATGCGGAGTCATGGACATTACCGTGAAGTTGTGTGTGGCTCCTCATATGTGTCCCATGGGTATGGTATTTTTTATTCGGTATTTTTTTTGAACCGACGGCGAAAGCTTACGCTTTCCCAAATTTTTATTAGAAGAAGAGAGTTGACCCTGTTTATAAGGAAAATCGGGTCCGAAAACCATACAACTTCGGTCCGAAGACCGTACAACTAGAGAGGTATCACACCATCTCACACAACTTCGGTCCATCGACCGCACAACTCCCGAACCACCTCGGTCCGTGCAACTAAGAAGAAACTCGGTGGGTTGGATTGGGACATCAACACGCACCACTCTAAACAACTCAAACAACTTCAAAGAATGTGCCGGGTTGGATTGGGACATCAACCCGGATCTCCACTAATATTCGCTCGGTCGGATTGAGACGTCGATACGAGCCACCACCGTCAAGACTAAAACCTCTCTTCTTCTATACTCTACTCTTTTTTGGCATTTAAGAAAAGAAAGGAAAACAAAGAGAAAGGACAAGAAAGAGATCGTCCTCACGTAAGCAACCAATGTCAAAGCAGCAAGACGGAGAAGTCCGGCAAAGTCCGCGCTGGAGATACTCGACATCGCCTTCAGGAAGGACATGACACTTGAAGCGTCATCGACGTCGTCCCAAAAGGGGATAAGCTTTCACTTGCATCTTCACCGCGAAGCGACGAGACGGCTGGCACCACCAGCCTCACCACCATGACGCTGCTGGGGAGCCGATGCACGACCACTGTCAACGGCACCACCACGATGCCGCCGGCAAACAACCGTGCGGACCGTCGTCGGTCATGCCACCACAGCACCACCGACACAATCATCGCAGGAGGAAGGTGGCCCGGGGCAACCAGATACACCACCATAGCGTCTCTGGTGCACCGTCACTTGACTGCTGCCAGCCACACCACCATGGCGCCGCAAGCACAGCCCAAGCAAGCCACCGCTGGCCGCGTCACCAAGACGCCACCAAATCACACCTCCACAAGCCTTCCTCCAATAACGCCGTCACCGCGGGCACGGCCGAGGCCGGACCGCGATGCCGCCGCCGCACCGCCCGGGCCGAGGCGCCGGTCGCCGCCGTGGCGAGGATAAGCCGAGCGCCTCCGTCGTGGAGGAGCCCGTCCGCGGCCGCCGCTCCACCGCCGGAACCAGCCCCGCCACCGAGTGGGCGGCAAAACAGCCGTGCCATCAAGGAGGCGCCGCCGCAGGCGAGCAAGGCCGCGGACGCAGCTGCGCAAGGACGCACGCCGCCGCATCCCCAGACGCCAGCTGCTCCACCAAAAAGCCGCCCCCGCGCGGATCTGCGAGAGGGGACCTTGAGGCTAGGCAGGGACATCGGATCCGGGCAAGGAGGTGCCGGATCCGTCCGTCCCCCAAGCCCAGACGCTGAGAGACCGCCGCCAGCAGCCTCCGCGGCCATGGCTGCCATGAGGTCGAGGGGACAAGAAAGCTGAAGAGAGAAGGAAGAAAAAAGAGAAGGGGAAGAGGGAGAGGGAGACCTCGCCGCCGCCGTCCTTGCAGTTGGCCGGGCATCCGGCGCCGAGCTCAGGCGGCGGCGAGGCAGGTGGAGTCGGGGTGGGTGGCGGCGGGAGGAGGCGGGGGTTTCCGCCCGTGTCGCCCGAGGACGACGCGAGCAGTGGGGAAAAAGTTTTTTTAGTTTTCTGCTATGCGGTATTTGCTTCTCCCGTTCTACCCCCCATCATCTTTAGGACATTCCCGGTAGGATGTTTTAGTTTGCAGTTTCCAAAACTACCCTATCATATAAAGAGGTTTTAGTTTATGAATGAAAAACATAGCTCCCTAGTGCACAGTTTCATAGGGTAGAAATAGCATTTAATTACGAAGCAAGTGATTGGACGGGATGTGAGTTCTAGACGCAAAGAAAACACATACCTAGAGTTGGACATTAACGTGAAGTTGTGTGTGGCTCCTCGTATGTAGTCATGTGTCCCACGGGTAAGGTATTTTTTGTTCGGTATTTGCTTCTCCCGTTCTACTTCGTCATCTTTAGGCCATTCCCAGTAGGATATTTTATTTTGCAGTTTCCAAAACTACCCTATCATATAAAGAGGTTTCAGTTGATGAACGAAAACCCCTAGCTCCCTAGTGCACAGTTTCATAGGATAGAAATATCATTAAATTACAAGGTACTCCCTCCGTACTAATAAAGAAAGCCATTTAGGACAGCGATACGGTCTTAAAACACAACTTTGACTTCTTATTTCTATAAAAATATTTGTCAAAAAGTGATACATGTATACTTTTATTAAAGTATTTTTTAAAATAAATCTATTCATCATATAACTTTTACAATTTCAAACTCAACAACTTAAAAGTTATTCATGATTTATATTACCAAAGTTTGACTCAAACCTTGTCCTAAACGACTTCCTTTACCAATACCGAGGGAGTACATGATTGGATAGGAATGGATGAAATAGAACCATTTAGCCTTCAATACTAGTTTTAACTTGAAAATATAGTATATACATAGTTTAATCCTTATGAAACTCTTCCCCCCCCCCTCTCTCTTCATGACTACTTGCTCACCATGTTATCACATAAATATGATGATGTGACGCCCTATGCTGTATTTCTTTGGTGGGTGAAAAATTTTACAGACATGTTTGACTAATAATTAAGGGTATTAAATAAAATTAGTTTATAAAACTACCTTCACAACCCTTAGCTAATTCACGAGACCTATCTAATGAGACCTTTGACCGCACGACTAGAGGATGGTACTGTAGTAAATCATGGGTTAATTAGACTCATTAGATTCGTCGCGCAAAGTTACACCCATATTTAAAAAGGTTTTGGAAATAGACTTCATTTAATACTCCATGCATGTAAGATTCCCTTTTAATTTTTTTTTCACAAAACCAAAGAAACACGGTCACATGAAATCTATATGAAATTTACACGTACTGGGAATGGTTTTATCCTTCTTCCATGTCCCGTAGACATCTCGAAGAAACCTGTCCAATCTATATCCAACAAACCAAATCCGGAGGTGAACTAAACGGCAAGAACATAATTAAGCACCTTGTGCTTCTCATCCAAGCCATTTGACACAACACCGTGACTTGGCTCCTGAGACTTAGAGGATGACCTCAATGGCAGATATTCGACAACGATGGCGGGATTGAAGATATGACAGGTTGATGTGATGGGCACTGTGCTGCAAGCTCCTAAATAAAAATAAAAGAAAAAAGATGTTTAATATTTTGAAACAAAGAAAGCTGCAAACGGAGTCATCAGTTGTACACTACTGCCTATATATACATCTCTTGCGCTCCAACAGCTCCTCCAACATATAGATGCCATCAACACCATGGCAAGAATAACACCAACAATGATCTTGCACCTTGTCCTAACCCTCTGCGTCCTCTCCAGCGCAAGGGCATACTACTCTGCATCATCTCCCAGCGATGTCGATGCATTCCTCGGCTGCCTCTCCGCGGCCATTCCTTCTTCCCGCATCCACACTCCAGCAACCAGCTCCTACTCTTCGGTCCTGCTCTCCTCTGTCCAAAACCTCCGCTCCATCTTGCCGGGCACCACGAGGCCGCTCGTGATCGTCTCCGCCGCCGAGCCCGCCCACGTCCAGACCACCGTGCTCTGCGGCCGCCGCCACAGCGTCCGCATCCGCACGCGCAGCGGCGGCCACGACTACGAGGGCCTCTCATACGTCTCCGTCGACCCCCACCAGCACTTCGCCATGCTCGACCTCGCCGAGCTTCGCGCCATCCACATCGACGCCTCGAGAGCCGAGGCCTGGGTCGGGTCCGGCGCCACGGTCGGCGAGCTCTACTACGCCGCCGCCGCCGCCAACCAGACGTTCGGGTTCCCCGCCGGCAACTGCCCCACAGTCGGCATCGGCGGCCACCTGAGCGGCGGCGGGTTCGGCGGGCTGGCGCGCAAGTACGGCCTCTCCGCCGACAACGTCATCGACGCCGTCGTGGTGGACGCCGAGGGGAGGCTGCTGAACCGGAGCACCATGGGGAAGGGCCTCTTCTGGGCCATCCGCGGCGGTGGCGGCGAGAGCTTTGGCGTCGTCCTGTCATGGAAGGTGCGGCTGGTGCCCGTCCCGGTGACCGTCACCAGGTTCGCCATCCGCCGGGCAAGGAACGAGTCCGCCGTCGAGCTCATAACCAAATGGCAGGAGGCCGCGCCGGCGCTTCCCAGGGACCTCTACCTCCGCGTGCTCGTGCAGAACCAGCAGGCCACCTTCACCGCCCTGTTCCTCGGCCGGTGCAGTGGCCTCGTGGACGCCATGAGAGGTCAGTTCCCAGAGCTTGGGATGACGGAACGGGACTGCCAGGAGATGAGCTGGGTGAAATCCACCGTGCTCTCCTACTTCGGCACCGCCGACTTGCCGGTGGAGGTGCTCCTGAACAGGACCAACGCAAACTACTACCTCAAGGTCAAGTCCGACCACGTGCAGGAACCCATCCCAGGGCAGGCGTGGGAGAGCTTATGGGAGAACTGGCTGGAGAAGCCGGAGGCGGCGCTGGTGATGCTGGACCCCTACGGCGGCAAGATGGCCAGCATCTCGCCGTCGGCGACGCCATTCCCGCACCGGAACTACCTCTACCAGTTCCAGTTCTTCTCGCAATGGTTCGAGAACGGGACGGAGGCGTTGGAGAAGAGGCTCAGCTGGGTGAGGGGAGTGTACGAGGACCTGACGCCATACGTGTCCAAGAACCCCAGAGCGGTGTACGTGAACTACAGGGACTTGGACCTGGGGACGAATGCGTTGGAGGGCAACGTGACCAGCTACGAGAAGGCTAGGGTTTGGGGGGAGAAGTATTTCAAAGGTAATTTCAAGAGGTTGGCAGCCGTGAAGAGCATGGTGGATCCTGATGATTTCTTCCGGAATGAGCAGAGCATCCCTCCCCTTCCTGCTGCAAAAGGGTAAATAGATCTCGATCGAGCTGAGTATGGGATGGATGGAGGCCGGCCGTCTCGTTGAAGGTACAGCGCTTGTGAAGTTGTGATGATTATTGATCTTGTGCCATGGAATTTCGTCTCCCCATATATCATCTAGCAGCCTCGCCCCTAATTACGTACCACTACATATGTATAGTTTTCCCATTTATTTCTGGGTTGGAATTTGTCTATGTGTGAAGAAGTAACGTGTTGCCTGTTCGATTGTTGAAAATATATTGTCTAGCTAGTAGTCCTATATATGGGCTCTACATGAAATAAAAGTGTGGAAAAAGGGCACGAGGCCATTTATATATCATTAACGTCGACGAGGACCTTCGATGTTCGATGACACGCTGCTATCGTGCTTGGGCTCCGGCTCCTCCTTCCGATCCCTCTAGAGCTTTGGAAGAACTTTGACTGGCGCCAGCACCGACTTCCGTTTGCACTAAACAACCTTCAATCATCATAGAAGTCTCAATTTTCAACTTTCTAAACTATGCTAAAAAACCATTCTATTATAAAACGAGACATCATAAACCATACAACTTTCAAACCGTGCAAATTTGAACTTTTGGGTCCATTCAGAGGTAGTTTTCAGTTTTTTAAAAAAAATGGTTTAATACTAAAAGAATCAATACCAATTCAATTTAAATTCACAAAATATGAAATCAGTACCATAAAAATTCTAAATTTAACTTTATGTTGGTGCTCTGTTGGGAGTTATTTTCACGGCAGGTCACCCCATCACCCGCCCCTAAAAGTAGGACCTATTTCTAGGGGTGGGTGATGGCATGTCCCACCCTGGAAATGGTCTCCCGTGGATAAAATTTAGGAAAAAATTCAGTTTACACCCTTCAACTATCACAAAAGTTTGATTTTCAACTCTTAATTATAAAACCGGACACTAAGAACCATCCAACTATCAAAACCGAACAAATCTGATCCTTTAGGTGGTTTTAAAGTGGTTTTCTATTTTATAAAAATTTAAAGAAAAATATTTTAATTTAAAAATTCATAACTAATTCATTTCATATCATAAAAATATGAAACCAATATCATTATTTTTCTGAAAATATAGTCCTTCTACTGGTGCACTACTTTGAATCATTTGGATATTATTTGTTTATGCTTGTAGTGCTTTATTAATTTTTGTAAAAACATTAGGAATAGGAAAAATAAGATGTAAATAACTCAAAGAAGAGCACCAACATATATGTTACATATTTAGAAAAATCCGTGTACCAGTTTCAGATTTTTTTTGGTTTGAAATGAATTAGTTATAAATATTTTAGGTTAAACCACATTTCTTTAAATGCCTATAAAATGGAAAACCACCTTTGAAACCACTCAAAGGGCCAAATTTGTTTGGTTTTGATAGTTGAATGGCCCTCAGCATCCGGTTTCGTAGTTCAGGATTGAAATTCATACTTCTGCGATAGTTTGATGGTGAAAATAGGACTTTTCCCATAAATTTATATCATTTTCATATGATCTAGGATGAAGACAAACTTTATATCAAAATTGTAGATCTCGGTGAGACCTAAAACTTTATGGTTGATACTTTTTTATTTAAGATAATTTAATAGTCCAAAAAATCATTATAATGTATCTAGTTTTGAAATGTAAAATTTTTAAATATTTTTCAAACAACCTCGGATGTAGAGCAGCTCTATATCAAAGTTGTACTGGTCAAAGAGAATTAAAAGTTTATAGTCCATATATTTTTCATTTAAGATGGTTTAGACATTAGTTGTGTCATACATGATTATAACTATGAATTCTATAGTATGACTGTAGTGTGTGTGAATGTGAACGTGAACGCAATTTGAACATATATATTGTAATTGTGATAATTTGACCATTTAGAAAACACATGAGATATGTAAAATATATCTTGTATGAGTATATATAGATATATGTCTATATTTTAAAATAAAAAATACACCTGGAAATACTTTCAGAGTTAATACAAAAGAATAGTGTACCTCATCAAGTCACAAGTGACTGTGGTGTGTGGTGGAGAGGAAGGTACATGCGACATCTAAGGTAAGTAATTCGAACCCTGATGAAGGCAAGTGTGCATATTTTATCCAAATTTGCTACCACTGTGGGAGTAGGGGGTGGTTGAATATGATATTTCCCTTCAAACAGCTATTTCTAGCTATAAAAAAACAAGGGCGAACGTCGGAGCCGCTTCTGCAAATTAAATTAGTCCGTCTCTAGAAACTGTTTCTGTAGTAGTGGAAGCTCATGGTTGATTATCTTGATGGGTAGCAAGCACTTGGTAAATCAGTTAGAAAAAAATAAAAAAGGAGTCTGTTTATCTGCACATCATATCGCTTGCTGCGATCACATCGCCGACCTTTCCTAATCAATCATGGCGGGTTTCTTATTCGGGCAGATCCTCCAGCTCGATCGACGACGTGTGATACACGGAGTAATTGTTGTAATCTTGATCGGTTGACATTTTTCGATCTTGCGGGTTGTTGCGCGGCCAACGATCAAATATCATTGCAGCGCACGTACGTCTATTTATTTGACTCCGCAGATATGATGGATGCTATTTGCTGGAGATCGAGATAGCTAACCAGAGAGGATCGCGTTGAGTGGACAGATTATTTAAAATCATCTCTGTACTTCCGCGTCAGCTTAGATACTTTAGTACACCACCCATGATTTGGTCAATTCTTTTCGCAAGTACTACATGCTATCTCCGTTTCAAATTACTATTCGTTATTGACTTTTTTTTGTAACGTTTGACCATTCGTCTTATTTAAAAAATTATGCGAATGATATTTATTTTATTTTATTTGTGACTTACTTTATCATCATGTATATTTAAGTATGACTTATTCGACGAATGGTCAATCATTATGAAAAAAGTCAGTAAAAAAATAGTAATTTGGAAGATGAAGTACTTAATTTGCATGCAGTATCACGTGGCTGGCCAGGACGCGTCAAATTAAGTTTACACGCCGTTTCGAACGGAGACGTACGGTAAAAGAAGCGCAGCAATTGCTAAAACAAAGCCGCCGGCGCAGCACCGGCCGGTCGCCGGACGGCACGTCGGCTCCGGCCACCGCACGCTGAGATCAATGAGCGATCACGTCGGAAGGAGGAGAAGCCCGTCATATCCGCTGACTTGCAGCGCACGGCGCGCGTGACCGGCCTGGAGGAGCTAGCTAGAACTTTATATATACTATGTATTTCTTATAACAAATTTACTCTAAATCTTAATAAAGTAATGGTTTACAGGTTTAGGGTAGAATATACATACTATGGCCTTGTTTAGATGCCAATTTGGCACCTCAAATTGGGTCCAAATTGGGAGTTTTGGGAATCACGCGTCATTGTAGCATTTCGCTTGTACGTGTGAAAAATTGTCTAAAAATTGATTAATTAGGCTCAAAATGTTCGTCTCGCAAAGTACAACAAAACTGTGTAATTAATTTTTGATTTCATCTACATTTAGTACTTCATGCATGTTATGACATTTTAATGTGATGGAAATCTTCTTTTTGCATAGTAGAATTTGGGGTTGAATTTGCCACCGATCCACCATCGTTAACGTGATGTGATAGTACGTCTGAGCACCGAACCGTGACGCTGTTGCCAGGTGGCTACGTTAGGTGGCACTGGTAGTTGCATGTACATGTCATCCCGGTCCGTTATTAATTAGTGGGAAAAAATCAGTGGATCATTATCTTTGAAAGTTGAAACCGATGCCAGTGCATACATATACTTTCCATGAGCATCAGACGAATTGAACTCACTCAACGACGTGTGGACGTGTACGTGGTATCGATTTTTGTTGCACCCAGCTATCTTTTGGTGATTAAAAAAAAGATACTAGTTTGGGTTTTATTTTTCTATATATCATTGTAAAAGAAATACACAGTGGTATAAACTAGTAGCGGATTTAGAGGGTGGGCCGGGTAATACCGTGGCCGTGGCCCATCCTAATTAAGATTCATCCCAAATCCTTATACCCCTAACCATTTGCCGATGAATCCAAGCACTAACACAGAGGCACCTACGATTTTATGGACGATGGAGATGGCAAGGCTGTCCAACAGACACTACTAGAAAATCCGTTATCGGTAAACAGAACCGGCCAGCCCAGCCGTGCCAAGGCCAGTTAGCCAGCCGGTACTGGGGCGCCGTGTAGTACCACCGGCCCTTACTAAATGGCCTCGCGCCCGCCGTCCCTGCGGGGGCTTGTGTCGCCGCCGCCGTTCACCTCCGGTCCCCGTTCTCCCTCGCCCCGGCCTCCTAGCCGGTGGCCAGGGGAGTGGGGGTCCGTTCTTGAGTAGATCGAGTCCTTAATCGAGTCCTTAGGTCGGGTTTGTTCGCCGTCGATGCTTGACGGTGGAACTAGGGTTTGCCGGAGGAGCGCTACTCCTTTGCGGCTTGTTTTTCCTGGTGGCATCGGTGATGCGGAAGCGACGGCGTTGCAGGGGAATAACTTCTCCCGGCTTGTTCCGTTCTCCGGTGGCGATCTTCTCCGACGCCAACGGAGAGGCCGGGGAGACCTGTTCAGGAGTCCGGGGCCGGCGCATCTTCGTCTTCTTCAGGTGATGATGTTGCCGACACTTTTAATCTCAAGGAAGATGGTCTCTGGTGGAAATCCGAGTTGTGCTCGGGTTGCTGGCGATGGAATCGAAGGTTGCGTCGTGGGTGCCAGAGTTGGCCGATGCGTCTGGGAGGCGGTGTACTCGGTTGATTCACCTTGCAGTAAGCCCTCCTCTGTGGCCTTCATTTTGTGGAGATTGGCTCTGGCGTCCGACGACGATTGGGAAGCGGCTTCAGCGGCGGTGACGAATGGATCCATGAGGGCTTCGAGGAAGATGAATAGGAGTTTTAGACTTCGGTTCCTGTTCGTAAAAGGGCCGGTGTGCTGTGCTAAGATCAATACATTTTCCTTCTCAAAAAAATGGCCTCGCGGACAAAGAAAAAGAAAAAAATATTTAGACTACTAGAAAATGCGCGTGCGCGGCCACAAGGATTCGAACACATGACCTCTTGCCTCGCGCGTTGCTTTCTTACCATCCCACCTATGTATCACTTGTGACTAAGTGAGAGATGCTTTCCTTTTAAAGTAATCCTTAGATGACACTTTAGTACCGGCTGGTGTTTTGAGCTGGTACTAAAGTGGCTTAGGGGGGCTCCTTGGCACTTTAGTACCGGGTCTTTTCATGCCCGATACTAAATGTCGTGGATGAATGTGAGTTTTTGCAGTAGTGAGAGTTCCCCAGCGGAGGCAGATAGCTTACGATGGCAAGCTGCCGGGAGAACCCGATGATGAGAGATGAGCACCCAGCTAGTTGAGGGCATACCGGTGAGCATGAGGAAAATGAAATGAAATACAATAGGCAATAAAAACTAAAGGACGCGGATACGGGGAGATAGGGCCCGCCCCTACCCTACCACCAGCCAACCCTCGCCCTCGCCGGCGAGAACCGTCCTCCTCTCTCCCCTCCCCCTCCTCATTCCCATCACGTCTAGATCTTCATCAAATCCGACCGCCATCCCTCGCCGCTTGTGCCGCCCCTAGCTCCAGCGGCGCCCCACCCTCCACCGCGACCTTACATTAATCTCTTCCGGCGTTGTTCTTTACATCCTTTGCCACCTCTGCCACGGATCCCGGCCCAGCCGCTGTCCACCACCACTGCAGCAGGCAGCGCCGCCGCTGCCTCACTGTCCCGTCCACACCCGACCACCACCGACGGACTTCCGGCCTCCCCATGGCCATCCTCTAGATCTGATGGCTATAAATACCCTCCGCAACCACCAACCTCCAAACCCCAAAACCCTAACCCTGGATTGGAGCTTATCAGAGTTGGATTCGTCGCCGAAGAAAAAGTTGCTGGGTTTGGATTTATTACTCCTTCGATTGGATTGGTATTTTCTTTATTCCTTTTCCTGTTTGGGTCTTTGTTTCCTTGGCATCCTAATTTCTTTCTAAATTAGGAGGCTCCCAATTTAAGCCTGCTAAATCGAGAGGGCTATATTTTTTTCACATGATTTCTGTTGCATCGTGGTAGAGTGCATAAATGGAAACATATGAAATAATGGCTTGCATTTGACGAATTGTTAACCGGATAATATTGAAAAGTTCATACGTACGAATGTACGATAGGACATAGACATGCATTATTGTATATAGTCTGAAATTACGAGGACCTCAAGTGTATATAGGCCGGCAATTGTGCGTGTGCGTGCCTGCCGTATGCATGTCCCTAGCTACGTCCCCACCACCTTCCTCAGTTCAGCAATAGTCAATGGGAACTTTAATCTTGCACTAACTGAACAAATCCATCGGTCAGCACAGCCTTCTCGAACTTCTTCTTCCTCCGCAAAGAAGCTAATACACTTTGTTTTCAGTTGTATGTTTCGGCACAGGCCGGGCAGAGTGGTAGCAACTGTATCCACTAACACACGCTATCCCATAGTTTCCTGACACACAAAAGCTTCAGACGATCCAAATGCGTAGAGGTCAGCCGTGGCGAGCAGATCCTGGAACTTCTCCGTTCCAATCCTGGAATTTCTTCACAGCCATCCTAGGGAAATCAACTTCCCCTAGAACACTTCAATGTTTCCTAGGGAAACCATTGGATTTCAGTAGTGACTCATTACGGCAAACCCCGTGTTTGTGGAGTGACACAATCTTTGCCGAGTGTTTTAATACGGATGCTTGGCAAATAACGTATTTACCGAGTGTCAAATAAAAAACACTCAAAAAAATACACTTGGCAAACACAGCTTTGTCGAGTGTCAGTCACTCGGCAAACATCTCTTTACCGAGTGTATTATTTTTTTACACTCAACTTGTTGATTAGGGTTTGCCGAGTGTAAAAAAATACACTCGGCAAAAAAAATATTTTTTCTCTTCTAGTCCTAAAACCTTTTGTATTCTCTACATACAACACGTAATACTCAATGTGAAATTTTGGTATATTTTTGTATTTGTTTGCTATATTTAATTAATTAATTACATTTCAAACAATTTTTTGAATCAAATCAAATTTGAATTACAAGTAATTCAAATAATAATATAAAATGAGTTAAAAATATATATTCATGTTATATAGCCCAATTTAAAACCTTACCCATGAATAAAAAGAAACTCGACGTATCTTGTTAAAGAAATATGACTATTAACGTGTGTTCGAATGATTTTTAAATTATAAAAAAGTAAATAAAGTCTGAAAATCATGAAATTTATCATGATATGGTGGTATCACACGTGGAAGCTACGATAAAAAATAGAGAATGTTTCTTACAACTTGTCACGTACGTTGCTTACAAAATGGAGAATCTCCGAAGAAAAACCTTAGAGTTCAAAATGAGTCGTTAGGATTTGGAGTCAAATTGATGGTCGAATTTGAATTTAACTTCAATTCATTTTATATAGGTCATAGATTATATAAATTATGTCATGCCAAAATTTGATTATTTTTTAAATTTATTTGGTAATTTTAAAGAAAATTTTGAAACGCGCTAGAAAAATTGTTTGTCGAATGCCTCTAGAAATACTCGGGAAAGGATCTCTTTGCCAATTGCTTTTCTAGGCACTCAGCAAACAGTCCATGTCATCAGTCCGCCCCACTCGAATATTGCTTCCCTATTGGTTCGCACCTCCCCTTCGGATCCTTTCTCTCTCTCCCGTAGAATACCGGCCCTTTCTCTCTCCCCCCTCTCTCTCACAACTCTGCTCTGCGTCCTCGCGAGGAGTGCGACGCACTCCTCGCGCAGCCCGACCGCCGCCGCGTCCTCCCGGTGCTCCCGCTCGCCCTCAGCCTCCGCCTCGGCCTCCCCTCGCCCCCGCCCCTCTCATCTCCACCCTACCTCGGCACCCGGCGGAGGCAGCATCCGGCGTGGGGCACAGGCCCGGCCGGCGCGGCGGCGGGAGCGGCGCGGCAAGCCGGCAGTGCGGTGAGGCTCGAGGAGGCGGGGTGGGTGAGGTGGGCCGGCGGCGCGGTGAGGTGAGAGGAGGCGGAGCGCGGCGCGACGAGGCTTGGCACGGCGAGCCGGCGGCGGGGCGGGGAGCGGCGCGGGCGGGCAGCAGGCGGCACGTGCGGGCGGCCGAGCAGGCAGCGCGACCAGGTGGCACAGGGGTGTGGGCGGCGGCGGCGTGGCGGGGCGGGGCGGGGCGGGCATGGGGCGGTTGCGAGTTTTCTTTAAATTTTTTTTAAAAATTATTTGCCGAGTGTTGGTTTGGGCCCTTGACGAACCTTTTGCCGAATGTTCGACAGAAAGCACTCGATAAAGAGCTCTTTGTCGGCTCTTTATTTGTCGAGTGTTTTGGGGTTTTTGCCGAGCGTCGGCAAATCTTTGGTTTCCCGTAGTGACTCTGACATAGAGTACGCACCCCATCCAGGAAGAGGCTGACATGTGGGCCGGATTTGGTGGAAGGATGCCATTCGGCTAAAGGGCTTTCTCTGAAGCATTCGGCAAAGATGTTTTGCGGTCGGGAACGCGTCGCCATTCGGCTAAGGGGTTTTCTCTGAAGCGTTCGGCAGAGATACTTTGCGGTCGGGAATACGTCATCATTCGGCAGAGGCATTGTTCCGCAGGCGAAGAGTGGTAGTGTTCGGGAAGACATGATGACGTGGATCAATATAAGGAAAAAGCCGGTTCGAACAAGGAACGCAATATGGGCACGAAGATCCGTCATCTATTTTTAGAAACAAGTGTTATAGTCGTATCCGACTAGGAGTTGTATCAAGACCTGGGTATAAATATAAACCCATGGCAATTGTAAATCATACAGTCAATCATACAACAAACCGGCCCCGTGCCAACATCGAGTCCTTTAGTCGAGTCGTCGAGTTCTTCGAGAGGAGTCATCGATCCGTCGACCTCCGTAAGTACCGGCAACCTTGTATCATGCTTAGTATCATGCGGTGGATTTAAGCTTTGATGCAAGTAGTCTTGTTACCATGCTTAGTATCATCCGGTGGATTTAAGTTGTGGTCTCAAGAAGGTTCCTCTGTTAGGTCATGAGCCATGCGGTGGGCTAAGATCTAGTATGGACCAAGTTATCGGCTCTGTTAGATTTCGGCAAGATCTAACAGATTCATTAAGTTACCCCGTGTTGCTTCGTTTTTACTATGTGCTTAATTCATGCAACACACCTTTGCCCAATCTAGATCGGCTAGAATCGGCTCTACTTCACGATGTGACGACTTATCCCCTCACAGCCGAGTCCGAAACCGATCTAGGTTGCCACGTGTCGCGGGTTCGAGCTTATCGGCATCGTGTAGATCTTGACAGAACCGGGTATCATGCGGTAGCTGCAGGTTTTTGGGTCGTCTTAGAGCTAATCATCCGGTGGATTAGAATTCGATTCGATCTGATAGATTTATCTTTACCGATTAAGCTTGTTCCTTCGCCATGGACCCCGATTCGGCTAAATAGCCGCATTCGGTAGTGCTCTCACGAGTGAATGTGTGTTCGTGGGTTTGCATTGGACAATGAATGCTTTTAGCCTTTCACGATTAGATTGTATCATGTGGTGGATTGATCTAATCTGATTGGTGGTGTGGCCTCAAACGAGTTGTATCATGCGGTGGATTAACTTGTTCGTTGCCATGCTTGACGGGTGCTGCTTTCGGCCTATGCATCCTTGTTTTCAATGTAAATTCGTGACTGTGTTGTGGGTTCGTAATTAAACATTGAATGCTTTTAGCTTTTCATGGTTAGACTGTATCATGCGGTGGATTGGTCTAATCTGATTAGTGGTGTGGTCTCAAACAAGTCGTATCATGCGGTGGATTAACTTGTTTTGTTATCATGCTTGACGGGTGCTGCTTTCGGCCTATGCATTCCTTGTTTACTGCGAATTTATGATCATGTTTCCCCTTTTATTTATCTATCATGCTCTGTTTCTCGTTAATCGGCTATGAGTATGTGTTACAATGTTCATTCGGTTGAAAGCCGATCTTTCGTCATGCTTATGTCACGCATTCGGCAGTGCGCTCCTTGTGTGCCTTGCCGATTGCCGAATAAGGCTTTAACTGCCGACAGATAGCTTGTCCGTAGCTATATGTCTCTCGAGATTGGCTTCAACGCCGCAAATATGGAACTGTCTGGTCTCACCCGGCACGTTCCAGGTTTTGATCTAAACTTTTTTGTCCCTTTGTTAGTTTTCAGGCAAACTGACTGGCACGCTTCCGGATTCAAAAGCCCGGGCCATGTGTGAAGCCAGCTAATTCGGCTTGCTGTGTGCTTGGAGTGAGGTGCGGATTTTACGTCAACACACTTTTTGGCACGCCCGGTGGGACACACACAAGTTTTCAAGATGCCTGAGTTGAGCGACATCATGGATGTCACTTTAGAAGAGTTGTCTGAAGAGCATCAACAGATGGTAAAGGCTGCTGCTGGCCAATTCATTAACAAATGTTTACTGTCTTTCGCCAAGAACAGGAGTGGTGCACCGTTTCTCAAATCCGACTTGCCAAGAGTTCTCCTTCCTGGGCAGTCTGATTTTACTGAAGAAGAAGAGAGGGAGAGATTCTCGGGCTTGTTATACAAAGCTTTGGGGGAAGCAATGACCAATCACAATGCTGCGTTCTTGAACAGTTTTCGGCATATAATGGTAAGCATTTTTGGTCAGCATGTGGATAAACCCTTCGAGCAGATACATGGGCAATTGGGTGGTCCGACGTACTTCAATGTTCAAGCACCAGTTCAGAAACCACATGGTAAAGGAAATACTGATGAAACTGGAGGTTCTGGTGCTAAAGATACAAATGGACAACCGATTCGGCAAGATCCTCAGCCTGCACTGCCGAAAACTCGCACATACGGTGATATGGCATTCGGCACCACAGGGAATCCGCCTGCTTCTGCTTACAAGATATCTCCCTTGAACAACAGACTGCAGAGGGATTTATATGGAAACGGATATTCAGAGTTTATGGATTACAATGCTATCGACGCTCTCCCGAATCCTGGATATGTTGGTACTGCAGGCATGCTTGCTGGGAGACCAGGGAATCAAGATACCAGTATTGACCTCATGGTGCAAAAAATGACCGATGTATTGCAAAATCAATTCGGTCTGAAGCCTAAAAATCAGGGGTACATGTACTCGTCTCCTTTCCCGGAATGGTACCAAAGGGTATCATTGCCGAATAGAGTCAAGGTGCCTACAGAGTTTACTAAATTCTCAGGACAAGATGATACTAGCACTGTGGAACATATAGCTCGATATCTGATGCAGCTTGGAGAGGCTTCGGCAGATGAGGCTTTCAGAATCAGATACTTTCCTTTGTCACTGACGGGTCCAGCTTTTGCATGGTTTGCTTCTTTGCCTGCTCAGTCGATTTGTACTTGGAAAGACCTGGAGCAGAAATTTCATGCTCATTACTACATTGGCAGTACCGAGAAAAAGTTGGTTGATTTGACCAGCTTAAGGCAGAGGAATAATGAAACACCTACGGAGTTCCTCAGGAGATTTAGGGAAACAAAGAGTATGTGCTTTTCTCTGAACATACCTGATGATCAACTGGCTGGTATGGCTGTAGCTGGCATGTTGCCTGCCATTCGGGAGAAGCTATTCGGGATGGAGTTTGATGATCTGGGCCAGTTGTCGCACAGATTGGCCTTGATGAGTAACCAGGCATATGGTTTCAAGAAAGATGCCAGATTTGCTAAAAATAATGATGTAGCTGACATCTATAACCAATTCCTTGAAAGAGCAGATCAAGAAGATGGGTATGAAGATAGCGAGGAGATAGCCGCAGCAGAGATAGTGTGGAGCAAAGAACCAGTTACAATGACTCAAAGATGGATCAAACAGATGAAGGGAACATATGATTTTGATGTGACTAAGGCGGATAAATTGTTTGAGTTCCTGGTGAAAGAAGGCCGAATCAAATTGCCAGAGGGGCATTCTATGCTTCGGCCCGATGGAGTGAAAGATAAGAGGTACTGTGGGTTTCATGATAGAAATTCTCATTCCATTAATGAATGCAGAGTCTTTAGGATGAGGATTCAGAAAGCTATCCAAGAAGGACATCTGAAATTCGACAACAAGATGAAACTGGACAGTAACCCTTTCCCTCAGAATATGATCGGGTTCTCGGTTAATATGGTGAATGCTGTTCCATCTGGAGAAAAGGGAAGATTGAAAGTTTTAACCTCAAAGAAGGCAAGACAGGATGGTTCAGTTGATCCCACTCGACAGATCACAATTGAACAGATTCGCCAGAAAGATCTTCGGTTCCCGAATAGCCGATTTGAAGTGGGAGAATCCTTTAAACCTAGAGTTACTACACGTATTCTCCTCAACAAATGGCAGCGTCAGCAAGAAAAGGAGCGTTTTCAAAGGCGTGAATACGAAGAGGAGAAAAGAAGGCGCGAAGAAGAAAGGTTTGAGGAAGAACAAGAAGAGTATGCTCGAGAGCAGGAACGTGCGCATTGGGGGTGTGCATTCTTCAGACACTGTTGGAACGAAGGTTTGAAACTTCCCACATGGAATAGTTGTCCTGAATGCAATAATAGGTATGATGAATATAGGCAGGGAACTGTCAATCGCCGATCTGTCCATGAAAGAATTGGCAGGGTGCATCCTAGTGATGATCGGCGTTTTAATGATCAACCAAGAAAGAGACATGCTGATTACAAGTGGGTTGATCGTGAAGAAGAAGAAGATCATGCTTATGTTTGGCAAGAAGGACAATGGTGCCCACCTGGTTTGAGGAAGAGCCAGAAGAGAAGAGTACAGCGCCTGAGGAATCAGGAATTGAAGCAAGCAAAGGTCAAGGTGAAATCAATATGGCTCCCAAAAGACAGGCCTGACGAACATGGTCATTCGGCTCCTACATGTATGGTATGTTTTCTGCCGAATGAATTCATGGCTCCAGCTAACCAAATTGTACAAGAAGAGATATTGCCCGATATAGATGATGCCGAACGATTTGGGTTAAGGGCACAATTGATGTTGAACAAACAAGCTGTTTTTGAGAAACCAGCCCAAAATCGGCACATGAAGCCACTGTACTTGAAGGGATATGTTAATGGCAAACCATTGACCAAGATGTTTGTCGATGGAGGAGCTGCTGTCAATGTAATGCCATATACCACATTCAGGAAGCTTGGTATGGGCCCTAGAGATTTGACACCAACGAGCATAATTCTAAATGATTTTGCTGGAAATCCTTCGGACACCAAGGGATGCGTGCACGTTGATCTGATGATTGGGTCCAAGACTCTGCTTACGACTTTCTTTGTCATTGAGGGCAAAGGGGCATATAGCTTGCTGCTTGGAAGAGATTGGATTCATGCAAATTGTTGTATTCCATCTACTATGCATCAACAGCTTATTCAGTGGATAGATGATGAGGTGGAGATTGTCCAAGCAGATGATTCAATAAGCGTGGCAAATATGGAACCAGCTTTCTGGGAGTATCAAGGCATAGATTGTTTCTCAGGCAAAGACTGGGGAGAAGGTCCTGTGGCACCAGCCAGCAGTGATCAGCAGCCGATCGAAGCAGTCGGCTCTCATAGTAATTTTTGATGGAAAATCCAATTGATGGAACTGATGGAAAATTAGGACGTGGATTTGTGTCGGCCGATAAATTAGAAGAAGTGGACATTGGAGATGGTGACAAGCCAAGGCCGACATTTATCAGTGCTAACTTGGATTCGGTTTTCAAAGAAAAGTTGGTGACATTGTTAAAAGAATACAAGGACTGCTTTGCTTGGGATTATTCGGAGATGCCCGGTCTAGACCGTTCTATTGTTGAGCATCGGTTGCCAATCAAACCTGGATACAGGCCTTACAAGCAACCACCCCGAAAAATCTACAAGAAAGAAGTGTTGGCCGATGTGAAAAAGGAGATTGAAAGATTACTAGATGCAAATTTCATTCGGCCATGTAAATACGCGGATTGGATCTCTAATATCGTTCCTGTCTATAAGAAAAATGGAAAAATGAGGGTTTGCATAGATTTTAGAAATCTAAACAAGGCTACACCCATGGATGGATATCCAATGCCTATTGCTGATTCGTTGGTTGATGCTGCTGCTGGATACAAAGTGCTCAGTTTCATGGATGGTAATGCAGGATACAATCAGATTTTTATGGCATTGGAAGATATAGTAAAGACAGCTTTCAGGTGTCCTGGACACATAGGGTTGTTTGAATGGGTTGTCATGACCTTCGGATTGAAAAATGCTGGTGCAACTTATCAAAGGGCTATGAATTATATTTTTCATGAGTTGATCAGCAAGATTGTGGAAATATATATTGATGATGTGGTGATCAAGTCATTGGATCATGAGTCTCATTTGGCCGACATAAGGAAAACTCTAGAATGCACCAGGAAACATGGGCTTAAGATGAACCCGAACAAGTGTGCTTTTGGAGTTTCGGCTGGAGAGTTTCTGGAATTTTTGATACATGAAGGAGGAATAGGAGTTGGTAAGAAAAGCATGAAGGCAATTGATGAAATTGTTCCTCCAACTAATCTTAAAGAGTTACAATCACTGCTTGGCAAGATAAATTTTGTGAGAAGGTTCATATCAAACTTGTCACAAAAGGTGTTGCCCTTTTCCTCACTGTTGAAAATAAAAAAGGATCAAAAGTTTGTATGGGGTGACGAACAACAGAAGGCTTTTGATGAAATAAAGGAGTACATGAAGAAGCCACCAGTATTGGTGCCTCCACAATTGAACAAGCCTTTCAAGTTGTACGTGGCGGCCGATGCCCAAACTATTGGATCGGCCCTCATTCAAGAATTTGAAGGGAAAGAAAGAGTAGTTGCATACCTTAGCCGAAAGTTACTAGATCCAGAGACAAGGTATTCGGCTATAGAGAAGCTTTGCTTATGTGTTTACTACTCCTGTACAAAATTTCGGCACTACTTACTACATGCCGAATGCATTGTGTATTCAAAGTTTGATGTGATAAAACACATGTTGTCTATGCCAATTTTGAATGGAAGGATTGGCAAATGGATTTTAGCTTTGTCTGAATTTGAGTTAAGGTTTGAATCGGCAAAGGCTGTTAAGGGACAGATTATTGCCGACTTCATTACTGAACATCATGATACATCGATAAATTTGCTTAACATTGTTCCTTGGGTGTTATTCTTCGATGGATCTTCATGCAACAAAGGTGGTGGAGCAGGTATCTTATTAATTTCACCCAAAGGAGAAACATTTGAGTTTGCTATTCCCATTCAATCTGCTGTTACTAACAATCAGGCTGAGTATGAGGCATTGCTCAAAGGGCTCCAATATTTGAAAGAAGCAAAGGCCATTGTAGTTGAAATTTTTGGAGATTCAGAATTGGTCATAAAACAATTGAATGGTGAATATGAGTGCAAAAGTGATACCTTGAGGAATTACTATGAAGAATGCAAAGAAATATTAAAGAGCTTTCGGTCAGTAATTCTACAACACATTCCTAGAGGGGATAATGGAGAGGCAAATAGATTGGCCCAAAATGCATCAGGTTATAGAGAGCTTCAGGAAGTGTTTGCTAATGATGTATATGCTTTCGGGAGTAATCTGGCAGGAGATGATTGGAGGAAAGAAATTGCCGATTATTTGGAGAATCCATCCCAGAAAGTTTCTAGAAAGCTCAGGTATAAAGCTTTAAAGTTTGTTCTTCTTGATGATAATTTGTATTATAAATCCTTGGATGGGGTGCTGTTACATTGCTTAAATCATGAAGAAGCAAAAAGGCTGATGAGTGAAGTACATGATGGGTTATGTGGAGCACATCAATCGGCCTACCGAATGAAGTGGGTTATTAGAAGAACTGGATATTACTGGCCGACAATGTTGGAAGATTGTTTTGAATATTATAAGGGATGTCAAGACTGTCAGAAATTTGGAAACATTCAGAGAGTTCCGGCATCGGCTTTGAATCCCATTATCAAGCCATGGCCATTCAGAGGATGGGGAATAGATTTGATTGGCCAAATAAACCCTCCATCTAGCAAGGGGCATAAGTTTGTGCTTTTGGCAACCGATTATTTTACCAAGTGGGTTGAGGCAATTCCATTAAAGAAGGTGACGTCGGAGAATATGGTTGAATTTGTTAAAGAACATATCATTTACAGATTTGGGATTCCTCAAACAATCACCACAGATCAAGGGGCTCAATTTACATCTTCAGAGTTCAAAGATTTTGCTGAAAGTATGGGCATCAAATTGTTAAATTCTTCTCCTTATTATGCCCAAGCTAATGGTCAGGCAGAGGCTTCTAACAAGATTATGATTAAAATTATACAGAAGAAGATTGATCAGAAGCCGAGAAAGTGGCATTCGGTACTCAATGAGGCTTTATGGGCTTACCGAATGGCTCCACATGGGGCTACACAGACGTCTCCTTATGAGTTGGTGTATGGGCATCATGCTATCTTGCCATGGGAAATACAATTAGACTCAAGGAGAATAAAGTTGCAAAAGGATTTAAGTTCTAAAGATTATAATGATTTAATGATGGACGAATTAGAAGATTTGCATATGATTCGTCTCAGGGCCTTGGAAAATATCGAGAAAAATAAAATGCGAGTTGCTAAATATTACAACAAGAAGGTGCAAGTTAAGCAATTTACAGAAGGTGATCTAGTTTGGAAAGCGATATTGCCGATTGGAACCAAATATGCAGCATTCGGCAAATGGTCTCCAAATTGGGAAGGCCCTTTCAGAGTAGTTAGATGCGTGCCTGGAAATGCATATATTTTGAAGACATTATTGGGAGAAGAATTTGCTTCTGCTATAAATGGAAGATATTTGAAGAGGTATTATCCCAGTATTGAAATCGATCGGTGATTGATATATTAAATTGCCGAACAGCCGATATTTGGGAAGAAATCGTCTTTAGAAGGAAATTGACAGAGACATTGGAGAAAAAGAAAAATGGCCAGTACTGAATGTATTGCCCTTAGCACAAAATATGTTACATCAAGAGTTCATGCAAAAGATAAGTTTTATTGCCGAAATTCCATAAATCCCTAGTACAAACTACTGAAAGAGCCTGTTCAAAACAGACTGGGGATGAATGGAATCGGCAATGGCAGCACCATGGCCATCAAGACGATCAATGGAGGCGTCAATATCATCGATGTCTTCTGGGTTGCTGTTGGCAAAACCAACCGGCATTCTGGAATAGTCGGTGCCGGTGTGCGTCGACATAGCGACGAGACCCGCAGCGACGCCCAGGCGAACGCCATGGGAAGCCACTTCGTCGACATGACCTGCCACCGCACCAAGGCGTGCCTCGGGTGTGTCCCCTTGGGCGTTCACCTTGTCCGCCAGCTCCTCCACCAGCGCCTTCAGTCGATCAAGTTCAGCATCATGCGCTGCAAAGTCACAAGGGGATAACAGATTAATATCATTTGGAGGACGAGAATTGAGATTGAGCAGATTGCAGGACTCACCATCAATGACTTCAAGCAGCTGCTTGCGCTCGGCCTGCCATTCGAGGTCCGCAATCCCGGCTTGCTTGGAGATGATCTCCAGTTCGCGACGAGAGTCGTCGCGCTCCGCCTTGAATCGGCGAGCATCGCCGTCTGAGTAGCGGGAGTCGTCCGATGAACGAGTCCGATTGGACGAACTCGAGGAGTTGGGCGCCGCAGGAGCAGCGGCTGGAGCCGCAACTGGCGCACCAGCACCGGCAATCCATTGGATTACCCTGAAAGAACAAAGAAGATTCGTCAAGAAAGAGAAAGGAAATCTCGAGAAGAACAGAGAGAAGCAAGCAGCCAATCACCTGCGGCGAGCGCCGGCGCGACTTCCTTCGGCCTCATCGACGGCCGGGCGCCTCCTATTGTTGTCGGCCATTGGAAGTTCCTCGGAGTTACTGTGGATGGGGAAAAGGATGACTTGAGCCGGCAAGAACTTGGAAGACGAAGAACTTGGTGAAAAACTGTGGGCTGCCTGGGTATTTATTTATAGAACCCGCAAAGGAAATCGTGGCCAAAGATCGTGGCGCGTATTCCGAAGAGTTCGGAAGGTGGAAAGGATTTTCCAGCCGATCGGTTCTCATGTCGTTTGGGATTCTTATCGAGTCGTATTCGGCTTTGACTGGATGAGATTCGGCTATGTCATAGTTGAAGCGTTTTCGGGTCTGACGCTATTAAAACCAGCTTTGCCGAATGAGTTATCCACAATGGAGAGAAAGCAAAAATTGGTGAAATTACAAAGTTGGTAAGACATTCGGCTAATTAAATATTCAATACAATTACACACCCAAGTACTTGGAGATTACATCTTTAGCATCAGATATCATTCTATTAATGGTCTCCAAAAGATTTTTGCCTGCTTCTTGGGTTTTTATCAGAGCAGAGAGCTTCGTTTTGAGCTGTTTATCTTCAGATAGAATTGCCGATGCTTCCTTTCGTATCCTCTCTGTCAGATCAGGGAGTTCGGCTAACTTCTTCTCGTCAGCTTCGATTTCGGTTGACAGAGTCCTCAATTCGGCTTCTAGCTCAGCTTTTCTGATTTTCTTCAGATCAAGTGCTGACTACAGTCTAGCTGACAATTCTTTATTGCTCTGAGCTTGGATATACAGATCTTTCAAGGATTGCTTAGCTATGGCTCTTCTTTGTTCTAAAGCTGGTTGTAAAGATTGACTTTTCAGAACCTGTCTGACTGCAGCAAATTTTTGATCCAATTGAGAGATTGGTTCCAAAGAAGCTTGAATATCAACAGGAAGTTTTTGTTCAATAGGCTCAAGCATATCTCTCAGAAGATCAGCATCCTTGACTTGATCCTGGATGTCTTTGTGCAGAAAGGAGAAGATTTCCTTTAGTTTTGCCTGGGTTTCTTCTGATAAAGTCTGACTAGAAGAAATTTCCTCTGCTTGTTCGGCAACAAGATCATCCAAGGGAAATGAGTAGCTGGGTGATGAAGTTATTTTCTCCTGGAAAAAGATATTGCCGAATTAATGATTATCCATTGAATAAAGAACTGGGGAGACTGAGAAATTATCTCTACCTCATTCCTGATCTCTTGGATGGAGAGAGAGGGCGGCTCAAGCTCAGGCAAAAGTTCTTGTATGTCATGCTGAGGAGAGCTTGGAAGGTTCTTTGGTGGAGATGAGGCTTCTGGCTGAGGTACATCAGGTAGAGCTGAAGCTGGTTCTTGATGAAAAGAGGAGCTCTCCGAAATTGGATCCATTGAAGTTTGCTCTGTGACTGAAAGAAAGTTAGTGCCGATGAAAAAGAATTTTTAAAGGACAAGATGGTGAGAAATTTTACTGATCACTGAAGCATCGGCAGGTCCTGTGCTAATGGCCAATTGTTGTGATTTGGCCTGAAATCATAAAGGAACAGAAATGAGCAGAATGAAATTAGCATTTTTACTCGAGGAAGGAGAAATTTGACCTGTGCAATTATTTTGCTGCTTGTTCTTTTCTTCTTTACAACTGAAGGGGCAGTTAAAGAAAGAGTTTTCCTCTTGACAGATGATGGTCTAGTAAGTATTGGATCTGAAGAAGCTTGTCTAGCCATCAGCTGAGCCAAGGTAGGAGATTGGTGCCCCAAAGCAGAGATTGGGCCTGCAGTTTTGTATAAAATTACCCTGGCAAGAGGGGCAGGTGTTATGTCCTGCAAAATAATAGAGTTAGAATCGATTGGGGTTAATGTTATTAAGACAGATGAAGGAATAAGCATATTACCTCTGCAGTTGGCTGATAATCAGGCATTAATTCAAGGCAGAAGGGATGGATTGGCATGTTGAAGATATGATCATGAAATTCTTGCCACCAGAGAGTGAAGGAAGGATGGGCAGATATTATTGGCACAAAAGGATCAGGTGCATAAATAGTTCCACAGCATTTATAAGTAAAAATCCTTCTTGTCTCTGTGGAATCCTTGACAATCTCCCTAGGCCTGAGGAATTCATGGAAGAATAGCCTGGGGGCACTTGGCCACATCCCAATTGTCTAGCCATCATGTTTGGCTGATAATATTCATAAGTGCTTTGAACCAGCCTCCCTCCACAGAATTCGGCTGGCAGGATGCAGGGCTGGATGAAGGCATTGAAAATTGCTACAGATCGTACATCAGTGCATCCAGTCTCAAAGCTGAATTCGCAAGGGAGAGTAAGATTGTCATTATCCAAATATGGGAACCAAAGAGGATGAGCAAAGCCTCTGAAGAAGAGCTCAAACAGTTCACCAATGTTCTTGTTGATAGATACGGTGGAAGCAGCTTCTCCATAGGTTTGACAACCTTTGGTTCTCCGGGCTTCTCCTTCTTTGTAATTGATTGAAGGGAAGTCTCGGCTGTTGAGGTCAATAGCAACGATTTGATGCATGTATAACTGCAGCCACATTTGGACAAACCACCAGGGACCATTTACACAGGGGATTTTCTTACTAGTATGCATCAGGTGGGTGGTTTGATTGAGCATATGATAGACGCTTCCCAGGAGGTATTTCCCAAGTGGGATGACTTTTCCAGCAGCCAGCTCTTCAGCCATCACGATGTGATTCAAGGTTGGCTCATTGGCTTTGCCACAAAAGACTGATCTGCATAGCCACATATTCAGGAAGGCCCTGTATTCGACATCGGTCAGAGGGCCATCAGACATATGATTCTGAATGTATCTCTTATATCCAACCCCTGTTTTCACTCCTGTCTGCTTGGAGGAACCTTTGTGATCATATGGGTGTACAGTTCCTGTAACATTCAGGCCGGTCATCATGTAGACATCGGCCAAAGTAGGAGACATTGGGCCATGACCAAAAAGAAAGGTATTTGTACCATTGGACCAAAAGTGGCAAGCTGCAATCAGGAGGTTCTCATTCTTTGGTGTTTCAGCTAATGACAGCTCCAGGCAATGAGAAATGCACAGGTGATCCCAGTTCTGTGTTTGAGGGCTTTTATCATCAGACATCCTTTTATACCAATTTCTCCAGCCGGCAATTGGGGGCAAGGGCCAGTTCTTGAAGGCGTCTTGCCACTCATGAGGTTTTGTCAGCGAAATCTTGAAAGGAATCCTCTGAGATTCGGCCGCAATGATTTCGGAAGGGTCTGAATCCCCTACAGGGCCGAGGAAATAGGATGGAGCTTTTTCCTCAACAGGGATAAGGATTTCGGCAGCCAGGGCCTATCAAGAGTGGAAGGAGATGAGGAGAAATTTAAGATGTGAATCGAAAGAAGAATGCCGAATATGCTTGAGGGGATTGAAGCTTACCTGGAGGGCAAAATCTTGATTCGCCATTTGAAGATTGAATCCTGGAAGTCGATGATTTAGGGTTCGGATCCGGATGAGAGCTCTGAAGATTCAAGAGATAAAACGGATGTCGAGCGGGCTCAGCCTGGAAATGTTGGGGATTCCTGATCAATTCCGAGATAAAAGTATCCTTTATCCCGAAATTGAAGGGGCATGTGTTGACACCAAAAATTAGCACCAGGAAGAGGCTGACATGTGGGCCGGATTTGGTGGAAGGATGCCATTCGGCTAAAGGGCTTTCTCTGAAGCATTCGGCAAAGATGCTTTGCGGTCGGGAACGCGTCGCCATTCGGCTAAGGGGTTTTCTCTGAAGCGTTCGGCAGAGATACTTTGCGGTCGGGAATACGTCATCATTCGGCAGAGGCATTGTTCCGCAGGCGAAGAGTGGTAGTGTTCGGGAAGACATGATGACGTGGATCAATATAAGGAAAAAGCCGGTTCGAACAAGGAACGCAATATGGGCACGAAGATCCGTCATCTATTTTTAGAAACAAGTGTTATAGTCGTATCCGACTAGGAGTTGTATCAAGACCTGGGTATAAATATAAACCCATGGCAATTGTAAATCATACAATCAATCATACAACAAACCGGCCCCGTGCCAACATCGAGTCCTTTAGTCGAGTCGTCGAGTTCTTCGAGAGGAGTCATCGATCCGTCGACCTCCGTAAGTACCGGCAACCTTGTATCATGCTTAGTATCATGCGGTGGATTTAAGCTTTGATGCAAGTAGTCTTGTCACCATGCTTAGTATCATCCGGTGGATTTAAGTTGTGGTCTCAAGAAGGTTCCTCTGTTAGGTCATGAGCCATGCGGTGGGCTAAGATCTAGTATGGACCAAGTTATCGGCTCTGTTAGATTTCGGCAAGATCTAGCAGATTCATTAAGTTACCCCGTGTTGCTTCGTTTTTACTATGTGCTTAATTCATGCAACACACCTTTGCCCAATCTAGATCGGCTAGAATCGGCTCTACTTCACGATGTGACGACTTATCCCCTCACAGCCGAGTCCGAAACCGATCTAGGTTGCCACGTGTCGCGGGTTCGAGCTTATCGGCATCGTGTAGATCTTGACAGAACCGGGTATCATGCGGTAGATGCAGGTTTTTGGGTCGTCTTAGAGCTAATCATCCGGTGGATTAGAATTCGATTCGATCTGATAGATTTATCTTTACCGATTAAGCTTGTTCCTTCGCCATGGACCCCGATTCGGCTAAATAGCCACATTCGGTAGTGCTCTCACGAGTGAACGTGTGTTCGTGGGTTTGCATTGGACAATGAATGCTTTTAGCCTTTCACGATTAGATTGTATCATGCGGTGGATTGATCTAATCTGATTGGTGGTGTGGCCTCAAACGAGTTGTATCATGCGGTGGATTAACTTGTTCGTTGCCATGCTTGACGGGTGCTGCTTTCGGCCTATGCATCCTTGTTTTCAATGTAAATTCGTGACTGTGTTGTGGGTTCGTAATTAAACATTGAATGCTTTTAGCTTTTCATGGTTAGACTGTATCATGCGGTGGATTGGTCTAATCTGATTAGTGGTGTGGTCTCAAACAAGTCGTATCATGCGGTGGATTAACTTGTTTTGTTATCATGCTTGACGGGTGCTGCTTTCGGCCTATGCATTCCTTGTTTACTGCGAATTTATGATCATGTTTCCCCTTTTATTTATCTATCATGCTCTGTTTCTCGTTAATCGGCTATGAGTATGTGTTACAATGTTCATTCGGTTGAAAGCCGATCTTTCGTCATGCTTATGTCACGCATTCGGCAGTGCGCTCCTTGTGTGCCTTGCCGATTGCCGAATAAGGCTTTAACTGCCGACAGATAGCTTGTCCGTAGCTATATGTCTCTCGAGATTGGCTTCAACGCCGCAAATATGGAACTGTCTGGTCTCACCCGGCACGTTCCAGGTTTTGATCTAAACTTTTTTGTCCCTTTGTTAGTTTTCAGGCAAACTGACTGGCACGCTTCCGGATTCAAAAGCCCGGGCCATGTGTGAAGCCAGCTAATTCGGCTTGCTGTGTGCTTGGCGTGAGGTGCGGATTTTACGTCAACAGCAAGCTTCACTCATGTAAGAACAAAACGGAGAAACGCATATATAAACAAATTTATGATAATACAGACACAGAAGTATGCGAAGACTATCGAGTTGCCTCCTGGTACTGGCACAATGAGAGTCGGATGCAATAACTTCACTTATCGAATTGTTGACTGGATAATAGAATTTTAGTTTGCACGATAGGAGTACATGATTGTAGTCTGAAAATATAAGGACGAACTTAGATACAGCTAGAATTGCCGAATCTTTAAATTGCTGCTCTTGAAACACCTCGAGTACATATATTTATAGGCTGGCATGTCTGCACATGCTCCAGCTATGCCCCAACCTTCACCCTCAGCTCAGCAAGAATCGACGGGAACTTTTGCACCAACTGAACAAAACCATCAGTTAATTAACACGGCCTTTTTAAAGTTCTTCTCATCCGCAAAGAAGTCAATGCACTTCTTTTTCAGCTCCTGGCAGTTGTATGTTTCAGCACAGGCCAAGGTAGCACCAAGCCACCAATTGTGTCCGGTGAGAAATCATCCCACAGGAGCTTCCTGGCGCACAGAAGCTTCAGCCGGTCCAATGCGTAGCGGTCGGCCGCAGCAAGCAGATCTTGGAAAACCTCAGTCGTCAGTCCAAGCTCATCATCTTCATCTTCTGGCAAATCATCAGTGTACATGAACCGAAGCATGACTTTGAACGTCGCAGGTGTAATGTCACGCAAGGTGATAGATGACATCTTGGCCTCCGCCATGGAGCCCAGGAGCTGCGCTTTGAAGACCGGCGAGCGGGCGGCGAGCACGGCCCGGTGAGCTGGGAACTTCTCGCCGTCGATGACGAACGACACGTCGGAGCCGTCCGTGGAATCCAGCATGCAGGACGCCGAGATGACTCCCTATGTCAGAGGGCAGGCCCAAGGGGTCGACACGCTGATCACTCACAACTTTGACCCCGCACATAATGATGACCGAGCCATTCGTCAGGTAGAGTGGATCGAGAACGCTACGCTGTATAAACCTTGGCCAACCCCAGTCGTTGCCGCCGGCCTCTGATGGGTAAATTTGCACGCACCAGAGGGCGCGCGGCAACGACTGGATAAATTTGCACGCACGGGGAACGAGCTGTAGCTCGCTCAGATGCCATGCGCTCCGGGTGTGGAGGCTGCTGGTCGTGGGTTCTGAGTGCTGCTCGACTCACCATTCCCACCGGGTTTTTCCGCTTTTCTTTCTCCTGTAGGTACTGCAGCTGCCTCACGCGTGGATGCACCACAACGGTCAGGGTGACGTGCCCATCACGTGTGAAGCCTGGTGGTGACTTCGCATACTTCTCAGCCACGTGAAGTTTTCTTAGTATAGGTTGTAGGTCTAGCTTGAGCACAGCGTGCGCGTGTTGCTGCATGAGTGGTGGTGTGTGAGTTCAGATACTACAACTTGTATTCGAAGGGTTGAGGCATCAAAAAAATTTGCACGCACCTGTTTTTATGGGTCGACGATAGAGCACCGTCTCTGTCCATCACGAAGGCCTCCAAGATAGCCTTGACGTCTTTGGATTTGCTCACAAGCTCGAGGAACACAGATATGTAATCGCCAGTGGCGTTGTCTTTCTTATTCCCACGTGGATAGCAATTGATCCTCCAGAGGTGGCCTCCGGCGGAGATGTCCCCGGAGCTGACGGAGTGCCCGATGGCGACGTTCTTCGTCTCCAGATAGTTGATCTTGAACTGATGCGTGAAGCTACAATGGTCGAACATGGTGGCAGTCATGTTTAATTTGCAGCAGTTTGACGGGGTTGCAGATTGAGTGGACTGGGAATCATACTAGTTCATTATATATACTCCGAGTATAGTGCTACTAGATAGGATGGGCAATGGGAGATTGGGAGCCTGACCAACGATTGGAGTTCCGAGCCGCCGAAGAGATAGAACGTCTCAGGGATAAGAAATGATTGCTGTTGCTCCAAATTCGGCGGCATGCATGTTCAACAAGCAGTAATAAAGAGAGGGGATCAGAAAGATCGTCGTCTCGTATTCTTTTCACGTGTTATCTGATGCGTAACACGGGAAGATGACTGAAAGCTCGTGTCAACTGTGTGTACCCCCATGTATATAGCTAGTATCTCTACGTCCGCATTCGAATGCTACAGCCAGGATATCAAGCGATGATCCCACACTCCAGGTCGCTGCTCCGTGCTAAACGGACTGATCTCACTCAATGACTCATGATTCGAAGTAGAACAAGTCCTTCGGTGGATGCACATGCACTAGTTGCTTTCCATAATAAACGAACTAAAGAGAACTAATACATTTTAACATGACACTACATATGAAAACTATAGATCCAATTAATGCATGAATTCTAATACATAGGCATATAATAAATTTTCTAATTCTTTTTTTCTTCACCTCACAGTCCCCCTCACCCTCCTTGTCTTGCTCTGTATAGCCGTACACGATCTAGGTCCATACGCGAGCACCAGCCTGCTCGAAGGCACGACTAAGGGCGCATCACCAGCGGGGAGACCGCACAGAGGACTTGCCGATCACAAATGGTGGTGGTAAAAATAGTGGAAGTAGGGGAGCTCGACCAAAGTTGAAAAAGTGACTAAAGTTAGCGAGGGATATGGTGGAGAACCGGGATTCCGGGAATATATGATCGGGGTCACCTATGTGGGTTGCGAGCCCCCGCATTGTACAGGCCCAACAACACCCCACCGATGGACCGGCGGAGCTTCGGCCGCCACCGCCGCCGACAACCGGGTTAGTGTTTGGGTTATCCGGGTATACTTGGGCTGTCGAAGATATAGAGGGAGGGAAGGGGAGGTCGCCGGACTGATAGTGGGGATGGTCGTCGAGACAGCGGCTAGCAGGTGGGACGGTGGGGATGCCACCCCGATGGGCGCTGGGGATATTGGTCAGGCGGGGTTGGTGGCGGCGTTGAGAGCTAGGGTTAGCGCCGACGACAAAGGCGGCACGGGATGGTGGAAAGACTGGGCTGGTTCGTCTACAACCTACTCCACCTCTCCTGTGACGTGATCGCTTGAGGCCGCATCTGCGACCTTGAGTAGCCCTTGCGGAGAATAGTCGGTTGTCGGTGAGCCCACCTTGAACCACCTGCGGCCGGCAGCGACCTTGCCGCCGAGCTGCTCCTATCCGGCTCCCACCCCTCCGTCCGCTGGTCGTCGGTGAGCCCGCGTCGGCGCCCTCCCATAAACGGAGGTGGGGTGGATAAGATCGTGTTGACCATGTTGGCCGCACGAATCTCGAACATCGCAGTCGATATAATTTACGAGAAAACAGACATATAAAAGTATACAAAGTCTATATAGGGTTTCATGGTGGCATTCCACAAATAGAACCAGATGAAATAATAACGACTTGCATTTGTTGAATTGTGAACTAACAGATATTAAAAAGTTCACACGATATACATTGTATATATATTGTAGTATGAAAATACAAGAACTTTAACAGATCTATAATTTTTTATTTTTTTTTGGCGAGGATTTAACAGATACAGATAGAATTGCTAAGTCTCAAACACACGGCGGATGTACATATCGGCCGGCAATTGTGCTTGTACTTGTATACATGTCCCTAGCTTATGTCCCGATCTTCTCCCTAAGCTCAGCAATAATCGATCGAAACTTTTGCACCAACTCAACAAATCCATCGGTCAGCACAGCCTTCTTGAAGTTCTTCTCCTCCGCAAAGAAACCAATGCACTTCTTCTTCAACTCGGGGCAGTTGTATGTTTCTGCACAGGCCAGAGTAGAAGCAACTGTATCCACTGACACGCTATCCCACAGCTTCCTTGCACACAAAAGCTTCAGACGATCCAATGCGTAGCGGTCAGCCGCAGCGAGCACATCCTGGAATATCTCTGTCGGAGAGTCCCCAAGCTCATCGTCTCCGGGCAACGAATCCGTGTACATGAACCGGAGCATGACACTGAATGTTGCAGGCGCAATGTCATGCAAGACGATGGACGACATCTTGGCGTCCGCCATGGAGCCGAAGAGCTGCGCTTTGAAGACCGGCGAGCGGGCGGCGAGGACGGCCCGGTGAGCAGGGAACTTGTCGCCGGCGATGACAAACGAAACGTCGGAGGTGTCTGGGCAATCCAGCAGGTTTCCGAGATGGGTTCCGATGTCAGAGGGCGGGACATCCAGGGGATCATCATCTCGCATGACGATGACCACACACATGATCGTGGCCCAGCCATTGGTCACGTACAGCGACTCAAGATCGCTTCGCTTGATGAACTGGTGAAATCCCGACGCGTTGTAGCCCTCGGGTGGGTAAACCTCGACGCACCTCTTTCCGTGAGAGGTCGATGCCGCGCCATCTCTTCCCATCGTTAAGACATCCAGGATAGCTTTGATGTTTTCTGATTTGCTCATGAGCTGAAGGTAGATAGATAGGTACTCGCCATTGTCCTCTTTCCTGAATCCACGCGGGTAGCAGATGATCCTCCAGACGTGCCCTCCGGCGGAGATGTTCTTGGAGTAGACGGCCTCGCCGACGGTGACGTTCTTGGTTCCGGAGTAGTCGAGTTTGAACTCGAGAAAACCAGAGTCCGACATGTTACACGCACGAACAGTGCAGTCGTTTGTACTCCTAGATTATATAAGAAATCCCTGCACCATCAAAATTGTACGCCTATATAGTATATATAGTGGTGCGCTTTTGTATTGCCCAGCATTGTTGAATCAGGTACGAGTAGTGCTGATAAAGGAGCTGAGAGGAAGCGACGATAGTCTCGTAACATGTGAAGACTATTCTCGTTAAAACCCATGTCAGCGTGAGTAAGTGTTCCTTCCACTGCAGTCCACGTTTTCTTTTAAATTTAGACTGCGGTCCGCTTATGAACAACGCCGATCCATCCAGTGATCCAATTCTGCGTTTCACATGCTTGCTGCCCCAACCCCACTAGATCATCCCTCCGTGGTGAACGCATCTGCAGTTCTGCACAGCTGCATTCGCTGTTGCTTCTGAATTTCTGATGAAACGAAGAAGACACGGTGCGTCCTGATCGACGCTGCGCCAGTCCCTCTACTGAACACCTCAAGTGCCCAACCGCCTTCGTTCGTCGCTGTAAAAAATCTGCTCAAGAAATAATATACTCCATACATTTCAAAATATTGCTAATTTTAGTTTTGATTAAGTTGATTTTCTAAAATGTTGACAACATTTGTAAAAAAAATGGACTAACATCTACAACATCAAATAAGTTTTAGTAAGAGTAAAATTCATTGACGGGCCCTAAACTTGCACGGTGATGTCATCTAGGTCCTAAATTTAGTATTTTTGATATTTGGATCCTAAATTTGCATCGTAGTGTCATCTAGGTCCCAAACTCAAGATTTTTTATATTTTGAGTTCCTAAACTTGTACGGCGGTGTCATATAGGTCCCAAACAGATGGTTTTTTAAAATATTTGAGTCTTTAAACTTATACGGTAGTATCATCTAGGTCCTAAACTCAACTTTTTTTGCGTTATGGTACAATAACTATTATCGGGTATTTGCAAATAATTAGAGGGAGCATCACCTAAGTAGTAAGCTAGGGATTGCCCCACAATAATTATGTGACTGAGAAAGGTGAACGTGAGTGGCAAAAATTAGGCCACAACGGCTTGGGGATTGAGAACAAGGTGGCAATTAAATCAACAGCAAGGGCTAGGGATTGATGTCACGGATAAGGGTCGGCTAAACGCTTCTATTTATTAGCGGGATGAATTGTTGGACCCAGATATTAAAAATTATGAGTTTGAGACCTAGATTACACCACCATGTAAGTTTATGATCTAAATATCAAAAATCATGAGTTTGGGACTTACACGACACCATTATTCAAGTTTCAGGACTCACATATCAAAAATCCTGAGTTTGTGACCTAGATTACACCACCGTAGAAGTTTAGGGACCGCTAATGAATTTTACTCTTTTAGTAAATTTAATCTAAGATATATCATGTTAGTGTATTAATTTGATGTTATAAATATTAATATATTTTATCTCCAAATTTCTTAAAAGTTATGAGAATTTTACTTGGAACAAAACTAAAATGATTTACATTTTAGAATAGAAAAGAGTATATGCGTTCTTGATTGGGCCACACACAAGTTCAAAAGCAATTAATTGGTTGAATAACCGGTACAATAGTTTCGGATAAGATAAAATAAACCGGACTAAATACTTTGAACAAGTGCCATTTATAGTTGACTAGTTGAGTACATGTGTGTGCCGCACGTGTTTTTTAAAATAATATTTCAAGTTTTAAGGTATCATGCACTCCATGAACTCGGGCTCCTCAGAGATATCAAGGCAGTCGGCGCCCGTGGCCGCACAGGCCGCCATGACGGCGTGGCTATAGAGGTGGAAGGTCCCACGAAGGAGAGCATGACCTGGGCGGGGACGCGAGCGCCGTGAGGGAGGCCGGGTCAAAGGCGTCCGCTACAAGGATAGCCACGTCGACCAACGGAGGCCGGGTCCAGGGTCGCCGCCCAGCGGAGCGGCAGTGGCCGGTGACGGTGAGGAAGTGGAGTGGGAGTAGGGGGCCGCCGCCCAGCGGAACGCGGCGGCAGCCGGCGGCCGCAAGGGAGCGGAACAGGAGGAGAGGCTGGTTTGACAAAGAATTAATTTCAATGACTAGTAGTTTGCCTGTCAAAACGAAAAATTAATTTTAATGATTGGTAGTTCCGTCGGTTGGTAAAAGTTTGTCAAATCGAAGAATTGATTTTAATGACTGGTGGGCCCGTTGGTTGTCAAAAGTTTTGGATAGATATAATTAACACTATAGAGTTTATTATAGAAGAAAAACAAGTTCATATAAGTAACCCAATCATATGACAAGAGCAACTACATTTCTTGAAACGATAGTTTTTTCCTCCTAAATAAACCATACCGGGTCTTCTTTAATATGTTGTGTACACAATTATATTACAGTACATACACTTGATCTTCTTTCTTCCTTCTTCAATATGTTGTGTACAATATACCCATGCTGGATGAGTTTTTTTTTTCTTGTGTTTGCTTCTAGTGCTGCCTCTTGAACACTGGGTGTTGAGTTTGGGTTACTGTCAGCTAGAGTTGGAGTGTCTGAAGAATCCACTGCATGTGAAAACAAATCAATACGTGAGCAAGACAGCAACTAATATGTGCAAATTAAAGTGAATATGTGCAGCATCAAGCAACTACAGTACAAACTACAAAGCCCGGCCGGGAACAACATTCATGTTAATGCCTAGCATGTGCACTTGCAAACTCCCAATCTAACAGTTCCAGAAATCACCCATTATCGCCTTTCTTCAGAGTTGAGAAAAGCACGGCAAATACATCACTAGGATAGCACCGTGAATCGAAAAATCCATCTCTCCAAGACCCTACAACCGTGAATCGAACCATTTGAGTATGGACTTTGGTTACTGATCGTTCGCCATGGCTGCGCCGCCGCGGGGATGCTCTGACCTCTCCCCTCTTCCCTGCCGCTGGTAGAGAACGCGGGCAGGGGACATTGGTGTGGAGAGGCCGGCGGCGGCGAAGAACGGACTTGTGATACTCGTTGTTAACTGTGTTTCTGCTGGAGCTTATTGGGAAATGAAAATCACGGAGAGCACAAGCAGAAACGTACACGATCTCTATCTCTCCTCCCCTTTCCATCTGACGACACGCTGCTGCCGCACCTGACGCTATCCTCCAGCATTTTGTGTGTGTATGTGGAGCAAATAATGGTACCGATGGCGGCATTCATCGTCCGCTTCGGGAACATAGGCTCGATGCAACTCCCAAGTTTACTGTAAAAAAAGATTTTTCATCACATTAGAATGTCATAACATGCATTGAGTATTAAATATAGATGAAATCAAAAACTAATTATACAGTTTTGTTGGGCTCTGTGAGACGAATATTTTGAGGTTAATTAATCAATTTTTGGATAATTTTTCATAAATACAAACGAAATGCTACAGTGACGCAATGATTACGAAGTGACATCTTACTCCCAAATTCGACCTTCCAAATTCAACATCTAAACAATGCCGTATGCGTCTCTTCTCTCTCTTCCAACAGCATCGCACTTGGAGCGCTAGTACCAGTGCCAACAGCATCGTTTCTTGTTCCTGAAGACGATCTCTTCCCCGGCTCGGTACTCCGAGCGTTAAATTTAATTTGGTCACCCGTTGAATGACCAACCTAGTCGCACTACATATACACTGAGGCCGTTTAGTTTCCAAAAATTCTCCCTCCAAACTTCACTATTCATCTATCACATCAAATCATATCAAATTTCTCTCCTCATACATGGAGCACTAAATGTAGGTAAATAAAAAACTAATTACATAGTTTTGATGTACACGACGAGACGAATCTTTTAAGCCTAGTTAGGTCATGATAGGACAATGTTTACCACGAACAAACGAAATGCGCTACAGTGTCCGACGTGACTTTTCTGCGAACTTTTCACCCATTTTCCATCAACTAAACACAGCCTGAGATACTTCTCCCAGGCCACTCAATCTGCAAGTCTGCAACCCAGTGAGTCCAGCTACTGTAAACATGAGTGCCTACATCTTCGACTGCTGTACTAGTTTCACGCATCAGTTCAACCTCAACTATGAGGAGACCAAGAACGTCGCCATCGGGCACTCCGTCAGCTCCGCCGACATCTCCGATGGTGGGCACCTCTGGAGGATCCAATGCCTCCCGCGCGGGGATAGGAAAGAGGACAAGGACGAGTACGTATCAATCTTCCTCCACCTTGAGAGCGATTCCGAAGACGTTAAGGCTATCTTGGAGGCCTTCGTGATGGACAGAGACGGCGCTCCATCGCTGTCCCATAGACACAGGTTCGTGCATGTCTACAAGCCCAAGGGCTCCAATAGCAGCAGCCAGGGTTGGCCAAAGTTCGTGGAGCGAAGCGTTCTCGAGTCGCTCTACGTGACTGATGGCTCGGTCATCATCATGTGCGGGGTTAAAGTTGTTGGTAACGACTCCATAGACGTGCCGCTGTCCAACATAGGGTGCCATCTCGGTCTCCTGCTGGATTCCACGGACGGCTCCGACGTCTCATTCGTCGTCGACGGCGAGGAGTTCCCCGCCCACCGTGCCGTGCTCGCCGCCCGCTCTCCTGTCTTCAAGGCGCAGCTCCTGGGCTCCATGGCGGACGCCAAGATGGCATCGATCGATCACCTTGCAGGGCATCACCGCTGCGACGTTCAAAGCCATGCTTCAGTCATATACACCGATGATTTGCCTGAAGATGACGAGTCTGAAGACACTCCAACCGAGACGTTTCAGGATTTGCTCGCCGCGGCCGACCGCTACGCACTGGACCGCCTGAAGCTCATGTGTGCCGGTAAGCTGTGGGATGATGTTTCAGCGGATACGGTTGGTGCTATTTTAGCCTGTGCCGAGACATACAACTGCCAGGAGCTGAAGACCAAGTGCATTGGCTTCTTTGCGGAGGAGAAGAACTTCAAGAATGCTGTGCTGACTGATGGATTTGCTCAGCTGGTGCATAAGTTCCCGTCGATTCTTGCTGAACTAAGAGAGAAGGTCGGGGCATAGAGACATTCGTTCTGTCACACTTATCGGGTGTTTGAACCAGGACTGCTCTTTAATTCTATCTATCTGTGTCTCTGTTAAGTTCCTCGCATTTTTCAAATTACAATTGTATCATCCTATCGTGCGAACCTTTTGCTATCCAATTGACAATTTGATAATCTATAAGTCGTTATTTAATCTGATTCCCTTTGTGCAACTATGTATGTTTTCTCATATTTTTGTTTACATATATATGCGATTCTTTGTTTACGAGCAATGCAAACTCACGGTCAGTCTGAGCCTCTCTAATGGCAGAAAAGACTTTTTTTTTGAGGGAGAAAAGACCTTTGGAGCCATAGCAGCCCAGCATGACGTAGCAGGCCGGGAGCCCGGACCTTCTTTCTGTCTGCCTTTACAGAGTTTCTTGGGCCGCATTCGCCCCAATAGAGACGCTGGGCCGCACCCCGTGCCTTTGCGCAGCGCCCACAATTCTCGCTGCCACGCGGACGACGCGTGTGGGATGATGTACAAAAATATAAATTCTACCCTGTTTCTTCGTCAACAACAAAGTTCTAAACGATTGTCCAGGGTGTTGCAAGGACTTTGTAAATAAAATTAAGTTGTTACACCTAATAAAACACTCATGAGGTCACAAAAGTACTTGTATAATGGATATACGAAGAATGACATGACGAATTCCCGCAAATATATAGTTCCAACCAGTGTTGGATCCGTGTCAAAAAAAAAAAAAAAAACCAGTGTTGGATCCAGAACTTTTGTGGAGCCTGGGCAAACATAACAACCAATAACACATAGAATTTAATAGTATATCTCTAAAGAAACACTATGCAAATATGTACTGGGCGCTACGAGTGTTTGAGTTGGATTACTAACAGTCTGTTGTATTTCATTGCCCGTTTGGCCTCTTCTCATTGGATCATCACTTCGTTAGACAGGGCAAGCTCATTGACGCACGGCAAGGAGCCCGGACAGTTGCCCAGGCTCGCCGGGCCTTGAGTCCGCCATTGGTTCCAACTACCTTGATGGATGAGCACGAAAGCACCATTCCGCTCCAAAGAAGCTTTGAAGCATGGAACATCACAGGATCAGAGCTTGCTAGTTGAACAGGACCACTCATTCATTTTATTATTTGATCTGTACCCTGAATCCTGGGTAGGACTTGCATTGGTGGGTAGGAGTCAGGCCTTGTTTAGATCCTAAATTTTATCCCCAAAGTTCACTATAAAAAAGAAGATTCTCGTCACATCAAAATGTCATAGCATGCATGTAATACTAAATGTAGATAAAATCAAAAACTAATTGCACAGTTTTGTTGTACTCTACGGGACGAACATTTTGAGCTTAATTAATCAATTTTTGGACAATTTTTTACGCATACAAACGAAATGCTACAGTAGCGCACGCGTCCCAAAAGGCCAAAATTTACCCCCAAATTTATGAACTAAACAAGGGCTCATTCTAAATTCTACTTCCAAAGTTCACTATGCAAAAAGAAGATTCTCATCACATCAAAATGTCATAACATGCATGGAGTACTAAATGTAGATAAAATCAAAAACTAATTGCACAGTTTTGTTGTACATTGCGAGACGAACATTTTGAGCCTAATTAATCAATTTTTGGACATTTTTTCACAAATACAAACGAAATGCTATAGTGACTAATGATTACGAAGTGACACAATACTACCAAATTTAGCCTCCCAAATTTAGGATCTAAACAAGGCGGAACCCAAAACCCTGTCTGTGATACGTTCTATCAGAAGTGTGTGCACACCCACACAAATCCCGTAGATCAGCATATGCATGGTTGCGTGACTCTCGTTGCTCGGGGAGCAAAAATCTTTTTCTCCCTGTGGATTGCACAGAGCCCATGACCAAATAATAATCTTCGCAGACTCTCAGACGACTACGTACGCCTACAAAAAGAAAATCCGCGTTGGCGTTTCAGCGCCGCCGTAAAGCCTCCCCGTGCCCGCCATCCGCCAAGCCCTAGTCCTCCCATCACACCCCCATCCTGCTCGCGCGATGAGCACCGGCCTCCTCCTCCACCTCCTCCCCGGGCCGGCGGCCTCTCCCACCGCCGCCGCCGCGGATCGCCGGGGGGCTCCTCGTCGCCCGCATCGCCTCAGCTTCCCGCAGGCAGGCGCGGGGACGCGGCGGCGTGCGTCGTCCGTGGCCTGCTGCTCCTCGTCCTCCGCCACCGGTGGTGGGGATGGGGAGCGGGGCATGACGTACAAGGGCGCCGGCGTGGACATCGACGCCGGAGCCGAGCTCGTGCGCCGCATCCGCAAGATGGCGCCCGGGATCGGCGGGTTCGGTGGTCACTACGTCATAGGTAGTGATGCGCTGCGATCACAATATTATCTCTGCTAACCTGTAACTTCTCTCCTCCCTATGATTTGATTTTGCTGGAATTTTTGTGTCTTTTGCGTCTTGGTAACAAAAATTCTCGTGTATGCTTGTGCCTTTTTCCAAGTTGGTAAAAGAAGAGTAAACACGGTTCGTCTAAGCTTTTTTTTCCCTTTTAATTGCAAGCAAGCAAGCAATATAATGTGTCGCCTATGCTTGTGTTTAGATGCAAAGTTGGTTGGGGTGATGAAAATTTGGCACGTACACGTGTCTCTTTCTGAAAGTTTTGCTTCCGTGTCCCTCTGGTTGAGCAGGAGACTATATATACGTTCCTGGCACTGACGGTGTAGGGACAAAGCTGAAGCTTGCTTTTGAAACCGGTATTCATGACACAATTGGCATTGACCTGGTATATATATGTGCTCACTAATTTGCTATATGCACTGTTTTCCTTATTCGGTAGACTGACTGAATGGTTTTGGGTCGTTGGGTCAGGTGGCTATGAGTGTCAATGACGTTGTAACTCAAGGTGCTACGCCATTGTTCTTCCTAGATTACTATTCTACAAGCAAGCTTGATGTCGATGTTGACGTAAAATCCGCACCTCACGCCAAGCACACAGCAAGCCGAACAAGCTGGCTTCACACGTGGCCCTGGCTTTCGAATCCGGAAGCGTGCCAGTCAGTTTGCCTGAAAACTAACAAAGGGATAAAAATGTTTAGATCAAAACCTGGAACGTGCCGGGTGAGACCAGACAGTTCCATATTTGCGGCTACGGAGCCAGTTTCGAACGACATATAGCTATAGAGAAGCTATCTGTCGGCAGTTAAAGCTTCATTCGGCAATCGGCAAGGCACGCAAGGAGCGCACTGCCGAATGCGTGACGTAAGCATGACGAAAGATCGGCTTTCAACCGAATGAACATTGTAGCAGATACTCATAGCCGATTAACGAGAAACAGAACATGATAGATAAATAAAAGGGTGAAACATGATCATAAATTCGCAGTAAACAAAGAATGCATAGGCCGAAAGCAGCACCCGTCAAGCATGATAGCAAACAAGTTAATCCACCGCATGATACGACTTGTTTGTGACCACGCTACTAATCAGATTAGATCAATCCACCGCATGATACAATCTAACCATGAAAAGCTAAAAGCATTCAATGTTTAGTTACGAACCCACAACACAGTCACGAATTTACATTGAAACAAGAATGCATAGGCCGAAAGCAGCACCCGTCAAGCATGGCAGCAAACGAGTTAATCCACCGCATGATACAACTCGTTTGAGGCCATACCACCAATCAGATTAGATCAATCCACCGCATGATACAATCTAACCATGAAAAGCTAAAAGCATTCACTGCCCAATGCAAACCCACGAACACACGTTCACTCGTGAGAGCACTACCGAATGCGGCTACTTAGCCGAATCGGGATCCATGGCGAAGGAACAAGCCTAATCGGTAAAGATAAATCTATCAGATCGAATCGAATTCTAATCCACCGGATGATTAGCTCTAAGACGACCCAAAAACCTGCATCTACCGCATGATACCCGGTTCTGTCAAGACCTACGCGATGCCGACAAGCTCGAACCCGCGACACGTGGCAACCTAGATCGGTTTCGGATTCGGCTGTGAGGGAATAATTCGTCATGTCATGAAGTATAGCCGATTCTAGCCGATCTGGATTGGGCAAAGGTGTGTTGCATGAATTAAGCACATAGTAAAAACGAAGCAACACGGGGTAACTTAATGAATCTGTTAGATCTTGCCGAAATCTAACAGAGCCGATAACTTGGTCCATACTAGATCTTAGCCCACCGCATGGCTCATGACCTAACAGAGGAACCTTCTTGAGACCACAACTTAAATCCACCGGATGATACTAAGCATGGTAACAAGACTACTTGCATCAAAGCTTAAATCCACCGCATGATACTAAGCATGATACAAGGTTGCCGGTACTTACGGAGGTCGACGGATCGATGACTCCTCTCGAAGAACTCGACGACTCGACTAAAGGACTCGATGTTGGCACGGGGCCGGTTTGTTGTATGATTGATTCGATTTTTTTACAGCTGCCATGGGTTTATATTTATACCCAGGTCTTGATACAACTCCTAGTCGGACACGACTACAACACTTGTTTCTAAAAATAAATGACGAATCTTCGTGCCCATATTGCGTTCCTTGTTCGAACCGGCTTTTTCCTTATATTGATCCACGTTATCATGTCTTCCCGAACACTACCACTCTTCGCCTGCGGAACAATGCCTCTGCCGAATGATGACGCATTCCCGACCGCAGAGTATCTCTGCCGAACGTTTCAGAGGAAACCTCCTAGCCGAATGGCGACGCGTTCCCGACCGCAGAGCATCTTTGCCGAATGCTTCAGAGAAAACCCTTTAGCCGAATGGCATCCTTCCACCAAATCCGGCCCACATGTCAGCCTCTTCCTGGTGCCAATTTTTGGTGTCAACACATGCCCCTTCAATTTCGGGATAAGATGTAACTTTTATCTCGGAATTGACCAGAAGCGCTTAACATTCCCAAGTTAGTTCTGCTCGGCATCCGCTTCTCCTTTTGAATCTTCAGAGCTTTCATCCGGATCCGAACCCTAAGTCATCGTCTTCCAAGATCCAACCTTCAGATGGCGGACCAAGATCTTGCTCTCCAGGTAAACTTCAATCCCCTCAAGCATGTTCGGCACTCTTCTTTCGATTTGCATTTTAAATTTCTTCTTATCCCCTTTCATTCTTGATAGGCCCTAGCTGCCGAAATCCTCATCCCTGTTGAGGAAAAATCTCCATCCTATTTCCTCGGTCCCGTAGGAGATTCAGATCCTTCCGAAATCATTGCGGCCGAATCTCAGCGGATTCCTTTTAAGATTTCACTGACAAAACCTCATGAGTGGCAAGACGCCTTCAAGAACTGGCCTTTGCCTCCAATCGCCGGATGGAGAAATTGGTACAAAAGGATTTCTGACGATAAAAGTCCCCAGACGCAGAATTGGGACAGTCTTCGCATTTCTCATTGCTTGGAGCTATCCCTAGCTGAAACACCAAAGAATGAGAACCTTCTGATCGCAGCTTGCCATTTCTGGTCCAATGGTGCAAATGCTTTTCTTTTCGGCCATGGCCCAATGTCTCCTACCTTAGCCGATGTCTACATGATGACCGGCCTGAATGTTACAGGAACTGTGCACCCATATGACCATAAAGGTTCCTCCAAGCAGACAGGAGTAAGAACAGGGGTTGGATACAAGAGATATATCCAGAATCATATGTCTGATGGCCCTCTGACTGATGTCGAATACAGAGCTTTCCTGAACATGTGGCTATGCAGATCAGTCTTTTGTGGCAAAGCCAATGAGCCAACCTTGAATCATATTGTGATGGCCGAAGAGCTGGCTGCTGGAAAAGTCATCCCACTTGGGAAATACCTCCTGGGAAGTGTTTACCATATGCTCAACCAAACCACCCACCTGATGCACACTAGCAAGAAGATCCCCTGTGTCAATGGTCCCTGGTGGTTTGTCCAAATGTGGCTGCAATTATACATGCATCAAATTGTTGCTATTGATCTCAACAGCCGAGACTTCCCTTCAATCAATTATAAAGAAGGAGAAACCCGGAGAACCAAAGGTTGTCAAACTTATGGAGAAGCTGCCTCCACTGTACCTATCAACAAAAACATTGGTGAACTGTTTGAGCTCTTCTTCAGAGGTTTTGCCAATCCTCTTTGGTTTCCTTATTTGGACAATGACAATCTTACTCTCCCTTGCGAATTCAGCTTTGAGACTGGATGCACTGATGTACAATCTGTAGCAATTTTTAATGCCTTCATCCAGCCCTGCATCCTGCCAGCCGAATTCTGTGGAGGGAGGCTAGTCCAAAGCACTTATGAATATTATCAGCCAAACATGATGGCTAGACAGTTGGGATGTGGCCAAGTGCCCCCTAGGCTATTCCTCCATGAATTCCTCAGGCCTAGGGAGATAATCAAGGATTTCACAGAAACAAGAAGGATTTTCAACTATAAATGCTGTGGAACCATTTATGCACCTGATCCTTTTGTGCCAATAATATCTGCCCATCCTTCCTTCACTCTCTGGTGGCAAGAATTCCATGATCACATCTTCAACATGCCAATCCATCCTTTCTGCCTTGAATTAATGCCTGATTATCAGCCAACTGCAGAGGTAATATGCTTATTCCTTTATCTGTCTTAACAACATTAGCCCCAATCGATTCTGACTCTATTATTTTGCCGGACATAACACCTGCCCCTCTTGCCAGGGTAATTTTATATAAAACTGCAGGCCCAATCCCTGCTTTGGGGCACCAATCTCCTACCTTGGCTCAGCTGATGGCTAGACAAGCTTCTTCAGATCCAATACTCACTAGACCATCATCTGTCAAGAGGAAAACCCTCCTTATAACTGCTCCCTCAGTTGTAAAGAAGAAAAGAACAAGTAGCAAAACCAAGGTCAGAGTCCTTTTTCTTTGACTATAATGCTTTTGGTGTTTTGCTCAGCTTTATTTCTTTTTGATTTCAGGCCAAAGAACAACAGCCAGCAATCAGTACAGGTCCTGCCGATGCTTCAATGATTGGTAAAATTTTCTCACATTTTTATCTTTAAAGTTCCTCTCCATCGGCATTGATTCCTTTTCAGTTAAAGAGCAAATCTCAATAGACCCAATCTTGGAGAGTCCTCCTTCTCATCAAGAACTAGCTTCAGCTTCTCCTGATGTTCCTCAACCAGAAGCTTCTTCTCCACCAACAAATCTTCCAAGCTCTCCTCAGCATGACATACAAGAATCTTTGCCTGAGCTCGAGCTGCCCTCTCTTTCCATCCAAGAGACCAGGAATGAGGTAGAGATAATTACTCAGTCTTCCAGTTCTTTATTCAATGAATCATCAATAATTCGGCATAATCTTCTTTCAGGAGAAAACCACTTCTTCACCCAGCTATTCATTTGCTGTGGATGATCTAGTTGCCGAACAAGGAGAAGAAACCTCTTCTGGTCAAACTTTATCAGAGGAGAACCAAGCAAAACTGAAGGAAATCCTTTCTTTTCTGCATAAGGACACTCGGGAACAAGTTACCAATGCTGATCTTTTAAGAGATTTGCTTGAATCATTTGACCAAGATCTTCCTGCCGATATCAAGACTTCTTTAGATCCAATTTCCAGATTGGATGATCATTTTATCGCAGTGAAGCAAGCTCTGAAGAATCAATCGGCTCAACCAGCCTTGGAGCAAAGGAGAACTTTGGTTAAGCAATCTGTAAAAGATCTGCATACTCAAGTCCAGAATGACAAGGAATTATTAACCAAACTGGAATCTGAACTTGAAATGAAGGAGATCAGAAAAGCTGCACTTGAAGCCGAATTGAAAAATCTATCGGCCGAAATTGAAGCTGACAAGAAGAAAATAGTTGAGCTTCCCAAGCTAACAGAGAAGAGGCGAAAGGAAGCCTTAGCAGCTCTAAACGAAGACAAACAACTCAAGGCGAAGCTTGCTGCCCTGACCAGAACCCAAGAAGCTGATAAAAACTTATTAGAGAACATTAGCAACATGATATCAAATGCCAAAAATGTAATCTCAAAGTTCTTGGGTGTGTGAATTATGTCAAATAGTTTGATAACCGAATGTTTTATCAACCCTGTAATTTTGTCATCTCTTAACTCTGCTTTTCTCCATTTGTGGATGACTCATTCGGCAAAGTTGGCCATAATAGCATTTAGACCCGAAAACACTTCAACTATGACATAGCCGAATTTCATCCAGTCAAAGCCGAATACGACTCGATAAGAATCCCAAACGACATGAGAACCGATCGGCTGGAAAATCCTTTCCACCTTCCTAACTCTTCGGAATATGCGCTACGATCTTTGGCCACGATTTCCTCTGCGAGTTCTATAAATAAACACCCAGGCAGCCCACAGTTTCTTCACCAAGTTCTTCGCCTTCCAAGTTCTTGCCGGCCCAAGCCATTCTTTTCCCCATCCACAGTAATTCCGAGGAACTTCCAATGGCCGACAACAACAGGAGGCGCCCGGCCGCCGATGAGGCCGAAGGAAGTCGTGCCGGCGCTCGCCGCAGGTGATTAGCTGCTTGCTTCTCTCTGTTCTTCTCGAGATTTCCTTCCTCTTTCTTGACGAATCTCTTTGTTCTTTCAGGGTAATCCAATGGATTGCCGGCGCTGGTGCACCAGTTGCAGCTCCAGCCGCTGCTCCTGCGGCATCTTCGAGTTCGTCCAATCGATCTCTCGAATCGGACGACTACCGCTACACGGACGGCGATGCCCGCCGATTCAAGGCGGAGCGCGACGACTCTCGTCGCGAACTGGAGGCTATCTCCAAGCAAGCCGGGATTGCTGACCTCGAATGGCAGCACGAGCGCAAGCAACTGCTCGAAGTCATTGATGGTGAGTCCTGCAATCTGCTCAATCTCAATTTTGTCCCCCAAATGATACTAATCTGTCATCCCCTTGTGACTTTTGCAGCGCGTGATGCTGAACTCGATCGATTGAAGGCGCTGGTAGAGGAGCTAGCGGACAAGGTGAATGCTCCTGGGGACACACCAGAAGCTCGCCTCGGTGCGGTGGCGGGCCGCATCGATGAGGTGGCCTCGCACGGTATCCGTCTGGGCACTGCCGCAGGCCTAGTTGCCATGTCGACGCACACCAACACCGACTACTCCAGGCTACCGACCGGCTTCGCTAATGGTAACCCGGAGGAGATCGACGACATCGAGGCCTCCATAGATCGCCTTGATGCTCATGGCGCCGCCATTGCCGATTCCATTCATCCTCAGTCCGTTTTGAACAAGCTATTCCATTAGTTTGTACTAGGGATTTATGGAATTTCGGCAATAAAACTTATCTTTTGTGATCTTGCATGAACATCTGATGTAGTATATTTTGTGCTAAGGGCAATACATTCAGTACTGGCCATTTTCTTTTTCTGTCAACATTTGTTCTGAAGGCGATTTCTTCCCGAAAATCGGCTGTTCGGCAATTCGATATATCAATCATCGATCGATCTCAATACTAGGATAATATCTCTTCAAATATCTTCCATTTATAGCAGAAGCAAATTCTTCTCCCAATAATGTTTTCAAAATATATGCATTTCCAGGCACGCATCTAACCACTCTGAAAGGACCTTCCCAATTTGGAGACCACTTGCCGAATGCTGCATATTTGGTTCCAATCGGCAATATCGCTTTCCAAACTAGATCACCTTCTGTAAATTGCTTAATTTTCACCTTCTTGTTGTAATACTTAGCAACTCGCATTTTGTTTCTCTCGATATTTTCCAAGGCCCTGAGACGAATCATATGCAAATCTTCTAATTCGTCCATCATTAAATCATTATAATCTTTAGAACTTAAATCCTTTTGCAACTTTATTCTCCTTGAGTCTGATTGTATTTCCCATGGCAAGATAGCATGATGCCCATACACCAACTCATAAGGAGACGTCTGTGTAGCCCCATGTGGAGCCATTCGGTAAGCCCATAAAGCCTCATTGAGTACCGAATGCCACTTTCTCGGCTTCTGATCAATCTTCTTCTGTATAATTTTAATCATAATCTTGTTAGAAGCCTCTGCCTGACCATTAGCTTGGGCATAATAAGGAGAAGAATTTAACAATTTGATGCCCATACTCTCAGCAAAATCTTTGAACTCTGAAGATGTAAATTGAGCCCCTTGATCTGTGGTGATTGTTTGAGGAATCCCAAATCTGTAAATGATATGTTCTTTAACAAATTCAACCATATTCTCCGATGTCACCTTCTTTAATGGAATTGCCTCAACTCACTTGGTAAAATAATCGGTTGCCAAAAGTACAAACTTATGCCCCTTGCTAGATGGAGGGTTTATTTGGCCAATCAAATCTATTCCCCATCCTCTGAACGGCCATGGCTTGATAATGGGATTCAAAGCCGATGCTGGAACTCTCTGAATATTTCCAAATCTCTGACAGTCTTGACATCCCTTATAATATTCAAAACAATCTTCCAGCATCGTCGGCCAGTAATATCCAGTTCTTCTAATAACCCACTTCATTCGGTAGGCCGATTGATGTGCTCCACACAACCCATCATGTACTTCACTCATCAGCCTTTTCGCTTCTTCATGATTTAAGCAATGTAACAGCACCCCATCCAAGGATTTATAATACAAATTATCATCAAGAAGAACAAACTTTAAAGCTTTATACCTGAGCTTTCTAGAAACCTTTCGGGATGGATTTTCCAGATAATCGGCAATCTCTTTTCTCCAATCATCTTCTGCCAGATTACTCCCGAATGCATATACATCATTAGCAAAAACTTCTCGAAGCTCTTTATAACCTGATGCACTTTGAGCCAATCTATTTGCCTCTCCATTATCCCCTCTAGGAATGTGTTGTAGAATTACTGACTGAAAGCTCTTCAATATTTCTTTGCATTCTTCATAGTAATTCCTCAAGGTATCACTTTTGCACTCATATTCACCATTCAATTGTTTTATAACCAATTCTGAATCTCCAAAAATTTCAACCGCAATGGCCTCTGCTTCTTTCAAATATTGGAGCCCTTTGAGCAATGCCTCATACTCAGCTTGATTGTTAGTAACAGCAGATTGAATAGGAACAGCAAACTCAAATGTTTCTCCTTTGGGTGAAATTAATAAGATACCTGCTCCACCACCTTTGTTGCATGAAGATCCATCGAAGAATAACACCCAAGGAACAATGTTAAGCAAATTTATCGATGTATCATGATGTTCAGTAATGAAATCGGCAATAATCTGTCCCTTAACAGCCTTTGCCGATTCAAATCTTAATTCAAATTCAGACAAAGCTAAAATCCATTTGCCAATCCTTCCGTTCAAAATTGGCATAGACAACATGTGTTTTATCACATCAAACTTTGAATACACAATGCATTCGGCATGTAGTAAATAGTGCCGAAATTTTGTACAGGAGTAGTAAACACATAAGCAAAGCTTCTCTATAGCCGAATACCTTGTCTCTGGATCTAATAACTTTCGGCTAAGGTATGCAACCACTCTTTCCTTCCCTTCAAATTCTTGAATGAGGGCCGATCCAATAGTTTGGGCATCGGCCGCCACGTACAACTTAAAAGGCTTGTTCAATTGTGGAGGCACCAATACTGGTGGCTTCTTCATGTACTCCTTTATTTCATCAAAAGCCTTCTGTTGTTCGTCACCCCATACAAACTTTTGATCCTTTTTTATTTTTAACAGTGAGGAAAAGGGCAACACCTTTTGTGACAAGTTTGATATGAACCTTCTCACAAAATTTATCTTGCCAAGCAGTGATTGTAGCTCTTTAAGATTAGTTGGAGGAACAATTTCATCAATTGCCTTCATGCTTTTCTTACCAACTCCTATTCCTCCTTCATGTATCAAAAATCCCAGAAACTCTCCAGCCGAAACTCCAAAAGCACACTTGTTCGGGTTCATCTTAAGCCCATGTTTCCTGGTGCATTCTAGAGTTTTCCTTATGTCGGCCAAATGAGACTCATGATCCAATGACTTGATCACCACATCATCAATATATATTTCCACAATCTTGCCGATCAACTCATGAAAAATATAATTCATAGCCCTTTGATAAGTTGCACCGGCATTTTTCAATCCAAAGGTCATGACAACCCACTCAAACAACCCTATGTGTCCAGGACACCTAAAAGCTGTCTTTACTACATCTTCCAATGCCATGTAAATCTGATTGTATCCTGCGTTACCGTCCATGAAACTGAGCACTTTGTATCCAGCAGCAGCATCAACCAATGAATCAGCAATAGGCATTGGATATCCATCCATGGGTGTAGCCTTGTTTAGGTCTCTAAAATCTATGCAAACCCTCATCTTTCCATTTTTCTTATAGACAGGAACAATATTAGAGATCCAATCCGCGTATTTACATGGCCGAATGAAATTTGCATCTAGTAATCTCTCAATCTCCTTTTTCACATCGGCCAACACTTCTTCCTTGTAGATTTTTCGGGGTGGTTGCTTGTAAGGCCTGTATCCAGGTTTGATTGGCAACCGATGCTCAACAATAGAACGGTCTAGACCGGGCATCTCCGAATAATCCCAAGCAAAGCAGTCCTTGTATTCTTTTAACAATGTCACCAACTTTTCTTTGAAAACCGAATCCAAGTTAGCACTGATAAATGTCGGCCTTGGCTTGTCACCATCTCCAATGTCCACTTCTTCTAATTTATCGGCCGACACAAATCCACGTCCTAATTTTCCATCAGTTCCATCAATTGGATTTTCCATCAAAAATTACTATGAGAGCCGACTGCTTCGATCGGCTGTTGATCACTGCTGGCTGGTGCCACAGGACCTTCTCCCCAGTCTTTGCCTGAAAAACAATCTATGCCTTGATATTCCCAGAAAGCTGGTTCCATATTTGCCACGCTTATTGAATCATCTGCTTGGACAATCTCCACCTCATCATCTATCCACTGAATAAGCTGTTGATGCATAGTAGATGGAATACAACAATTTGCATGAATCCAATCTCTTCCAAGCAGCAAGCTATATGCCCCTTTGCCCTCAATGACAAAGAAAGTCGTAAGCAGAGTCTTGGACCCAATCATCAGATCAACGTGCACGCATCCCTTGGTGTCCGAAGGATTTCCAGCAAAATCATTTAGAATTATGCTCGTTGGTGTCAAATTTCTAAGGCCCATACCAAGCTTCCTGAATGTGGTGTATGGCATTACATTGACAGCAGCTCCTCCATCGACAAACATCTTGGTCAATGGTTTGCCATTAACATATCCCTTCAAGTACAGTGGCTTCATGTGCCGATTCTGGGTTGGCTTCTCAAAAACAGCTTGTTTGTTCAACATCAATTGTGCCATTAACCCAAATTGTTCGGCATCATCTATATCGGGCAATATCTCTTCCTGTACAATTTGGTTAGCTGGAGCCATGAATTCATTCGGCAGAAAACATACCATACATGTAGGAGCCGAATGACTATGTTCGTCAGGCCTGTCTTTTGGAAGCCATATTGATTTCACCTTGACCTTTGCTTGCTTCAATTCCCGATTCCTCAGGCGCTGTACTCTTCTCTTCTGGCTCTTCCTCAAACCAGGTGGGCACCATTGTCCTTCTTGCCAAACATAAGCATGATCTTCTTCTTCTTCACGATCAATCCATTTGTAATCAGCATGTCTCTTTCTTGGTTGATCATTAAAACGCCGATCATCACTAGGATGCATCCTACCAATTCTTTCATGGACAGATCGGCGATTGGCAACATCTTGCCTATGTTCGACATACCCATTATTGCACTCAGGACAGTTATTCCTTGTAGGCAGCTTTAAACCCTCGTTCCAACAATGTCTGAAGAATGCACATCCCCAATGCGCACGTTCCTGTTCTCGGACATATTCTTCTTGTTCTTCCTCAAACCTTTCTTCTTCGCGCCTTCTTTTCTCCTCCTCGTATTCACGCCTTTGAAAACGCTCTTTTTCTTGCTGACGCTGCCATTTGTTGAGGAGAATACGTGTAGTAACTCTAGGTTTAAAGGATTCTCCTACTTCAAATCGGCTATTCGGGAACCGAAGATTTTTCTGGCGAATCTGCTCAATTGTGATCTGCCGAGTGGGATCAACTGAACCATCCTGTCTTGCCTTCTTTGAGGTTAAAACTTTCAATCTTCCCTTTTCTCCAGATGGAACAGCATTCACCATATTAACCGAGAACCCGATCATATTCTGAGGGAAAGGGTTACTGTCCAGTTTTATCTTGTTGTCGAATTTCAGATGTCCTTCCTGGATAGCTTTCTGAATCTTCATCCTAAAGACTCTGCATTCATTAATGGAATGAGAATTCCTATCATGAAACCCACAGTACCTCTTATCTTTCACTCCATCAGGCCGAAGCATAGAATGCCCCTCTGGCAATTTGATTCGGCCTTCTTTCACCAGGAACTCAAACAATTTGTCTGCCTTAGTCACATCGAAATCATATGTTCCCTTCATCTGTTTGATTCATCTTTGAGTCATTGTAACTGGTTCTTTGCTCCACACTATCTCTGCTGCAGCTATCTCTTCGCTATCTTTATACTCATCTTCTTGATCTGCTCTTTCAAGGAATTGGTTATAGATGTCAGCTACATCATTATTTTTAGCAAATCTGACATCTTTCTTGAAACCATATGCCTGGTTACTCATCAAGGCCAATCTGTGCGACAATTGGCCCAAATCATCAAACTCCATCCCGAACAGCTTCTCCCGAATGGCGGGCAGCATTCCAGCTACAGCCATACCAGCCAGTTGATCATCAGGTATGTTCAGAGAAAAGCACATACTCTTAGTTTCCCTAAATCTCCTGAGGAACTCTGTAGGTGTTTCATTATTCCTCTGCCTTAAGCTGGTCAAATCAACCAACTTTTTCTCGGTACTGCCAATGTAGTAATGAGCATGGAATTTCTGTTCCAGGTCTTTCCAAGTACAAATCGACTGAGCAGGCAAAGAAGCAAACCATGTAAAAGCTGGACCCGTCAGTGACAAAGGAAAGTATCTGATTCTGAAAGCCTCATCTGCCGAAGCCTCTCCAAGCTGCATCAGATATCGAGCTATATGTTCCACAGTACTTGTATCATCTTGTCCTGAGAATTTAGTAAATTCTGTAGGCACCTTGACTCTATTCGGCAATGATACCCTTTGGTACCATTCCGGGAAAGGAGACGAATACATGTACCCCTGACTTTTAGGCTTCAGACCGAATTGATTTTGCAATACATCGGTCATTTTTTGCACCATGAGGTCAATATTGGTATCTTGATTCCCTGGTCTTCCAGCAAGCATACCTGCAGTACCAACATATCCAGGATTCGGGAGAGCGTCGATAGCATTGTAATCCATAAACTCTGAATATCCGTTTCCATACAAATCCCTCTGCAGTCTGTTGTTCAAGGGAGATATCTTGTAAGCAGAAGCAGGCGGATTCCCTGTGGTGCCGAATGCCATATCACCGTACGTGCGAGTTTTCGGCAGTGCAAGCTGAGGATCTTGCCGAATCGGTTGTCCATTTATATCTTTAGCACCAGAACCTCCAGTTTCATCAGCATTTCCTTTACCATGTGGTTTCTGAACTGGTGCTTGAACATTGAAGTATGTCGGGCCACCCAATTGCCCATGTATCTGCTCAAAGGGTTTATCCACATGCTGACCAAAAATGCTTATCATTATATGCCGAAAACTGTTTAAGAACGCAGTATTGTGATTGGTCATTGTCTCTCCCAAAGCTTTGTATAACAAGCCCGAGAATCTCTCCCTCTCTTCTTCTTCAGTAAGATCAGATTGCCCAGGAAGGAGAACTCTTGGCAGATCAGACTTGAGAAAAGGTGCACCACTCCTGTTCTTGGCGAAAGACAGTAAACATTTGTTAATGAATTGGTTGGCAGCAACCTTTACCATCTGTTGATGTTCTTCAGACAACTCTTCCAAAGTGACATCCATGATGTCGCTCAACTCAGGCATCTTGAAAACTTGTGTGTGTCCCACCGGGCGTGCCAAAAAGTGTGTTGACGTAAAATCCGCACCTCACGCCAAGCACACAGCAAGCCGAACAAGCTGGCTTCACACGTGGACCTGGCTTTCGAATCCGGAAGCGTGCCAGTCAGTTTGCCTGAAAACTAACAAAGGGATAAAAATGTTTAGATCAAAACCTGGAACGTGCCGGGTGAGACCAGACAGTTCCATATTTGCGGCTACGGAGCCAGTTTCGAACGACATATAGCTATAGAGAAGCTATCTGTCGGCAGTTAAAGCTTCATTCGGCAATCGGCAAGGCACGCAAGGAGCGCACTGCCGAATGCGTGACGTAAGCATGACGAAAGATCGGCTTTCAACCGAATGAACATTGTAGCAGATACTCATAGCCGATTAACGAGAAACAGAACATGATAGATAAATAAAAGGGTGAAACATGATCATAAATTCGCAGTAAACAAAGAATGCATAGGCCGAAAGCAGCACCCGTCAAGCATGATAGCAAACAAGTTAATCCACCGCATGATACGACTTGTTTGTGACCACGCCACTAATCAGATTAGATCAATCCACCGCATGATACAATCTAACCATGAAAAGCTAAAAGCATTCAATGTTTAGTTACGAACCCACAACACAGTCACGAATTTACATTGAAACAAGAATGCATAGGCCGAAAGCAGCACCCGTCAAGCATGGCAGCAAACGAGTTAATCCACCGCATGATACAACTCGTTTGAGGCCATACCACCAATCAGATTAGATCAATCCACCGCATGATACAATCTAACCATGAAAAGCTAAAAGCATTCACTGCCCAATGCAAACCCACGAACACACGTTCACTCGTGAGAGCACTACCGAATGCGGCTACTTAGCCGAATCGGGATCCATGGCGAAGGAACAAGCCTAATCGGTAAAGATAAATCTATCAGATCGAATCGAATTCTAATCCACCGGATGATTAGCTCTAAGACGACCCAAAAACCTGCATCTACCGCATGATACCCGGTTCTGTCAAGACCTACGCGATGCCGACAAGCTCGAACCCGCGACACGTGGCAACCTAGATCGGTTTCGGATTCGGCTGTGAGGGAATAATTCGTCATGTCATGAAGTATAGCCGATTCTAGCCGATCTGGATTGGGCAAAGGTGTGTTGCATGAATTAAGCACATAGTAAAAACGAAGCAACACGGGGTAACTTAATGAATCTGTTAGATCTTGCCGAAATCTAACAGAGCCGATAACTTGGTCCATACTAGATCTTAGCCCACCGCATGGCTCATGACCTAACAGAGGAACCTTCTTGAGACCACAACTTAAATCCACCGGATGATACTAAGCATGGTAACAAGACTACTTGCATCAAAGCTTAAATCCACCGCATGATACTAAGCATGATACAAGGTTGCCGGTACTTACGGAGGTCGACGGATCGATGACTCCTCTCGAAGAACTCGACGACTCGACTAAAGGACTCGATGTTGGCACGGGGCCGGTTTGTTGTATGATTGATTCGATTTTTTTACAGCTGCCATGGGTTTATATTTATACCCAGGTCTTGATACAACTCCTAGTCGGACACGACTACAACACTTGTTTCTAAAAATAAATGACGAATCTTCGTGCCCATATTGCGTTCCTTGTTCGAACCGGCTTTTTCCTTATATTGATCCACGTTATCATGTCTTCCCGAACACTACCACTCTTCGCCTGCGGAACAATGCCTCTGCCGAATGATGACGCATTCCCGACCGCAGAGTATCTCTGCCGAACGTTTCAGAGGAAACCTCCTAGCCGAATGGCGACGCGTTCCCGACCGCAGAGCATCTTTGCCGAATGCTTCAGAGAAAACCCTTTAGCCGAATGGCATCCTTCCACCAAATCCGGCCCACATGTCAGCCTCTTCCTGGTGCCAATTTTTGGTGTCAACAGTCGACATCACAGAGAAGGCACTGATTTAGTTTTCTGCCCACCTGAACACAATATCACCACCCCCACCACCCAGTTTTCTGCTCATGGACATGGACATTTTGATCGATTTTGTTCATAACTGTCTATGCATTATATATGCAGGTTATCAAGGGGATTGTGGATGGGTGTCAACAATCAAATTGTGTTCTCCTAGGAGGGGAGGTGAGATTTTGTGAAATTACCATGATTTAACAATTTAACCTGGTGGTGTTATCCTTTCATGTCACAGAAGAATATGGTCAGACCAAATATGTTCCACCGCGGTACTGGCTACAGTTGCTCCATATTAATATATTCTCTCTCTTATCAGATTGTGTGGCTGTTTAATTTTTTTTATTCTGGATAAATTCCCCCTGGCTATATATATCGCATTTTAGCATTGATACTCGAACACCCAAAACATTAAGTATGCATTACTTTTGCCAAAAGCTAAAGATAGTCGAACTGATTGCTGGACAATTTATCGTTGCAGACAGCAGAAATGCCCGATTTCTATGCAAAAGGTGAATATGACCTAAGTGGTTTTGCCGTGGGTCGTGTCAAGATTGATAAGGTCATTGATGGAAAAAACATAGTTGAGGGTGATATCATTATAGGTCTTCCTTCCAGCGGGGTTCATTCTAACGGGTTCTCTCTTGTTAGAAGGTAGTGTGGCTTTCCAATTCCATTTGTTTAAATCTGTATTTCATTGGCATTTTAAATTTGTTTTCTTCCAATCTTCCTTACTACACTTCAACTATATATCTGGTTACTTTTTTTAGATAATGGAAAATATATCTAGTTACTGATGGTTGAAAAATCCTTATTTTCAAGAGTACTGGAGAAAAGCGGACTTTCCTTGAGTGACCAACTCCCAAGAGATGATGGCATAACATGTACTGTTGGTGAAGCTCTCATGGCACCAACTGTCATCTATGTTAAGCAGGTTGGCTTTTGCTTACACTTATCTATGTCTCATATTTCTTTCAAACTTTTATGAAATATAATTTAATCGAATCATTTGAAACAAAATTAGGTGCTTGAGATTATTAGCAATGGTGGTGTAAAATGAATGGCCCACATTACTGGTGGTGGCTTTACCGAAAATATCCCAAGAGTATTGCCTCCTGGACTTGACGCAAAAATTTATACTGGATCATGGGAAGTGCCACCTGTGTTCAAGTGGCTTCAACAGGTAAGAGCTGATGATCCATGAGCTTAATTGATCTAGATGTTTCGCCATCTACTCATGCTGGATACTTTGCCACCTAGCGCTAACATTTTTCACGTTGACTGTCGTAGGTTGGCAACATTGATGATGCAGAGATGCGGCGAACATTCAATATGGGCATCGGAATGGTTCTCGTGGTAAGCCCAGAGTCAGCAGACAGAATTATCGAGGACGCCAAAGAATCGAATCCCATTTATCGCATTGGAGAGGTGATCAAGGTCGATAGAGTTCACTATGCCTAACCTTTTGAGCCTATATAGATTGTAGTAGCTTGAGACCTTTTTTTAGATAATTAGCGGCTTGAGACTTTTTTAGATAATTAGCGGCTTGAGACTTGTTGGTGAGTTGGTAAAAAACGGATGTCTTTGCCATGACATAATATTTATTTATGTGGTTAAGTTCTCGAGTGATATAGTGATTGTAAAGTGGGGGTAAGGTAAGCAGATAATGTACTACAAGGGGATCCATCCATTAAGAACAAAGGAGATAAAGAACGAATTTGATTGACACGTCTAGCATGGACATCGATCAAGATCATTCATACAGAAAGCGCGTTGGTTGAGCACTACTGCACCAGAGCACCACTCGTTCCTATATTTGGATCCGCACCCTGAATCTTGATTGGCAACGGCTGACTTTTTTTTGTTTAAAAAAAGGGAGAGATTTTTTTCTTATTTGCACATCTCAGTTGCTGACCCCGGCCTGTTGATTAATCAATCATTGGCGGGTTCTTATTCGGGCAGGTCCAATCCAGCTCGACAATTCGATACGTACAGTACACGAACTCTCCCTAGATCGGAATATTGTGATCTCGTTTATTTAATTTGGCGTTGAGCGTCACGATAAGAGACTAAGGCGATCTGATCTTTCTTCTTGTGATCAGAGCCGACGACCAAATCTTTGCCGACTCCGCAGATGCTATTTCCAGGCGGTATCGGATCACGTTGACGTAATCGTACGTCGCGCGCGTTCTGCGTCAGCTCTGCTAGATATATATACTGACGATCCGGTCAACTCTTGCTCCCTCCCGCTCGCTAGCTATTTCGCATCCGCCTTCTCGGGAACAAGTGCTAGAATTTGCTGCGCACGTACCCGCGGCGGCACGTCGGGTCCGGCGGCCTGAGATCACCGGCCACCACCCGGCCCAGTGCCGTGTGCTCCCGGCGGCCGAGCCGTTATACACCGTTGCGTTGCCCACGACGAGGAGGCGGCGATTGGCCCGTGGGCGAGCCAGGTGGCGCTGGTAGTTGGGGGCCGCTCCACCTACCCGGCCAGGCCATGCCATGCCATCCCGGCCCCGCGCCCACGCCGTCCGTTTCCTAGCTCGGCCGCGCGGCGCCACCCAGCTAGACAGCGACGCGAGCGCTCTCCCCGCGCCAGCCGGCGGCCGGCCGGCTGCTCATGATGGGCTGCCACTGCACCGCCATTGCCGTCTCACTGGTGCTCTGCTCTGCTCTGCTCTGCTCCCGTGTACGATGAAAGCCGCGTCGCTTTCCGGCGAAACCCGCCGCCTCGCCGGCCTGCTCGGCCGTGGAGGGCTGGAGGCGAAACAAATATCCGACGGCGAGGGTCACTAGAAAACGAGCGCGAGAACGACGTCGTGGCTCCGTCCTCTCCTTACTCCTTAATGGTGGTCGGCACCTGCATAGTTTCCTTTTTTTTCCAACGAGGCTGACCTGACACTGACAGCGGCCTGGTTTACAGATAATTCAGAGCCCCCAGGAGAAATCGATGGCGGCCAATTGTCAAGACCCCGTTCGTTTAACTGGGATTCGTGGGCAGACGAAAGCGAGAGGCCGGGGAGGCGGAAAGGTGAAAGAAATCCTGGGGTTGCCGATGTGGCCACCACCACAACTGGGGGCGCGCCCGGTCTCTCGCTGGTATGGAAATTCGGTGATCGGTGGACCTGGTCTAGAACCGTGGTATGGACCGGGGGCAGGCTGGCTAGCCATTGTCAAGGTGCTGGAAAAGGGTAGGGATAGAAGAGCTCCACGCGGTTAGGTTTCGCGAGATTTGGAGAGGTGATTCTTTTTTGGAGTAGATAACGAATGTGATATTGACTACCATTTTTTGGTTCGTGTCTATGTCGCTAGGCTATCTTGGTCACTTTGATGTGATGAGGTTATCATTATCTTAAAATAAAGGTGTACAAACGTAGATGATGACAAAACTATTGATGGAAATGATGGGATGTGCACTATCAAATTGTCAAGGCTGTTGTTCCAGTGTGAAATAACATGGTGGTGTTTAAAGTCTTATCACGTAACACTAACCAAATTGATAGTAGAGATTGGATAAATGTAGTGTCGTCTTGCCTTATATATTAGAAACATTGGTACTAAGGTTAAAATTTTCAAGAGCAATTTAAACATACATGGTCTTCTGCCTTAGAAAGAAAAAATGGTGTATGCAAGAATAACCATATAATTATATATGGCATTCGTCAAATATTTCATGCACCAAGTCTGATTTAAAGAAATATAGATCTCCAGACGACGAGCCAACCATTTCGGGCCGTACTCTTCCACCTTCCATCCCATCATCATAGCTAATAGAACCTTGCAAAATGAGACTATAAAGCTTAAATTTTAGAAAACAATTTAAACATCCTTGTCTTTTACCTCTAGAAAAAAATCAGGTGCCGCATGAAACTACATATGCTATTTGTAGGGGCTAATGAGATGCAAAAATATTCAATATTTATATATTATTAGACACGTGACTTATGAATACTACTACTATGCACAATAAAACAATAGTCTTTCACCCATTACATAGCTTTTTAGCTAATGAAGTAACATTTACTCCATTGTCACAATGTTAGAACATGAATAGCGTGCTCAAAAACCTTGACACCGCTGCGGCCGAGCCGGGCGGGGACCTTTGCCCATTGGCCGTGGTCCCGGTCCACGAGGCATCCACCCATATAAACCCACGCCCTTCCAGTCCACGCTCTCACAGTTCCCTCCCCTGCACGCTGCTCTGCTCTGCTTCCCCTTCCTTCCGCTCCCTCCCGCAACGGGTGGCCTCCGTTCCCACTCCCCTTCCCCCCATCTCCTCCCACAACTCCGGCAGCGCCCGCCTCCCACTCCCGCCTCCTTCGCTGTCCCCGCCCCACTTCCAATCCCCAACCGGAATTCGAGCCCCAATTCCCCCACCCACCGCGCGCGGTCGCGCGGCATGGAACCGGACGACGGCGCTGCTGCTGCGGCGGCGCGGCGGAAGGCCGTCGACTCGTACGGGCAGTCGCTTCCGCGCGCCACGGAGCCCGTGTCGGCGCCCGCGTGCGTGCTGCGCGTGCGCGACTTCGATGACGACCATGACGCCACCGCCTCGGCGCAGCGGCACGGCCGCATCCATGGGGAACCCGCGCACGCACCTGCGGCCTCCTTCGCCGCCTGGGTCGGCGGCGGAGGCTCGGCGGCGGCGGCGCTGGAGCGGGCCGTGTCGGAGTACGGCGGCGGCCGCGGCGGTGCGCTGCCGGAGTTCGTTGGCGCGGGCGGCGGAGAGGGCATCTTCCGCGTGCCGCTCCGCGCGGCGATGCACCCGGGCCGCCCGCCGGTGCTCGAGGTGCGCCCGCACCCGCTGCGGGAGACGCAGGTGGGCGCGTTCCTGCGGACGCTCGCGTGCGACCCGCGGCGGCGGCAGCTGTGGGCGGGCGCCGAGTCCGGGGTCCGGGTGTGGGGCCTCGACGAGGTGTTCGACGGGTGGCCCGGCGACGCGGCGCGGCGGCGCGGGGACGAGGAGAGCGCGCCGTTCAGGGAGTCCGTGCCGGCGCCGCCCGCGCTCTGCGCCGCGGTGGACGGCGCGAACCGGCTGGTGTGGACGGGGCACAAGGACGGCAGGATCAGGGCCTGGCGCATGGACCTCCCAACGGCCGCTGGAATCGGCGGCGGCAATGCACCCTTGTTCAACGAGGCCCTCGCGTGGCAGGCGTACAGCCGCGCGCCGGTGCTCGCCATCGTCGTCACGTCGTACGGTGAGAAGCTTTGCTTGCTCGATCATCTCGTTTAATTTTGATCTGTATTGACTGCTTCCGGCAATTTGGCAATTCCACTTTTTCGGTGCCAAAAGGTGTGCCGGTAATTGGAAATGTTTAGTTTTACTTTTAGCTGATTTCACGTGACTGAATGGTGATAGCTTAGCAAAGACGTTTTGGGACTTCTAGTCAGTAGTTATTGACTCGTTGCTAACGAGAATTTTGAACCCCAAATTAGCTGTTGAGTACTACTTTATGGGCAAGCTTTGTTGCTTTGTATGAGGTGAGGACAACTACATATAGAATACTAGTGCTAGAAGTTATTCTTGGACGGTGCCATTCCTTTGTCTTTTGTAGATGAATATGCATGGATTTGGTGCTTTTGGCAGCTCTTACTAGCTGGAGCAGTTATCACTAGCTGTTTTTCGTTTGGTATTTATTCATCTCTATGTTATTACATAAGAGTTAACATCGGTGGGGTTCAAAAGGGTCTGAAAGCTATCCAAATTAACTGTTTCACAAATCTCTTGGAAACAGGTGAAATATGGTCAGGATCTGAAGGGGGTATCATAAAGGCATGGCCTTGGGACTCAATTGCTAAGTCTCTCTCTATGACATCAGAAGAAAAACATATGGCTTCCTTGCTGGTTGAAAAAGCTTATATTGACCTTAGGAACCATGCTACAGTTGGTAACATGTGCTCGTTGCCTGCTGCTGATGTGAAATACATGCTTGCCGATCATTGCCGAGCAAAAGTTTGGAGTGTAACGAGCATGTCATTTGCTCTTTGGTATGTTTTAGTAAATGTAGCTATATTTAAATAGTTGCCTCAAGTTCATTGGCCCATGGTTATTTTCGCATGCTTTTACAGGGATGCTAGGACTAGGGAGCTATTAAAAGTATTTGGTATTGATGGCCAAGTCGACTTAGCTCGGCTAGAGGCCCCAGTGATGCCAGAACAATTCATAGAGGAAGAGATCAAAGTAAAACCCACAAAGAAGGAGAAATCCACATTTTTCCAGAAATCTAGGAATGCCTTGATGGGAGCGGCCGGTGCTGTACGCAGAGTTGCAACAAAAGGGACTTTTGTGGAAGATAACCGGCGAACAGAAGCAGTGGCTCAAGCAATGGATGGGACAATTTGGTCAGGTTGCACTAATGGATCTATTATTGTGTGGGATGGAAGTGGGAATAAATTGCAAGAATTTCATTATCATAGTTCTTCTGTTCAATGCATAAAGGCACTTGGAGAAAGGTTGTGGGTGGGCTACGCTAGTGGCACTATTCAAGTCATAGATGTTGAAGGTAACCTTCTGGCAGGATGGACTGGACATAGTTGCCCAGTCATAAAGATGGCGATTGGTGGTTCTTACATCTTTACTCTAGCACAGCATGGTGGTATTCGAGGATGGCCTCTAACTTCCCCAAGCCCTCTTGATGATATTTTACGAAGTGAATTGGCTAATAGGGAGTTGTCATATACAAGGTTAGAGAACATTAAAGTACTGGTCGGAACTTGGAACGTGGCGCAGGAGAAAGCTTCTTTTGAATCACTTAGGTCATGGTTGGGTAGAGCGTTGTCTGATGTCGGGTTAGTGGTTGTTGGCTTGCAAGAGGTTGAGATGGGTGCTGGAGTTCTTGCCATGGCTGCGGCCAAAGAAAGTGTAAGATTACTTTACCTCGCCTTGGTTAACTCATTTTTCTTATGCATTTCAATTCAATCATGTGGGAAGATATTATTCAGGTAGGGAAAGGCTCAAAGTAATAAAAAATGCTTCTGTGTTTAAGAATTTAAAAATGCTGTACTCAATCTGTTTCATATTTTGAGGTAGGATGCTTCCTCTTGCCTTGTTCAAAAATATATGGCCTCTTTAGAAATAGAGGCACTATTTGGTGAGTACTTTCCATCTAGTACCATTAATTCACTATACTGTTTCTTTGTTTGCACCAATTTATGAAATGCAAGGAATATTGTTTACTTGCCTACTGTCTTGTTCACAGTCTGCAGCATCCAATGATTTATTTGTTTGTGCCGTAATTCAATAGCACCCTACTGTTTGTATTTTTTGTGTTCTTCTTGTAAGTGTTTACTCTATCTAGATTTTATGTTTGTAATGTTGCCTACTGTAAAGAGATAGAAAGAGATGGGAAAACACCACACGCCCTATGACAGGTTTTAGTATGCCTATACATATTCTAATACCTATAGGAAGGAATATTGACTTCTCTATGCATGAGGTTTCATCACCAAACTCTAGTTCATAGAATTGTCTTTTTCTATGCACTTGGGAAGTCAACATATTTGTTTCCGTGTTAATTATATTCCAAATTGTCTCTAGAATGTATTTTACAATTTTGTTGATGTGTGATGGTAATGGTACCTCTGAGAACTGAAAGGAAAATGACTTAGTGTACAGTTTCCCTGCGCATCACTATTTACTATATGTTGATCTTTTTTCTGCTGCTTTTAATCCAATTTAGAAATGTGAATTGTTACCAGCTGCTACTGCTTACTGTAGCGTTGTTTAGTGCTCTTTTGGATATGAATTCTCTAGGGTGAATATTTGATTCAAAATATCTTGATTATGGCCTTAGGTGGGGCTTGAGGGCAGTGCCAATGGGCAGTGGTGGATAGACAATATTGGTAAGGCACTTGATGAGGGGATATCCTTCCACCGAGTTGGTTCGAGGCAACTGGCTGGACTACTTATTGCAGCATGGTACTTACCATTCATGAAACCATTTCTTAACAAGGCCTAGTAATTTTCTATTCATGTGAACATGATTATTAGGTATTATATTTTCATGCTTTTCTCATCTGACCTTGATGGATTTTACTTATGACTATTTGAAGGGCTAGGAATGACCTTAAGCCACATGTTGGTGATGTTGATGCTGCTGCAGTGCCATGTGGCTTTGGACGTGCTATTGGCAACAAGGTAAGTGATTGCTGAGGCATCTTCACTGTTTTATTTTTGAAGGTACCAGTTACCATCTTGAGGGCATTCGTCAACACCTACGCTATAGGTTATTCCTTCTGTGTAATATCAATTAGCAAAAAGGGAAAACAGTAGCTTTTTTTTTCTCGAATACGTAGGAGAGCTGCGTATCATTGCATTAAGAAGAGAAATAATCCAATTACAAAAACCCTCTCACCACCCTGGATTAGAGTGGATAGAGGAATGAAAACAAAAGACCAGAAGGAAAACAGTAGCTATCCACAAGCATTTATTTGAGTGATGAATATGTGTCCAGTTAAAGAATCATAATGTGCTCCACCATTTGTACTTCTACAACGGAGAACCTTTTTTCTGCATGTGTTAGGACGAAAGAATTCAACTGACGGAGTTATGGTTAGATTTGTATAAGGTTGAAACCTCACCAATCGGCAGAAAAGCTCTCCCAACGAGCTAATGATATATTCGAAAATCAATAGTTACTTATTATGATTTCACATCTGATCTGACTAAGTTGTGCTCCAAATTTGGTCTGCATTTGGCACTGTGTAAATAACTGGTGATACCTCTTGCAGGGTGGTGTCGGCTTAAGAATAAGAGTATATGATCGCAGGATCTGTTTCGTGAGCAATCATTTCGCTGCACATCAAGAAAATGTTAGCCGCCGTAATGCTGACTTTGACCACATTTATCGAACAATGTCTTTTAACAAACCTCATGGATCTACAGGTATTTTATTAAATTCCCTCATGAGAGTACTGTTGTTTATTAATTTACTATGCATAGCATTTATAACACTTATTCTTTATTGTTCAACTACAGCTTCTGCTACATCTGTCCAGTTGCATAAAGCAGTGATTGTATGTGATCATCAAACTGTGTTACAGAACTGACTAGGTTTTCTTATGAAAATGAAGTGTATTTATGTATTGCATATTGTCATAATGGCAGACCAATGGAAATCAAGCTGATGAAGATATACCTGAGCTGGCAGAAGCTGATATGGTTGTCTTTCTTGGTGATTTCAACTACCGACTTGATGGCATCACCTATGATGAAGCAAGGGATATGGTCTCTCAGAGGAGCTTTGACTGGCTAAGAGAAAGGGATCAACTTCGAGCAGAAATGAAGGCAGGAAATGTGTTTCAAGGAATGCGTGAAGGTCCCATCAGATTTCCCCCAACTTACAAATTCCAAAGAAACCAACCGGGTCTCTCAGGTATTCTCTTTGATGCTTTAAGTACTTGCCAGTTAGATTGTTCTATTTTTGTTATATGGGATTTTTTTTTGCCCCAGTTAATCTTACAAACTACTTCAGAGTTGAACTTATTCCATCGATTCCATGCAGGCTATGATTCTGGCGAGAAGAAGAGGATACCTGCTTGGTGTGATAGGATAGTGTATCGAGACAGCCGTCCTGTATCAATAGCTGAATGCTCATTAGACTGCCCTGTTGTTGCTGCAGTTACAGCGTAAGATTTTGCAGAACCTAGCCTTTGTTTTTTGTTTTTTAGGGAGAAAAAAACCACAGGGCTTATGTGATCCATCTGTAATCTGTATTATATTCCTCCAGACTTGATATGCTGTTTTTGCTCATTTGGTAGGTATGAAGCTTGCATGGATGTCATAGATAGTGATCATAAGCCAGTGAGGTGTACATTTAGCATTGGTATTGCAAGAGTAGATGAGTTTATAAGAAGACAAGAGTTTGGAAAAATAATCAGATCTAACGAGAAAGTGTGCTCTTTGCTCCAGAGGTCACATATTGTTCCTGACACTATCGTCAGCACAAACAACATTATACTGGAAAATGAAGAAGATGTTGTCCTTCGAATAAGTAATAATTGTGAAACAAGTAAAGCTGCTTTTGAAATCCTATGCGAAAGCCAATCAATTACAGAGCAGGATGGAACTAAATCTGAGCTTCTTCCAAGGGCTTCCTTTGGCTTTCCACTTTGGCTCGAGGTAGAACTGATCTATTTTCTCTGTGTGCACATTGTTGTTTTTACTTTCTTTTTATCTTGTTTGGTCCTATAAACCTCCTTGTGTCATAACTCACACTTACTAAGACATCATATAGCATAGCTTCAGCTGAATGCCTTTTAATAGGAACCCTAATAGTTGAACCCTTTTTTAAATGAAAATTATAAAGTCAGGTTCACACAAAATTTAGCCTGCAGGGTACCTTGCCCAGTGTTCATTAGAAAAAAAAATATATAAAAAAAAGTTAGGTTCATAGGCCATAGCTCTTCCAGGTACAATCTTGAGTGTGTTCTATTTCCACCTAGATCGTTGATCTTTCTTTTGCTTGTAGGAAATTGTCGTGCACGTTACTCAGTTCTGAAGGTTGTTCTTTGATATAGGGGATGTATTATAATTCTAGAAACACAATATTTGTAGAACAATGGAACATGTTTCGACTTATATGAGGCGTATTTTGCTAACTGATGCTCTCTTGGGAACTATTCATGATTTCTCCACTCTAAAAGAAGCTATCTCTGATCAAAGCAAATTATATCAACTTGTACTGATACAGTTATGCACGAGTTTTGATTATCTGTACCATTTTAGTTGAATAGTCATTTTGCAAAGATGTACCATTGAACCAAACCACTATGCAAATGCAGTATCGCATATTTTAAAAATAATTTCTCTTTTTTTCCTGTTTCTACACTTTCTAACAACTTATTGTATTTTATCAGGCTTTTAGCAATAACAAAAAATTCTTCTCTGACCCTGTAATGTTCAATAGGTTCAACCGTCAATGGGTCTCATTGAACCAGGTGAAACAATGGAAGTTGTTGTGCATCACGAAGACTTCTTCACACAAGAAGAATTTGCCGAGGGAGTACAGCAAAACTGTTGGTGTGAAGCCACCAGAAATATGGGGGCTGTTCTTTTGGTTACTGTCACAGGCAGCACCTCGACTGAGACCATCACACACAGGATCAATGTCCGGCATTGCTGCCCAGTGACCTCAGCTCCTCCACCCCTTAAACCACTCTCCATTAATGACGCACCCAGTGAGGCTGTGTCAGGTTCAAAGAATAACCAGTCGAATCACTTACAACGTTCTGACTTTGCAAACTTTGGCAGCTCAGAGGTCCATGAATTGTGCGGTATGCGAAAGCGGAACGTGTAAAATTGAGCCCAGTTTCTCTCTTTTGGTGTTGTATGTTGTTCTTCTGTCCAAGTGTTTAGTCCGGTGGAGTCTTAGATTTCTTGCCTAAGTACGGGGAGAAGTGGCTCTGCTCTTCATCCTGTTCTGTACATATACGCCCCTGATCTCTCACCATTCTTCGAGTGACAAAAAAAATAGAAGAAAAAGAAAGAAGAGTGTGCATAGTTACGAGTGGTTACCTGTAGTTAAATTTTGAGTTAACTTTTTGCTTTGAAGTTGTGGAGTTAACATTATGTTGTTGGAGTATAATTGTATAAAAGGAAGTTGTGAGGTCTGAATTCTGACTGACCAATAGTCTGTTAATTTATTTCATTGACTGTAGAGTGGTTTCTACACAAAGGCAATACATGTAATTTAATTGGGCATTCTCTTTGGTTTGAGATTGTTTTTTTTTCCTGGGTGCAGAACCCTAATAATGTTCATTTTTCCTGTCCATTCCCGCCAGCTGAATTTGCAGCTCGACAAACACCGGGTTTAGTATCAGAACTGTTGGGAACCTGAAAGCAGCATCTAAGCTGTCTGTTGTTGCTGTCGAGTGAACTGATGCTTCGCTCCTAATGCACACACACGCGCAGTTGCGATACAGCTCAACGAGAACTGCAGCTTCCCCTGTAACGAAGCCACAGACCTTTTGGGATGGCACACTCATCAATCATCATGAGTCGTTTGATGCTTGGTAGTCACTGCAACTGAACTTTGCCTTGTACTTCAAAAAACCGATAACTTTGTCAAGTGCTACAGTACCTCTCCCTTTGACCTGCAAATTGCTTCAGAGTTGGTCTGAAAACTTGTCAAATCCTTCAACCCACCAACACACCAACTGAAGAATGTTTATATACGTTTGAGGTGGATAGAAGTTGAGCCAAGTGCAAGCCAAACAACTTCGCAACGCCACATTGAATGATGGGTCGTACTCACATAACCAAACTCTTCAGCAGTCTTGACAACCGAACAACTTTGGTTTGAAGCTTGAACCTGACAAGTTGACAGACGATGGCGATTGAAACAGAGTAGGAGAGCTCCACATGAGCAGTTAGGTTAGGTCAAATCTGTCGACTGATCAGTGCAAGCGCAGTGATGTTTTGGTCAGAATTTGGTGTACACCGGTCAGTACAGCTGCTTCTCATTTGGGGTACTAGTTGTTGGGTTTGGCCCAAGCTCACTGAACTCGGCTCCAATGATCAGGCACTTAGGTTGCGGATCCACTACTGGTGAAAACTTTTGGAATTTGAAAAAATGTTTGAGTTGGCAGGAGATTGCGAGGGTCTAGGGGAGGCTCCTACCATCTGGAAAGTGAGGATTGTGGAACTAGTTTACACGTCATGAAAATATACAAGTATATCACCTCGTTTATCTCCAAGCTAAAATTTTGGTTATATCTGCAAAAATATATCACCATTTTTTTACTAAAGCTACCTGCCGAATATATGAACTGCCTTGCCATGTTTGATGGAGGTGCTCATAAAACAATTGGCAAATCATGCAAGGAGAACGATCAAGTAGAGATAAAACAAACAGCTTTTTTAAAAAAGAGATACAAAAAAGGAGAAGAAAAAAAAGGTAGAGACACAAGTACAACTAGTGTTGATTGCACCCATTACAACTGCTTCGCAATGTTTAGGACAGAGACAGAGTAGCAGATTGGCATGACTGTTCTTGAGTGCTAACTCCGTGCGTGAACCACCTAATCCTATCATCACGCCATCAGCATGAAAAGGGCAGTCGGTGGCTTCAAATGATTTCTGCAAGCTGTATGCTATGCCGGGACGTCAAATTCCGGCGAGGAGATAGCTTGTACGGCCGCGGAACGACCCGGCCGGCCGGCCGAATCTGCAGAGGCGTGTGAGGCTGCTGTCCTGCTGCTGCTGCTGCTACACTGCACTATGCCTTTGCGCTATTCACACGTCTCGTGGATTTTTCCTCGTCGGAGAGGCTGCTTTCCGACACACCGTTTTTCCTGTGGATCGCCACGGCCTTTTTCCTCCACCAAGGAAAAGGTTGCCGACCGATTCGCCAAGGATTGAGCGCCACAAACTTTTTTTCCTCCGGTTCTCATTGCCGGAGTGAACCCAAGCGAGCCACACACTACTCTGACTCTTGAAGAGTCACACTCGATACGCGTATAATAAAAGCAAGCATATAAGCTGATAAGGAAAAATGAGGCCACCAAGCGTATCGCAATTGGAGCAGCACAACATCGGCAAATTGCACGGGGTGATTGACACTTGCAATTTTTGCCTTCTAGAAGCATGATGCCGTTCTAGAAAGACAACCACCATCATCACACTGAACGAAAGTTAGCCCCTTTGCCTCACTTTTTTCCACCATCAAAGAGCAGTAAAATAAATAGATGTAAAAAATTTAGCAAGCAGTACACTCGACGTTTTCTAGCTGTTTCGCTTTTCTGGAAGAATCATGCTTCCACTAGTGGGCTTTATACGTGTATCCTCTCTTCTTCTCAACTTCAACCACTAGGTAACACCACCTCAGCCTTTCCTGCAAAAGGTGCAAATAGCAAGGCCCCAGAACACAAGTGCACGATCAGCTCAGCATTCACAGAACAAAAAAGACAGGCAATGACCAACGCCACCAGTATCACCTCATCTCCAGTATAATTGTGCAATATACACACATCTATCATACAAAAAGAGAGAGACACACACTAAGATCACAGGAGCTACCCCCTACATCTGCACACCAACACAAGACTGAAGATAAATAGAGGCCAAAGGGGCCTGACTATGGGGTTATTACATGGACAGCGGCAAGTGGCCGTTCCCGTTCGAGGTGCCGTTGTAGGTCTTGCTGTCCTCTTTCCTCCGCTTCAAGACGATGCCCCATGTAACGACTTCCAGGATCAGGGCGATCGCGCCCAGGATGCAGATCGCGATGATGTAGGCCGTCTTCCACTTCTGCTCGACATCAAGAATGGACATGCCCTTGAAGATGTTGATGATGCCCAGTATGATGATGGTGTAACCGACCGAGTGGTGGTAAACGTTCCAGTAGAACCGGTACTTGTGATCCTTCTTGGGCCTCAAGAAGAGAGCAAAGATCTAAATGGGAGGAAGGAATGTACATAAAGATATTAGCAGAGGATTCAAATTTCATCAGGTAAAAGAGCATCATGTGAAGAACACGGCGTATGTACCTGCAGAGTACCGAGAGCAAAAGCTGCGATCCCAATGTTCCTGTGAAGTGAATAGGTGATTCCCTTGGACAAGTTTCCGAGATGGATCCCAGTTGCCCAGCCAGACACCCCAACGCCATATCCGATCAGCTGGCAAGCTACATGGAGGTAGAACCATGCGGGATCGGCCGATTTGAATGTCTTGAGGTATCTCGCGAAAATGGCTCCCATGGGCAACAGAAGACCCCAGCTCACAGCATTCAGGACTCCATGGGTCTACACAAACAATTGGAGAAATGAGAATTTTTTTAATAAAAGCAGCATTACTGGACAGTATGCCCAAAGCAAACATAAAAGGTAACAGCTGTTTGGTGCTAAATGACAATAATGATATTTTTTTATGAAAATGGAAACAGTACTTTCTTATTGAAGACTTCAGTAGTCACAGCACACAAGCCACAAGGCACCTACCTAGGCACTACCGCTACATCTAGAATATATTGTGAAATCAGTATGTCAACGATTGTCTCGATTGCATAGAATTGTCCTGATTGTTCAGAATAGCATGTTAGCAGCACATGCCTTTGTTCTTCTGAAATCTTAAAAACATGTGCATCCAGCCACCAAAAGTTGGAGTAATCGAAGCTTGAAAATTGCAGCCCCAATGCACCGAAATTCAAAGTGCATGGACAAGAGAGGAGCCTGCTGCTGGTATGTCACACATGAACATACAGTCAACAAATGCCGTCCGTCGTACAGGACAGTACAGTTGATTTAGCAGGTTTGAATCAATTCAATGGGGGCAGGACAACTTACTTAGGACAATTGTGGAACATTTCGGATGATAACAGCCAAGAGTTTTTTTTTGGAATACATATATAAACATTCTGAGCCTAAATTTTGGGTAGATTTCACACGTTCTTAGCACTACACGATCATGCTACAAACTTAATATATGCCGTTAATCCCCTTGCTTTTCTTAGGGAGTCGTAGCAGTAACGCCTCATATAAAAACATAAGGTCATTTGAAGAACAAACCCAAATATAAGAGCTTTTATTGCGGAAAAATCCATTTTTAAGCAAAAAAAAAGTCAATAGGACTTGATTAGTAGAGTTCTATGGCTATTCGAATGAATTTGAACGGGACACAACTGCACGAGAATTTAAGAAACAAGCAAAACCGGACACAACCACGCAAAAATTCAAGAAACAAGCAAAGCACTCAATACGAAGAGAAGAAACGTAAACCAAATCCTTAAAGCCTGGAATGGAGTAGCTCACATTTTTCTTCCTGAGGATGCTGCCTCCTCCGCTGGCGGCGGTGCTGGCCCCGGTGAGGAGGTTGAGCTTCCCCTTGGAGTTCATGTTATCGGACTTCATGTCGTGGATGCCGATGTCCCCGCCGGAGAACGGGCCCACCTGCCAGACCTGGTTGACCTCTCCGGTGCCGTTCGGGAGCTTGAGGGTCCCGAACATCTGGACGCGGCCGTCGGCGCCGAGCTGGGCGGCGAGGTTGGACGTGTCGTAGGCGATCTTCCCCGGGGAGCCGAGCGAGGTCCCGACGATGTTGTACGTCTGCACCGCGTACCCGCCGCCGTTGGGCACGGCGACGAGCGCCTGCGTGCCGGCCATGCCGGTGTCGGTGGGGTTGATGCCCCAGGCGACCCAGCCGCCGGAGGGCGGGGCCGCGAGGAACGCGACGGACAGGGACCCCGCCGCGGCGTCGTAGGTCCAGTGCACGGAAGCGCCGAGGCGGGTCAGGTCGGCGCACGCGGCGAACGCGCGGTTGCCCGAGAACCGCTCCGCCGCGCAGGCCGCGGCCGCGCGGCGCGCCGGCGCGGACACCGCCGCCGCCACGAGGAAGAGGACGAGGATACGCGGGAAGGACATGGCCGCCGCGGCGGGGGCTCTCGCGTGTGTGCGGGCGGGCGGGGCAGGGGAGCACTAGGCTCCAAGGAGGGGGAATCTCTGGTGGGGGGAGCGCAGAAAGGCTGGGGATTTTGGGTTCGGACGGAGGAGTTGGAGAGCTTGGCCGCAGCGGGTGGTCGGGTGGGGCGGCCAGGGCGAGGGGAGCGGCGCGGTTAATAAAGGAGATGGACGGAGGGGACGGTGGACGGGTGGGGAACTGCGAGTGGGCCCGGGTTGACGCGGTCAGAAGAACGCTGGAGACAGGAGAGATAATCATATATGGGATTTTGGTCTTTAAACTCGTTTAGCTGCATTTAGCTAGGCTCAACCAGCTGAAATAATCATGTATTTTATTGACATGCAAGTAAAGTTTAGCTGAGTTTTAATTGCTCCTATTTGGATCTCTAACAGCTAAACTTTAGCTGGTGGATCCAAACAGGATCATGTCTAAAAAAACTCTAAAACTGCCGAAAAATACGTATATAGAAGGTATCCAAACAGGATCATGTCTAAAGTGTATTTTTGTGGAACGTATATAGAAGGTATAATAATACGTACTGTCGAAAAATCATGTTTGGCGCACTGCCGCGCCTTTTGTCTTCACTCAGGACCAAAATACACGACCTCGTACCAGCATGTTAATTGTACCTAGCTGGATGGCCAAACACTTTTGATTTAAACTGCGTGGCGCGTGCCTAACGTTTGGCGAACGATCGGCCAAGTGTAACCTAGCTGAGAGACGGTCACACGTGTGCCGCCTAATTAACAGCTGCAGATACACTCGCACGAGTAACGTACAACGTGGCCTCGCCGGAGTCGCCGCCATTGCAGATTTGCAGCCGCAAAAAACGGCGTCCAAACCCAAAGGCGTCACTGTCGTCGTCACCGTCCCGTAATCACAGCCTGCCTCCGATCCATCTCAAATTTCTTAATGGACCCACCCAGAGACTGGCGGGCCACATCACGCATGACACACGAGCCGCCGGTACTTACTAACCTTAATTACGCCGAGAACATGCAGCATCCATCCATCTCGAGGCCTGATGATGATCTGTCCCACGAGCCAGTGAGTAGTGACACCGGGTCGGCGCCGTGCCATGCATTGCATGCATGAAGCTCTAAGAAAACAAATAATCCTCCCAGAACAACGCCAATGCCATGGTACCTGGACCAGGTCAATGCATGCATATGCATGGTTTACGTTGCCCAGCCCGCCTTCTGGTAACGGGCGTAACCAAGGAAGGTTGCCGAAATGATATATAATAATCCGGTAATCCCCTCTCGACGAATCTAAGCACATGCATGCCTTGGGCGGATACTACTGGAGATAGTAGCTAGATACTGTGAATGCACGCAGCTGGGCGCGTGGGTGGAGCACCGAGGCGGTCGGCCAGGGCCACACGGCCGGTCCGGTCAGAGTCCACCCCTGCACCGCCACGGCTGGCCTCACCGGCTTGCAAAGCAATTACCTCCGGCAGCATGCAACCGCGCGGAAATGCATGCGCTAGCTCACCGCGGCGGGCACGGCACGCTCCGTCCGTCCCGTGGCCCGCGTCCCGATGATACCAAACGGTCACCGCGGTGGGTTGGTGGCCTTGGTGCGGGGGTCTCCCATTTGACTCGCCTCGTCGGGGGAGGGTCGTCAGCTGATTAGGCAGCGTGGTTCGGAAAGAAAGTGTCGACGGATTTGTTTGTCCCGTCCCGGTCGTGCCTGTGAGCGAGCTTCCGGGCGTACGTGCGGTGCCGCCACACCAGCGTACGTACGGATTTTATAAATATAATATTTCATAAGATTCTATGGAGAAATTTCTTTTACAAATACAATCATACGAGCAGATAGAAAGGCTGTAGTGGCCGTACCAAAAGCATTCACACCTCAGCTCGCATCGGTCGGTCTCACCCTGATGAACTAGCTACGCCTACACAGCCAGGGCGGCGACACACCTATCGCGTCTGGTCTGGTTGGTAGCTGCCGCGCGCCGCATGCACGTACGACCGACCCGACCCGAACCAACCAGCCAGTTCACATCGATCGCCAACCCTTTTTTGTCCCGTGACGACGTGTGGCTGGGTCTCTCGTCGATCTGGACCAGGAGCTCGTCCGCGTCGTGATGGCTGCTTGTTCTGTTCGTGCACCGCACCGCGGCCACGACCACGAGCCCGCGAGAGGGACGGGAGGCAGGCGACGCGGGCCCGGCCTCGGGTTGGCGCGTGGCGGATTCCATTCCCGTGCGGGGCCCGGGCCGAGACCGCCGAAAAGGACGGGCCGGTTCATGCGGGTGCTTTGGTCCCCAGATGGAATTGCGACGGCCCAACCCTGACGCCGCCGTGACGCACGCATGACGTACCCCGAGCTTGCACGGCCGAAGCCAAATCCGAGCCGTCGCCTGTGCCTTTGTTGGCACGGACTGGATCAGCTCCGGAAAGCCACAGAAAAGAGAGATGAGGGGCGTTTCAGAAGAGCTGCTTTCGTCCTATTTGTATGGCTTATCAGTCACTCGCCAGCAGCAGCACAAATCAGTATAGCCATCGGCCAAAACGAACAGGACAAGTCTACGAAAAAAAAGTTTAGGGACGGCTGCAAAAGTCGATTCACGTGCTGCCGAGGTTCTCCACGCAGCGATCAACGCCTGATCGGTCAGGTTAAGTTACGGCGACCAGCAAGCGGGCGCGATAACACCCGGCGTTGACACGAAAGCTGCCCGTACATGAAAACTGTTACCGCCGTACGCGCGCGTGCGTGCTGCGTACTACTACTAGCAGCACTCCTTTACGACGCATTCGTGCGAACAATGCGAGTGCAGTTTCCAATTTACGACCTCTTTACCCAAGAATTCCGCTGCAGTCGCGCTCTCTGCTCAGCTAGCGTTCGGTCATCCATCCCGGACAAGCAAGCGTTCCTCCTCCTCCTGCTGCTGCTGCTGCTGAATCTTCTCTTCCCGTGGAAATTCAGATTCAGTTCCGTCCAGAAAAGCTTATGAGCTTCGGAAAGCGATGGCGAGAGATGGAGAGGGCGTGTTTGGTTGATGACCACGTACTACCACAACTAACCTTAGATGAAGTATAGCTGCCATAAAAAGTGTGGCCAACAAATATGGAGCCACACTTTTGATAAAGTTTGGCAAGAAAATGACTCTATGACATATGGGATATATGGCTAATATAGTTGGCACGCCGTAGCTATGGCATGAACTAAACACATGATTAAGAAACTGCGGCACGCCTAACTTATGGCTAGGTATTTTGCGGTCATGAACCGAACGCGTCCTAAATCCTCACGAACAAATGAAACCCCGATTTCACTATATATTTTTCCAAGACCACGCTGATCGTGCGAATCCGAGTGCACGTCCGTAGTGTTGAAATACGACACTGGTAGTCAAACCAACCAAGATTGACGTTCGCCGGCCGATGGCAATATATAGTTGAATGGCAGGCATATACATTCATGGCAAGTACGTAGGCCTTTCTCTTCAGAGTTTCACACTATACTCCAGCCGGCCGGCACGGCAGCGGCACAGGACAAATTGCGAGATGTTCAAGTTCACAGGATCTAGGAGTGGAGTCAGAGTGTCAACTTTGTTACTGCACAAGTTTGTTGACTCCATGTCAGTACCTGAATTTCTTTGAAAAGAAAAATAATATCGCTACCTGAATAAAATGGACATGGTTGGTGGGAAACGATATACTACCCTTTTTTTCCAAGCTTTCTTTTTTTTCGAAACATTTTTTTCCAAGCTTTCTCACGGCCGATTTGCATATATTGGAGGAATGGAGGACAGGAGTTCCAGATCTTGGAGTGCCCATCAACCACGCTGACTTGACCCGATCGAGCTGTTTCTGTTCGGCTGAAACCCAATGTGGGCAGAGATGGACTTGGTCCATCACCACTTGTGTTCTTGCCTTCTCTTATGAGTCGTCGATCAGGACAAAAAAACCAGACTCAATTAACTTGGTTACGAAGTCGGAAGATTGCATGCTTAATAAAATGTTTACCAAATCTGAAAACAAAGTCCATATCACGCATGATTTTAGACAGGCATTGGTCCAGGAATCCGGACCAAAAAACGGAGCCTGTATCTTTTCAGGTTTTAAGAGCCGTCCTACCAACCAGCCTCAGTAGCAGCTACCCCAGCACGCAAAAGCTATGTGAACGTCAACTGCCGTGAAACCTAACCACCCAACAAGATGGGAATCCTTCGATCTGGAAAAAAAGACGAGCTAAGCTAACACCTGAAAGCATCGTCCGTAGCACCTTTTCATCTGCCGCTCTTCTTTTCTCATGAGCAAGGCCCTGGCCCTGTTTAGGGCCTGTTTGGTTTCTAGGGACTAAAACTAAGGGACTAAAATTATTAATTGTTGTTTGAATTTCTGGACTAAAAGGGACTAAAGTTGTTTTAATGGCTTGCGCAAAGACCATTTTGCCCATGGACTAAAGGGAGCAAGTGGGCCGGCGGGTGGGGGGAGGGGCATCTAATGGAAAAGTAGTGGTTTTAGTCCCTATAAGCTCCTCTTGTGGAGCTAAAGAGTTTTAGTCCCTTTTAGGTGTTTTAGTCCCAAGGGTTTGGATCTTTAATCCGTTTTGAGACTAATTTTAGTCCGTTTTAATTTTAGTCCGTGGAACCAAACACCCCCTTAGTTTCTAAATTCAATCCCAAATTCCACTATAAAAAAATTCACATCACATCAAAATGTCGGCACATACATGAAGTTGTAGATGAAATAAAAACTAATTGTACATATTTGTTGTACTTTACGAGACGAACATTTTAAGCCTAATTAATCAATATTTAGACAATTATTCATAAATACAAACGAAATACTGCAGTGACGCTACATTGATAAAATATCAACTTTGGCCTCCTAAGGACGAAGAGTATAGTACGACAAAGTTCCAAGATCTTTTGGTTGCAGTCCATCAGCTATCAACATGTAGAGCGTGACACGTACACCGGACAAAACTCACTAGAAGAGATAATGCTAGGCGTGCGTAGCCGTCACCTAATCTGAAGTCTGAACATAATCCCTCCCTCCCTCCTCTACTAATTAAGCTTCAACTGACCGCGATGTGGTCACTCTCTCCTGCTACACCCTGTCAAAGACGAGCGGATATATAATAAGGCGTCGCCCCGCCGGCACGGCCGTATTGCCAAAAGCGTTTCAGATGGGCATCATCACATGCAAATAAACCCCATCGCCCATAATCTATATCTCGATCATTGAGTTGCTTACACACAACGTTCTCGTACTACGAAATCACATTATACTACCGGAGTGATCGACACTAGGACAGGGACCTCATCTGAACGTTGGCCTGTATAATAACAGGCCCAATCCTGCCCGTTTTGGCTCTTACCTCTCACCCTAATAAGCCTGCAGATGCATAAACCATGCTCGCAAGAATTAATCAAATCCTAATGCAGCCCTGCTGCCACATCTCCCAATCCTGGATGGATTCATGCATGTAATGTCGTTTCCTGGAGTTTTGTATTGGTGCTAATGCTATGATCTGACTGCCGAGCTGACCATTTGGCAGCGCGTGACCAGTGATCACGGGCGCAACCGTCTCGTGTTCATGATGATGCCAAGGATGGTGCCCGGTTGTGCAGTTGCTGCCGAAATGAGCTTGTTCTCTTGCCCGTTTACAAGTTTGTTAATGCATCGGGCCGGTGCAATTTGCAGAGGAGATAGATACCTTAGTAATACTTGTTTCATTGTCTTTTTCAAAAATAAAATACTTGTTTCATTGTTTGGTACCGGACGCTGATGCAGATTCACATGTGAAGAGACAGCATGAGTGTGTGTGTGGGTTTCAGACTTTGAGACAGGTGAAAAGGGATGAAAGATTCAGAATTCAGAGCTGCCGTTTTCCTGATGGTGGCGCCTGGGCCGCTCCAAAGTTGCTGGATACGTTCGCGTAAATCTGTGAAGACTAGAGATAGCTCAAGGGAGTGTTTTAAACTGGTTTCCAGTAGATCCTCCAGATCCATTGAGGCTGAACGAAGGTCTGAAAAGGAACACATGCATGATCGCGATTAATCTGCTCCCACACATGGATGTGCTTCCAATCAACTCAATCTCCTGCATCCACGTTACCTTTCATTCTGGAAACATGTGAGCTCAATCATACATACAGATGCTCACTGCCCTACCAGTTCAGAAGGAAGGAACCTAGCTAGTTTTCCTCCCCCAGTTGGATGATGCTACGGGGAGGACTAACGTTGCATCACCAGACGGTCACTCCCTTCGTCATCATCGTCGCGAATCACGGGTCAATCTTCAACGCCTCCTCCTGCATCTAGTGCGCTGCGCACGGTGGTGCACGGTGCCCAAGCATGCGTGGATTCTCGCGCGCCTGACACCAAAACGACCCGGCTTCAGTCAACAGCGGCAACGCCATGTACTTGGACGAATTAGGCATAATAATGTACTAGTTTACATTACCTTATACTAGTGATAGTTCATCGGCAGCGCATGTGAGGTAAGAACGCAACATCCGTCTCGCGAAAAAGAAGTGAGTGAAAAGGGGTGACTGACTGACTTCTATAGTCTAGCCGGCCTTCTTTTCAAAAAAAAAAAGGTCTAGCCGGCCTGTTCCACGGTCAGCTCTGAGGAACTGGAGGTGAATGCGGATCAATGGAGTGACAGACACTTCAGCACGTCGTCAGCGTTCGCACCTTTGTCCGAGAAGTTGCAGGCAGGCAGGCAGCTCCGCTCGTCGTCTTTCGTCTCCTCCGTCCTCGGCACTGCCGTTGGGATCACGCCGCGCGTCGACGTGCTGACTTCCAGCTCCACCACATGGCACTTGGCAAGAGATTGGGATGGGAAGTTCGGCCAGGTCCCTCCCGGGAATCTGCTTGGCTCTGGAGCTTCGTTCGAGTTCGAGGTTGGCAAGCACTGATCGCCGTCTGACGACCGGAGCAGAACAGAGTGGCCGCGGCGTTGGCGGCGAAGCCCGCTCGCGGTCGCGGGCGGCTGGCCATGTGCGGGCCTCTGCCTTTTCCTGCCCTGTCCGTCCGTCCACCGCCGTGCATTTCTCTCTCGGGGTCTCGCTCTCGCATGTGTCCACCGTCCTGGGTGTTGGAGGTGGGCATGGTTAGGCAGAGGCCCAGCGCCAGCGGCAACGAATCCCTCCTCTCCTCGCTTTTGCCTGGTCCATCGTGCCGTGCCGTGCGCGCGGGTGCGGCGGTGGCTGGTCGCGCCTCCTTGGCACGTTCTGGATTGTGAACCGAGGCATGCTATGCTAGCAGCGGTTAAAAAGAAAAGTGGCCGGCCTAGGAAATCAATCTCGGCTTTTAGAATCGGGATGCTCACAATTATCTAAACTTAGTAATTTTGAAACCAATGAAGTAACTTCTTTATGTTCAGCATAGCGTTAGTTTTATCGGTCTCTAGATCTGTGAGCTCAGTCTTTATTTTTAGAACTGCATCTAGGAATAATTTGTAGGTGTGCATTTCTTATATTGGTATAATAGCATGTATGCTACGTTTTCGGGAGTACTCATTTTGCGTCCATAATTTGACGAGCAATCGATTTGGACACCGCGCGTGCCAAATGCATGGGAAAGTTCAACCCATCCTCGTATGTTTTTCTGTAAAAAGCGTACCCATTTCGTACAACTCATCCCATGTTTGGATCCACCCAGCTAATTGTTGGATAGTTGCTATTCAGCTAGTAAAATAGACATTAATTGAGAATTAGATGGTTCAGTTTGAATTCACCACGGTTAAAATTAACTAGCTAGCAATTAGACGGTGAAATCACTAGTACCAGTGATCTTGTTTGCTTAAAAAGGCTTTGGTTGGAAAGCGCCAAACTTGCAATTGTACGCCAGTCAACTCGATTGTCGATTCTTCGTGTATGAAAGAGTCAAAAGAAGTTTGTACGCGCCAACGAGTGATTCAAACTACTTTCAGGGGAAAAAACATAATAGCCTACTCTCATCAGCACAGTAACCATCTCGTGGCAACCACACGCAACAAAAGCATATAACCTATTTTTTATCCTGACGAAATTAAATACTCCAAATGCGGAAACCCCCTGATCACCTTCATAATTCCCAACCAAGCCCACTCCTCCCTTATAAAATCCTCCCCCCTGCTCACACTCCCACACAGCTGCCCTGCCTCCAAGAACAGCAAGCCCACGCGCACCGCAGCTGTGAGTGACTCAGTGAGGCCCGCCAAACCCACATGGCCGCCGCCGCCGCCTCCACCATGCCGCGCCACCTCGCGCTGCTCCTGCTCCTCCTCGTGTCCTCGCCGGCGGCGACGCTGCTCGCGTCCGCCGCCTGCGCGAGCGAGAAGTTCCCGGCGGGCCGGGCGTACGCCACCTGCGAGGACCTCCCCAAGCTCGGCGCGTCGCTGCACTGGACCTACGACGCGGCCAAGAGCTCCCTCTCCGTGGCGTTCGTGGCGGCGCCGGCGGCGCCCGGCGGGTGGGTGGCGTGGGGCCTCAACCCCACCGGCGAGGGCATGGCCGGCGCACAGGCGCTGGTGGCGCTCAAGGGGTCCGGCTCCGGCGCCCCCTCCGTGAAGACGTACAACATCTCCGGGTACGCGCTGGGGGCCTCCGCCCCGCTCGAGTTCCCGGCCACCGACCTCGCCGCGGACGCCGGCGGCAGCGGCGGCAAGATCCGGGTGTACGGGAAGCTGCAGCTGCCCAAGGGGATGAAGGCCGTGAACCAGGTGTGGCAGGTCGGCTCCTCCGTCACCGGCGGCGCCCCCGACAAGCACGCGTTCGGGGCCGACAACCTCGCCTCCAAGGGCAAGCTCGTGCTCGCCGGCAGCAAGGCCGCCGTCGCGGGCGCACCCACGGTCTCCCCCGCCCCCGCGCCCATGGCCGGCGGCCCGTCCGCGTCCGGCAGCGACAGTGGCGCGGCTTCGTCCATGGCGCCGTCCGCCGGGAAGACCCCGAACGCGGGCGTCGCCACGGCCGGCGTGTCCGCGGCGGCGCTCCTCGCGACGGCGCTGGTGGGTTTCTTGGTGACGGTATGATGGCGGTTGCTGGAATGCTGGACGCCGGCATGCCGCCTACCATTATTATTCATCAGCGAAGGTGGCGGCGGCCGGCGGTGGGTCGGAGTAGAGGAAATATGGAGCTATTTTTGGTGGGATTTTGTTTTTGGCTGTGAAATAAAAATGGGTTGCTGTACTTGTTGTGTTGAGATGTTTGGTAGCATAGCGATTAACTGTAGTGGGCATGCCATTCATCCGATCACATGGCCACAATGCCCTGTTCCTATCTCATCTCTGAATTTGCTTTGGCATAGCCTGCACATGGATTGAATTCATCCCACTGACGAACGCCAGCTCTGAATTCATCTGCACAAGCAGCCGGCGACGCATGGATTGACCGTCAGTTCCATGTCGTGTAGTTGTAGCAAATTAAGTACGGAGTACTCCGTAGCATGGTATAGGGACGCTGGGCGGGAGAAGAGCGTGTTGACGGCGATCTGAGGCCAACAAAGCTGGCCATCATCTGATACGTTCAAAGGAGCTAGCTTCGGAGCAAAAATTAAGCTGGCGGCGCGAGCACCTCACCGTGTCACCGGTGGTTGACGAGAATGCTTCTGTGCGGCGCCAGCATAAAGCGATCCGTGGAAGGAAACGTCGATTAGCCTTTAATTTGATCAAACATTTGTTCACGAGCGTACACTCTGTTCCCAACTAGTTACTCTTCGTTTAGCAAGATGATTGCCAGCTCTGTGTCACTCGATGCCCATCATCCCCTGTTAAAGATCAAAGCATTTTTAATGTTCAGAAAAAAGAAAGAAAGATCAAAGCATGATGCGAAGAAGAGCGCACTACGTCGTTACGGGGCTGATTGGTTGGGTGCACCGGGCCGGTGATCGGTGGGGTGCATAGCAGAACTCCGAGATGCACGCGCCAAGCCGCCGCCAGCTCTCTCTTATCCCAACCGTGCAATGCAATGCAAAACAGCAAAAGCAATCAAAGCGCAAGAGAAATCAGTGGCGTTGATCGCATGCAACGGCAACACCAATTGCATTGCAGGGCAGGGTCCCAGGAAGAAAAAGGCGGCAGGCAGGCTAGTTGGAAAGGGCGGCGAGGACGCCGGCGGGGGCTCCGCGCGGTAGGAAAAAATTCACTGCGAAAAAAAAAAAAGATTCTCATCACATCAAAATATCATAGCATACATGGAGTATTAAATATAGATGAAATCAAAAAATAATTACACAGTTTTGTTGTACTCTACGAGACGAACATTTTGAGCCTAATTAATCAATTTTTAGACAATTTTTTACACATACAAACGAAATGCTACAGTGCACCTCGGTTCGTGGCACCCCAAATTTAGCATCTAAACAAGTCCACGATACTGCAGCTGGGCACATGGCTGGCACAGTTGCCGGGGGAAATGCCGAGCGCGCCGGGTGGACGGGACGGGACGGGCGGAAATTACCGCGTGCCGGCCTGCGCCGCTGTGCGTGCTAATGGTATGGGTGCACGTACCGCCGCCGCGCGTGTTGGCGTCGTCGTCGGTCTCCGGTACGGGACGGGAGGCAGGAGGGAGAGAGGGTCTGAAACTCCGAGGACTTGTTGTTTAGATCCGACTCCAAAATTTACTATAAAAAATAAGATTCATTATCACGTTAAAATAATATTAAGTATTAAATATAGATGAAATCAAAAACTAATTACACAGTTTTGTTGTGCTATGTGAGAAAAATAAGTAAAAATACAAACGGAATGCTACGGTGACGCAATGATTACGAAGTGACATCAACCTCTCAAATTTAACCTCCGAAATTCAACGTCTAAACAAGGCCGAACCCTGTTGGTGTTGTCTGGATACTGCGCGGCGCGGCGCGGTGCGCGCCAGCCTTGCACTTGTGGCAGCAGTCTCGCACGAACATTGGTCTGGCCCTTGGTTGGTATAGATCTCAAATTCCACCTCCAAAGTTCACCATATAAAAATAAGATTTTCATCACATCAAAATATCGGTACATACGTGGAGTACTAAATGTATATAAAATCAAAAACTAATTACACAATTTTGTTGTACTCTGCGAGACGAACATTTGAAGCCTAATTAATCAATTTATGGACAATTTTTCACACATACAAATAAAATTCTACAGTGACACATGCACCTCAAAAGACTAAAGTTTGGCTCTCAGATTCGGGAACTAAACGAGGCCTGGGCTGTGTTTCTTGAGCCGGAGTATAACTTCTTGAACCGACAGCTACAATATGTTTCAGAAATGAATTTAAAACCTAAGTCAACAAAAGCAATATGTACCCCACCATATGTACACATAGAACAAAAATTGCTAAATGTATCCAATTACACACATGGAAAACCAACACATCTTCACAAACATTTGTCAATACAAACTATAACAATGTGCCCTCAACAAATACAATAAAAATGTCCTCACAATATATAAGGTATTGTCACAAAAATGTTCAGTTCATACAAAAATTAAACTCATACATCAAGACCAATTTCCGTCTACACACCTCATCTCACACATGTAACATGTACAATGGCCTTCTCAAACCCTGTGTTGTGACATATAGTATTCATGTGCTATTGCATCACGGACAAGGTTCATGTTGCTGTCATCCTCAACTTCATTGGCCACACGGGGCTCGTGTGCTTGCTCATCCTCGTTGTCGCCCAGTGCACCAAATCCACCAGGCGGACCGGCTTCAAAGTCGATTTCGTCGTCATCATGTTCAAGAACGAAATTATGCAGCCCACAACATGCAAGAATTATGTCGCTTTGAATCTTTTCGTTGTAGGACGGAATACCCAACAGTATTCTCCACTTCATCTTCAACATCCCAAAGGATTGCTCTATGACGGACCTAAGAGATGAATGAGCCATGTTAAATACCTCTCTTTCACCAGAAGGTGTGGGTGCATTCCGCCACTGTTGTTGATGGTATTTGGTCCCCTTGTACGGTGCTAGATAGCCTGGGCGGTTAGGGTACCCCGCATCAACTAGATAAAACTTCCCTGCATGTATATGCGAAATAATGGTTAAATGATGCATATACCAAACTGCATAAATCAAAGGAACAGAGGCAGCAAGAATCTATTCAGCAGCTGCAGCTTAAACCCAACCCATCGGCTGCAGCTGCTTCAGTGTGCTGCTGCAGCTGAACACCTACTGAACAGCCAACCCATCGGCCACCTATTGAACAGCCAATCCATCGGCTGCAGCTGCACACTGAAGCATATAAATAAGTTGTTGCTGCTACTGATTTTTACTCCATTCCCCAGCCACCACAACAGATTAAGCATATACATGATTAACACTGAAAATGATAATATTCATCAATGCAACCATTCCTACTGACTATCTGGTCCAATATCTAGCCTTTTGATAAAACATAGAACTGAAGAATGATAAGGAATGAAGCATCCAAAGATACAACAGACCCACCATTCATGGCATAAACCCCACCAAACACTTAAGGACACTTTTCTTGAGGGGCAAAGCTTAAACCACAGAACCATTTCTACTACATTTTCAGCTTTGGGTCTTTGGTCTTTTTTTCTACACATATTCTTTTACATAAATAAAGACAACTATACACATTAAAATGAATGGTACTACAATTTCAAAATGAACTGTTATACATACTCAAAATTAACAGTTTGACATGACATTTACACAATGCTGCCCTCCCCTTATGTTATACCAAAATGATATCGAAAACAAGGCAATAAGCAGAATTTCAGAAATTTGCACTATATACAATAGCTCGAAGGCCATAAGAATTTATAGCTACATTTAATTGACACTATGTTTCATAAATGATACACCTACAAACTATTCTAGAGTAGTCACAAACATTTTAGGCAGAGGTTCACAAATATAACATATGGAGAATAAACTCAGAATTTTCATGGAGATTACATAGATGGTTGAGGAGTAACCTGGTGGTGGATGGGGGAAATCTGAACCATACTTCGATATGGCCTCCTGAAGTACGGTCCAATCATGTGCTGAACCAGGAACCCCCGCTGCCACAAACGTGAAGCGCCGATCAAAGTCACAAATGGCAAGTACATTTTGAGTTTTCTCATTCTTCCTGTTGATGGACTGGCCGACCTTTTCAAATGGAACCACCACTTTGACATGTGTGCCATCTATAGCCCCAATTGCATTGTTGAAGAAAGGAGCGGACCTATGGTTGGCAACCTTTGGGTGAACAGATGAGAATGTGGGGTTCTTGGGTGCAATTATATCTTTGGCAAGCTTGACCACACAAGATAACACATGGTTGAATTTGCGACTAACAGTCCCCATGGACCTCTCAAACCTGTTCTCAGCTTGCCTGACCGGTTATGGAGGCCAACCATGTACAAGAAAATGCCTAAAGCCTCTCTAGAAGACACCTTAGATGTTGACTTCAACCCATACTTCGAAACCAACTCATCGTGTAGCAGCTCAAAGACATGGGCACCCATCCTAAACATGTTGTAGCAAGCAGTGGGGCTACGCAATGTCCTCTCCACCCACTCAATTCCACTTTCCTCAATGACTCTTCTATGGCTGCCCGAGACCGACTCTTCTTTCATACATAGGAGGATGGCTTTCTTGTAAATTTTCATGGTACTCCTCTGTGCATCCATGGCAAGCTTCAAGCCCTTGAACACAGTATTGTCTTTGCCAAATACATCCTCATAGTCCTTGTACAACGCTTCGTAGTCTTCGTCACTTGTGTCATCATCACTTGGCAAAATTAAATCTTCTTCTTCACTGCTGCCCTCCCCTTCTGATCCCATGCTGCCCTCCCCTTCTGATCCCCTGCTGCCCTCCCCAACGGATCCCATGTTGTTTGCCACAATGTTTGCATTGTCCCCACTACTGGAGCCCTGAAACATAACATAAATCATACTGTCAGCAACACAAAATATATGAAACTGAACAATGTTGACGTAAAATGGTAGTATACAAATACAGTAAATGTGACATAAATGCAGGTACAAGCTATGAAAGAGGTGCAATAGTAACATCTCAATGTTCAACAATCGTTCCACATGCATTACATCAAGGCCCATGGAAAGATAGAGAATACAAATCATTGAACAATTAAGTAGTCTAGGGTCCACATGACACAAATTATTCAATGGCAGTGATACATAGCTACGGCCAACAAATATCTCTATGGAGCAGCGGACATATGGCGCCGAAATTGTCTCTAGATCCACGCGAATTTATCTTCCAATGTTGGACATATCAGGAACGCATCTCTGCAACTCTCGTTCTTGAAAAGTGATGTAATGAAGTCGTACTCATCACTCTGTGCGCTGATCCCTGACTGAATTGCAACGCGCAAACAATTCCGGAACGCTTCTTGTTCCTTTTCTTTATGGTTGTGTTCAAACACCAATTCACGCATACCATTCTGAAATTGGCCTCCGACATTCTTCATCTATCCAATTAGCTGACTCAAGAGGTTCCTCTTTTTTCGAGGTGCCATGCTAGATGGAGGTGACATGGGTCCCTTCTCCTTCTTTTGGGGGCTGTAAGCAGTCGATTTGGTAGCACCACTGCTACCTCTCTTGCGGCTACCAGATGTGTTAGGAGTAGACCGGGTATCCAAAGTGGGGTCCTTGGAGTCCAAGTTGACAGCGGCTGGCTCGTTGGCAGAGGCATGAAGGACAGTTTCAACATTGATGTGAACTTCCCTGAACATTTCATCCAGCATGTACAGCCAAGGGGGCTCGTCCAAGGACAAGTGCACTACCTCCTTACATTTTTGTTGCAGAAATAACGGAGCAATTAGCAAACATGAGGAGAAATGTAGCCAATATATCATATGACTAGTGGCTTGAGAGATTGTACATTTTTCCATTTTACCCAAAACTCGGGGTCGACCACGAACCCACCCTTGGCGTTGCGGCCTACCCCAGATTTCTTCTGAAGTTCTTTGTGTGCTGAATTAAACACCCTTAAATTACGCAGCCGTGTGTCGAGCTGCGAATAACTGTAGGGCACCCCCGTGCGGCCTCTGAAAGCATTAACTAAGTGGGACTTTTCTAAGGGGGTTGGTTTATCCTGGAGAATTCCCTTGTTACGTTGTTGTTCAATCCACGACTCACACAACGCTTGCGTAAGAGGATCAGTCCACCTCGCTCTAACCGAACCCTAAAAATAGAACCAATACGACAGCAACAACAATGTCACATTACTACTAACAATTTCCTACTTCCAATTAAATTGCAAGATGTAACATGCTCTAACATAAAAATGGAGGCCTACACCCTAAACAGGACATAACACGCGTGAAAACCAAATCTACAGCAATATATATTTTGGAAAGTGGCATAAACAGATTGAAAACAACCCTAGACAGTCCTAAACAATACATAAGTTTGGATGGATTGCATCAGCACTTACATGCAGAATAACATATTTACTTTTCTGACCCATGGCCGTATTTCGGTTAATTTTTAGCCTTCTATGCTGCAGCCACATTGAAGAAAGCAAAGTAATCATAAAAGCCTGGTTGTATCCATACAAAATAGCTTTGGCTCACCTCTGGCAAGTAGTCGTCGGTAGCAGCAGATGGCATTGAGTTGTCGTTGCTACCGACATCTTGCACGGGGGACGGGGCCTCCTGGCGAGACTGCCTTCGGGTGGAACCACCGCTTCGTACAGCGGATGACATATCCTCACCCGCAGGCGGTGGATGCCATGAGGGGGCCACTGGTGACAAGTGCACACGGGCAGCTTGGCTACTGCCCTCGGCATAACCTCCTGCCAGGAATTCCAGCAACATAAGAAGCGGAGAGGTCGGACATAAATTTCAGGAATCGGTAAACATGTATGTTGTCAAAGTAATCATGGAAACATGTATAGTAAAATGCAATAGATCATTTCATATTTACTAAATTGTAAACAAAAGATTTGATATCAGCAAATACAATTGTCAACACAAGATTTCATATCACCAAATACAATTGTAAACAGAAGAGTTCATATCAGCAAATAAAATTGTAAACATAAGATTTCATACCACAGTAAAATGCATAAGAAGCTAGTGCGGTATAAGTGCTTATCAGTAAATTGTAGGAAACATAGTTTACTCACCATAGCTTGGCGGCACTAGAACCAGCGGATGCGGCGGAACGGAGGCGTAGGGAACCCTGACAGGGACGAGGTAGAATGCCTGGGGGGATCAGCCATGGGGAGACCGCCGGGGTGATACGGCAGTGGGTACAAAGGCGAAGGTCCGCCATACCCGCAGTAGCCAAGTGACGGTCCGGCCATGCCCCCGGGTGCCGAGACCTGTGGGGTGGAGCTGCCGAAAATGGTGTTGAAGTCGAAACTGGGTCCACCAGGAGGGCGGGGTTGGCTGCCGGTGGCGTCAAGGCGCCGGGGAGAATACGAAGGTGGCAGTTGGTAGTAAGCATCATGATAAAATGAGTTCGGCTGCGAGGACGGCCGGAATGGCTCGTCGCCGTCCCCTGACATTATGCGACCTGTGCAAAGCTGCGGTGAGTCGGGATGGTGGCCTGCAATGGGGGAAGGTTGCCGGAACGCGCTTACCGGCGGAGGCGCCAAATGTGGGAGAGCCAACAACGGAGGCCGGAAAGGCGGGGGAACGAAGGCGCGTTCGGGTTGATAGGGGGTATGGGCAGGCCAAATCGGTCGTGCCGACGGTGGGGGTGCAAGGGGGTTTGGGTGGCGCCAGGGGAAAGGGGGCCGCCTCGACTGGAAAGCGGATCGACACTGGGGGGTGGAAGGACGAACGGATCGGGCCAGCGGGAGGAGGGGGAAGGGAGGAAGGAGTCCAACTCACCGAGGGGGACCAAGACGCGGCGGCCGGTGGCGTGCTCGCGAATCTTGCCGCCGGGAGTCGAAGATCCGCGGTGGAGGGTCGCCCCCATGGAAAGCAGTCCCTAGAGGGGGCGAAGGCACCGGATCCGTATGGAGGCTTGCTGACCTCGCCGCCGAGCACCGGCCGCACCTCGGCGGTGCGGTCCCAAGGTCCAGGGCCGCCGATGCGCCGGCTTCCTATCTCCACGGCAGGGCAAGCGGAGGCCCCAACTCCCACAGATCCATGCAGGCCTTCGGCGCAGGAGCTCGCGCCCGGGCGTGGCGGTGTGGCGGAGCTGCCGAAAGCGGCGCCAGAGCGGCGGAGAGCGGCGGTGGGAAGACGCGGACCCAGAGGAGGACCGCGGATTGGGATGACTGCGCATCTTGGAGGACGAGGGGTGTCACGGGGGCGCCTAACTTGGGCCGCGGCCGTGGCCCCCACTTGGGCCCACATTTTCCTAACACTAGTTCTGAAACACGGCAGACATCTGACATATATTTTTTTCGAAAATTTTGTCTTCTCCATCTAAACGCGACCCTGGCCGGCTGGCCGGTGGTGCGGCAGTTTTCACAGGTAGCATTCATGGCCGACGCCGAATCGGTGATACGGCACACAGGGCGTACTACTCTACTCATGTTCGGCTCGTTATTAAAAAAATCTCTAGAAAGTAGAAACCCTATGCTTGCCGGATGCCATCCAGGTGATTTGAGCTGTTTTTTTAAATCCCATAACCGCTCCACAAAATATTTCTTTGCCACATGTTAATTCCAATGCCTTGAGTGATGAAGGCTTTATTACAAATCTGTCCATTCTCTTCCTGTTGAATGAATTTGCAACATCATTACAGGCGTGATGAAAAGGAAAAAGCACCAGGCAGTGGTTTTTTTTTGGGTTTGGGCTGGTCCTAGCCCGGAAAAAAGTCTATTTTACGTCCCTCACGTTTAGTCATTGTCTGCTTTTCATCCTTAATGTACAAAACCAGAAATCTTTGGTCCTCCATATTTCAAAACCGTGCGTTTTGCATCATAACTCGGTTTAGTCAATGGTTTGATCGTGGTATAGACCGACGTGACACCTAATCATTCTCGTGGTGTGACCCGCACGCTCTCTCTCCTTTCTTCCTCTCTCTCCCACCCACGGGCGCCGTCCTGCTCGCCACGGGCGCTCGGCCGCGGCCCCACCCGGATGCCAAGCCGCCGCCCTACCAGCGCGCAGGCCCCCCACCCGCCACCGAAGGAGGAGAGGGAGAGGAGGAGCGTCGCGAGCAGGTTGGAGGCGGCGAGGGGCGACACGAGGGAACATGAGAGAGGAAGAAAGGAGAGATAGAGCGCGTGGGTCTCACCACGGGGATGATTAGGCGCCATGTCGGTCTATACCACGGTCAAACCATTGACTAAACCGGGTTAGGATGTAAAATACACGGTTTTGAAACACGGAGGAACAAAGATTTCTGGTTTTGTACATTGAGGATGAAAAGCGGACAACAACTAAACGTGAGGGACATAAAATGGACGTTTTCCTTTAGCCCGCACCCATTCTACAGTCCAATCACGCATCCTTTTGCCATACCGGAACGGAGCTCATTTAAAGCAGATCCAGCCCAGTTCGAGAGTGGCCCACGAGCTCGCGATAACAAGCTTGGGCCGTGATATATATCACCAAACCGAGGCCCAACAGCTTACGAGCCCGTCCAACGCGATCCCACCGTCCGGCTGCAACCGCCGCATCCCAGCCGTCCATGCGACCAGTCTCTGCTCGCTAGGGTTTTAGCCCGTATAAGAGCCCCCTCGCCGCCCCCGAACCCGAGCCTCCGCCGCCTCGCGCTTCGCCTCCTTCGCTTCCTCCCCTCTCTCGGTGCCCTCCGATCCGAAGGTGCGCCACCTCGTCGGCGAAATCCCCCCGCTGCTTCTCTTCTTCCTTCGCTCGTCGATCTCGCCTCACGTTTGCCTGTTTGTTCCTTGTTGTTTGCTTGTTGGTGGCCGATGATGGAGCAGAGATGGCGGTGCCGCTGCTGACGAAGAAGATCGTGAAGAAGCGGGTCAAGCAGTTCAAGAGGCCCCACCTCGACCGCTACAAGTGCCTCAAGGTGCGAAGCTTTGAACCTCTTCTGATTGATCTCTGAAATGGAATCTCTAGGCTTGTGTTGTGTTCTCGCGGCTGGATCTGCGTGGTTGGTTGCGTTGCCTCGGCAGCAAGTTACTGGTTACTTTAGCACCTGATTCGCATGGATGTGTTGTTTTAAGAATATACATGTGCTCGTTTAGTTCTGTCTAGATCCACCCTGGTAATAGGTTTGTTCAGATTAAGCAGTTGTTGAAACAGCATGATGGTATTTGTTCTAGATTCGCTGTCAGTTTTAGTAATATGCGGTACAGTGCTCTAAGCGAAAGCATTTTGAGCAGACTGGAAGTTTGAATCTGCCATACAGGTTATGTTTGTCTGGCTGCAGAATTGTATTTGCCTTTTTTTGGGCTCCAATTGTTATTCATTAGAAGCATGGATATTGGCCTGAGCTGGACATTAGTTTTTCTACATGTGAAATCAATTTTTTACCCATTTGTTTGATTCCGTGGGCTAGGATTACTTCACAAGTGTTTTGGGGTAGAGAGAGATAAGAAACATGCTATTTACCTTTTGAGTATTATATATTCTGAAAGGCCATTGTATCCTTGTAAATTCCTACCTTTTAGTGTTCATTGACCTGCACAATGAACTCCATTCAAGAGTGCTATCATCTGAATGTCTTTGATTACAGCCTTCAGTAAATATTGTATTACTATAGCTTGTTTTTCATTTGAGGGTGCTTTAGAGAATACCAAATTGGTCTTTTGACTGAATACACGAATGCTGCTGTTATTTTAGAGATTGAAAAGTAGTGAATCCTTTCATTTGTATACTGGATAACAAGTAGTGGTTCAAGTTCTTTCAAGTTTGAATCTATTATAATTGTTGACAGTTTGGAATGTGACTTGGGCCTGAGTATATGAACTCACTGACTACCTCAAATGATACCATTTACTTTATGCTATGTTAACTTTTCTTGCCCTGTTGGAGTTGGGTTCTCTTACTGTATGGCTGTATTATATTCTTATCATACTTGAGAGCGTGATTGTTGGTGTGTTACTGTGTCTCAGTATGTGCAGATATTCTTGAGTGATATTTTTTTTGCCCCGTATCTTTGTTTGTCTGCCTGTTAATTTTTCTGTACCTTATCCTACATGGCATGGTTGCAAGGACTAATTTTTCATCAATTATTCTTTGTGTAGGCAAGCTGGCGCAGGCCAAAGGGTATTGACTCCCGTGTCAGGAGGAAGTTCAAGGGATGCACCTTGATGCCCAACATTGGTTACGGCTCTGACAAGTCGACCAGACACTACCTCCCCAACAAGTTCAAGAAGTTTGTGGTGCACAATGTCTCTGAGCTGGAGTTGCTCATGATGCACAACAGGTACAGATTTACCAAGTTGGCTGTCAGTGTTATTGGATGTGTTCTCATAGCCTGTATAATACACCAATGCCATTTGCAACTCTTACTGACGCAATGCTCTTCCCCTGCTCACACATAGGACCTACTGCGCTGAGATCGCCCACAACGTCTCTACCAAGAAGCGCAAGGAGATCGTGGAGCGTGCCGCCCAGCTTGACATCGTGGTCACCAACAAGCTCGCCAGGCTCCGTAGCCAGGAGGACGAGTAGGCTGGGTTCATTGGTACTGTTGGGTGTCTTTCCCCGCTCTAGGAAACTACTCTGCTTTGTGTCGTGTTACTACTGAGGATACTGTTGTGCCGACCTTTTTGCTGTCAAGTAGCGACTCTAATGTGCCAAATTCTGCTGTTACCTTACATCTATCTGAATTATCTGCGTTGCATGGTTTCATTCTACCGGTCATTTTGGCCTCCAGTTGTGGATGAGCTGATGTGCTCTTGCTTGGTTTTGTGCTCTACTGCTCTGGGTGGCTTGAACTTCGGTGCATGTGCAGTCGGTGTTTGAGATGTCTGCACATAATGTTAGGACAATGGGGATTATCGCTGGGCTGATCAGAGACCAAGCGGATGGTAGATCATCTCACCCGAAGGAATTCATTTCATTATCATTTCAAAAAGACTCCTCGAAGCTTTCGAGCTTTCTCTACGGCCAAATGATCTTGTGTTGTGTCCCGGAAACAAGCGCATGATCATCTTCGCCACCTTTGCTAATCGTCACCTCATGAGAATGGAGCATACTTTTTAGGAGAATTCAAATAACCTTGAAAACAATCTGATAACGACTCTATCACGCATTCAATTCGAATTTATAATGTGATGATTTGCATTTTTTTTGCCAAACGTTTGAGTCCAGTCACAGTAGGGGTTTCATGGAAAATTTATGTCACAGTAGTGAGGCTGCGGTACCGATCCTCCGCGAGCGCAAGGCCTCGCGCCCCACCGCCGTGGCGAAGGTCCCGGTGGCCTTCACCGGCGGCGGCGTCGCCGGCGACGACGACCCCGCCTTCTACGCCCAGGCGCTGGACGGCCTCGAGCCGCAATTCCTCCGTGTCGCCGAGCCACCCGAGACGACCCGGCTCGCTCTCCTGGTGTCCTGGTCGCGGGAATCCGCCCTGGATTTCCCCCACAGCGCCTTCGTCCCCGGCGCCGACCGTGCTCATCCTCTACGTCGGCAAGTACCGCCCCTGCCTCGGCGTCCCGGGGTTCTACCTCGTGCTCGACGCCTCGGCCAACTCGGCCGCCGTGGTCCCGCCGCTGCCGCGCCGGCCCTTCTCCATCTTCTCCCACGGCAACATCGGGACCGGCGTCGCCGTCCTGCGCCACGGCGGCGGCGGCGAGTACCTCCTCGCCGAGCTCCTCCTCCGGAGAGCCCATGGCTTCCGCTTCTCCTGCAAGGGCACCCTCTTACGCTGGTGGTCGTCGTCGTCCGGCCCGCCGGCCGCCGGGCGGTGGATCCCGACGGAGGTGACGCTCCCCCTCCCCTGCGACGACAACGAACAGCAGGGACACCACAGCTTCCGCGCCGACGTCGCGTTCGCCGTCGGGGGCACGAGCCTCTGCTGGGCGGACCTGCTCCAGGGCATCGTCATGTGCGACGGCGTGCTCGCCGCCGGCGGCGATCCCCAGTTCCGGTTCATCCCATTGCCGCCGGGAACTTCCGTCGCGCCTGGCATCGGCGACCGGATGTCGTCGGCGGGGCGCCGCTCCATGTGCTGCGTCGAGCGCGACGGGGACCAGGTCCTCAAGTTCGTCGCCATGGACGGCTGCTACGGCCGGGACCTGACCATCACCGTGTGGACACTCCGGCTCGTCAGCAAGGTCCCGACGGCGGCGGCGGCGGAGTGGGAGAGAAGCTTCTCCTGCAGCTATGGAGAGCTCACGCAGGCTGATCCACTCCAGCAGCTGGAGCTGCTCGTGCCAACCTATTACCCTGTGCTTAGCTTGGTTGACGATCATGTCGTCTACTTCACCGCCGCTGTTAAACTTGCATCCAAGCCTGAGCGGCTAGAAGATTGTGTGGGGTGCGTGCTCCGCGTCGACATGAGGCAGAGGAAGGTCCTGTCCAGTTCCATGCTCCCGCCTGGAAGCGGACTTATTCCAACCAAGCTGGTTGTTAGAACCTTTACCAGCTACTTACACAAGGTAGCATATTTTCTTTGTTTTCTTTGTGCGGCTGGGGACTAAGCTCTCTAAATAGATTTGTCTTGTTTGCAGCCTATTTAGAATAAATTCTATATATAATGGGCTAATTAATTATAAGGCTTAAACATCTCATCATAAATAATTTTTATACTACTAGTGGTAACGTAGGTTCACTTTTGTTCCCTCCAACCATGGATTAGTATTTTGGCATATAGAGTTTTATCACACCTTGAAATATCTTAATTTTCCTATTCCTGTCCACTTATGAATCACAAGTTACTTGTTTTCTTGAAATCATTTTTAATCAATGTACTAGTTCCTTATGAATCACAAGTTACTTGTTTTCTTGAAATCATTTTTAATCAATGTACTAGTTGTCTTATAAATTAGCAGATATTTTACAGTTCTACCACTTAGTGTATTTTGATACTTTAACTACTTATATATAGATGAATTCTTCTAGATTCCTGCAGATGGATAATCCATTTATTTTATATATTTCTTATAGATTGTCCTAACCTGATTTATCAGTGTCTGACTAAGGCCAGTCTCAATGGAAGTTTTGTGGACACAATTATCTAGATTGACACATCATCTAAAAGTGTTTGAAATTAGTATGAAACATCTCCCTCTCAATGCATAGTTTCATCAATTGTTGTTTCCTAGGTCACATGCAAGACACAAGCTGTCTAGGTAACTGTGTACATGAAGTTTCATCACCATGAAACTCATTTCACCTCTCTTAATTAATACACTGACACATCATCAAAATGCTGACATGGCAGTCAATTTATTGTCCATGAAACTCCCACTGAGACTGGCCTAACATCTCTTTCTGTTTCTCATAAAGTCTCAGGAATGAACCCCAGAAATCTGAGGAAGAAACAAGGATTGAATCAGAAAAACATGTAGTTGGATTGACTTCTTTGTCCGGTGATCATGGCTGTACTTCTCAATGATTACTGCCCAGCATCACTACTAGTAGCTATTACACCTTTCTGCCCATTCTTGGAAGAGAACCATGCATCAAATTAAATTAAGTGTAACGACTCAATGTTATCTTTGAATACTATGTTAGCAGTGAGGCCTGAGTTTTTATGTATGTGCTTTTATACTATGCAAGTACAATGCCTTTGACTATTGTATATGTACGAAGGGATACCATGAAAATATCAAGCGCACTGGATAGGTTCCGCAATATAATTGAGTTGGCTGCTGTTTTGACACAATGAAACATGTGATCACAAACTCAACCAGAAGCAATAAGGCAAGATGAGTGGCATGAAACACCTTTGCGCCATGCCATATTTATTCCTTTATTTTGGGTGTACCAGTGGGGAACTAGTTTGCTCGAGTTGTCATGGCTATTGTAGAGTTTGCAAGGAGTTATTTTTTTCTTGAGATTTTGTGAAGAACTATAATATGAGAAAAAAATTATTCTAATGTTCTATACCTCGACACCTCGAGGACCATATGCCACTTAGAGAGCATCAAAGACATCCTTCCATAGCATTGCACAGCATGTCTTGTTAATATTTTCAACATCACATCTTAATCTCACTGAGGGATGGACATGAGTGGTACTAGTTGGCAATTCGATAAAATGATAATGAAACATGAAGACATAAAACAAAGACCATAGCAACAAACAAGTATTTCAATACAAAATTTATGAGCATAATTTTAGAACAATGTTGTGAAAATGATTGTCCAAATCAACGTTAATGTGAGCAACCTATGAACATTTGAACTTTACCTGCAAATCAAAGTTAATATTTTCAACATCACATCTTAATCTCACCGAGGGATGGACATGAGTGGTACTAGTTGGCAATTCGATAAAATGATAATGAAACATGAAGACATAAAACAAAGACCATAGCAACAAACAAGTATTTCAATACAAAATTTATGAGCATAATTTTAGAACAATGTTGTGAAAATGATTGTCCAAATCAACGTTAATGTGAGCAACCTATGAACATTTGAACTTTACCTGCAAATCCTGTTAAGGAGGGGGTGATAGGGAGGGAGGGAGCACTGCATGGATCTTTTCAGGGGGGTTCTGTTGTGGATGTTGGTATGGACTAGCTTGTGGGGTGGGCAGGCTCCCTCCCTTCTCTCTGTCCTTATTTTCTTTTCTTTTTCTTTCATCCCTGCTGCTATTTTGCTGTTTCACAGATTGGTATGGCATTCTCTCAGCATGCTTTTTGAGCGCTGGGTGTTGTGAAGGGGTGGGTTGTTATACTTTGTCTTGGTGCCTTAGGCTGTGTTTTCTGATGTTCTAAACTAATGCTATAATCTTGCATAGGCGTTGTGCTTCGATGCTAGGCATTTTGGTTAATGAAAATACCTTGCAATTGGACATTTGGACTAGACTCCCTTTGGTACTATGTACTTTTTTTATATAGATGACTGTTTGACTAGGCGACATTGGATATTTTTTGCACCTAGCTGCTTTGCCTATGATGGAGGGACCATGGCCATATGATTTTTCATGTGCTTTTAGCCTTGAATCTTAGATGGCTTCTGTGAGAACCTACTGTCTTATTCCTGGCATGGCTAATGGGTGGACTTGTGTTGACTACTGGCTCAACCATGGGTTAGTAGTGTTTTATTATGGTTGACTTTTCTCATATCTTAAAGTGCTTGTTTTTCTCGTTTCATGTCTGAATCGCATGTATGTTGTTTTCTTGAAGTTGTTGATTTGTACTATTTGCTTGAGTATATGCTTTGAATTAACTAGTAGACTAGATGGACATGTTGAGGTTCTTGTGGATGGATATTAACTAATTGGTCAGTGGGATTGTTCTCATCTAATTTATTAGTGCGTCTCACTGTCATCTCTGAATTTTTACATGTAGAGTCCCCGGTTTGAAGACCAGGAGTGTGGAACAAGCATGGCTGGAATTCACGCTTCAGGATAGGTAGCAGCAGCAGTTTGGGTGGTTGTGGCTTGAGCGGTTGATTCGCGTTTTCAGCATCGGAGGAAGGAAATCTATTATGTTATTATGCCATCTACTAGGCGTTAGGAAATATATATTATGCTACTGAGTTGCTAGGATGTCTATTATGCAACTATCTCAGCTACTCGTTGCTAGGAAATGTATTATGCTACACTAGTAGTTTGCGCGCGCCCATGCGCGCTGCGCACTCGGTTATATGATCTTAGATTAGTACTTGAGTACGCGGAATAGTGTAGAGGCAAGTCATATACAGCTAATGATAAGAAATAATTAGCTTTATTTATTCAGTTGTTAAATTAGAATTAAATTCTCATCTCTATTCATTTAATCTATTCATTTAGAGAATACAAAAATGATAATATTTTTTATAAATTTGTAGCGTAATTGATTATCCACAATTAATATTTTGAGGATTCAAATTTAATTAACACTCGTTTTATTGAAAAATGCCTAATATTTGATCCTATTAATGAAACATTTTAAACCTCTTGCCTCGCTTTGCATCTACTAAATTCGGAATCAAATGGAGCTCGTTTGGTAACGTATTAGAGCAACTTCAACAGCCTAGCTAAATCTATTTAGTTAGCTAAAAATAAACAAAAGTCAGTAAATCAACGATCCAACAGCCTCTCCATCTATCTCGGTTCGCTATCTCCCTCGGTATCCCCCTCCCTCCACTCGGTAAAAGATGCCGAGCGAGTTGCCTTGCCATCTGCCTCCCCTCGCGCCCGCGTCCTCGGTCCGCTCCCCTCCCTCGTACCCGCGTGTCATCCTTGAGCTGCTCTCGCGCCCGCGCCCTCCCTCGCCGCTCTGGACCCACCGCCGGGGAGGAGGAGCTTAGCCATGGCCGGCGGCGGCTCTGGCAGCTTGGCTTGCCGGCGCTCCGATGATCTAGAGAGGCAAGGATTTAGTGCAGAAGGTAGATGAGGTCGAGGGGATCGCGGGAATGTGCTCACCGGCGATGTAGGTGGACGACGACGGTCCGATTTTGGCCCGCGGTGGAGATAATGGCCGACGGCGGCGCCTCCACGCGGAGGGGCTCATTCGGTGGCAGAACGGCGACGAGGACCGCGGCAAAGCTTCACAGGGCAGCGGCGGAGCTGCTCTTGTGACATTTGGCCGGCGAAGCTTGAACGCATTGAATCGTGGTGCCCATGGCTGTCGGTGGTGCGCGGCCCCACGGAGCTTCGCGGGTGGGCCTCCTCCGCCGAGAACTTGTTGATGGCGGCCGAATGAGGACGTGCGGCTCGGCGTCGTGGAGACCGTAGAGGTCACGGCCTCTTCCAGCAAGTTTAGAAGGTGGCGAATCGCCGGCAATGGCGCCGGCTGCGTCTGGCGGAGGCGCGCGACGGCGGGTAGGTGCTTGATGGCGGGGAGGCGCTCGGCGGGGAGGCGTGCGGCGGCGGGGCGTGCCGTGTGTTGACGAGAGGTGGGGGGAGAAGAAGGATAAAGCTATGACATGCGGGGGGCCCATCCAGTGTTGTATATAATCTGAAGTATGATTTGGCTAGACTGTTGGAATTGACCGCAATTTAGAGAGTGGATCTTAGCTAAATGGCTAGCTAAATAAAAATATAGACTAGCTAAATAAAAATATAGAGAGTAGAATTTAGCCATTCTGTTGTAGTTGCTCAGAGAGGAGAAAAAAGAAAATGAGATAGTAATCACGGAATTATTACCTACGCTAACCAGCTGGCCAGCCTTTCACCAGCGTGTCTCTATTCTGTCCAAGTGCCCTGCGTGGCAGCCCTTCACTGAGCATCATCGACGCGTGGTATTGGACGTGGCACAGCCACACTCAGCTCCCCCTCTCATCTTCATTTAACTCCTCTCTGGTTCGTCGTCTTTCCAGTTTCCACCAATGAAACCGAGCACAGGCACTGTCACTGACACCACACCAATCCATTCCTCTATCACCGGTGAGCTTGATCTCAATTGCTTTCTTTGGCAGTTTCCTCATCCTTACCATCTCCAACTCCGATTTAACTCAAACTATTTGCCTGGCATTGGTCGGCACTGTAGGTGCTCAGGCACAAAAACATCATCTCTGCTTGATGATGGTGTGGTAGCGAAGCGAGACAGGCTGTGCACCGGCCACTACGCCCGCTGCTGTACTTCCGCCCGCCATTGAGGAGCCACCACCATCCGACATCCACTTGCTGTCCTGATGTGTGCGCCGTTGTCTGTCCACACGACGTGCATTGACCCTCGCCGGAGGGCAGAGGAGGGGCGGCGGGGGAAGATGGCTCCCGATCCCGATCTGCGTGGCCGCACGGGTGAGGAGATGGAGGAGGGGCAGCGGGGGAGGACGACGGCGCTGCAAGCCACGGCCGCCACGGCAGTCTCCCGGCACTCCGGCGGGGGAGGAGGACGGCGCCCGTGCGACGGCGCTCAGCTCCCCGCGGCGCGAGGATGCGGCGGCCAAACCATCCTGTCGCCGGATCCGCCATGGGGCATTGGTCTCCGGCGGCGGCAGGCACGGGGCCGGTTCCGCCGCGCTCGCCTGCCTCACCATCTTCGTTTTCGCTGTCACTGTCGCCGGCTCCTCAGCGGTTGGGGCCGGCGGGGTGGCGCGGGGAAGAGACGGCAGGGCGGTCCGGAGCGACAGCGCGGCGGCGGCAGCGGGAACCAACGGCAGCGGCCACCGTCTCTCTCTCTCTCTCCAGACTGCAGCAGTTGGGCGCGAGGGGCGTAGGGTACCTCCGCTATACCGCTATATATTTAGCGGAACGGGAGCCATGTGGGGAGATAGCGGAAGGACGCCGAGAAGCGGCGATATTTTTCTTGGAGGGACTCGAGATTTGTTGCTCAACCCAAAAATGACACACGGACCTGCAGGCACAGTTCTCTTCACACGTACTCGTAAGGAGGGAGTCCAGAGATTTCCACGGCCGTGAGTTAATTTCGGAGGGTTCCCACCAAGCGGCGCGGCAGCCAATTGGGGAACGGTGAAAAAGATTTCAACCGCAGGATAAAATCCAACGTCAATCATGTTTTACACTGACGTGTCCACCGTGGTTGTGGTCGGAGTCCGTCCGGTTTGTTATCTTTATTAATATTAATAAATCGCAGCTACTGGTTCCTTATTTGTCGCATCTTAGGACCATGGGCCTGGTTTTAAACTCTCAGTCTTTCAATTAAGCAAGCAGCAATGCCAGATTTCTTGTGACCAGATGTGAATGGAACTGCTACCGGTGCGCATCTTTTAGAGGGGACCTTAGCTTAGCTTCATCTCTAGACCTTTACTTCATGAAGAGGAGGCTTCTTCATGGGATGTGTGTTCTGAGTAAACTTGTCGCGCTAGCATTTATTTCGTCACAAGCTATGAAAGCTGTCAAAGTCGTACCTGTGATCTTCACGGCCGGGTTCGTTCACGATGCATGACCAGCTAGCATGAAGACGTTGATCAGCGCGCGACGCCGGCGGCCACCGACACCGGTTTGCCATGGCTAGTCATCTGCATCACCTGCGCCGCACCGAGCAGAGGCTTTGCCGTGGCCCGTGGGCGCATCACTGATTGCACAGCACCAGGGGCTAGGCAGCGCGCAGGGCCATCCGCCGCCATTCCCCGATAACCACATCGGCAACCTGGCCCACAACAGCCTGCTCCACCTTCCTTTCGTTGGTTTGTGATAAACATTGTCCTACTAAGACCTAACTAGACTCAAAAGATTCGTCTCGTCGTATACATCAAAACCATGCAACTAGTTTTTTTATTTACCCATGTTTAGTGCTCCATGCACGAGGAGAAAGATTTGATGTTATAGGTAAACAATGAAGTTTGAAGAGAGAAAGTTTGAAAACTAAACACAGCCTATACCAGGCACCAGATGCAGAAACGCAGACAGTGAGACAGGCTAATCATAATCAACGTCAGTGCGTTCCCAAATGTACACCCCAAAGTTCACTATGAAAAAGAATATTTCCATCACATCAAAATGTCGGCACATGCATGGAGTACCAAATATTGATGAAATCAAAAACTAATTGCACAGTTTTATTGTATTCTGCGAGACAACATTTTAAGCCTAATTGATCAATTTTAATGCTACAGTGGCGTAATGATTGTGACGTGAACTCCAATTCGCCTCTATTTTGCATCTATCTTCCTTCTCGAGGTTCACCTTGCATGCGTCTAAGCAAACCACCAGTACTATTTATCATGTATTTTTTTAAAAAAACACTAGTACTATATTGTGCAAGACAAGATCCAATCAGCATTGATGTATTAAGCCTCCAGGGAGGTGATGATCTGTAATCTGCCGGGAGCAAATCTTTTATTCCTCTTGCCAACCACAAGCTGGACATCATGGTTGAATTACTGAGCACCACATCATATCAGTATAGATATGCTATATTCACTTGAGAAACGTGAATGGAATTGCAGAATCCAGACTAGAATAGAGCTGCTCCTTACACAGAATGAGGAAATTCACAAACAATGAAACGAGGAAAGCATAATAACACAGATACAACGCGCACCGCTCATTCATACTCTGAGATCAAACCAACTATTCCAAATTGACAAAGTGAAAGAACATTCTCACAGGTCTACTAGTAACCAGGCCGAATGATACTAAACATGGTGCCACCACTAGAATTCCACATGTCGCAACTGTCAATTGATCCTACCCAAAAAGGAAAAAAAAACAGTAGTTCACTCAAGTAGAGCAAAGCACATCCGATGGTGGCAATGAAAAAAAAAAGAGAAGAGAAGTTGCAGATTCAAAAAGAAAGTCATCTTGGCCAAACTGTAGTTCCCGCAGCTTGGTGCTCCTATGGAGGAAGTGCACTTTTATCTGAATTTGGGTTGGCTATCCTGCAAATACAAACAAAATCGGCAATGATGACTTGTTAAAAAGGTAAAGAACCATACTGAAACAGGATCTATTATTACTCACATTTCTTTCAGATTCCAGTTCCCATGGGCTGGTTGCATGAACTGGCAAATCAAGATCAACGCAAACACTGCAAGCATGAGGTCCATCGCATTAGCGATTGCTGCAATGGAAACCATCTGAGACACCTGCATAAGAAGCAAAATCAGTTTGAATAGACATATTCAAACAACCATAGCGAAACACAGTAGAAAGAGTGATAGAATACAAACCCCGGGAGGCGGGTGATTTAAAAAATTCCTTGCAAAATGGAAGCCTTGATCCATGTCTCCTGTGTACACAGACACATAAGCTTGACCAGTCTGATCCAGTTGCGCGTTACGCATACACGTATGCTTAAAGCCTGGAACACTTTTGACTTCCTCATTCCATCCCTCAAAGAGAATGCTGTCGAAAATTTGTCTGAGCCTAAACAGATCATTTGGATGCAGTTGGCGAATCAGTTGATCAATTAAGTCATACCATTTTCTCATGTCAGAGAAGGAGAGGAGACTGGGGTGATTTATCACAAATGTGATAACATCCAGGTTCCCCCATAGGTCTTCATCATCGGTCAGTAGGAGATTTAGCAGATATTGCACATGAATTGCATGATTCCCATTAGGAAGACGGAGGTGGGCGTCAATGATATTATGGAGCTGTAGGCGATCAGCAGCAGCACCTTCAGGACTGTGATCATACCAGGGCACCATGGGATCTATGATGACATCCCCATTTGTTGAATATAAGATATTCTCAATGCCAAAGCCTCCACCCCAACACCTGCCCCGTTGATGGCCATCACGGAATACAAATATGAAGATTCTGTGGAAGAGATACTGAGTGAAGGGTCCAAGAAAATAAACAAACTCGTGCCCTCCAGGAACCGTCAGCTCAGGGGGGAGCACAACATGCTGAAATCTTGTGTTTGCATTGGTGGCAAGAACAATATCCAGTTGCTCATACCACACTTGTTCAAAGCCATGCTGTATATATGGCCTGCACATTATATGTTACAACTGTAAGTCCACACAAATCACTTGGGCGCAAGAACACGAAGAACACACAGGATTCTTGGCACAGCAAAGATGTAGTTTTATGGTTTTTGTTGCTTTTATTTACGAATATGTATATGCAAGAACTGGCCATAGTGGCCCCAGAAATTTAGCCACGACCAACTGACTCCACTACCCCTAACATCTAGGACAGGGCCAGCCAAAAGCCTCTGCTGAACTGAAACGAAAACGGAACTGAAAAGGGACTCAACAGCTACACTAGCTACTGAACATAGGTGTTACAATCAAGAACTCTGTACACAAAAAATGTTGATCAAATTGCAGGAGTACGAATACTTACATCCCACCCTTATCCTTGGGATTACATGTATGCAAGAATTGTTGACAACTGGTATTTCACTCAGTATTTCATCTCCATTTAGAGGTTTGCCATTGAAACTGAGAGACGAATCCCAAAATTTGGTTTTCGTTTTCTTCAGAGCATCCTCAACAAGCTGAATAACAGTGGTTGTTTTCAGCTTGGGAAACATGCATATTTTGCACCTACCAACACTGATGAAGACCTACAAGATAAATAATAATTTATTAATCAACGTTAGTAAAAAATTATATCTAAAAAATAATAAATTCAGGTGAGAAATATATGCTTTCATGCCCACAAACACAAATAAAGACCTAGATGATAAATAATGGTTTCTTAATCAAAGTTAGTAAAAAATTATATCTAAGAATTCTAAATTTCAGGTGAGAAATATATGCTATCTACTAAAATATCTTCCTTGCTTTATCCATTGCACGCACTAGTCCAAAACACAGTAATAAACCTAATCTTAACTGAAGGTAACCAGGTCTTGTCAATGGTAATTTCAACAAACTACATGTATTCAATCAAAACAATGCAACTAATATCAGTATTTGTACTGCCACTAATTTTTGTATAGATACAAGAAAAAAATATGTAGTCACTAAATTATGAGACAAATTTCTATGGTGGTATAGATATGATAGTAATGATAATTGACAAGAAACTAAAAGAGCAAACCGATAATTCTCGCAGGTCAACGTTGGCGTCCCCAAGAACTGCTTCAGGTCCTCTGACCTGCAGAAAGCAAAGAATTGTCACATCCTAAAGGGAAAGTAGGAAATGACTTAATAATATATGAAATTGGTAGTATTTTATTGTTCTAGTGGCACTGCATGAAAGGAAATGAGAAAATGTTTAAATTTCCGTATTATCCTGGTGTCTTGGGAAATCTGGAAGCATCGGAATGCTTGTGTTTTAAGGGAAGGACGCTAGTGTCAGTACACTTCTCTGCACAATGTCAGATGAGAGTCCCCTGGTCATGTTTTGTTTCTAGGCTGTGTCGAGACTTTAGTTATTCTTTTCTGGTGGGTGTGTGGTGTTAACCTCGACCTAGTCATATCCAGGATCATTGTACGTTGTTTGAGAGAAAACAAAATGATGATGCTCAATTATTGCCAACATTAATAACTAAAGGTTCGACAAGAAGCACACCTTCATTTAACTTGAGAGTAATTTGTAACTAACAACAAGGCATCATGTTGTTAATCAGATTCCTTTGTTGAAGACAAGTTACAAAAAAAAATAAAGTAGCGTGTTTTCTTCATGTAAATGCCATGTACTAAGCAGCAGGCTGTCCATTGGTATATGGTCATACATACTACTTAAGTTTGCAAAACAATGGCAGATTTGGTATATTCATGTGCCTTCTTTATGAATTGAAAAACATCATTTTCTTACACTTATAAATGAACACAAGATAAAAAGATACTGAGTACACCAGCAAATTAACATTAAACATTGGTAACAAGCAATTTAATTTGAAACAGCACTTCCACACATTATGTGATAGTTACTAAACAATATGAATGGCTAAACAAAATTATCTAAGTGAAGCACACACAGATCAAGGATTCCACGTATTTTTCAGTGTAGGATAAACAAAGGCAAACAGTTCAGAAATAAGAAGAAAACATAGCACTTAATCCAAGAGTTTCTATGTAGTACAAGGGTTAGTCAAAATCAAGCAAAGGTTACACTCTTGAACATTAACAAGCAGCACAGCCCAGCCGACACAAACCTCGCCGAAACAGAAGAACACGCAAAAAACGGCAGAAGGGCTTAGCATTAAACAAGGGTCTCATCCTCCAAAAAATTGAAAAAGGAGCCTCATCAGCAATACCAAGGAAGCATCTAGAAAAACGATCAAGAAGACGCACAAAAAAGCATAGTCACAAAGCATTGCGACGAAACTAAGGTGAAACACATGTACGAAACTATGGTGCACAAATGGAACAGGGGCAAGTCCCGTATGAGGATGTACTCCGACCAACGTCCATGACATTTTAGCAGGACAAGAACAGGAGAGCTGCTGTTCAAGCTACCAACGTATAAGACAGCATGCATCACAATAAGCACTGGAGGAAACATTTCATTGAGCTTCAAAGGACATGCATGTGGTGACAGATCTCTCACAAAAACTAGAGAGATTATCAAATCAAATCGGAGCACTCTCGCATCACAGACCCCATATTACACTAAAAGTGGTACAAATATTGAAAGTTATAATCAGAATCTTACAGTAGCCAATGTTGGGCAGCTTGGGACTCTTGAAACATCTGATAGAGCATGTACATAGCCCATGATTCTGTTTTGTCCAATGGCCTGCAAGGCAAAGGGTTTATGCCATCAAAGGCGATGCTCAATTAACTTCAACAAAATGTCTAGCCAAGAATATGGAATCACCTTGCTCAGCATCAACTGGCCACAAATTGGCACATGAAAAGCATTGCGCGCTGCTGTGCTCAACACACGCAGCCATGGCTGTTCACGCAACGCGAGGAGAAGCACCAAAATAAGCGATATCCATCAGAAGCACGGCACGGATCCAAAGTTCTCGACCAAAGAGGGAACGCAGGAATGGAACTATGGTTAACAGGCACATACAGGGGGAAGTCCCGTATTAACAGGCACTCCGACCAAAATTCATGCCATGAGCAGGACGAGATTGGAATAGCTGCGTTCATGGCGTGCTGCAATATCATGCCCCCTCAAAGCAACATATCACGAGAAACACCGCACGAAAACAGCTAGTGGAGGAAACCTTTCGTTTCGCTTCATATGTGTGTGCGTGCTGCGACCGATCTCTCACGAGGATAGAGAGGTGGTCAAATCCGAGCAGTGATTCAAAACAAGACACCAAATCGTGGGGAAGCGCAGGAACGGGAGCTATAGTGCACAGTGGTGCACAAGAGAAAACCCCATTTGAACGAGCGCTCCAACCAAACACCCATCAAAAGGATGGGATTGGAAGCGCAGTCCAGTCTGTTCATGAAGTACGTTCCCCGAAGTACAAACAAATGACACTGAAGAAAACTGAAACCGATAGAACAGTAAAACAAGAAACAAACGAGAACCTCATATGCATCCATATATCTTACAGAGGACCACGAAATCTAACCAGGCATGAATGCGTCCGAACATATACATGTAGATCGGGGGAGGAGAGGAAGAGGGCGGCTAGCTAACATTATCGAAGAGGTTGTTGTCGCCGCCGCAGCCGCGGTCTCGGACATGAGCAGCGTCTTCTCAGCGGAGGCAGCCGCGGCAAGTGGAACCAGCGAGCTCCTGTAGAGATACAGCTTCTTCTTCGCCTCCGCCAGCGCCTCGGACGCGGAGGCCGCCGCAGCAGCCGCGGCCGGTGGAGCCAACGCTCTCTCGGGGACGAGCGGGTTCTTCCCGGCCTCCTCCGCCAGCGACGCGGCAGATGGCGCGGAGGAGGACGGGGCCGGCTCGGCCGCCAGATGTCGCGGAGCCGGGGACGAAGGCCCGAGGAAGATGAGCGGCGGCAACGCAGGAGGCGCGGGCGAGGAGACCTGAGGGTGCGCGTCCTGGCGAGGCAGCACCATGCGCGCGCGGTAGCCCATCGGCACCAGGTACTGCGCCGGCACCGGGCGGTGCAGCCGCACGAAGCCAGTCTGGCGGGCGCCCCGGTCCCCGCCTCTCCAGTGTCCGTACGGCGGGCGCCGACCCCCGCGGCCGCCGCCGCTGCGGTAGGCCATGGGAGAGGGCGAGAAAGGGGGAGGACTGGAGGAGGGGAACGGGAAGGGGAACGGGAACGGAGTGGTGTTGTGGTTTGAGGGGGCATTTATATAGGCGGAAGGAAGGCTGGGAATGGACATCAACTTGGAGGTGACGGAAATGCTGCAGCGCTATACAGTAGTACTCTCCGTAATGATCATTACCAGACAAGCCATCCGTTGTTTCGATCTTTATTTATTACAGTAATTTACTATGTCCCAGGTCTTGTTTTGTTAATTTTAGACCGGCTCTATGCACGGACGACGGCTGTACCGTGACTACATGGTGCTGGTGTATATAAGACCCGGGCGTAGGATACAGCCAGCCAGCTTCTGTCTATACGTGTACAAATGGCCCATGGGCCGGCGGCACGGCCCACGGCACGGCCTTTTGGCACGTCCCATGGACGGCACGGCACGACCGGCAGCGTGCCCATGCCGGCACGGCCCGACGGCCCGTGCGGGCCATGGGCCGTCGGCCTGGCCCATGACACGGCCTGACACGGCACGGCGGCACGGTGCCGGCACGGCCGCCCCAAGCCCCGGCCTCGCCTTCGCCTTCTCTCGCCGTGCCCCTCCGCCTCGCCCCTCTGCCTCGCCTTCTCTCCCCGGGCCCCTCCGCCTCCTCTCCTCTCCCCGCGCGCCGCCGCATCTCCTCCGCCTCGCCTCCTCTCCTCTCTCCCCGCACGCCGCCGCATCTCCTCCGCCTCGCCATGCCTCCTCCTCGACTCGAGCACCGGCGGCGGGGATGGCTCCGGCGGCCCGCAGAGCACGACTGCGGCGCGAGCACGACGGGGCCGGCCGCTCCTCCCATCTCCCTCGCGGCCGAGGCGGAGCGCGGCGGGGATGGCTCTGGCGCGGCGCGGCGACGGCCACCTCCGATTCCGGCCGTCACCGCCCACCTCCGCCCTCGGCGAGCCCATCCACGGCCAGATCTGCGCAGCGTCCGGGGCCAGGAGCGGCCGGCCTCATCATCCACGCCCTCCTCCCGCTCCTCACTCGGCGGCGCCGTTGGCGGGGAGGCGAAGATCACGCCGGCGGGGGGTGGATCCGGCAAAATGGGAGGAGTTGGAGGAGGTCGACGAGGAGCCATGGCCGCCGGCGCTCGGGAGGGCGACTGTGCGGCGTGGGGATGGTGGAGCCGGCGGCGGCCAGCAGCACGAGCGGCGCGGCTCCCTCTCCTTCCATGGCCGCCCGCCGAGCACGCACGCGTGCACTGTGGCCCATGGGCGGCACGGACGGCACGGCACGGGTAAACGGCCCATGTGCCGTGTCATGGGCCGAAGGCCTGGCCCATAGCACGGTCCGGCACGGCGGCACGGCGCGGCACGGCGCGTGCCGCGTGTCGTGCCGGCACGGCACGGTGACCATCTATACTTCTGTCCCTCTGATCCCCGGCCCACAAATTCTACCCCCAAAGTTCACTATGCAAAAAGAAGATTCCCATCACATCAAAATGTCATAACATGCATGAAGTACTAAATGTAGATAAATTTAAAACTAATTGCACGGTTTTGTTGTACTCTACGAGACGAACATTTTGAGCCTAATTAATCAATTTTTGGACAATTTTTTACACATACAAACGAAATGTTACAGTGGCGCACGCACTACAATGCGCCAAATTTAGAGTGCAATTTTGCATCTAAACAAGGGCGAGGTAACCTTGGTCCTCGTCAAGTTCAAAGTGTGCCCAGGCACTGAAAGCTTTTCGTGTCATGTACAAGACTACAAGCTCCCTGCCCTAAAAGTCGGGAAGGATTAAGGGATATTAGGGTTCTTGGTAAAGGAACACCCAATCAAACATTTTTGGGAGTTGAGTGTAAGCCTGTAGGGTTAAACTGCAACAAGGCAAAACGGCTCCCCAACTGGTCAGGCAAGCGTCCAAACAAGGTGCACCGAAAAGCATTGAATGCTGTTACTGAGCCTCACCCCAAGAGAAGCACCAAAATAACCGACTGCCCGTCATCTACTCACGAGGAGAAATGCACGAGATTAGTTAGTAGGTTAGTGATCTAACACATACAGAGTATTTTGAAATTTTCATCTTGGAATCCATATAAAGCGTGTCAGGTGTTTGAATATGGACGTTCTGAAAGGCCGGTCTGGGTTGGGTGGAGGTGGAGCTCTTTTGTTCACCGTCGAAGCAATTGTGCTAATAATAACAGTAATGACAGGTTATATTAACAAAGCAGGGAGCCTGAAACTAACCATTGCCAGCCCAAAAGTTAAAATCGAATACTTTTGCTTATATGAATCAGAAGTTTAAAAATTGAATTCCATAGCCAAGCACTGCGGGTGACGTCCGTGGTGCTGCACGCCTGCACTGCTGCTGCCGCCTTTGGCTTCCTGGCGGTTGCAAGGCCGGGCAGGCGTGTCAGCGACTGACAGGACGAGAGGCGTGGCCTGCAAGGGAAGAGCCGCGCCGGGCAGTGCTCTGCTGTCTGCAGGCTTTTGACCGACGGAACGGCCAGATGGTACAGCCGAGCATGTGCGTGCTGCCCCTGCGCTCCTGTGTTAACAGCAGACCAGCGGGGAGTACGCACCTTGCCCGGGGATAGCCCTCCCTAATTTCACTCTCTAAAAAAATTTTCATCTCATCAAAATGTCGGCACATACATAGAGTACTAGATGTAGATAAATTTAAAACTAATTACACAGTTTTATTGTACTCTACGAGACGAAGATTTTGAGCCTAATTAATCAATTTTTGGACAATTTTTCACACATACAAACGAAATGCTACAATGTCGCACGCACCTCAAAATACCAAAGTTTGACTCCCAAATTCCACCCCCAAAGTTTACTATGCAAAAAAAGATTCTCATCACATCAAAATGTCATAGCCTGGAGTACTAAATATAGATAAAATCAAAAACTAATTGTACAATTTTGCTGTACTCTACGAGACGAACATTTTGAGCCTAATTAATCAATTTTTGGATAATTTTTCACACATACAAACGAAATGCTACGGTAGCACACGCACTCCAAAAGACTAACTAAACCCGTGATCACCCTTTCGCATGTCAGATTCGACGCGGTGCCCATGGGCCTGTCAGCTGTGACCGTAGCATGTAGGCGCCCGGCCGCCGACGGAGCAGCCTCCAAGATCCGAGGCGCTCGAGGGAAGACGGCGCGCTCCCGGTGCTTGCTCAGCTTCCCGACCTCGAGGCGGACGTCGTTGACGCCGCCCTCGATGCAAAGGACGCCACGAGTCGAGGGAAGCCGCGGCGACGCGCAAATCTTGAGCAATTGACGCATCGGCGAGACGGCGCTCGAAGCCGTCGTCGTGCTCGATGAATCGACGCTCCATCTTGTCGTCGTACCCGGAGAAACGCGTCTCCCACTTCTCGTCGTGCTCTGTGAATTTGGATTCCCACTTGCTCTCCAAATTAGACCTCAACTTCGCGAGCTCTTTCAGGATCAACCTGGTGTCGGGGTTCATGGCGCCCCGACGAAGTTGGAATCGAGTAAAATGGTCGTGAGGAGGAACAAAATCTGATCGGCGGTGATCGAATCCGGGTCAGATCCGATCGGAAGTGGAAGTAGAACTCAAATTAGAGGCAAATCCCTAGAACCGGTGAATCTGATACTTAAATGTTAACAGCAGAGTAGCGGGGAGAGGCTGGAAGAAGAGAATTCGGGGAGGAACAGCAAGAATTTGGGGCAGGCGGCCGAGACAGAGAGCCTCGCCGGAGAACAGTTTCCTTGAGCAAAAAGAAAAATATTGTTTGTTACCAAACTCCCCTTTCCTCTCGGTGTCTCTCCAGATATAACAGAGACTATTCTGTTACATGGGCCGAGCCCAGCAGAGTGTTTAATTCACCCACTCGTCACCAGTCACACACGAATTGATCTTCCTTGGCCTTGTACTTGTTCTCAGCCCATTATCATGCCCAGCGATTTGCTCTGCATCATGAGAACTGCTAACACCCTGCCTCTCATCGTAAGAAACACAACTCACCAGTTGTTACCACCACGGCACCGCGCTGGCATCGCCTCGCCTCTCCTCTCCTCTCTAGCTCTCTGCTTCTGGCCCTTCTGCTCCAGCTCTACACATGCCCTCGCCGTGCCTTGTGTGTTCCAGGTCCTATCTGGAACCGTTTGATTTCACGCTGTCACGCATATATGCAACAGGCGGATCAAGTAAAATAAATGTAAAATGTATATATAAACTAGCGTCAAATAAACGAGTCATGTCTTCCTTTTTTCCGAGGGCAACGAGACATTTCTTTCAAGAAATTAGAATTTAGAAGTACCACCATTAGTACAGGGGAGGGGTGGATATATGGGAGTTGAGGGAAACAGCAGGGCCAACAGAAGAGGAAGGATTTCTTCAAAAAAAAACAGACAAGGAAGAAGATTCATGTGCAGGTGCAGCAGCAACAACCAATGTGCCGGTGTGATTTGGTCGGACACGTTTCTCTTGACACGACTGGCTTGCATGCTTTACTGCCTCGAAAAAAAAAGTGGAAACGAGTCCTGGGGGGGTTGAGGTTGCAGACAAAGTGGAACGAGGCACACGTTGGATTGAGGCCTGGCCGGCAGGGCGTCGGGCGTGCTGCCTGGTCCAGCAGATTTGCCAGGTCCTCATCCTGCCTGGCCGATGTCCGGGTCCCCTGTGCTGGACACGCACCGCAACCGCGGATTCCGGCGTCAGACGGGACACCAGGAGGGAGGCAAGGCCGCTGTCTCGGGCATCTCGTACTGTAGCGCCATGGCGCGAGAAATTAAACACGCAGGTGAATACTGCCGTTGGGATTTCTTAGGCTGTCCGCGCCGTTGTTCCTCCGTTTGCTTTCCTTAGAAGGAATATTTTATCCTATTTACTAAGATTCTTTCCTCTATCTTAATTTTTCCCGCGTCCATCTCTCCCCTACAATCTTCCTCTATCTCAACTACTCCCTCCGTCCCACAATATAAACATTCGTTGACTTTTTCTGTTCACGTTTGACTGTTCGTCTTATTCAAAAAATTATGAAAATATTATTTATTTTGTTAAGGCATGTTTTATCATCGTATATATTTTAAGTATATCATAATTGTTTTTATATTTTTATAAATTTTTTGAATAAGACGAAAGGTCGAACGTGGTGCGCAGAAATCGAGAAATGCTTATATTGTGGGACGGATGGAGTATCACATATTTTATTTCACCAACTCCCTTATCTCATTTTTTCACCTCCCTGTCTCGGAATATTTAACTTTTTACCATCGTACCGGATGACCACTCTCCATATACCATTCTTACGAACGCCAATACGATTTTATCATCCGATGATCAAAGACGATACAATTTTAACACATTTTGCCATGTGACACTCTACATCAGCTGCCCAGCGTGGCAAGTGGAGGGAAAAAGACGCCCCTGCCGCCGACGGCTTATCCTTCCCAGCTCGCGCCCCGCCTCGCTCGCCTCTTCCTCCGCGCCGCGCGACGGAGGAGCCAGTGGCGCCGCCCTCACCCTGCCGGTGCGCACTACATGTTTCGATTCTTCCAGAGCAGACGTGAACATAGGTGTGGATGACAGGTTGTCCTCGACGAGGCATCCATCATCGAAGCTCCAAAGGCCCATCCCCTTGTCGGACTCAGAGTCGGAGGCCCGAGGCGATGCCTCGCCAGCACTCTGGTCAACCTCGAGGGCCTCAAGGGCAGAGTGCACCGCGGGGACCACCTCATCGTACGCCGACACGCCCTGCCACGACAAGTCCAAGAGGGCGCCGCCAGAGCCGAAGCCAGAGCCGGAGTCAGAGCGTACGATGTGGCCTCGCGCTCTCGGTGGCCTCGGCCTCGTGCTTGACGGCGGGCGCCGCGTGCTGCTTTTGCTGGTCATCCTTGTTGGCGATGAGGTCGACGACCTCGGCGACGCGAGCGCGCTTGCGCCAGGCCCGTGCGGCGTCGGCGGGGGAGGGTAAGTTGAGCTTGGCCCTAGGCCGCGGATGTCGCGGGCGGCGGCGGCGTCGTAGGCGAGCGCGGTGGAGGGGATGGTGCCGAGCCAGACGCGAACGACCTTAATGGGGTCGCGGATCTCGGCGGCCCACTTGCCCCACAGGTGGCGGCGGACGCCCTTGTACGCGGCTCCACCAACTGCCTCCTCGCGGGGGCGGGGGCGGAGAAGGCAAATGGCTTGCTCTCCACCTCCTCCTCGTCGAAGTCCCGAAACGTGGCCTCCGCTGCTGTTGCTTCCCCTTGTCGCCGGCCAGAGGTCGCCCGACGTGATCTGGCGCGCGGATGTTGACACTTCTTACGGTCCACTATTAGGATTGCCAATCCCAGTAATGGTGCAAGTAGTGTTCATTGGTATTCTTACGATACAGATATAAATCCGCAAGCGCACGGATACCGATGTAGCATTTCACCCGGGAGTATTCCTAGGTATCGTATTTATATTTCCGCAGGGAAGCATTGGATAAAGAGTATCGACTATTGACAAGGATGTAACTACTAATTAAAGTACCGGCTAACAAGGCGGGGGTAAAGGATAGGATAGGAGTGATATTCAGTTGACACACACAAGGAGAAGTTCAGGATAGAGATAGAAGAGCGGTCTAGCTAGTGGGAGAACAACGAGACAGGAAAGGATCCCTATATACTTCCACTGGCCTTGAGATACCTCTGGCAAGGGTTACGGCTAGCATGAAGAATGACATCTATGGTTCTCTTCCTAGTTCTATTATCTCAACATCGGGGACGGAGCCCATGACACACAGAAAGGGATGAGAAGGGGTGCCACAAACTCCGTGCTCTTACGGGGTGCCTGCAGGCCGGAACTAACATGATGGACTACGAAGACTGAAAGGGCTGTCACCACCTCACGACTACCACCTCCGTTGCGACGGGGACAAACCAAGGTTACCATCTAGACTAGGTACCACACCTACGCTAGGCAGTAACTACTCACTCTTCTAGAAAGAGCAAGCAATCCTGTCAATACCCCAGTGACAATTCACCACAAGTATTGAGCAGAAACGAGGAACCAGCTAAGACAAAGGACTAAGAGAGAACTTATAGAACCAGACTACAACAGCTTATAACCAAGGCTAGACATTCCACAATTACTCGCGAAATAAATGCAGAACAAATAGCTCAAGTAAATGCAGAGGAAATATATTGATTACTCAGAGTCGAACATAAAGAAAAGGAAAAGATACAAGAGCTTTACCAGAACTCCAGAAGACGACTCTGGAACCCCGAACGAAGCTCGACCCTGACTCTAACTCCCACCAGGACTAGCCTACTCTACATCTTGAAAGTGGAGAATGGAGACTTGCTCCCAAGTGGTGTGTGTTTACAAGTGAAGTGTGACCCTCTATTTATAGCTCCAAAGGTCGGTTGTAGGCAGGGTAACCGCCAAGGCAGCTGGAGGCGGCAGGGAGGCGGTTCGGCCGAAGATCTCGGTTCGGCCGAACTCCCCAGTTCGGCCGAACCGAGGGATGCACCGACCTGGCCACCAAGGGCCAGGATTTCGCCCGTGGAGGCGGTTTGGGCAGGGGAGTCGGTTCGGCCGAACCAACCTGTTCGGCCGAACGGGCCTGGCCCGTGGCCGGCCCTCCCCTGCGCCGCCTTTGCTCTGTGGGCCTTCTGGGCTGCCTCCTGGTGATTGGCTTCGTGTGTTTATGGCCCAGAGGTGATGTGGTCGTGGCCCGGGAAGAGATGGCTGCCGTCCTCATGTCATTTGTCGTGTTCGCTTGATATTCGTTGGACGACTCCCGGTGACGTGCACGGCTAAGGGGGTTAACCGGCCGAACGGAGTCGTTCGGCCGATTCGGTCATTTTCGGCCCCAATAGCGCATATTTGTTGTAGTTGTACCTGCACAGGTGTCACTCACCAAAACTCGTGGAACTTTATTAGAAATAAAACCTAAGTACATGGAATGTTGCATATAACCTCGTTTATTCCCGAGTATTGGTGGTCGGATTTGGGCTGTAACGACCGCCAACAAGCTCCCCCAAGCTTAGCTCTTTGCTTGTCCTTGAGCAAAGATATAAACTTAGGCTCGGTGGATCAGGAGTTGCTACAATGTCATTTCTTTTGCAGGTAACTTATAAACAACTAGTCTTCACAAATACTTGAATCATAGGCAAAGTTTCAAATCACCTTTTTACCTATGGGGCTTATAGCAATCTCCTTATCTTGGCGGTTGAAAGGACGAACAGTTTAAACTCAGTTTTATTCCACTCTACTCTTTTCAGGATCCCATCTCGGAATTTTTTTCACAAGCTTTGAAAACTACAAATTGTTCCTCATTGGCACACTCAATCACTCAAGTGTATTTGGATCTTCACCAAAGGCTTGTGCCTTCTTTTCATCCTAACATCTAATATGGCTTTTTGTGTGGCTCAGGGACAAAGGATGAAGGGATGCATGCATCTTATATTTTGCTAAGTCAAAGACTGGATCTCTGAGGAGACAAATCACATCTTAAGATCGAGACGTGCAAGTGTGTGGATATGAATAGAGTGGAATATGGTGGAATGGAATATGGTGGAACTCCTTGGATGAAAACTCCCTCTCCTTGATTTATTTTCGAGAACATGGGCTATCTTTCATTCTCATATTTTTGCCATGCCACTTGGCATGCTCTTTTTTTCTCTTTCTTTTTGCCATGCTCTTTGGCATGCTTTTCTTTTTCTCTTATTTTTGCCATGCTTCTTTGGCATGCTTTTCTTTTTGCATAGCACATGTCTCTATCAAGAATATTTGGAGAGGGAACTCATAGAACATGGATCATTTATTTTTGTGGATGGATGATGGAAAATGTTTGCTAACTCCTAGTGTAGGAATTGCAAGTGAGAGGTGGTGTGTGTACGTGGGTCTCGATCTTTAAGAATATGAAAGCTTCACTCAAAGGTCTCAACAATTTGACAAAGCTCACTAAGATAACAAGCAGCATATGAGTAGAAATTTTCAACTAAGCTTATCATATGGCTCTGGTAGGTATTTTGACCAATGAGGAACTTGTTTCATTTTGAAAGCATAAATTTTCGAGATTTTCCCCGTACTAAAAGCAGAATAGAATTTAACCAAATTTTCACTATATCAACCCCCACAACAACTTAAACTTGGAATAAAGCATGTGCTCCCACAAGGTTTTCAGGATCATTTTTACTCATGCCAAATAACTCAAGCACAATCTAGCAACTAATTGAAACAAAGTACTTGCAAAATTAATGACAGAGCAACTATTCATCATTTCCAAGGTGAGAGGCATATGATTCATTCCATGCATAGTTGGGAGTTATTTTTATTCAAGGGAAATATTGTTTAAGGGAAATATTTTTGGTATTTTCATTTTTTAAATGCAAATTATCATGAAGGAAAATGAAAGGGAAATTAAAATATCCAAGTGCTGGATAAATCGGGACATACCTGGTGGGGGTCCTCCCCCAAGCTTGGACTTTCACTGGTAGGGGTTGAGCCTTGAAAGGTACTGGCTCAGTTGTTCTGCTTGCTCGTGGACGTCATGCTGGATGGACGCTACCATCCTGCTATTCTCTTGATGGTACTGAGAATGGCGGGCTAGCGTGTCTTGAATCTCTCGGGTACGGTCGTCGATGAGCTCGACTCGGTCGGAGATGTAGGGCAACTCCCGGCCGTAGTCGAAGCGTGCGGACTGTGAGTATCCGGGGTAATATGGCTGGGAGGCACTATCGTACCCTCCTCCATACCGACTCCCGGACCACTCGGAGTCCGTGTCCTGGCCGAAGTCCCAGCGTCCTGAGGTGAAGTAGTTCGGCTCCTAGTGTTGCCCGGAGCCTCCTTCTCCGGACGTCCCAGCACCGATGTACATGTCGTAGGTGGTCTCAAAAGCGGAAGTGTGTCGGTGCGGCATTTGTGGTGCATCTTCCGGCTCCTATGAGGTGGCGAGCCCAGCATCACTCCTGGCTCGTCCCCTCGTGACGGGTCCGTCACCTGCAACGCTGTGCCGAGCGGGCTCTCTCCAAGGTGGAGAATCGTCCGACTCGGTCCTCAACTGAAGAGTTAGTTTCGGCGTGGTATACAATCTTAGTGCTGCACAGGGCAAAGGCACTTCAGTTGTATATCCACGGTAAATCATTGCCAGCGTTGCGTCAGACGTCCGCCGTATCATGTGGGCTTGCACGAAGTGCTCGGCATCCACGACGGAACGTGCTGTCTCGATGTACGTGAGCCGGGCGCCTTGGAGGACGCCCAGATGGTTAGCGAGGCGAGTGACTAGAGAAGTCATCGCCATGCTACCCGCACGAGAAATATGAGACAGCCAGTGACCAACCATGTCTTTCACAGGTGAATAGGGAATCTGCTTGACCATGGCAAAAAGAACCCGCAACTCGATGGTGTTGACAGGGCGCAAATCTGCCCGGGGGAATATCATCATAGAAACCCAACGATGCATGAAACGCAAAGTGGGGTTATGATTGTTGTTCGTGCGCGGCGCATGACAGTTGGTATTCACCGAAATCTTTTTCCAAAATGCCACCCGGTCAAATCTTTTAAGCGCTTTGTTCGGGTCTAAGGAACAACGGCTTGAAAATCCGAGACCCGAACTAAAATCCCTCCAAGAGCAGAAAAACTCTTGGTTGAAAAATCGGAAACGAACCCCCCCCAGTTTCAGAAACCAAAGTCGAGAGGAATTCAAGGGTGAGCAGGTACGAACCTTCTTCGTTGATGTGCCAAAAATTCTCCCAGCCAACGGCTTGAAAGATTTCCGTGAACTCTACGTCCATCCCCGTGTCCCTGAGCAAGTCTTGCTCAAACACACAGGTGTGCTCGAACTCCTTCAGCCGAAGCTCGTTGAAGGTGTTCTGCTCCCGTTCTGTCCTGAGATTGATGTCACTCTTGGTCAGGAGCTGCCTGGCTGGGGGCGTGGCATGGCCCCATCCCGAGACGGTTGCTCCGTACTCGTCCGTGTCCATCCGGCTCGAGCCTCGGGACGAAGCTGGGGAACTCCCAGCATCGTCCGATCGTCGGCCTAGGCGGGCGGAACGACGGAGCGACGTGAAGAACTTCGACATGATTCTTGCAAAAGGTTAGTGCAACAACAACTACCCGAAGGACTGAATATATATGGTTAGCACAAGAAAATCAAGTCAGTCGTTCGAGATAGTTAGTCGTTCTTGCGGGGATAAAAACCACCACAAAAGGTTAGTCGTTCTTGTGGGTGTCGGTGACCACCACAAAATCGTCCAGAATTTCAGCACAAAGATCGCAACAAAAGCAAAATATTTTTGGGATTTTCTAGTGATGCAAGTGAACCAAAACTTGAGCAAGAACTTTGGGAAGGACTTGAGCACAAGCTAAAGCAAGGAATGAGAGAGGGAGAGCTTCTAACAGAAATTTTTCAGAGTGTATGAGTTTGTGAGAGCTCACAAGCTTGCACCAGCATTTATAGGCCGAGGGGAGGCAGGTCCCTGGTTCGGCCGAACTGGGTGGTTCGGGCGAACCAGGCCCTGGTGGCCAGGCCACTCCTCCCTGAGTGGAGCACCTCCCCTTGCTTTGATTCCACGAAATTTTGTGTGGCCAACAATTCCCAAGGTCATGTGAGTGGTTTTTAGTGGTAGGTGAGATGCAAACTTGACATGACCAAAGTTGGTTCTAGTGGAGTCACCCCCATGCTGCCATGTTTGTGATAATTGGTGAGTGTGCACCCATTTTTAGTGGGGTAGACATGTTTGGTGCTGGTTGGTGGTGATGGTGAATAATTGGAGATGTTCTAGAGGGGATGAAAATGATAAAAGTTACCCATTACATCCACCCTAGGTAAAATTTCAGCATGTGTCCAATTATTTCTAACCAAGCTTGCAAAATTTTCTACTCTCTCTCAAATTAATTACTCAAGTGGTTCATTTATTTTGAAAAGGGAAACATGCAAATGCAATTGAAAAATTAAAAATTGGAAGGGAAATATGGGATACATTGCGGTTTTCCTCGCGGCGAGAGCTCAGCTTTTAAGTCCGCGAGCGGGACTTCTCCTGTCTTCAATTGTTCTTGTCACCGTCCGATCTAGAGAGAATGTCTCGGACGATGCAACTTCCTGTTCCAGGTTACTTATAATTTCCTGCAATATGTGCATACCTGGAATGATTGTCCACCCTGGGCTTCAACTGTATCCATAGCCTTCATATCCGGTGTGAAGTATATTTTGGGACTCCCCCTTCTCTCTTTTTTTTATTTTTTTCTGTAGGGGTTAGTCCACACATACAACCAATATCCATAGAAGTACTGCTTTAAAGGTTCATTAATCAAACTTGACACCATGTCTAGTTCGATTAAAGCAAGCTAATTAACCTAAGCACCATGCTTAATTTAAAGAGCATATGAATATATTCTAGCTAGCAACACATTCAAACCCGAGCAAACCGCAATAGATGAAGGGGGCATGGAAAGACCTTGAAATATTCACATGGAGATAAGCGTATGGCCATTGGTGAACTTTGCTTTTAATTCAGGTAAAAAGCAAAAACCGTTTCACGTACCTGAGCGTGCCTACCGTTGGCATCTGATGATGAATACTTTCAGAACTGATGCAGCGGTGATGCTACAACGCCAACGTGACTGCACGAAGTTGGCTGAGTCCTCCTCCGCATTGATGTTTCCGTGTACGGATACACGGTTATGGATGTGGCAAAGGGGATCGGCACTCAAATATACCAACTAGTGGAATGCCGCGGAACTAGCTTGTATGCGAATGTTGAAACAATGGGTCCCAAAAACAAGCAAGTGGAGCGGCAAAGGAGTGGAGGCGTAGAGTTTGCCTCCTCTCTCGCGCGAAGCGCAAAGGACAAGCGAAAACTGGCCAGGCCAGGTTATGTTTGGCCACTAGCCTTGGATTAAGGCTTGCAGACATACAGACACCTTGGCCTAACACTAGTGGTTGCTGGATATTTATTTTATTTTTCTTTTAGTCTTTTTTTTTGCAAAACAGTCATGGGAAGAATGAATGCAAATGTAAGAATGGGAAATATGCAGTGAATTGGGATAAAATGGGGTAATAGTATGCATGAATTCCTAAATTAAGTGATTCAATGCAATCATGCAGTGGATAATGCAACAATTTAAAGGATAAAGCTCAAAATTTAAAGTCTAAGAGCTGGACTATCTCACATACCTTGATTTTTCTCGCCATTACCAACAATTTGAGACGGAATTGCGGTGATGCAGCGTCATTCGTCCGTCACATTTGATTTCCTTTTTCTTCCTTGACGATGATCTTTCTTCCATTCTGCACGTGGTTATGATAAAATATGTATATGTATGAACACATACATGTGCAAATTTTCTTCAGAAGCTTCCGTACGGTACTCATTGCAGTAGACAGGGGCATACATTAATAAATCCTGCATGATCGGGCACCCTGGGCTCTCTGCTTTCCTCCTGTTTGAAACAAACTCAAGCAAACAGGGGTGATCCGCTAATGCTAGCAGTAGATTAAATTAGTAGACACCAATGTCAATCATCAAATTTGTTTAGTTCGCATTTTCAAAAGGCAGAAACGCCTCTGCCGCAGCACACACAGCACCCAAGCTAACAAACAAGCACACAAGGTTTCATTCAAACAACTGAGGGGCTACAACACTTGGGGGGGGGGGGGTTCAACAAGACTCGCACTACAAGGCGGGGTACAGGGCATGGTAAGGAAACTACTGCTAGGGATACAAGGGTTCTTCTAACTTCGGACCAGGCTGGCTTCATTCTCATATGAGCGCTTGACTCTGGATCTACTCGCGGGGCGAGCTTTCCTCTGGGTTGGGGTGCTCTTCTGGTGGTGCAAGCTGTGCATGTTCAGCTTCGGTCAAGGTCCCATTCTCTCGAGGCGGCTCAGACGGTCCTTCTTCAGCAGGCGGTGATCCTGCGGAAATTCCCGACAGTGCTTGAGGGTTTCCCACAACTTCTCCTTATGCCATGATAGGTGTTCCAAGTAGGACATGGGGTTCTCCAATTGCCGGGACAGGCGTTCCACTTCTAGTCCAGTCCTGAATACGCAGGTCCCGAGCTTGCCTGAGGCTTTCCTGGGCGACTGCCTCGCTGCTGACAGCAGTAGCAGCTCTTGCTTCAGCTTGGGCCACCTGGACTTGGTGCATGCGAACCGAAAACTCTGCTTGTTCGGCCCGGGAGGTTTGTTCCCTCAGGAGTTCAGCCTGTTCATCGAAGAGTTGGTCCAAAGAATTGAGATAGGTGACCACTTGGTACAAGGTGGGTTCCTCTTGACGGCGCTGCTCCAAGTTTCTCATACGGGCCCGCCAGACTGTACTTCTGACGACAGGAGGAAAGTACCTCCTTGGGGTGGGGAACAAGTGTCTTTCAAAGATTCCGCACATGTAGCAGAGGGCTTTCCTGAGAGCCAAGGGGTAGGTGTCCTGGTGCCTGAACCCTGTGGCGGTCGCACGCCATGCTTCGATGGGGTGGAGGTCACTTTTGGCGACAACTATGACCACTCTGCAGCGTTGGGTCCCATGGTGCTCATACTCCCTGCTGTAGTACCTCGGGCGTTCAGGTACACCGAGGCGTTCCAGCGCGGGGATCAACAGGCCAGCGAAGCCAGGTGTGACTGGGCAGACTCCCTGGGTCCATCCTTCTTCCGCCATCTGAAACCAGGGGAAAAACAAAGGTTGAACAGATGTAGGATAAAGGTGATTTTTATTGCATAACATGGTGGGGTACAAAGATCGTGGATACATTGATGCTAAGCTGGTAGTGCTAACTGGATACAACAGACTCTACCTGAGGAGAGGCTAGACTAGGTGCTAGTCTACGAGCTATGCTAATCTAAGGACTCTCACTCTACACTAAAAGACGACGCTTCTTCAGAGGGAGCTGATACTCCGGTACTTCATCTTCAGTCTGTGTGCTCGCGTCCATGTGGGTCATCTCGGGTTCTCCTTCCATCAATCCATTCTCCCTCCTGTAGGTTTCAAGTCTATCCATATATTCAGAGTAGGCCTGGCATCTAGCTTGGTGAGTGGCTAGGGAGCTGACAGCCTGTGTAGCTGTCACCTTCTGTATCTCTAGCTCCCTCTTCACTTCTTCCAACTCTTTTTCCGCCTTCTCGGCTCTGCGGATCTGGTGCCTCAGCTGTCCCGATGTCTCTCGGTACAGCCTGTCTAAGCCAGTGAGGTAAATAGACAAGTGTGACACAGTGTCCTCCATATCTTCATCTCTCCCAAGGTTCCTCATCTGAGCAATCCACTCGCGTCCTCCACTTTCCAAAGGTGGGGCAAATCCCATTGCTGTTCCCGCGAGGTACTTCTTGTAGAGTACGCGGAGGCACATCAGGGCTCTTCTTGTGGCTTTGCGGTAGGCATTGGGGCGGTCGTAGCCGGTGGCGTGGACAAACCAGGGTGCCACCTCCTTGTAAAGTGAGCTCTTCCCCACAAAGATGAACATCCGGCACCGACGGGTACCATTGGTGGTGGACTCCCGGCAAAGGTACTCGGGGGTCTCTGTGACTCCAACGTGGTCCAGGCTGAGCAGCAGTAACTTGGGAAGGCCAGGTTCTGCGGGGCAGACTCCTTCGGTCCAACCCTCGTCAACCAGCTGGGCCATCTGGAACAAGTCAAAAAGCCGTCGGTGAGTACTTGTGTGGAGGAAAGGATTTAGACGAGAACAAACTAGTGAGAGAAGACTAGTAGAGGGTCAAGATCCTAGGGTTACGTCCTACGGCCAACCTATCGGCTCTGATACCACCTGAAGCGTCCCCTCGAAAGAGAGAACTTAATGTGATACAAATACCAGTCCCAGGATGCTGGTTCACATTATTACAATAGATAGTTCAGTACACAAACGACATTACGGGAGACGGTGGCACTGCAGGGCCACAACGAACATAACTAAAGCTAGACTCCAGATAAAAAGGTTGATGACATAGAGGTCTTCATCCGAGTGGATATCCATGCGGCTCCAAGCGGGTGACCCTAACACACAGGCAAAGGTTGGGTGCAGAACGAACCCCTCTAAACGACGTCCTCATGCACAAAGTCCGTGTCTGCCTCTGTAATAAAAATAAGCAAGGGTGAGTACATACGTACTCAGTAAGCACAACCACAACCACGGAAAGGATACAACAGAAGCATGCAGGGATAGTAACAAGGATGGCTCATGGTTTATTTAGCAGCAAAGCTAATTTTTACACATGCAAAGGGTTGATTTTTACAACGAGTTTTCACAAGCATTTATTTTAATTGCATCGAACGAACATGATTATTTTACACATGATATTTCAAAGCTACCAGATTTCCCATCTGTCGTAGCCCATGCCAAAACTTTTCTCAGCTCAACAATCACCAAACACTTTCTTACACCAAAACAGGGGACTAGTGAAGTGACCAAGCCGTAACTCGTCCAATGCCGTGGACACGGCTATCCGGATAGGTTTTAACTCTGCAGAGGTGTACACAACCACAAGTAGGCTACCACAACATGAACACCTTAGTGCCAGTGCAGCTCCTATCAAAGCCATTACCCACCATAGCTAAACTGACAAGTTATCACAGACGCGACCAGGGTGTTAGCAACCTACCAACGAGGTTCTACCCAGGGGCATACCTCACATAGATCGTATCCCCAGCTCCATGGCCCTCTGTTGCTCACCAGCACACCACATAACCGACAGCTTAACTAGTGGGATTTATGCTAGGCCGTTGCCACATACAACGGTCAAGTGGTGGTACAATAAAATGGGTTAGGCTAGATGACACATCAACATCGTCCCAAAAATTGTGATAGGATAGACAACTCCCACCATGCTCAACCACACAGGTTCGAGCTCACCTCGGCATTTCACACAAGAAATACCGTCTGTCTCATCCCACACGGATACTCATTTTATTCACAAAATCCATCTCTTTTATTTTAAAGCACGCACACGGTTGCTTTTGTAAACACCAAGTGATTGTAAAGGGGGTGTATAACAGTAAAATATTCCTAAGCATTTCTAGCAGTGACTAACATTCAAACAGAGCATTGTCATATTCAAACATTAATCTAGGTTGTCAAGGAAGCAGTCATAGCAATCAAGGAATGACTATCCAACCGGGTTTAGCAGTAAAACATGCAAGTTTTGTAAAACAGGCCATGGGTTGTGTTTATAAAAACTAGGACAAAATATGCATCAAAGGATGGGATTGCACTTGCTGTTCTCCCAACCCTCGGGGGATTCCTGCCCGGGGTCTTGGTCTCCAAGCTCCTGCTCGTAACCCTGCTCCTCCTCGAGTCCTTCCTCGTTCACAGCAGAGTCTATGGCACACACAAACAAGCATACAATAAATAAAAGGAAAAAGTTTTTGCTGAGCTCCGAAAGAAAGAACAGGGAATGAACGGAAAACGGAGGTGGGGCGATTATTCCTGGGTTATTTTGGTTAGCGATGTTGGGAAAGATGGGAGAAAAGGCGTGGTGAAATTTGGGGTCGATCGGGATTAAAAAGACGCATGAAATGACGCGTCGTTGGATTATGGTGGATGTCTTAAAAGAAAAAGGTTTTATTTGGAAGCTTCTGTAAACAGCTAGGGTTTTATTTGAAGGGTGTAGGGGTATAGTCATGATATTTCTGGGTGCTGGGAGGGATCTATATATGAATATATAAAAGGTGGAGGGCTTTGGTGGAAAAAGAAGGAAGGTTAGGAGGGATTAGGGGCTGTTTTTAAAAGTTAAGGCCCTTTCTGTAAATATTAAAAAGGGCAGGGACCTCGGGGAAAACTGATAGAGAGAGAGGGACAGTCATTCGGACGGTGGGTTGAATAGAAGAAAGGGCAGGGGGTTATGGGCAAAACCGCCCTTCTTCCTTCCCCCGAAACAGAGTAGAGGGAGAGGGAGAGCGACGGCGGCCGACGGCGGCGGAATCGCCGGCGATTTGGGGCGGCTCGGGTGGAATTGGCTGGGGGAAAGAGAGAGGGGAGTATGGCGAGTTCACCCATGTGCTTACCACGGCCAGAGGTGGGGAGTGGAGGGCTGCCCACGAGAGCAAGCGGCGGCGACGGCAATGGAGGTGGTGGCGGCGGCGTTGCAGCGGTGGGGGAGGCGAATGCGGCGGTGGGTGAGTGCGAGGAGGTGAAGGAGGTGCGGTTGGACCTATTTATAGGGGCGGAGGGGGCTTGAGGAGGCGGGCCGATGAGAGGGTGGAAGAGAGGCGCTCGGCGGGTGTCAATGGAGGCCGACCGGTTCGAATTGAAGGTTGTCGGCGGGTTGGTGGTACGGTGGCGCTGTGGCGGAGCAGTGCGGCGGTGTTTGGCACGTTGCGGCGTGCGCAGTCGTACCACTGCTGCCTCGGCAGGCGGCGCGGCGATGCGACCGCGGTGGGGCCGGGCGGTGGCGTGTTGGTGTGCGCGGTGGTCGGCAGCTTGGGCGGCGGTGGCGTGGCAGTGGTCAGTGTTGCTCGGCTGTGCTGCTGGAGCAGTGGCGGTGCGTGCGAGTCGGCGGCGTGGTGGCTCAGTTGCGCGTCGACGAGGAGGGCGGACGGCCGGCGCAGAGGGCAGTGCGGGCGGTGGACGGTGCAGCCGTGCGGAGGTGCAGTGCGGTGGCGTGCACGATGGGCGGAGCGGCTCAGCGGCAGCGTGCTCGGGTGGACGGCGCAGGGCTGCAGACGGCGGTGGGGCCACAGCGAGGGGCGGCACGGCGGCGATGGCGTGCGCGGGGGCAGCTGCAGCAGTGCGGCGACTGCGTGACCGTGGTCGGCGCGGTGAGAGCAGGCGGCGCCAGAGTGTGGAGCAGGGGATGGGGCCGGCTGGCGGTGCGAGGTGAGGGAGTGAGGGGGCGGCCGGCGGCGTGCACGGCGTCGGGCAGGGAAAGCAGAGGAGGGGGAGAAAGGAAGGAAAAGAAAAGAAAAGAGAGGAAAGAAAAGAGGAAAAAAAGAAAAGAAGGAAGAAAGAGAAAAAGAGGGAAGAAAGGGGGAGAGACGGCGGGATTCGCGGTGGAAAGGTGACAGGTGGTCGGCGGCGGCCAGCGATCGACGGGCCCGGCGATCGACCCGAGAGCGGGTGACGCGGGATGGGATGGAAAAGAAGGGCGATGATAACGAGGCGGAAAGGTTTTGGCGGAGGCAGGGCTCGGCGGTAAAACCTTTTGAAAGCATTTTCACCGGGTGATTTACTTGGTGATTTTCCAGAGAAAGAAACGCGGGCGTTACAATTGGTGGTCGGATTTGGGCTGTAACGACCGCCAACAGCGGACGTGCTCGGTATGAGCTCGGCGAGGATCACACCGCCGCACATCTTTGTTTGCTTTGTCTCTCTTTCTCTCTTTGCTGGGCGCGGTGCGGACCGGCGCCGGGCGCATACCAGTGGGGTGGAGGCAGCGCCACTAGCTCCTCCGTCGCGCGGCCCGGAGGAAGAGGCGAGCGAGGCGAGACGTGAGCGGGGAAGGATAAGCCGCCGTGGCTAGGGCCGTCTTTTTCCCTCCGCTTGCCACGCTGGCGAGCTGATGTGGAGTGCCACACAGCAAAATGTGGTAAAATTCTATCATCTTTGATCATCGGGTGATAAAATCGTATTGGCGTTTGTAAGAATGGTATATGGAGAGTGGTCATCCGGTATGATGGTAAAAAGTTAAATACCCGCTATCTCCGACTTCTCCAGTTCCGCATCCGCCGCCCTCTTCCCCTCACTCTCCATCTCCCCTCCATTCCGCATCCGCCGCCCTTAGCCCGCTCCGCATTCCGCCGGCTCCGACCTCTGCGCGCCCCTGCATCCGGTGGATGAGTGCTCCCTCCCGCGACCTCCCTCCCCGTCCGCTACGCCCTCCGCCGCCCAGCACCGCATCCTCCGCCGCTCCCGCCCCTTCCCCTCCCCTCCCCGCAGCACCCCTTCCCCGCCGCTCTCACCACCGTCCGCCTCCTTCCCCGCGACCCAAGCCCCCATCCCGCGACCCGCGCTCCATTCCCTGCTCCCTCGGCGGAGCGGCGGCGGATGGCCGCGCGGCAGGGTCGGAGTAGCGCGCGGAGCTGCGATAGGGAGGAGCTGTGGCGGCAGGAGATGGAGTGGGCGGAGCTGCGGCGGCAGCCGGCGATGGGTAGGGAGCTTGCGGCGACGGGAGGCGACGCGGCCGGTGGAGCGGCGGTGGCCTTTGCGGGCGGCCCTCTGCCTCCCCTCCCTCCGGCGCCGCGCTGCCACCTCCCACGCCGAGCCGCGCAGCCCACTCCCTCCCGTGCCCGCTCCGCCGCCGCCCTTCTCCCTCTCTCTGCAGTCCGCGACGGCGCGCGACTCCCCGCAGCGGAGCGCGGCGGCGGCGGCGGCTCCGGGCGAGTGCGGGGAGGCGGCCAACGGCGTCGCAGACGAAGCCGGGCGGGCGAGAGCAGGAGCAGCGAGCGTGGAGTCGGAGAGGGAGAAATGGAGCGCGCATTGCGCCTCCATCGGCGGCGCGCTCCTACTCCGCGTGAGCTCGCTAGGGGTCGTCGACAGCGCGTACGCGCTCCGCTTGGCGGCGCGCGTCACCGAGAACTCTGTCGGCAGCGTGCCGCCCCTCGCGTTCGAGGCCACATAGGCGTCGCTCCTCTCTGAGGTGCCGCTCGACGTGGCGGCAGTGCTCTCCGACGAGGGCCCCCTGCTCTCCTCCCTCCGCCGCCACGCCCCTGCTCTCCTCCCTCCGCCGCCACCTCCCGGCGCTCGCCCCGCCGCGGCTCTGCTCCGCCTTCCCCCTCCCCGCCTCCCCCACACGCGCGCGCAGCGGTTGGTCCGTGTGGGCCCGTCGCCACGGTGGCGCGGTAGTTGGAGACAATCTTATAGCTCATATTTTGATCTCTTCTTAGTACTGGCATGCAAGGGAGCTGTGGCACATCGGTCTGTTTCTTCTGGCTGGTGGCTGGTGATGATTTATTTTGAGAGAAAAGTACTGCTAACTGGTGGCTAGTGGCTTATTTGTTCTGAGAGAAAAGTACTGCTAACTGGTGGTTGATTTGTTCTGAGAGAAAAGTACTGCTGACTGGTGGCTGATAAACCAGACGAACAGGGCGAAAGTATGAAACAAGTTATACTCGTAGCTTGCTAGTCTCCTCGTAGCCGTAGTAGCTGTACAGAAAACTTTCAATTTTTCATTATCAACGAATCTCTAGAGGATTGTGGTTTTTTGGCTTCCTACTTCCCAGGGTATGGGCATATATCTGCGCCTGTTCACATCAAAATACAAATCATGATTATTCATTCCTCATCCTTCCTAATATACGTACTCCCTCTGATCTTTTTTTTTTTGAAAATATAGCAGGAGCACTGCTCTGTCATGTAAGAAGAAGCATTCGTACATAACGCGCCGAAGCGTACACCACCAACACCACACAATCAAAGACACACAAACAAACTCACACTACACCACCAGCACTCCTTGGGAGAGGAGCCGAGAGTAAGCCGTCGAAAACTGTGCCGTCGTCACCAACGCTGTGCCACGCCAAAAGCCGCAGTCCGCTGCAGGTCCGAGCAGCTACCTGAACACCTCCGTCATGGGGCTATCACCCTCAAACAGCACATCACGATCGTTGAGCCTCCTGCTCCAGCATTGCTTCAGCATAACACTCTCATCTCAACACCATTAAAAACCACTAGTCCTGACCACTCTGCGTGGGGGCCTCGCCTCACCCACCACCTCACACTCCTCTGCAAGGACTCAGATATCTGAAGCCGATTTGAGAGCATCGCCTCCATCCAGCCGTCACTGAGAACACCACTACATCTTGCGTGGCAACTCAAGACATCCAGCACCCATGGGTCCTCTGCACCTCACCACCAACACGAGACCTGCGCACGGGCAACACCACCAAACCGATCTCCACCAACACTGCCACAAGTCGAGGCGGATCTCGAGAAACAACGCCTCCAAAGAGGACGTGACGCCAACGGCGCCGTCGTCGCTCGTCCATAGCTGGATAGGGTTTTCACCCCGAGAACCTTGTGTTGCAGGGTAGGGTGCTCCACAATGGTGCCCTCAACAGGGAAGAACGACGCTACGCCCGGCCAAACCCCAAACCTGCAGCAGGCACACAACCATATGATAGCACCTAGCTCCCTACCCTTCGCAACGCCCTTGCCAGAGAGGAGGCCCGACACAACCCGAAGCGCCACCATGGCGCCACAATCGTATCCATTGCTACAAAGCACAAGCCACCCGACCCCACCACCGTGATGGCACCGACCCTGTAACGCCGTCAAGAAGGAGAGAAGGGGGAAATCGACAAACCCAGCACCGTCCTCGTTGCCCGCTCGCCGCACACCTCATGCCTCCAGTCCCTGTGGCAGCTGCCATCGCCGCCCCACTCCGGTTGAAGTCGTCGCTGACGTAGACCCGCGCCGGCCGCGTCCGCCGCCGCCCGCGCGTCGCAGCCGCCGCAGCCCGTGCCGGCTGTCCCGCGCGTCGCGGCTGCCGCCACCACCGGCCGTCGCCACCGGACCCCGAGCATGAAGCCACACACAGATGCGCCCCCTAGCCACGCAGCCACCGGATCCGGGCGAGATGGGGCCGGATCCGTGACCTCCCGCCACCGCCGGTCATGCAGACGCCGGCGAGCTACCGCAGGGGGGTGAGGCAGCCGCGCCCGCCACGCCCCGCCCACGCCAGAGATAGCGGCCGCGCCACCGCTGTCCTTGGACTCCTCGTGGGCTTCCAGAGGACCCTTGGGCGGTGGCGCGACGGTGCTGGGTGGAGGGAGAAGGAGGCGGCGGCGCTAGGTTTCGGGGGCCTCTCGATCGCCGCGCGGGGGCGATGCGAGTGGGCTTTTTCTCCTCACTCTGATCTTGAGGCTAGCAATGCAGATTGTTTCAAAAAAGAAAAACAATGCAAATCATGTCACCTATCGAGGCGTGGATTTTCTATCGTAAAGCGCCAAGGAGTAGGGTTTGAGTTGGCGAGCCAAATACTGGCCATCCAACATTAGAGAAACAGAATACGAAGTACATGATAGCGTATACGTACGCATTCAAACTGTTGAACACCATCACATGCCATGCTAGGTGGTGCTTCATTTTTTGCAACGAAAAAGGATTGTTTATGGCTATGCAGAGTTGCATGTGTGACGTCAGAGCAGAAGAGAGGACAGCAGCTGGTGCCTGTAACCTTTCCTCCTCGGGTGCCACACGAAAAGAGGCACGCCTTTCTTCTTTGGTCTTGTTTAGATATTGAATTTGGGAGGTCGAATTTGAGAGTTTGATATAACTTCATAATCATTGCGTCACTGTAGCATTTCGTTTGTATTTGTGAAAAATGTCCAAAAATTGATTAATTAGGCTCAAAATGTTCGTCTCGCAGAGCACAACAAAACTGTGCAATTAGTTTTGATTTCATTTACATTTAGTACTTCATGCATGTTATGACATTTTGATGTGATGGAGAATCTTCTTTTTACATAGTAAATTTGGGAGTTGCTTTTGGGATCTAAACAAGACCTTTGTTACTTGGAGCCTCGGAGGCACGGGCATGGAGCCGGAGAGGGAGAGGATATGGGACATAGAAAATGAGGACATATTTGTGCCTATTTTTTATGGCAAACACCATAGGGACTAGCTTGTGAGATGGATGGCAAATGTGGCTGGTGTGCTTACTTAACTGTCACTTGAATTTTGTGGCTGGTGTGCTTTCTTTATGATTGACATTGTATTTGAATGTAATGAATTTAAATGAATTTTAACTATAATATTTTTAAAAATTAGAAATGGTATGAGTATATGTCTTAATTGAAAAATGACCTGATATTGTGCCTCACACTTGAGCATGTTGTCATTTGTATAGATGTATAGATTTGTGAGAATGCACCATGGTGGAAATGTGGTTAGGATTAAGGATCATAGTGTGGAATTTGAGAATATATGGCTGAGGATGTGTTGCTTTTCGGTGAACCCTCTTCATTATCTCTTTGGTCGATCGAGTGAGAGAGAAGTTGGGATAGATGAAAGTAGGGTTAGATGTAAGGGTGTGTATGGTTCAAGGGTTGGAACAAAACGGGACAGGGTCATCCTGATGAGGACATGACACCCATGCATATGTCCATGAGTGGTGCATGGGGTGGACAAGAAGAAGACCAACAAGGTTTTTCAAGTTAAGAAGAAGACCCGAGGCTAATCCTATTCGAGTCCCTAAGGTGGAAGCCCAAAGAAACTCAAGTTCGAGTCCACCTCGGAGTCCAGGAGCAGCCCGCGTTAAATTGGACTCCCAAGTCACATACGGGCTCAGATTTGGATTCTCTTTGTATGCTTGGAAAGATGATAAGATAAACTTTCCAATGGAACCAGTCTCATGTAAAAATTCATCCGGAGTCATCGGAAATCGTCGAAACAAGTGGACGTCCAAAATCTGTCAGGGTATTGCGCCGCCATCTTTTGGGTTGTTGGCCCGTGTATCGTGTTGGGGTCCATTATGGACGTTGTTAGGGGTTATGGATACCCCAACCCTCATATAATCAGTAACCACCGCCACATTAGGGTTTTGGGTTTTGCTTAGATTAATCTGTCGAGAACAGTTTCGCCGTCATCGGTTTGTAAAACCCCAACTTTATGCTTAATCATACATCTGCAGTTTGTCACTTTCTTTGAGAGTTGCATTCTTTCGAGTTCTTGCTTGTGTTCTTCGTTTCGCAGGCAGGGATTAGTTTGAGTTTGCTGACTTGAAGCTGGATCGGTGTGTTGCGCTCCGCCAAAAAACGAGTTATCTTTCACCTGATGAAGATCGATCACTCTAGTCCCCATCACATCCTTTCAAGGCTGGTGTTTGGTTTGTAAAAAGAGGGACAGAGTCATCCACTAACGGACCGATTCATCCCCTCGCGACGATGTGAGACGTCCGTCACGTGCCCTTTCTCTACCCCTCAAACGATGAATCTGTGGGCGGTTGACCAACGCAAAGGCCGCGACGTACGGCGAGCTCCACAGAGGGTGTGTTTAGTTCCCGCGAAAAGTTGGTAGAAAAAGTCACATCAAACATTGTAGCGCACTGTAGCATTTTTTGTTTGTTTGTGGTAATCGTTGTCCTACCATGACCTAACTAGGTTCAAAAGATTCGTCTCGTCGTGTACATCAAAACTATGCACTTAGTTTTTTATGTACCCACGTTTAGTGCTCCATGCATGAGGAGAGAGATTTGATGTGATTTGATGTGATAGGTGAATAGTAAAGTTTGGAGAGAGAAATTTTGGAAGAGTAAAATTCATCACCGGTCCCTAAACTTGTACCGCTGTGTCATCCCGGTCCCTAAACTCGTAAATTGACCGTTTAGATCCTCAAACTTGTTCGACTCTGTCATCCCGATCCCTAAACTTGAAGATCACTCGTTTAGATCCTCCAACTTGTTCAGTTGTGTCACCCTGGTCCCTAAACTTAGATTTGAATATCATCTTGGTCAAATAGGACGGTCTAAAGACTTTATATTTAAAAATAATTCATAATTTTTTTCATGTGAACTCTAATGAAGACAAACTTTATATGAAACTTGTAACCATCGACGCGATCTACAACTTTGTTGTTGATTTTTTTATTTTAAGTCATTTTTGTCCCAAAATGTAATTTGAAAATTAAAATTTTAAAATCTATAAACATGCAACAATATTTTGGGATCCTAAACAATTTTAATTCAAAAAATTTTCAACTACAAAGTTGTAGGTCGCGTTGAGGGCTACAATTTTGATATAAAGTTTATCTTTATTAGAGTTCACATGAAAAAATTATGAATTATTTTTTAATATAAAGTTTAGACCGTCCTGTTTAGGGACTGGGGCGACACAGCTGAACAAGTTGGAGGATCTAAACGAATGATCTGTAAGTTTAGGGACCGGAATAACACAGTCGAACAAGTTTGAGGAACTAAACGGTCGATTTGTAAGTTTAGGGACTGGGATGACACAACGGTATAAGTTTAGGGACCGGTGATGGATTTTACTCATTTTGGAACTAAACAGGGCCAGAAGCACGCGGTTGCGAGCTCCGCGGCCGGACGACTAGGCGCATGCGAACGAGCCCTACGCTGGGGCAACGGCCGTACGCCGTTCAACACATGTGTCTCTCATCCCTCCAACCAAACAACAAAACGAGATTATTACATCCCTCCAACCAAACATATGGTGGGATCACTCGGTCCCATCCCTTCTTTATTATCAACCAAACACACCCTAAAATTAGAAGGTGCGATTGATGTTGAGTCATCCAAAGTCCAAGGATCAAGAGAATAGCTCCAATTACTCGTGAAAGTGAGCGGAGACATACAAACAAGTAGTCATCTTCTCGGAAATTTGGTATCCACGTATTGTTGCAAATGACATAGTTGTTTGCTTTTTAGTGCTTGGAATTGTGGATTGTACTGCTAGTAAAATGGCTACACTAGCGTGTGTGCTTGCTCAGCGGTGCAGACGCGGTGCCGACAGGCACTGCCTGGGCATTCGCACCGGCACGCTCGAGTGCTCGACACTGTGCCATCCATGAGCACCACCATGGTCCATGGACTCCCTGTGCCTCTGGAGCGAGGAGCCCTCGAGCTCGCGTGACGTGCGAGCGCACCATGTCCAAGTCAGCGGGCTTTCTGGGCGTGGAGAATGAGGATGCACTCACGGGGATGCCCATGGCCGTGCCGTACTGTTTCGGCACAAGTGCTTAGGGGTAAATACGTTTTTCTCCATAAACTTAACAGCAAAATGATGGCTCATAAAGTTATGAAAAATTTAAAGTGATGGCAATGAAAGGACAATGTAATTTTGGTTGGTATTGAAGCGACAGTTTTTTTTCTAATGATATAAAGGCAACGTTTCCAAATAGATGAAGAGAATCCTTTGGGCAGGGGACCATGGAATCATCAAGGTCCTCTGACGGTCTGGCCTCTGCCCCCGGAGAAGTTGCACTGCGATCGTGGCGCGATGCTGTGTGCAACTGCGATCGTTGCTGGACACGGTTCCCTGGAAGTATAGCAGATCAATCAGTCCATCATCTTCGGGATACTCCTTTGCATTTTCAATTAGGAAGGAGGGTCTATCTTTCTTTCTTGTTGGCATTCGGTGGGTGTGGGGACCGACCTGAACAAACAGGGGGATTCAGTGCCTTGCCTTTGGAAAGTCACGGTGAGCCTTACCTGGATCCATCTAACGTTCGGACATGATCCAACCGCTCACGACTCAAATCTTATCCTTTCCAAACATCAAGACATGCTATATTTTTTTAGTATCTACAAATTAGTTAGAAAGTTAACTATAGTATTTTGTGGTCCAACTAACTATATTATTTTGTATAAGGGAAATGTCATATTCTTCTTATGATGGTTGTTTAACAGTAGCATTTGTTGCTATAGTTCTAGATTTAGTGCATGTTATGTATTGGTGGTTTGGAATTATGCTATACATATTAATCTGGTGGTTTGTGAAAATTTAGCATATATTTCAAATCCGAGCTGTATAATTGATAAAAATCAAATTTGAATTTTGTTATTGCTATGTTTTGCATTATGATTTTATGTTGCTACTCAAAGGTCCAAGAGCCGTTGGATGACTGGGCAACGGTGGATCAAAGAAGTACCTCACTCTTACTTACATAGATTGCTCTACTGCAGAGGATCTCGTTCCGAGAGGGTTGAGTAGCAGGGGAAAGGAGCTATGCTAGCGATTGGTCGTTGCTCCTTCCAGTTGACGTACGGAGGAAGGCATGCAATGCAGTTCATCAGTTCTCCATGGGATTGGCTGGCGGCGTATGCCTGTAGCGCACTAGCGCTGTACTCCTGCCTCGTCAGGTCGTCAGCCCCGGGATTCCTGCCTGCCGCTAGCTGCCACCTGACTGCGTCATGGCCCCTTCCCCCTCCCTGACAGCAAAGTCGAGCGCTACAACTGGCCAGCCATTCATACCGTGCAAATTTTTGAGTGTAACATACGTATTGTGCAAATTTTCATCTCTTCTTGATAATGTTGATAATGGGTGTGTTTAGTTCCCGAGTAGAAAAAGTCGCATCGGACACTGTAGCACTTTTCGTTTGTTTGTGGTAAACATTGTCCAAGGCAAAGCGAGGCTATGCTTGCTCAGGAACCAAGCGTGCCCTATGTAATAAGATGTCCAAAATATTGTTTGTACATTTTTTTTTGCGAAAGATTGTGTGTACAGTTAATGCAAAGCAAATTGACATAAGAAACAACCGCTTGCATCCGAAGGAAAAAAAGAAATAAGACTAGATTATTCTTTAGTACTACTATCTGATTGTGCTTCATCCATGTCCCCAGAATATTAGATTGTGCTATTCAAGCTATCTGATAGTAGTAGTCTCCACTGCTTGTTCGTTCTCAAATCTCATCTTCATCATTTTATGATCTTTACATAATTTTGTTTTTGTTTTCTAGGAAAGAGATCTGATTGTGTTTCTTCCATGTTCCCAGAATATTAGATTGCGGGGATGCTAAGTGCATTGAATTTTACTAAGACCTGAACATCGGGGACAGAGTGGTGCAGCAAAAGGATATTGAGATATTTGGTAAGGTGTTTTCTACATGGCATTTTTTAATTCAATTTGGTCTACTTCACAAGAAAAATGGGACATTGGAGGCTTTGATTTGTTTTATCCTGTTCTTTTTAGTATATAATCAGTAAAGCAAAACTCCTCATATCTCCTCAAAAAGAAAAAAAAACTTTAGCAATCTGATCCAGTATTCTCAAAACAATTACCACTCAGCCAAAATTTAACTAATTCTGGAGAAGAATGACTTAGCTAGTCTACTTCTCAAGCCTAGAAATTTAAGCTTATGTAACATTGTTTATCGGATCCAATATATCGTCATATGTGTCATTGCTTTGTTGATGCATATGCTATTATGGTCCAGTCACAAATCAAAATTTTAGAGCACTTAGCTTACCATATATTGGCACTTATGCATATGCTATTATTGGTTTTGCAGTCTATTTTAAATTTTTATGCTCCTAGGTTACTATATATTGGTGTTGATGCATATGCTATGTATTGCAGTTTATTGATGAATGATGAGAAGGTCCAGTCTCCTAGCTTATGCTAGGTATTTTAGAGCTCCTAGTTTACTATATATTGGTGCTGATGCATATGCTATGCTCTTAGAATAAACTTTTTTTTTCATTTTAGAACAATTTTTAGCTACCTGATGTATCTGAGATTGATGCGAATGTAACTTGTAGCAGAATACAATGTGATTTCAGATCTGCATGAGTTGTTTTTTATTTGTACATTGATTGCTTGCAAAACTAAATATTTTTAATCTTGTAATTCACATCAGTGTCGGTTGAAACCACAAATCGGAGGTGATAAGTTCATTTTCACAACTTGTTTGTGGTTAACTTCGGCTGTGATAGGTCATTTTCACTTACGGTTTGAACCGGCATTGATAGGTCAATTATCACTGCCGGTGTCCAAATCAGAGCTGAAAATCTGATTTTCACTTCCGCTATTTCAGCTCCGCCACTCCAAAACCGGCACGGATGGGGTTTTAGATCCGGCACAGAGAAATGGTTCTGTAGTAGTGATTGGTCAAGTCTACCGGATTAGTTATGAATTTACTACTCGCTAAACAAACAACCTAGACGACTTGCTCGGTTTCCGCCCATAGCCCAACATCTAGTTTGATCTTGATCAGAAGTTCAGGAGCACTGGTATTTCTTTCATTGAAGAGCCTCCACAGGGGCGGAAACTCTTGTGTAGTCACCTCATGCTGCACCAACGTGTTTGGTAGCTGCATGCTGTCTAAAACTTGAACCCGTAATTTCAGTTCACGGTCCGCCACTTCTTCCAGATGCTCCAGATGATCACCATGAACATTGATGTACATGCCTCGTCATCGTGTTGTGGGCTGCAGTTTCCTCAGCCATGCCAAGCAAATTCGATTCTTTTTTGAAATGATATTATTTAAATAAAAAATACAAAAATAGATGACCTGAGGACCTGTCGGCTCAGGGTTGGCTGATAGGCCATATCGGCACTCAGACTGCCGATTAGTTTCTCCAAACATTCACCATATACATGCATGTGTGTACATGCATATATTTTACCTGTGATTAGTGCATTTGCATGGCAATTATGGTTCTTAAATAATTGCATCAACGCACACGGGAATTTCTTTCAACATGCATGTAGTTGTTTAATCATGTTTAATTGCACGCCTTACCGGATGCCAAGCACATGTATATGTGCATGCCGCTGCCAGCAACTAAGGTCATTTTTTCAATCTCCATTTTTGACCCTAAAAAAAACTAACGAGTCACACACTAAGCATAGCAATTATATTAAAAAATTTATCAATTTTCATTAAATCTTATAGAAAGAGGTATAATTTCTTCTTTTTTTATATAGATAGATATAGGATCTATGGGGTTATTACTTAGAAGTCTATTTTGTACGAGATCCCCTCCTATATGATAGAAAAGGGTCCCATGATCCCGAGCCGGTCTTATCTTGGCTCGCAAACCCCAAGTTTGTCTATGAAGAGATAATCTAATTGTATTAGTTTCTATAATGGATTCCTTATGTGGAATACTAATGGATAGGGCCTCGTTGCTAAGTGCTACAAGATCTAGTGCACTGGAACTCATGGTTATGGACCCCGAATCTTTTAGTATTCCACATTGTCTTTTCCAAGTAAAAACCCCAAGTATATGAAAGAATGAAAAGGTGCTTTCGTTCTTGTGGAATAAGATGCCCTAGTACCTTAATGAAAGGTCTCAGCGTACAGTTTCACTACACGATTATCTAGACCAGAAACTAGGTAACTATGCCAAAGAAGTTTCATGGTGATGAAACTCCTCTCACATCCATAAAACTCCGGCTTCTCTCTCCTATACCACATCAGCCTATTTAATGTCATTAAACTCCCCATGAAATCTCCACGGAGACTGACCTAATATCATGTTTAATGAAATTATCCTATTAATAATAGTAATTTCCACGGGAGAACTATTGGCTGAGGTACCTAGGGCCAATACATTTGCACCATCTAATAGATGGTATTATGTATTGACACATAACCTTAAAACGATTTAACACATAATCTGTACAAAATAGGTTGTTTTTTTGTTGTCTTACAGTAATAGATATCCATTAACTTTTAGATGAAACAAAATAGATTTTGTGAGTTGCATGGCAACAACCATTGCAATTATGGATGGATAATCGGTACTCCCTCCGTATAGGATTTAGATGTCGTTTTGGACAATGACACAGTCTCCAAAACGTAACTTTGACTTTTTATTTTTACAAAAATATTTATTAAAAAATAATATATGTATACTTTTGTAAAAAATATTTTTAAGACAAATCTATTCATATGATTTTCATATTTCCAAACTCAACGATTTAAAAGTTATTCATGATTTATATTCTCAATGTTTGGCTCTGTAACACCCAAAAATTGCCTATTTAAATGTTTTAGTGGCTTTTATTTAAATTGTTCATAAATATTATAGGTTAAATAAATTATTTTTAATATTAAAATCAAACATAAGTTGTAGAAATATTTTTGTTGCATTCATGCTGCTGCATTTAATTTTTTGTATTGCTTATGATTCAAACGATAATTTAAATTTATTTAAATTTAAATTTGAATCACCTTGTTTGGAGCTCTAGAAAAGTTCTTTTGGCCAGAGTCCACTTTTGCTCCCTCAGCTCTTCGTCGGTCCACCTTTGCTCCCTCTGCTTCCCGATTCAGCCCAGCAGCTCAACCCCCCCTCGGCCCACTCGCGCGACAACTCACCGCGGCCCAAACACCTGCGCCGGCCCAGCATCTCCACGGCCCAACTCGCCAGTCCGCCCCCGCACACCCCGCCTCCGCTCCTGGGCCGAACCAAAAGCCAGCCCAACTGCCCCACGTCTCGCACCTCCCCTCCCTCTCCCTGACAGGCTGGCCCCGCCTGCCAGTCCTGTCTCCCTCCACTGGCCGAGCCGAGCTCGAGACGAACTCGGCCGCCCGCGCAGTGGCCCCGCGTCCGAGCCACATCCCCGCGCGCCTGTGGATCCACAGCACCTTCGCCGAAGTTTCCCCGCTGCCCCCTTCCATTCGCGCCATGCCCCCCCTTAGGAAAGTCCCTCCCCCGCGCAGAAGGAAATCGTCGGCCGCCGCCTCAATTCGCGCGCGTGCGCCAAGGCAAGTTTGACCCCCTCCCGAGCTATTTAAGCTGCCCCCCAGAGCCCCAAACCCCACGCCAACCACTCCACCGAGCCCCAGCCCCAGCAGAAAGCTCCCTCCTCCGGCGCCTCCTTCACCGATTCGACCCCACCCCGACCTTCTTCGCGTGGTAAGCGTCGCGCCAGACCCTCCCACGCCCCTCTCGCGCACCCCGCGCCCTCCTTCCCCCTCGCCGGAGTTGGCCGGCCGCCGGCCGCCGTCGTCCGCTGCCCCCGAGGAAGAACCGCCGACTTGAGCCCCTCCATCGTGATCTCCGTCCCGCCTCGATGCCAACGAGCCAAGCCCGAGGGCCAATGGAGCCCCCTAGGCTGAGATTCGCTCGGCTCCGGCGAGTCCCCGTCGCGGTAGCCGGCGCCGCCGCCGTGAGTCCTCCCCCCCCCGGCGAGCCTCCCCCACTGATCTGTTCTGGGCCGCACGATGCCGTTCCAACGGCTCCTGTGCGTCCCGCCCCAAGTCAACCCCCCCACTTAACGGTCAGCTTCGTGCCTTTTGCTAAAGAGCCCCTAGCTTTGTCCCAAATCAACCCGCTGTCCTAGCTAGTTCAAAAGTATTTATGAATAGGTCCTGTTTTATTCATTAAAGCCCCTGAGTTTTTGATTAATAGAACCCACGGTCCAGAGTTGAATTATTTGCGCGTTAGCCATCGTGTTTTAACGTATAATTATGTATAGGTCCTCAGTTTTCTCCAAATAAGCCCCTAAAAATTTTTAAAACTTGCCAGCAGGTCCCTAGAACTTAGAAAACTCATATCTTTTCCGTTCTAGCTCCGATTAGTTTGATTTTCGCGCTCATGTGTTCGTAGTGAAGCGTACAATATTTCTAGAACCTTTATTTGTATTGTCTCTATTGTTTGGTGTACTGTTCTAATAGATTATTATTTGTTTACATGTATTGGTTTGCGTGCTCGTTTGTATGGTGATTCTAGTCCAGTCGGTGAGCCGTTCGCTTTGGACTTCGAGTTTGGTGAGGACTTTCTGGAGCAGGACTCACAGCAGCAGCAGCCGCCCTTCGACAAAACAAGTTATAGCATGGACAATCCTTGCTACCTACTCACTTGTATTAAATTATTTCATAAATGCATGTGTCTAAATTTGATGTACCATTAAGGTTGTACCTATTTTTTATTACCTTGTCCTTGTTACCATGGGTTTATGCATATGGGTAGAATCTTTGCTATGCGCAGCCACTTACACTATTATTTAATTGTTAATTCTGACTTAATGGTTCACTTCAATGTTAATGATAAAACCTGCTTTTTAGCAACATGGTTTAGGGAACTGGAGCATGTGCTGTGTGCTTTGCCCCAGTGTCTCTCCCTAAGGTCTGGTTCTTAAAGCGACAACCCAGGATCCTGTCGCCACCACTAGAACTATTATGGCTTTGGTCTTGGTCAAGTAGCTTGTACGGCTCTAACTTATCAGTGGTTACCGTCGGGGCCAACGACGTTATGGGAAGCACGGGTGAGAGTATGTCTTGATCCACCGAGGACGGATTATCCGTTGGCTATGTCTCGTTAGGCACAGTCCCGTGCTGGGAGCCCTTGCGTTGGAGCTCCACACGTTGCACATTGGTTGGCTTGCGTAGCCCGCGCTCTGGACGCCATTGACCCCCTCACGTTGTGCCCTGAGGGTCAGTCAATCTCGGTGCCTGGGCCATACTGCGTGTGTTGTACCATAATCGGCCACTGTCTTGTTAGGGTGTTTTGTGAAAAACCTCATAGCATCCATATGCAATCACACCTCGGAAGTGTTGATGTGCGTGGTTGGGTGCAAAGTTCTTTTGAACTTTTACGCGACTGGTGGGTAAAGGGCGAAACCTCTGCAGAGTGTAAATCTATCATAATAGCCTTGCTCAGGGTCACGAGCGGCCTGGATCCTTTTTGATTAGAAGATGATCTTTATTTATGTTTAATGTCACTTATACCTTATTAATTGGGTTGCAACTAGGTTTCATCCACTTATAGTAATTTGGTTAATGTTAAAATGAATCAACTAAAAATGCTAATGCAGTAAAGCCGTGTCTAGCCTATTTTGAGCCTTCATACCCGTGCTATACTTGCTAAGTAATTGTTTACTTACACTTGTTATTTTATTCAACAAAATCACGGATGGGTAAACAGATTGGGTTGGACATGAGTCTGCTGCTGAGTTTTCCGAAAATTTACCGTACTACTGAGTTGTGGTCTCCCAGTCAGAGTCCCTGTGGATTACGGCTCCATTAGTTTGAGAGTTTATTAGTCTTCCGCTGTATTTGGTTAGTTTATTTATGATGCACTCTGATGTAAAACTTTATTTAATGAAGAATTTATTCAAGCATATGTTCTCAGTTTATCATATTTATTCGCTATATGTGTACTTTGACGTCCTGGGCACACATATGGCCGTATTCGGGTTTTTGTGAAAATCCGGGTGTGACAGATTGGTATCAGAGCCGTGCTGACTGTAGGATCGCAGCCTAGTTAGAACGGTTGAATTAAACCTTAGGTGACCGCCATGATCTTGTGTTATATGCCGTCTAGTTCCACTTTTTTTTCAAAACTTAAATCCAGACGAGTCTTGTGTGAATCATATCTTTAGGTGCTTGAAATGATAGTCATTATGCTTATGCTTGATTTGGATTTTTGTAATGATTGTGATGGGTGTAGACGCAAGTCTATTACCATCTAGATGCAGGACTAAGGTTTAAGGACTTTAGTGATTAAATAGAGGGGGTATTCATTTCTCTTGCTCTTTTTCTATTAAGCCCTCCATCATAACCAACTAGTAATCATCTGAAGACACCAACGGAATTTTTATGAAATTTATTTATTGATGATAGACGGTGAACACAAGGAGCAACCCCGGTTCCAGCGGACTGCCGCCACCACCTCCCACCATTGAGAAGATGATGCTCACGCAGACCTAGCTGATGCAGCAGATAGCTCAGACGATGGCGATGATGCAGCAGAACCAGCAGAATCCGCCGCAGCACAACATGTCGCCCCGTGACAAGAGGGGTGAATTCCTGAAGGGACGTCCTCCTACCTTCAGCAAGGCCACCGACCCCCTGCAGGCTGATGATTGGCTCAAGGCAGTGGAGAGACAGCTCGACATCGTGCAGTGCAACGACCGGGAGAAGGTGTTGTACACCGGATGACAGCTCCAGGGATCGGCACTGGACTGGTGGGACTCGTACCAGTACACTCACGTCGATCGTACTCAGATCACCTGGCAGGAGTTCTGCAGCAGCTTCCGCTCCCACCACGTGCCAGAAGCTCTGATGACCCTGAAGAAGAAGGAGTTCCTGGCACTGAAGCAGGAAGGGATGAGTGTCACCGCTTACCGTGACAAGTTCATCGAGTTGGCCCGCTATGCTCCGGAGGACGTGGACACCGACAAGAAGAAGCAGTCCAGGTTCCGTGACGGCTTGCAGGATGCACCGCAGTACCAACTGATGTGCACCAGGTTCCACAACTTCCAGGAACCGGTGGACGGTGCTTTGATGCTAGAACACAAGCGCCGTGAGATGGAGGAGAAGAAGAGGAAGTACCAGGGCCAACAGATCGGGAGCAGCAGTCGCCCCCGTTTCATTCCTCCTCAGGGTAGTTAGCAGATGGGGAGCCAGCAGCGCTTCTAGAGTCAGTCCGGCCCGTTCAACCGTGGCCAGTACCAGCAGCGCCCCCAGTACCCTCAGGTGCCACAGCAGCAGCGTCCTCAGAACCAGCTACAGAATGTCCCAGCTCAGCGCCACCAGACGCGGCAAGGTCCTGTCCAGCGCCCCAACCCCGCCAACAAAGCACCAGCAGATCCGAGTGCGTGCTTCCACTGTGGGGAGACTGGACATTATACTCACTACTGCCCCGCAAGACTCAGAACGCCCCCGGCCAGAACAACAACCAGCATAGTCCTGAATTCTCTTGGATTTGATCTAATCATGGGAATGAGTTGGCTTGCCAAGTATGATGTTGTGATCTAGTGCTCCGAGAGGGCAGTGCAACTGGTGGCAAAAGGCGGCGGTAAAGTGGAGTACCGGGCAGTCCAGTCTTCAGACCAGTGCCAAGCCAACCAAGCTGAGGGTGCAGCTCTCGCCGACATCAGGGTGGTGAGCGAGTTCCCAGACGTATTTCCCGTCGGTCTAATTTTTTTTCTTCTTTTTTTGTGGGCGTGGGGCGGGGCTGATTCTAAACTGCGCACGTTAGTATCGGCCTGCCAGTACCGGCTGGGACAGCCGGTACTAACCTTCCCCTGACCGGTACTGATAAGAGTTTTTGTACCAGTGCGTGCATCAAATTAAATTATGTGTAACAACTCAACGTTATCTTTGAATACTATGTAAGCAGCGAGACCTAATTTCTTATATATGTGGTTTTCTACTATGTAAGCAAAATGGTTTTGACTGTTGCGTATGCATGCAGGGAGGGATATCATGGAAATAACTAGGTCCCGTAGCACAAAGATTCGTTTGTGGCTTTGACGCAACAAAACATGCGATCGCCAAACTCAACCAGTGATGGAAGCAATAAGGCAAGATGAGTGGCATGAAACACCTTTGCGCCCTGCCGTACTCTTCCTTAATATTGGGTGTACCAGCGGGGAACCGGTTGGCTGGTGTGTAGGGATTGCGAAGAGTTCTTTTTTCTTGAGATGTGAGAAATTCAAGTTGTTCTATACCTCGACTCTTCGAGGACCATACGCCACTTGGAGAACAACAAAGACACCCTTCTATGGCATTACAGTGTGGCTTGCTAATGTTTTCAACGGCGCATCTTACTCTCACCTAGCAAGAGGGATACACATGAATGGTCCTAGTTGCAAGCGAAAGTTAAACGGTAAGAGATAAAACAAATTCCGTGGCAACAAATGGCAAGTATTTTAATAGAACATTTATAGCAATGTTGTAAAAATGAATTGTCCAAATTAATGTTCATGTGACTAACCTATGGACAGTAATTTGAACTTTGCCAACAAATCAAAATAAATGGGGACGCCTTGTGCTTCCTATTTATTTTTTATTTCTATTTTTTCTTCAATTACAAAGCTCTAGAAACGTTTGTAGAATGCATTAGAACGTGCATGCATCATTTTTACAATTTTGTTCAAAAGTTATCTTATACCAAAAAATAGCTAGAATATGGCGACAAATCTCGATCCTATGATGGAAGAAAGAGTCTTTACGCTACTAGTTCACCTCATTATGAATCAAACAATTTTTTGTTAATTTTTTTGATCCACAAAATAAGGATAATGGCAAATGTTTGGTGTCACCATGTCATATTTTTTTCTCCACAATTTTTTGGGTTGCACAATAAAGGCCTTGTGGGGGCACATGCACCCACTTAAATACACATTTTTAATGGACTTGAGGCCATTTTCCCCATGGAAGTATTGAGACCTCCCCCCCCCCCCCAAACTCACTTGTAGGCGTGTGCATGATATTTGTTTTGATAATTGACATTGTGTGTTGCTACTTTATTCACACACGTCCTTTTCCTAAGTAACGATGATACGATTTGTGGAGGAATTACTTAGCCAATGTGATATCACACGACCATTGTAGAAAATTGTATCACACATTTCCTACTTTATTCACTATGCAACCTCGATCATACCATTTTCTACTTTATGCTGACGTGATATCATATGATTTGCTACTTTATTCGGTGTGCAAAATCTTTTTTCCTATAACAGCATTGGCCTGTTCGGCTGGCTGTTGGCTGGTGTTGGTTTGTGCTGAGAGAAAAATACCGCTTGTTGGCTGGTGGCTGGTCGCTGGCCTGTGCAGAGAGAAAAATACTGCTGTCAAACAGGTTATATTGGTCCCCATAATAACCTCCTTTCAATCATCAGTGACATGTTATTAGTTGCTTGGTGTCTCCAATTTTCATTGTGTTCAAAACTTCATATGAAGAAAAACCCCATAGGTTCCTATCAGCCCGTCTTCGCCCAGCACTACAAACAGAAGCTCAGTTTCATGGGCCAGCATACTGGGCCTCGTGGATCCAAATTTTGCCGTCGAAGGTGGGCCTTGGCCAGCTTTGCCTTGTGGCGGCCCAACTGGGAGTATAAGGGCGTGTTAGCCGTCGCCGGTCTCTCCCATGGACGGGTCGCATTCTCACCACCTCGCCGCCGTGCTGCCATGCTAGTCCATGGCGCCGGCGACCCTACCTCACCCAGTCAAGCGCCGAGCCGATGGTCTTCGGCACTTTTGCCTTCTTCTCCACTGATGAGTGATGACCATCCGATCCGATCCCGCCGGCCTCGGCCTGTCACCCTCCATGGCTCACACTACTACACACAGTGCCGGCCGTCCGGCGCCACTGTTCCCCGGCAAGGAATCCTCGCCGGCTGCAGGTTACGTCGCCGAGCTTTTCGTCTCCCACCTCCACCTATCGACCGATCGGACGCGCTAGCTACAGCGTACACGCTCGTAAAGCCGCCACGCACACTGGCTAGCTACAGCGTCGTGAGTGAGAATGGAACATGCCGACGCAGCAAAACCAAGCGAATGGAGAGGCTGCGTCGAGCCTTTCTAGCAAGAAATGTAAAGTTGTTAGCATGCTGCCCATGCCCAGCCTAAAAATACGCTGCCGTTGTAGTTTTCTTTCACAGTACGTATTACTACTTACTAGCTGCATGCATTTCCGAAGCAATTCATAAAGCTCGCAACTCTGGGGTTAATTATTAACCGGTAAAACAGTTGTATGAATGGATAAAAAAGAAAAAAAGTGGATCTGGTTACTGCACCTTTTTTCCCTAGCGCGCACTAGCAGAGTAGCAGTAACTTTCTAGTACGCCGTCCTCTCAGCTTTTCCTCGGACGGACCCGGAACGAAGTTGACGTCTGCGGCCGCCAATTCGTCTTGGCCTGGTTCCCAAATTTGGGGATAAATTTTGGTCTTTTAGGATGCGTGCGACACTGTAGCATTTCGTTTGTATGTATGAAAAATTGTCCAAAAATTGATTAATTAGGCTCAAAATGTTCGTCTCGTAGATACAACAAAACCGTGTAATTAGTTTTTATTTCATCTATATATCTAGTACTCCATACATGCTATGACATTTTGATATGATGAGAATCTTCTTTTTACGTAGTGAACTTTGGGGGTAAAATTTAGGATCACGCGTTCACGCCACCGTGCCGGGGACGAACAAGGCCAGGCCAAGCCTACCTCCCGCTGCTAGCTGCAGCTGCTATACACCTTTGCTGAACAGTTTGGGCAAGGCAACGGCGTAACTGCTGAATAAGTAGAGCATTTTTTAGATTAAAGATTAAAATCCGGTCTCTATATTTATAAGTGGATATATAATGAGAATAAGTAGAGCATAGCATCGTTTAAGTGTTGTGTTGCCTTGTTTATGACCGGCTCCTGTTGTGCGATTCAATAGGTTGGTGACAGTGAGAGCATGTAATTAGCAGAAAATCGGCGTTGTTGGTAGGGAGAGAGAGAGAGAGACGTTAAATTCACGCGCGTTTTCAAATGTTAAAGGACCACGCCAGCAGTTAGTTCTCTCCGTGAACAATTTTACAGACAAGGAACGAGGTATATGGCAAGAATGTTGTCCAGATTAATTAACAGCTAGCACGGTGCATAGTATTATACAGAAATATAAGTGGTCAGTTCATGCGCCCGACAGAAGAACTGGAAAGTAAGCGCTGGGAAGGTTAGAAATAGCAGCAATGATTGACCCCAGGAAGGAAGCTAAGCTAAGGGAATATCTCTACGACGCAGAGGCAACAAAGCCCTCTTGATATTCTATACGTTCAGATCCACCAAACTTATGCTGCTGTAAGTTCAGATCCAACAACTATACAAAACAATCACCCTCCCTAAAGCAACCCAGCCACCGGAGCTCCCCAAGCAAACTCATCCGACGTGGCGCCCCCTCAAGTCACTGACAGCACCCACACGTCACCTGCCACGTGGGAACGATCCATGCTGTGTCGCCATTGCCGTGTTCGTTGCTGCGCCGAAACTCACTAGAAAAAGAAATGAATTCGCTGGGAGACACTTCTTGGATGGACGCCCATGGATTCCCCTTTCCTGCTCGAATGATTGAGCCTGATGAGGAAGACGAGTTTTAAAAACCCTAGGCCGACCTTTCTCTCCGTAGCCTCCATGAATAAACAAGTACATCTGCTTGTACTAAAATAAACCCTAATAGATGTTCTAGCAGTACTGTTCTCCACCACCTAATCTTCTCTTTTATTGCTCTATATTCCTAGAAGATCTGTCCATTCGTACGATTGGGTGGTTAATACTGTCCCAGAGAGACGATTATGGGAGAGATCAAGTCATATACTTCGAGCAGAGTTATGGTCAAGAACCGTGTGTGCATGCAGGCAGCCTTCACTTCACCTACTCGTCCAGCTTTTGGACGGGTAGTTGCTGAGAAGACAGGCGCAATTGCAATTGGAATGCCAGAGAGTCTTTGGTCAGTAGCTGGCGGTGCAAGGCTGCTCTGCAATACGATGAGCTGGTGGTAGAAATTTTTGTCACACGGTTGTGTACAAACACGGATCGGCCATAATGCTTCTTCCATGAATCTGCCGGCCGGTGACATTACTGCAAAATGTTTCAAGTTCAAGCTAAGGTTTTGTGTATGCTCTTGCAGAAATGATTAGTAATGAGTTTGGGGTTTTCTAGCTAGAAAATTTGATGAATTTTAGTACCTCGGCGCCGATCATTCCTTTTTCTTTTTCTTTGCAGGTGATGGTCTCATGAACATTGTGAATTTCTGACCTAATACTGCAGATGAGAACACTGTTAGAGTTGAGAGTTGTTTAACGTCGTGATGCATGTGAGCGTCGCAGCGATCCCGAGGCGAGTAGAATAAATTGGGCTGATTGTTTAGAGATACGGCCAGGGATTAGCTAGAATAATGCGAGGTCTGATTGGAGAAAACCGTTGATTGGTTGGACAGACAGATTATTCTACATGTCAGTCCATATGTTTATTCAGGCTCTTTCATTGCGCCCGTTGACGAAGAAGAGAATGTGTATATGTGATGCCTCGAGGGACAAATATTCAAATGCACGCCACTTGTGAGTTGTCAAGTTCTTGCTAGTTCGCCGTATGAAACATCTACAGCTAAACTTGGTTTGAACGCGCGGTTCTGGCAATTTTTAAAACATCCTAAATCTCACTTCAAATCCACAACACACTGCAGATGACATCTATCAGTGGCATCAATGAAGCAAGCATGGGCCCGGGGCTTTGCTGCCTCGTTCCCGTTATGGAAGTGATCTCGGCAGCTCTCTGAATCTGAACACCATGCAAGCACGGGAACGTCGATCTCTTCAGCGAGAAGGAGCAGCCGGAAATGGCGACGAAATGTTAGGCAGCTCGAATTATCCCACGAGGGGATAATCTTTCTGGACGACGTGGGCCCACACACCCAGCTCTCCTCTGCTGAGAAGTGATCGCCATTGCCATTTTTGGGTAAGCAATTAGGCAGTAGGCATCCAAAGCTCATCCAATTTCTCGAGTGAACAAGCCTTATCCTTTGGGCAGGGACTATTGGCTAGTGCCCCCGGTTAGCGCGCATCAATGCCTGCAGCCTATTGCCTACCAGTATGCATCCACATAGTCTTGCATATGATTGCTACTTCCATTTGAAAATTTGGAGCAGTGCATCATAAACAAACAAAAAGAAGAAGTTTGGTTTATGCTATAGATTTTAGGCACGAGAGTTTTCAACGGGAGCACTATTCTTTGAATGTGCATAAAAAAGCATATATATAAAGGGCATAATGCATTTCTTAAAATGCTAAAATTACTCAAAATAGAGGGGCATCCTTTTCACCTACAAACACAAAAGCCAGATATGGGGGAGCTTGACCTAACTAGGATAAGGTGTCAAATCTCCCTAGCTAGGCCTAGCGAAGTACTGATAAAACCAACAAGAATTTGACAAATGGGCTCCATGTATCAATCAAATTGACATGTGGTGAATTGTCTTGTCAGCCTCACACGAAACATCCTCTCTTTTTTTTCACTTCCTCTTTGTCAACAATTATCATCTCATCATCCATCGTGACCTATAAAGCACAAGGCCATCATTTGAAAATTTGAAGCGGTGCCTCGTAAAGAAATAAAAACAAGAAGTTTGTTTATGCTATAGATTATTTTAGGCAAAAGAGTTTCAAATGGGAACACTACCATTTTCGAATGTGCATAAAAGGTATAGTAAGGGCATAAGGAATTTGTTAAAGAGCTCAAATTACTCAAGATAGGGGGCATCCTTTTCACCTAGTACAACACAAAGCCATAAATGAAGGAGCTTGATCTAAGTATAGGATAAGGTGTTAAATTCCCTATAGATCCACTAGTGCAGTACAGATAAAAGGCAACAAGAGTTCGACAGATAGCTCCTTGTATGTATCAATCAAATTGACATGTGGCGAATTGTCTTGTCGGCCTCACACAAAACCTCCTCTTTTTTCACTTCCTCTTTGTGGCACTCATCATCCATCGGTGACCTATAAAGCACCAAGCCATTGCTACTTTCGTTTGAAAAATTGGAGCTGTGCACCATAAAGAAACAAAAAGAAGAAGTTTGGTTTATGCTATGGATTTAGGCACGAAGAGTTTTCAATTGCACAATGCTTTTTGAATGCGCATAAGAGGCATATAAGGGCATATGGCATTTTGTTAAAGTGCTCAAATTACTGAAAATGGGGGCATCCTTTTCACCTACAACACGAAAAGCCACATACGAAGGAGCTTGACCTAAGTAGGATAAGGTGTTAAATTCTCCTAGGTCTAGCAAAGTACGGAAAAAAGCAACAAGAGTTCGACAAATGGACTCCATATGTCAATCAAATTGACATGTGGTGAATTGTCTTGTCAACTTCACACAAACCTCATCCTTTTTTCACTTCCTCTCTTTGTCACAATAATCATCTCATCATCCATCGGTATCATGTAAAGCACAATGGCTATCCTCGCCCCAAATGAAAAGGTTCCTAATATAATTTGATGCCATGTAAATGTCACATTCCAGAGGCATCAAACCCTACCAAAAAGAAAAAAAAGAAAGCCGCAAACCCTTACAATAACGAATATACTAGTCAATTGCTTAATCCTGAAAGTTCACAGGTACACTAGGCCTCGTTTAGATCCAAATTTTACCCCCAAAGTTTACTATGCAAAAAGGAGATTCCCATCACATCAAAATGTCATAGCATGCATGGAGTACTAAATGTAGATGAAATCAAAAACTAATTGCACAGTTTTGTTGTACTCTACGAGACGAATATTTTGAGCCTAATTAATCAATTTTTGGACAATTTTTCACACATAAAAACGAAATACTACAGTGACGCACGTACCCCAAAAGACCAAAGTTTGCTCCCAAATTTGAAAAATAAACAAGGCCTATATCGTCTTTGCTAGATTTGGATTGGATTTTCACACAAAGCTTCACACAAAGCTGCAAGCTATGCAAAAGGTCCCAACAAGACGGTGACTATGCAAATCTGAATGTAATAAAAAATTACTTACGTAACAAATTACACGAGTCAAATCTCCCAAAGCTGAGGAAACCAAATTCCAGCAGTCCAGATTTTTTTTTGAAAGTAAGCAGTTCAGATTAAAAAAGAATCAAAATCTACCATTGTTGTGGGTTAAAAAGGACTTGAGGTCCTTTTTACGGCGCCTGCGGCAGAGCAGCTTAAAAGGGGCGAGGGCAGTGGCGCAGCCTGAAAAGGCAGCCTCCTCCGACCCCCAAACCGAAAAGCTTCCACTTCCAGGTCCAGCTGCAGCGGGGCATCGCATCACCAGTTCACCACCGCGCTTTGACCTCCAGCCCATTGCCCAATCCCTCAAGCATCCATCCCCCACCTCTCCTCTCCCCTCCCCTATAAAATCTCCTCCTCTGCCTCCGATTCGCCACCTAAAGGAGGCGCCTTTCCCCAAATCCACCACCGCGGAAGGAGGACCCCGCTCCTCGGACGGCGTAGGCGTTCCCGTTCCGGCCAGTCTAGTCTTGCTCTCTTGCGGCCGCGATGGACGGCAGGGGCGCCGGCGGGGACTACATTGCCAGCCTGCTGAGCTCGTCGCCGAGGCTCGACTTCGGCGTGCTCGGCGGCGCCGCGGCGGGGGGCGGCGGCGGCGGCGGGGAGGACTGCCTCGAGAGGTTCTGCGGCGACCCGGGGTTCGCGGAGCGCGCCGCGCGGCTGTCCAGCTTCAGCGGGCAGCGCTTCGCCGGCGCCGCCGCCGGCCTCTTCGGGCTGCCGCCGGCCGCGAGCAACGGCGAGTTCGCCGGCTCCCTGGAGGCGTCGTCGGTGTCCGACCCGGCATCCGCGATGAGGGACGCCAATGCCAAGAAGCGGAAGGCGCCCGCCGCGGCCAAAGGCAAGGGCAAGGAGTCCTCTGCTCAGGTGAGCTTCGCTCTGCTCGAATTGTTGTCCTGTCCCGCGTTTCGCGTCGCTGATGCCTGCAATTCGCGTCGAATTTCTTGTGTTCAGGCTGGGGAGCAGAAGGATCCGGATGCCAAGAGGTGCAAGACGGAGGGAGGCGAGAGCAAGAAAGACGAGAGCGCCGTGAAGCTCAAGTCGGAGCAGGCCGGGAGCGACAGCTCCGTCGAGGACGGCGGGCAGAAGCCGGCCGGGAAGGGGAAGAATGCCAAGCCAGTGGAGCCCCCCAAGGACTACGTCCATGTCCGGGCCAGGAGAGGACAGGCCACTGACAGCCACAGCCTCGCAGAGAGGGTATAATTCTCATCATTTCACTGCCATGCTCCCTTCCAGCTTGTGCAATTCGATCATGGCGTGTTGACTCATCTTGTGTGTTTAACAGGTAAGAAGAGAGAGGATCAGCCAGAGGATGAAGGTTCTCCAGGACCTGGTGCCAGGATGCAACAAGGTACTTAATTGGTGGTTTCTGAATGAGTTTCTGGGAAAACAAGTATGGTAGTTGACAGCCCTTAGCCTCAAGGTTACTGATTTTTTTTTTTTGTTGAAATGTTGCTTGCTTAGGTGATTGGCAAGGCACTCATGCTTGATGAAATCATAAACTACGTGCAATCACTGCAACGGCAAGTCGAGGTAAGCTGCAGGCATACTCAAAAACCTGAATCATCTCATGCCATAGGATGCAGGTCTGAAGCCTTCAGAATTCTGATCGGTTTTGCTGTCCTGTGGTTTCAGTTCCTCTCCATGAAGCTTGCAACTGTGAACCCACTCGACTTCAGTAACCTGCCTACCCTCCTGCAGAAAGATGTAAGCTTAAACTTCCCCCTTCTGAACATGTCTTGTGATGGTCCACCAAACGACTACCTCCTTACATATGCCGCCGTAAATTTTCCAGATGTTCCAAGCCTGTGGCCCTTCAGCGAGTTCAGTCTTCTCCCTGGAAAGTTCCAGCTCAGGATTTCCGTTCAGCGATCAAGGAGACGTCTTCCAATCGTTCGTTCAGAACGGCTTGGAGAACCAGTGCGGGCTGAACCAGCTGGACCTGGCTCTGTCTCAGGCGACCAACGCCCAGTACGCCTTTCAGGATGGAACGGCCGGCACAAACTTGCAGGTGATTGGCTGATCCTGAAGATACTGAACTGAATGAAAGAATCATTAGGAACCTTCTTATCCTAAAATCGTTGCTCCACGTTTGTTTTTTTCAGCAAAGGAATTTCTGGGAGGATGATCTCCAGAGCGTCTTCCACATCGACAACGGGCAGAGCCAGGAGAACGGCGTCTCAGCGCAGAGCTTCCACGGTCAGTAAAAACTCCACAAACCTTTCACTGAATCCTGCTGTTCACTTCGGCTCAGACATCTCACCGGCCCACCCGAATTACCATCTGAAACAGGCCAATTACAAGCGGGGAACATGAAAATGGAGTTCTAATCACCGGCGTAGACTACCACCGACCGACCCGAGGGACCGATCTGTACATAGCAGAAAACTAAGCACACTATCATCAGCGGCAGCGGCGAGTGAAGCTCCTGAGCTCTGAACCGAACGAAGCTAACAACAACACACAGTCTGTGTAGGCCCCCTGGAGACGAATTTGTTTGTCATGATCCTGCCTGTAGGGCGATGCGATTCTTTCCACTATTTCCCCACCGTCGATTAACCAATGTTCCTACTAAGAAAAGATAGCCGTAACAATCACCGATGATACTACTGTAGTTAATTTGTGTATAAGAACAAAATTGGTGCGGAATACTATTACATACAGGCACCAGGTTTAATGCATCATCCCTAATTGTGTATGAGCTGGCCGAGTTAGTAGCTGCTGCCTGCTGCTGGTGGTGGTGGTGGTGGTGTTGCTGGGATATCTATCAGCATGAACGAACGAACCCCACTGCATCTTATCACAAATGCTGCCGATGTCCCATCGTTTTCCCATCAGTTCAGCTGCATTATTGCTTGCTCTCCCCGGAATATCTCCGCCCCCTGATCGATGGATGCTTCGTTGTTACGGGGGATCCCGTCCAATCCGATCCCAAACAAGTTGGTTGGGAAAATGTTGGTTGGGAATTTGTTTTTTGCACTTAGGAATTATTATTTTTTAGATGCCGCTCCATAGTTCTTTGTATGTTTTATATTTATATATGTTATATATATATATATGACCGTTAGTATATATCTTATATTTAGAAAACAGTGAAACGGTGATCCACACCGGCCGGTGCATGCAGTATATCGTCTGGGGGCCGGTCTTTGTTGCCTTCCTCCCACGTAGTACGTGCTCTGGCTCGCGCGGGGCGCCTACAGGGACCGTCCCTAAAAGCAGGCGTGCCTCCCTACTAATTCCGCGGTTAGGTTCGCCGTCGCTCTCCCCGGCCGCTCCCTACTCCCCGCCCGGCAAAACGCCATCTCTGCACACGTCGATCGCGTGCACCCGCGCTCGCCCTTCGTCCTCTCGATCTCCCTTTGGTTCCTCCTCCCAGTCCCAGCCAGCAGATCGAAGAGAACTCCGGCCATTAATAAGCTAGCAGACTCCGCGACGACGACTCCGGCCGGCGTCGCGAGGTTGACGAAGGCCGGCCGGCCGGCCGGATCGGAGCTAGCGCGCCCCCGTCGCCGGAGGTCGTCATCGGGAGGTGGCCGGCGAGCCGCAGGGATCCGAGCGAGACTTGGGCGCGGCGTCGCTGTCCGGGATCCATGGATCGACACACTGAAGGTTAGACGTCGCTGTGGGGGCGCCGAACCCTTTTGTCACGCAGCGAAAGCGCCCCGGGGGTGCCGGGGCGTGTTCAATGCCATGCTCACCCATTTCCTCCCCTTCTCCTATCATAGCCACTGTTGGTTCCATGGGATAGAATGATACGTAGATCGTAGACGTGCAACGTATTGACAATAACTGCTGGCTAGCTAGCTCACAGCTCACTTGCCGTCACGTCACGTACGTCCGGCCATCACGCCACCGCCGGCTCACAGAGTCACAGCTCTTTCAATTCCACCTCAGCCCGGCCCCCGCGCCTCCACGTCGTCCGCCTCGATCTCCGCCATCCCCGCACGGGTCCGGCCGCAACCCACGGCTTTCTCCTCCCCCGGCGACGTCGGCGGCGGGCTCAATCACTTGCATGCGCTCCACCGGCGATGCGATGCGGCGCGCGCACCGCCACAAGTTCGAGCCCGGCACGATCACCACGTGTGCCAATTCCGATCCATCGATCTCCCCTCGGGCCTCCTCTGCTGCCGCCGCCGCCGCCCTGCTCCCGGCCGGCCGGTCAAGCGCCGTCGCGTTCGGCTGCGACATGGCAGCAGCTGGGCACGGAAAAGCAAAAGCACTCCCGGTTCCTCTCGGACCCACCGGGAGGAACAAAGAATGCAGCCGGAACACAGCCAGTACGTGGCCACCGGCACGGGGCTCCGTTCCGTCCCATCGAGACGACGACCCCGGCGCCACAGGTATGGCGATTGGCGACGACCAGAGCACGACGCGCGCGTTCGATATATCGGCGCCCTCTCTGACCCAGAAATCATGGAGGGATCGCCGTCGTCGCCGTCGCCATCGCCGGCAGGGCGTACGGCAGCGGGGCCTGTCGACGGGGCTGGACCGACAGCGACGGCGGCGACCGACCGGCCGGCCGGCCGGCCGGGGGTATAGCAGCAGACGAGACGAGACGAGACACGTACATACGGTGCGCGCGCGTACATACACGGATGGCGATCGGGAGACGTAGATGCCTGCGTGCGTGCATGCATGGGCGGCCCACCTACGCGTGCACGCATCGCGACGTCGCGTCGTGCATGCATGCATGCAGCGACGCGCGAGCGAGCCAGCGAGCGAGACGGCAACGGCACATCCTACTTGTCCGTGGCGAACGCTGACGTGGCAGAGCTAGATCCGAGGGCAGGGCATGGCATCATCCTGGCCGGATCTGATAACAAATCCGTTCCATGACGGGGTCATAAGCAAGGGATTCGTAATCATAAATAGAAACCAAATTATATATCCATATCCCATCATAGCCCGGCCGCCACTGTTCAGTCCAAATCGAGCTTCTTCAAAGTTCATTCCAAGCTATATTTGTTTGATTGTTTCAGCCCACAGACCCCACAAATCCGGTGCAGCTAGCCTCTGCCTCTGAATGCACAAGAAACTGAGATCAAGTTCAACGGTTCGTCGAGAAAAAGGATGGATAATCCATCCGGCTGGTCCCCCAGTGATGGAGTAGCTGCTGCAATAGCAATCAGGGGCGGCGGATCAGAGGCGGCAGCATCCCCATCGGGCTCGTGGCTCCCGGCCATCCCTGATGCGGCGACCCACGGGAAAGCTGGAGGAAAAGATCGAGCAGAAAAACAGAGGATGAGCTGATGGATAGATCGGAGCAATGCAATGATGAAACGCCTCGCAATGATCAGCCACACGCAATGCAATTCAGCTGTTTGGTGCGCCGTCGCCGTCGATCCGATTCGGGACAGCGTGCCGTGTATCCAATCTAACCATCTCCTCTCTGCAAAGTAAGACAAGCCCCCGGTGGAATCCTGAGATGCCACAGCTAATTCCCATTAGGAGGTTGCCGGATTCCTGGTCCTCCGTGCTGTGCTTGCCGGCCGCCGAAATCGTTGCGAACGGTCACTGACAGATGGGCCTGGGATTCCCGGACGAGTCTGGCTGTCAGTGACTGTTCGCGACGATTACATAGACATAATAAAGTGTGTGTGCTTTGAATGAATGAAAAAGGAAGAAAGATCATCAGCAGGAGGGGGGTGCACTAGCTAGTTGTGGAATGGTCCACAGGAGCATTGATGCCCATGTAAAGAGTTCTTAAGGTGTGGGCGTATGCATGCAAGCTACTAGCTAGCTTGCAATCTACTGGAAGCACGAGCGTTATCATATATCCCGGGGCCTAGTTCCTTGTGCCCCCAAGAGCAGCGGGGCCATGGCCCCGGCCGGGGGGACCGGCCGGACCAGGTGCGCTGCAATGGGGGGGGGGGGGGGGGGGGGGGGGGGGGGGGCAACGAACGCCATGGAGGCATGGACCAAGCTAACCTAACCGAGCTCGCCGCGCGCGAAATCCATGGGGATTGGCCGGAGGTGCATGCGATGCGCGGGTGTCCTGGGAGGGAGGGATGGCTGGCTGGCTGGCTGTTTATGGAGGGCCTGATTCCGCGGTCCGCGTTGGTGTCAAGTTGGATCGCATGGATTCAGGAGGGAGGCGGATCGGAGAAGGGGGGTTTCATTTCATGACTTCATTATCCATACGGCCCATGACATGATCTCCGGTGTTGTCATGGGGGGTTTGGGTTCAGCTTCCAGGGGCCATATGCATATGCATGGTTTCTGGTTTGGTTTGATCATTGCCTGAGCCTGCAGGGAGCTGTCATGATGCATGACCGGAGGGGTGCCCTTTGGGTTCAGTTTGAGCGTCCTTAGCATCCCCCCCCCCCCCCCCCCCCCCACACACACACACACACAGCTAGCTCTGCCTTAGTTGGCCACGTCCTACCCTTGTGTTCATGGTGCCTTGGCTATCATCGTTAGTTGTGGTGTGTGGCTTCCAAGTATGAACGCAGCTGACCTTCGCTGATGCATGTTTATTGCGCGTCACAAAAATGTGGGTTTTATCTGTTCGGCTGGCTGGTGGCTGGTGCTGATATGTGCTGAGAGAAAAATACCGCTGGTTGATTAGTGGACGGTGGCTGATGCTGATGCTGATCTATGGAGAGAGAAAAAAACTATTGGTTGGCTGCTGAAAAACCAGCCGAACGTGTTTCGAAATGGGCGCTAGCTTAGCTGGTTGCTCGGTGAAGTTTCTGTTTCAGAGTGTGTTACAGCTGGATTAGTATCTCTCTGGCCTCACTGTATCACCATTGAATCGGCTATGTCTGATTCTCACTCAACATGAATACGGTGTTTTTAGTACGCACGGTCGTTCTTGCGGCATCACACGAGAGCTGCACCGAGATTACATGCTGAAGGACTGACAGCGGGCGGTTGACAGAGACGACGTTCAGGGAGTCAGGGGCACAATTCAAAGAAGGCTGCCTTTTTTGAATTAAAGTGAAATTAACAAGCTAGCACTAAGCTTTCGGCCTTAAATTCCTCTCTCAAACTGAAGGAGACACTGGACCAAGCAAGGAGTAATAAGAGCAAGGACACTGAACCCGGTAATCGAGTACCGTTACGCTTGTCTGATGGAGAAGCCCATGTTGCAGTGGGCGCGCACGCAATTGGCAGGCTCACGAGCCATGCCACACTTCTTCACGACAGATCCGCTCCCTCTTGTTTAGGAAACCTACCGGCCTACGGCCCCTAGAACTGGTAATCTTAGCATCAAGCACTCCATTCGTTTGTTGAAGGTGTCAGGCCAATCTTAGTAAGAGGTTCCATATTTGTGTTTCAGCGAATGCACACACAAGTATGTACGTACTCCCTCCGGTTTTTAAAATGAACCATGAATGTAGCCAAAACATTTCAGTTTAATTTTACCACCATTATCTCTCTGATTTTAATTAAGTTTTGAAAATAGCGTGGCCGTATTTTTCTTCCATGGCAGTTTTTAAATATTACATATTTGTTTCTGTTTTTATCTAATACGTAGTATTACACATTTGTCGCATTTTTGTTAGGTAATATTACACATTTGTCACATTTTTTATGTAATATTACACATTTGTTACATTTTTTGTAATATTTTAATGGTTCAACAGTATTTTAAATGTGTAATATTACTAAAAACCATGGGATGGAAAACGTTATTAGATAAAAACATTTTCTTATTTGTTTAGCACTTGCACTAGGTCGGTTTTTCTCTTTTGTTATTTTGTAATTTTTGTAGATCTATAAGTGAGTGGTCGTGTTCTCTTTTTAAATTTTCTATTCTCCTTAACGTGAAAGGAGCAAGGTAAGTTCTCAAAAAAAAAAACTCGGCCCGGCTTTCATCCGCTCCGTTCGTGTTGTGAAAGTGTGAACCATCCAGCGGAATCATGATTTGCAAGATGCCTGTCTCATCAGTAGTAACAACAGGGTTCCGTTGCATTTTCTTTCTAGTATTTGAGAGCGTTGTATTTCATCTCTAATCAGGGGCGGTATATATACGTGCAGACAGACCCCTAGCTAGCACCCTACCGTCATTGCTTTGCTCCTGGGCCGTTTGGCCTTTCTTGCCTGTCGGTGGCGGTCGCCGGAAATGTGTCCACCGCCGGCGCCAGGCCTACGCGCAACATGCCGTGCCGAACGTGATAGCAGAGGCCCGCGATCCAGTGCGATGCGGTCCAGGCCTTCCAGGGACCGTGCCGCCGATGCGGCGCATGTGGCCTCTCCTCCGGCCACTAGCTAGCCCTGCCCCCGCTGCCCTGTCTTGGCCGGCGACCCCGCCACGGCGGCGCTCCGTGATCGGTTCGGTGGCAGCCGCGCCGGATGATGCCGGAGACCTAGCATCTAGCAAAGCACGTGTTCGGGCTAATATAACTGGTGGTCACGCATGCAGCCATGCGTGGTGCAGGCTGAGCGCGACGCAGAATCACCGATACATTGGGAACGTTGGGATCAATCAATGGTGATTTGCATTTACTACTCATCATCAGGTACAAGGCGAATTACATGGGCCGTAGCTAAATCCTTCGGAGTCAATTTGCGGATGTATCTCTGTGCCTTCTTTCTGTCAGCGTGGTTGCCGTTCGACCCTGACGTAGGTGCCGATGGCGTCGAGGTGGCGGCCGGAGCGCGCGTGGAAGCCGACGATCCTGCCGCCGGCCGCCGGGAGCGCGAACGCGACGCCGTCGGGGCGCCCGTACGGCCCGTAGGCGCGGCGGTTGCTGACGAGCGTGAGCGACCGCACCACGAAGTTGCCGTCGTGCTCGCCGCAGTGGCCCTCCACGCTCGTCAAGTGCTCGCCCGGGCCCAGGCACACCTGCGCGTGCGACACGTACGTAGCCAAAACAAAAAAGGACGTCAGGTCCTGTCATCAGAAACGTGCCGGTGCAACGCGATACGCGTGCACCGCCGGCGACGGCCGGGCAGGATCGGATCGGAGCGTAACGTACGTACGTACCTCGGCGAGGCCGCCGCCGGGGCCGCCCCAGAGGTCGGTCCACTCCTGGCGGCCGCCGCGGTCGTAGAGGACGGACACGGCGTCGACGGTGTCGCCGTGGCGGACGACCACCTTGGCGACTCGGTCCACGCCGCGCGTGTCCACGTCCCGGGCGCCGCCGCCGCCGCCGCCGCAGGGCCCCATCCGCACCACCACGGACCCCTCCTGCAGCGCGCGCGTCCCATTCCCATCAGAATCAGAAACAAAAAAAAACGTGCGTCAGCAAAGGTGATGCACGAACGCCGCCGCCGCCGCCGGCAAATGCTGGCGCGCACGTACTGTAGCATCGATCGGTGCAGGACGAGGACGCGCGTGTCAGGCTTTGGTGGGGGGGGGGGGGGGGGGTGATCCTGGCGACGGGTTCACTGTATTGGCGCTGGCTGTGTCCTGTGGATGTGACGAGACGGGACGGGGGGCTCGGATTTGTGGCGCGCCACCAAGTCAACCAACCACGGGGGCGGGCGGTTGGGTTGGGTTGGGTTGGGTTGGTTGGCTCGGTCGTGCTACGTGCTTGGCACTAGCCATTGCGCGTGCTACTACGGGTTGCGCCGTGTCATATCCCATAGCCGTATGTTTGAGGCCTTGTTTACGTGTCAAATTTGGGCATTAAATTTGGCGTCTTGATGCGCGTGCGTCACTGTAGCATTTCGTTTGTATGTGTAAAAAATTGTCCAAAAATTGATTAATTAGGCTCAAAATGTTCGTATCGTAGAGTACAACAAAACTGTGAAATTAGTTTTTGATTTCATCTATATTTAGTACTACATGCGACATTTTGATGTGATGAGAATCTTTTTTTGCATAGTGGAATTGGAATTTGGGGGTTGAATTTGGTATCTAGCCCTGAAATTTTTGGGAGGCAGCAGCGAATGCCGGCTGCCGGACAGGCTGTGCGTGGGATTCTACGGGGTACTAGTACTCCGTACTTTGCAGCCGAATTGAGGCATCCACGTCGATGCGAACGCGGCAGGTTCTTGCTGGTGTCCGGAGCTCAGGAGACACCAGACGTGCGCTGCCCCCCGGCGGCGGCTGCCTGGGAAATGGTGATGCTGGCAAGTGGCAACAGCCCATGCCCGTCTGGCTTGGCGATTGGCATCCTCCTCGCAGCCACTCCTTTGCACGGCCCACCGCCCATCCCATCCAATCCGCCGCCACACTGCAGGCAACCAGCGTCCGGCGCGGTCCGACCCACAGAATCGCAACAGACCGCGGCACGCACAGGCACAACGAGGCAGGCAGGGGATGGGAGGGAGACGGCCGGGAAGGGTCGCCGGTGCGGCGGCTCAGGTTCGACTTCTCCACCGGGCCAATTCTCTCAGTCAAGGCCCAAAACGGCAGCATGACACTAACCTGAGTTTCTGTCTCGGGTTTAAGGAGAGCGAAAAATCGAGCTAAAAAAATCTCTTTACAAAAACCTGGCAAATCTCTTCCAGCAAACAGCGCAACGCAGTTCGCGTTCCAGTAAGTCAGTAACAGCTATCCCCTCCCCACTCCACTCTGTAGCCTGTAACCCAGGTGTAGTAACAACAGCAACCAAGCCAAAAGTCGATTACAGTTACAGTTTACAAGCAATATCAATGAGCCAAAAAAAAAAGAAAACCTCATCATATCTCAGCCAAACCCAATCCAATATTCCTTCCAATAAATAGTGTACTCTAATTCCACCTAGCAGCACCCGAACCGGCTCGTCTGCTTCTGGTCGTCTTTCGAGTCGCCGTCGATGCTTACCCTGTTGAGGGACAGCTCGGCCTTGTACGAGTCCGAGTTGAGGATCTTCCGGCTCACGTTGCTGTAGATCTCCTTGATTACGATCTCGAACGCCGTCTTCACGTTCGTGGCGTCCAGGGCCGAGGTCTCCATGAAGAACAGGCCTTCGGCTTCGGCGAGCGCCTTACCTTCCTCGACGGGGACTTCACGGATGTTATCCAAATCACATTTGTTGCCGACCAACATCTTGGCAACGGTAGTGTCGGAGTGTGCTGCATAGGTTGCATAAGACAGGTTAGTCACTCCAGCGAGACTAAGAAAATAAAATGTTGTATCTGCAAGATCTCTGGGAAACAAGGTGTCAGTACACACGCACAAGATATGATTTGTTATGAATGTGTCATCGAGAATTCTAGCAGTGAAGAGGTAACAACCAGAACAACAGAACCAAACCTAGCTATATATGATGGTATGCACATATGAGGAAAATGTATCACAGAGTACGACTGGAACAAATGGACTGCGATTACAGTTTCAACCAAGTAACATTGAACATTTTCAGTTAATGCGGTGGAACTAAACAATCAAAGATGTCATTATTAGTACCAGGAGTGGTATAAGAAACTAATACTAAGAGCATCATCATTCATGCATGATCCTTAGACAAGAATAGTGAGGTACCGTCGTACCGAGCGCAATTCCAGTCAAATAGACCCCATCCATTCAATCTAAGGAATGATTCAACATCCAAAGGTAGCACAAAAGAGCACTAGTTGCTTTAGAGATGAACCAAAGTGTTCTTAAACTGTACCTACAACATCTATTATTCAGTATGCAAGATGCATGTTGATACTGTGGTATATAGCCTACATGCCAACTACTGATGAGTTTTAGAAATGCTATAAAATTTTTCATTATCAGTAAATATGCAACTCAGTATTTTGCATGCGACTGTTTTGCCTACCAAATAAACTGCATTACTACCACAGCTTACTCTTCACCAGCCTAATCTTTTCAGGTGCACAAAAGAAATGAACCCAGGCATTGAATCTGTCCCTTGGTTCTAGCAGTCAGAGGCTCAAATATTGTCTCCACAAAAGTTAACACCTAAGAGTGCCACAGTGAAGTCATGCTATGTTGCTATCTTTTGATAGTCCTCATGATAATGAATAGCACCCATGCAATTGCAGGATTGCAGCATGTTAGGCAGATCTCTAGCAGGTGTGTGTGTGTAGCTACTGGTGGTATCAAATGAAGCCCAGACACTGCATTCACCACACCTCTTTCCTTTTTCTTGCCTTCTTCGTCATTATGTTCTCCCTTCTCTTCTCCATCAGTAAGCGCCTCCGGCCACCGCCAACCCCACTCACCATCCTAGCCAGTGACGTGTGCCGGCCGCTGCCCTGTGCTTGTCACCACCCATGCCGACTGCCTTTGCTGACCATCCCTCCAAGCCCGCCCTTCTCTGGTTCCGGAGCCACCCCAACCGAAGCCCTAATCCCACCTTCTTTTAGTTCAACCGACAAGCACGCGACTCCAACAGCGTCACGACAAGCACACACATTGCAATTGCAACTGGTTGTCGTATATCAATTTTGGCATGTTAATGAAGCATAATCAGAATAATGTAAGCATTATGCTCACTCATAACGACCTCCCTAGAAACCCCAGCTCATTAATTAAATAAAAACTTCCACACAGAAAACGGGCACTGTAAACATCTCAATCAGAACCTCTTCCAGCTTTCTAAAACTGTAACCGGAAATAGCTTGCCACAAAATTTAGTCCACTACTTTCCTGAATTAGACATAGGCCAGTAACTTGCGCAATAATTCTTATCGTAGTCCTGAATCATTCCCCAACAAGTCAGACACCAGGATTCAGATTCAGATTCAGATCCAGATTCAGACCAGGTCGCCCAATCCATCCGGCCAAACACTTGCTGCGCCCTCTTTCTTACTATCTAAAAGAATTAGCACCTGATCCAATCGCCAGCAATGCATCTAGCTACAAACTATACATGAACCGAAAGGGAAACGAGTTTCTCACTGGATTCCGCGGCCAGCTACGCTTCAGCAAAACACACGTCCCTTTCGACCAAAAACCACCCCAGATCTACGCGATCCTAGCGTGCCAATCAAAGCCATCGCAGACATGTGCTAGTATCAAGCAAGCAAGCTAAGCGATCGAGCGAGCAAAGCAAAGGGCGGTCGGGAGGGGCACGTACTGTTGAGCTCCTGGAGCCACCGGCCGACGTTGTCGAAGGTGGAGCGACGGGAGATGTCGTAGACGAGGAGCGCGCCGAAGGCGCCCCGGTAGTACGCGGAGGTTACGGCGCGGAAGCGCTCCTGGCCCGCGGTGTCCCAGATCTGGGCCTTGACCTCCTTGCCGTCGATGTCCATGCTCTGCGTCTGGAACTCGACCCCGATGGTGGCCTTGGAGTGGAGGTTGAACTCGTTGCGCGCGTACCGCGAGAGCAGGTTGCTCTTCCCCACCGCGCTGTCCCCGATGATCACCACCTTGAAGAGGTACTCCTCCGCCTCGCCCTCCGAGTCGTCCCCCATGGCGCTCCCTCCGCCTCCTCGCTCCCGAGAGATGCTCTGGGCTCTAGCTACCGCCGCCTCGCCGCGCCGTCGTCGTCGCCGCGGGCGATGGAGAGGAATGCGCGAGAGATTTGTAGCGGGTTTGGGGGGCGCTCTCCTCGCGCGGTGGGTTTTGACCGAACGCGCAGGTCGGGTCGAGGCGGCGCGGCGGGGAGGGGCGCCTCCACTCGCGGCGGGGGTGGTGGGGTGGTGAGGGGAGCGAGACGAGACGAGACGAGACGGCAGACGAGTGCGAGAGAGAGTGGGGCGCACGGCGCGGTGGTGGTGGAGGCGGCGAGCCCAACCAAGGCGCACGCGCGGGTGCGTCTGGGTCGCTGGCGGGTGGGGTTGGGTGCTCGGGACGCGGTCGGCGGGCCGGCCTGTCGGTGGGGCTCGGCCGAGACGGGGGGGAGTTGTGGCGTGCCTGTCACGCCGCACCTAGCTGTGCCTTGACTTGCGGGGGTCGGTGAGTTGGCGCCTGGTTGTCCGATGTGGAGAGTCTGGGCTGTGGGGCCCGGAGACGCCTGCCGGGCCCAGGATTTATTGCGGCTACACGCGCAGATATCAGAAGATGTTTTGTGTTCCTCAATTCAAAAATAAAATAAAAATCAGAAGATGTTTTGTTACGCAGTGTGTCCCACGGTAAAACCTGAAATGTAAAATTACACATTCTCGTTTTCTATCTAGCGCCGCGCGGCGCGCCAGCGACAAAGTGACCATTCCGGAACATGCGTGCAAGTAGCTAGCAATTCAGATTAGCCTTAGTTCTCAAAAAGCAACCCCAAAGTTCACTACGTAAAAGAAAGATTCTCATCACATCAAAATATCATAGCATGCATAGAGTACTAAATATAGATGAAATCAAAAACTAATTGCACAATTTTGTTACACTCTGTGAGGCGAACATTTTGAGCCTAATTAATCAATTTTTGGATAATTTTTTACACATACAAATGAAATGCTACAGTGACGTAATGATTACGAAGTGATCCCAAACCCTCAAATCCCCACCCCATATTTTGGATCTAAACAAGGCCTAAGTACGACACGGCATGACAATACACATCTACGGAGTATAGCTGAGTCCTAAAGAGTGAGATTTGATATGATTTGATATGATAGATGAATAATGAAGTTTGGAGAGATAATTTTTTGGAACTAAACGAAGCCATTTGGCTTTGTTTAGTTCCAATGGCTCTGTTTAGTTCAAAAAATTCTCTTTCCAAACTTCACTATTCACCTATCACATCAAATCATATCAAATCTCTCTCCTCATACATGGAACATTAAATGTAGGTAAATAAAAAAACTAATTGCATAGTTTTGATATACACGACGAGACGAATCTTTTGAGCCTAGTTAGGTCATGGTAGGATATTGTTTACCACAAACAAATGAAAAGTGCTACAGTGCGCTACAGTGTCCGATATGACTTTTCTACTAACTTTTCGTTCCCTCTTTTCAGGAACTAAACAACCCCAATGTGATATCACCGATAGTCTAGCTAGCTACACAATTGACGGCTCCGAAATGAGGGCTGTGTTTACTACTTCCCAAAATTTCACCCCAAATTTCCACTATATAAAAGGTCCCATCACATCACATTAAATCTCTCTCCTCATGCATGAAGTATTAAATATAGGTAAATAAAAAAACTAATTGCATAATTTTGATGTACACGACAAGACGAATCTTTTGAGCCTAGTTAGGACAACAATTACCATAAACAAATGAGAAGTGATACAATACGCTATAGTGACCGATGTGACTTTTCGACCCCTTTTTTTAGAGGATCTAAACACAACCTGGATAGCAGTAGACATGCACAAATGGTCGTAGCGTGACCACCGCTTTATTCAAGAGGCCGCCCGGCCGGCGTCCGTGCCACACTGCCATGCATGCATGCACACAGACGAGCGTTACAGCATCCCAAAATGAGCAAGCACACTACTAATATTAGACATGCACAGATCGATATGGACGTGATCTAGCTAGTCGATAGATATATGATCTATCGCCACCGTGTACCACCACCAAGAGGCCGGCTACACATGGCAGATGCATCTGTAGTGGTAGGCGCTGTTGATGGGGTCGCTGGCGTCGATGGGGACCTCCTGGATGCTGCAGCGGTGGCCGCAGCCCCGGCACTCGTTGTAGGTGCACGTCGGAGCCCTCGACCCGACCAGCATCCTCCTCCAACTCCCAGCGCCGCCGCCGACGGCCGTCTGCTGCTGCTTGTTCAACGCCCGCAAATCATCACCGGCGGCCGGTGCCGCCTCACCCGATCTCCAAAGGCCCTAAACAAAGTCGTCGTTGACAATGAATGGATGCAAATTAGATGCATGCATGTTAAAACACGGCCAAAGATTAAAATATTTCTTTGGTTCTTACATAAATAGAAAATTTTGACCAAGGACAACTTAGTAAAAAGAAATTGGCATGAAAATGAAAAGTGTTGCTTCTGTAATCATAATGAAACAATTCAACACTTATTTCTTGATTGTATCTTCTCTAAGTTAATTTGGCGAATAGTACACGGTACCTTTGGTTTGATCCCTCCCAATAATGTTTCTCATCTGTTTAACTCATGGCTGGATGATTTTGATCATGAATCCAAGAAACTTATTATGATCGGGGGTTGGCGCCATATGCTGGGCAATATGGTTAAGCCACAACGATATAATTTTTAACAGAACACAAACTTTTTCTCCTATGCAGGTGATTTACAAGAGTACGCATTGGACAAGAATGTGGTCTTTGCTAAAAAAAATGCGGGTCGCACACATTTGAAAAAGGCATGCCAGCTTTTGGAGATGTCGACTATGGCCATCTTCGCCAAAAATGGATGGAGATTTAGTAATAGATTGGTTTAGAACTTTACTTTTCTCGGCCATTTTAATTTGGTTTGCTGGTGTGCTTCTTTGCGGTAGACAGAATCTATGTCATAGTGAAACTTTCTTTTCTTATGAGGAGAAGTATTCCACCTCATAATGAAACCATGTAATAATTTAACGGCCGTACTCATTGAAAAACGTGAAGACCGGGATGCTTTTTCATTTCCTTGATGAAAGAATTTTCCTTTATCTGAAGACACGGCCAAAGATCATCCAGCGGCCAGGGCCAGCGCATACACAGACGACATGTATACGCCGCTTACCTGCAGCTGTTCTATCCGAAGGAGGAATTGATGATCATCAGTCCTCGTCAGCGGGTTTCTTGTTCCAGCGACTACGGCGCCACCTGCTTGCATATATAGGAGATATACGTCAGAAATGCTCAATGCTATGAGATTTGGGATCGAAGAAGCATGGATTATACTAGAGTCGTACCAATCAGAACAGACACGAGGAGGAGACCGCATAATAGCACGTAACCACAACGCAGCTGCCGCTGCTCGTTTCCAGCTGCTGCGGCCATCGATATCTTGCCTGCTAGCTTCTGCCTTCCGGTATGACCTATATATCCCCTGCAGGCGTAGAGGTCCTATAGATAACTCATATAGACTGGAAGAGCCTTCACTGACGAGGGCTATATATATACTGCCGAGAGCTATATATCGGCCGTGCTGCTGGAAATTGGAAAGAGACAGACGTGTTTGGCTGGCTGTTGGCTGGTGTTAGTTTGTGTTGAGAGAAAAATACCGCTGGTGGCGGGTGTTAGTCTGTGCTGAGAGAAAAATACCACTGATTGACTGATCACTACCAGAAAGGGCTTCATGTGCACCGGTTGGGAAGGACCTTTAGATCACTACCAGAAAGGGCTTCATCTGCATCGGTTGGGAAGGACCTTTAGCTTCGGTTTTCCAACCGGTGCAGATCTTCACCTTTAGCACCGGATCAAATAACCGGTGCTAAATGTGTCCATTCGCTAAAAAATATGTGCGTTGTTGCGGGATTCGAACTCATGACCTATTGGCTCGCGCGTATCCACCTAACCATCTCAACTACGTAGCACATGTGATGGAATAGAATATGATTTCCTTTTGAAGTAGCATGCAACACCCCCTTTAGCACCGGGTTCGTAACACCAACCGGTGCTAAAAGGCCTTTAGCACCGGGTCGTAACACCACCCGGTGCCACCAGGTGGTGTTACGACCCGGTGCTAAAGGTGACTTTTAGCACCGATTGGTGTTACAAACCGGTGCTAAAGAGTCCCCGGGGGCACCCCAATTTTACACCCGGCGCTAATGTTACATTAGCACCGGATCTTGAGTGCACCGAGGCATACGAAAGGGGCGGATGTGAAGATCTCTGGTAGTGGATGGTTGGTGTCAATCTATACAGAGAGAAAAATACTGCTGGTGGTTGACTGATGGTTGGTGCCGATCTATGCAGAGAGAAAAATATTATTGGCCGGCTGTCGAACAGGTCGACCCCGGCGGTGGGCATTATGTGCAGCATGGCATACCGGGGCAGGGGCATAGTGCACGATTTGTACGTTGAATGGCTCTAGCACCTTCCTCAAATTACCGAAGTGCCCATCGTCGCGTGCATCAACAGTCGCCTAGCTATCTATCTATGGCAGATGGAGTTGGATATGATGCTTCATCATGCTGGCTTTTGCATTGGTTACGATCTTTTTACAGTGCGGTACTGCGGTAGTCTCCTCATGCTGACATTTAGGGACAACGAAGCAAGTGACAAGCCCGGCGATTATTGCTGCGCGCGATGGAACACTAGCGCCGGCGCGGCGTCGACAAAACATGCACGTACAGGCGCGTCCGGACACCACCGACACAGTAGTAGCCTATACTGTATATATGTAGGGCGCCGACTGTTTATCAACAGCAAGGTAAAAGGTTTTCACTGTATTTCCATTACCGTTGCTTGGGCATGAAAACAACCATATGATGCCTAGCAATATAATTAATCAGTGTGATCCGCGAAGCACGCAGAAAATAAAATAAAAATCATTTGGCCGGCTGCATGGCCGGGCAGCTATAGCAAGCTAGTGGTTGTAGTTCAGTGTTGAGGAGATTTCTTTACCGTCCCCAGACTGTTCGAGATGTCCATGGATTCACTAGACTAGGCCTTGTTTAGATTCAAAATATGGGGGTGGGGATCTGGGGTTTGGGGTCACTTCGTAATCATTGCGTCACTGTAACATTTCGTTTGTATGTGTGAAAAATTATCCAAAAATTGATTAATTAGGCTCAAAATGTTCGTCTCACAGAGTACAACAAAACTGTGTAATTAGTTTTTGATTTCATCTACATTTAGTACTCCATGCAAGCTATGACATTTTGATGTGATGGGAATCTTCTTTTTGTATAGTGAACTTTGGATTGCTTTTTGGAAACTAAATAAGGGCCTAGTCAAAATGTAAAGAAAAACGTGCAAAGTCCGACAGCAAAAGGTTGGGGATAGTAGGATGTGTCTCACTCTCACATACACAGATCCTGCGTATCAAACATTCAGACATATAATGGCGCGAGCGAGTGGCTCCACGGGCGCTAGTCGCTAGACATGGGGATGGGAAACACACAGTCAAGTCTGGTCCACAACCGCTAGCCTAGATCATGGGTGACGTTGCGTGGTGTATCCCATGACAGGGACACTGGAACTATACATACCGTCGATCTGATCGAGTGTATATATGTCCAGAGCTCTCGTTTATACACATATGTGGGATTAACGTAACTATTGATCGCAAACGTTGTTGTGGCCCTTAATCTTACATCCGAGCATCCCCTTCCCCAAACCATACACACAGTTTTTTTCCTTTTTTTTCCTTCAGTGAAGCAGCCTTTTCCTTTTGTACTAGCTCGTCTCTCGTCGTCGTCACTCACTCGCCCGTGTCCGACCAAAAGAGAGGACACCCTGCGTGTTACTACATCAAAATGCTGCCCAACCAAAAGGGGCCGGAAATGCTGAGTCCTATGACCCCAACGAAAACCGTTGCGGCATCCGGGAGAGACGGGCGCTCAAATCTGCAGCAAAGTGCAACCACAGTAGCTCTTCACGAATCTGCAGCAAGCGGGTGGGGAAAGTGAGCGGCGATCCCGAACAATGATGAACGCATCACATGTCCCAATTCCCAAGGCAGGGGCCTCGAGAACGTACTTTCCCCGGCAGAGGCGCGGGGCGTCAGCGCGCTGCAGGCCTTGCGACAAGAAGAAAGCTCCAAATCCGGCGGCGCAGAGCGGTGATGGCGCCCGATCGAGCTGTCCGGGACGAACGTTCCCACGTGACCCCGGATCGCGGAGGCGAAAGGAACCAAACGGGAGCACTGCAGCCTGCAGGCCGGGAGATCCAGCCGGCGCCGAGAGACTGGGACTGGGAGAGCGATCCGGTGACTGCGCGCCGCTGCGAGATTGGCCGTCCGGGCGGCATGGCCGCCCAGGATTCCCCGGATCAGCCGCGGGGTCTCTTGGCGGCGGCAGAGCGGAGCGCGTCCCCATCACACCCATCGGGCTACAGATTTAGCCTACAGTACAGGCACGGCAGAGCAGGGCAGCGTCCAGACTCCAGAGTGGTGGCACTGTGGCAGCGAAGAACAACAGTTTGCAGCAGTGTCCCGTGGCTAGCGAGCCGTTTCGAGCGTCTCCGGAAACTGGCAGAGGCCTGGAGAAAGGGGGGCGATTTGACGTGTGGAACGTGCGCTCTGCGTGTCTCGCGCGGACGGCGGCACGGTGTCGGCGCGGTGCCAGTGCCACCACGGTGGCCCTAGCGATTCCTGCCGAATCATGCACGCTCTGATTAAGCAGATGCCTATCATCAGTTGATCTCATTGAACGATACTTGTAATCGTCGGTTATAAGCAGCACGGCTCTGTCCTCCTGCAACGACTCCATGCACCCTGCTCGTTTGGTCCATTTCCATGGCAGTTCGATGCTTCAACGTAAAACACAGTAGGTAGTGTTAGGATTGATCTCCCGGTCCACACGGCCCAAAGGCCGTGGGCCTGATCCGCGCCCTGATCGGGGGCGCCCAACCCAACATTGGTTGGAGGGCCCCTGTCACCCCGCGCTATATAAAGAGGTGGGCTCCACCGGCTCCAAAGGGAGTTGAACCTGAGCCGCCAGAACCACTGACACACCAATCCGATCTAGGGTTAGCGCGGGCAGTGACGGGAAGACCCACCACCGCCACCACGACGTCCTCCGTCGCCGTTCCAGGCCAAAGCCGGTGGCGACCAGAGGGACGGCGTGATCTACGACCGCGACCGTCGACCCCTGCACTGCGCGTCGCTGCCTTGCGCAGATCGTCACCGACAGAACCTGAGATGGCTTCCTCCACCGGAGGCGATGGTATAACCCTATTCGTTCATCATGTTCTTGTTATTGTTCATCATGTTTTACTGTCAAGATTCAAGTTATTCCCCTCTAGATCTGTGACTAGTGATCCGTTAATGCTAACAATGGTATCAGTCGCGTTACTAGCGCATAGATCTAGAATTTTGGGATAGAAATCAGACGAAAATGGATCCGAATCGGATCGAAAGAACCAACACAGAAACGCGTTCCTCATCGGACCGCACGGAAGCACAGAAAAGAAACCCTAACCCTAACTTACCTTGCACGGTCGTCGCCGCCGGGGGACAAGAGCACCACCACGGAGCCCATCGACGGCGGCGCGCGCACCAGTAGGTGCACGCGCGCGTCGGCGAGGGGGCCCGCGGCGGCGCCAAGATCCATCTCCTCCGGCCGCCTAGGGCGCCTAACTATTTCTTTGGCCATGAGGGCCATGGAGAAAAGGAGGAGAGACAGAGAGCGGCGCGGCGGCGAAAGGCCACCGGCCGGGTGCGCGCACACGCTGAGCTGCTGAAGCAGCCGTTGCTGCTGCGCGAGAGAGAAAAATGAGGAAGTTTAGGGTTACAGAGGCGCCGACGGGGTTTTTTATACCTCCTATCTCCACGCTGCACCGTCTGATCTGCTGAACGGCTGAGATTGCGGCGGGCGGGGGGAACTGGCGCGGGGCTGGGCCGTTTCGGCGGCCTACCCGTTGGCTGTTGGGCCACGGGCCCGTCAGCAAGCCACAGCGCAGAGCGAGCGCACAGCAGGCCGCGCGGAGCGTGCGCATGCGAGCGCGAGCGAGAGAAAGCCAGACCGCACGCGCATGCCAGGGAGGGAGCTGCGTGCTGGGCTGCTGCGGGTCGAGCAAATTAGCGGACCGTGCGAGCCAGTCCGCTGGGCAGTGCTGGGCTGCGCACGCACGCAAAGAAGATTGGGCCGCTGGCCCAAGTTATCGTATAAAGTGAATACAGAACTGAACAGTAGCGTTTTGCTGATGGCTTTTTGATTGTTCGGTAGTCATATTTAATAGAATTGAAATAATTTTACCTCTGGTTAAAATTTGAACCAAAGGGATAATTTTTTTTCAGAGAGTAAAATAACAGAGTTTTGCTACTGTTTATGTGTATTTATTTACGAGTTTCCGCTGCATAGATGATTAATTTTGACTTGTATTTAAATTTGAACCAAAGGATAATTTAATTTCAAGTCACAGATAAAATTTCAGATTCATTGTGATATTGTTATTTTCTGACCAAAGTTGATAATAACAATATTATAATTTTATAGATGTTTATCGTTGCATTTTTACTTTTTCTACCCAAAGGTGATGAAGTCTTAATGTAATAGGCATTGTTATTATGTTATAATGTTCTCACTTGATATGATTTAATTTCAGCTACGAGTTCCATGATGGTCTCCATCAAGGACATTCCGATTCTCAAAGGAGATAACTACAATGAGTGGTACAAGAAGGTGGATTTCTTTTTCACCATGACAGAGCTGGACTGGGTTCTCACTGCACCGGTTCCGGCTGAGCCTGTGAAGCCAGTCAGAGAGGCTGATGTGACAGATGCTGTTTGGCAGCAGACAGAGCAGGCCTATACGGTCAGAAAACAGAAGTTTGATACAGATAATGCCAGATGGATCACTGCCAACAAGAAATGTTTGGCGGTGGTCAAGAACACTATAGAGCCTGCTATCTTTGGGGCAATTAAAGATTGTCGCAACGTCATTGAGAACTTGGCGAAGCTAAAGAGTCAGTATACTGGCTCTTCAAAGACCTACGCCTCTCAGTTGATCAAGCAGTTGATCAACGCCAAGTACATAGGCGGGATCAGAGAGCACATACATCGCTTAATCCACATAAACAATAAGCTCAAGCCGATGGAGGAGGACTTGAAAGAGAGTACCATCATTCATTTGGTTTTTGCTTCATTGCCAGATGAGTTTGAGAACTTCGTTGTTAACTACAACGTTAGTCCTGAGAAATGGGACACAGAAAAGACCATAGCGATGTTGGCTCAAGAGGAGGAAAGGATAAAGATAGAACGTGGTAGCACTATCAACTACGTGCAAAAGAAGAAAAATAACAACAATGCGTCTAGCAGCGCAAAAGGAAATCCCTCCTCCTCTAAGGGAAAAGGAATTCAGCACTCCCAGCAGCACAGGCCTAAGGATGGGCAAACCACAGTGGAGAAAGATCAGTGTCTCTACTGCAAGGAAAAGGGGCACTACAAGAAAAATTGTGCCGCCTACTTAAAGATGATCATGGAAAGGAAAGGTGAGAATGTTATTTCATTCGTAAATGAATCTCTGTATATAGATTATTCCACATCTACTTGGTGGATTGACTCAGGAGCAACAATTCATGTTGCAAACTCTTTACAGGGATTCCGTTCGACGAGAACTACTCAAAGAAACGAAAGGCGAATTAAAGTCGCGAATGGAGTCGAAGCAGAAGTGAAGGCGGTGGGCGACCTTCTCCTAGAGCTCGACACCAGATTTGATTTATTTCTTAGAGATGTTTTCTTTGTGCCTAGTTTACAGAGGAACTTAATAAGTGTATCTCGTCTAGATGATGATGGATATGGATGTCATTTTGGAAATGGCATGTGTGTGATAGATTTTAAAGATACAGTTACTACTATTGCTTTTAAGAGAAATGATCTTTATTTGTTATCGCTACGTGAAAGTGTGAATTCCGTATGTGATGTGAATGCGCTTGTATCCCCACCTACAGCTCATAATAGAAAACGAAAGAGAACTCAAGACACGTCGTCGAAATTATGGCATTGTCGTTTAGGCCATATTTCGAGGGGGAGAATAGAAAGGCTGGTTAAGAATGACATTCTTCCTCCTCTAGAGTTCTCAAACTTAGATAAATGCATTGATTGCATAAAAGGAAAATACATAAAGTTTACAAAGAAAAATGTTGAACATACCGCAGGTGTTTTAGAGTTAATTCACACAGACATCTGTGGTCCGTTTTCAGTTAAAAGCATAGATGGTTTTGACTCGTTCATTACTTTTACCGATGATTATTCCCGTTATGGATATATTTACCCAATAAAAGAAAAATCAGAAGCGTTGGATAAGTTTAAAATATTCAAGACTGAAGTTGAGAATCAACATAATTTAAAGATAAAGACAGTACGTTCCGACCGTGGAGGGGAATACTATGGTCGGCACACCCCATATGGCCAAGTTCCAGGGCCTTTCGCGAGGTACCTAGGGGAACAAGGTATAGTTGCCCAGTACTCTATACCGGGCGATCCTCAGCAAAATGGAGTCGCTGAAAGACGTAACCGTACCCTTATGGATATGGTGCGAAGCATGATCAGTTATTCTACACTACCGGTGAGCTTATGGATGGAGGCTTTAAAAACCGCCACCTATATTCTCAACAGAGTTCCCAGTAAAGCGGTGCCAAAAACACCGTATGAGCTGTGGACAGGCAGAGTACCCTCGTTGAATCACCTACGGGTGTGGGGAGCCCTGCTGAGGCAAAGATATTCAACCCGACCATTGGGAAGCTAGATCCCAAGACAGTGAGTTGCCATTTTATTGGCTACACAGAGAAATCAAAAGGATATCGTTTCTACTGTTCTGACAAAGTCACAAAGTTTGTGGAAACGAGACATGCTGTTTTTCTAGAAGAAGAAATGATACGGGGGAGCATGGAAGCTCGAAAGATTGATCTTGAGGAGAGGCGGGTGTGCGCACCCAATCCAATGATTCAGGAGCCATTTTTCGAACTACCTGTTGAGCCCACGCCGACGGTGCCAGACACTGCGGCTCCAGCTCCTGTGGTGATTCCTCCTGTGGCAACACCGAATGCAAATGTGGAACCTGTCCCTCAGGATCCTATAGAAAATGTTGCTGCAGATCAGGGGGAGCATCAACAGCCTCCAATAGAAAATGTTCCAAATGTAGAGGATATAACATAGAAGAGTTTCGAATGGGGGATGATCCTGTTTCATTCGAATAAGCCATGAGAAGCGAAAATTCATCCAAGTGGCTTGAGGCCATGGAAGATGAAATGAAATCGATGAGTACCAACCGTGTTTGGGACTTAGAAGAAATTCCTAAAGGAGCCAAAACAGTAGGCTGCAAATGGGTCTACAAGACGAAACGTGACTCCAAAGGGAATGTAGAAAGATTTAAAGCGCGTCTTGTGGCGAAGGGTTTTACACAAAAGGAAGGAATAGATTACAATGAGACTTTTTCTCCGGTCTCATGTAAGGATTCTTTCAGAATCATAATGGCATTGGTGGCGCATTTCAATCTCGAATTGCACCATATGGATGTAAAGACGGCATTCCTTAATGGGGATCTTGAAGAAAAAGTTTACATGGCTCAACCCAAAGGTTTTGTCGTGGAAGGAAAAGAACACATGGGATGTCACCTAAAGAAATCCATTTATGGGTTAAAACAAGCTTCGAGGCAGTGGTACTTGAAGTTCAACGAAACGATAAAGAGGTTTGGGTTTAATGAAAATGTTGAGGACAATTGCATTTATGCAAAATTCCAGAAAGGCAGTTACATTTTCCCCATCCTTTATGTGGACGACATTCTACTGGCAAGTAACAATGTCAACCTATTATTGGAAACGAAGAAGTTCCTGTCCTCGAACTTTGATATGAAAGACCTTGGTGAAGCCTCATTCGTTTTGGGAATTGAGATTCTCCGAGATAGATCAAATGGGGTATTAGGATTATCTCAACAGACGTACCTGGAAAAGGTTCTAGAAAAGTTTTGTATGCAAAGGAGTAAGCCTACTCCTGCGCCAATAGTCAAGGGCGATAGTTTTGGGGATTTTCAGAGTCCTCAGAACAGCTATGAGAGGGAACAAATGAAAGCAGTTCCATATGCTTCAGCTGTCGGAAGCTTACAGTATGCGCAAGTGTGCACACGCCCTGACCTAGCATTTGTTACCAACATACTTGGCAGATATCAGAAAGATCCAGGCCTTGAGCACTGGAAATTAGCGAAGAAAGCTTTACGGTATGTGCAAGGCACAAAAGGCCTCATGCTGACATATAAAAGAACCGATTCCCTAGAGATTGAAGGGTATTCAGACTCAGACTTTGCGGGAGATGGAGATGATTGTAAGTCCACGACAGGCTACATCTTCACTCTCGCAGGGGGAGCTATATCGTGGAGAAGCTCCAAGCAAACAGTGACAGCAACATCTACGATGTATGCTGAATTTATAGCATGTTACGAGGCATCCTGCCAAGTTGAATGGCTAAAGAAATTCGTACCAGGATTGAGAGTGGTAGACAATATAGAAAGACCACTAAAGATGTACTGCGATAACCAGCCAGCAGTGTTCTATGCTCATAATAACAAGAAAAGTACGGCTACCAAGTCGATAAAGATAAGATTTTATTCTGTTAAAGATAGAATCCAGAATCACACCATAAGTCTCGAGCATATTAGAACAGAGAAGATGCTCGCGGATCCGCTAACGAAAGGCTTACCACCCAACGTGTTCAAGGAACACGTGGCCGGCATGGGGCTAAGGTATTGCCTATGATCTCTGGATTAACAGGGCCCATAGTTTAAAGAATCTATTTCTGTATAGAGGCGTTTATAGTAGCTATTGATTCTATCGACGATTGAGTCGGGACGATGAGATATGCTCTGTGCACAAATCTAGAATGAAATGAGGAAAATTGTAAAAGTAAAAGAAAAGCGATTGTGAGATCAAAGGGGAGATTGTTAGGATTGATCTCCCGGTCCACACGGCCCAAAGGCCGTGGGCCTGATCCGCGCCCTGATCGGGGGCGCCCAACCCAACATTGGTTGGAGGGCCCCTGTCACCCCGCGCTATATAAAGAGGTGGGCTCCACCGGCTCCAAAGGGAGTTGAACCTGAGCCGCCAGAACCACTGACACACCAATCCGATCTAGGGTTAGCGCGGGCAGTGATGGGAAGACCCACCACCGCCACCACGACGTCCTCCGTCGCCGTTCCAGGCCAAAGCCGGTGGCGACCAGAGGGACGGCGTGATCTACGACCGCGACCGTCGACCCCTGCACTGCGCGTCGCTGCCTTGCGCAGATCGTCACCGACAGAACCTGAGATGGCTTCCTCCACCGGAGGCGATGGTATAACCCTATTCGTTCATCATGTTCTTGTTATTGTTCATCATGTTTTACTGTCAAGATTCAAGTTATTCCCTTCTAGATCTGTGACTAGTGATCCGTTAATGCTAATAGGTAGAAGTACTAGTTACTGCATCGCGTCTGTCAAAAATTGGACCATGCGTGCATTCTGTTGCAGCAGATACAAAGGACACGGCCAGCATTTCCTGAATGCGTTAGCCACCAAGTGCATGCTGCTGCTGAGGAGTATGTACTCTACTGATGTGTCACAGCTCTGTTAACTGATGAACCCGATAGAAGAGGAAGAAGGAACAGAGGAAGGGAACAGCATGGGAGGGCAGTTTCAGCACACTTGCTGCTTGGGTTCACAGAAGACATCGATCACTATGCATTGGATGATAAAAATTGGCAACGATGACATGGTCCTTATTCATTGCAGGCTCTCATATTCACAACAATAGTCTGCTATTTAATATACCTTTTAGCAACACAAATATACCTTTCCTTGCAATCAGCAAGCTCACTCTTGTTTTCAAATTCATCCAAGCGAATGCCACTGTCTCTATATACTGCAACACAAGTATCAGGAGCCTGGTCGAGTCCTCCCGTGTGGCAGACCACAACCTCTGTGCTTGTGGATTACAATAATGGCTTCCTGGGGGGATGAGGCTTGGGGTGGTTGTGCTCACCGCTGTATACAGTTTCAACAATCTGGCCATCCATTGTTGTCTCCACCTTCTTCTTCACCGGGCAGCTTGGATGAGTGCACTTGTAGTAGCTCCGTGGTAACCCGCTCCTTTTCACCTTCTTTTGCCCGTATTTCCTCCAGTTGTAGCCATCAAATGACAAACAACTGCCCATAGGCTTCCTGACAGTGTGGCGTGTTGATAGATGGTCACAACAGTTGGCCTGCTCTGCATCTACCTCCATTTCCTCACATGTGGTCTCTGAGCCAGCATCCTGCAAGTTAGCACATAGTCGAAACAAGATCACATGATGATACCTTCGATGTGTTCATTAATCTAATGGATGACAGACACTTGAATTTGAAGTATCAGTATGCCAAAAAAATGCTATAAGAAAACGTGGTTTTCTCTCGATGCAGCCAGAAAAATATGAACTGAATTCCAGCTTAAGACTTACTGTGGTTGCAGTTATTTCTGCCGGAAGATCAGTCAGTAGCGATGGGAACCCAGTCACCTGTGGCCTAACAAGATCTGTCTCCTCTAGGATGGTAATTGGTGGGGAACCGGTGGCAGTGAACTCTTGCAGGAGCTTTGACAAGGACCTAGAGAAAGGCCTGGAGGGCACAGGCCTCAGGGCAGTGATTTTCTCATGCCGATGCATTTTCCCTGATCAAAACATAGAGGGAATGTTATGTACTTGTTTGCTGGCAGAACATACTGGTGGAAGGGAATTATAGTAATCAGAAGTAACTTGTTTGCTTGTTTCTAGGAAAAACAGAGGGGGACAAAGCACAAGCTAATGCAAAAGGGAATCATGAAACATAGAGAAGTAATCAACCATATATTTCAGATAGTAATCGAACTTTTTGGTAGTGAAAGTTTCAAAGTTCAGCAATGAAATTCAGAACAGAGTCATATAGGCAAAAATTTGAGCAAGGAACAAAGTAATGGAAAAACAGGAGAGTTCACATATGTGGTACCTCAACCTGTGCTCTGTTGCAGCTGCGGATCGGTGGAAGCAATGCAATGCAATGCAAGGGCGACAAGTTAAGGGAGTCGATCAGAGGAGAAAGAGGAGGCAGTTAGTTAGGGTGCATGCATATGACTGTTAGGTATGGACACAAAGCAGGGGAGTAGATATATATCAGATCTGCCTTCTATATTTGGATCATCTACCATCATGCGGAGCTTTGCAATTCAGATATTGAAAAACAACAGTACATGCAAAACTCAGGTATTGTAACACTCACCATAGCAAAATATTACAGCCCACTTGATAATAAACCATACCAACAGAAAGGCTTGTGGGTGCTAAAACAGCTTAGATAAGAAAATAACAGGAGAGCGTAAACTACAGCAAAACATAACAGGTCCCAGCTAGAACAGGTTCGGGTTTACGTAGTTGATACAGGCGTATCCTGGATGATAGACTAGACAGCTTGCATATTCAGTGAGACATGTAACACGCATATAATGTAGCAATCAGATTCTTAAATTCCAGTGAACATCAGTTTCAGGAAACCATGCTTCAATTGTTCAACCAACTTACCAACTGATGGCGGGGAAACGGACGGGTGAAGGTCCGCCTCCGCGTCAGCAGAGACAAGTTAGATTTTAGTTTAATTTAAATAAGACAAAGTAAGATATTCAGGTATTGCGAGTCCATACTTCCATAATTCTTATATATTCATAAAAATTATGTTAATTACATCTCCGTAGAGAATACCCCTGATTAAGAGTTCCAACATGAGTACATAAAAAAGAATATTACATCATATAGTCAGCCTATTACATGACTACAAGAATAAAATAACCGGTCTTCAGTCTTGTCGTCGTAGATGAACGCTTTCTGTAGACCCAAACTTAGTGAATATGACACATGAATTCGCGTATGCATTTTGCTTGATCTTTATGCTTGATGCAGATAAATACGACATGTGTATTTATGGGTTGCTAGCATTATTTTAATTGCTCAGCACCACGATACATAAAGGTTGACATTCATCAAGTTTTCTTTATTTCCTTATCATTTCGTCAGGGACATGATTTGAAAAGGCCCCGCAAGCAGCGTGCTTAATGGGGTCTTAGCTTAGTTTACCCATGTTTTTCCTTCCCTCTGTTAATTACTACTACTAGCATTTCACGGATGCGTATGTAGTATAAACAAGGAGGTTATATATTTTGAATTTCCTTTCAACCAAACATGCATATATGAGAAAGATCTTGGAATGATTCTCACAAGTGAATGCACATGTAACTTTGATCAGGACATGATGCTGATGCTCATATGCCTGGCGTATTTGTTTTTGTTCCCTTCTACCAGAATGGAAATGCTTATGCCTAGGTGCCGGCCTTGCCGCGACACAATTTATCAGTGTTGATGCTCATGAATGATACCCAAATGAAAGGAATATGCATAAAGAATATATGTCATTTTGTTTGGTTTATTTTATAATTTAGCAAAGCATGAATTTGGTGAATGCAATCTAGTATAAATGCAAATTTCAGTGTTCCGTGACATGCATGACACCAGTTGATGAATAAGCCTGTATACACAAGATGTTAGTGTGTTGAGGCCTCTTGTTTTAACTAAGTTTGTGCACGTGGCAAGCAGAGGTGAAAATGTATATTTAACATGTATCTATAGCTAAACACTTTCATGGTTTAACTAAATATGAAACATGTAAAATGCTGTACGCACATGCTAGCTAGTTTTACACAAGCACTGAACTGATGGAATGTAAGACAGTACGTGCATGGCTGCTTTCTTTGATGCTATTTAATCTTTGCAGATGATTACGATTTCTTTGATTTATCTCGCTCCACTTACTTTGCTGCTGACATGACGGTGTGCTGCAGCACTTATATATGGACCGCACATGTACAGCAGGCGAGGCAGTGTTTAACTTGTATAAAGCGGATTTGCTTATATCTTCCCTGCTGCAACTCATGGCAAGTACTCGTGATGATCGAGCCTGTAGATGAGGTGCAGCGAGAAGATTATTGGGCACTTTTAACATGGTTTTGGCACTTGCTCCTGAGTTCGTATCAACGGACCAAATCGAAGAGCAAGAGCTCATCCCATCCTGGCATTGTATCAACAGACCAAGCTGAAGATTGGGGCCTTGAGAGATCAGAAGAAGAGAGAAAGGAAGAATTTCTTCATTGTTGATGAAGGGCCGGAGAAATCAGACCAGTGACATGGCTTTTCTCACCTGCAGAACTTTGTCGCGGCACAGCGGCGACTTGCTGGTTGCCACACGATCTTCTCTCCTAGCTTCTTCTTCCTTGGGCGTTCGGCAGAACTGCAGGGCTTGAAGCTCCGGCAGCCTGACGGTGGTGACGGTGGTGCTCTTCTCTACAGGGACTACACGGAAGTTCGGGCCTCCGGCAGCCTGGCGGCGTTTCTTTTCTTCTCCCTTTGCCAGCGCTCTGCTTTCCGTCGCTCTGCTTTCCAGCGCTCTGGTTTTGAGTTACTTGACGCGCGCTGCATCCAGAACGTGGAGGTCGTAAAAGTTGAATTGTTTGGACTTGGTCCGGGCCGGCGGTTGCATGTTTCGTTTGGAAATCTAAGCGCATGCAGGAGAGGTCCTTTCGTATAACATGTGGGCCTCCAGCCTTTCCTTTTAATTATATGATTAAGGGATGCTTAATTATCTTCTGGCCAGCATGTTCCTGCACCTACACGTCACACAGATGTGCATTGCTTTGGTCATATGGGGTTGCAAGCTACGATGGACTCGTATACACAGTATATATACACTTTGAATGCTCTGCTTGTTCTTCCTCTTCACAAAGAGCCGACACAGCAAGAAACCCCTTTGATTAAGATCAACAAGAGCTACCAAACTTAACAAACCAGTGTACTACCAGGTAAGCTACTGCCTGTAGTTCCGAGTCTATCTTACAGACACAACAATGACACAGCAGTGATCATCAATCAGTGTTGCCTGTCTTGTTGCCCTCGGATGTTGAACTGGCCTTGGCCTTGTCCTGGATGAGGGTATTGATCAGTTGCAGCAGCTCGGTCCTCATGGCATTGACGCTGTCGGCGTTCACCTCCGTCCTCACCGCCTCGAACCAATCCCCTCCCCGGTGACGGTCATGGCCGTTCTTCCACCAGCCGCAGATTGCCCTGGCGATGGCCATGACGTACACACCGCAGTCGTAGCCATTGGGTTGCCTCGGGGTGGGCCCCTCCACGACCGGAACAGTGGCTCTCCTCCTCGAGCCGATCTGGAGCAGGGGGCGAAGCGCGTCGGCGAGGCGGCAGGCGACGGGGAGGTTGGGCGCGCCGCGGTAGCTGTCATGGTGGACGAAGCGGGGGCCCGAGGAGCCGGATCCGGTGGCGTTGTCGAGGACGAGGAGGGTCCAGTGGGAACCGCCCTCGGGGACGGAGGCGTCGGGGTTGTCGTTGACGGGGAGCAGCACGAGGCGGCGGGAGGCGAGGCGGAGCGGCTCGGCGACGGCGGCGACGGAGTCCCGGTCGGGGAGGTTGGAGAGCAGGTAGGGGATGGAGGGCGGGAGCAGGAGGAGGTCGTCGCCGAGGCCGGCGGAGAGGTGGGCGAAGTAGAAGGCGATGATGCGGTCGTTGATGAAGCGGGGCCCGCGGAGGATGGTGAGGTCGGAGCGGATGAGTACGACGTCGCCGTGGCTCAGAATCCGGTCCTCCCCCTTCTTCTCGCCGGCGGAAGTGGAGGTGGAGGTGGAGGCGGGGCACGAGCCCGTGCCCATCGCCGCCGGGGAGGATTGCTTCCTTCTTCGATGAAACGACGCGACCCGGCCCGATCCAAGGTTCCAGAGAAGTGCTTGTGATTTACAAATAGCTGGGGGCGTGAAAAGGAAAGAGGATTTTTTTTTTGACATGAGGAAAGAGGAGAGGATTTTGATTACCGGTGGTCGGTGGGGAAGTGGGGCGATGCACTCACCATGTTGCAGTTGCGTGGGGTCCACGTGTCGGTGACACACTGGGCATGGGACCGGATAACTACAGCTCTGATGTGAAGTCTGAAAGTTGGTGAGTCAAGTGCGCAAAGCGACTTTGGGCTATTTTTTGCATTTTCTGCAAGGTCCATGTAAACTGCTAAAAAATGGTTATCTAGATCTTCTGCGGCTACGCAATTTTGTTGTAAAAGCTATGTCTACGAGCTACGAGTTCCCTTGCCTGTAACATCGTTACTCTACTTGGTCTTCTAGAGTGTAGATGTGCACGAGCTTTGCACCAAAACTTGATCCTATGTCTTTTCCCATGTTAAGTACATCATAGGTTTACATAAGTTGCATATCTCTTTGAATATAAATTTGTTTTGAAAAAAGAGATAACTACATCGTAGGTTTACATAAGTTCAGTCTAAGATTGACTCTCTCATGAGTAGCTAATCATGTATCATTTAAATTGTTTACAAATATAAATCTACAGAATACGAGGATAGATCACACATAAGAGTAGTATAATTGATGAAAATATGTTATCAGTATTTAGCTGAAACATGTAACATTTTTTAAAAGATATTTAATAAAAACAAAACCTAAATTAAAATAACTACTATAATACAATCGTCATATGTAAACATCGATCGCGCCTGATCTAGCCATAACATTATGTATCATCTTAATCATCTAGCGAGTACGGTAGTGTAAACACAAATTTTTTTATAGCCGTTAATTTCTATCCCATATATCTGTTCTGCTGTAGTATATGTCCACACGTCAATTCTACATGTGTAATTTAAGAGATTGACAGAACTAATTGGATAGATCGTTTTCTCATTGTGGAGCATAGATTTTTAAAATTAGTTATGGATATAGTTTGACAAGGCATTAGCACTAATCCTAGAATCAAAGGTTAGTTCACACCAGTAGCACTTACCAAGTGAGCTATGTATGTCCTTTCTCCTAGTTAAGCTAGTTGCCCTATTTTTGCTAGAGGATGGTCTGCATTGTTTTCACTACTATACATCATATATATGATCTCATTGATCTACATCTGGTGAATTGGTTGATCTTTTCTAACAGGTCTCACGTATTGTTGACACTGTAGTATTCATCGTTCATCTAATTAATTACTTTTGATAATTTTTGTTCTAAATTGTAGTCGGTTTTAGGTTTTGTATATGCAATTTATATATCTATCTAGACATATCTGGACGTAATAATATATCTAGAAAAAACTATATCTCTATAAAAATAAAAATAAAAATAAAATAAATAAGAGGGGTATACTTCATTATTGCCGAATGCGAAAAAGGAAAGTCGCACGGTCCAGCGGGCAGCGGCGAGCGGTGTGGTTCGTTGTCCCTTCGCCCCCTTTCCTGCGTCCCCCGCCTGCCTGCGCCTCCTCTTGTCTTCGTCGTCCACCAGCGCACGCGGCCCACCGCATAGAGACATCTTCCCTGACCTGTTGCTGCCTGCCCAGCGCACGCAAAGAAGTCGGAAGTCCATTCATCCGACCTCGGCTCGTGCGACCCCCCTCCATCCACTCGCCGGATTCCGACTGGAGTTGAAATCCGATCCGCCGCCGCGCCCCCAATCGCCGCCTCTTGACCCCTCCGTCTAGGCCCGTACAACCACTCCGCGAGCCGTATTCGTATTGACTGGCCCGAGCACCGGCGATCCCTGTCTGTCCGCATCGCACCTCGCCGCCGGCCTCGTTTGGAGCCGAAATCGGATAGGAGGATGGATCACCACCTGCAGCATCAACTCAGGTACGCGACCCTTTCTCCGTCGCCGCAGTTTCTCTCTCTCTTTTGTGTGTGTGTTTGATTGGAGTGCTGGACTTGAGCCTGATTCACGGCGGGAGGGGCTGGGTGGCGCGGTAGGGTGCGGGGTTGCAGAGCAGCATGCCCACGGTGGGAGGTGCGCGCAACGCGGCAGGGGAGGGGAGGGGAGGGACGCGTAGAACAGAGAGGATGAGAGCGAGGGGATGATGGAGAAGATGTGTCGGATGGATCGGTTCGGGAATCGGGAGTCAAAACGGATTCACGAGGGGCTGTTTGACGGGATGGCAGACGGAGAGAAATCCAGTGCTAAATCTGAAATCGCAAAAGAATTGAGGTGGTGCGAGGGCAAAACAATTCAGTTTTAGCGAGTTGAAAACATTTTTGCCTGATTAGTATTGTTATTAGTCTGCGCCTATACTCCCATAGCAGCCAGGTGAAATCCCTGATATATTTCTGGCAATAGATTTGTGTTTGATGACTGATTTGTTAGAATCGGGCAAGGTTCCATGGCCTCTGTTTATTGTACATGTTAATTTCTTATGTGTTTCCTTTGTGCTCAAATATTTGGGATTTCATCCTGCCGATACAATTGCTTAATTTGATTACAGATTTACAGTAGGGTGTTATCTCATTTGGATTCTAATTTCTAACAGCTCTTCCTTCTGACTTCTCATCTATCAGGGCTACCATGAGCGACGATGGAGATCATACCTGCCCGCTTTGTGCCGAGGAGATGGACATCACCGATCAGCAGCTCAAGCCATGCAAATGCGGATATGATGTATGTGTATCAATAATCGTCCTACCCTATCAATCAGCTGTACGCCTTGGCCATTGCCTATGCACCAGCCACCACCACTATGACCTCAAGCGATGAAGCAATTAACTGCCACTTACTCAATTCCTCGTCTAACATATGCAACTCTGCAGATTTGCGTCTGGTGCTGGCACCACATCATAGACATGGCCGAGAAAGAGGAGACAGAGGGCCGTTGCCCTGCATGCCGCACTCCCTATGACAAGGACAGGATTGTCAAGACGGCTTCCACTTGTGAGAGGTCCATCACAAACTTTCAGCAGTTATGTTTTTTTTTCCACCCCACTAATGCTTTTGTTCTTAGTGATCAATTTGTATTTTACTCCTACAAACTACAGCATTTTGGATTGCCCTTTTATCATAGGAAATATGTGAAGATCAATCCCTTCAGCTTTCATTTCAGTTCAGCTAACATGACCACTTGTGAAAGGTGTACTGTAATAACAACTTTCAACTTTATGTTTATTTTCATGGAAACAGGACGATGACTGAGAAAAATGCAGAGAAGAAGCATAAGACCCAAAAGATTAAGCCAAAGGCGGCGGCGGCGGCGGCAGCAGCAGCAGCAACAACCACAACATCTACCATAGAATCTAAGAAGCATCTGGTCGGTGTTAGGGTTATCCAGAGAAATCTGGTGTACATAACTGGCCTACCTGCAAATTTATGCAACGAGAATGTGAGCACCGTATCATTGTTCACAACTAGATCCGTCCAATTTCTGCGATATGTTTAATTTTTAGTTCTCATACCAATACTACTGTTGTTTTTTGTTTTAGGTACTTGACCGTAGGGAATACTTTGGTCAATATGGGAAAGTTTTGAAGGTTTCAGTTTCCCGTCCGACTGGGCCTCCTTCCCAGCAGGCATCAGCAAACAATATTAGCGTGTATGTCTCTTTGTACCTCATGATGTACATGCATGATCTGTTCTTGCTTCACATGCAGACATTATTTAGGTTTTGTTAACCAGCTTGATGTATCAAATAATTATCCTAAACTTTTATGCAATTGCATGTTTCAAGTTTTTGTATGTTTCCTTCTCATACTAGAGCATTAGTATTATAAGAAAGTAAATTGAGACTTGAGTTGTATTTGGTTGTTTTCTACCGTACTTGGTGAAAAAGATGACAAATATATCCAGATTTTTGCAACTTTGCAAGTAGCAGTCATTTTGAGGCCTGACCTACTTAGCAATATGCTTTGCCTGTGGCCACTTGATGTATATAGCCATGCTTGAAAGTAACATTGTTATGCTCATTAGCAACATAAGGAGATGTATCTCTTTATTGCTGTGATTTCTGGGAGTTTTAGATAAATGCAAAATGTCTTTTGAGTCAATGCTTGATTTCTGCATCATCTGTGATGCTGATGCACTTACCTGGTTCTTCTGGATGGTACATTCCCCTGTTTCTGGGCTAACCTCATACCCGATTCTACATGTGTAGACATATAATAGAAATATTTCTGCAGATGAAATGACAGATTTTCTTGGTTCGAGAGCATTGTTGGTTTCCTGGGAGTGTAAGATTTATTTTTTGGTTTCTGGTGATTTCCAAGAAAGTTGCTGGATATATTCTGAAACCGTTTAATGCCAGAAATATGAATTGTAGAATAACTTGGAAGAATAAAAGTGAGGCATCTCAGCATTCAGTAATTTACTAACTCACTGTTTATCATTAATCAGAATTGTGTTAGGGCTTATCATTAACCAGAATGGAGTTAGGGTGCTTATTCTGTTGTTAGTGTAGAAATTACTGTATATATTGAAGTTTGCATGCTTGCACCACGTGTACCATGGAGCGTGTTTGAGTGATCTCTTGTCAAAGACCATGTGGGACTAGAAGTCTAGAACACACTGTTTCTGATCAATATTTTCTTTACATATTTCTTCCCATGTGTTGCTATGTTGCTTCTACTCCTTGGTTCAGCTATGCTTATACTGTTATACATGCATGCATGCAGTTACATAAACTAATTAGTTTTTTCCCTGGAGATTACAGATTATATTGTCCACTTTATTTGTTTCAGATCTTGATAATCATGGCCCTAAGTCTAAGAACCTTTAGTATTATTTTCTTGCGTGTTGTTGCAACAAATTACTAGATTTACAAATAAGTGACCTTTTGTGTTGCATGCAGTGAAAGCAAACTTTGATCACAAATACCTTTTGATATAGTTAGATAGGGTATTTGAAAATGATATGAGCTTATTTTTCTTGAATGTAGTTTGTAAATATGTTACAATAGAATCTGTCAGTTAGAAGGTACATGTTGGTGATTTTGTGGATGTTTAAAACATCGCTTATTTGTGAAGGCAGGGAGTGTTCTGCTTGTATAAGAGTTTGATACAGCAGTTCTGCTCTTGTTTAAACAATTACTGATTACTGTCAAATGTATACAGATATATTACTTACGCCAAAGAAGCTGAGGCCATCCGGTGTATTCAAGCTGTACACAATTTTGTCTTGGAAGGAAAAGTTTTAAGGTGACCTTCTACTCTGTTCTCTTCCAGAAGTTTACACAATGTGGTTACTCAAATGGTTGTTGATTGTTGCAGAGCATGCTTTGGTACTACGAAGTATTGTCATGCATGGCTGCGGAACATGGTACAACTGTTGCTTCATTCTGATAGCTTTATTTACTAGTACTCTACCCAATCCTCTCATCCTGAATGTTTCTTGACTTTTCAGACATGTGGGAATCCAGATTGTCTCTATTTGCATGAAGTAGGTGATCAGCAGGATAGTTTCACTAAAGATGAGGTCATCTCAGCATATACAAGGTAGTATTGACTACTAAGCTATATTAACAGATGTCGTGGAACTTTTGTTTCTTGTTCTGCTTCCTGCATTCAGTTTAGCCCTAAGCCACGGTGCACCTGGCTATTGTTTTCTCTGCCTACATGCCTACACCACTTGCGCATATTGTAGCTCACGTTTGGCATTGCGGTTGCTTTTCAAAATCACCTTTTTATTCTCCAGTTTGCGATATAATAGTTAGTCCCTTGAAGTCATGTCAGTACAATCTTACCATGTATAAGCTGCTGGTGTTCCGTGTAAGTTGATTTAGAAAATGGTATGCCTGCTTCACTTTTGGATGTTTAATATATGAAGTACTGCTTTGATGAGCTCCCTGTGTGCTAAAACAATTTTCATAATATCAATTGATACTTTACATTCACCATTCTATATTCCTATCAGGACTAGGGTCCCCCAGATGGCATCTAGTGTTTCACAAAGGCGTGCAGGCACTGTATTGCCTCCTCCAGCTGATGATTTCTCTTACAGTGCGGTGGTTTCAGCCAAGCATACAGTCAAGAATGGAACACTTGTATGTTCTTTATGCTGAAAATTAAAAATTCATTGGAAGACATATGCTTTTGTTAACTTTCATGCTGCTTTCCAGCATAGGTTAAATTGTTGATATTTCTTTATGTGTTGGCTTACATACTGCATTAACTGGCCTTGTGTGCAGAATACCACCAACCAGCCCAGACTTTCACCTCCAAACAGTAGTTCTGGGAGGTCCACGCTTCCACCAGCTGCCTCATGGTATGGTACCTCTAGGAGTGTTCCACTTTCTTTCGCGATATGTTGAAATGAGAGCCGTGTTATTGATTTCCCCCCTTCTCTATGCGCAGGGGGCATCGTGATTTGAATGCCAGGACAACAGCTAATGGGGTGATATCATCACAGTCCCATACGAAACCAAAATCAGAGCCACAAAGTAATTCATTTTCAAGTTCTTCAACGATTTCAAGTACAGTAATACCTTCTTCATGGAATGATGATGCAAGTACAGCACCAAAAACGTCTGAAGGACGGCAAGTGTCAAAACAAGATAGTACATCTAAAACCGTAGAATCGTATAAGCCTGGTATTGTGAAGGAAACACATGCTCTATCATCGCTGGACTTAGACTTCTCTACAATACCTTCAGCTTGGAATGACGATGACATTGTGGTGTCAGATGGGATGTCAAAAGGAAGCGGGGAAACTCAAGTGGTGAAAGAAAATGGAAAGCTAACACATCTAGCTTCTAAGTCACCACTATCACCTAAGAAAGACACGAGAGTGAACATTTCCAGAAAAAGTTCTTCAGATTTTGTTTCAGATCTAGCAATATCTAAATCAGATGTGAAGACTGGTGATGGTGACCGCTCAATTGCCAACATTACTCCTAAAAGCCCTACTTCAAATGATGTAAAGTGCCAATCTAGTCTTGCTGCCAATGAGAAAATACTAGAGGATATTGGACCCAGGGAGACTGACATTGAGAAGTTATCTGTTCAGATATCTTCAATAATGTTAGATGGCAACGTTGAGGCTCATAGTATGGCAGGAAATCATCAGCCAGATGCAATGCCATGCACATCTGTTACCATGCCCTTAGGTCAGAATTTTGACAGAGACCAATCTCATGTGAAGCTTGATGGGCTCCTACCTTCAGAAAATGAGGATACTGTTCTCTCTTGTCAATATGGTTCTGATAAGCATCTTAATTGGACTTCAGAGGAGCAAAGTTGTAGTGCGACTCCTTTAAATGATATAGTAAAATCTTCAACAATCACTGACAAACTTCATAGTAGGTTGATGGATGGTTCAGATCAAACATCATATTCGTCATTTGCCCGTTTTCCTAATTCATTAGACACTTCAGTGTGGAATGGTACAGAAAGTAACCCTACATCGATGATCGGTACTAGAACTTCCTCACAGATGCAGACTGGGTGTTCTTCAATCAATAATACTTCTGCCTTGTTAAATGGAGGTCTAGATGGATTAGGGACTGTAAATACACTTGGTAATGTTTCAGGACATGCTGGAGTGACAAGTCACCAACCTGGTGCAATGGGTTCAGTAAGAACTGATAGTGTAGGAAGTTTTGACAGGATCATAAGTGTAGATAAGGATGAGAGCAGAATAATTTCTGATATGTTGTCATCAGAGTTTAATTTGTGGGATGATTCATATTCGGCTGCTAATGATTTTGTTAGGATGCTTAGGGAATCTGAAAATAATGATGTCGCTTTTACCGCGACTGCATGGAAATCAGGATCTGGCAGCAAAGAGTCCAGATTTTCGTTCGCTAGACAGGATAACCAAGGAAGCATGGATTCATCTCGCAGAAACTGTGGTAGTGATCAGAGTTTCAGTTTGCTGCCCTCTCTAGGAAACTTCTACCAGAACGGCCGTGCGTTCCGAACCCTGGAAAATGATGTTTCCAATAGCAACTCTCTTGCTGTATCAGATACGGCAACTACTGGTGAGTCCTACCTATTCACTTCTGTACCTGACTGAGCAAAATGATGAGTGCTATAAATGAATGATCTTATTCTGCGTGTTGCACCTTTTTCGTTGAACATTGGTAAAAAATATCTGATTTGTGCAAATGGATTGTCGATCTATCTTTTTATTAAACGATGCCCTCTTTAATTAGAACCATCTGATGGCCTTGGTCAAAGTAGTGTCTGTTAATGCTGGAAAGACACCAGACACCTCATGTGGGCAAAACCTACTGAGTCCACACAAAAGCATGCGGATGCTGTCGTAGCCATCAGATACGCAATTTTGTTGAAACAGCACCTCTATATTTTTTTTTCTTGAACGATGCAGGAGAGCTGCGTGTCATTTCATTAAGAAAGAGAGACGTACAAAATGTACAAATAAAGGGAAAGGCTAATAAAAACCCTTCCCGACATACCACCCACACACTAAATCACAATTTAAAGAAAGATCACCAGTCCTAGCAGTTTGGATATTAGAAAATTTAAACTGCATGCAAACAGAAACAACTTCACTTTTTCTCCAAATGCCTGTGACATCTTACTGCTCTGAATATCTAAATTTCAATGCACCTGTAACTGCATGTCTACAAGCACATATGAAACACCACAATTACCTGAATCTTGCACTTTGCCTATGAGTACACACCCTGTGCATCAATACTCACTGACGCCCTGGGCCTGATCTGATAATGTCAATCAACTAGCCCTGGTGACTGGTGAGTGGATATCATCGCCTTTTAAGAACCGAAACCATCACCATTTGGAAAAGTGCATATTAAGTGGTTTCATAATATTTGCAGCAAAGCTTTTGCTCTCTCAAAGATTTTGAAACATAGGCTATGTACGCTGTACCCCTCATGTTTTTTAGCTTAACTGCTATTTGTGCTTTTGAAGTGACACACATGTGTATCTACAAAGTTTATATGTTTATGGAACTCTGGAATATTGTTGCTAAATTAAGAAAGGATCAAAAAAGTTATCTACAAAATTTTTTTGGTAGGGTAGAGTTTTTCACATCACGGTATAACTAGGTCGATTGATGCCGTGAGATTAATGTTCATGGACAAATGGCTGCTTCATGTTGAATTATTAAACAGTAACAAGTTAAAGCTCGAATTTTTTAGAGCTTATTCAAGTTGAGCGGTGGATCTATTGGTGAAAATTCTGTGATGTTGTTTTTTTTCATCAGTGATAATGTTTGTGTGCTTATGAAGTATTTTCTTTCTCAGGTACATCAAGGTCTAAAATATCTGCACCTCCAGGATTTTCAGCACCAGCAAGAGTCCCCCCTCCTGGATTTTCTTCTGGATTTCCATCCCAGGATGGTCTGAACCCCCCTCCTGGGTTTTCTCCTGGAATTTCATCTCAGGAGGTGTCTAAGACCCCATCTAGATTGCCTTCTCCATTTTCTTCTGGATTTTCATATCTGGATGGGCCTAATCTCCCTTCTAGATCCCCTTCTGCATTCACCTCTGGATTTTCTTCACAGGATAGGTCCAATCAGTTGTATGGCTCAACATACCCAGGTTTGTTTACTTTCTCAATATTTTTCTTTGCTTCTTCTCTTAAAAAAATGTTCAATAAATTTCTCATACCTTTTGTGGTACCGGTACTTGACAGAAATTCTTCTCTGGGATAATGTCTTGGGCGCCAACAGTAATCATTATCAAGCTCCGTTTGGCAGACACACAAGTGAGATAGAATTTAATGACCCTGCTATATTGGCTGTGGGAAAAGGGCGGATGCCTGGAATTGGTGATTCAGGGCTGGAGATGAAAAATACCCCTGCTTTTCCAGCACCGTTGCAAACATCAAATAGTGATCCGAGATTTCAGTTACGGATGCAACCGAATGTGCAGTCTCATCAGAACATTAGATTCACAGACCATACACAGGATGCCTTCAACCCTATTATGAATGATAATTATCTGGCATCCCGATTTTTACAGCAGAACCACGGTCCTGTATCCCCTTATGCGCAGATGCTGCAACAACCCAGACACTCACAGCTTACAAATGGTCACTTGGATGGGTGGAGTGATTTGAGACAAGGGAATAACACCCTTACGTCAGACATGTCAAGGATGATGTATCCAAGTGAATTGAACAACTTGCACATGCTGGGTTCAAATGATATCTATACCAGAGCCTTTGGAATGTGACTGCTGGAGATGTGTGACTTTGAGCTGCATGTTCTAACTTGGCATTTGTCGAGCTGTGAAAGTAACTGGTGGCACAGAACATAATACACATGAGGTGGGTAGTAGTGTTGTGCTCGTGAGCTGCGCATGTGAGTGGTTACTGGGATTGAAATTGACAAACATGAACCTTCCAGCCTTTTGAAACTATCAGGTATGCATGCTAATAGGTTATTGATTGTTTTTGTTAGGAAAAAACCTTTAGGAAAGCAGCTACTCTATGTATTGGTGCATAAACAACTTGCTGACCTCTTTGTTTTATTGGTTGACGACCAGGTTCTCTCATTTATGATATGTGAAGCGAGTGAAAGGATGAGCATCGAGAAGAGCAAAGCAACTGATGTTGAAGTAGATTAGGAAACTATGGTGACTTGGTTTGGCTTGATGCAGTTATACAGTGTGTTCTCTTTGTACATGATAATGATATCTGTCGGTGTGTGTGTGTGTGGTAACATGGTGATGGTTGCTCCGGCCCTTCCTTTTCTGTTGGTGGACAAAAGCCGAGCCGGAGCCGAGGATAGCTTTGGTTGGTGTCTAATGCATGCGTATTGTGTGTCTATCGGGAGTGAAGAAGGTTATAAGTCGTCATCCGTGTTACGGGACTCGTAGTCTGTTCAGTATGCATGTATCGATTCGAATGCTACCTGGGCTAGCAATTACTAATAATCAATATAGGTGGTGTTTGGATACAGATGCTAAAGTTTAGCGCTTTAAATAAGTGATAATTAGACGTATTAAACATAAACTAATTATAAATTAATTACATAAGTCATGTCCATTGCGCGAGACGAACCTAAAAAACCTAATTTTGTTATAATTAATACATAATTACCATACGTTTACTTTAGCATTACATTGGTGTAATTAGGCTTAATAGATTTGTCTCGTAAATTACTTCTTGTTTATGTAATGGGTTTTTAAATTAATCTATATTTAATACTCTTAATTAACATATTTATATCCGATGTGACGGCGCTAAAGTTTAGCGCGTGTGAAACAAATATAGTTATAGATAGCCAGTATTACTTAATAGTTAATGCCAACTATAAGTAGCATTTCTTTCTGGCCATAAAGGACCATACGACATGCTTGTACAATGCTCGTCATACTCCGTAACTCTTGCGTCAGTCGACAAAAATTCCCTTAAGCAGCTATGCAGAGATCCACTGATTTGCTTTGCCTCCCACAACTTAACCTTAATTTCCTTGTTGAGTAAACGTGACTTTTAGGCTTTAGCTAAGCAACTCAGGAACTCTGCTGATTCTTCAGCTTCGAGTTGAGTACATGCATAAAAGGCCGGGGACTGCAATGGATGATGGTTCATCTCGTTTGAAACCTGGACGGGGTGGCCGCATGAGCAGGTTGTCGAAGGATGCACCCTTCTGCAACGTCTGTATCAGTCAACGGTGCTGCTTAAGCTGCAGACATGGTTCCATCCAATGATCCAAAGGTACAGGGTTTCAGAATCAAACGTTTGTTCCTGACCGTTCTGGTAAGTCATACTGATGGAGAAGCATTGCCTTGCCTTGGAAATGAATTTCCCTTGTGTCCATGAACGACAGTTATGCAACCCCAGATAACTCTCCTTCTTCCTAACTTTCTTTTCTCGGTCGCATGTTACTTCATTAAGAAGAGATGGTACCAAATGTGCAACATAACAAAACAAGACACAGAAAACACTCTACAAAGTAGTTATAATAGATCATGACGACTTTCGCAAAAAAAGAAAGAAAGATCACAGCAAGAATAAGAGGCCCTGAGTACCAACTGCACACCACGGGTTCCTTCTTCCTCCACCCGTCATGGCGCTTGCACCATTTTATTGCTTCTACCTTGACTTGAAACGAGAATTAAGCAACCATTAGCTGTATATCCATGTTCTCTGTTGCTCCTAGTTTGCAGTTCTGCCTATGCCTCAACCTTGCAAATAAATTCGACGAGGCACTCTGGAGCACTAACTATAATCTGAAACTGCAAAATTTTCTTCATGTAATATAATCGGAAGGCTGAAGACAAAATTTCAGCTTGCTATATACACGGTCGTGCTATCTCACGCTCACGCCAAGTATTTGACTAGACATTTGATATTCTTACAGTGAGACATCAAACCCATCAACATTTAACATCACGGTATTGCCACATCTGTCAACATGGACCACTCTATTATTGTTCAAACACAACAGTTTTTCCTAAATACTGTAGCCACTAAGTTTGCGCTGCTAACAGATACTGCTGCGTCAGAATTGATGATACTCTCCATTCAAGAAACAGATTAACATTGTATTTTACATAAGAAAAGGACATGCCGTGAAGGAACAATTAAACGAACTACAACATTGTGAGCTAACTGCATCATGGAAGGGTAATGCACCAGAGCAGTTATCTCATCTTAACCTCTGTTTCCCTAAATATTGATCAGTATTGCTCCTAAAATGTTGATCGTTATTGGTACCAAATTGAGCAAAAGCCCATACTACAATAATAATAAGCTCTGAATAGCAAAATGTTTTGGAATGTTAACATACCTTTCATTGTAACCAGCAAGATCCCTGATGTTTCCAAATTCGTCCAAGAATATGGAGCTGCCTCCAGATACTGGAACAGGAGTATCACAAGCCCGGATGAATCCTCCTAACTGTCTTTCTACTCCTGCATTGTTAGTAGCATGCTTATTGGAGAACACAACCTCCGCGCTTGTTGATGACAATGGCTTCCTGGGATGAGAGGACGGAGGATGAAGCTTGGGGTGATTGTGCACACCACTGTATACAATTTCAACAATCTGGCCATCTATTTTTCATCTCTATCTTCCTCTTGACAGGGCAGCTTGGGTGTACTTGTAGTAGCTCCGTGGGAACTTGCTACCTCTCACTTTCTTTTGCCCATATTTCCTCCAGTTGTAGCTATCATATGACAAATGACTTCCCATAGACTTGCTGATAATTGTTAGATTGTCACAACAGTTGACTTGCTCTGTATCTACCTCCATTTCCTCAAAAAGTTCTTACTACGGTTGCAGTTATCTCTGTCTGAAGATCACTCGGTAGCGATGGGAACAGATTGGCCTTTGGCCTAGTTATATCTCTTTCCTCCAGGACTGTGATTGGTGGGGAACCGGTGGTAGTGATGTCCTGCAAGAGCTCTGGGAAGAACCTGGAGCTGGAGAAAGGCCTAGAAGCCACAGGCTTCAAAGCAGCAATCTTCTTGTGATGTTGCATCTTCCCTGATAAAAAAATAAGGGACAATTCATGAAGCGTAATCATCGCAGAAACTCGTTTGTTTGTTTCTACAGAAAAGGAGCGAGAAAAAAAGATAATGCAAAAGGGAATTAGGAAACCAAGAAAGAAGTTCACCTTCATTTCGAATGGTAACTGAACCTTCTTTTGGTGAAAATTGCAAACCCCAGTGATAAATCAATCAAGTTGCAGAACATAATAATGCAGTGGACATTCACATAGGCGACAAACTGAGCAAGGAAAGAAAGTAATGGGGGAAAAACAGGAGGATTAGCATAGGCTGTACCTTAGTCGATTTGCAGCTGTGTTTTGCCAAAACTTAACTCACGGAAGAGACAGGTGTTTTTCTGAAACTTCACTTAAACAAGTGCGTAGTATGCTCTACTTCCCAAACGCCGGATTTTGCATCAACACCTACAAACCAACGAATCCGTTGATTAATATCAGAAAGACTTCAGAAAACAATACCAGCACTCATTCTAAACGATCTTACAAAAGCACACTAATGATAAGTCCGTGTTGCTTGTCTTCATGTCTTGTCGCCTCCATTGTGTTCCACCAGCCATAGATGGCCTGGCGATGGCCATAGCCCGTTGGGGTGGGCCCCTCGACGAGCGGAACAGCCACCCTCCTCCTCGCATTGGTCTAGCAGCAGCGGAGGAGGAGGAGGTCGTCGTCCCTGCGGCCGGTGGAGAGGTGCGCGAAGTGTAAGGCGATGGAGCTGACCCGTGAAGGATAGATGCCGAAGCGGATGAGCACCACTTCGCGGTGGCTGAGCACCCGCCGCTTCCCTCCTCGTCGCCGGTGGAGGTGGAACGCGAGCGCATCGCCGCTGCTCGACGAAATGACGCAGCGCGGTGCCGCGACCCGTCGGTTCGCGGCGTGTGTGTTTGCAAATTAGTCCCTGAGGAAACACACAAATTCGTTCAAGGAGTGTGTGTAATTTAGAAATAACAATGGGAGTGAAAGCTAAAAGATTTACATCCTCGCTAGGGTCACGCACCGTTTGGCGTGTGTGTCCCATTAGTCGGCTAGACAGCTGTCATGGCACCTGGTGATCGATGGTAGTAGGTGAGTAGCCAAAGTAACTTTAGGCTTAATTTATTTGTAGAAAATCTTTAGGCCTAGCCTTTTATTTTTCAGCCGTTTCTATGTGAGCTGCTAAATCTGGCAAACCGATTTTCTGTGGCTATACAACTCTAGAGTTGGAGTTGCAGCTATGGCTACCGGGGTTCCCATAATAATAAGAATATTCAAATAAAATTGTACTATTATCAACTTTTTCTACATCGTGTTGGTTACTTTCTCATGCATATTTTTTCAATAGTCTAAATAAAGAATAACAAAAAAAACTAATTTTGACTAGCAGCTCTAGCTTTGTGATCTTCCATATACTTGACAACATATAAACTTGCTCGCATCGAATTGAAGCATTATTACAATTTTTGTCAAATCTCAATCTAACTTGATAACCAAACTCTCTTGCGGCTCTACCGCACACGCGATCTCGGGTATCGGACGGTATCATTTGCCTACACATTTTTTCCTTTTCAAACACGGGACTCTCTCCTCTTCTTTCTCTCGCGGCGCAAGTGCAAGACTTATATAAAGCCCCCCCCCCAATAGAAGTTGGAAGTCCACATAATTGTCTGGACTCTCTCTGCGCAAACTAGATTCATCGATTGGATTATCGCCATGCCATCGCAAGCTTCTTCCTTTAGAGTTATCTTGCCCCTTCCCTCTCCGCTACAAATTGGACAATTGAAGGCACCCGTTCTCCTTTCCGCTTCAATGTGAGTTTCTTTCTATCCCCTTGTTTTTCTTCTACTCGATTTGCTACGAATACTATATGAATCTCATCACTCTATTTATAGAATTATTATTACTCATTGGATATATCATATGCATAGAATTTCGATGATTTTTGCCTTGAATCGATGGTTTTTTAGCCTAAGAATGGTATATCTAGGTTAGATGACTAAGATGTTATTCATACTTTTGTTGGATCGATTTTCCTTTTATTCTCGCCTCTTATCCATCAGGGTGACCATGAGTGGTGATGGATACACGATATGCCAGTTCTGCATCGAGAAAATATACATCATTGATCAGTGGCTCAAGCCGTGCAAATGCAGTTATAATGTATGTGTACCAATCATCCTTTTATCTTTCCATTTCGATTGCATTCACCTTATTAAGTATGTTGATATTTGTGTCATTCATTGTTAAAAGCCTACTATTCTTTTTCTTGAGTTGGCAATATCGTGCACCAAAGACTTAAGAAGAGTACTATTACTTTTAAAATTTAATACAAAAAACCATTTGGTAGAACAAATGTAATAAGTTTTAAAACAAAAATATACAAATATGAAAGGGCAACATTAAATTAGACACATTAGGTTTGTGACAAGGTGGAGAATGTTCAACATATTATATTTGATCGAAATATAACGAATTTACCTATGATATTTAGCTTGGCGTGATTAATCTCGTGCATTCTCTTGGTAGCTAGTATACACTGCTTCTATAGTTGATTGTTTATCTTTGATGTTTTTCGTCATCGTTAGTTCCGCTTGTGTGTCACCTTCATTGCCATCTATACACAGTATTTTTCATCTTTTCGTCGGTCTGTTTTTTTATATAGGGTATGAGTTTTCGGTGGCTCATCCTGTGACGAGGCCGCTATCACCGCTTTTATTTTATAACTCACTTGCTGTGTAATGCCGAAATTAAAAATGGCCGGTTTTTATCCTAGGCCACTATTTTTTTCAGGGTTTCAGATTTAGCGTGTTTTTCCGTCCTTGTCCCGTCCAGCGCTCCGTCAGCCAGGCCAGGCGGCCCGCACCGCCCTTCGCGAAGCCGTTTTGACTGGCCTCAACACCAGCGAACCCTTCTTTCCTCATCGCCCCCCTCCCCTCCCCTGCCCTGCCCTCCCTGCCCCTGCCCCTGCCCCTGCCCCTGCGCTCTCCCCTTGGCGACCTCTCTCCCTGCGCTCGCTGCCGGCCTCTGCTGGAGTTGAAATCAGAGAGGTAGATGGATCACCACCTGCAAAACCAACGCAGGCATGCAATCGTTTCTCTTTTTTGTTTCCTCGCAAATTCTCGTTTTGGGGGCGTTGGATTGAAGAACGGATCTCGAATAGGATAGCCCTTCTCGTTCTGAGGAGCGTTTTTTTTATATCCACCACCTCTTCAAGTGCTGATTAATGGAGGAAGGGGCTGAGTAGCACGGCATGGTGCCAGTTGTAGACGAGCGCCGCCCACCAGGAGGGACGCACAAGCGCGGCTGGGCTGGGGAGGGGAGGGGAAGGGAGGGGAGGGGAGGGACTCGTCGGACATGGAGGAGGAGAGGTTGAAGAAGACGTGTCAGATCGATCGGTTGGAGTGTCAAAAGGGATTCATGAGGGGGCTGTTGGGTGGAATGCTAGACGGATAGAAATCCAGTGATAGGATTGGATCCTCTCCTGATATATTTCTAGGGACAGTCAATAGATTTAGGTTTGATGACTCATTTGTTAGGAATTGGGCAAGGTTTAATGGCACTTCAATCTCTGATGTATTTAGTGTTGTCATTTGGGAACTCAAGTTCCTGCTATAATAGCTCAATGATTGATTACATCTTGTGCCCCTTTGTACTGGTCTGCAGTGTCACCTTTCTTCCTTATATTTGGATTCTAACAACTCTGAATTCTCATCCATCAGGACGAACATGAGCGACGATGGAGACCACACCTGCCCGCTATGTGCCGAGGAGATGGACACCACTGATCAGCAGCTCAAGCCATGCAAATGCGGCTACGATGTATGTTACCAATCCTCCTCCTATCGTATCAATCATACTGTACGCCTTTGCTGTCGCCTCCGCCGCAGCCACCACGACTATGCTCAAGCAACTAACTGCCATTTACTCAATTCCTTGTCGATGCACGCAACTCTTTAGATTTGCGTCTGGTGCTGGCACCATATCATAGACATGGCTGAGAAGGAGGAGACAGAGGGCCGTTGCCCTGCATGTCGCACTCCCTACGACAAGGACAGGATTGTCAATATGGCTGCCACTTCTGAAAGGTACGTTACAAACTTTTATTTTCACCCTCCTAATGCTTCAGTTCTCAGCAATCAATTTATGTTTTACTTCTACACACTACAGTATTTGGGTTTACCCTTTTATCACAGGAAACACGTGACCTTTCAGCTTTTATTTCAGTTCGATTAACCTGACCCACTTGTGGAAGGTGTATTGTAATAACAAGTTCCAACTTACGTTTATTTTCATGGAAACAGGGCGGTAGCAGAGAAAAATGCAGAGAAGAAGCACAAGACCCAGAAGGTTAAGCCAAAGGTGGCAGCAGCAGCATCACCGACAACAGCAACAACATCTACCATAGAAGCTAAGAAGCATCTGGCTAGTGTCAGGGTTATCCAGAGAAATCTGGTGTACATAATTGGTCTACCTGCACATTTGTGCAACGAGAATGTGAGAAATATCATTGTTCGCAACTAGATCTGTCCAAGTGCTGTGATATGTTTAAATTTTAGTTCTCATACCACTGCTTCTATTATTTGTTATTTTAGGTACTTGAGCGTAGGGAATACTTTGGCCAATATGGGAAGGTTTTGAAGGTTTCAGTTTCCCGTCCGACTGGGCCTCCTTCCCAGCAGGCATCAGCAAACAGCAATATTAGTGTGTATGTCTCTTTGCACCTCATGCTGTACAATTCTTGATCGTTTCATGCCTCATATGCTGAGACATTATTTAGGTTCTGTTTAGGCACTGATCTTTGATCAACCAATGTGATATATTGGATAATTATCCTCTACTTTATGCAATTTCATGATTCAAATATGTATGCTTCCCTGTAGAGAATTAGTATTATAAGAAAATTGGGACTTCAATTGTGTTAGGTGGGGTTTCCACCGAATTTTGTGAAAGGCCGACAATATGTCCATACTCTGCTAGTAGCGCAGTCATTTTGTGATTTGACTGTTGCTACTTTATTTGCATAGCCATTCTTGATGTATGTCTTTATTGCTGTGAGATTCTGGGAGATTTTCTCTTAGATGCAAAGTGCCTTTTCAGTCATTGCTTGATTTCTGCATCATCAATGGTACACTAATCTGATTCTTGTAGATGGGCCACTCCCCTGTTTCTGGGCTGAACTCAAAACCCAGCCCTGCATGCATATTCATAGAATAGAAATATTTATCTAAATTTAATGTCAGATTTTCTTGGTTTGAGCGCTTTGTTTTTTCCCCGGGGTTATAAGATTTTATTTTCGGTTGCTGGGTGATTTCCAAGACTGTTGTTGGATATATTCTGAAACTGTCTACGTCAGGGATAGAAATTGTATAAATAATTGGAATATTTAAAGTGAGGGCCATGGAATGTCATTATGTGTATGCAGCAATTTACTGTGCCCATTCTGCCATTAGTGTAGAAGTTATTATGTATATTCATCGTACCTACTCCTCATCGGACTCGAACCGCATCGTATATTCATCGTATCCTACTCGAACTCATCCCGCCATGCTTGTTTTGTAGTAGGGTCCATATAGTTTGTGCCCGCCATAGCTCGCTGCTTTCTCCCAAACCAATCTCCTTGTCCGCCACCTTCCTCCCCTCCGATCCCATCCAGCGCACCACTCTACTCGGCTCGACCGATCCCCTCACCATGGTGGCGGAAGCGTCCCGCCGGGTCGTCGCCGGCGACGGCCCACGGATGAAGCTGCTGTGCAGCCACGGCGGCCGCCTCGTGCCCCGCAGCCCCGGCGGCGCGATCCGCTACGTCGGCGGCGAGACGCGCGTCCTCGCGATCCCGCGCGACGCGACCTTCCAGGAGCTGGCGGCGCGGCTGGTGGAGATGGCCGGCAGTGGCAGCGGCGCGGAGGTAGTGCGTGCCGTCAGGCACCGCCTTGCCGATGAGGCGCTCGAGGACGTGCTCGTGTCGGTCACCTGCGACGAGACGTGCTTGCTGGGTGATTTCCAAGACTGTTGTTGGATATATTCTGAAACTGTCTACGTCAGGGATAGAAATTGTATAAATAATTGGAAGATTTAAAGTGAGGGCCATGGAATGTCATTATGTGTATGCAGCAATTTACTGTGCCCATTCTGCCATTAGTGTATAAATTACTATGTATATTGAACTTTGCAAGCTAGCAACATGCCTAGCACGGAGTGTATTTGAGTGGCCTCTTGTGAAAGAACATGTGGAGCTAGAAGTCTAGAACGCACATTGTTTCTCATCAATTTTTACTTTGCGCAATTCTTCCATGTGTTGATATGTTGCTGCGAGTCCTTGGTTTAACTATGCTTATGCATGCATACATACAATCACATGTTGCAACAAATAAATCTCTCCACTCTCAAATATGTGAACTTTTGTGTTGCGTGCAGTCAAATTATCTAAATTTGATCATCAGTACCTCTCGGAAATGATATGAGTATTTCTATGATTTTGCTGTACCTTGTAAATACTCCCTCCGTCCCAAAAAAGAAGACATTTTAGAAATTTTAGGACAGATTTAGGAGAAAGTAAAATGACCTTGATTGCCCCTAATTATTAGCCATATTTGGCATTAATTGGTTGTTGCATGCACATGCACTTGCTAAATATTGTAGAATGACTTGTTTTTTGGGACAAATTTTGAATCCTAGAGTGTCTTCTTTTTTGGGACGGAGGGAGTATATTATAATAGAATGTCAAAGGCACTTATTGGTGACTCTGTGGACATCCAAAACGTCACTTATTTGTAACTATAGGAGTATTTGTCTGTACAAGACTTAGATACAGAAGTTCTGCTCTTGCTTAAACAATGACTGTTTGCTGTCAATGTGTACAGGTATATTACTTATGCCAAAGAAGAAGAGGCCATCCGGTGTATTCAATCTGTACACAATTTTGTTTTGGAAGGAAAAGTGTTAAGGTGACGTTCTATACTTTTTCCTCATCGAGAAGTTTTACACAACATAGTAACTGAAATGGATGTTTGCTGTTGCAGAGCATGCTTTGGTACTACGAAGTATTGCCATGCATGGCTGCGAAACATGGTACGAATGCTGAATGCTGATTTATTATAATAGCTTCATCTACTAGTATTGTACCTGATTCCCAATTCTGTCATCCTGAATGTTTCTTGACTTTTCTCAGACATGTGGGAATCCAGATTGCCTCTATTTGCATGACATAGGCAGTCAGGAGGATAGCTTTACTAAAGATGAGATCATCTCAGCATATACGAGGTAGTATTGAGCTAGTTTAACAGATATTGTGGAACCGTAGTTTCTTGTTTTGCTTCCTTCATTCATTTTAGCCCTAGGCTACTGTGTGAGTCCAGACTATTGCTTCTCTGCCTACACTACTTGTACGTGAATTGTGGCTTTGTTTGGCATTGCGGTTGCCTTTTAAAATTGCCATTTATCTTTCCACTTTTGGATATAGTAGTTAGCCCCTTGGAACATTACAAGCTAACAGGCAGAATCTTACTATGTATAAGCTGTTGGTGTTCTGAATAAGTTGATTTGGAAAACGTTACGTCTGCTTCAATGTCACAATGTGGATGCTTAATATATTAATTGCTGCTTTGGTAAATTCTTCCCGTGCTAAACCATTTTGATATTTTTAATTTACACTTTCCTTTACTATTTTGTCCCTATATCAGGACTAGGGTCCCCCAGATGGCATCTAGCGTTTCACAAAGACGTGCAGGCACTATATTGCCTCCTCCAGCTGATGATTTCTCTTACAGTGCGGTGGTTTCAGCCAAGCATACAGTCAAGAATGGAACACTAGTATGTTCTCTGTGCTGAAAATTCAAAATGCATTCAAACATATGTAGTTTTCTTACATCCGTGCTGCTCTGTAGTCTTACATGTTAAACTGTCGATATTTCCTTATGTGTTGTCTTACATGCTGCATTAACTGGCCTTGCTGTGTGCAGAATACCATCAACCAGCCCAGACTTTCACCTCCAAACAGTAGTTCTGGGAGGTCCACCCTTCCGCCAGCTGCCTCTTGGTATGGTATCTCTATGAGTATTCTGCTTTCTTTCGGCTATATATTGATCCATGTTACTGATCCCCCCCCCCCCCCCCTCTTTTCTATGTGCAGGGGGCATCGTGATTTGAATGTCAGGACAACTCCTGGGGTGACATTATCACAGTCTCATACAAAAACAAAACAAGAGCCACAAAGTAATCCGTCTTCGAGTTCTTCAACAGTTTCTAACACAAGAATACCTTCTTCATGGAATGATGATACAAGTACAACATCAATGTCTGAAGGATGGCAGGTATCAGAACAAGATAGTACATCAAAAACCTTACAGCCATATAAGCCTGGTATTGCAAAGGAAACTCAAGCTGTATCATCATTGGAGTCATCACTGGACATAGACTTCTCCACAATACCTTCAGCTTGGAATGATGATGACATTGTAGTGTCAGATGGGATGTCAAAAGGAAGCGAGGAAATTCAAGTTGCAAAAGAAAATGTAAAGCTAACCCATCTTGTGTCTAAGTCTCCTGTATCACCTAAGAAAGACATGACAGTGAACATTGCCAGCAAAAGTCCTTCAGATATTGTATCCAGTCTAGCAATGTCAAAGTCAGATGTGAAGACTGGTGATAGTGACTGCTCAATTACCAATATTTCTCCTAAAAGCCCTACTTCAAATGATGTAGACTGTCAATCTAGTCATGCTGCCAGTGAGAAAATACTGGAGGATATTGAACCCAGGGACACTGGCATTGAGAAGCTATATGTTCAAATGTCTTCAGTAGCATTAGATGCCAAAGATGAGGTTCATAGTATGGCAGGAAATCATCAACCAGATGCAATGCCATGGATGTCTGTTGCGGATCACATGGGTCAGAATTTTGACAAAGACCAATCTCATCTGAAGCTTGATAGCCTCCTACCTTCAGAAAATAAGGATACTGTTCTTTCATGTCCATATAGTTCTGATAATCATCTTGATTGGAGTTCAGAGCTGCAAAGTTGTAGTGCGACTCCTTTAAATGATATACTAAATTCTCTAACGGTCACTGAGAAACTTAGTAGTACATTAATGGATGGTTCAGACCAACCATCATATTCGTCATTTGCCCGTATTCCTAGTACATTAGATACTTCATTGTGGAATGATACAGAAACTAACCCTACATCGACGATTGTCAGTAGAACTTCCTCACAGATGCAGACTGGGTTTTCTTCAATCAATAATACTTGTTCCTTGTTGAGTGGAGGTCAAGATGGGCTACGGACTGCATATACAAGTGGTAGTGTTTCTGGATATCCTGGTATGGGAAGTCATCAGCCCAGAGCAATGGGTTCAGTAAGAACTGATAGTATAGGAAGTTTTGACAAGACCATAAGCGTACATAAGGATGAGAGCAGGATAATTTCGGATATGTTGTCGTCCGAGTTTAATCCATGGGATGATTCATATTCGACTGCTAACAATTTTGTTAGAATGCTTAGGGAATCTGAAAATTGTGATGTTCCTTTCACAATGCCTTCATGGAGATCAGGATCCGGCAGCAAAGAGTCAAGGTTTTCGTTTGCTAGACAGGATAACCAAGGAAACTTCTTGGAATCATCTCTCAGAAACTGTGGTAGTGAGCAGAATTTCGGTTTGCTTCCCCAGATTTCTCAAGGAAATGTTTACCAGAATGGCCTTGCATTGCAATCCCTAGAGAATGAATTTTCCAATAGCAACTCTCTTGCTGTGTCAGATATGGCAACTACTGGTGAGCAGCCACCTTTTTCACTTCTGTACCTGACCGAGCTAAATGATGCTGTAATTGAATGATCTTATTCTTTGTGTTGCACTTTTTTTTTCATTGAACATTGGTAAAATTATTCCGACTCTAATAGATTATCGATCTATTGGTGGTATTTCTGTGTTGATGTTTTCACCAGTGATAAGTTTGTGTGCTTATGAAGTATTTGCTTTCTCAGGTACATCATGGTCTAAAATATCAGCACCTCCTGGATTTTCAGCACCAGCAAGAGTCCCTCCTCCTGGGTTTCCATCCCAGGATGGTATGAATGCACCTCCTGGGTTTTCTTCTGGAATTTCATCTCATGATGGGTCCATCCCTCCTACAAGATTCCCTTCTGGAATTTCATCTCAAGAAGTGTCTAAGCCCCCACCTAGATTGCCTTCTCCATTTTCTTCTGGATTTTCATCTCAGGATGGGCCAAACTCCCCTTCTAGATTCCCTTCTGCATTTTCTTCTGGATTTTCATCACAGGTTGGGTCTAGTCAGGTGTATGGCTCAAAATATCCAGGTTTTTTCTGTCTCATTTTTTTTCCTTTTCCTGAAACAAGTTCGATTTCTCATACCTTTTGCGCTGCTGGCAGAAACTCTTCTCCGGGATAATGTTTTGGGTGGCAACAGTAATCATTATCAAGCTCCATTTGGCAGACACACAAGTGACATAGAGTTTATTGATCCTGCTATATTGGCTGTGGGCAAAGGGCGGATGCCTGGAATGGGGGATTCAGGGCTGGAGATGAATAATACCCCTGTTTTTCCAGCCCAGTTGCAAACATCAAATAATGATCCAAGGTTTCAGTTACGGATGCAACCTAATGTGCAGTCTCATCAAAACTTGAGATTCACAGACCATATGCAAGATGCCTTCAACCCTATGAATGATAATCACCTGGCATCCAGATTTTTAGCGCAGAACCATGGTCCTGTATCTTCTTACACACAGAGGCCACAACAACCTGGTAACTTGCAGCTTATGAATGGCCACTGGGATGGGTGGAGTGATTTGAGACAAGGGAGTAACACCCATATGTCAGACATGTCGAGGATGCTATATCCAAGTGAAACGAGCAACTTGCACATGCTGGGTTCAAATGATATTTATAACAGAGCCTTCGGAATGTGATTTGTCTCATGGGAGATGCAGCTTTGACCTGACATGTTCTTACTTGGGGCATTTGTGGAGTTGTGAAAGTAACTGGTTGCCCGGCGCTTAGTCCTCCTGATGTTGATGTTGGTGTTGTGCTTATGAGCTGGCACGTGAGTATTTATTAGGATTCAAATTGAGCAACATGAACCTGAGCTTTGGTCCAGCCCTCTGAAATTACAAGGTATGCATACTGCTGTGTTATCGAGCTGGTGGTGTTATATGTGTCTGTCTGCTTGTTATGCCCTGTCCTTGTGTTTATTATAGCTTGGTGCAACATTGACTAGTTCTTGTCATGAAATACCCTTTTGAGGTTTTCCGTTTTGGTTATGCTTCGTGTGTTTATTGAAAGCAGCTGCTGTACAAGTTAAAATCTGATTGTTTGGTTCATTGCTTGATTACCAGGTTCGTTCTCTTTAATGATATGCGAAGAGTGAAAAGAAAGATGTGTCAAGAAGATCAATGCCAACTCCAACTGAAGTAGATATCTGTACATCAGTACATGTGGTTCGTGGTTGCAGGTGTGGTGTGACTGGCTGTGAGGGAAACAGTTTCAGCAGCAGCTCCCAAGGTGGCTTGACAAGTGAGATTGAATGAATCGACATATTTGAGGGCAGGCCCCCCTTGTTTTTGTGGTCCACAGGCGCACAAAGCTGGATGAAGTTGTTACTTGTGATGCGTTGATATAGTTTTCTTTGTACATGATAATGGTGTCCTGTAACTTGGTGGTTGCACAAAGCCACAAAATCTTTCGTTGGTGTCTGTCTTGGGCATGCGTCTTGTGTTTGCGTAGGGGAATAAGCTTATATAAGCCGCGCTCCATGTTGACAAGGAAGTCGTAATCTGCTACCAGTATTCCATATATCTATCGTATCCATTTATCACTGGACACCATAATTAATGTGTTCCTCTCTTCTCAAGGTTGGGTGAGAGAAAGGTCATGTGGGTGGGAGAGTGAGCGTTTGCATCGGTACCGTACCTTTATAACATATAAACACCCGATAATGCACCCAACTGACACAAATGGAAATCACCAACAATTGGGGTGAATTTCACCACAATCATAGAGGGGGAAAATGTCATCTCTTGAACAGTGTATCGCCTGGGCACAACTCCCTGCCGCCAGTAGTAGTAGTCGACGTAGCAGCCGCGGTTCATGTCGCTGGAGAACCCTTTGACAGTGACCGGCAAGTGCCGTTTGCATGGGCATTGGAGCCAAACCGATGGGTAGCTCCTCACAGTGCAGAAAATACGTCGCGACCAAATCATTATTAGTTTCCTAGTTTTCGCGGCCATGGTAGTGTGTGCAGTGCATGCTAGAATCTCAACATCATGATACCCGAGCACACAAAACATCTCAGGATCATACACTGCAACTGTTACGAAATTTACTCGGCCACTGCTGAAATTTGAAATGCAAGGTGCATGTGCCGGACCGGCCGGCCGGCCATGAAGAACATCATCGATGAGCATAACGGATCAGTTCCCCAGGTGCCATGTACGTGCGTAAGCCACAGCGGCGTAGAGATCATATATATATCAGAGTGTTCTTCTCTACGATGTGACTGAGGAATGAAAATGAGTTGCTCAATTCAATTCACTTGCCTACCTGTGATGATATCTTACCAGATAGCTCGGCCGAGTGTTCGGGGCTTCGGGCACGTCTTTGCAGCTTCGGATTGGGTGCTGGCATGACATCCATGGGCTGAAGAGCACTGACGACACGGGTTCTGCTCATGCAGAATGCCCTGGTCCTGGTGAGATGCATACTCAGACTGAGTGTGAATATCTATTCAAAACACTAGAGATTGATTTTGATCAGTCCTATGGAGGCCGGTGTTGTAGGTTTTCTCATCAGACAACTAGAGGCCTGAATATTCATATTGACAGCGAATGTGAATGTTGCGGACTTGCGGTCGATGCCTCTGAACCTGAAATTTATATTAACTTTGTTGTAGGTTATCCCCCAAGTGTGAACCTGAAATGTTACAATGATCGATGGTTCTATCCGGTGTAAATTGTTAACTTGATGTTTTGGTTGGTTGGTGAGCACTTCAGAATATTCAGACTACTCCTGTGTCGATGACTCTAAAGGCAACGTGCTATGCTGGAGATCTGAATATTCAGACAGCTAGAGATTTCCTCTCAATAGTGGCAGCTGGAGATCTGAATAAGCCCGAGATCTTCTGCAGTACCACCACCTCATTAGTGGCAGCTGGCCACCAACAGCCGATGACTGATCGTTACCGTAACATATGCACGCGCACACACACATGTAACATTGTCACGATCACAACATGTAACATTGTCACAATCACATGTAGGGGATGTTTCGTAAAGCAGTGAACAGATCCAAATCCTTAAGTTTTAGTTGAAATTAGAGAGATCCGAAAAGGTCCCGGAGCTTTTGCACACAATCATCTGCAATGTGCATGTGTTATTATTTGGCCTCACTTCTTACTAAAGAGAATGGAACAAAGTTGATAGTATACTATGAGAAGTTGTGAGCTGCTTTCTAGCAGATAAGTTCCTAATTCACCTTTTGGATATAAACTTTTACTGTTGGGCAAATTGATATGCATGGTTGTTCCAGCACCATGTATTCCCAATTTGCCCATTGAGCAATGAAATTGATATTATTTGTCCCACACCTAAAAAGACTCGACCGGGGGGTAATCTTATAAGAAGCTTGTGCCGCGACTCAACCCGGGCTAGCTCAGCGAATCGCTTCTTTGGCATGCTCAGTTGACCGGTTACATCGTGAGAGTGTTGTCATTTGTCCACACCTGGCGACTGTTTTCTTCACCTTGGTCCAACTTCTATACGGCGAAACCAGAAAAAAAACATAGATGAGGGCAGACAATGTAGATAAGCTATTAGGGAGCTAAAACTTCATTATTTTCTTAATTCACATAGCAAATTTTAGTGTGCACCATTGATGTGTATCTAGCATAGGGGGCCCTGACCCCCCTCCCCTCCCTGAACTCGCCCTCCTATCACCTAACACTTTTAGGCCGCGACTCGAACCCGGGCTAGCTCAATCGCTTCTTTGGCATGCTCAGCTGACCAGTTGCATCATGAGAGTGTTGTCATTTGTCCACATCTGGCGACTGTTTTCTTCACCTTGGTCCAACTTCTATACAGTGAAACCAGAAAAAAAACATAGAGGGGGGCAGACAATATAGATAAGCTATTAGGGAGCTAAAACTTCATTATTTTCTTAATTCACATAGCAAATTTTAGTGTGCACCATTGATGTGCATCTAGAATAGGGGGCCCTGCCCCCCCCCCCCCTCCCCTCCCTAAACTCGCCCTCCTACCACTAACACTATTTTAGTTCGCTCGTAGTAACACGTATTAGCTTAGGACATGGAATCCAATACTAGTTCGCTCATAGTAACAGGTATTAACTTAGGACATCGAATCCAGTACTATTGAACTTTTTTGTCCCATGATGCCTTTTACTTGTCATTTTGCTTCGGCTTTTTTCTTTTTCATTTTTGTTTTCTATTGGATCTATTCATATGGGTCTTTACTTGTTTCCTTGTGAAATATTTGATCCTTGTGGAACTGTAGTTTCGAGTTATTTAGTGTTTTCCCCCCTCGACTTGTCAACCATGGCCACACGGATGGATTTGGCTGTCCTTTGGAATTTTTGGAATTGGAGGACTTTAATAGTTTCTGATTTAATTAGCTTAACCTATACTAGCACATTCTTCCCTGCTTGGCATATGATAATGCAAATGAATACTACTCCATAGAGACAGGGTAATATGAATGATCATGCTTTAGTTGCGATCTAGCAAATACCACGTGGAACATTGGTATCACAATGCTGGTGACATGAATGACCTTCAAATATGTTATCATTTTACGAGAAACATATATAATATAGAACATCCAATAGTCTGTCAACCATAAGATAACTCAACAAAAATGACGGGCAATGCGTAAGCCTTCAGCACTACGCCACTACTGTCCCTAGCTCACATTGGTCCCATTAAATTATTTGTATATGTGCTGCATCTTCTATGCCCACTCTGTAGCACTGGTCTTCTGAAACAGTAGAGCTCCTCAGCTCCTATCTTCTACTTTCATTTCTGATATTTGCCGCACAACTTGATCAAAATGCATTAATATCAATGTAACTTGAGATTGCTGCGATTACACCTACCCATGGCAACATATCTGAATTCTGAAGGTCATCTCGAAGCAACATTAACTCGTCACTTTTTCCTACCTCTGCAGCTTAGCTTTGTCAAGGGCAAATTTTCACCCCAAAGGCCCATAGTGCCAACAAAGCTGTTGAAGACTTGCAGGCCAATATTCCACCAAATGCAGGGCCATTCGCCCATTCCCTTAGATCCTCACCAAGACCAATTTGTAAGACTAAAACACTGCCAACTAGAGAGAGAAAAAAACAAAATACGATAAATGAGTTTGTGTTCCTCACCAAGGCCAATCTGAAACACTGCCAACAGGCAAACAATCATTAGAAGTAACAAGTTGGAGCTTTGCAGAACCACAAGCAGCACAACCTTTGTGATCGTCATTTTGAAACAGGAGGTACAGCAAACCAGAACAAATGATGCATATTCAGTAAGGCTGTGACGCAAGAGAAGCATAAAATAAAGGTAGGGAGATAAACCAAATAAAGCAATATAAATCTAATTACTATTTCATTTTTAGCTATATTATCAGACCTTATTACAATTAGCAGGAGAATATCAATATTACACAAACTATTTTATTACTAGTATAGTCTATATTCAAAAACCAATTAATATGAATAGATATACTTTTCTTTCATTCAACCATAAACTATGGCATTTTAACCTGAAAAACTTCCAAGTTTCAGGTGCTAACTGCTAACTTCTGCTCTCACTTTGGGAATGTTTTACCATTGGACAAAATGAGGCACAACTATTTACCATTTTTTTATTTTTTATTTAGATATAACAAAAAAAGACAATGGAAACAACTTAGATATGCAATAGATACATACAGATTGTACATTTTATTTAAATATAGACAAGTTTCCTCTTCATTAGTTTGTGTTTTACTGTTTTCCATCCAAACAGGTGCCATTCTTTCTTGAAGGAACTTAGACAGTACCTCACAGATATAAATGACTTGCTTTGAAGTGTTAGCAGTAAAAAAAATCAATGTGAAACTAAATCTATCCAAACATCTCACTGCTACTAAGAAAGAATTGTCACCTCAATTTTGGTTTGTCTTATGTTATTTTAGTGTATAATATGATTCCAATATCAGAAAATGTGATCATCAAAGGCCTTGAGGAAAGCAAGTTTTGTTAGAAGAAAATTTCTAGAGACAAAACATCTTACTTTCTCCAAGACCTATTGCTGAGAATCAGGACAGCTTATAGGTACAAATGTATCAGGAGTTCAAACAGCAACATTGAGCTATTAAATTATACAGGAAAGGCAACTTGCCTCGTAAATATGGTATTTAATCAAATACATGAGATCATGCCACATTAATGAGCACCAATGGGGACTATCAACAATACATAAATCCACTTAGCACAATCACTGATTGAACTTACTGTATATACATCTGTTCATACTCATAACGTTCAGCACACAACTGTGCATTAACTAAAACTATAGGCTATTTAAATTGTTGATTAGATGCTTCCTTTACAAAATAATAAAAAAAGCAATTAGGTATCGTGGACCCTTGGATGAAAAGTTAAAAGGCCTTATAAAAATAATAAAATAGTAGAGTAGCTTATGGCAAGAGATAAAACTTACACGAAGATACATAAGTGCCGTTTGTACCTGAAAATTTAGCTGCAAAACAACACAACTTGCAAAACCACATTTAGTTTTCCAGCCATTTAATTTCCCTTCAGGGACACCTCAAGCTGCTCTAATCTCCGGGCGAGGTCATGCTTCCCACAATGCCAAAGTCCATCAACTACAACATTAAAGGTCGGTGCCCGGGGTGTGAACCCAGCCTCACTCATCTCAACAAGGTAGTTCGCTGCCTCTATGAACCGACTGCCCCTCACACACATTTTGACAAGCATCACATACACAGGTCGATTTGGTGGGTGCCCCTTTGTCTTCATATCACCAAAGAAGGCGAAAGCATCTGCAAAACGCCCTGCCTTACAAAGTGCCTTGATGATCGCTGCATAAAGGCTTGGGAATGGCCGATGGCCATCCTCAACAGCTGCATAGAACAAGCGGAATGCCTCCTCAATTCGGCCAGCCTTGGCCACAGCTGGCAGCATCACCTTGTATGTTGAGATGTCTGGACACAGGCCTCGGCTGGAAGCATCAGCAAGAAGAGACACGGCGAAGTCCACATCTCCAGCACTGCAAAGCGCCTCAGCAAGGGAGTTGAATGTAGCAACATCGGGGAGGACACCCTCCTTGGTCATGCGGAGGGCAAAGGCCTTGGCCTCCTCCAGGCGCCCAGCACGGACGAGCCCGTCGACGAGGAGGTCACGGCCGCGCACCGGTGGGCGGAACCCGCGGCTCGCCATGTCGTCGAGGAACGCCTGCGCCTCCTGGAGCTTCCCCGCCGCGCACCAGGAGTCGACGAGGGTGCTGAACGTGGCGCGGTCGGGGGCCACGCCCTTGCGCGCCATCCTGCGGAGCAGCTTGTAGGCGCCGGCGAAGTTGCCGTTGGCGCAGAGCGCGTCGAGGAGGGCGTTGTAGACCTCGGTGGTCTGTGGGCAGCCAAATCGGGGGAGGCGGTTGAAGACCTCGACGGCCTGGTCGGGGAGGCGGGAGTGGCCGTACGAGGAGATGACCGCGGAGAAGGTGGCCGGCGAGAGGGGGAGGCCGAGGCCGCGCATGTCGGAGGCGAGGGACCACAGGTGGGGGAAGAGGCGCGCGCGCGCGAGCGGGAGGAGCAGCGCGTCGAAGTGCTCGGCGGAGGCGGCGAAGGAGGGCTTGGCGCGGAGCCAGGCGAGGAAGCGCGAGGCGTGGAGCGGCGCGGCGGGTGCGGCGGCGCGGATGACGCGGAGCGCGAGGTCGGGAGGGAACGGGGACGGGACGCGGAGGCGGTTCAGGGTGCGCTCCAGGTAGAAGTCGCGCCGCACGATGGTGGAGAGGTGGTGCACCGCCGCGAAGTAGGCGTCCTTCGAGGTCGGATGCTGCGGGGGCGGCGCCCCTGCCGCCGCCGTGGAGAACTCCGGGAGCGTGGAGAGCCCGCGGAATCTGATCCCGAGCCGGCTCAGGACGGCGGCGGCGGACGCCGCCATGGCTCGCCTCGCCTCGCCTCTGCGACCGTCCACTGCGGATGGTGGTGGCGAGTGTGGTTGGACTGCCGTTCATTTAGATGGGCCGAAATAGGGGCGAGAAAGCGGGCTGCCTTTTGATGGGCCTATGGCTTCATAGGCCTAGCCCAATAAGAGTCCACGGTCTAGGGTTTGGGGAGGGTATAAAAGGGTGGCCGCCGTCGAGCCGTTCTTGTTGCTCGCACCGCCCGCCCCGCTCCGTTTCTTTCTGTCGCTCCGTTCTTTCCTCTCGTGTGGCGACGGCGCTGGGCGGCGCCCCGCCCACTCCTCCCCATGCCTCCAATCTGGTAGCCGTCTGCGGTGAAGACAAAGGACACCAGGTAAGCCCGACATTTCCCTCCTCTCCTCTCCCCTTCCTTTCCCTTCATCTTGGGTAGCAACACCATGCCCTAATAAAAAATATTCTTTTTTTTCTTCTTGCGTCAGGAAGGGAGATTTCTCTTGCAGTTTGCTGGCATTCTCTCCCTCAAGCAAGGTATGGATCTGATTTTTTTTAAGGCTACGGATGTGGACTGCTATTAACACTTGTACATATAACACTTTACATATAGGATTTACGTGTGTTTCGTTGTTGTAAAAATTGGTAGTTCTAATCTTTAATATGCCTATGCTTTTGTTTTAACTTGTTTGGGTACAAAACCAATATGTGCAGTGCAGTAGAGCAGCCCAGATGTCTAATATTTTTTTGTTTTTGAAAAACTTGATACATATCTTGCACTCTTATTGGCAATGTAGATGGACAACGGAAAGCTCAATAGAAGAAAATTGTTGGTGCTTATTACTGAATGAGTCCTTTGTAAATATATCTATTTAATTATCTGTTTAACATGCTGTATTTCTTTGTCTATTAATTGGAGGTAAAGTTACCACCTATATGAGGGAGGTTGCCATAGCCAGATCCATTCAGGCAACCAAACATGATATTGTATCATCTTGCATCATTCCATTCAAGCAACCAAACAATACCATGTATCATCCCATTCAGGCAACCAAACATCTAACTTATACCGTATCGTTCAGGACCATTCTATTCAGGCGAACCATCCTATTCAGGTTTGCGATTTTTCCGAGATGGCGGTGCCGCTGCTGACGCAGAAGATTGTGAAGAAGCGGGTCAAACAGTTCAAGAGACCCCACCTCGACCGCTACAAGTGCCTCAAGGTAGCACTCGTAATTCTTGTGAATGGAAACCCATTGCCGCCGTTTATCAATCTGAATCTTGCATTCAGGATTGATATTTTCATGTCCCGCTCGATTAATTTAGTGTGGCTTTAGCTTCTTTGAGTAATTTAAATTTTTGGGTGTGAAATGTAGGGACGGTGTTCCTTGGACTGATTCTTATAAGGCTGGGCGTTATGAATATGGTCTAATTTTGGCTTATCATGATGTGTGTGCACTGGTTGAAAGCAATGTTCCAAGTGGTTCACTCCTATAATATTTGCTATAACAATCGTCTTTTTGAGTGGGCTTTAGCAATTTTATACTATGTATCCATATGATATGAAGGAATATAAAGAGAACAACCATTCATGTGAAGTCAAATTTGCTTTTTACACTTGCCACTCTAATGAACCTTGGATGGAGAAGGGTTAGAATTTTGGTTGCAAAATTTGTTTCAGTTTACCTTTTTTTTCTATTATTATTGTTTCTGAAAGAAGGGATATGATGTCTTAGTAAAAGGTCTGAGTTGGAAAACATGTTTCTTAAGTGAACATCGGGGTAAAGGAAGAGGGCCCTAGCCCTTGCCTAAGTATAGCACTGTGGCTCTCGCAACCTCTTCTACAGCAATTGCTTCATGGTTTTGTGAAGTGGGTTGGATTAAAAGGCGTGGGCTTCATTCAAAGCATGAATGCTTGCCTAGACTTCTCCCAACATTTTTACCCGATGCTCTTTTAAGAAAACCTTGTTTTCTGGTGATAACATCATTATGGCTGATCCTTTCTGGGAAACAAGTTATTTCCTTTAAAATTAACTTTGCCGAGGTGGTATTTTGTTAATGTAAACTTTGTGGCACTAGATTCCACGTTTTGTAAGATGAAACTTTCCTAGGTTTGAATCCACTTTCTGCGTGGTCAATAGATTTTTACTGATCCTTTCATTCATACTGCAATATGATTCATATCTTTGTTTCCATGATTAACTATGCCATTTAGCTGTTAATGTTCAATTTATCTGCCCGGTTCCCTGTTTTGTCCAAAGAAGTTTAGTTTTTGGCTTTTTGTGGACACCGTCCTTTGTGTTGCACCATTTGTGACATCTTGAAAACAAAAGGCATGCTTGCTTGTACCTGTAACATTGTATCTCACTGACATTTAATCAAGCACACAAGTAGTACAATGTTGAATCTGCATATCATATTATTTTCCTGTTAACTTATGCTTAAAATAACTAATTTTTTGCTTCCCTCTACATTGTAGCCAAGCTGACGCAGGCCAAAGGGTATCGACTCCCATGTCAGGAGGAAGGGAATGCACCTTGATCCCCAACATTGGTTATGTCTTCTGACAAGAAGACCAGCCAACCTTCCCAACAAGTTCAAGAAATTTGTAGTCCACAATGTCTCTGAGCTTCAATTGCTTATGATGCACAACAGGTATTGTGTTTAACGTGTTCTTGAGGACTGAACGTTTTCAAGTTAACTTCCATTGTGTCAACAGTGCTCATGCTTGATTCTAATTCTTCTTAAATCTTTTTTTGTTGTGATTTATGAACAGGACATACTGTGCTGAAATTTCTCTCAATGTCTCTGCCCGTAAGCTCAAGGAGATTGTGGAGCGTGCTGCACAGCTTGACGTTGTGGTTCCAAACAAGCTTGCCAGGCTTTGCAGCCAGGAGAACGAGTAGTATGCTATGCAGATTGCAGCTGTGGTTAATTTGTTTGTAGGAAGCAGCCCTCTTTGATTGCGTAATTCGGATGTTACACTGGTATATGGACGACCTGTTACAGACTTACAATCAAATCAAAGTCAAGTTGGGCCATCTCCTAATGCCAATGGATCAACCCAACTTAGAGAATAAGAAGGAAACAACATATGTGTATATAGTTATAGTAATAAAAAACAAACACAAAATCATCATAGCATATTGCCCATTGCCTCAGTTAAGAACAGCTACAAATACTTAAATGACCATCATAGCACATTGCCCATTGCCTCAGTGAAGAACAGGTACAAGTAGGTAAATAAGCATCATAGCACATTGTCCATTGCCTCAATAGAGAACAACTAGAAATAATTAACACATCACATACAGATAGTAGAATAGAAAGTGTAGACACACAAACATCATAGTTCTAAATATGAGAGTGGCCCCTACTGGCCCACATTTGATTAGCCAAACCATCTCTAAATGAAGACCAAGCTGAGTTGTCTTCCATGGCAATCCCATGACCGTTGGGTTCATGAGCATTGGGCTCCCAAGTAGACTCAGGAGGGACAATCTCATTTACACCATGTCCCAGGATCCAATTATATAAAATGCAACATGTAAGGACCAATTTGACTGGTGTCTTGGAAGGATGAAATGGTTTGTTGTCAATGATACGGAACTGATTTTTCAAAGCCCCAAAAGCCCTCTCAATAGTTACACGTAAACTTGAATGCCTCAAATTGAATAATTCTCTTGCATTTGTTGGATAGTTTCTACCACCATACTCTTTTAGATGGTATCTAGTGCCCCTGAAAGGAGGAACGAATCCAGGGCGACGTGCATATCCAACATCTACTAGATAGAATTTTCCTAAAATAAGTATGTAAACATGTATTAGTCCTATTGTTGTTTAATATGTGATTAATATATGCAAATTAATTAATTACCTTGGGGAACCCTTAAACCATCCTCTCTCTCTCTAGTGCATCACCAAGAATTGTGTCATCATGTGCGGAGCCCTCCCAACCAGCCAAGACATATGAATTTCAAGTCAAAGTCAACTGCAGCTAGCACATTTTGAGTTGGGTAATGCTTTCTGCCCCTAAATGCTAATTGAAACTCGGCTGGCACTCTAGCATAGATACGAGTACCATCTATGGCCCCAATACAATCCTACATTGTGACCCAACAATTATTGTTATATGCAACAATTGATGTTAAGCCTATGACCATATGCTTACCTTAAAATATGGATACCATCTTGGGCTGTTAGCTATCTTAAGTGGTGTGTCATTAAGAAAAGAAAAGCAATCCTAGACTAGTAGTGGACATCCAAACAAGTGCAATATCACAACATTTTAATGATTATGCTTCTAAATCCTTACAATCACCTAGTTTTTTGGGAGCTTAGACCCTTAGAGTTCTGTACGCATCATTGACAAAGTGATTGTTTTTTCCCATCAACATAATGTTGTAGTAAGAAAGAACTAACGTCCTCAGGTAAAATATGTTAATGAAAACTAGCTAGCATTAGACTAGTAAAATATTTTAACAACTGTACCAATTTGGTCGCATCAATATATTTCACAAGCACCAAAAGCCAAGTAGATTTTTCGAAAGATAACCCTAATCTGCTTATCTCTGCATTCTACTACCTTTTACTCCGTACTGATTTGGACAGTTCGGTATGCGTCTCTACCATTTAAAGTTGACCCAGTGCCTATATCAAGTTTCCAACAGTAGTTCCTACCGTATGCATACTGTATCAGATGTAGTTGCTTTAGTAGTTGATTATCTTCCTGCTGGACTTAAAAAAGTTAAACTGATTGACAAGAAACCTTAACTCGAGCTGTCTCATTATTCAGATCAGCAGGATAGCATGTGTCCCCTTCCGTGCTATATCGATATACAGTAGTAATCTGGATATGCACGTTTAATATGAATATTCACAAATGCTCGCCAACCAAGGCATCGAGTTCAGGGTTCAACCTTGAACCTTGGAGCATTTCAGGTTCAGGCTTCAGAAGTGATGCAGCGGCCAGCTAGCCGCTGAAAGTGCAACATTCCACCCTGAATTCAGATAAAGACGCTATACATTTTTTGCGAAATTACGCATTCTATTTTGAAGATCTCTAGTCTGATGAAAACCTACAACACCTCCCCACGACTGATCAGAATCAACCTGGCTGCTGCTCTGCACGGTGCGCGCCTGGTAGTTCCTTCAAGGCGATGTTCTCCGATGGCGGTGCTGCAGTTTCTGCAAGCTCATTAAATTCTAAGGCCTTGTTATCCCAAATTGGCGACGAATATTTTGAGCCTAATTAATCAATTTTTGGACAATTTTTCACACATACAAACAAAATGCTACAGTGACGCACGCACTACAATGCGTCAAAATTGGGGTGCAAATTTTGCATCAGGCCTTGTTTAGTTCCAAAAAGCAACTCCTAAATTTACTATGCAAAAAGAAGATTTTCTGTCACATCAAAATGTCATAACATGCATGGAGTACTAAATATAAATGAAATTAAAAACTAATTGCACAGTTTTGTTGTACTCTGCGAGACGAACATTTTGAGCCTAATTAATCAATTTTTGGACAATTTTTCGCACATACAAACGAAATGCTACAGTGACGCAATGACTACGAAGAGACCCCGAACCCTCAAATTTGATACACCAAATTTAATAACTAAACAAGTCCTAAGTTTGATCAGCTTTGATTTCCCCTGCAAATGTGGGGAGTAAAGGGTGCTTTAACAGAACACAATGGCGGCTGATTCGAGGCAGGTGGTGGTGACTTTGGTTTTCTCCGTATTCTCTCTGAGTTGGTTGTTACGGTTGGTGAGACTTTTAAGATATTTGACAGATTTTTTTTTCTTGTGAAATAACAGCGGCCGGTTTGCTAAAGATCGCATCGGGCCGATGTGTTTGGTTAATCTCGAATGCAAAGGTATTAAGATGTTCCTTAGTGCTGAAATTGTCACGTTCCAACGCTACTCATAAAACATAGATCGAAACTGAACCTTCTTGTAGCCTTTTCAACATTCTGATACGAGCAATGTTTGTAAGGTCCCGACTAAAGCATGACCGCACCAAGAGCATAGGGAAGGACATGCTTTTATGCGCGGCACGCTGCCCAAACGCCTCGCACCAAGAAAGGAACAAAGAAAAGGCTTTTATCCAAAGTGAGCGCTCGAGATCAAAGCAAATGAAAAGCTCAAGAGTTTCACAGGACAGACAGCATCGTTGAGAACTGGGGGATGTTTGGATCCAAGAGCCAAAGTTTAGTCCCTAGATAATTAACAATTAAAAGTATTAAATATAAACTAATTATAAAACTAATTGTATGAGTCGTTGCTGTTTCGCGAGACGAACATAACAAATCTAATGTTATGTAATTATTATATAATTATCATATGTTTACTGTAGCGTTATATTGTCAATCATGATGTAATTAGGGTTAACAGATTTGTCTCGTAAATTAGCCCTCATTTATGTAATGAGTTTTTTAATTAATCTATATTTAATATTTCTAATCAACATCTTTACATCCGATGTGACGAGACTAAACTTTAGTTGAGGAAACCAACCCTTAATCCCAAAACACATTTTGCCAAATCAATCTCAAAAGAATATGATTTTTTTCAAATAAAATTCAGAGAACACTCGCAAAGAAATATCAAATTCAGAGCACGTTATCAAGTTCGAGATCCATCCATCCATCAACCGAGACGTGCCGGCCTCGTGCCATTCCCGTGTACCGCAACGCCAACAGCACGCGAAAGGCACGCTCCGATCCAGCCCACGACTGGAAGCATCCGGGCCGTTGGCTTCTCCCGTTTTTAATCCTCCTCGGAACACTCTAGAACCCCACCCGATACCTTCCATTTAAACCCTCCTCTCCCCTTGGCGTATCCCCATCATTTCCCCCTCGTGCTCTCTCTCGAACCTTCCAAAGCGCCCGAACCCTAGCGAGCTCGGAACCCTAGCTGCGCGCGGATCTCGGCTTCTCCCCCTCTCCACGCCATGGACGAGGACTTCGAGATGCCCCCGGCAGGCGGCGACGAGATGATGGGAGACGACGAGATGGGCGACTTCGGCGGCGACGAGGGCCCCGTGATGAAGGTGGGCGAGGAGAAGGAGCTCGGGAAGCAGGGGCTCAAGAAGAAGCTGCTCAAGGAGGGCGAGGGCTGGGAGACGCCCGAGGTCGGCGACGAGGTCGAAGGTATCCGCGCTAATCCCACCTCAGTTCCACCCTCTCCAGCCAGTGGCTGCGATTGGTTCATGGTCTGCTTGGGGGGTTTGTCTATTGGTTTGGTAATTGAGGCGCGGAGTTAGTCGTAGAGTAAGCTTTTGTCCGTCGCACATGATCTATATGCCTAGAATCGTTTACTAGGACTTTTAGGCGGCTCTGTGCCTCTGGTGTGCATAATAACGCTATAAACGAAGCAGGATCTTGCCAGCTTTGTGGTAACACATTGATTTGTGATGTTCCTCTGAACGTAACTAGTGTTTCTACCTGTAGATTCGTATAAAATCGAACGCTCAATATGTGACAGTGCAAGATAGGGTGTTTCGGGGGCAATGCATTGTTAATTTCTGATGCTGGATGATCTATGGATTGCTTTTTCTATATTGTTGCTGAAGAAATAAAATGGGTATGCTCGGGCTGATGTGCTCTTGTTGTTGTTTCAGTGCATTACACGGGCACACTCCTTGATGGAACAAAGTTTGACTCAAGCCGTGATCGCGGTGATCCCTTCAAGTTCAAGTTGGGACAAGGTACATTTCTTACTCCTGGTTCGTAAGATTTTTGTGTCTCATGTTTGGAATTTGGAAAATGGATTATATAAGTATCATTAAAACTGTAATTGTGGAGAGCGGTTCTTTGTCAATTAGAGAAATATATTTCTGATCACTTCATTGTATTACCCTCAGTTTCCCTGACTTCAGTTCCGTTGACATAATGTGTTGCCAAGAATTAGGAAATGTGACTTCTATTGTGTCCGTGAAATTAGTGTTAATTAGTGTTTATGCTGACAAGTGCCTGATTACTGACTTCACCCTATGCCTGCCCCCGAATCATAATTTTGCTGAGTGTATTTTTGTTTATCAAACATTTAATGCCTAATCCTGATAGATGAATATAGCTGCAAGTGTTGCATGCGTGATACAAGGGGCTCATATGCTTATAAAACACTAATTATTGAGTAAATTATAGCTTGGAGGGAGGGTGTCTTATTTTCTCCTGCTTCCTTGTTGATATTTCCATGATGGGAAGTAGATGCTCAGTGGCTATTTTGTCAACTATTCATGTCCAGGTCAAGTTATAAAGGGTTGGGACCAAGGTATCAAGACCATGAAGAAAGGGGAAAATGCTATTTTTACCATTCCTCCGGAACTTGCTTATGGAGAATCTGGTTCACCTCCAAAAATCCCACCCAATGCAACCCTGCAGTTTGATGTCGAGCTGCTTTCATGGACCAGTGTCAAAGATATTTGCAAAGATGGTGGCATATTCAAGAAGATCCTAAAGGAGGGAGAGAAATGGGAGAACCCAAAGGATCCTGACGAAGTGCTTGGTAATTTTTGCTTATCGAAACATTTTTCATAGTAGGAGTTGCTTCTGTTTGTTTCCAACTTGCATAGCTTACTTTACTCTTCCTGTAGTGAAATATGAGGCCCGTCTTGAAGATGGTACTGTTGTATCCAAGTCCGAGGGAGTCGAGTTTACTGTCAAAGATGGTAAATCTCTTTCGTTAGTACTTTCTTTACATGGCCTGCCTAAACAGTTTAGGTTAATGTAGCACTATTGTTAACCAACGACTGTGTGTTGCCAGGGTACTTCTGTCCTGCACTGGCCAAAGCTGTCAAGACCATGAAAAAGGCAGAGAAGGTGCTCCTTACAGTGAAGCCACAATGTGAGCTTACATTTCAAAGTTCAAGCCCTCTTCTGCAAATTTCATTTTAACTCTAAATTGTGACAACCTTTTGAACTTGCTAACTGAACAAATGCAGATGGATTTGGTGAGAAGGGTAGACCAGCAGCTGGTGAGGAAGGTGCTGTGCCGCCAAACGCTACTCTGCTTATTGACCTCGAGTTGGTTTCATGGAAGACTGTCACAGAAATAGGGGATGATAAGAAAATCCTCAAAAAGGTTCTCAAGGAGGGAGAAGGTTATGAGCGTCCCAATGAGGGTGCAGTTGTTAAAGGTACATCAAGTGCAACCTTGCTAGTAGCTGCTGTTTTGCCTCTCCTTTTGAGTTGATTGGCTTGTCTTGCAATTCCTAATAATGTTTTTCTGTGGACAGTCAAAATTACTGGAAAGCTTCAGGAAGGCACTGTGTTTACAAAGAAGGGGCATGATGAGGAACCATTTGAATTCAAGACCGATGAAGGTACATTTTCTCTCATTGGATGTGTCTTTCAGTTCAATATAATTCTGGAAGTCAGCTTAACCCACGTTTTGTATTATAATAACATATTTTTGGTTTTGTAATATATTCTCAGAGGAAGTTATTGATGGTCTTGATCGGGCTGTACTGAACATGAAGAAGGGAGAGGTTGCTCTTGTCACGATTCCTCCTGAGTATGCATTTGGTTCAACTGAATCAAAGCAGGACCTTGCTGTAGTTCCGCCTAACAGCACAGTGCTCTATGAAGTTGAGCTTGTGTCATTTGTGAAGGTGATTGCATAATCGTGATATTCTTGTGGACCTTGTGCGTTTCAGTATCTTATTTGTAGTTGCAAAACTGATCGGTTATCTTGTCAACCAGGATAAGGAATCATGGGACTTGAACAATGAAGAAAAGATCGAGGCTGCTGGCAAGAAGAAAGAAGAAGGGAATGCATTGTTCAAGTTAGGAAAATATGCTAGAGCCTCCAAGCGTTACGAGAAGGTGCATAATTCGCATTCTGTTTTATACTGAATATAGCACTACCTGCAATTTTGTGAGTTTTGGTACTGTTATCTACTCTGCCTGATTGATGATTGACTGAGACGACATCTGTACTCAGGCTGCGAAGTATATTGAGCATGACAGTTCATTCAGTGAAGACGAGAAGAAGCAATCCAAGCAACTGAAGATCAGCTGCAACTTGAACAATGCTGCGTGCAAGCTGAAGCTGAAGGACTACAAGCAAGCCGAGAAGCTTTGCACCAAGGTACCTAACATCTATCTGTTACTTCAAGTGCCCTTTGGTGGTATATGTTGAAGTGAACCAAGCTTATTGGGTTGATTTTTTATTCCAGGTGCTGGAACTCGACAGCCAAAATGTCAAGGCTCTATACAGGAGAGCCCAAGCCTACATTCAATTAGCTGACCTAGAGCTCGCAGAGGCTGATATCAAGAAGGCACTGGAAATCAACCCAGACAACAGGTATAGTTTTGGAAAACATTGATCCAATGGAGTGTTCTATTTGTCTTCACAATACTGAATCTGACGCCGACAATGTTGCTGCTAATATCAGGGATGTGAAGTTGGAATACAAGACCCTGAAGGAGAAAATCAAGGAGTACAACAAGAAGGATGCCAAATTCTACAGCAACATGTTCGCTAAGATGACGAAGTAGCTTGCTGAAGACAGCGTGAGTATATCTATATCGTTCTTCAGCTGCGAGCACCACTACATTCTGCTTCGGATAGGTTGTGCGTCTAACTTGTTGATTCGTTGCTAATAACAGAAAGTTTTTGGGGGTGGAGGATGCACTGAAGCAGAGGATCAAAGACTGCCGTTTCTGCTGCCCAAGGACTTCGCCCGTTGTTTGACATTTCGCTTTTTGGCACGCTGTGTAATTCAGTAGCGCGCACGGATGCTTGGATCTGTTAAACATTGACGAGGAACATTTAATTCGAGGATTATCATTGGCACTGAATTTTCTGTTTTCTAGTGGTGATTGGGATGGCTGAGCGTTTTAGTTCTAGAGCTGATACTCCCTACGCTCCTCAGCAACTCCAACAGAAAACCAATTTCCGTATAGCAAGTTAGAGGATTGAGAATTGGGAAAACGGCTGCAGCAGATGTCCTTTCCTTTTCCCCTTTCCCTAACATGTGGAGCCCACATGACAGTGGGTTTATTTTTTTCCCTCTATCGTTTCTTCTCTTTGGTACCGACGGTGGGGAGCTGGTGGACGGTGACCGGGAGCTGCACGTCCTTCACGGCAAGTCGGCAAGGTCGGCTCAGCGCACGGACGACGGCGGCAAGCGCTCGCCGGTCATGATGCGCCGAAGCTGGGTGCTGCAGCCGGCTATGGCGCGAGCGGGCGGGTGCAACGACCGGTGCCGGACAGCGAATGGGGCGGAGCTGGGTCGGTCGTGGAGGGGGCACCGCCGGGGCCGCCGCGAGAAGGGCAGGCGGCCGTGGGTCAACAGTCCCCGAGTGGAAAAATTAGGAAAGGGGTAGTTTTTCTCCATTGAGAAAAAATTACAGGAAAATGGGATTGTTTTCTTAGCATGTTTTTTTAACTCAATCCCTTTACAATCCCCTTTACGGTAGATTATAGCAAAAAGAAATTATTGTTCTCAATATGTTTTGCTCTTACTACCTAATCTATTGCATCCCACCAAAAGAACTAACTGAATCATCCGAACATTAAAAGAAATAAACACCTAAGAGAAGTCACCACAATAAAAAACAGAGCTACGATTCTTTCATGTTCAACTTTTGATCTACCGACCAACCAAGTAATTAGATAAAGGTGAAATGAGTTGCATGTAAGGCAGCACTAATATAGGCAGTACAAAGCATCAGAATCGTACTGTTTGAGAAAAGCGCGAGTCTGAACATAACATTTGCAGGTCAAACTGGAAGGGCTATTCTGGACATGTCTAGTTAATTTACATCAAAATATATATATTATAACATACAAACGGCAAACCAAGTTCGCAATCCAAGTAGCAATATCCAAACATGTCATCTAGCAAAGGTCCTGAGAATGAGATACTATCCAATCGAGTATCATCATCTATGGACATTAAGCAAATGAGTGACCTGGTCCCTATCTGATGATCAGCAAACAAAAGGAGTACAGTCACTGTACCGACGAGCAGCAAATAAACGGCACCCACTGCTGTTTCCTTCCCTTGGGTTTCTTCTCGACAGGCAACCTGGCGGGAGAGTTCCAGTCTTGCTGCCCTGTACTGGCCTTGGGCGAACCTGGCTTCCCCGGTGACACATTGTCTTTCGACGATCGACGCCTGAATGACAGTACTCTTTCCTTGGTGCTCGTCTTCTTCTCCTTCTCTTTGGTTTCCACATTCTTGTCGGCAAGGAGGACCTTCAACGAGACATGGTTCTTGTCTGAGTCGGTGACCATTTCCTTGTCGGCGATTTCTTCGTCTCCTTTTGGGTCATCCGTGCTTTCTATGGTGCTGATCTCCTTTGAGGCTGTACCTTCAGTTTTCTCTACTTCAACAACATTTGTGGTCTGTTGTGCCACTTCAGTTTTGTCTGAAGCAGGGCCTGTGGTGGAGGTGTCTCCATTTTGCTTCTTATTTTCTGCATCGTCCGTGCCTGACAGCGTGTTCCTTTCATCAGAACTAGGATCTGCTGTAGTCTCTTCACTCTGCTTCTTTTCTTCAACATCGCCCATACTGCATATGGTGGCTGAAGTAGTAGCAGGGTCCAAAATAGGCTCTTCATTCTTCTTTTCAACATTATCAGTGGCGTGCACTGCACTCGTCTCATGCAGAGTAGGGTCTGCAGTTGTTTCTCCATCCTTCCTCTCTGCAACACTGTCAGTAGAGGCAACCAAACTTAACTTGTGTGAGGCAGTATCTGCTGTAGTCTCTTCAGTTGTTTTCTCTTCAACATTATCTGTGCTGTGTACCACGATATTCTCATGGGAATCAAGGCTTTCGGTCACTTCTTCCTTACACATCTTTTCCTCATTAATACTACTGAATGTCATGTTCATACCATGAGGGATGGGGCCTGTAGCGATTTCTTCATTCTGAATTATGCCTTCAACATCATCTGCAGTGGTTCCTGCGTTGACCTCACCAGTAGTAGCATTGTTTTCTCCAGCAGTCTCTATGCAACACGCACCATCTATCTCACCGCTTGTTTTTACATCAATCTCACCCTGCATTTCTTCAACGATGCCTCTGCCAGTTGTACCACTAGTTTCTTCAGAAGCAAGATTTGCAATGAACTCTTCAATCTGCTCCTTTTCTTCAGCACTGGTCATGCTTTGTACCACACTTATCTTGCATGAACTTGTGTCTGCGATAATTTCTTCGTTCTTCTCATTTTCCCCGTGATTATCAGTACTGGAAGCTGCGTTGGCTTCATGAGGAATGGGATCTACAATGATCTCTTTGTTCTGCTGCTTCTCTTCAAAGTTTTCTATGATATGCATCTCATTACCTCTGTATGAAGTAAGGTCGGTACCACCTTTTTCATTCTGCCTCTTGTCTTCAACATCATTTGTGCTACCAACCATGTTGATTTCATGTGCCATGGTGGAAGTAGTCAGCTCCAGTGGATCAACTTGTGATGTCACGACAGTACCGGTAATCACATTTTTCTGCATGCTGTCATCCATTGTCACAACAGATGAACAAACATTCTCTGCAATGTTAGCTGCGCCACCAACAGCAGGTTCAAATGCACTCGATATTGCTGGGATGCTTCCCTCTGCAGAATGCTCATCAAATGTCAGTTCATGAACAATGTGTATGCCTTACACAGAATAACTAAAGGTGTTGATTAGAATGTTTTTAGGCCAATGATGTGTGTCAACTACAGATTGTACCAGTCAAATAATGCATGGCAGGTAACCATAATTGTGCATTAGGTAGAAGACCAAATAGTATTTACAATCAACACATGATATGAGCAAAGAAATATCAGCTAATCAATGGTTATCAGTGAGCCCTCTTCCAAACTGGCCAGACACTATCAAAATGCAAGTGCAATGGAGACACTATTTGATAGCTCAACTACTCAAAATTCGAGTACACCGCTCAATACAAACATTTTCTGCTTTCTTAACAAACTTTCTTTTAACATAATAAAGGGGTTTTATTTTGACACTAGAATAAAATAGAAGGCGATGTGAAATACAGTACACTATAACATCCAGAAACTCACCTGAAATAGTATAGTGCTGTTCATCAATACCGTCTGCCCCTTCGGAGATTTCCAGATGGCCTGCTGTTTCAGAGGTTAAGTCAGGCTGCTGCTGAGGTTTGACATCATCAGGTGTCTCTGAGTGGGAACCATCCGTACCAAGTTTAACCAAAACATCATCTGTACCAACTGATTTCTCAGTAGAAGACTCAATGGGCACCTCGATATCAGGAATTTTCTCAAACGAGCTAGTTAACACATGCTTGCTTTGCTGATTTGATTCAGTTTCATCACTCAGGATTTTTTCATTAAGATTCTTGTCAGATGAGGCTTCCTCCACCGCAGTGGTACTGTGTTTGTCAGTTATCTCAGTTTGTAGATGATCTTGACAGGCGAGATCAAACCCAACACCTTCTACTGATTTGTCCTCACTAAATTTATTTTTGCCAATGGTGTTCATATCATCTTCCTCAGTCACAGCAATCCCATCCACTTGACTGGCTACACCACCCATCTGTTCAGAAGTTCCACCTCCGGTTGCATTTGATTCCAGAGGCCCAATAGTTGAGTTCTGTGTTTCACATTCATGGAGTGAGTTCTGTATTTCCTGTTCACAGGCTTGTGAACTGGATTTTGCACCATCTTCAGGCTCTGGTGGAAGAACAGAAGTGGGAATGTCCTCCACCTGCTCAGAACTAACTGCTGGTTCAGATGGATCCCCATCCTCAATAGGCGATCCTTTTTCAGAGTACTGTGTAGCCACTGCAGTCAGAGTACAATCATCAGTCCTGCTGGCTTCAGAAGTGATTTCAGAAGGAATATTACTGCTACTGATGAGGTGATCTTCAGTGACTTGATGACCAGCACCACTTCCAGAAGATTGCTCTACAAAACACAGCCACAGGCAATCGTGCATTCAGACATATGCACTCTACAAAAGACAGCCACGGGCAATCGTGCATTCAGACATACGCGTAGACCCATAAAATGCATCGATAACCATTAACAACGACCAAAATATGCGTCAAAGAGAGTGTACACATATACCAGTGATACATTTAAATAGCTCCAGCCTCTCTGCCAGTGAAGTTATGCTAACAGCACAGCATGGGGACAAGACAAGTTGGCGAGATGGTGGTATCCAACGACAACATGTGGCCAGCCACACTAATTTATTGAACAGGATTATTATACCAAACCTGAGATGTACAGTAGATGGAAGTTCCATAACCAGCTAAGCAGTTCTGAACCAACACATTTATTACCCTAACCCCAAAGACGAAAACAAAATGACCGTATTGTGCTAACCAAAAGGATAAGGACATGCTTTTTCCAGATTCTACAGCAGTACAATTTCAGTGAACCAGAACGTTCTTGCCAACAAAAGAGGAAATTGAGAAAGAAAGAAAAGGTAACGCAATAACTTTCCACCTACCAAATCTCAGCCAAGAGATTTTCATCGCTTCAGAAACGAACAAAAAGAAACGGAGAACACGAAGATTCAGAACGAACCTGCATTGTCCCCTCCCTCCACTGCGTCCGCAGCCTCTGGCGCAGATCCAGCCAAACCGCCGCCACAATCCGCCGCGCTCGCTCCAATTCCCTCGGCAGCTCCACCACCACCACCTTCAATTAGGACGCAGCCAGCAGAGCACGCATCAGGCCAAGAGGACGACCCGGGCGCAGCGACATACGATAACGGAGGCACGGAATCCACAGTACCTGGAAGCAACTCGCCGCCGTCGTGCTCCCCGGCGCCCTCCTCCGCGGCGGCGGACGCCGGCTTGCCGCAGTGCTTGCGGTGCGCGCGCCGCTGCTTGGCGCTGGGGTGCCCGTTCGGGTACTGGTACCCGCAGGCGTGGCACAGCACCCCGTCCCCTCCGGCTCCCCCTCCTGCGCGCGAAAACCGCCCCGCCGTCACATCTCACGAACTAGACAGGGAAAAAAAACGAAGAAATAAAGGCAAATAAATCTTCGCAATGCCGCCGGCGAAGCGGCAACGGGGGCTCACCGGCTGCGCTCTTGTGCCCGCTCTCCATGGCGCCCCCAGCGCTCGGCGGCAGCAACAACGGCGAGGGGAGGGACACGAGTCACGAGTGGTTGGTTGGTTGCTCGCCCGCCTCGCCTCGCCTCGCTTCGCTTCGCCTCGCCCTTTTGCTGAGTGAGTGGAGTGCGGAGACAACGAAAGAAAGCACGAAGCAGAGAGAGAGAGAGAGAGGAGGCGCCCTCACGCCGAGGGATAATGACAACCGCGCTTATCATTATGGCCGCGGCGTGGGGCCCACGTAGCCCCTGGCCCGCACGTCATAGGCACGCTAGCGGTGGGCGCCGGCACGGGGGGCGTCGCGACCGTGGGCAAGAGACAAGGGTCTCTCGCGGTCGGTCGCTCTCCTCTCGTGCGGTTGCGGCCGCGGCATCCGGGCCGTTGGCGGCGGCATCGACGGGAGGAGGGCGCGGGGGAGTCGGGGACGGCACGCCGAGACCGAGATGCCTCGCCGGTGGGTGGGGCCCACGTGGCCGGCAAGGCAGCGGGGGAGGGGGATATCCTTTGCTCCGCCGGGTTGGTAACCTGCGCGCAGCTTTTGGGCCGGGCCGCAGCAGGCCCGTTCGTTCACCCTTTCCTTTTTCACCTTTTTACTGCTCCCAATGCAGCCAGGCAGCGGTGTACTGTCACCTCCTCCCATGCATGTCTATGCCGCTGAGCTGCGAGGTGCCAGCTCACTCACGTTCACGGCACAGGGGTTGGTCTCTGACGAGCTCGGCGGGTACATGGCGGCATGTGCAAATTGGGGACACCGGCAAGGACGAGCAAGTGTATAGGCTGGAGTGAGGGCTAAGGACTGGTACGGAGCGGTGAATGGTCCCCGACTCCGGGTGATATCCACATTTCCTGGAGTGTAATGTAATGTAACGGTAACAAAATTCTGGGAGCCAATCATTTTGGGTGGCCATGGATCGTGGGAGTTCATTTGACTATTCAAATAGGCTTGAAAAAAGGGGGCTCCCATCGATAACTATGCAGCGGGTGCTCATTGTTTTTCGGCACTGTTTGATTAGTGTACTGTAGGTGTCAATGAATGTGCCATGGTGGCGCGTGTTGTGTGGATTCCTTTTTTTTTTGAACCTTTGATTATAAGAACTGAGGAACATGAGATATTTATCTCACTGAATCCGGTGGTTTGTGGTTCGCATCTTACGGAGTATTAATTCCATCTATATTGGATGTGGGATGGTGGGCGCGCCTAGAACGTTAATATGTTGCGCGAGTCGTTGTACTTGCCTCGGAGGAATCTTTTCTAAAAAAAGATTAGAAATTGTTCGGTTCGGTTGGCTGGTGCTGGTGGCTAGTTTTTGTTGAGAGAAAAATACTTACTGTTTGGTTAGTGGCTGGTGCTGATTTTCATAGAGAGAAAAACACTAATGACTGACTGGTGGCCAGACAAACCAGCCGAACAGGATGGTGGGTGCACTTTCTCTGTCTTCGGCGCACTTGCTCTCTAGCCTAGCTATGGTTTTTCTGCCGTCTAGTTTAGAGCGATTTGTACCATGCTTTCTCAAAAAACGATACACCGCAGCTAGTTTAAGCTGGGTGCTCGTATCATCGTGAAAAGAAACAAATATTATTTCCAGAATAAAATTATATGGGAAAGTAGCTAAACCGTGGAAAACTCGGCCCAAAATCGGTAGGTTCTGTTTCTGTATGGATGGCCCAAAAGCCAGCGTTGTTAAGCTGATTCTTCCGTTGTCCACGTCCCAAGTTTCATTGGGCTCGGCTACCGGTTTATTTCAAGCCCATCTATTCCCTTGGGCTATCGGCGCCGGCGAACTCGGGGGCACAGTTTAAACAAAAATCAAAGCATCGGTAGTCACCGCCGCCGGGCTCGGGGAACAATTCAAAGCAGTTTTGTTATCTGGACATTGGATAGGAAATACGGCAGGAGATCTGCCTGCAAACAAACTAATTGAACTGACAGCGTTACAACGCTGAGTTGAATTACAGTGATGCTTTGCTCGCTACTTCCTACAGAGAAATGGAAAATGGTGCTAGTTCTAACGTCTAGTACTATAATAAGGGCATCCATGGCGATGGCCTTCCTCACTAGCTAAGCTAAACCAATATGGCTGTGCTCTCTGCTCCTGCTGCAGATCGATCTAGTCCTCAGAGCTCGTGAACTTGCATGATCCATGGCCTGCAAAAACATGTAACATGTTGATCAGTGAGACTGAAACGCAGAAGGAACCTACATTTCTCTTTCAAGATCAAACACTCCATTGGAGAGTAGTAGTCAACTCACTTGGATCCTTGGTGGTGGTCTCTGCAAGTCCGTTGAAGAAGCAGGTGCCCCCGGAGTTCCTGAAATGCTGCCAGTAGGAGTTGAACGCGTAGCTCGCGTGCGCGTCCAGCGTGTTGGGCTCGTAGCACGCGCCGCCGGGCTGGATGGCGGCGCACGTGCCGCTCCCCTGCTGGCACGCGTAGTCCAGCGCGGCCTGCACCGCCTTCTCGTCCGCCGCCTTTCCGCCGCCGGCGAGCACGCACCACGCCGACGAGCTGTCCGTGTCGTCCGCCGGCGGCAGCGGCGGGTACGACCGCGACGGCCGCCGGCCGGTGAGGTCGATCTCGTAGACGCTGGTCTGGTTGGGGTAGTAGAGACCCCAGTGGCGCTCGGTGCCCGCCCCGGGCTTCTTGTCCTCGTTGTAGAGCGACAAGAGGAACACCGGCATCTTGGCCCCCGGCCGCGCCGGCGTGCCGGAGTTCTTGGACATCCGCGCGGCGAGGTTGCGGTTGTACGTGGCGGCGTTGCGCACGTTGGCGCCGGCGCCGCCGGCGTTCGGCCACCCGGTCTCCGCGACGGCCAGCTTCACGTTCCCGTACCCGAGCTTGCCCATGGCGGCCACGACGGCGTCGAGCATTTGGTCGAGCAGGTTGGTGTACGTGAGCCCCGTGCCCGGGTCCACGTAGTGGGAGCTCGCCTTGCCCTGGAAGAGCGCGTAGTCGAGGGAGATGTCGTTGCGGTTGCCCGCCCACGCGAAGTACGGGTAGGCGTCGACGAAGTAGAAGGAGCGGCTGGCGTTGAGGAACCGGAGCAGCGGGCGGATGACGTCGCCGGCGACGTCGCCGCGGAACGCGCCGGCGGACGGCGGGTACGAGGCCGAGAGCGCGTCCATGGCGAGCGTCGTGCCAAGCTTGACCTTGCGGATCCCGCGCGCGCGGATGGCGCGGTGGAGGTTGGCCATCGCCGGCACGATGGCGCGCCACGTGGACCCCGCGGCGGCGCGGTCGGAGAGCACCTCGTTGCCGACGAGGAGGTACATCACCCGCGTCGCCGGGACGTGCGGCGCGAGGTTGGCGGCGACCCAGGCATCCGCGGCGGCGCGGGAGGATGCCAGCGACGGGATGACCTCGTTCGGCACCATGACCGCGACGGGCAGCCCCGTCCCGGCGAGAGCGCGCAGGATGGCCGGGTTGGCGTCGTAGATCTTGACGGCGCCCGCGCCGGCCGCGCGGAGGAGCTGCATGGAGCGCGCCGCCGAGGGGAGGTCGTCGGCCACCGTGCCGTAGTTGACGCCGAGGCCGCGGCACCTCCCTCCTGCATGCACGCAACAGGGACACGAACAGGAACAGAACAAGAGGCTCGTCAGCGAACAGAAGAAATTAACCATGGGAAACCACTACCTGATCAGCAGTAGTAATAATGACTTGACGTGAGGATATATCTTGAATGGAGAGGACGGGGAGATCTGATCACCAGGGCAATGGCACTCGGGCTTGACGGCGGAGACGACGCTGAAATGGCACGCGAGGGCGGCGGCGAGGAGGAGGACGGCGATGGCGACGGCGCGGTGGGAGGAGGACGGTGCCATGGTGGCGGCAGCCATTATTGCTTGTATGACTGTATGTGTTATATTCGATCAGGTGAAGGGGGCAGTGACTGTTTATATAGAGAAGAAGAAGAGTTTTTAGGGAGTGGTAGTTGGATAACCCAGAAGGAAATTCGAAAAGGAAATAAAAAAGTATCGGATGAATAATATTTTGGGCCTTTATGGGCCCGGCCCATGAAAATCCGTATATTGCTGGCGTGAGCCGACCATATTCTCTTTCTTTCAGATTGAAAAATAAAAGGAAGTTGCACGTATTCACCGCGCGCGTAGATCAGTGGAGGCTCTCCAGCAGGCCATCCAATGCCAGTATCGACTCGCTGTGCATCAGATCAGAGTTGTCTGAAATCAACATGATGCTACGAAAACAATCGCTCTTGGAAACCCAAACAGGTCAAAGACCCCCCTCTAAACTCGATTAATCCATAGGGATAATCTAGCTGAGTCGTTTTGTGCCTATCGTGCACCGCCATAATCTAACCTGCTTTTACATCTACTCACTCCGTCCCTAAATAAGTATCGTCATTGATTTCGTACCACAACTTTAACTCGATTAGTAAAAATACGTGCAACATTTTAATCTTCAAATTAATTTATTAAAAATCTAGATTCAAATATCTATCTAATGATATTTATTATGTACCATAAATTTTAATGTATATTTTATGTATTCAGTCAAAGATGTTTCTCGGAAAGTGAAAATGATAGTCTTTTAGCGACGGAGGGACTAAGGGGATGTGTTGTCTTTTTGTTGCCACATAAATCAAATGAGCTGGTGTGGCCATCATTTAATGAGGAAAGAGAGTGTTGCTATCTACTATCTCGTCTACTGCTTTGGCTCGTGCTCCCATGCAAAACATCAGAAACCAGAGTGCGTATTTATTATCACACAGAAAGCTAAATATACAACAGCTGTCTAAACTATTGTAGAGCCGACTATTTAACTGTCTGTATGTGTTAAATAGACAACAGCTGTCTAAACTGTTGTACATGCCCTAATAAACTCTTAATCCCCATCCGTACCTCCGTTTGAAAACTCACAAATTCATTTCCTTTCATATATAATTCCCTGCGATTAGCATCAGCAACGATCGAATTTGCCTTGGCCGGTCTTCTGTTGGCCTTGCCCACCGTGCACCGTTCAAAGACCGAATAGAAGGATTATAAAAAACACATCGAAGAGATGGCGGAACAACCTGAATCTGATATATGCGCGCAACGCATTAAGAAGCATACCAGCCGATAGATCCATCTTCTGTTCCTCTTCATATGAAAAAACGTTGCCCGTATTCTGTATTCCAAACACAACTACGCCAGCACTAGTATGTGCATCAGATCAGAGTTGTCTAAAATCTAAAAAAGCCCAAACAGTGGGTGTTTTTCAAGGGATGGCTTAAATTGGTCATTGGTGCACATCCTGCAGGCGCGAGACGAGATGAAGACTGTTTAGTCGCTTGCTTTGCAAGTCTCCATCTCTTCTCTAAACAAAATCCGACAGAAAATTCTCGACCCCGTTTTTTTGAAAGGCAACGACCATCCCAAATTCCACCCCAAAATTTTACTATGCAAAGAGAATATTCGCATCACATCAAAATGTCATAACATGCATGGAGTACTAAATGTAAATAAAATCAAAAACTAATTACACAGTTTTGTTGTACTTTGCAAGACGAACATTTTGAGCCTAATTAATCAATGTTTGGACAATTTTTCACAAATACAAACGAAATACTACAGTGACGTAATGATTACGAAGTGACACCGTACTCCCAAATTTGGCCTCCCAAGTTTAGGATCTAAACAAGGCCTAAGCATCACGTCTAGGCATTTCAACAGCCCGTGCAGGAATGTCAAGTGTAACTCCATGTTGAGCCATCCAATTCATCCCCAAAATAATATCCATGCCTTCAAGTGGTAGAAGAATAAGGTCGGTTTTGATGATTATGCTTCCCAACTTGATTGGTACAAGCCGTATTATTTGATTGGAAGCAATTTTACCACCTGATGTTGAAATCATATATGATCCTCTCGTGTGGCTGAATTCAAATCCCATGCGAGCACCAAATTTTGGACTAATGAAGCTGTGTGATACCCCGGAATCAAATAATATAACAACAGGATCGGGCGATTCTGTTCTTGATCTATTATATGGTGCGAGCTTCAGTGCCTTCTCTACTTGTGCTTGCCTGTGGACAAAACAGGCCAACCTGTGGTTAGATTTGTAGCATAAAACAGTACATTCCTAGCGATATTGAACACTCAGTATTCAACAATTCTGCGGGCGTGGCACCCCCACATTCAGCAATACAGAAAGCCTTATCTAGTTATCTCATGTAAGTGGCGGATCTAGGATTTTAAACTAGGGTATGCCGTATAAATGCACCATATACAATTCAGTACAAATGCTACCATATGCAATTCGGTATAATTCATAAAATGATTCTATAAGAAACTATAAATTCATCCAACAATCTCACATGGAATATCATCACCGAAGCAAGTGCTAACTAAGGAAAGAAAACATATTTTGTCTCCCTACTACATGGGCTTAGCCAGATTTGGGTATGCCGTGGCCCATGTGGCATACCCTTTGGGTACACCACTGTTGTGTTAGATGGTCTTAGTAGCACTCCTTAGGTCCTTGAGTTAGACTCCCAATGGGAGCGAATTTCAGCTTGGGTTTAAAAAAAATCCCCTTGCTTGCCACCACGCTAAAGCATAAAGGAAGGTCCCACACTCATTCACTCAGGTAACGGCACCCCTATGTAAGGGTGGGGTAGAGGTTTGGAGGTTTTCTCGACCTGGGTGAGAGGTCTTCTCTTATTCAATGCTAGGGGGTTTCTTCCACCCGCGGGCCGAGTTTTTTTTATCTAGTTACCTTGTTATCCTTCATTCTAGCGGTATACTTGTATCACTTAAAATTACGACATGAACCTCTAATAAAACAACAGGTTACCAGGAACCACAATCATTTATCCCTTTTGCAACAACCAATGTAAGGAACTCTCAACATGTTTACTTGCATAAGAGCTACTGGTGCTGTAAGTTATCAACTTATCATCAGGAGAAATAAGAGTGACAGGGGAAAAATGTGTGCAATGATGAAGAGATCCATCACCAGAAAGAAATATAATTTCTAACTAACTACTGCAAAAATGCAGGGGGAAACTTACTAAGACTAAAGATGGTCCTGGTTTACAGTTTACAACCATTTTATGTGCTGGCATAATCAAACAGAGTTTTTCAATTCTTTTTAATGAAACACAAAATCCATCAATATGATATAAGAGGAATTTATGGCCATTAATGTATTTTACAAAGTGAAACCAAGTTTTATTCCTTTTACTGACCCAAACATAGAAGCACTAATAGAATAAACAGAACAAGATACACAAAGGAAATGTGAACATCCACGCAGAATCGTGGATAAGTAGATTAAACAGGACCTCACACAGGGTTCGATGGAGAAGTTGTCTATGGCATAACATATTTTCCAGCAAAGGAAGCAAACAATTTTCAGCCTGTAGCAGGTATTGTGCTAATGTTCACATGAAATCTATTGTTCAATAACGACTCTACTAGCAAGCTTCACAGCTGGATAATGATAATAAGCCACTAAAGGAGCTACTAACACTCTAAAAAGAGGCAAGAAGGCATAGATGCGTACAAAATGGCATACTCATTGTAGATAAGGTTATATGACACATAAACATAAGATAGACAGGGCAACTGTGGGATACCTCAGATACTGAAATCAATGCTTCCGCATCGCCACCCTATTCGCTCCTCCAGACCTTTAGTGCAAAACTGGGTATGATGACAAAGCAAGACATTCCCATGGCACCCAATACCCCCGTATCAAAGAGTGCAGAACCAATCCTTTCCCTCTGAGATTCGTGCACCGGTAACAGCCCCCCAAGCACTAGAGCACCTGCTCCGAGCAGCAGGAAGAAAAGGAAAGACACGAGCAACACAAGCGCAGCAGGCTCCAGCAGCAACTTCCAAGTTAATGCTCCAAACATCTGACAAGGACGCACAACAGCATCAGCAAGCAAATCGGGTCAGTATCCTCCAGTGAACACAATCATAAGGATAGGATATGTATGCTTCGATGTGAAATATAGTGCGCAAATTAAATTTTCTTTACAGAAACTAATGTAGCTTAACTGGAATTAAAGCAGCTCCTGTATCCACACTTCATAGAGCTAACGAGGTGCAAGATCAATCAAACGCAATCAATTTCAGTTCACTGTTCATATGAGCACATCGAGAGGATCTGTTTGATACTATAATCCAATTTGAGATTGGACGGATGGAAATGAGCTCTACACATTTTTCAGACAACTTGAGGAAACAAAACAAGTTAACTTTAAAGGCGCTTGTGCATACCACAAATGGTTCCAAAAACAGAGGGAATTAGAGCCTAGCTAGCCATTTCAGCTTAAGGGGGGCAGTCAATTTCAGCTTATAGTTTACGGACTAGTAGTGGTAAAACCCGTTCGAATCAACTGCGGAAAGGAAGAGCGTTGCCTTTTTTCCACGATACCTTCCTGGAATGGAACTGAATCTCCCTGGCGACGGTGCGGACCGACAGCGCGAACCCCGCCGCGCACATGGCGCGCAGGAGCCGCAAGGTGTCGACGAGGACGAGCAGCACGGGGAAGACGAGGGCTCCAATCGAGACCTTCAGGAACGCGTAGCTCACCGGGGAGTCGTCGCCCAAGGCCCGGCGCGCGGCGGTCCCGGCGGCCACGGCCGCGCAGGCGACCCACGCGCTGGGTACAGGTACTGCAGCACCTTGGGCACGGCGCGGTGCGGGAGCAGCGCGGCCGCCGGCTCCCGCGGCGGCGCCTGGGGGAGCACCTCGACCACCACCTCGGAGGCAGCCATGAGAGCGCGCGGGGGGGGGGGGGGGGGGGGGGGGGGGGGGGACCCTAGGCTCTCGAAGCTCGCAGTGGAGGCGGGGATGGAATGGCGACGACCGACACGGTCACACGGAAGGGATTTAACACGTGTCGCTTTCTGCTTCGTTCCAATGATTTCATGAATGTTTTCACTAGCACTTAATAAAGGGAACGAAGGAATAACAGATATATAAGACTAATTTCACTAGAAATATCATCAACACAGTTACCAAAATTATGAACAAGATAATCGAGCTAGAGAAGTGTCGTGACACACTCCTCTCACATCGACACTCTCCCTTCTCTCTTTGAGGCTGCCACATTAGCAAAATTAATATCCATAACATTACCACGACACTTTTACTGAAATTAACCTAATGATAGATTTTATTTCCAATTATTATTTTTTTCGAACGATTTCCTATGGTGTTATGCGGATAATGCTAAAAAGCACGCAAATCTAACAATCAATTCCAAACAAATAATCAAACATGATATCATATGGACGATCTCATAAACTATTAATATATAATCTTTTATTAATGTATAATGTTAAAATGATATAGCAGGTAATCTTTACAACGGGTTATCTTTTTTATTATCTTGTAATAGTGTTATACCTTAATGAGTTAATATATGGAATAAATAAAGAAAATATTATGAATTGCATGATAACAACTCATGCAATGGTTAGTAATAAGCGGTTTCATACTTTTTAATTTTAACTTGTATTGCGAAGCAACCGTCTCGCCACCTCCGTCCTCCATATCATAAAAAAAATCTATACGTAACAACATAAATAAATGATTTATGAGACTGTTGACGTAGTAATATACTTGTCCTTAGATGGTTTAAGAGTAGAAGTTGGCAGTGAACTTCAATTAAATTTGAGGGTTGTGAAGTGAGTTTTTTTTTCCAAATTGTTTGGCCACCGGTTCCTACTCAAATTTGGAAATGTTAGAATCTCATCCAAATCACACCATTATTATTTCACTCTATGAAATCAGTGAGGTGAGTTGAAGGGAATTTTTTTTAGTTGAGTTGAAGGGAAATTCAGAACTACTATCTCGGAAGACTGTTGGGCTGGGCTATAGTTTTTGCTATACAGTCAATACCAATTCAGCCCACGAAAATAATGCCCGCACGTCAGACAAGGCCCATATAAGGTCACGTACGTCCAACCCGCCGGCAATTATCCATGGGCCACTCTAAGCCATTAACTACTCCAAGACGCTTCCCCCAAAATTCAAACTGCTGTTTCCCGCTTTGCAATGGATTAACCTTTCTCCATTCAAAACTGCAGATTTAGTTAAGTTTCGTGATTAGCAACACATATAAATGTGGTAGGAAAAAAGACAACACATTAGAACCCCAGCAAACACTAGACCGACAACAATCATCAAAAAGACAAGTCAACACCAGACTGAGATGGGCAAACTTCTGCCCAGGCTCACCATAGATTTGTGAGATCGGAATCATATAACGCTGAATCCCAACAGCTTGGATATAAAGATGGAGACGGTTACTCCATGGAGCGAACCGGACGCACTCCATCGACCCCCGCGAGATACGGAGCACCGATCCATCCACTTGTTATATCCTGGTTTGACCCCGTGTTAGCTAGCTAGTAAGCTGCGGCAGCAGCCTTGTGCGCACGTGGGCACTTCACACAGGCAACGTAAACTTTGCCTCGCATCAAGGCAGACAGGCAGATTAGCTGTTGCAACAACACTATCAGACCACATCAAACCCATGAAAATACAGAATCAGCTCAACAGATTATCCTAAGAGGCAAAAATACATCTAAGACAAGTTATGAATAGGACCAACTCAAAGTGCTCCTCCAGATAGACCTTGCGGCCTTCAAATGTTCCTGCAGGCACTTACAGAGTTACAGCTGTCTCTTTGAAAATCCAACAGGGAGAGGTGGTGTGCAGAGCACTGCAACAAAGCAAACTGATGACCGATCAACTCCTAATTGGTGTAATGATGATTATTTCTAATCGGGTAATGCTGCCAACAAGAAGGGTTAAGTAATAAATTTAGAAGCAGTAGCAAAGATGCATGATTGTAGAAATCCTCAAGCACATCTAAGTTACTAAGATGCAAATTAATTGTAGCAACCCCCATGAATCTAGGAATATAAACTAAAAAAAGGGAAGAACAAACAGAAAGGGCATCGGCATCACTAACTTGTAAGGTTTCATTCATTTCCAGATCTAGCATAGGAAGAAAGGACCAAGCAAAAAGTTAGGCAACACAAGAGCTCGGTGGTCATGCATGGTTCATCAGAAACCGTCTGATCTGATACTCGACGTGATCTGAGGAAGAAAGGGAAACAGGTTGATCAAAATGTCACTAGTAGTAGTTTCTTCCTGACAACTCTGAACCTTCCGTTCTTAGTAACAAGCATTGACGAGATAAAACATATATAACTGTCCACAACTCAGAATTCTGATTTATAAACCACAGATGAGAAAATGCACCCAAGGACGAGGACTGCAGCACAACCAGTGGCGTACAAGCAAATACAGATTAGGAAAGAGGGAAATAATTCAGGGTCAGTGATGCGCAGATCAGGAAAAGGGAGCTAATTCGGGATCAGTGATGCACCTCGCCTGTCACCTGTTTTTGTGTTGTGTGTTGGGCATGGGGTAGCGCCAGGAGGGATCTACATCATTCATGACATAATATGGGACTGCCTTTGTTTCGATTGGGCAAAATCAACACAGCAGCTTCATCACATCACACCATTCCAAGGATACGAATTCCAGCATCATACGTACAGGATACCCATGAAGCAGCTAGCACTTCCAGTACTAGGAAACTTATGCAACCTATTCTTTTACATCTCCTTTTACAAAGACAAAAATAGTATACCATCAAACTGTGAGAGGAAGTAGCGAAGTATTGAGTATATATATAGTTCTATACCCATAACAATGTAGTGAGGTTCATAGCTGAGGAATCAGACTCTAGAAGCTGTACAAAGCAGTAAGACTGACTTTAATCAGTTGTGTTTAGCCATCAACTTCAGCAGCATTAAGGGACAGGGTGGTGTCGTAACTGCTTGCGAACTTCAAATTCAGTTCCCTTTCTTCTTTTCATTATCTGATAATAAAACAGACTAAGCTTTGGTTAGATCAACAGCATATAACAGTGCTTTAATTTGGCATCAACGTTAAGCACACAATATGAAACAATTTTGGCAAATTTGAATCAGACTGTGCTTGTGTGCCACTCTTATTTAGATATACTTACAAAGTGTGTGTATATATATCACAAGTCAACTTCTTAACAGTCCACATATAGCTTTTCTAAATAATTTACAGGAACTTTGGGATAAGAAAATGAACCTATAATGCCAGAGTTAACCCCGAACTACATGCTGTATCTTTTTACAACAAATATTGTTACGAAACTATATCGACAAGTTTATCTACTAATTTCTCAAGTTCATCTAGTAACTTATATTGTCTTATACTTGAAAGTTGCCGTGAGAGAAATAAAAGAAACAGGTAAAAATCTGTGAAAGATGAGACAATGTCCTACTGCTAACAAATTATGTTCTGACAACCACATCTACCAAAATGCAATGATATGCTGGCATAGCACCAGACAAGTACGCAGCTAGATGGGCTAATGTTGGGACTGTTTTACTGGAAAAAGTCCATTTTACTCCCCTCAACAATTCAAGTTCTCCATTTAACCCCCCCCCCCCCCCCAAAACAAAATTTAGGCTCAATTTACTCCCCCAACAAGTCCAATCCACCCCCTAATAATATTTCTTTTTCTTGTTTCTACGCATACAAATCGAGTTTTAAGTTCAAATTTGGTGAGTGGATAGAGAACATGATGCTCTATTTTTACATTAAAATTTTTCATCATTACTTTCATATGTTGGAAATATTTAACACAAAATTTATCACAGAGATAAAATTTTGTATGAAAAATATTTATGAAAAAATTATATATTTCCTAGAATGGGCATCTTCATTATCTGATATGGAGGGTAAAGATTTTTGAGAGCATAATGGAGATGGCTATGCCTAATATAATATGAGAGCATGCATTACGGGGCTAATCAATAGATGCTTGGACGATAATAAAAGAAGTATATTATACTTCTAGTAGTATATATATTGAACCACTTATCCAAATCTTCTTCTACACAAGTATTATAATAGGCCCGTACGTAATATATCAAAATAAATGTAGAAATATTTAGTTACTTTCAATAAATAACCAAAAGAAGTGTTCTATAAAAAGCATTCATTTTTCTCGTAAATTATTATCTCAAATACACCACAAGATATATATAACAAAGAAAGAAGTAAAAATATTTCAAAGATAAATGTAAGCAAAACTATTTGCACTCAATTCTTCTGAAATGAAACAAATCCAAATGTTTGGGAAAAAAACTAGGTACCCATCAGACTAACATGCTACAAAATGCACCAATATTCAAGGTGATCTAATATTAAATCCATCTCCAGATTTGAATATTAAAAAATATATAGAGAGAATATACCAACATGATATAGAACAAAACAATAAAAATTCAATATCTGTTCCGTTAAGGAAAAAAATAGCTACCCACGCGGGGCACTTTGCTAGTTCTTTAATACAATATACCACATTCTTCACTACATACATTAGCATAATTCGTTTAAAACGATTGTTTCTTATGGGGCTTAGTCCATGAGACATTGAGTCTAAAGGTCGACGACCTCTCCAAAGGGCTCATTTGAGACTATATCAATAAATATTAATTCTTCCCTCCTTCCAAATGAATATAAGACGCACATGCATATTATATCATTTATCAAATACCGCCCACAGCAATTCCTCACAAATGGACCTAGAGGCAGCGGCACAACGTCGATGGCAAGGTGGGAGGCGCCCATTTATTTGTGGCTTGGATCTAGTGTGGCAGCCTGCTTCTTGGTGCGGTGCAAGTGAAAGGTCCTCTAGCCTAGGGGTTAGAGCTTTCGAGTAGCACCCAACGGATCCAAGTTCGAATCCTAATCGGAGCGAATTTATATGGTTTTTCTTGATTTGTGATCAATGTTGTCTTCTATCCTAATTACAATGCCTTCGGCGGGTCATTTCTTTTTTTTTTGGTGCGGGGCAATAGGCAGCGTGATGGCTTCTAACGATGATAGTTGATCGTGTATGCATCCACATGGGCTCTGGGAAAATGTCTCCCTGATGCCCGCAATAGATTCATCAGCAATTCAGCACAACAGCTTGCAATGGATGGTTATGGACTTGCGGTGTAGCTCGGTGCAGGACATCTCCAATCAAGACTTCACAAGTGGAACTTCGATAGAATCAGCAGCTCTAGTTTCAGAAACGAAGCCAACTGAGACAAGCACAGGTAGTTGAACTACTTTCAAGGTGTAATTGGGAAATCTTTAATTAATGAAACTTCACTTTCTGAAATACTACAAGAGAATCGACAGAACACAATGAGAGTTATTAGACTGAATAAACATACAAGCATCAAATGCGCCTCCACATCCTGATGGCAAAAGTGGGGACGACGATGAAGCACCACAGAGCGCTGGCGCACAAGGCCGCGGCGTCCAGGGCTGCAGCGCAGATTCTTTCGTATCCCTTCACGGGGGACACCTTCACGGCCAAGGCAAGAATCCCAATGGAGAGGAAAGCCGCAGAGGCCAGCTTCTCAAGTTCGGCGACGGTGGCACCGACATCCAGAGCCTCCCGAGTTGCCGCCGCCTGGCACGCATGGACCAAGTAGAACAGTTTGAGTGGGGGGGGGGGGGGGGGGACTAAAAACACGAGCACGAACACGAATGGTGATCCTATCGGATTGGCGTCGGCGATCGATCCGAGAGGCAGTAGGATTCGCGCCGTACCATGTGCTCCCTGGCGCCGGGGTCCAGCACGCACCGCCACAGCAGCAGCACGGAGGCAGAGCTGGCGAGCGCGAGGGCGAGCGCGGCGACGGCGACCGACATCGCCGCGGGGATCAGGACGCCGGGGCACTGCCTGGCGCCGCAGGCGGCGCGCGCGAGGACCAGCGCGGCGATCCCCGCGGAGAAGAGCCACGAGGTCAGGAGGCACACCAAGCCCGCGCATACCAGAGCGAGCCCGCCCACGCGCCGCCACGGCGATGTTCCTCGGCGCCGCCTGCGGCATGGGGCTTTCTTCCAGCTTTGTGTCAGGAATCACACACTGGTCTCATCAGGAGAACTGGATAGATTTCCAAAATCAGTTTTGGTCTAACAAACGAAAAGCTGAAAACCCGGGTCGCTAAACAATCATCCGATTCCGCGTTTACAGGAGATCGATCGATTGCCCATGACTTTTTAAACAAATAAAACCATTTCTTGAATATTCCCAAGTGCCGATTTCTTGGCATTTGGTAATATGTTCGTGAGGGCAGTCCCAACCCTCCACGCAGGATGGTTTTCATAGCATTAATTAGGCTGCCACGTAAGACTTTTTACTTGTGTGGCACTGTATTAAATAAGGGAGAGAATGTAAAGAGGAAGAAACTGAGTCTCATGCAAGACCCAGTGTCGACACGAGAACCTATGCATAGGACACTACCAAAGTTTGCATTGGGAGATGATAGTGTCTTCATGATAGAAAAAGAACAAGTATGGTTGGTAGAGAGAAAAGATGATGAATTTATTAATGATCCATCCTAAGAAATCATGGGTTGGAGAATGTAGTGTCTAAGGTGATCTCTCGCTGACATGGCAGCATGAACATTACCCATAGACATGATGGGTTGGGACTACCCTGATACAGCTATATAAAGTATAAACTGAGACTAGAATTGAGATCATGATCGTTGGCCTACTGTCATGTTGGGTCAAACATTGTGGTAATACTGAAACTGAATCAATTTAACATTTCTCCTCTTATTTTCCCAGCACTTCATTATCTAGTTTGTCCTGGTTTCGATGTAATCATAAGCTCTATAGCGATGGCATGAGCTGCAAATTAAATATACTTATCCGGCGTGCACAATATACAGAAATAACATCGAAGCAAATTAACTTTTCGTAGAATGTAATCATGCCTTTTTAATTTAAATGAATTAGTTATGTATTTATAAGTTTAAATAATATTTTTATATTTTTTAAAATGAAAAATCACCTTTAAACCCATCCAAAAGAGCAAATTTACCCGGTTTTGTTATTCAGATGACCTTTATTTAGTATATGGTTTTGTTGACGCAAAATCCGTACCTCACGCCAAGCACACAGCAAGCCGAATTAGCTAGCTTCACACGTGACCCGGGCTTTTGAATCCGGAAGCGTGCCAGTCAGTTTGCCTGAAAACTAACAAAGGGACAAAAAAGTTTAGATCAAAACCTGGAACGTGCCGGGTGAGACCAGACAGTTCCATATTTGCGGCATTGAAGCCAATCTCGAGAGACATATAGCTACGGACAAGCTATCTGTCGTTACTCAGAATATCATTCGGCAATCGGTAGGAGCATATAAGAATCACACTGCCGAACGTACAACATCAGCATGACGTAAGATCGGTAGAAGCATGTAAGCTATCTATCGACAGTTAAAGCTTCATTCGGCAATCGGCAAGGCACGCAGGGAGCGCACTGCCGAATGCGTGACGTAAGCATGACGAAAAATCGGCTTTCAACCGAATGAACATTGTAACGCATACTCATAGCCGATTAATGAGAAACAAAGCATAGTAGATAAATAAAAGGGTGAAACATGATCATGAATTCGCAGTAAACAAGGAATGCATAGGCCGAAAGCAGCACCCGTCAAGCATGATAACAAACAAGTTAATCCACCGCATGATACGACTTGTTTGAGACCACACCACTAATCAGATTAGACCAATCGACCGCATGATACAATCTAACCATGAAAAGCTAAAAGCATTCAATGTTTAATTACGAACCCACAACACAGTCACGAATTTACATTGAAACAAGAATGCATAGGCCGAAAGCAGCACCCGTCAAGCATGGCAACAAACAAGTTGATCCACCGCATGATACAACTCGTTTGAGGCCACACCACCAATCAGATTAGATCAATCCACCGCATGATACAATCTAATCGTGAAAGGCTAAAAGCATTCATTGTCCAATGCAAACCCACGAACACACGTTCACTCGTGAGAGCACTACCGAATGCGGCTATTTAGCCGAATCGGGGTCCATGGCGAAGGAACAAGCCTAATCGGTAAAGATAAATCTATCAGATCGAATCGAATTCTAATCCACCGGATGATTAGCTCTAAGACGACCCAAAAACCTGCATCTACCGCATGATACCCGGTTCTGTCAAGATCTACACGATACCGACAAACTCGAACCCGCGACACGTGGCAACCTAAATCGGTCTCGGACTCGGCTATGAGGGGATAAGTCGTCACATCGTGAAGCAAAGCCGATTCTAGCCGATCTAGATTGGGCAAAGATGTGTTGCATGAGTTAAGTACATAGTAAAAACGAAGCAACACGGGGTAACTTAATGAATCTGTTAGATCTTGCCGAAATCTAACAGAGCCGATAACTTGGTCCATACTAGATCTTAGCCCACCGCATGGCTCATGACCTAACAGAGGAACCTTCTTGAGACCACAACTTAAATCCGCCGGATGATACTAAGCATGGTAACAAGACTACTTGCATCAAAGCTTAAATCCACCGCATGATACTAAGCATGATACAAGGTTGCCGGTACTTACGGAGGTCGACGGATCGATGACTCCTCTCGAAGAACTCGACGACTCGACTAAAGGACTCGATGTTGGCACGGGGCCGGTTTGTTGTATTGATTGATTGGATTCTTTTTTTACAATTGCCATGGGTTTATATTTATACCCAGGTCTTGATACAACTCCTAGTCGGACACGACTACAATACTTGTTTCTAAAAATAAGTGACGAATCTTCGTGCCCATATTGCGTTCCTTGTTCGAACCGGCCTTTTCCTTATATTGATCCACGTCATCATGCCTTCCCGAACACTACCGCTCTTCGCCTGCGGAACAATGCCTCTGCCGAATGATGACGCATTCCCGACTGCAGAGTATCTCTGCCGAACGCTTCAGAGAAAACCCCTCAGCCGAATGGCGACGCGTTCCCGACCGCAGAGCATCTTTGCCGAATGCTTCAGAGAAAGCCCTTTAGCCGAATGGTATCCTTCCACCAAATCCGGCTCACATGTCAGCCTCTTCCTGGTGCTAATTTTTGGTGTCAACACATGCCCCTTCAATTTCGGGATAAAGGATACTTTTATCTCGGAATTGACCAGGAATCCCCAACATTTCCAGGCTGAGCCCGCTCGATATCCGTTTTCCGCTCCTAAATCCTTAGAGTGCGTCCCCAAACTCAAACCCTAGTTCGTCGAATCCTTCAAGCTCCAATCTTCAAATGGCGAACCAGGATCAAATTCTTCAAGTAAGTTTCGTTTTCTTCAATCACATTCGGCATTACTCTTTTTGAGCTGCATTTTGAATTCCCGAATCGCCTTTCTTCTGTTCTCGATAGGCTCTGACCGCTGAAATCTTAACCCCTACCGAGGAGCAATCCGCATCTTTCTTCCTCGGCCCCTCAGGGAATCCAGATCCCTCCGAAATTATTGCGGCCGAGTCTCAGAGGATCCCTTTCAAAACTTCACTGTCGAGACCTCACGAATGGCAAGATTCATTCAAGAACTGGCCTCTCCCCCCAATCGCCGGCTGGAGAAACTGGTACAAAAGGATTCTTGAAGATAAAAGCCCCCAGACGCAGAATTGGGACAGTCTTCGTATTTCTCATTGTTTGGAGCTATCTCTAGCCGAAACACCCAAGAATGAAAATCTCCTGATTGCAGCTTGTCACTTCTGGTCCAATGGCATGAATGCCTTTCTCTTTGGTCACGGACCAATGACTCCAACCCTGGCCGATGTCTACATGATAACCGGCCTGAACATTACAGGGATAACACACCCATACAGGTACAAAGGTTCTTCCAAACAGACAGGGGTGAAGACCGGAGTCGGCTATAAGAAATACATCCAGACTTACATGCATGATGGTCCTCTGACTGACGTTGAATACAGGGCCTTTCTGAATATGTGGTTGTGCAGATTTGTTTTCTGTGGTAAAGCCAATGAGCCAACTCTAAATCACATAGTAATGGCCGAAGACTTGGCTGCAGGCACACTTATCCCTCTCGGGAAATATCTCTTGGGAAGTGTCTATCACATGCTCCATCAAACCATTTATCAGATGCACACCAACAAGAAAATTTCCTGCGTCAATGGTCCCTGGTGGTTCGTCCAGATGTGGCTGCAATTGTACATGCACCAAATTGTCTCCATTGACCTCAACAGCCGACACTTCCCCTCGGTCAATTACCAGGAAGCAGAAGCCCAGAGCACCAAAGGCTGTCAAACCTATGGGGAAGCAGCCTCCACTATTGCTATCAACAAGAGCATTGGAGAACTGTTTGAACTTTTCTTCAAAGGCTTTGCCAATCCCCTCTGGTTCCCATACATGGACAATGACAGTCTCACTTTTCCTTGTGAATTCAGCTTCGAAACTGGATGCATAGATGTAGAGTCCACAGCAATTTTTAATACTTTTATTCGGCCTTGCATCTTACCAGCCGAATTTTGTGGAGGAAGGCTGGTTCAAAGTTCATATGAATATTACCAGCCGAATACAGTAGCCAGGCAATTAGGATGTGGCCAAGTGCCCCCAAGATTATTCTTCCATGAATTCCTCAAGCCCAGGCAGATCACCAAAGACTCCACAGAAACAAGAAGAATTTTTGATTACAAGTGTTGTGCAGCCATCTACCAGATCGAACCTTTTGTGCCGACAGCACTTGCTCATCCTTCTTTTATTCTTTGGTGGCAAGAACTCCATGATCATATCTTCAATGTGCCAGTTCACCCTCTTTGCCTTGATCTGATGCCTGACTATCAGCCGAATTCAGAGGTAAACATGCTTATAAATCATCTGTTTTTTCAATAACATCCTCTTTCATCGACTTTTAACTTTGTTATCCTGCAGGACATAGTCCCTGCCCCTCTGGCCAGAGCAATTGCATATAACACTGCAGGCCCAATATCTATTCTGGGGCATCACTCTCCTTCTTTGGCTCAAATAATGTCTAGGCCTGCCAGTCTGGATCCAACTCTTGCTGCACCACCTGCTGCCAAGAGAAAAATTTCTTCTCTAACTGCCCCTTCATCTATAAAGAAGAAAAGAACAAGCAGCAAAATAACTGCACAGGTCAAATTTCTCCCTCCTCGAGTAAAAATGCTAATTTCATTCTGCTCATTTCTGTTCCTTTATGATTTCAGGCCAAATCACAGCAATTGGCCGTTAGCACAGGACCTGCCGATGCTTCAGTGATTAGTAAAATTTCTCACCATCTTGTCCTTTAAAACTCTTTTCATCGGCACTAACTTTCTTTCAGTCACAGAGCAAGCTTCAATGGATCCAATTTCGGAGAGCTCCCCTTTTCATCAAGAACCAGCTTCAGCTCTACCTGATGTACCTCAGCCAGAAGCCTCATCTCAACCAAAGAACCTTCCAAGCTCTCCTCAGCATGACATACAAGAATCTTTGCCTGAGCTTGAGCCGCCCTCTCTCTCCATCCAAGAGATCAGGAATGAGGTAGAGATAATTACCCAGTCTCCCCAGTTCTTTATTCAATGGATAATCATTAATTCGGCAATATCTTTTTCCAGGAGAAAATAACTTCATCACCCAGCTACTCATTTCCCTTGGATGATCTTGTTGCCGAACAAGCAGAGGAAATTTCTTCTAGTCAGACTTTATCAGAAGAAACCCAGGCAAAACTAAAGGAAATCTTCTCCTTTCTGCACAAAGACATCCAAGATCAAGTCAAGGATGCTGATCTTCTGAGAGATATGCTTGAGCCCATTGAACAAAACCTTCCTGTTGATATTCAAGCTTCTTTGGAACCAATCTCTCAATTGGATCAACAATTTGCTGCAGTTAGACAGGTTCTGAAAAGTCAATCTTTACAACCAGCTTTAGAACAAAGAAGAGCCATAGCTAAGCAATCCTTGAAAGATCTGTATATTCAAGCTCAGAGTAACAAAGAATTATCAGCTAGACTGCAGCTAGCACTTGATCTGAAGAAGGCCAGAAAAGCTGAACTAGAAGCCGAATTGAGGACTCTGTCAACCGAAATCGAAGCTGACGAGAAGAAATTAGCCGAACTCCCTGATCTGACAGAGAGGATACGAAAGGAAGCATCGGCAATTCTAACTGAAGATAAACAACTCAAAACGAAACTCTCTGCTCTGGTAAAAACCCAAGAAGCAGGCAAAAATCTTTTGGAGACCATTAATAGAATGATATCTGATGCTAAAGATGTAATCTCCAAGTACTTGGGTGTGTAGTTGTATCGAATATTTAATTAGCCGAATGTCTTACCAACTTTGTAGTCTCACCAATTTTTTGCTTTCTTCCTCGCTTTATTGTGAACAACACATTCGGCAAAGCTTAGTCGTAACAGCGTTAGACCCGAAAAACGACCTAACACAACACAGCCGAATCCAACTCAGTAGAACTGAACCCGATTCGGCATGAATCCCAAACGACACCGAAACTGCTCGGTTCGTGGGGCTTTCCACCTTCCGAAATTTTGGGATGCGCGCCACGATCTCTAACCACGATCTCCTCTGCGGGTTCTATAAATAAACACCCAGGCAGTCCACAGTTTTCACCAAGTTCTTCGTCTTCCAAGTTCTTGCCGGCCCAAGTCATACTTTTCCCCATCCACAGTAACTCCGAGGAACTTCCAATGGCCGACAACAACAGGAGGCGCCCGGCCGCTGATGAAGCCGAAGGAAGCCGCGCCGGCACTCGCCGCAGGTGATTGGCTGCTTACTTCTCTCCGTTCTTCTCGAGACTTCCTTTCTCTTTCTTGACGAATCTCTTTGTTCTTTCAGGGTAATCCAATGGATTGTCGGCGCTGGTGCGCCAGTTGCGGCTCCAGCCGCTGCTCCCGCGGCGCCCAGCTCTTCGAGTTCGTCCAATCGATCTCTCGAATCGGATGACTCCCGCTACACGGACGGCGACGCCCGCCGATTTAAAGCGGAGCGTGACGATACTCGCCGCGAGTTGGAGGTTATCTCCAAGCAAGCCGGGATTGCTGACCTTGAATGGCAGCACGAGCGCAAGCAGCTGCTTGAAGTCATTGATGGTGAGTCCTGCAATCTGCTCAATCTCAATTCTCGTCCTCCAAATGATATTAATCTGTTATCCCCTTGTAACTTTGCAGCGCGTGATGCTGAACTTGATCGACTGAAGGCGCTGGTGGAGGAGCTGGCGGACAAGGTGAACGCCCAAGGGGACACACCCAAGGCACGCCTTGGTGCGGTGGTAGGTCGTGTCGACGAAGTGGCTTCCCATGGCGTTCGCCTGGGCGTCGCTACGGGTCTCGTCGCTATGTCGACGCACACCGGCACTGACTATTCCAGGATGCCGGTTGGTTTTGCCAGCAGCAACCCAGAAGACATCGATGATATTGACGCCTCCATTGATCGTCTTGATGGCCATGGTGCTGCCATTGCCGATTCCATTCACCCCCAGTCTGTTTTGAACAAGCTCTTTCAGTAGTTTGTACTAGGGATTTATGGAATTTCGGCAATAAAACTTATCTTTTGCATGAACTCCTGATGTAACATATTTTGTGCTAAGGGCAATACATTCAGTACTGGCCATTTTTCTTTTTCTCCAATGTCTCTGTCAATTTCCTTCTAAAGACGATTTCTTCCCAAATATCGGCTGTTCGGCAATTTAATATATCAATCACCGATCGATTTCAATACTGGGATAATACCTCTTCAAATATCTTCCATCTATAGCAGAAGCAAATTCTTCTCCCAATAATGTCTTCAAAATATATGCATTTCCAGGCACGCATCTAACCACTCTGAAAGGAACTTCCCAATTTGGAGACCATTTGCCGAATGCTGCATATTTGGTTCCAATCGGCAATATCGCTTTCCAAACTAGATCACCTTCTGTAAATTGCTTAACTTTCACCTTCTTATTGTAATACTTAGCAACTCGCATTTTGTTCTTTTCAACATTTTCCAAGGCCCTGAGACGAATCATATGCAAATCTTCTAATTCGTCCATCATTAAATCTTTATAATCCTTAGAACTTAAATCCTTTTGCAACTTTATTCTCCTTGAGTCTAATTGTATCTCCCATGGCAAAATAGCATGATGCCCATACACCAACTCATAAGGAGACGTCTGTGTAGCCCCATGTAGACCCATTCGGTAAGCCCATAAAGCCTCATTGAGTACCGAATGCCACTTTCTCGGCTTCTGATCAATCTTCTTCTGTATAATTTTAATCATAATCTTGTTAGAAGCCTCTGCCTGACCATTAGCTTGGGCATAATAAGGAGAAGAATTTAACAATTTGATGCCCATACTTTCAGCAAAATCTCTGAATTCTGAAGATGTAAATTGAGTCCCTTGATCAGTGGTGATTGTCTGAGGAATCCCGAATCTGTAAATGATATGTTCCTTAACAAACTCAACCATATTTTCTGATGTCACTTTTTTCAACGGAACTGCCTCAACCCACTTAGTAAAATAATCAGTTGCTAAAAGTACGAACTTATGCCCCTTACTCGATGGAGGATTTATTTGGCCAATCAAATCTATTCCCCATCCTCTGAATGGCCATGGCTTGATAATGGGATTCAAAGCCGACGCTGGAACTCTCTGAATATTTCCAAATTTCTGACAGTCTTGACATCCCTTATAATATTCAAAGCAATCTTTCAACAATGTCGGCCAGTAATATCCGGTTCTTCTAATAACCCACTTCATTCGGTAGGCCGATTGATGTGCTCCACACAACCCATCATGTACTTCACTCATCAGCCTTTTTGCTTCTTCATGATTTAAGCAATGTAACAGCACCCCATCCAAGGATTTATAATATAAATTATCATCAAGAAGAACAAACTTTAAAGCTTTATACCTGAGCTTTCTGGAAACCTTTCGGGATGGATTTCCCAGATAATCGGCAATCTCTTTTCTCCAATCATCTTCTGCCAGATTACTTCCGAAAGCATATACATCATTAGCAAACACTTCTTGAAGCTCTCTATAACCTGATGCACTTTGGGCCAATCTAATTGCCTCTCCATTATCCCCTCTAGGAATGTGTTGTAGAATTACTGACCGAAAGCTCTTCAATATTTCTTTACATTCTTCATAGTAATTCCTCAAGGTATCACTTTTACACTCATATTCACCATTCAATTGTTTTATGACCAATTCTGAATCTCCAAAAATTTCAACTGCAATGGCCTTTGCTTCTTTCAAATATTGGAGCCCTTTGAGCAATGCCTCATACTCAGCCTGATTGTTAGTAACAGCAGATTGAATGGGAACAGCAAACTCAAATGTTTCTCCTTTGGGTGAAATTAATAAGATACCTGCTCCACCACCTTTGTTGCATGAAGATCCATCGAAGAATAATACCCAAGGAATAATGTTAAGCAAATTTATCGATGTATCATGATGTTCAGTAATGAAGTCAGCAATAATCTGCCCCTTGACAGCCTTTGCTGACTCAAACCTTAATTCGAATTCAGATAAGGCCAAAATCCATTTGCCAATCCTTCCATTCAAAATTGGTATTGACAACATGTGCTTAATCACATCAAATTTTGAATGTACAACGCATTCGGCATTTAGCAAATAGTGCCGAAATTTTGTACATGAGTAATAAACACATAAGCAAAGCTTCTCTATAGCCGAATACCTTGTCTCTGGATCTAGTAACTTTCGGCTAAGGTATGCAACTACTCTTTCCTTCCCTTCAAATTCTTGAATGAGGGCCGATCCAATAGTTTGGGCATCGGCCGCCACGTACAACTTGAAAGGCTTGTTCAATTGTGGAGGCACCAATACTGGTGGCTTCTTCATGTACTCCTTTATTTCATCAAAAGCCTTCTGTTGTTCGTCACCCCATACAAACTTTTGATCTTTTTTTGTTTTCAACAGTGAGGAAAAGGGCAACACCTTTTGTGACAAGTTTGATATGAATCTTCTCACAAAATTTATCTTGCCAAGCAGCGATTGTAACTCTTTAAGATTAGTTGGAGGAACAATTTCATCAATTGCCTTCATGCTTTTCTTACCAACTCCTATTCCTCCTTCATGTATCAAAAATCCCAGAAACTCTCCAGCCGAAACTCCAAAAGCACACTTGTTCGGGTTCATCTTAAGCCCATGTTTCCTGGTGCATTCTAGAGTTTTCCTTATGTCGGCCAAATGGGACTCATGATCCAATGACTTGATCACCACATCATCAATATATATTTCCACAATCTTGCCGATCAACTCATGAAAAATATAATTCATAGCCCTTTGATAAGTTGCACCAGCATTTTTCAATCCAAAGGTCATGACAACCCACTCAAACAACCCTATGTGTCCAGGACACCTGAAAGCTGTCTTTACTATATCTTCCAATGCCATAAAAATCTGATTGTATCCTGCATTACCATCCATGAAACTGAGCACTTTGTGTCCAGCAGCAGCATCAACCAACGAATCAGCAATAGGCATTGGATATCCATCCATGGGTGTAGCCTTGTTTAGATCTCTAAAATCTATGCAAACCCTCATTTTTCCATTTTTCTTATAGACATGAACGATATTAGAGATCCAATCCGCGTATTTACATGGCCGAATGAAATTTGCATCTAGTAATCTTTCAATCTCCTTTTTCACATCGGCCAACACTTCTTCCTTGTAGATTTTTCGGGGTGGTTGCTTGTAAGGCCTGTAACCAGGTTTGATTGGCAACCGATGCTCAACAATAGAACGGTCTAGACCGGGCATCTCCGAATAATCCCAAGCAAAGCAGTCCTTGTATTCTTTTAACAATGTCACCAACTTTTCTTTGAAAACCGAATCCAAGTTAGCACTGATAAATGTCGGCCTTGGCTTGTCACCATCTCCAATGTCCACTTCTTCCAATTTATCGGCCGACACAAATCCACGTCCTAATTTTCCATCAGTTCCATCAATTGGATTTTCCATCAAAAATTACTATGAGAGCCGACTGCTTTGATCGGCTGCTGATCACTGCTGGCTGGTGCCACAGGACCTTCTCCCCAGTCTTTGCCTGAGAAACATTCTATGCCTTGATATTCCCAGAAAGCTGGTTCCATATTTGCCACGCTTATTGAATCATCTGCTTGGACAATCTCCACCTCATCATCTATCCACTGAATAAGCTGTTGATGCATAGTAGATGGAATACAACAATTTGCATGAATCCAATCTCTTCCAAGCAGCAAGCTATATGCCCCTTTGCCCTCAATGACAAAGAAAGTCGTAAGCAGAGTCTTGGACCCAATCATCAGATCAACGTGCACGCATCCCTTGGTGTCCGAAGGATTTCCAGCAAAATCATTTAGAATTATGCTCGTTGGTGTCAAATCTCTAGGGCCCATACCAAGCTTCCTGAATGTGGTATATGGCATTACATTGACAGCAGCTCCTCCATCGACAAACATCTTGGTCAATGGTTTGCCATTAACATATCCCTTCAAGTACAGTGGCTTCATGTGCCGATTCTGGGCTGGCTTCTCAAAAACAGCTTGTTTGTTCAACATCATTTGTGCCATTAACCCAAATCGTTCGGCATCATCTATATCGGGCAATATCTCTTCCTGTACAATTTGGTTAGCTGGAGCCATGAATTCATTCGGCAGAAAACATACCATACATGTAGGAGCCGAATGACCACGTTCGTCAGGCCTGTCTTTTGGGAGCCATATTGATTTCACCTTGACCTTTGCTTGCTTCAATTCCCGATTCCTCAGGCGCTGTACTCTTCTCTTCTGGCTCTTCCTCAAACCAGGTGGGCACCATTGTCCTTCTTGCCAAACATAAGCATGATCTTCTTCTTCTTCACGATCAACCCATTCGTAATCAGCATGTCTCTTTCTTGGTTGATCATTAAAACACCGATCATCACTAGGATGCACCCTGCCAATTCTATCATGGACAGATCGGCGATTGACAGTTCCCTGTCTATATTCATCATACCAATTATTGCATTCAGGACAACTATTCCATGTGGGAAGCTTCAAACCTTCGTTCCAACAGTGTCTGAAGAATGCACACCCCCAATGCGCACGTTCCTGCTCTCGAGCATACTCTTCTTGTTCTTCCTCAAACCTTTCTTCTTCGCGCCTTCTTTTCTCCTCCTCGTATTCACGCCTTTGAAAACGCTCCTTTTCTTGCTGACGCTGCCATTTGCTGAGGAGAATACGTGTAGTAACTCTAGGTTTAAAGGATTTTCCCACTTCAAATCGGCTATTCGGGAACCGAAGATCTTTCTGGCGAATCTGTTCAATTGTGATCTGCCGAGTGGGATCAACTGAACCATCCTGTCTTGCCTTCTTTGAGGTTAAAACTTTCAATCTTCCCTTTTCTCCAGATGGAACAGCATTCACCATATTAACCGAGAACCCGATCATATTCTGAGGGAAAGGGTTACTGTCCAGTTTCATCTTGTTGTCGAATTTCAGATGTCCTTCCTGGATAGCTTTCTGAATCCTCATCCTAAAGACTCTGCATTCATTAATGGAATGAGAATTTCTATCATGAAACCCACAGTACCTCTTATCTTTCACTCCATCGGGCCGAAGCATAGAATGCCCCTCTGGCAATTTGATTCGGCCTTCTTTCACCAGGAACTCAAACAATTTGTCCGCCTTAGTCACATCAAAATCATATGTTCCCTTCATCTGTTTGATCCATCTTTGAGCCATTGTAACTGGTTCTTTGCTCCACACTATCTCTGCTGCGGCTATCTCCTCGCTATCTTCATACTCATCTTCTTGATCTGCTCTTTCAAGGAATTGGTTATAGATGTCAGCTACATCATTATTTTTAGCAAATCTGGCATCTTTCTTGAAACCATATGCCTGGTTACTCATCAAGGCCAATCTGTGCGACAACTGGCCCAGATCATCAAACTCCATCCCGAATAGCTTCTCCCGAATGGCAGGCAGCATGCCAGCTACAGCCATACCAGCCAGCTGGTCATCAGGTATGTTCAGAGAAAAGCACATGCTTTTTGTTTCCCTAAATCTCCTGAGGAACTCCGTAGGTGTTTCATTATTCCTCTGTCTTAAGCTGGTCAAATCAACCAACTTTTTCTCGGTACTGCCAATGTAGTAATGAGCATGGAATTTCTGCTCCAGGTCTTTCCAAGTACAAATCGACTGAGCAGGCAAAGAAGCAAACCATGTAAAAGCTGGACCCGTCAGTGACAAAGGAAAGTATCTGATTCTGAAAGCCTCATCTGCCGAAGCTTCTCCAAGCTGCATCAGATATCGAGTTATATGTTCCACAGTGCTAGTATCATCTTGTCCTGAGAATTTAGTAAACTCTGTAGGCACCTTGACTCTATTCGGCAATGATACCCTTTGGTACCATTCCGGGAAAGGAGACGAGTACATGTACCCCTGATTTTTAGGCTTCAGACCGAATTGATTTTGCAATACATCGGTCATTTTTTGCACCATGAGGTCAATACTGGTATCTTGATTCCCTGGTCTCCCAGCAAGCATGCCTGCAGTACCAACATACCCAGGATTCGGGAGAGCGTCGATAGCATTGTAATCCATAAACTCTGAATATCCGTTTCCATATAAATCCCTCTGCAGTCTGTTGTTCAAGGGAGATATCTTGTAAGCAGAAGCAGGCGGATTCCCTGTGGTGCCGAATGCCATATCACCGTATGTGCGAGTTTTCGGCAGTGCAGGTTGAGGATCTTGCCGAATCGGTTGACCATTTGTATCTTTAGTACCAGAACCTCCAGTTTCATCAGCATTCCCTTTACCATGTGGCATCTGAGCTTGTGCTTGAACATTGAAGTATGTCGGGCCGCCCAATTGCCCATGTATCTGCTCGAAGGGTTTATCCACATGCTGACCAAAAATGCTTACCATTATATGCCGAAAGCTGTTCAAGAACGCAGCATTGTGATTGGTCATTGCTTCCCCCAAAGCTTTGTATAACAAGCCCGAGAATCTCTCCCTCTCTTCTTCTTCAGTAAAATCAGACTGCCCAGGAAGGAGAACTCTTGGCAAATCGGACTTGAGAAACGGTGCACCACTCCTGTTCTTGGCGAAAGACAGTAAACATTTGTTAATGAATTGGTCAGCAGCAGCCTTTACCATCTTTTGATGCTCTTCAGACAATTCTTCCAAAGTAACGTCCATGATGTCGCTCAACTCAGGCATCTTGAAAACTTGTGTGTGTCCCACCGGGCGTGCCAAAAAGTGTGTTGACGCAAAATCCGTACCTCACGCCAAGCACACAGCAAGCCGAATTAGCTAGCTTCACACGTGACCCGGGCTTTTGAATCCGGAAGCGTGCCAGTCAGTTTGCCTGAAAACTAACAAAGGGACAAAAAAGTTTAGATCAAAACCTGGAACGTGCCGGGTGAGACCAGACAGTTCCATATTTGCGGCATTGAAGCCAATCTCGAGAGACATATAGCTACGGACAAGCTATCTGTCGTTACTCAGAATATCATTCGGCAATCGGTAGGAGCATATAAGAATCACACTGCCGAACGTACAACATCAGCATGACGTAAGATCGGTAGAAGCATGTAAGCTATCTATCGACAGTTAAAGCTTCATTCGGCAATCGGCAAGGCACGCAGGGAGCGCACTGCCGAATGCGTGACGTAAGCATGACGAAAAATCGGCTTTCAACCGAATGAACATTGTAACGCATACTCATAGCCGATTAATGAGAAACAAAGCATAGTAGATAAATAAAAGGGTGAAACATGATCATGAATTCGCAGTAAACAAGGAATGCATAGGCCGAAAGCAGCACCCGTCAAGCATGATAACAAACAAGTTAATCCACCGCATGATACGACTTGTTTGAGACCACACCACTAATCAGATTAGACCAATCGACCGCATGATACAATCTAACCATGAAAAGCTAAAAGCATTCAATGTTTAATTACGAACCCACAACACAGTCACGAATTTACATTGAAACAAGAATGCATAGGCCGAAAGCAGCACCCGTCAAGCATGGCAACAAACAAGTTGATCCACCGCATGATACAACTCGTTTGAGGCCACACCACCAATCAGATTAGATCAATCCACCGCATGATACAATCTAATCGTGAAAGGCTAAAAGCATTCATTGTCCAATGCAAACCCACGAACACACGTTCACTCGTGAGAGCACTACCGAATGCGGCTATTTAGCCGAATCGGGGTCCATGGCGAAGGAACAAGCCTAATCGGTAAAGATAAATCTATCAGATCGAATCGAATTCTAATCCACCGGATGATTAGCTCTAAGACGACCCAAAAACCTGCATCTACCGCATGATACCCGGTTCTGTCAAGATCTACACGATACCGACAAACTCGAACCCGCGACACGTGGCAACCTAAATCGGTCTCGGACTCGGCTATGAGGGGATAAGTCGTCACATCGTGAAGCAAAGCCGATTCTAGCCGATCTAGATTGGGCAAAGATGTGTTGCATGAGTTAAGTACATAGTAAAAACGAAGCAACACGGGGTAACTTAATGAATCTGTTAGATCTTGCCGAAATCTAACAGAGCCGATAACTTGGTCCATACTAGATCTTAGCCCACCGCATGGCTCATGACCTAACAGAGGAACCTTCTTGAGACCACAACTTAAATCCACCGGATGATACTAAGCATGGTAACAAGACTACTTGCATCAAAGCTTAAATCCACCGCATGATACTAAGCATGATACAAGGTTGCCGGTACTTACGGAGGTCGACGGATCGATGACTCCTCTCGAAGAACTCGACGACTCGACTAAAGGACTCGATGTTGGCACGGGGCCGGTTTGTTGTATTGATTGATTGGATTCTTTTTTTACAATTGCCATGGGTTTATATTTATACCCAGGTCTTGATACAACTCCTAGTCGGACACGACTACAATACTTGTTTCTAAAAATAAGTGACGAATCTTCGTGCCCATATTGCGTTCCTTGTTCGAACCGGCCTTTTCCTTATATTGATCCACGTCATCATGCCTTCCCGAACACTACCGCTCTTCGCCTGCGGAACAATGCCTCTGCCGAATGATGACGCATTCCCGACTGCAGAGTATCTCTGCCGAACGCTTCAGAGAAAACCCCTCAGCCGAATGGCGACGCGTTCCCGACCGCAGAGCATCTTTGCCGAATGCTTCAGAGAAAGCCCTTTAGCCGAATGGTATCCTTCCACCAAATCCGGCTCACATGTCAGCCTCTTCCTGGTGCTAATTTTTGGTGTCAACAGGTTTGTAGCCGGACTATCGCCGATTTCAATTTCTTATGGATGGTACTAGCTAGTTGTCACATGACGAAACTACGGACTAGTTATGAGCGAGCGAAGCACCTCATGAGACTTAAGTCTCGGAGCTACAGTCACCAATTACCAATCATCATGGTCGATCACACACCATTCGGTTTCAACAACGATAGAGTTCCATGGCGTCCAAGCGCGGGCAACTCATACCAACAACAAAAATAAAGAGCGCAACGTGCAGAGCTCCCGTACCACAGGGGCTCTCAACACGGGACTGGGTCTAACGAGACCTAGCCGACGGGGCTACCGTCCTCGGTGGAATCAAGAAACACCCCGTGCCTTACTTCCCGTAACGACATCGGCCACTCCGGTAACCACTGTCAAGCTAGAGACGTACAAGTTACTTGACCAAGAATAGAGCCATAATAGTTCTAGCGGTGGCGATAGCCTCCTGGGTTGCCGCTTTAAGAACCGGACCTTAGGGAGAGACACTGGAGCAAAGCACACAGCACATGCCACAATTCCCTAAACCATGTTTCTAAAAAGTAAGTTTTATCATTAATGTTGAAGTTAACCATTAAGTCAAAATTAACAGTTAAATAATAGTGACAGTAGCTGCGCATAGCAAAGATTCTACCCATATGCAATAATCCCAAGGTAACAAGGACTGGAGTATACAAACTAGGTACAACCTTAATAGGACATCAATTTAGACACATGCATATGAAAGTAAATGTATGTAAAAAGTGTGTTTAGGTAGCAAGGATTGTCCGTGCTATAACTTGTCTTCCTCAAAGTGCTGCTGCTGCTGCGAGTCCTGCTCCGAAAAGTCCTCCGCGAACTCAAAATCCAAGGCTAACGGCTCACCGACCGGACGCGAAGCACCACACAAGCATACATGCATACCAATACATGCAAACAGATATAATTCTATTAGAACAGTACACCAAACAGTAGAAACATCATATAAAAAGGTTTTAGAAATATTCTACGCTTCACTACGAACACATGAGCGCGAAAATCACACTAATCGGAGCTAAAACGGAAAAGATATGGCAAATCTAAGATCTAGGGACCTGCTGGCAAGTTTTAAAAGTTTCCAGGGGCTTATTTGAAGAAAACCGATGACCTATACGTAAATACGCGTTAAAACCCGAGGGCTAACGCGTAAAACTGACCTAAATGGACGGCGGGTTCTATATTTAAAAAGTGCAGGGGGTTTTTCATAAGAAATAGGACCTATTCGTAATTATTTTTGAACTGAGCTGGAGCGCGAGTCGATTTCAAAACTTGGAGGGGCTCTTTTGCAAAATGTGCCCCGCTGACCGGTACGTTAAGATTTGACTCGGGGGAAGGGGGTGCATAGGGGCCGTCGGATTTCGATCTACGGCCCAGATCGGGCCGAGTGAGTCCGGCCGGCGGGAACAGGGGGTTCGCGGCGGCGCCGCCACTGCGCACGGCGGGGCTCGCCGGAGCATGCTCGAAGTCGAGCTGCTGGCCCCCAATTGGGACGGGAGCTAGATGGGGAGAGAGCTGGGGGCTCGGGAGTACGCCTAGGGGGTTCACGACGGCCGGGAGGTGGCGTAGCGGCCGGGCGGCGGTGAACCGCGGCGAGGCTTCGTCGACGAGGGTGGAGCACGCGCTACAACGCACGAGAGCGGGATTGGGGTGGCTCAGGAGCTTCATTTCCTCAGCGCGCAACTCCTGGAGGGCCGAATCGAAGCGGAGCGAAGCTGTGGCGGCCGGTCGTCGGTGGCCGGCGCTCGGGCGGGAGGTAATGGCGGCGGCGTTGCATGGAGGGGGGCGCCGAGGGGGTTGAGGCTCGAATTGGAGGCGGTGTGGGGTGCTGTGGCGCGATGCCCGGCTTTTATAGGGCCCAGGGGTCCTTGCCTTGGCATGCGCGTGGATTGGGGCGACGGCCGGCGGCGGATCGGACTTGCCAAGTAGGGAGGGGGGCTTTCCAAGCGGGGGCGCGCGAAAAAGGAAAGGTGAGCGGCTGGGGACCTTCAGGGAAGCTTCGTGCAGGTCCCAGGGGCGAGGGGGGAGGCGGGACGGCCGGCTGAGCGGCGGGATTAACGCCGGGGAGGGAGGAGGCACCGGGCGAGAGGAAGGGGGCGATGCTGACATGCGGGGCCCGCCTGTCGGCCGCTGGGGGAGGAAGAGGGAAGGCGCTGCGCAAGCTGGGCCGGCACAGGGGAATTAGGCCGGCTCGGGGGAAAGGCCCAGGCGGGGAAAGGGAGGGGAGTGTGGGCTGGGCCGCGCGCGGGGAGGAGTCCAGGTGGAGGGGAGGTGTCGGGCTGGGCCGGGGAGAAAGTTGAGGGAGGAAGTTGGAGGTGTAAAACTGGACTCAGGTGAAATTAACTTTTCTAGAATTCAAACAAAATGCAAATTAAATTTGAATTTAAACATAATTTAAATTCCAACTTAACTTGCCATCAAACAAAACACAGTGCGGCAGCATGAATGCAACAAAAATATTTCTACAACTTATATTTGATTTTAATATTCATAAATAATTCAATTAACCTATATTAAATATGAACAATTAAAATAAAAGCCAATTAATTACTAAAAAATTTTAAATGGGCCATTTTTGGGTGTTACACTGACATGCCGCCACGTCAGCCAAAAGCGCCATGTATAGCATCCGGGTGGAAAAATGAATGATTTTCAGAATTGAGAGAGCATAGATATCCGGTTTTATACATGGAAAAAGTCTAATTTACTCCCTCCAAGTGTAGCCTATGTCTAAATAACCCCCTAAAGTATTAAATGGTCTATTTAAGCCCCTAATTTTGCTAAGCCGGATCAAAACACACCTTTTAACAAATAATTGAAACCGGTTTGTTGATTTGGTAGTTTTGGAGGATGGTTTTGCTGGCTAGGACTCACATGTTGGCACCCCTAAATGGCAGGTTCAATTAGGATCGGATTGGCCCCTCCCCTCCCACGTGTCTCCCGTGCGATCCCTCATCATTAGGTTAGGGCTAGCAGCTGTTTTTGTCATTGTTTCGTTGTTCCGCACCGACGGACGTTATGTCCAGGCGAATGCAAGAAGCAGATCAACAGGGTAATCGACGAGAAGGAAGACAACCATGGGTGTTTCCTTAGCCATGCAATTTTGTTTCAATTGTTACTTCGGTGGGTAGGGTTTGGAACTTAGAAATCTTCCATATTAAAAGCTGCCAAAAGAATGAGTTGATCTCATTCATGATGATCACACAGAAATGTCAATGTGTAAAAGGTTTAGCTCGCGATCGTCATAGAACAGATCTGAGACAGAAAGATGTGGAGAAATATGCACGATGCCTTCAAAGTTCTGGTACACTAATAATCAATCAGAATTCAGAGACCGGGAGTCGGCACCTGTAATTAGTGATCCATAAACATAACTTCCATGACACAATCTGACAATAGGGACAGATAAGATTGTTAGTCAGCAATGCTTCAGGGCACTCAGTGCAGCATCCTTTGGATGAGGGTGCAATGCTTATGACAAATACTTCTCTAGTGAGCCATCTAATTTATTTCACCAGTGGACATCATCTTCTGAAATTCACTAGCATTCATGTGTTACAAAATTAATTTCAAAATTCAAATTAACAGGTCGATGAATGATTACTCGAGACTATAGAGAAAAATCTCAATAACTTGTGTGGTTGGAGGAATTGGATAGATATGAACAACGGACTGGACACCGAAAGTACTTGATAGATATGGAGCAATATAGGTGAAATGGACATGGGAGACATCTAAGGGTGATTTGTTCCTAGACAAGCCTTCCACGTAGGCCTGCCGATGTGGCAATAGTCAGCAAAACCAGCCTCTAACACCACCAAATCAGCAAACTAGTTTCACGTATAGCGGCGGATCCACACCCCGGGCTGCCAGGGTTGCAGCCCGGGTCCAAGGCCAAAACTTCAGTAGAGTTCAAAAAGAATTTACACATATTAAAGATGCAAAAGCACTTGAAACATTAATTAAACTTGGATTAGCCCCCCTCCTAGCTAGTTCCTGGGTCCGCTCCTGTTCACGTATGTGTTAAAATGTGTGTTTTGATCCAGTTTAGTAAAAACATGGGGTTAAAAAGACCACATGATACTTTAGGGGTTAATTAGACATAGGATATACTTGAGGGGAGTAAGTTGGACTTTTTCCTTTATACATCAGGATAGAAATCTAAACTTTTATGATAGTTGAGGGATCATAATGGAAATTTTCATAGATTATATTTTCTATCTGTATGCGGCGTCGCGCCGGGCTGGGCTTTTGGGCTGCGCCCAAAAAACTGTGCTCCGTGCCGGAGCCGGACTGCTGGCCAAATATGGTATACTCCCCTAAAAAAAAAATTGGTATCCGTTATCTCCCCATATATTTGCCCTAAAGGCCCCTGCCGCGGTGCCGCCTCACATCGCCCCCTGTTTGGCCCCGCCGGAGACGGCGAATCCCGTCGCAGCTCGACGCCACGCTCCTCCGGAGAGCGCAGACAGTGCCCCTAGGGTTTTCGCTCTCTCTTCTACAAAAGGCCCTTCACCGTGTCTGCCGAGCCGACGCCACACTCCACTCCAACTCCAGCAGGCACATCGCTGCCCCCTCGATCTACCGCCCGCGGCCTCAGTAAGAAGGGTAAGTACAGTCCATCTTCCAGCGGATGGCTTTGTTTGTCTTTGTGTAGTGTAAGTAGTTCCCGAAGGATTCCTGGGAACACAGTTTACTCAGAAAAGATCTAGGTATTATGTTTGGTTGATTCCTTTTCGTCTGTTCCTATTTCTTTTCTGATGATCTGCGAAACAACAATCCGTGGATTTAGGAACGAAGGGATATGAGGTATTTCATCGCTATGTTTTAGGATCTAGTTCCAATTTTAGTCTAAACCTTCTAGAAGGATTGAAGTCTCCGATCATGTCGATGGACATATTGCACCTGGAAACTTATAAGTAAGGAATTCAAATGATAGTTCAGTACATACTTTTCTGATTTTAAAGAAGGGTGAATCTTTCTTTCCAATACTTGTGTGCTTTACCCATCTCTACTAAACAAACCCACTATACATTGCTGGCAAAACCTACTAGCACTACGATTCACAATCCTTATTGCTATAGAGTTGGCACAAGAGCAAAAATGTAGATTAAATGACCCTCTTACCCTCAATAATTATGTAAAGTGTGCACATGTAAAGAAGATAGTTAATGTTGCAATTAATGACGCGTAAAACTGGAAAAGGCATGTTAAAATTACCTAGAAGTTATAGAACAAAGTATTTTGAAGATTGTAAAGAAGGCTAAAACAAAAGGTTTTTTGAACTGAATAGAGTACTCGAGTGCATGGGTATGTATGTAGGCCTCTCAAGGACATTTGAAACATGTGAAGTGATGTAGAAACTGAGGCTAGATTAAGAGGTGTGGAAGAAAAAAGTAAAAAGCACTAGCTGAAAGCATACTTATAAAAAGATCATAATTTTTTTCTCTAGTCTCCTTTGAAGCCTTTATCTCTTGCCTAAGTTAATGTGGACCCTATGAAGCCATTCAGATTTGCCCATGCTTTGACCTCTTTCCATGCCCAAATTAATGTTAAACCAAAGAAGCCATTTAGATCCCATTGAGTCTGTTTGTGTCAAGGTGATCAAGGTGGATTGCTACATGTGACTAAACATAGGGAACAAGTGCCATGGGGTGCGTGGTGGTTGACTTTTCAGGTTTACTATATCCATTAAATTGAGAAAACATTAAATCCACAACTCTTTTCTTTTGTCTGCTCTCACACAGGATCAGTTTTTGCATTTGCACTGGCAGGGAAAATGGTGGAACATATATATAAGGATCCAAAGTGGAGGAAGACGCTGCTGGAGACACCCTCAGGCTTCGCCCTGTTTGAAGTTAATGAAGTTGCACTCAAAGAACCTGATGTACTCTACCATTTCTCTTTCTTTCTTACACTCACTTCACCATTTTCCTTTTTCTGTTGGACCTTGCAACTAGTGGTCTCACATTTCTCTTTGCAGGATATCTGGTTGTACTTTAGGGATGTTTTTTTTTTTTTTTGACACGGTACTTTAGGGATGTTACTACTGCAGAAAAGGTACAATCTGGATAACTCTATTTGCAGTAGAACACTACTTTTTGTTCACTTCCCATTTGCATTTGATAGTTCCTTTTTTTTGCTGCTTGGACAGTTTCTGTTTGTCCTTGGTTTCGTGAAGTTTGATGACAAAAGTACTTCTTGGGATGGGGACACACGTCCTAGCAAGGACCTCATGAAGCTTATTAAAAAATGCTGCGACGACAAAAATGATCTCTTTGTTCAAAGTGCTGATCTTCAAGCTGTTATTATGAAAAAACTGGTCAGTGTATTCCCTCAATTGTTTTGTTTATTTCAAATGATTCATGCTTCATGCTGACTTTGTGTTCTATAGAACGTCAAATGTTCATATGATCCCAATACTGTTGATGAGGTCGTTTGGGGATTAAAGAACGTCCTTCATGAGGTTATACCTGAAGAAAAGGACAACATTACGAGGGAGTATTGTCTCCCAATGAGCAAGGGATTGCAACATTACTTACAAGAAAACTTGATAAATGTCTCGCCAACCATGGTAACACTTCTATTGCACCTCTGCACCCCTCCCCCATGGTTATTCTCTGAATTCCTGGATAAGTGGGACATATCATTATTTGATTCTCTTCTATTCATTTGAGCTTAATGCAGATCTCATTTCAGAAATGGGATTCACACAGTATCTCAACAAAACTTTAAAGCAAGTTCCCAAGATTTTGAGGGAGTCATTTGATGAGCATGTGTGTAGAATTGGTGAGAGCATTGAGAATGACTTAAAGTATGCCAGGGTCCTTGCAAGGATTCTTGTTCCTGAGTTGGCAGCTGATTATGATTTCAGCGAGGTAAATGGATGTTTCAGTATTTTGAATATATGCCACCCACTTCTATTGATATTTGTTGGTATAGATGTTTTCACCCGTTTTATGACGTAAACTACTCAAGTCACTTGTATTGATATTTGTTGGTATAGATGTTTTCACCCAACTTAGCACAAAAGATCCACGAAGCAGACAAATTTGCGGCTAAATATCGAGAGGAAAAGCTTACCATGCGCGACAGGGAAATCATTATGGGAGGTCTTGCTCACCTTTTGGCTGTTCCTAAACAAAGAGATGAAATTATGACCCGTGTCAAGCTTATGGAAGCAAAACTCCATAAAACAGAGGTGATGATGCTTGAAGATGACACATATGTTATGAGGTTTGTGATGCATGTATATACCATTTTATTTATTTTTGTATAGTATCAATTTTATACATGTCACTAATCAAATCATTTCTATATGGGGATGCATTTCTTGACACCATAAACCGCAGAACACAATCATCCTTTGTTTCTTCTCACAGTATCAGTTTTTCCTTTTTGTATCCATTTGTGCTGGCAGCGAATATATGAATTCGGAGCCTTTGACATTTAGGAGGACGGTCCTTGAGACACCTTCAGGTTTTGCTATTTTTGATGTTGATGAGACTGTGTTTAAACAGCCTGAGGTACTTTTCCTTAACCTCATCCATTTTCTTTCTGTCTTTTGTTGACTCTGGTGAAGTTTTTCCCATTTTCCACTTTTGCAGCGTATATGGTCATGGTTCACTGATGAACTGGATGCTCGTGAGGTACAAACCATTGATTCTGATTTATTTATTGGGTTGAGATGAAACAATATACAAGCACCATATGTCTAAAAAATCCTGTTCTTTTCTTTGCTCTCTCTTCTTTGTTGTTTAATCCAATCATATAGATGGTCTTGTTTGTGCAAATTGTGTTAAGTAAGCCATCGTCACAAATTCCTAATCTGCAGTGGGATAAGTTGGCTATGCACGCTAGGTAGGTGTTGTCTTGCATCTAGGTGGGATGGTGTTGTCTTGCATCTAGGTGGTCATAGTCCTAAAACACTGGTACAAACACTATTAGTTCCATCTAGGATGCAAATGGATAGACCAAACCTATTTTGCACATTTTATAGGTAAAAAGTCAGTGGATTGAGGTACAACATAATGCTCCTGAAACCTCTTTTACCTAGGTTCGGGACCTGCTGTGTCAAGATAACATAGTTGGGTTCAGCTACAACATGAGCAGATTAAATGGAATGTTACCTATTTTCTAGTTTATTCTCCACATGAGGGAGTGTGTCAATGAGCACCCATGGATCAACTCACTTGCTTCCCTACCCGCACCTAATGGGCTACTGTAGGGATCTTGGTGAGATAGGCTAGGAAGCCTGCACGTGATGCCACCTTTTAGATGGCTAGAAACACTATTGTTTCTTCAAATGAAACATTCATAGTAAAAAGGACTTATATTTGTAGTGTTTGTTATTAGAATGATATGTTATACTCTGCTATTTTGTTATTTTATATTCCCTTATTTGACACGAGATATATTCTTATTTGTGCGTTCATAAGCTTCTTGAACTGCTGTTCGACAGGTTATTCTTTCCTAATATTAGTTATCATGGATGTCAGGTTGTCTTAGCCCTTGGTTTCGTCAAGGTTCATGACAAATCTATTGCCCGGAACAGATGTGATGGCCCTGGCGAGGAGCTGAGCAGACTTCTTCAAAATCTGTGTGCACATAAAGATAATTTGATTGTTCAAGATGATGATCTTAAATTTGTCATTGAGGAAGAACTTGTTAGTATATTCCTTTAATTGTTTCATTTATTTCATATGATCAATGCCACGCGAATTCTTATGTTGGTATCATTTTCAGGAGGTCAAATGCTACACTTCAACTGACGACGATAGCCTTGATGATTTATTCTGGGGACTAAAGAATGTCCTTCATGATTTTATTCCTCAAGAGAAGGATTATTTAACTGATGAGTACCGTCATCCGCTGAGCATGGGATTGCAAAGGGCCTTCAAATTATATGGGGTCAATGTCTTACCAGGACAGGTACATATTGTGCCACCGTGTGTCCATGTCATCAGTTCTGAAAGTTACTTGACATTATGTACACATATTTATTTCTGTTCAAATAGTTATAATTAATGTGAGCCTCTTCGATCTTAGGACTTGTGCATCTGTCCATGCCATCCAAAGCAGAGCCTAGGCCATTAGATTCACTTCTTCAGTAAAATGTGCACCATACTTATTTGGGACAATTGGTAGAATGTGCAGTTTGGTGATATTTGAGTCATTTAATATTTGAGTCATTTAATATTTGAGTCATTTAATATTTGAGTCATTAGTAGTTTGATTTTGTTAAATTTTACTGACGGCTATTTTTAATGTCAGATGGATAGAGATTTTGTGTATAATTTTGGTTGCTTGGCAAATCTTGAGTTTACTGTAGCGCTTGTGCCAACCCTCTTCCGCAAGTTGTTTGATCATCATGTTTCTGGGATTGGTAAATTAATTGAAAACAACCTAGTCTATGCACAAGTGGTTGCAAAGATTCTTGTTCCTGAGTCTCAATGCGAATTCGATTTCAAGGTACTAATGTTCTGAATCCATTTACTATAAATTGAGTATTCATTGCTATAGTGTTAATTGATTTGTATGCTTTTTATACAGCTGCTTTCCAATGATTTAGCTCATAAGGTAGCTGATATAGAAAAAGATGTAGCAGAAACAGGGGAAGCGATCAATATGCATGACAAAGAAATCATATTGGGAGTCATTGAATATCTTAAATCTGTTCCTCAAAAGAGAGATTGCTTCCTTAGAGTTATCAATGGTGGTTCAGTAGAGCTGCAGAGTTTTGAACAAGAATGGTGTTGGGAGACAAATGATAATCTCATACGTGATTGGATAATGTCAGTGACAAAGTCTCCCATGGTTGAAGATGAGGAGACCTCAGATGCTAGTGAGGATAAATCTGTACAAGGTGATGAGTTTGGTGTTTCCTGTCATGGTAAATTGTAATCAACAAATTGGTGAGGGTCATGATACAGAGCAGGGTGAGGAAATCATTGCAGATGTGCCGAAAATTATTGCAGAGATCAAGCAAAATGCGCACACCACTGAGCTCAGCACAGATGATATCAACCAGAACACTTGTTGTTAGATATATAGAGTTGTATATGGTCTTGTATTGTATTACTTGTACTCCAAGCCGTATCCGGCCTATATAATGAAAGGTCACCCCCCATCTTGGGTGTGTGGTGTTTGCCCAATATTCTACATGGTATAGAGCCTAACCCTAGGCCTGCCTTTTCTCCCCTCCCCCACCTCGAGTACTACCCGCGACCCTAACCCTAGCACGCACAGCCTCTCCCTTGGCTGTGCGCCCCTCCCCTCCTCCGCTGCCCTACCACACCACCGATGCTGCCGTCTCTGTGGCCGCGTCCCTGCCTTGCGCCCGCCTCCCTGGCCGCCGCATCGCCTCACAGATTGCATCTGTGAATGTCCTGCGTCACCCACGCGGACTCCTCCGACGACGACAACGACTCCGCTTCTTCCGTCGGTCTCTCCCTTCTGTTCGGCGGCTGTACCTCCGGCGACGATCTCGACGACGCCATGGCCGCCAACTACGCCTCCATCAACATCCAGACTCATGTTCCCCTCAAGCTGGAGCTTCGTTCCCCCAACTACCAAGTGGAGCACCTTTTTCGAGTCACTGTGTGGGAAGTTTGGGCTTCTTGCACACATCGACGGCACGCCTCCTCCCGATCCACGCACCGACGAGTGGAGCAGGGCTGATTTCTGCGTCCGCAGCTTGCTGTACGGCTCAGTTGCAGATGCGATCCTCGACTTCGCCATGGCGCCCAATCAGACTGCCCATGCTCTATGGGTGGCCATCGCTGCTCACTTCTAGGCGAAACAGGCTCCTCGCGCTATCTTCCTGAGTCACGCTTTCCACACCATGACTCAGGGAGATCGTTCGGTCGAAGACTACGGGAACGAGATAAAGAAGGCTGCTGACGCCCTCCGTGATGTCGGGCAGGCCGTGTCGGGGCCTACTCTCCTCTTCAATCTGCTCCGCGGTGTCAACCCCAAGTTCAACACCGCTGCCGACATGATTGCCGCCACCCTCGACATGAACTTCACAACCGCACTTGATCAGTTCAAGTTGAAGGAGCTGCGCCTGGAGAACGAAGCGAAGGTCGAGGCCACCAACACTCTTGTTGCCTCCTCCTCTTCTTCCGGCTGTAGCGGCTCCGACTGCCGTTCCTCGGCGCCTCCGAAGCCTCAGCAGCCCACGCCGCCTCAGCAGCAGCAACTGTCGTAGGGCAGCAGCGACTCCAACGGCGGTCAGCGGCGCCGCAAGAACAACGGCAGGCGGAACAACAACGGCGGATAGCAGCCTCGCACCTCCTTCCCTGCTGGCCCGTGGATTTGCATTAATCCGCAGGCTCTTCAGGGGGCGCCGGGCTTTGGCGGCAACAGCAGCGGGCACTGGCGCGGCGGACCAGGCCTCCTTGGCCATGGTCCGCAGGCCAATGCCGCCTTCGGCTCCTTCCCTCAGGCGCCGGCTCAATTCCCCTCATGGGACTCGGCCAGATTGGTGGCGGCGCTTCAGCAGATGGCCAGTCAGGGCCATGCCTGGGTGCTGACTGGGCCACTTCTCGCACACAAATTCAGTTTGTTTACCTCCTCCGACAGTGCTAAAGAGAGGAAGGATGACAACACAAGTGCTGACCGTTCGTACAAGACAGATGCGGCACACACCACTAACAGTGTTGATGAACAGAAGAATTGGGAGCATGCTCTGGATCCCACTTTCAATATTGGCACCATATGCAGCACAGGTGATGTTGAAGGCCAGAAGCAGGGTGGAGTCAGTATAGAAGATCATGCTGAAGGTGAAGTTTATGTTGAGGAGACCAATAAGAAGACTGGAAAGACGGCAGTCCACAAGACTGAGAAGACTGCCCCACAGGTTGAGGCCATGGGCGAAAATAAATCTAGTGACGATAAATCTGTACAAGGTGACGAGTTTGGTCTCTCCTGTGAGGATAATCAACCAATTGGTCAGGGCCATAGTATCACTCCAGTACAGGAAGGTTCATGTGACAAGGAAGAAATCTCAAATGATGAAACTGAATCAAACCAGCAAAGCAAGTCTATGTTGGATGACTCTCCTGAGAAATTCTGTAACATTGATGAGGGACCTGTCAGTTTAGATGATGAGGGTGGCTATTTGGAGGCACCTAATGTTATTAAAGCTCAGAAGCCACCAGAATCTACGACTAAAACAGCAGATTATTTGGTAATCCCCGAAGAGGAGGTGGTTGATGGAAAACATTATGGTATTGCAGGTGAGAATTTCTTCATGTTCTTAGTGTCCTGTAAATTTTCCATAGATTTTCACTTATGGCTGTGAAGAGTAGCGATAAGTGTTGTAAGAAGCTGGAGAAGTTAAGCTATCAAGTAGTGTCTCCATTACACCTGCATTAATAGTGACTGGCGAAGTGTGAAAAGGGCTCTGTGGCAATGCATGATTAGTTGAATTTCTTTACTCATGTGTACTTTGTTATGGTCATAAGTCATTTCGTCTTCTACCTGAATTTTATTCCATGGCAGTTAATTAAAGGACGCTAGTGTACTATTATGGTGCCATATGCTGTCTACTTTACTGGCTTATGCATTGTCAACTGCAATTTGCAAACTGTACATTATTGAGCATGTCTTTGGCAAGTCGGTCTTAGTGGTGGCCTGATTTTTTTTCTGTAGATACCTTTTAGTTATTCTGTGCCCTCCAGTCATTGTTTATGAACATAAATTTGATAGCATTTTGCAGGTGGCATGGAAGCAATATCGAGCGCAATTGGACCAGCTGTTTTTGCCAAAGTTGTCTGTTGGTGGTGCATCTGACATTGCAGAAAATGTTTGTTCATCTCAAGTTGACCTAGTGGAGCTGAGCACTTCCTCCACAGCATGTGAAATCAACACTGTTGGTAGCACTAATGTTGCTGATACAAAGATGCAGAGAAGACGTTTTGGAAAAAAAGAAATAAAGTTGCAGAATAAAAAAAGCAACCTAAATCTTACTTTCCATGAAGACTTCGAAAAAATCAGCATAACAAAGAAATGGCTGCTGGATGGGAGGAAATCATTGCACATATGCAGAATACTATTGCAGATATGAAGCAAAATGCAGACACCACTGAAGTGGCAGTTCAGAATGCTCAGCCCCTGGGCGAAAATAAATCTAGTGAGGGGACTGCTGAGAAGACAGTCCTAGAGGTTGAGGCCCTGGGTGAAAATATATCTAGTGACGATAAATCTGTACAAGGTCTCTTCTGTCAGGATAATAAGCAACTTGGTGAGGACCCTGGTACCATTCCAGTGGAGGAAGATTCATGCAACCAAGAATTCTCAAATGATGAAACTAAATCAAACCAGCAAAGGAAGCCTAAATCTGTACAAGGTCTCTTCTGTCAGGATAATAAGCAACTTGGTGAGGACCCTGGTACCACTCCAGTTGAGGAAGATTCATGCAACCAAGAATTCTCAAATGATGAAACTAAATCAAACCAGCAAAGGAAGCCTATGTCGGACTACTCTAGAGAGAAATCTGTCAGTACAGATGATGACTCAATTATAGTTATAGGTGACTGCTATTTGGATGCACATGACGTTATTAAAACCCAGAAGCCACCAGAATCTACCTCTGAAGCTCATCTGTTAATTGCCAAAGAGGCAGACAATGTTGATGGACAGCATTATAGTCTTTCAGGTGAGAATGTTCATGTCCTTAGTGCTGCATTTGCCATTGATTTTTATTGTTTGCGAAGAGTAGCAATAAGTTCTGTAAGAAGCTGAGATGTTTCTTGGGTACTTGCTATCAAGTCATGTCCAGTGTTCAACAATGCTTTATTAGGTGCTCACCTAGGTGTGCTTAAGCGCTGGGCAGAGGGGCAGAGAGGTGGAGGTTAGGCCCTCGGCCGCCAAATCCAGTGCCCTACAGCCGGAGGAGGGAGCCGCGCCATCGCCTCCTATCATTTCCCCTCCCTTCTGGTCTTGCATTGTGCCCTCGTTTACCCAAGAGCAGAAGGGAAACAACCTCCACGACTCCACCGGAGAGAGACAGAGAGATGGGGAAAGGAATACAAGTCGCGAGATGCCCAGGATTGGATTTGGATAAGATAGAGAAATCATTTTGGCCCTCAATTTTTCTAACAATGTTAGAGCCACTCGGTTGGTTGTTTTGGGTGGGCTGACTGCTGAACGTGGGCTTGTATTGGGTTTTGGTAGGTTATTGGGCTGGCTGCTAGTCATGGTTGTGGCTCAGTGATGCTTTTGTTTTCTCCCTTTTGCTAATCAACACATAGTGTGTATGACGCCTAGGCTCTAAGGCGTGGGAACTGCCTAGAGTCCCTAGACAGCACCTAGTGCTGGGTCACCGCCTAGAGACCGCTAAAGCGCTTTTTGTATGATGTCTCGGGTACACCTGAACCGATAGTGACTGATGAAGTGTGAAAAGACTTGTAATGTATGATTTGCTGAATTTTTATACTCAATGTCTATCATGGTCACATTGCATTTCATCTTCTACCTCAAATTGAGCTAATTAAAGGATTCTAATGTACAATTATAGTGCCACATGCTGTCTAGTTTACTGCTTATGGATTCTCAACTGCAATTTGAGAACTTTGTTATTTAACTGTTTACGAACTGAAATTTTATTGGCATTTTGCAGTGGGAGGCGTTGAAGCAATACTGAATGCAATTGGACTAGGTGTTGGTGCCAAAGTTGTGTTTGATGGTGGTTCATCTGACATTATAGATCAGAATGTTTGTTCACACAGTGCAGCAATGGGTGACAGCATGCAGAAATCTCAAGTTGACCTAGTGGAACTGAAAATCAACACTGTTGGTAGCACAAATGACTCTGACAGGCACATGAGTTCAGAGATCAAGCAAAATGCTTACACCACTGCAGGCAGTCCTTCAGATGAAACCAAAGTGGCACAAAACAAATTTCGACCAGAACACTTGTGAGCAGACTAGGGCAGTTTCCACCTCACACAAATTTAGTTTGGTAACCTCCAACAGTGCTCATGAGAAGAAGGATGACAAAACAAGTGCTGACCCTATTTCATACGAGATAGATGCGGCGCGTGTTGATGAGCAGAACAATGGGGAGCTGATTGTGCACCCAACTGTCAGTATTGGCATCCAATGCAGCATAGGTGATGTTCAAGACAAGCATGGTGGTAATCATGGTGAAAACAATGTGCTACAAGGCAGAGCAGACACTGTCACATCTTCAAATGAAACCATTGTGGCACAGAACACAAATGTCGGCTCAGTGGAATGGTGGAAGATACAAAAGGATCTGATGAGAATGAACAGATCACTAGCTATGACCCCTCTTCTGAGGTCTTCTCTTTGGCCGACAGGATGGTAGCTTAGATACAGGAGAAGGGAATGATGATAGAAGAACAAACAAGGGCAATATGATGACTGATGCAGAAAAGAAAGCAAGCATCAAGAAATGGTTGAAATCATTATGGAGCCTATCCAAAAAAATATGAGGATAGTAACTTAGATATAAAAGAAGGGAAAAAGGAAAAAAGAACAAACAAAGATGCTGCATCACAATTCGGCCGTTCATCCAAGGGGGTTATGGGGCGGTTTCCTTCCATAAAATCCAGGCAAAGCAGACACTCGTCGGTTAGTTGATATTACTCTACTATCAGGTGCATTCCGATGCCTTGGCCAGACCTATTTTGTTGCTCGTCCATGTGTTGATCATCCCAGGACCTTCGCCAAATTCCTGTTTTGGTTCTGCTTTGTTGATGATATTCAGCATGTCCAAAGTAGCGCGCCCTTCCATTGGCTAGGGGTGAAAACGGAACGAATACGGATGGATACTGCCGGATACGAATACAGATAATTTTTGTTCTCTCAGATTCGGATCGAGTGCGAATAGTGTCCACTTGTGATGGATATGATAGAAATTGATATCGACATCCTAAATATCCAACTTTAGCTATTTGGATTCCGATCGGCGGCGGATACTAATTATCTGAATTCGGATTTAGACGGATATCCTATGTCCTCTTAAAAAAACTCTACCAAGGAAGGAGACTCCACCCGGGGCTTTGGTCTAAGAAGGTGACGTGCTTCGAATCCGGATCGGGACGGAAGTTTCAATAATTTTCGGAGTTCAACACTCTAACCGGTCCACCGCGAGAAGCTAGGCCCTAAATGTCCTCGTGACAGATGTTGGAGTTGGAACCGATCACATAACCGTGACCAAACTGCAGTAGTAAAGGGACAGTCTATGCATAAGCGAGTAGGTGTCTCTGGTTCATGTTGCAAAGGTTCAATCGATACCAGCCGCTCTTACCTGTGAAGTCTATGTCGGGATAGAGCAGCTCTGCTTATGCATAAAGGTTCAATTATATGTGTTGCATTTTTTTGAAGAGTCAACGGGAGGCTAAGAAAGCTTACCTGAACATTTTTATTTCTCCAAAGTGCAATTACAAGATCGGGGCATACATCCTTGTTGCTAAGGATGGAGATCAGGATACATTGTTTGATAGAAAAAGAAAGGGAACCACAAGGGATTACAAATTGCAGCACAAATCCACCAAACTAAAAGCAAAAAGAGAAAAAGAGAGGGCACCAAAGGCCTTTCCAACCAAGCTCCGAACGACGAGAACCGAGAAGCGGCAGAACCACCACGCATCGATCTTGCTTGGCAACAACACCATCTTTGCATACACCGCGCCAAGCACCTTACGAAGCCTAGTTCACAGCAATGGAGGCTGGCGACGGGCAAGGATGAACCTTGACCTGAATCACTCCGCACCACAAGCTGGAGAACCGACCAATACTCTGTGCCAAAGGTTGCATATGATCGCCCGCAAGTAAACAGGAAGCCAACGAATTCAGAGCGCTGCAACACACACTGGAGGGAGGAATCCCCAGAGGGAGCGCATCCTAAAAATTAGTGATCAAGGCCGACCAAGCAAGAATGGGCGAAGACATAGCCAGAGCTAGCAGAGGAGGTCGCCGACGGAGACTGAAAGGCAAACCGTGTGATATTTTCATTGCACGGAAGACCAGAGTCTGCACGACCACTGACGCCCAAGGATCTAGGCACCACCATCCCTCACCGGTGACCGAAGCACAGCCGCATGTCCACTGGGCGCGGGTTGGTCGGAGTGGGAGGGCAGCAAGCAGAGGCGGTCGAGGTCACCCAAGAACCGCCGTTGACGAGACGAGGTGGTAAAAGTAGTGCCGCACCCAGATCTTGTGGCCGCCAACAAAGGCGACCATGGGGGCGCCACCCACACAAGTCGCGGCCTCCGACTCCATGGCCAGGCCGAAGCAGCCACCTCGCCGGGCGACCGGGCGGAACGGGGACGCTGGCGGCGGCGGGTGGTCGAGTCGCCATGTGCGGACGGCTCGGGAGACGAACCGTGCGGAAGTCTAAGCTCCTCGCTGTCAACCTTCAGATGCTTAGCAGATTGTCAAACCTGAAGTACCACCCTTAATTTGTACAGGTTGAAGTTGTAGCATGTGGCTAGTTTGTCTATTAGATAATCACATCAAATGTTCAGTTGATTGGTCCAGGCAGTATGCAAACGGCCGGAAGTCATGGCGTGTGATTTCCTCCCGTTTGATCGTTTTCCTTGGTCGATCGTGCCCATCTCCTTCCACCAAATGGCTTAGCCCGATGTCAACTGGTCCTAAAATTCTGATTGCTGACCGCTCTAGTAGGTGAACAAAAAAGCATCGACTCTTTTAGCACTTTCCTCAATTTTCCTCAAAGAATAAATCACATATTTCAAGTAGCATTAGGATTGTATTGTTATGGTAATCAACCTGCTCTCTTGTAAGGTGTTGTCTTAAGTGTTGCATACTTGCAATAAGCCCTCGTGCTATGAGCTTACATTTGCACGAGTGGTTAGGAAAAATGGATGTACAACTATATTAGTTTCATGCTCAACTCTGGTAACCATTGGTGTAATAATGATTAGATGGCCGTTGTGTGCACATAGTGCGTGGTATACTTAGTGTTTTTTTGTTGTTGAGAGAGAGATGTGAATGGGAATACTCGATCTTGCTTTTACACGCAAGTTAAAGTGGTACCTAACTGAATCGTAGTGCTTACCGTTGTGCTGCAATTTTTTCAGTCATGGATCCTCAGAACAAGTGGCAAGGAAATTTGGATTAGATCTTGGTATGGATCCTGACGTGATCCAAACCCAACCATGTTCAGACGTTCCGTGGTGATCGGTACGTGGCGTGGTGATCGTACATGTTTGGGGTTTTGGAGGTGGGTTTTGGGAGCACAATTTATCTGACAAGATTTTATTTAATTAATGTTTCACTCTCCGTGAACAATTACGCTAAGGGTGATGTGATGACCAGGGTTTTGGAGGTGGATTTTGGAGCACAATTTTTGGTAAGACTTTGTTTGGGAAATAGAGTTTTGGAGTGGATTGGAGGGGTTTAAAGTGGAGCAATTTCCCCTACAAGTTAAAATCTTCCTCAATCCCCCTCAATATTCTTCAACATTCCGTTTTTCAAACAAAGCCTAAGGGTGATGTGATGACCAGGGTTTTGGAGGTGGATTTTGGGAGCACAATTTATCTGACAAGATTCTATTTAATGTTTCACTCTCTGCGAACAATTACACTAAGGGCATGTAGGATCTAGGATTACCGACTAGAGGGGGGTGAATAGGCGGTTTTGAGAACTTCAATCACAACACTAAAGAAATTTAATTAGAACCACAAGGCGAATTAAATGTCTAGCTACTCTAACCCTACGTTGATGGTTTTGCAACCTAGGATGACAAGATAAGAAACGATCTCTATGAAATTAACTTGTTTCAAGTAAATGATCAAGATAACAAGCAAGCAATAAGAACAAGTGACACAAGAACTTATCCCGTGGTATCGATGACTTGCCGGTCACCCCTAATCCACGTTGAGATGGATTCAATGTTCAACCGCTCCTCTATCAAGTCTCCACTTGATGTATGAGCTGGTTAGAACCAAAGAATCACTCCAAATCTCGATTCCACTAGAGTTGCTCTTCACCGCTCCGGTGAGGTGAGCACAATGACCTCTCACAACCAACCTCCACGGCAACTTCACAATCTTCTTGAAGTGCTCGATGGAATCACCAACTCCAAGCCATCTAGGAGGCGGCAACCTCCAAGAGTAACAAATCAATGACCTTGCTTGAAGTCTCCCTAGTGCCACAAAGCTCAAACTCTTGATGCAATGCACTAGGATCCTCTCAATCTCACAAAGATGCAAACCACTAAATCAAGTGAGTGAGAGAAAGGATGGGGAATGCTCAAATATATCAAGGAAGCATTCAAATGGGTCAAGAGAGCCTTCCCAACCCCGGGGGTGGAGTATAAATACTCACCCCTCGAAATCTAGCCGTTACGTTCAAAACAGGGCACTGGCGGACTGTCTGCCTCATACCTGGTGGACTGTCCGCCCTTCAAAACCAACGGCTACAACGTGTGTCAGATGGTGTCAGAACTAGCCGTTACGGACCTGCGGACCGTCCTCCATACAGGCGCGGACCGTCCGCCAGTCCATGAGAAACTCGCACAAGTTTGCCTGCGGACCGTCCGCCTCACAAAAGTCTTCTAGAACACTCGGAAACGCTTCTGTGTTGATGGTCCGCCAAAACGGTCCGCCTCATATTTTTTGTACTGCGGACAGTCCGCCACTTATGGCCGGACAGTCCACCTCTCATTTTTCCAGCCGAGCACATTTCATACTTAGACAAAATTATCACACGGAAAAAGCCTGCGGACCGTCCGCCACACCAAGACGCGGACTGTACGGACCCCCCAGACAGTCCGCCACTGGCCACGCAGACAATCCGTCAGGACGCAGTGAGCCCTCCACAGGAAAGTTTTTGCTTCTTGTATTTCTCACTTTCACAAACGTTGTTAGCCCTCATGCATGCAATGCATTTGTTTGAGCAAAATGGCATCATGGACTCGTCAAGCCAAGGACATTGACCCCTCTTGATAGTACGACTATCTAGCCTATAATCCAGTCAATGTTCATCCACTAAACACCGCTTGACCGGTAAAATAGAATACCCTATCTTATACCTTTGCCTTTAGCTCTTTTCGGTCCTTATCACACCCATCATGATCATGACATACCGCAAGAGCTCATCCAATCCCAAGGACTAACCTATTCTCATATCTCAATGAAATTGTTAGTCCATTTTGATTGTCATTAATTACCAAAACACAAATTAGAGGCCTAGATGCTTTTAGGGCATGTACAACAGTTTAGGCAGCTCATGTTTGTTTGACAGATATAGACAGCTCTACAATGATTTGTCTATTTGGTTGTTTGTGTGATAATTGATACGCACTTTGATTTTAGGAGCACGAGCCAAAGAAGTAAATGAGATAGTAGACAGCAACGTACTCTTTTCTCATTTTATGATAGACATGTCACCTCATTTTGCTTATGTGGCCTTATACAGACGGTTGTTGTCTCATGTCTAGTTGTATGTGCCCTAAGTCGCTAAGGGTGATGTGATGATCATATGAGAAAGTGTTTGTGCATGTTGGAAAAATCGGCTGAAATGCCACCATCTATGTATAAACCTTCCTAAAGGGAAGAGGTTCGTTTGAAACTATAAAAGACAAGTTTCCTTTTTTGCGAAAGATCAAAACAGACGTAAATACAGATTGGGCACCTACGAGAGATTGAGTCTTTAGATATGAGATTGACGAAGTCACTACATGCGCCTCGCTATTGATGGGGTGTCATTTATCATTAAAAGAATGACAACATATCCTATAGAAACTAATTTCGTGTGCAAACTATGAAAACTCTTATCACAGTCGTTGAATCTCCAATGATATAGGACCATGTGTTTGCTGAAAAAATCTAGATGCCAGATAATTATCATTCATAGGTTGAAAGCATCATGCATATGGTTTGTGAATCTCAAGTTTTGATGGGGACTGGCTTGGATCATTATTTGATGTTTCCAAGTGGGCCGGAAAAGAAGGGAGTATTTCTCATCTCCAGCTAGCCATCCCCGACTCACCAATTCCAGGCATCTGTCCTTTTCCCTGGGCCAATGATATGGCTAGTAGCTTGGATGCACAATTCGACGGCAGAGGCAGAACCAACTCGCCCTCCTAAAGGAGGATCTGAGCTTGAGGTTTTACTACTGCTTGATCCCTCCAGTTACAACCATGCCTATATTTATAAGGTTACAAAATTCCTAATCAAATCTTAATTGAAATACTAATCCAGGCCTATTACAATTGAATCCTAACAAACCATGAGAGAAAACAGATAAAATCCTAGCTACCGAAGGACGCCTGAGACTTCTTCTTACGCTGAAAATGTTTCCCAATATAGCATGATCATACCTTTCGATAAACTAATACTACCTCCGTTCCAAATTGAGTAAATTCCTTATTTGACACCAAAACGAATGTCGATTCCTTTCTTGGCCCCAAAGAATTTTTCGTTCTCTATTTGACACTGATTTTTAACTTCATTCCTTATTTGACATTTCCATCACTGCTTTCAGTTAAATCAAGCGAAATAACTTTTATAATGATATAGCATATCGATATGAACATATTTTATTTAAAAGGACACGTGCCTTTATGGTTTTAAAATTAAAATTTACTAAATTAGACTATCTTTAAAACACATATAAATTATATGGCACCAAAATACTTTAAAACATATGAAAAATAACTATTATTCACCATATATAATGTGGTAGTTTATAAAATTATTTTCCGTTATAAGTTACATATTGAATTGGGAAGAACATGGTATTTTAGAAATTTTAGATGGAACTCATAATTATATATTTAACTTATGATAAAAAATAATTTTATACGCTATTGTATTACATTTGACAAATATTAGTTATTTTTTCTTAATTTTTTGAAAGCATTTTAGTGACATAAAATTCAGATAAGTTTTAAAACCTATCTAGTTTGGTGAATTTTAAGTTTAAAACTATAAAGGTGCATTTATTGTTTTGAATAATATATGTTTATGTCTATTTGTTATATTGGTAGAAAAAAATCAATGAATTTTGGAGGTGATTTGGAGTACGTTTTGTCATACTTAACTTTTGAAGGTAACGAAAATGTCAACTAAGGAATGAAGTTAAAAGTCAGTGTAAAATAGAGAACGAAAAAATTTCCAGGGCCAAGAAAGGAATTGGCATTTATTTTGGTGTCAAATAATTAATTTACTCTTACAAATTACTATTCGTTGTTGACTTTTTCTCCTAACATTTGACCATTCATCTTATTCAAAAAAATTTACAACGTTATTAAAAAAGTCAACAATAAATAATAATTTGGAACAGAGGGAGTAGCAAACAAACAATATTAGAATAAGTGATAGAAGCAGACTATCCTTCCTAATTTTTATTTTGTGTGAATTCATTTGATAGAAGACTAGCAAATATATTCGTGTGTTGCTACGGATATATATTTTCTATCATATGTTCTAGCGTATGTGACTCTTATCACCTAGGTCTAGCGTACTGCAAGTTATATTCGGATTCCACGCATACACGGAGACCGGCAACAATATGTGATAACTTGCACAGAAAAAATTGATGACGAGGTGGAGAGATTTATCCCGCCCTAATTCATCTATATTCTCTTCTTCTTTTCTCTTACGTTTCAATTTAATTTCAGTATATTTTACTTATATTTGGTCTTTGTGATAGACATGATTATGGAGATAGAAATATGAAGCCCACCGTTAGTATCGTGAGAACGACGAACTAAACAATTCTTGCTTTAGTTTTTTTTAGCACAACAATGTTTCGTTGCCTCGTTGGGCCACTCGTTTGCTAAATGGGCTTCAAAGCCTAGTTGAGGCCCATGTTCCTCTTGGCGGGTAATTGAGGCCCATGTCGTCCTGACGATTCCATTTTTCTCATGGGCTTTCCAGTTGAGTGCGCTCCATCGCGCAAGTTGTCCGTCAGTCTGAAATGGACCCAGCCCATATTTACCACGCAGATCGATCCAGGGGCTCGCACGCGTTTCTTCCCGGCAGAAAGAAATGCAGAATGTTCAGAGCTCCGACCTCAGTGCGACGCATCGTGCTCGGTGCTCCTCCCACATGACTGCCAACCTGCCGTGCTTTCCACGAACAAGTTGACCTTCTCCTCCACACGACTCGCTCTCGATTCCTCCCTCATCTCAGGAGTCAGGATCAATCGAGCATGCAGAAAAGGGCACGAAGAGAGGTCCTCGATCGATTGCCTGACGAGCTTTCGGTGGATGCAGAAACGTTACTTGCGGCTGTGCAGCACGAACGGGGAAAACAGGCTTTGGCAGAAAAGGAGGGGCACTACTAGGGCAGGAAAACCCAATGAAGAAACCTCCCTCAGTTATGAGTGATGATATACAGTTCACATCTGGATCTAGGTATCCTTGGGGCGGAACCATGAAAGGTTCTTGTGTGATTGTGTTGTCTGATCCAAGATCTGCTGATGAAAAGAGAAAGTTTGAGCTCATTCGTCCAATGATCCCGCATGGCTTCAACCACAAGGGACAAGAAAGAAATAAAAAAAAAGAGGCATGGAAGGTGTAGATGTACTGGAACGCAGTGCCACAAAAGAGAACAGCTCCAAATTAAAATCTAGATTTTGCCACTAACCAACCACTGAGCTTGAAAAAAGGTTATACATGTACTGCATGTTCAGTTATTCGGTTATTATTGTTACACGAATCCTGGATGTGCAGCCGTGCAGAGACCTTATTATGGTTAAAGTCCCCTGCCCTGGAAACCTTTCAATGCCCTTCAGAATTTAGACGCAACAGTAACAAGTACCAGCAATTGAATTCACCAACTAATTCTTAGGTTAATGGGGTCAGGGGTTTGCTGCTGGCCACTTTTTCACAGCCTAGCTGGGTTTCTTAGTGATGTACAGACCAACCTATTTATCATGAATCATGGAAAAGGTTAGAAGGAACAAACACACATGGGGTGAGCAATTAGCAGTCACTCAGGAATCAGGATGCAATTAGCTGGACAAGACAAGCGGCAAATTTGCAATCTCAGTGATCAGGGTATTCAGATTTCAGATATGTGTGCAGATGCATCCATGGCTCTTTTGTCAGTGAAAGGTGAAAAGGCATACAGCTCAAGTCAGAATTTGCAAGTTGTGAGGCAACAAGGGGACCAGAGTTAGATGAGGTCAACACCTCCCTAACCTCGTGCTGATGCAAGTCAAAGACTGCTAAATCCTCCAGCTCACCAGGTCCATGGGGACCAAGTTTCTGGTACAATAGTGACAATAAAACCAGCTAGGCCTAGTTGTACACTACCAGACCAGGCCAGTGGGCTTTGTGGGCCTACTAAAAGTGGTGTTTAGATCAGGTGCTAAAGTTTAGCGCTTTAAATAAGTGATAATTAAATATATTAAATATAAACTAATTATAAAACTAATTACATAAGTCATGTCTATTTCGCGAGACGAACCTAACAAGCCTAATTTCGCTATAATTAATACATAATTACTATAAATATTTACTGTAGCATTACATTGTCTAATCATGGTGTAATTAGGCTTAATAGATTCGTCTCGTAAATTACTCCTCGTTTATGTAATAGGTTTTTAAATTAATCTATATTTAATACTCCTAATTAACATATTTATATCCGATGTGACGGTGCTAAAGTTTAGCGCGTGGGAAACCAACAGGACCAATTGTGTCGTTGTATTGTAGCTCAAGTGGTACTAGTAGATTGTAGTAATTTATGATGCTGTCACCGAGTACTTAGCAAGGACTGATTAGTTGGAAAGTCGCAACGTAGCTCATTGTAGTAACGCTGCATTGATCACTTGACCTTTTTGACATCAAGCAGGTGAGAACATCTTCAGTTTCTTGCTTCAGCTCATAAAGGGATAGGCCTGAACCAGAGTGAATGGCAGTTGCCAGCATGAAGATGCCCAGCCAGCCCAGCATCAGATTCAAAATGTATTCCTTGTTCTGATAAAGATGACCACAATTCAGACTATCATTGCTCAAAAAGTTCAGAGTTTCAGAGGCCCTGTTACCACAATTCAGACTAGTTCTAAAAAAATCAGATTTTCAGAGGCATTGTTGCCACAATTCAGACAGTCGGTGCTACAAAAATAGGAGTTTCAGAGCCTTGTTTCTGTATGCATAATGTATGTATGCATACTCAGTAGTCCTACTGGAGACCATGTTCGTGAATCACTGCATTGCTATTCAGACTTCATTAACTTGCAGGGTGGCATGAAAACGCTAGACTTATCAAGAAATCAGATGCCTCTTGCGTTGCAGGGAGACGAGTGCCATGGTGTGAAGGCAAGAACTGAGTGGACAGGGATTGTCCTCACAGAATGGACGATGGTTGCATCTGAGGAGCACATGGATATTGGGGGATATTGGGGCTAATGGCCATGGGAACGCACTGAGATCCGTAGGAATCCGAGGTGCACTCACAGTGAAATGTCTTCTACATTTCGTCATCCTTTCAGATCACTGTTGCTAATCCAACAATGCCTGTGTGGAATGCAGACATGCAGGTAAAACTGTTCCAGTTCACGTAGCAATCGACCCTCCAAACGGGTATCAGCCAGGTGTCCGCATAGGCCAAGCATTGCGAGAACTGACGCCGCGGCTGCAAACGCTGCCGCAGTTCGCACTCGTCGCACTTTACTCTACTTTTTTTTTAAAAAAATATTCTGTTCTGGTCATCGAGATTCTTTACTTTATATCATTTTCTTCCACGCTCATTCAAACTCTATCACACTCTCTGTATCGACTACCCATAGTATTATATATTTTCTCTCCCTCACTCACGCTCTCTCATTCTCTCTCCCTCACTCTCTTTCCGGCCGCCGAGCAGCGCCCCTTCCCCTCCCTTTCTTCTCTCTCCACGCCGCCGGCCCCTCCTATCCTCTCCCTCTCTTCTCTCCCCGCCGCCGCCCCCTCCTCTTCCCACGCCGTGCCCCTCCCCTCTCCCTCCCCCGCGCTCGATTCGCACCGGCCGGCGCACCATGGCCACCTCCATCTCCTCTCTCCGCAGCGCCATGGCCGCCTCCACCTTTGCCCGCGCATCCTCCTCATCCTCCGCCTCGATGGCCCCGCTCGCGCCGCCACGATGGAGGTCGACGGCGACGCGTTCGAAGAAGGGAGCAGCGGCAGCATGGCGCGCGGGCTGTCGCCGGCGCGGGCGCGGCGGCGCTCCGCCTGGCCGGGGGCGCGGGCGAGGCGCTTACGCCGGTCATGGAGGGCCCGGATCCGGAGGCGGGGCCGGGTGGCGGCGGCGGATGGAGCGGCCCCACGGCCTGCCGCCGTGGCTGCCTGGAGGAGCCCACGGCGCCGGCCAGGCTCGGGGCGCCCTTCCGTGCGCGCGGCCCTCCTCTTTCGGCGAGGACAGTGACCCGGACGACGGCGGCGGCCTCCAGCAGCAGCGGCGGACGACGGCGGCCTCCAGCGGGTGCCCTACGCGGCGGGGAGCAACGGTCGGTGATGGGGCCCACCCTAAGCTGGCGTTTACCGAGCCGAGGTCTCTCTGTTTGCCGAGCGCCGGAATGATTTGCCGTGTAGAGAGCGGGATTCCGTGCCCCGCTGCAGGCATCGAAGCGCCATTCGGAACCGCATCCCACCGACGCGGTGGGTACCGTCTGCTTTAGGGGGTGTTTGGTTCCCCGGACTAAAATTTTAGTCCGTCACATCGAATGGAAGAATGCTAATTAGAAGTATTAAATATAGATTAATTACAAAATGCATTACATAAGCAAGGACTAATTTACGATACGAATCTATTAAGCCTAATTAGGTCATGATTAGACAATATAATGCTACAGTAATAATTTGATAATTATGTACTAATTATAGGTTAATTAGGCTCGTTAGGTTCGTCTCGTGGAGTAGATATGACTTATGCAATTAATTTTATAATTAGCTTATATTTAATGCTACTAATCAAAGTGACTAAACTTTAGTCCGATCCAGCCTTAGCGAGACCGGTGCCAGCAGCCTTACCAACGGGCAATGGCCTCCCCCGTTGTCCGGTTCACACTGCTATCGTACTAGTCTTGCAAGAATTTCTGTGAGAATGATCACGCTCGATAAATAATTTGAATAGTTGCAAGAGGCCAAGAAACCAAGGACTGTACCATTGTACAGAGTGTCCTTTTTCCTCCCAGTCGTGTACACCAACACCATGCCCAAACAAAAAAAAATTGAATAAAAATGCCCAAACAAATTCATTTGCTGTCTACTCTCACCAGCTGCCCGCCTCACGCGCATTGCAACAAATTCAGAACTGAATGCTCAATCGCTCCACATGCAGTAAGATACCCTTGTGCAGAGAACCGCAACAAAAGGGCAAATGCAAAGCACAAATTTGCACAGGTTTGTATATGGGGAAAATGCAGGAGATGCATCAAAGTCCATCGCCAAAACATAAACAATGCTGTTTCGGCAGCCTGCAACCGCTTGGAGTTACATCAACCACGGCATCTTTGAGTTCTTGACATGATTCAAAGGTCCCAGTGAAATCTAGTATCCGACCAAAAAAATAGTAATATTGTGAGCAGAATAATCTGAACCAAAAGGAAGCCCGTGACCTCAAAATATTTGTTCAGCCACGGCTGTCCTTTGCTTTGCTCCTGTTGTCTATCTATACCATACCCCCACTTTTTTTTCTACTTTTCTCTCAAGCTTAATTTAGCCACGGATCCCACTAAGCACTGCCATGCTAGCATCATTAAGACGCAAAGCAGCAAGGCTTAAACAATAAGCACTTACAAAGTTACAGGACACTGCTAGGCTAGCTAGCCTCCAAGGACAAGAGAATGCACACTTGGTGGTGGAGACGGCCGTGCCGGGGAACACGCCGCGACAACGGCGGCGGCGGCGGCGCGGCGCCTCACGATGCCGCAGACATGGCCATGGATTTCCTCTTGGTGGTCTTGCCAGCGATGATATTTCTGCCCCTGATGTCGAGCTTGTAGTACTGCACGAACCAGTCGACGAAATGCCGGAGGCCGGCCTCGAGCGACGTGGCCGGGCGGTAGCCGAAGTCCTGCGCGGCGTGGCTGACGTTGGCGTGCGTGAAGGGCACGTCTCCGTTGCTCGGCATCGTGACGACGCGCTTGTGCGCCTTCTTCCCGAGGAGCTTCTCGAGGATGGCGACCATGCGGGTGACGGGCACCGGCGAGGTGTTGCCGAGGTTGTACACGCGGAGCGGCGCGGGCCCGCGCTTCTTGCCGGACTTGGAGCCGGTGCTCTCGCCGGCGGTGTCGAGCGCGCCGAGGCACCCCTTGACGACGTCGTCGATGTAGGTGAAGTCGCGGCGCGCGCCGGCGAAGAGCGTGATGGGCTCGCCGGCGACGATGCTGCGGGCGAAGGAGAAGTAGGCCATGTCGGGGCGGCCCCACGGCCCGTAGACGGTGAAGAAGCGGAGGCCCGTGATGGAGAGCCCGTAGATGTGGTTGTAGGCGTGCGCGATGGCCTCGCCGGCCTTCTTGGTGGCGGCGTACAGCGACGCCGGCCGGTCCGTGCGGTGCTCCTCGGAGAAGGGCGTCTCGGCGTTGAGCCCGTACACCGACGACGACGAGGCCCACACGATCGCCGGCTGCGGGTCGGCGTGCTTGGCCGCGGCCTCGAAGACGCTGACGAGCCCGGCGACGTTGGAGGCCACGTAGGTCTGCGGCGCCCGCATCGCGTAGCGCACGCCGGCCTGCGCCGCGAGGTGCAGCACGTGCGTGAACGGCGCCGCCGCGAAGAGCCGCTCCAGCAGCGCGCCGTCGTTGATGTCGGCGTCGAGCACCACCACCCCGCGCGACGCGAGCAGCCGCTGCCGCGCGCGCTTCAGGGACGGGTCGTAGTAGGAGTTGAAGTTGTCGAGGCCCAGCACGCCGTCGCCGCGCCCGCGGAGCGCCAGGGAGCAGTGCGCGCCGACGAACCCGGCGGCGCCGGTGACCAGCACGGAGAGGCCCCCGTCCCGCCGCGGCGTGGCGCTGCGCCGCACCTCGCGCTCCCACGCGGCGCCGCCGTACGCGGCACGCGAGCCCAGCAGGCTCCGGTGCGACGACCGCCGCGGCGAGGAGGAGGAGCCGGAGGATGAGGAGGGCGCGGCGGAGAGGGTGAAGGAGCGGGAGAGCAGGGACGGGTAGTGGACGGCGAAGAGGACGACGAGCGCGAGCGTGGCGAGGACGGTGGCGCGGAAGAGCAGGTGCGAGGACGCCGACACGAGCTGCTTGGCGCCCGACGCGCGCCGCAGCAGCACCGCCGCCCCCGCCGCGTGGCGCTCCAGCCTCACGCCCTTGGCGGCCGCGTCCACCACGCCGGCCGGCATCCCCCCTGCTCCCGCTTGCCTTGCCGGTGGAGCGGAGGGTGAGCTGGGTGGTGTACGGCGGAAGCGAGGTGGGGGCAGAGTGAGCTGGGGAGTGAGAGTGTGAGTGATGGGGATTATGGTGAGAGCGAGAGCGTGTTGAGATATTAATCGAGGTGGCGGGGGCCCGCGGATTTGGTTGCTTGCGGCGGCTATGGTAGGGTGGTGCTTAACTTCCAAAACAGGTGTGCTTAGCTCGAGAGAAAAGGATGAGCGCGTTGAGGTTAGGGACGGCATTGGCATGTCGCGTCGCTAGCTCTAGCTCGAGCTCGAGGGTGTCTGTGTGTCAGAATTCACCGCGTGAAGGCTCGCGGGAATGAGTGAGCTCTTGTCCGCTTTCACCAGGTAGCTGCCGGCCAATCACAAAGTTATGCTCTTTTCTTTTCTTTTCTTTTCTTTTTTTGAAACGAAAAACAGCTAGGAGAGAAATAGTGCTATTTCGTTGTTCGTTCTAGCAGTCTGCCTCTGCCCTATGGGCCCCATTTGATCTGTGTGTGCAGCGGGTAGCCTGTAGAAGCATGAGAGTATGAGACTATGGGCAGATGTCGGTGCTACTCAATTTCGCTTACTCCATCCTTCCGACACAGTACATACATATGATTGCGTTTTGGGGACTGAGGAACTACATTTTTAAGCTGTGAAAGATTGGTTGCTCTCTTTTTTATACTTCCCCAATTTTAAATTTAAAACAAGTGAATTGATCAATGTCATTGCATATTAAAACGGAACGACCGTTAGCTAATTAGCTCCTCTACTTGTGTTGTCTATGGTAGCCGAATGACGGTCTGCTGTTTTGCCTAACATTTGACCATTGTGCTTTGTCTCCCAATTGGACGGTTCTATATACCGTGGACATAGTGTTTCTTTTTACACTTGTATGCGCGTAGTTTATTACACTATCTGCAAGCATAACATGGGTAGCATTGATAGGCAATCAAGGTCCTCTTTGTTAATTTCCTCCTGCTCATTGACCTTTTCCTCTTTACACTAACATGGGGCGCTACGGCTGTAGTACTGCCGAGTACCGAGCTGGGCGCCAGTTTGTAAAGCTGTGGGAACGGAGCGACCTGATATGCTCGTAGCATGCAGTGCAGTAGTAATGGGGAGACTTTTGGCCCCGTTGGTTTGCCACGGACTAAACTTTAGCGCCGTTACATCAGATATAAATATATTAATTAGAATTATTAAATATAATTTAATTTAAAAATTCATTACATAAACGAGGAGTAATTTACGTGACGAATCTATTAAGCCTAATTACATCATGATTAGACAATGTAATGCTACGGTAATTATGTATTAATTATAGCAAAATTAGACTTGTTAGGTTTGTCTCGCGAAATAGACATGATTTATGCAATTAGTTTTATAATTAGTTTATATTTAATATATCTAATTATTACTTATTTAAAACGTTAAACTTTAGCACATAGATCCAAACACCACCTTTGATATCACTACCGGATTTCCATTAATGATGAATCCCCCCAACTTTTCTCATTGTCCCTTTGAGGAAAGTAGTATAGGAGAGCCCCCATACTTCGCCAACAAGGAAAAGGTGTTCGTGGTTGTGTTTAGTTCCATGATTTCTAAAACTTTTCATCCCATCAACATCACATCGAAACATTAAATATAACAAAGATACATGCATAGAATACTAAACGTGGGTAAATAAAAAAACTAATTGCATAGTTTTGATGTACACGACGAGACGAATCTTTTCAGCCTAGTTAAGTTATGATAGGACAATGTTCACCACAAACAAACGAAAAATGATACAGTGCGCTACAGTGTCCGACGTGACTTTTTCACCCCATCTAAACACAGCCCGTGTCTCCAATCCTCAGCTCAAATTAGTTTAGCATTTTTTTTTGAACAAACCATCACTCCAATTCATCCGATTTCACGTGTCACTTGCGGCTTCAGTCAGTCTTGCGTTTCAGCCAGGGGGGTTAAAAAGTTAAATTAGTGAAAACTGCTGTATTTTGACGACAAAGGTCAGCATTTATTTACGCGGCAGCGGGCCCGATGTGCCAGTGCCCCGGATGGCCGGGATCACAGTGAGGTGGTGGGCCCACGCGGCGGTGGAGGGGGTAGAGTAGCGCCAAAGAGAGGACGGCGCTCCTTTGACCGTATTACCACGTGTCCACGTGACGCCGCTCCACCTCTAAACTATACGGATATACCCTTCGTATCATTGTTAGATAACGTTTATGACAATGACATAGTCTCCAAAACATAATTTTAACTTCTTATGTTTACAAAAATATTTATTAAAAAACAATATTTGTATATTTTTATAAAAATATTTTTTAAAATAAATCTATTCATATAGTTTTCTCGCTTTCAAACTCAACGATTTAAAATATTCATGATTTATATTCCTAATGTATGACTAAAATTTTGTCAAAAATATTATCTAATGCTAATATGGATGGAGTATACATTTATACATCTACTGTACTGTTACACGCGTACTAATATACGTACTCCATCCGTCCCACAATATAAGCATTCGTTGACTTTTTCTGTTCACATTTGACTGTTCGTCTTATTCAAAAAAATTATAAAAAATTATTTATTTTGTTATGACATGTTTTATCATCATATATATTTTAAGTATATCATAATTTTTTTATATTTTTATAAATTTTTTTGAATAAAACGAACGGTTAAACGCCATGCACAGAAACCGAGAAATGTTTATATTGTAGTACGTGGTACATTGACAACCTTCACTGACGTTTCAGTTCAAGGCCGTAAATGAGATACAGCTACCGCTCATTCAAGGCCGCCGTCCACTGCGCGCGGCCGGAAGCAGGAAACTTCTGGTTCGTTCGGGCGCGCGCTGGATGATGGAACACGACACGACGCACGCAGATCAGCAGATGCAATGCCCGCAGCTTCGGCCAGGCAACACACACGACGGTGGATCTAGCGGCGCGCGCACAGTGAGCGGAGCCCGGCTTCTCCTCCGCCCGCACGTTGGCGAACAGTGTCTCGCCGCCGTCGGCGGTGATGGCTGGCACGCACAGCCTGCCGGCGCCGGCGCCGGTGGATCGATTCCGATTCGATGGGTCGGTCGGTGGCTGATGAATGCTCATGCTCGCTGGGCCAGCCAGCCAGCCACAGCGACACAGCACACAGCAGGTTCGATCGATCGCTCAGCTAGCTCATCGATCAGCAGCAAGCAAGCTGCTGGGTTTTAAGAGCCTCACGTGCCCGATGCCCCCGACCCATCGGCATCGGCATCGGCCCACGCTGCGACCAATGCGGCGGCGGGCTGTTATTACTGTGTGCAGGGCGAGAGCGCGGCGTCCCGCGGCGGCGCGGCCGGCCGGTTCTTCCTGACGTCATATTTGTGTTTTTCTTTTCCTTTTTTGAAAGAGCCAAACGGTTATACTCTGTATATATGCGGTGAATTTCAGTTTCGTTTCTAGGAACAGCTGGTGATGCAAGGCCAAGTTTTTGTAGCGAAATTTTGGTTTTTACCCCAGCGCAGCCTAGGGAACACATGATTGACTGAGGCGGGCAAGGTATCTTAGGCGTTGTTTAGATGCAAAATAGGAGAGCGGGGATTCGAGGGTTTAAGATCACTTCGTAATCATTACGTTACTGTAGCATTTCGTTTGTATGTGTGAAAAATTGTCCAAAAATTGATTAATTAGGCTCAAAATGTTCGTCTCGCAGAGTACAACAAAACCGTGCAGTTAGTTTTTGATTTCATCTACATTTAATATTTCATACATGGCCGACATTTTGATGTGGCGAGAATTTTTTTTTATATAGTTAACTTGTTTTTTTGAACTAAAAGGGGCTTAGCTAGCCGACAGTCGGTCAGAAAGTGAAACTGCACGGGATGTTTGTCGTCACTGTGCAGTCTAATCCTACTCTAGTAAACTAAACCTGCACAGAGATTGCCTAGGTATTCGTAACCAGGTGGGATACCGTGTAGATACGCTACGCTCGTCGCTCACTGAATCTAATCTACTGCAGGAAGAGTAACAAAAAAAAATGTCTGAAGACCCTGAACCTGGTGGTGGGTCGGGCTGGATTCTAGCCGGGCTTGCATGGGCTTACCAGCGGGGAGAGAGTGGAGTGGGAGCAGTCAGCCTATGCTATCTACTACTGGATGTCTGGATTGCCTGAATTTCTGGTTCGAGCTCGTCAGTTTCAGGCTTTCACAGCTCGCAGAAACGGCTTTGCTTTGAGCAGAAAATGAGGAGCTCCATGCACTGCCGATGTTCACGGTTTGGAATGTGCACCAAGCGTTAAATACGCGACGATCTCAACGTTGTTCGTACCTATCTACTACCTCTATTTTAAAATATAGATCGTTTAATTTTTTTAACACAGGTTTGATCGCTTGTCTTATTTTAATGATTTGTAAAAATATAGTCAATTTTAAGGTATTTTTGAAAGAAAAAAAATTATTAATAAAGTAAGCTATCATAAAAATATATACTAATTTGTACAAAATTTTGAATAAGACGAGCTGTCAAACTTAAGGTTAAAAAGTCAAACGATCTATATTTTGAAACGGAGACGAGTGGCCAACATTATTTGAACTGAATTCGCTCTATACTGGTGATGCACGATGACAGCACGCGCGCACACGGAAAAAAATTAGGTGCGCGCGGCGTGCGCCCCCCTCGTGGCTGCTCGCCATTAGTAACAAACTTAAGGAAAAAGAGGGACGCTGCGGTGGTAGTCCGCCCAGTACACGAGCCCGCCGGAGGAGAACGGCCGGAGCGCGTACCAGAAGTCGTCCTCCACGGGCATCTCGACCCGCGTGACCTCCCACCGGTCGGCCGCCGAGGAGTACGGAGGAGCTCAGTCACGTACGTCCAGCTGTATCCGCCAAGATTCATCACACACATCTGGAGGTACGCCACGAGGAACTCCCGTCGCCGCCGCGGACGATCTCGGCGTGCGGCAGACCCAGGTCCGCCCAGCGGTGGGGCGGATCGATCGGGCAGGCGCCGCAGCGACGGGCGCTCGGGATCTGCCCTGTACACGAACAAGTCCTTCGCGGATTCGGCGTGGGGCTCGTCTCCTGCGTTGAAGACCATGCGGATGAGCAAGAGGTCGATGAGCATCCTTCTGCCTTGGTGCCGCGCACCCCTTCCGATCGGACGCCGCCCTTCCGTCCGTGGGCAGTCGCTGGGCGGCGCGTGCGGGCGGAAGACGACTCGACGCCGCGCCCAAGAAACCCTACGTGCGCGTCCCGGAGCCGATGACGGGAGCTGCGCGAGCCGAGCCGAGCGCACAAACCTGCATCGCGAGCGTTTCCAGGAGCCATGCGTAGAATCCTGCATCTCGCGAGCGTTTCCAGGGGCGATCTCGTACGGAGGGCGATGGGCGACGGTGATGAGAGAGAAAGGTCGGCTCGGCTCTGTCGGTGGCCTCTTCGTTCTCGCTCCACACTTCAGTTCAGTGCATGCATCAGGCACCGAACTGGCCTTTCAGCTTTACTAACTGACAAACCTCACGCACGACGCATGTGCAGAGTTGATACAGTGACAATGCCAATCATCAGCACGTTCATATACCTGATACTACCTCAAGTCAATTTGTGTCGTAATTCAGAGATCTCGGCGTAACTGAATCACTTGGTGTTTGTGGTTTTGCCTCCCTCGTCAACATCTAAGAGCAATTACATATTCTAGAACGTAAGCTTTCCTGCTGATGCTTTTCTTTTTTTGAGCGGTGATTGCTCTTTTCTTTTCCAGAGACTAAATAAAGATGAGTTGAGCAGTAGGTACCACAAACAGTTCAGGTCCATCAGCTGGTGCTACTGCTAGCTCACTTGATGGAAGGTTCTCTTTCTCTCAAGGCAATTTTTGGAAGCTTCAAAGTTTAGGGTCATGGAGAACACATGACGACTGATGATGAGCGAACAAGATTCTGGATCCACGCTGCATGATTCTATTCGCTCATGCACGATCTCGTCCGGTTCCTCCCGACCACACATGCATGCGTCGCTATCAACATCCGGACAGGCCCAATAGAATCCAAAATCCTATGCGGCATCTTGGTCCGGTCCGGACACTGCTGCTCTGCTGAGCTTTCCTGGACGAAGTGGACAGGTTGGCCCATTTTCGGAGGGAGAGAGAGAGAGAGAGAGAGAGAAGAAGCAGCATATTTTCATGTGCGTGGCGGGATGAAAAGAAGATAAGGCGAAAAGAAAGGGAAAAATCGACTGAAGAAAGTTGCCAAGAGTGGAGGAAGAGATTCAGCATCACCGACAATGGATGGATCGACAGCATTGTCGTCAGTCTCTTGGGCCTCTCAAATCCCTAGTTCCCGTGTGGGTGAGTTGTCGCGAGGCCCAAACGGCCTGCGGCCCAAAGCTCTGACCGAACGCGCTTCTCTCTGAATTTGTTTCATCAGACTTCAGACATAATAATGTGGCTTGACACTTGTCTGTCTGACCGAACCAGAGCTTCATGAACCATGATGATCAGGATTCAGGACACGAGTTCCTCTGATAGGGAGACTCTCAGTCCCAGATACCCAGCCTTTTACGGCCCTGCGCCATGACAACCAAACTCGAGGAGCTAGATTTCAGGCTTGCAGTGCAGCTTGGTACCTGACGATGAACTTGATAACATCCAGCACCTGTTTGATCAGAAACCTGCTGATGTTATGTTTAATTCATAGGGTCTCCTCCCCTCCACCTACCAGTGAATGGAATCCTCAATTTGGACAATAATGGGGAGTAATTTTGTGTCCATGCCTAAGCAGTTGTGGTTTCAGCAAACAAAAAACATGCAGAAGTAAACTTTTGAGAGTACCAAGAATCAACATAAATACCATATGTTCACTTGAGAGTGAGTTCAAACCTGTCGTACATGTACTGTAAATTCAATACTGAAGAACCAACACAACAATGCAATGCTTACTCTACCATAACAGTAACAAAACAACTCTATGTATCGCTTCAAAAAGCGAAGCTACATCACCAAAAGATTATGGAGATTTTCTGATATCCCAGAAATGGGAATGCACGCAGTCCAGGCTGAATCACGACCCCCTCTTTTCTCCAAAATCTACATCCCCAACCCCAAGGAACCAGCATCTATATCCATCACCATTCATCAGGCCATCTTTCTATTTGCACCATCCAAAGCACGAGAACTTCTGCAAGCAAACCAAACGCAAAGCTCAATCAGACTACACAATGGCAAGCAAGGACATGGACAGTGTGTCAGAGATCAGATCAGTAAGTTTTGTCGCGCCACTCACCGACGAGACGTAGCCGTCGTCGTGCTGCTTGGCGCCATTGCCGCGCGCGCCGTCGTTGCCGTACGCCGTCGCCTTCCCGGCCTGGGTCTGCTTCTCCTCCCTCACCTTGTTGAAGATGTGCGTGTAGCCGTCCGCCGACGCCGGGTTCGAGTCCCAGTCGCCGAACTTGGGCACCGCCGAGCCCCTCGTCGGCTGCCATCGTTGTCAGTAAGGGCACGCAAATCCATCAGCTTCCATTCCTTCCAAGCGCATGTCAGAGCAGAGCACCAAAGGGGCAGAGAGCAGAGGCTCACCGTCTCGTTGCCGCGGGAGCCGCCCTTGGCGCGTGACCGCTCGACGGAGTTGGCGACGAGGCCGTAGCCGCCGCTCTCGGAGGCGGCGGAGCTGTACGGGTGCACCGGCGACTGCTCGACGCTGTACCCGCCGCCGCCGCCTCTCCTCGGCGGCGCGGCGCCGGCGTGGCGGTGGTACGGCGAGCCGGCGTAGGGGTTGGGCGAGAGCGGCGGCGCGGGCGGCGCCGCGTCGCTGGGCAGGCGCTCGTGCCGCGGGGGCGCCGGGGGAGCCGGCGAGGACCTCCCGGCGTCGGAGCGGTTCGGCGACGGCGCGGCGACGGAGAAGGCCTCCGGGTTCTCGGCGGGGTCGTTGGGGTTGATCATCTTGCCGCCCGCGCCCTTGCCCTTGCGCGCGTTCTCGAAGTAGACCGTGTACGGCACGTGGCCATCGTTGTCCCAGTTGCCGAACTTGGGCACGTGCGCGTTCTTCTTCTGCTGCTGCGTGCATGCAAACATCCAGTTCGTCAGTTCGAGAAGAACCAGCCATTGCCGCCATTTTTCCTAACCACTTGTGCAAATGTAAGCTCATAGTACGTTGCGCTTATGGCGACACTTAACAGTTAACACAACACCTTACGACACGACAGGCTGGTTAGTGGTTACACATTACAGCACAATCCTAATGCTACTTGAAATATGGAATTACTACCTCCGTTCGCGTGTGTATATATATATATATATATATATATATATATATATATATATATGACCCCGGTTAACTTAAAAGTAAGCTAATCAACGTTATATAGGGCGTGTTTGGTTCTCCGCCAAAGAATGCCACACCGAAGTTTAGGCGGCGCAACAAAAAAATTGCCGTGTTTGGTTGGTGTAATAATTATGGGTGCCACATCTTTTCTCAGTTGATTTTGTGCGTGGCGAGTGTGGCGCTCAAAATAGTCGCCGCAGCTTCGGCGGTGGCGGTGGCCAGCTCTGGCTGGCAACCAAGCACGCCCGTATAAACAAACAGAGGAAGTATTTGTTTTGAAAAGAAAAATTAGAGGAAAGCGCAAAACGAGTCTAATGCTTCTTTTGTTCTCCTTCTAGAGGGGTCAGCAGCCAGAATTGCATGACCAGTTGCAATGTTAGAACATGGGCAACACGCCAAGTTGACATGGGGCTAATCAAGTAGATGGATGGGCATGGTGCACAATCAAACGGGCGGAAATCACACGCCATGACATCCGGTCGTTTACACACTGCATGGACTAATCAACCGAGCAATTGATTAATAGAGAAACTAATCACATGCTCCGCCACTTGTATATTTAAGGCCAAACAGGACACGCTAGTGCTGTGGTTGGTACTTCAGGTTTGACAATCTGCTAACTTGCTAAGCTTTTGAAAGCATACTGACAGCGAAGATCTGTCTGGCTAACGCCTCATGTGTTTACTTTCGTTTCCAAAATGGAAAACTATTCCAAGTCAAGAGTACCAGAGCATCTTACGTGCACATATCGTTTTGAATTGCGGCATATATAATTGAATCTTCATGCATAAGCAGAGCTGCTCTATCTCGACAATGTCTTTGCAGGTAAGAGCGGCTGGTACCAATTAAATAAGAGAATACTACAACCAGGACATCGTATTCCAGTGAGTTAACCTGGCAACATCTCTAGCCCTGATCATCCAGTATCATTTATGAGGCTACGAAGACTATCAGGGTAATGGGTAGTGATCGAAAGACATTTCCCATGTTTCAGGGCCCGTGGCAAAATTGTGGATCAATACGCGCCAAGAGATTGACCGGTTCACGCAGGAATGGGCTCTAGTTCGTCAGTTCTAACTTGCCTGCTCTACCCAGTGCAATTCGAATACCATCCCTCCTCCAAAGAAGTTTGGTTGAACATATATACTATTTGGTTTGGTAAAGAAAAAACGATCCTGACTAGTTCGATCTAGATGCCAAGATAAGCTTAATCGCAGCGACCATCTTGCTCCTTCAGAAAAAAAAAATCAGGTTCAGATATCGCATCCGGAAACCATACAGCGAGTCTCGCACCTGCTACACAACGACGAATTGAGGAGCTCCTTTCAAGCTAATCAAGGTAGTACAAGTTTCTTTGCGGGACGTTGTTCTTCCAATTAAAAGACCGGGTAAAAACTAGATTACGCTTCATCAAAATATAACCGGCAAATTAAACTGCGGCTGACGACCGGCAGAAAAACCTCATGAAACATCGAAAGCTTGTCGCGCGCCACGGAAGAAGAGCTAGCGAGGAGGAAGCAGATCAGATCGAGGGACTTACAGCCATGGCGTTCCCGGCGCCGAGAGGAGAAAGGGGGGCAGAGAGATCGATCAGCCCCCGGTGGTCTCTGAAGCTAGCTTTGGCTCGAACGGCTGCCGGCCTGCTGCAGCTGGAAGAAGGGGGGTGGATTTATGCTGGCCGTGTCGTTCCTACCGGCCCCACTGGCGATTAGCTTGGTGATCGATCCTCTTCAGGCCCGGCCGGCAGGATTGTAACTGGAGAAAATGATGGGGGGGAGGAGAGAGGAGGCCGGTTGCATTCTTTATATACACGGTGGCACGAGGCCCCTTTCTGGTAGTACTATACTATTTTTTCCCCCTCGTACTAGCTCGATCTCTTGCGAATCAGCCCCTCGAAGTCCCCAGCCGTGATCCAGAGGTTTAGTAGCAGAGCAACAATTAGATACGCTACAATACTGTCAGGCAAGAATCGGAAAAACAGAAGAATTCGAGGTACAACATCCTCAAAATTTGTATTAAAAATCCTCAAGGCTATACTGGAGCCGATCATAACATAGTGGTATTCCGAAAACCCGGAGACCTTGGGGGTGTAAAAGGAAAAGGCGGGCTCTAACGTGACCGTTGACGGTGGGTGACGATTGACGAGGTCAACGTAGTATAGTGCACTAGTAAGTCCAGCAGCAGGCAGGGCCGGATCAACGCTTAACAAACGCCTGGCGGCCATCTTTGACCGACCGACCGAGCGCTCGCCGCTCCGCTGGCGCCTCCTGCAATTTGCAGCACAGTTTGCAATGCCGCCATCCGGGCTCGTTAGCTGGATGCTTCCAGCTGCTCAAAAATCAAAATAATTCAATTTCTCCTCGTGGGCTCGTGTCCTCTCTTCCACGCACCCACCTCAGCAGGCAGGCAGCAGAGCCCCGCCCCTGCCGTCGAGGCTCCTCAGGTCCAGGTCAGGGGCCACGCTTTGCTCTCTCGCGCGTGCCCGCGACGCGCTGGAGGGCGAGACCGGGGCCGGGGCCGGGGCCGGGGCCTGGCCGTGCGCGTCGTCCGTTTCCCCTGGGCTCTCGATCTCCCTCGGTCTCGGCACGCGGGGTCACGAGCCGAGTGATGAGACAGCCGGCCAGGCCTCGGCGGCGCGAGTTCCACGCCGCTCGTTCGTGTCGTGTCGTGTCGGCGTGCCCTCCGCCTCATCGCTTGCTGCTCGGCCGGCGGGCACGCGGCGTGGGTCGTTCGGGTAGGAGGTTGAAAGCGTCCACGCTTCTCTGACGCGGTGACGACGGACGGACGGGCGTATGCGTATGGGTTTCAGAGTAAACGACCGAGACAACGACCTGCTTCTGATTAACTTGACAGTTGACACGATCTCAGGCAATGCGCAGGCGCACAAGTTCCGCTTCCATGTGGGTCCCACCAACCCCGTTTATCTGACAAGCTAGGCCACGCCGATTCAGACACGTGTATCGGATACGAATACGATGATACGATACATCATTTTAAATTAATCTGATACGTCTATACGCTTATATTATTTAAATTTAATATACAAAATATGTTTCAAATAGAAGAATTTAAATTATAAAATAAGTCTTAAATAGTTGAATCGGTGTCGGAAGCATTGAGCACTTGCACAAGCACTGCTGGTATCAATTGCTGCCATCTAATTAAAGAAAAAAATCGATTTAAGAAAGTAGGGAGAAAGAACAAGAGTAGTGGTACTGGATAAGTAAGTATTGATGTCGTATCGCGTATTGGAAACGTCCGCGATACGGTAGCAGATCGACGTATCGGCGCGGCGCAGCTGACAAGAAAAAAAAAGCGTTAGTGAACGACCTGCTAATTTTGTGACCATGCACCTCCCTCGTACAATAATGGAGTAGGAATGCGGTTCGATTCCCCATGTACCGACTCTGTACCTTTGTGGCATTATACGGTTACGCCGTCCCTGCCATCCGCACCGTGACAGCGAAATAGTCTACCAAACTGTAGTTGTGGAGCCAAACGAACCTGTTTGCAGTTTTGCTCTACTCCGAATTTTCTAATTTTCTTTAACACCATGGTCATCAGTTACCCAACTAACAACTCGACGCCACCTCAGCAAAATTCTTCACACTGTTTTTACGTCAGGTAGTAAAAACAGTTGTCATTTTTTTTGCAAGGAAAACAGTTGTCATTTCTTTTGTTGCGAGGAAAACAGTTGTCATTTAGTAAACAGGAGGGAGTAAATATAAGCGAATGTGCAGCTGAGGAGGTTCATTTGACTCCGAGTAGCTTAGAGAGGCAGTAAATTGACCTGTAAGCATCTACGGAACAACACCATTTTTTTAGTGAAAAAACACCATTTTACCTTTTTAGTGGAAAAACACCATTTTAACAGTGGGAAAGGTTTGCATTACGTATTTACGTATTGTGGGTCCTGGAGTTGCACATTTATTAGGGGAAACTAGTAATCCAAACCTTTAGCTGTATTAGGGGAAACCAGAGCGTATTCGAGCCCAAAAGAACTTTAGCTGGGCCTGCATTAGACGTGGGCCCTATGTATTGTGCAACGGAAAAAGTGGTCTTTCATTCAAGATGGGCGTGGGTCAACCACGGAGCGAACCGCAACCGATCCATCGATCCATACAACGTAGAAAGGAGCACCGGACTATCCATTTGCACTAGCTACTGATCCGTGGTGCCCAATAGTTATTATGGGTCAACCCAATTTAATTAGCTGCCGCCTCACCGGGCGATTGCTTCCTGAGCGAACGCGTAAATTAATTAGCTGTAGCGCGGCGCCGCCGTCGCGTCCGCCGACGGGAACCTGTCGTGGGCGTCGCCAGAGCCGCCGCCGTACGTGTACCTCCACCTCTCCGGCGGCTACGGCTTCCACGACAAGCTCTTCTACTGCGGCGAGCATCAGCGGCTCCTCCGCGGCGTGCCGTGGCTGCTCAAGAGGACGGACAGCTACCTGGTGTCGGGTCTGTTCGTCACACCGCCGTTCGCCGGCGAGCTCGACGCCATGTTCCCGGAGAAGGACGCCGCGTTCCACCACCTCGGCTGCTACCTCTTCCACCACAGCAACTCCGTCTGGAGCGCCGTCACGAGCTACGACCGCTCCAACCTCGCCGGCGCCGCTGCAGATGAAGCAGCCGCCGCAGGTCGTCCTGGACCAGCTCCTCTCCTGCGTCCGCAACGAGAAGCTCCTCCTGGAGATCACAGACACAGCAACAAACAACACGCAGTCGGATGATGAAGGGAGCAAGGTCAACAGCAAACACGCGGCGTCTGTGCGAACGCACGCCACCGCTGTTTGGAAGGGGAGGCGCAGATGGCGTGGATCGAACCGCTCAATCCTGAGGATCCAGCGAATCCAAACCATTAACCCAGATTTAATCTGTGGTTTTCAAAAGGGGCCCGTTAGGATCGCTTCTACGAGACGGTTCGTCGAACCGAGGGATCGACCCGCACCATCCCCATTTTGATCTTTCATGTATCTCTCTAGTCCGATTTTTATCTTTCAGTAGAAAACCAGGTATTACTCATTTCTTCCGGTAATTTTTTGTCCCTAATGTGTTTTGGTGGTGGTTTTGGCTGAGGTGGCGACACATCAACCATCTTATGTGCCACCACGTCAACATCGAGGGACCTAAATTGAACTATGCTGGTAGTTCAGGGACCAAATACACCTAACAAAAAAACTATATAAGTATTGGATAGTTTTTTGAGAAATTATTTGTATAATTTTTTCGGTGAAGTAGATTAGACCCTTAAGTATCAACATAGTTTAGTTTAGGTCTCTTAAGACTGACGTGGTGTCATATAGGATGGCTGACGTTTTTCCATGTCAGCTAAAACCACCATCAAAATAACCGGGGAATGAAAAATATCTGATTTTTAAATTTAAAGATGAGTAATACCCGGTTTTGTACGTGAGAAATGAAAGTCGGACTACGACGGTACACGCGGGACCTCAAATGAATTTTCCTGTGCAACTCCAGGAATTCTGTACTAGTATTGGGCTGTTTTCGTCTGTCCTCCAAGTTTGGAAAACTTTGGAAAAACACCTCCAAGTTTCCCCATATTGCCGTTCCTACTCTCTCCACCGCTTCCCCTCCCCCCTCCCCCTCGTCGTCCTCCCCTCCTCGCCGACGAAACCCTACGCGCTCCCAAGCCCCCGCCGCCGCCGCCACTGCAACCGCGGCAGTCGGGATGTACGCCGACCGGTCCTCTGGGCGGAAGCGCTCCGTCAGGGACCGCCTGGGGTCGGGCGGCGTCTCGCGGTCGCGGTCTGACGACGCAAAAAGGTGCGTCCGCGAGCTCGCCCGGTTCAAATCGCTGCTCGTTTCTCCATTCCCGTGCTTGTTGGAGGTACATGCTTGCGGCTTCTGGTTGGATCGGTAGCCGGACAGAGATGGTCGCGGAAATGTTGTTTACGGACTAGGAATCTGGTGGTGCTGTAGCTTTAATGCTTGGTTGTGGAATCTTATTACCTTCGCGAGTTGTGTTTTTGTATATGGGATTCAGTCAGTAATGAGTGTATGCAATGCCTGTGCCCTGTGGTTGATTGGTGATTCATCAAACAGAGATAATTGTGCTACTGTTACTGCTTCTACAAATGTGATCGTCCACCCTTGTTTACAATCTCTTTTTTAGTCCATTTTAGAAATGGTGTATAGATAGTCACAGTATGCGCACACAAACACTGGGTTTCCATGTTTTTTCTACAAGGGTTCGCCCATTTTCCACTTATACAAATAGAAAAATACCCTGGGGTTGCAGGAGACAACTTCTTATTGTAGCCTTAACCAATTTCCACTTCTACAAATGGAAAAAATACCCTGGACTTGATGTGCATTCATGTTTTATAAACCGATGGCAACTTCTTATTGTAGCCTTAACCATGCAATGCTTTAAATGATTGCTGTGTTTCACCTTCCCAGAATTGCAAATTGCTGATGTGATCAGTTGGTTCAGATATCCTAGTTTATTCAGAAGGAAAATAGTCATGTTGTTTATATCACCTGTGTTGTGATTTTACAGGTTTCGCCGGGATGATGGGACGTGGAGACGTGAGCTTTATAAGGATTCTGGAGTAACTCAAACTTCATGTAAGGCCATTGCATGAATAATTCTGAATACGCCTTTATTTCTACATCCCTCCAGAGATTTACTGTTAATTCGTTGCTTCTACTGTGCATGGTTCAGCTGGACCTACTTCCAGAAATCTAGAATCAAACCAAAAATCTCATGTGAAGCAAAGGATTGAGGTTGTGAAGAAATCATCAGTTCCGGATCTTCGTGAAAAGTTATCTGGTATCCCGAGTCAGCGCCCTCAACTTAGCAGTACTGTTCGGGTCCCGAAGCCTGTAAGAGAGGTCGTTAATAGCGACAAACCTGTTCAGAAGAGAGATCCTCCTCCTGCTGTTGCCCCTCCTGTCATTAAGAAAGTCAGTGCACCTGCACCTGCTCCTGCACCCTTACCAGCGCCGCCTGCACCTACATCAAAACAATCCCAGGAAAAGGTGAGTTAAATTGAGGATTTTTTGTTGTGTGTTCTTGCAGGATTTTGCCCCAATCATTTATTACAGTTCCACTATTTGTTCTTATGTAACGGGAAACAACATACCATTACCTTTTCTTATTATGCATGCGCCTGTGCTGTGAATATAATGGACTAAATGACCATTTAATGTTGGAATCCCTTTGGTGTTTGTCCAACCACTTTATTATGAAATAGTTTCCAGTGATCCTTTAGGTTGAGTCTTTTGCATGATTAATCTTCTAGCCCCTTAGCATGTTTGGATTCCAAAGTTCCTTGGGCCTACCAATGTGTGGTTAGCATTGTCTAATTTCTTTTGTGGAACTTGATCTTCATTATAAAACCTTTCATTTCAATGCTGTAATAATATATTTCTTTGAAGTGTACAGGTTGATGCTTCACTCGAGAGTTTACTGAAGTCTCTTGATCTTGAGAAGTATTTGATAAATTTTCAGGCTGAAGAGGCATGTTTGATTCATGTGGTAATTTCATATTGTGAATTTGACCAGTGACCCTCAATATTCTTAATGGATATTCATTTTATTCAGGTTGATATGAAAGCAATGGTTTACATGAATGAAGAAGATATGAAGGCTTTAGGAATTCCAATGGTACTGCAAGATCTTTGATATTGAAACGCTGTTTATAGAATTCTCAATTGCTACCTTGTTGCCTTTTTCTTTCTCTCAACTGGGTGACATTCTTGTCCTCTGCTTAAAGAGATCTTTCTAATTGAAGGAATTTAAATATATAAGTTGGTAGAATTTGATAATTTTATTACTTCCCTGTTTATAGACTGACAGAGTCATCCTAAAAGGGAACTGTAGCAATTGAGTTACTGATTTCTAGTCCTGGTTAGTGTGCCCTGAGCATTGTATTTTCAATGTGGTTATCGTATGATCGAGATGCTCTAAAGAGTAAAAACTTAGGTACTAAGATATATTCAGTCAGTGATTTAGCTAGCCCAACATGCATACACTGAGCTACTTTGCTATGTTAATGAAAATAGGTTCATCTATTTGTTATATACATCCCATGATTTTCCATCTTTGTAGTAGCATCTATAATTGAAAAGTAGCAACAAGTCCATCATATGATTGGTCTGTCCATTACTGTACTTCATTGGTTTGCAGTCTACTTCAGTTTCTTGCCATATTCATTCATTAGCTTTGTCGTGTTTACAGGGTCCCAGGAAAAAGATACTATCAGCAATGGCTCACAAAAAGAGGAAGTCATCGAAATCATCGCCTACGAGTTGAGACATATTTGGGCTTGTGTATTAGGTAGGCAACTTGTTGATCATGGATATGTGCAACTGCATCATCGACTTGCAGAGTTAACTCCACTGACGTGCAAGATTCCCATGAATTGAGACTTGAGTCATGTATAAATAGAGAACTCCGTGATGTTGGTAGCGTATCAAGGCAACTAACAGCTTGTTGATATATTCTATTGCTATCCAGATTATGAGACTATTTGGATCATTGGATGTCAATCTATGATGCCTTGGGATTGTCCCCTTTAATCGTATAAATCCAGTTCTTTCTTGTTGCTTCTGCATATGGGAATATGTCGATGCATATTATGGAATTGTCGGCACCACAATTTGTTGGTTTTGGTGTTGCACAACCCCCTTTTGTTTTATGCTTAGTTGTAGCAGGGCTGATGCTTTTTGGAGACTGCTTCCAAAATTGATCTTATAGAATTCAGGGTCTATGATACAGTTGTGCTCCAACAGATCAGTGATCATGCAGAGGCGCAGAGTTACTGCTGCTTCAGTTTCTTTTCTTTCTCTTCTTTTCTGGGTGTTCACTCCTTGCTGAATAACCGAAACTGTAGTATTTGCCTGATCGCGATTAGAAAGAGGTTCTGCTGCGTCTGCGTGGCGTTTGTATAAGGCCACACAGTTGTTGTTAGTCTCTTCGACTCTTCTGTCCGTGTCTAGTTTGTCAAACCGTGGTTTGTGGATCTGTATCTCTGATTACGGCACCATTTGACAGAGCTCCTAGAGCTGATTCTCTGGTGAATCCAGGAGTTTTGCCAAACAGTTTTTCAGAGAGGAGTGACATGATTCTAGAGTGATTTTGAGAGTTTAGTATAGAAGATCAAAGAGAATCACTTTCAGCTACAAAATCAATTCTCTCAGAGAATCAGCTCCCATAGAGAATCAGAATTAGACGGAGCTCTACCAAACAGGCCCATATTGTCCTGCTATCCTTGAACTGTATGTTAAGTCTAGGATGCTGCACTTTTATAGTTGCAAATTCGTTTGTTTATGGATCAAGTAAGGACACATGAGAATCCTTTTGTTTTCCGACGCATCTGCCTGCAACTTTTGGGTTCATTACATCCTTATTATCATTGCTTGATTCTCTGTTAAGAAAACTTAAGCATCAATGCAGGTTTTCCCAGTTCAAAGAGAAATTTTGGCCCTTGTCTTCTCGGTGATCATGGGGCTGAGTTAACTTGCTTGGTTATATTACCGAGATATATGGGGCTAATGCTGCCGCACTTCTGGTGTTATTGATCTCCAACTGGTATTATGGCTGATGGCACTTGGCGCTTTATCAGGCGTGTGGATTGCAAAAGTGATCATGCTAATCCCTTTCATTTGGCTACCGGTTGCAAAATATTTTACCCATGGAGAGCATGGCTGCGCAGTGCTACATGCTGATGCCGTTTCTTGTCCTCAATATTTTTTTTTCTCGAACAGGTTTAAGAAGAAATAAGAGTGGGTTTATCATCATTAATTAAGAATAAATAAGAGTGGGTTTAGAACCCTTTACAGCACCCCACACACGTCCCAAAAAAGGTTACTACTCTCTTGGATGACAAAAACTTGACCCAGGACCAAGAAAACAGGGAGAGCTGACACATTGGCTCGCGCTAGAGCGAGGAGGTGAGAAACTCCTCTGGCTCCGGCCAGACTCCAAATATTCAGTTCTCAATATTTCTCATTTAAGAACTTTACATGCCCATGTGCTTGGAAGTTTGATAAGCAATCCTTGTATTCTTTCCAACAGGAGGATATATCTAATGAGCTTCTGCAAGGCAGTTGTGACAAAAGGTCAATATGTAACATGTTCATTTTCCTTTTCCCCCCTCTGCTTTTAGTATCTTGTGTGACTCATGTACTAATATAAGGCAATGCTGACAAGGCAATTCAATTGTATACTGACTGTCATCATCTAATGCTTGAGGTACTGTGAAAACTTCAATATTACTCTGTAAAACTTCAATATTACTCTGTACTTGAGTTTCTTAGTGAATTGATTGAGCTTGTAAGTTGTAACCCAAGCAAAGGAATCAATCTAGTTGTGAGCAGGCTGTTGATTCAATAGGGAAATCCTAAGCAGGAAGGAAGGTATAAGTAACTGTAGGAAGAAAGAAGTCACCAGAGTCTCTTGAGATCACCGCAAGACCCATCTGGGAAGAAAAGACAAGAATGAAGTGCAAAACAAGCAAAGCCCTAACCCTCTACATCTAATTTTCCTAGTTCCCTTTCCATTTGCAGTAATGCATAGCTCTCTGCTCTACTTATAGAGGATTCATACACCAGCTTGGATCCAGAATTACAAAGGGAGGAAAGAATTTTGTAAAAGGTAATTTTTCTATTTATCAGTTGATGTTTTGTCACAGAATTTCAATGCAAACTTCTTCATCAAACTTGTTCAATCTTATGCTTTTATGTTGCTTCCATTTTCTAGTTCTTGTGCTGTTCCATTGTAACTTGTAATTTCAGGCTAGCTGTTTGTGGTGTACCTGTTCTCCCATGTATAATGATTAAGGTCAGCGGACTAAAAATTAAGAATAACATACTCAAAGGGGCCAGATGCTACTCAGATGTTAGTTCCAATGTAAACTGTAGACCATTATAACTTTCATGTTAGACATAAAACAAAATAGTTGCACATAGATTTCCTCAAACAGAGCTTAAATTATATAAGATCATGGGGGACATGCACTCAGCAATATTTTTCAAAATTGATTGTGCTTACATAACTATTTTGTATAATTAATTCTTACTTCTATGGAACATCTACTTGTTTCCCCCCTTGTCCATTCCCTCTTGCTTTGCATATGTACCAATTCGGCTGCTCTTACATTTGTTTCACCAATCTTATAGCTATGGCTGTCCCACAAGTTGACAAGAAAGTGCTCGGTGATCTTGAAGCCATGGGATTCCCAACCAGTCGTTCAATTAGGGCACTTCATTTTTCAGGTACATCTATTTAAACAAACTTACTAGGTGCAGATCTTGTATAGCACTCTTTTTCTTTACTGAAGATAGGCTGATAATGCGCCAAACAGATAACTATCAAGACATTTGGTTCCTCCTATGGTTGCAAAAGTTGTGTTTGTGTATTGTTCTCAATTTCTCATCCTTCCCTGGTTGTTTGTTTGTTCTAGCTGTTCCATTGATGGTAGTTGATAGATATGTTATTTCATAAAAATGCAAATTCTACGATTGAACTGAAGCTCTGGCAACATATTCTTTTTAAATATTCAGTATATTATTTCTTTAGTACGTAGCTTAATGAATTGGAGAGATAACCAGATGTCCTGGTCAGGTGATTCCAATCTCGAATCTGCTGTAAACTGGCTTCTGGAACATGAAAGTGACCCAGACATTGATCAGTTACCATTAGTAAGTTATTTCTTAACAATGCAATTATTCTTCATTAGCAGAAGTACTCTATCTTGTGCATTATTCTGCGTTCTGATATTGTTCTCGATAGAGGGAACTATAAGAAATTTCATGCAATTGACAGCAAGCTATTCTGTACAAATACATAACAACGAATTATTTGATCTGAGACTGCTTGGAACCTTTTCAATGCTGCTAATCTGAAGCAACTGACAGCTTAATGTGTTATATTTCTATTTTCATGGGAACCAGTTTGCATTATCATGCGGACATTACTGTCACAATGTCACTTCATTCAAACAATTTATTTTGATTGTTCCCTTGAATGGTCTAGGTTCCAAGAGAAATCACCATTGAATGCGGTGACACATCAAATGAAGTAAGAAATGACATTCAAGGTTTGAGGTTAGTTTTTGACTTTTGTTCCTTTTATGATTTCATATGGGATTCCCTACAGGGGGTGGGGATAGGTTAAGAAAACGTCATATGTCATGTACTGGTCCGCATTTCTTTCGTTTGCTATTCTGAGTTGTAGTATAATATGGATGGCATGCTTGCCTTGCAGGGATACTATGCAGCAGGAGCAGAAACCGGAAGAACTAACTGAAACTGGAAAACAGAATGTACTTAGTTTCTTCCTAATTTTGATATCTTAGATCTTTCCTATGGAAAGTCATATCATAATGAGTTCCCTGCACCAAACATGTTTAGCCGAAAGCTTAAGCTTTACCAATATATTATGATTTAATAGTGCATTGCTACCACTTGCTAGCATCTTGTCTTTCTGCCTTATATGATCTGGAATTAGGGCTTCATTCTTTGTATTATTTGGTGTCACCCAACTTCTCTTTTAGGGGACATCCCAGTTGGAACGAGAGATAAATGCAGATGAACAGGATGAAGAAGATAGAAAGAGGTTCATACCTTGCTTTTGACAAATACCGTTATTAAGCTGCTTGCATTTTGTTTATCACACATTCACCTAGTAACCCTCTTGTATTTCTCAGGATATTAACACTATATAAGCAAAAACGAGATGAGGAAGGAAGAGAAAGAGGACGAATACGAAATCAATTACAAGAGGATCAGGTACTGTGATTTTTTCGTACTTATAAGCAGTAAAAGGCGTAACTCTACCGAAGAAATAACAAAATCTGGTTACATTTTAAGTATATCTTGTGGCCATTTTCTTGTCAACTGAATGCTTCTTATTGTTTCAATAGAGGGAGAGGATTCGAGCTTCTAAAGATCTTATGGAAGCAAAGCGGACTCTTGAGGAAAACCAAAGAAAGCGGTTTGTTTTCATATGCATGTCACATATGCTACTTCAAATTCCAAATTGATTACTGGTGAAGTTATATTTTTTTATTACTGCAGCATGATGGAAAGTCGGATAGCAGATCAAGAGGAGGAGAAAAGAGCAAGAGAGAGAATACGGCAGCGTATAGCAGATGATAGGGTCAGTTGCTTGGTTATGATCATGCTTACCTTCAAATCACGAATTATGTTCAAGGGTGCTTGCTATCACAAAAGTGTCATCATTTTTCTGCACTTTAGCAAATATGTCTCATTTGGCTTTATTCTTCAAATTTTCCAGTTATACACCACCGATGTCTAAGTTATATCCTTCTATGCAGGCAGAAAGGAGGAGAAGGCTTGGTTTGCCACAGGAAAATCCTGGGGCTTCAGTTGCAATCATAGCGCCCACAAAGGTCTAAATGTTTCCACCATACTCCTACATCTATTGAGCGAAACGTCCAAGCATATTCCTCAACTACTTTTTAACTGCAGGTAAAACCTGTTGAGCGTGTTGTAACATCAGAACAACTGAGAGATTGCCTGCGAATTCTCAAGAAGAATCACAAGGTAAAATGATTCCTTTCAGATACTAATTTGATTGATCGTGCTCTTAGCATTTCAACTGGCGAAGAAGGATTATCAGTTCTGAATATGGTGCTTCGTAAATACCACAATAAATACACCGTGTGCCTTCTGCATCTTGGTTTAGATTAATATTCGAGGCATGTTCAGCATTTGCCTTCCTAGCTCGTATTTCAATTAGTCTAGGACTGGTTTTCGTTATGTTCAGCATTTGCCTTCTTAATTAGCTCGTATTTTAATCTAGTCTGGGACTGGTTTCGTTATGTTCCTCAATAACCCGTCACAAGAGAGATGCAAAATATGAGCAAGTAATGCATCAGATCTCTGTGTTACTTGGACGCCAGGAACCGTTAAATGTGTTGTATGTCACTTGTAGGATGACAGTGCCAGAGTCACAAGAGCATACCAAACATTGTTGAAGATTATTGCCAACATAGTGAAGAACCCAGCAGAGGAAAAGTTCAGGAGGATCCGGCTCAGCAACCCTATCTTCAAGGTAACAGCACAGCATGTCGCGTTCATATCTCAAAACGCTGTGATCCCCTGCAAGATCTTCAGTTCACATACCATGCTCTCTCTTCTCCAACAGGACAGGGTGGGTAGCCTGCAAGGAGGCATAGAGTTCCTGGAGCTGTGCGGGTTCCAGAGGCTCGCCGCCAGCGGCTACCTGGTCATGCCGAGGAACAAGATGGACATGGCGCTCCTCAACGTCGCCGGAGCCGAGATCGCATCGGCCATGGAGAACCCTTACTTCGGGCTGCTCTCCAAGTGAAGGGAAGCACGGAACGGCCATCATCGCTGCTTCATCACTAGGAGCAGCTCGTCGGCTTCTTCCTACAAGCTCATGGTACTGAAACTGGGGTATCACGGAACGGACTGCTGCACTGTAACGTATCGACCCGCTACGGCTGACAGAATCTGTCCCTGTTGCCAGTGCTGCTGTACAGAGTCAGCCCGTCGAAAATAGAGAGAGTTTATGATGTTGAAAATAGATACAGAGCAAACATCACGAAGTGAAATTGAACAATCTCATCCGGGACAGATCAAATGCACCATGTACAGATGCAACGGTATAGGAGATGCTGCTGCATTTGTTTGTATGTTTGTGTTGTTTTTTTAACTCGTGTTCCTCACCGTTGCGTGTGTGTGTGTGTGTGTTGGGTCGCACTACAAAGGGATCGGCTAGCCACGGTGTGTACAATCTTGGAAGGGTCGGTCAGTCAGATCAGCGAGTAACTGTGTTGCTAATGTGGGAAGGCAGGGCATTGAATGGCTTTTATTCTCTGGAGCGAGAGGGGAAGGATGGGGAAATGACCCGTGCTGGCTGCCGGCACATGACATGCTTTGTGCAATGTACTTTGGAGCTTCAATTCACGTGGACCATCACCAGCTCCATGGCATATGCATCCATCCTTCGGAACGCCGACGCGAGAACAGCAACATGATAACCTGCCTGTTGCTCTGCTGGTGCTGACGTGCTGTGTTCTAATCATCTGGCCATCAGTGTAGGATCCTGAAAGGAATGTGATGTGGTAACTGTGCAGTTCTGCCGGTTTGTCTCGACCAACTTTCAGAGATAATGCAAGGTTGAACGAACGAACGAACGAACACAAAGATCCAAAGCTCTGTCTGCATCAACATCTCTGCTTTGTGTTCATCACCATCACGCGTGGCTGATGCGCGCGTACACCGATCGACGTCAAGTACGGCTGTGTTTCTTTACTTCCTGAATTTTTTTTCAAAGGAAATCTCGTATGCATGGAGTATTAAATAAAGTCTATTTATAAAACCTTTTTAGGGATGAGTATAATTTTACGCGACGAATCTAACGAGTCTAACTAGTCTATAATTTGCTACAGTAATACTACAGTAACCATTATATAATCGTGCGGTCAGATGACTCATTAGATTTGTCTCGTAAATTAACCTGGGGTTGTGAAGATAATTTTATAAACTGATTTTATTTAATATCTTTAATTATTGGTTAAACGGGATGAAAAAAAATTCCCCCGGAACAAACACGGCCTACAGTGCAGCGAGACACGTCTGGTCGATCTGATCTGACACGAACGGACGCCGCCGAACGTTGATCGTCCGCCTCGACGCACGCAACGACGGCATGAGTTTTGTAGGCTGCATTGCAAGCGTAGGCTCCGACAAAGGCAGGCAGGGATGGGATGGGATGGGACGGGGGCGGAGGAGCAACGGGCAGGAACAGAACAGGGATGCAGACGCCGTGCAGGATTATTGATTGGCCGAGATGGGCGCGCTCCGGAGCCTCTTCCCCATCCCACGCCCGCCGGGCACCACATGGAATCCGACACTTCTTCCGTAGCGCCGCCTCCATGCTTGCGGCGTCGGAGCAACTGGGTTCATGGCTTCATTCGGAGCAAGATTGCTGCGGCTCAACCACCGGGCTGCGGAATCCTTAAAAACACAAGAAATCACGGGGCTGCGGCAGCGTTCCATTCCGTCTCGTTGGACATTGCCTGATCGATCGCTCTCGCTCTCTGCACAGAAAAGGCAACACCGAGCAGATGGATGGACTCGTGTGTGGGCCGTCTCGTCGGTGACCCGTCCGTCCATCACTCAACTCTCAGTCCTCCGCCACCGATCGCCGCCGATTTCGGAGCTTCTTTTCCCCGAGAGGGAAAGCGGGAGAAACTGAAAGCCTCCCAAAACAAAACATTAGCCGCCCTGTCTCCGGCAAGGGGCAATGCATCATGCAATTGCCACGGGAGAAGAATGATAGCCACAGCAGGGGCAATGCTTGGGTTCAATTGCGCTCCGCCAACTCGCCAGGTCTCCGGTCTATGGAACGTGGGCGCGGAATTCCAAGAAAAAGCGTCAGGGGGCTTTACCGCGAGAGTCAAGCTTTATCGGCCAGGCTGCTGGCCTGCTCCATCCGTCTCTAAATAGTCGTTTTCGCTTCCAATAAACATCTTTGACCGAATATATAAAAATATATATTAATATTTATGACACATAATAAATATCATTAGATAGATATTTGAATCTAGTTTTTTAATAATTTTTTTAAAGATTAAAATGTTGTACATATTTTCTACCTATCGAAGCAAAGTCGTGGCACGGAAACCAACGACGACAATTATTAGGGACGGAGGGAGTAGGACGGGAGTGTTGGACCAGGGCCCTGGTTAGTTCCTAACTTTGACAAGTTGTCGGTTTGTCATTAATACGATAATATTTCATTTGTATTTCTGAATAATTATCCAAATATTGATTAATTATGCTCAAAATGTTCGTCTGGTAAAGTACAACAAAATTATACGATTAATTTTTGATTTTATCTATATTTAGTACTTCATACATGTGCCGGCATTTTGATATGATGATAATCTTCTTTTTGCATAGTGAAATTTATGGGTAAAGTTGGGCAACTAAACAAGGCCTAGATAGGTCATTAGTAGGTTTGGTCGTCCGTAAACAGAGTGTCACTCTCACTCCATGCTTTTGACCAATTACCATCCTATATAAAAACCTGTGGTTTTGATCCATGTCATGATTTACTGCCGGGTTATTTTATTTTACCATCCTGCGAAGGAGGTTAACTGTTGGTGGAAAAGTTTTAAAACGTCTAGTCCTGAAATACTACATACAGTAAGCTGATTCCCGATTACTATATGCCATCCATCCATCCATCCAAAGGGAGGGAAACGCCACTGTCACGAATGAATGCATGTGAGGGTGGATGTTTAGCGGAATTTGGTCTCAACTCAACACCCAATCTTTCATGCTGTTTTAATTTGATCAACCAACACAGCCACCTTCCAAACCCGAGGCTGACCTTACAGATCTTCATAGTCCAAACCTAGCAGGCCGATTGGACCACGCCGCATGATTCAGGGCCAGCCATTTGGGTTGGGTCCTGATTGCCTGATTGGGAAGACTCTGGGAGAAAAGAAAAGCGCTGCGATCTCGCCACCATCCCCCCTACCCCTGGAGGTCGGTCAGTGGCAAAGATCCTGAAAGCACCAGTAACCACCACCACACCGCTTCCAGATTCCTGAAACTCACGGGCATCGTTTAGATCAAGTTCCACCCCCAAAGTTCACTGTGCAAAAAGAAGATTCTCATCGCATCAAAATGTCATAGCATACATGAAGTACTAAATGTAGATACAATTAAAAATTAATTGCACGGTTTTGTTATACTCTACGAGACGAACATTTTGAGCCTAATTAATCAATTTTTGAACAATTTTTCACGCATACAAACAAAATGCTACATTAGCGTATGCACTTTAAAAGACTAAAATTTAACTTTCAATTTCAGAAAAAATTAAATGCATCGTTAGTACACAAACTTGGCAAGTGGGTGCATTTAGGTACACCATCTCTCTAATTGCTCATTTAGGAGCAACAACTTGACACGTGGGTGCAAATAGGTCACCACGACGACACATAGCCAAAAAAATTGCCATGAAGGCAGCATTGCAGCGATGTGTTAGCCATTTTTTTTACCGAAGTCGGGAGAGGAAGACCTACCTATTTTTTTATATTTTTTTATTCCAAACCCAATTATTCGCTCACACAGAGAGTCGAACTTGGGTCTGCTGGGTGCTACTCAGGCTCTCTAACCACTAGGCTAGAGGCCCTTTCACCGTGTTAGTCCTTTCACTGTGTTAGCCATTTTTTTTTGCAAAAGTCCTTACTCGTGACGCAATTTAGGTTAGTTTAGTTGTATCTTTTTAGATTTTGTTTGTAACATCTTATAGACAAGAATATCGTAAATTTTTTAAAATCTTATATTTTACGAAAAATATTTATTTTTGGTGAGGTGAAATAAAATAATATAACAAACAAGATATATATTTGGCGTTGATTGTAGGCACCGTATAAGTGCAAAAATTTGACCTTTTGATTCGTAACTCGGTTTGCAGTCCCTGCCTCTAACAAAGTTTGAGTGGTAATATAAATTCTCAAATTGTTGTATTATTCTGACATATTGGTGGTGTTTAGATGTTAGAATTGGGAGGTTGAATTTGGGAGTAAGATGTCACTTCGTAATCATTGCGCTATTGTAGCATTTCGTTTGTATGTGCGAAAAATTGTCCAAAAATTGATTAATTAGGCTCAAAATGTTCGTCTCGCAGAGTACAACAAAACTGTGCAATTAGTTTTTGATTTCATCTACATTTAGTACTCCATACATGCTATGACATTTTGATGTGATAGGGAATCTTCTTTTAAATTTGGGAGGAACTTTTTGGAACTAAACATGCCCATTGTTCATCCTATATTAGCATCATAAAAATTTGATGTTTATCAGAACTAGTATATGTCAAAATGAGTCCTAATAAATAATAAAATAACACCAAATGTATACATATGTTGTCAACATGACGTTCTTTTTGCCCATGTGTCATGTCGGTGACCTATTTGCACCCATATGCCAAGTTGTTGCTCCTAAATGAGCAATTAGAAAGATGATGTATGTAAACGCACCCACTCGCCAAGTTGTTGATCCTAAATGAGCAATTAGAAAGATGATGTATCTAAACGCACCCACTCGTCAAGTTTGTGTATTAATGATGCATTTAACTCTTTCAGAAAAGCCCTCGGTTCCAAGAGGGGCACAGACAGAAACCCACCCAAATGAAGCCGTCACGCTCCCCTCCCACGTTCTTTCTCCTCGGCCTGTATCCCCAAATCCCCCCGTCCCCCCGCGCGCGGGCGTGCACGCGGCTCGCCCCCGCACGCCAGGAATCTCGCGCGTGCCGGTGCCGGTGCCGAGCACCGCCCGACGATTTCTTTCCTGTCCGGGCTCGGCACCGCGCGCAAGCTCCCAAATCCGCGAGCCCGATGCGGCCGAAGACCCGGCCGAAGGAAGCGAACCCCGAACCCCACCGCTACCGTTTCTACGCGCGGATCGCTCGCTCTGGCGTAGTCTGGCCCGGCTGCCATTTTTCCACACGCTCTCGTCACCCGCGCCTTGTCGCCGTCCGTCGGCGTCCGCGATGCCGATGGGCGATGGCAAACAAGACCCCACCTGCATGATTAAATCCAGGGAAGCTGTGCAGTGTGTATATATATATATATATATATATATAGTTTTATATTAGAAGTCGTTTTGATAAGTTTTGAGTCAAATAGTAGGAATATAAATTATAAATAACATTTAAGTCGTTGAGTTTAAAAATGTGAAAATCATATAAATAGATTGATCTTGATAATTATTTTTATAAAAATATACTTATATAATTTTTTAAAAATATTTTTATAAAAAAAAAGAAGTCAAAGTTAGGCTTTGGTGAACATGTCGATGTTCTAACGACTTCTGATAGTAAACCGGAGGGAGTATATATATAACAAAATCAAGTGCTATTAATGGTAGAGCATCAGCGGATTCCGGCCACGCTCGGGGAAGATCGCGCGCGTTTCCAAATCATCCCGACAAAAATAACGAAGGCCTTGTTTAGATGCCAATTTGGCACATCAAATTAGGAGTTTTGGGAATCGTGCGTCACTGTAGCATTTCGTTTGTATGTGTGAAAAATTATCTAAAAATTGATTAATTAGGCTCAAAATGTTCGTCTCGCAAAGTACAATAAAACTGTGTAATTGGTTTTTGATTTCATCTAATTTAGTACTTCATACATGTTATGACATTTTGATGTGATGGAAATCTTCATTTTACATCGTAGAATTTGGGGGTTGAATTTGAGATGCATACACGGCCGAAGCTGTGCGTCGGTTGCTCAAGTTAGCTGAACCACCGGATGATCACGTCGGTCGCCCGGCTCGTCTCGGCCTAGTAGTACACGACGCGCTTAGGTCGTTGCTCGCATAGGATAGGTTGCTAAAAATCAGTCGCTCTCGCCGTGCCCAAAGCGGAGTACAGTAGACGAGTAGTCCACCCGGCTGATGCAGCTGCTGCCGACCTGCCGTTTGGGTGTTGCTAGTACTTTGATCCAGCAGCTGCAGCTGAGGTGAACGATCCCACCCATCTGCACATTCCCCCCACGGCCGGCCAACCTCGTACCGGCCGCCGGAGCAGCTGGGGTTGGGGCCTGCCATTGCCGGGGAGGCGAACGCCGGTGAGTGCTCCGGTGCACCCACCACCTCTCGCGGCGGCCAGCGGCATCGGCATCCGCAGTGACAAGTGTCGGCGACCAAACAAAACAAACCCTTTGGTTTCGGTTTTCCCCTTTCCACCCGTCCGTGTGTGGTGGTGGTGCCCCAGCACCATTAACGAGGACGGAGAAACGGGGCCCCGTTCCGTCCGTTCGTGGTTGGGTTGGCGTCGCCGTCAAAACAGGTTGATCAGCACCGGCTCATCGTAACAAAAAAAAGCTCTCGGCATCATATTCCTACGTGTACTGGTAGTGCCCTCGTCGTGCTCAGCTGCTCTTACGCAGGTGACGGCCGGCCGATGAGAGAACGTATTCCCAAAGTTTGACATACGGAGTGAGTACGTGTCGTGACGCGTATCTCCCTCTCCCATCCGTCGGTGTCGTTCTTATCTCACTATGGAATTTTTTGACTTATAGTCTCGTGATATCTTGTTTACAAAATATAATCCCGTGACGTCACGCGCTCTCTCTAATCAGAGCTTGAAACGTTCAACGTCTGACGTCCCAATGCGGAGAAAAACTGGAGCTTTGAGACGTTGACAGGCAGGCGCTTGCTCTCCATGGAGGGAGCTGATGAGCAACTGGTCGCCACCTCTAACTTCGAACAGGGTGAATGTGAATGGGTCAGGTAGTAAATGAGCTCACGCGGTGGAAATGCCTACTCGTATGCTGGAGCGGAGCGGTAAATAAATTTAAAACGCCACGCGCAGGTAGGGCATCTCTCTCGACTCGATGGGCTCTCCCTCCTTGAGATCTTCAAACAGTGCGTGGTTGCTAGCTGGACACTACAGCGGGGAGAGTAATTGCAGTGGTACTAAACTCGGGTCAAAAGAAAACCAATCTTTTAACCTGCCACGGTAGGGAGTGGACGAGTGGTAGCTCCCTGACTGATTGGTTTGTTGGTTCGGTTGGCTCATGGAAGCACCACGAATCCACGAACTTGATTGATCTTGATTGGCTCATGGCTTCTTGATTTAGGAAATTAAGCCAGAAGGGAAAATGTGCAACCCGGGGGTGTCGAGGGAATGGCAATTTTGCAACAGATGAGATGATACTTTAATGGAAGTCCAACATGTTCTAATCTTTTCACAATGGAAAGCAAGCAGCAGAGCAGCACAAGAACAGGGGAGCGGGGGAGATGGAGATCTATCTATGTCTGGATCCTAGTATTTTAGTTGCGGGCGCGCCGGATTGGCCATTCCGTTGAAGTCCCTGCGAGCGCATTTCGCCGGACGAGGTGTCGGCGCCGCCGCCGAGGGGTCAGAAGATGTCGAGGACGTCGACGATGGCGGCGTTGCAGAGCGGGCAGCGGCCGCGGCCGGCGAGGAGCTCGCGGGCGCAGGCGCGGCAGAAGGTGTGGCCGCAGGGGATGAAGGCCGCGCCCTTGGCACGGGCCATGCACACGCAGCAGCTCCCGGGGACCACGCCCCGGCCCGCCGCCGCCGGCTCCGGCTCCGGGCCCGCGTCGTCGTCGTCCGCCAGCTCCAGCGCCTCGGATGCCGCCAAGTCCTCGCCGAGTGAGGGAGCGGCGCCAGCGGCGGCGCTCCACTGCCGGTCCGTCTGCTCTAGCAGCGCCATCAGGGAGACCCTCTCCCCCTGATCTTCCTCCTCGGCCGCCACCGCGGGCGGCTGCGGCGGCGGGGGAAGGGGAGCAGGGGAAGGGGCGGCGGGCGAGAACGCTGGCGCCGTGCTCGGGGCCGGCAGCGACACCGCGCGGCGGACGAAGGGGTCACCGGCCCCCGGCGAGGCGGGGGGAGGAGGAGGCTGGTGCTGGTCGTCCCGGATGATGTCGAGGAGGGTCCGCGCCGCGGCGGACGTCGACGGCAGCGAGACCTGCCTCTCGGCGGCCATGGCGGAGGCGAGCGTGACCGCGGCGGCCCGGCGCCCCGCCGCGGCCAGGTCGTCCTCGTCGCGGAGCTTGAGCAGGTCGCGGAGGTTGCACGACCCCGCCGGGGGCGGCCCCACCGCGGCGAGCTGGTCCGCCAGCGTGACGCTGCGCCGCATCACCCGCCCGTCCATCTTTCCCCCGACGACGCCAACAAACCAGGTGCTCGGGACAAGGCGCAGGGGAACCGAAGCGCCTATTCTAAGCGGCAGGCGTGCAAGCGCGGGCGGCAGCGGCACGCTTGGGGTAATAGTGAGAGGAGGGAGGGAGGGCGGGCGGGCGGGCGCCTGGGGAGGCGTGCGGGGGTTGGATCTCGCGTGCGGAGGCGGAGGCGGAGGCGCCCGCGTGCTGTGATGATCCCACCGATTTGGTTTTTGTTCGGGCTCGCTTTGCCTTTTGGGGGGTGGGTGGGTTTGGGTTCGCACTTGCAGCGGCAGCGCGAGGAGTAATAAAGGCGGGGTGTGGAGGGCTGGATCAGCGGAGTGGGAGGATCTGCCAAGCCGAAACGGGATGCCGTTTGTCGGGTGGTGCTTCGTGCGCGGCGGGCCAACGGAGGAGGATGCGGGATCGGCGTCGGTAATCCTGGGCCGCGCGCGTGCCAGCTCGGTTCCCTCAGCGGCACAGCTGCCTGCCTGCTGCTGCTGAACCTTCCAATTTTCCAAACGCTGCACGCTGTCTGCCCCCTTCGCGTGTTCCATCGTTCTCGGGACAGAAAAAAAAAGGAGAGGAGAGGTAGCTAGCGACGTTACCGCATCGGCGAGAAAAGGGAAGTTCCAAGTCGCCATGTCGCTTTCTCAAACATTTTTTGCTGTAGCCAGGATGTTAGCATGGAGCGTGCTCCACAAAACAAAGAACTGTCGCCTTCGGTCCTCATAGCGGTCCAACTTTTCCCATGAGACAGCTGGAACAGACAATTGACTGTTGAACATCTCTTTTAAGCGACACCAACAAAAAAGGCTTCTAAGCCCGCGTTTCTTTGAGACGGGAAAAAATTTTCCGCCCGTTTGACCAATAATTAAGGGTCTTCACAATATCGGATTAATTCACGAGACAAATCTAATGAGGCATTTGTCCCTATGATTAGATGATGGTTACTGTAGCATTAATGTAGTAAATTATGGACTAATTAGTCTCATTAGATTCATCACGCAAAGTTACATCCATTCCTAAAAAGGTTTTGCAAATAGACTTTATTTAATACTTCATGCATGTAAGATTCTTTTTGGAAAAAAAATTCCGCAGAGTAAAGAAAGCCAGACATCAACGCTGAAACAGGAATGATCTCTGTGAACTGTGACGTTGCAGATTAATCCCCTAGGAAACTTTGCTGCAAACAAAGAACAGTGAGCCTGTAATTGCAGCTTCAAGGTGTAATGCAGAGCATATTGCAGACAATATAGCTTTGCACACAAAGCTCTAGTATCACGCAAAGCTCAACACATCAAGGAGTATCTCCAAAAGTTTCCACTATGTAATGTAAACCATTATCATGTAACAATACTACCACGCAACACAGCCTCTTACAAGGCCTGTATGGTCAATTTACCAATCAGACCAATGCCGCATGTCCCATTCCATTCCTAGTTTGATCCTAGAAGGCAACGACAGCGGGATATGAATCAACCTGACCAGATCAGCCAAAGAAACTCTAATTCCGTACAAGTTGCAGTCACTTTGAACCCCTACAGTAAAAAATGGACTTGATCAAGAGCCTAACATGTACACACTAACTGAATCATTGTCAACCAAAGAAGGCTAGCTAGCTAGCTAGCTAGCTAGCTAATCTCATTCTTCTGCGTGTATTGTGATGAGTTGTCAGATCTTCTGCTAGCCATGTCTCAACCTTCCATCTTCTCATAGAAAAGAATGTAAGCCTCACGCTTGAGAACTTCTTCTAGAGTGACTTCTCTGATGCAGCTGTCGTTTGCACAAAACCAAGAGGAAGAGCAGCCGCTCTGTTCTTGCTGATATGCAAGCCTTCTTGCTCTCACGTAAGCAACATAGTGCCCTGCATTCATGGACAATACACCAATGTGCTCTACCACGCCAGCTAGACGATACAAAGATTTGTCTTTGTCCACGGAACTGAATATTAGAGAAAACAAGAAATAGGTAAACCAAATGTATGGCTATAAATTATTGTAATAACTTATTGTCAACAATGTTTGCCATTCATGATCATATATCCTAAAAATCGAATATTGTTCAAAAGCACTCCCTACAATAAACACACATGCGATCCCCCCTCAAGTAACTATCATTTACCAAAATATTTGAAAAATAAACCCCCACAAATATTACAAAGGCCATTACAGAATACTAGGTTTCTGTATAGCCATCAATCCTTGACGTATCCACGGCAAAGTAAGTGATACTTGCTAATATGAATGGGTTTTGTAGCAGATAACCACTCCATTCAATGCATATTCGAATATGACCGGTTCTATTGTACTAGCAAATTCTACGGCAATTAATTCACTAAATCAGTTTTCGATCTGAGACAAGATTAGGACAGGCAGATAGCACAGGATTATGGTCAAAATTAAATCGATTTTGTTCTCAAGCTGGAACTGCAATTAGTTGGAAACATAGTAGGACCATTTACATCGACATCTAATTTCCTTTGTCTCTAAACCACAAATGAAACATAACATAGCTTTTGAAAATTTCTAGAGGGGAGGTTGTAGAGGCACTGAAAAATACTCCTTTCTGCACATGTTATTGCTGGCATTTGTGCAATTCCCTTCACACAGTTCCAAAAAGGGAAGTTATCCAGGTTTTGAGGAAAGGAGCATGCTCTATCTGCCATTCATTTTCATGAACTAGGATAGCATGCTTGATTATAAACTCTAGTAGTTGAATTGAAAAGTCAAAAACTGATACGCACAAAGTCAAAAACTCTTGTTTATCCACATGAACACAAATGAGAACACCACTAGAATATGGAGTCTCAAAATAACTCAACCAACAGTGCCATGTACTCTAAAGGTTATTTCAGAGAATATTGCGTATTCTTCAAGCTAGAAGCAACAAACTAGGCAATAAATAAATAAATTATTCAATCAGGCACTAGTTAGAACTGCAAATAAGTATTAGATATCACCAGGAAAGAATTATCAGTACCTGGGGTCCATGAATGGCCCTACATCAAGATATTCCTTATAGCTCACATGCGCTTCATTTTTATGATGAGCATTGCCATCCTTGATGTACCTCTTAAGATGAAGAGTTAATACAGGTGGCAGCTTGGTAATACAAGGTGTTTCAATAGCACATCCACTCCTCTCTTTCTGTTCATTTTGGTTGTCTCCTAACTGGCTTGCACCAAGACCCAGCCCTACTCGCTTCCTCTTGTCCTGATTTGGCGTGCTGAGATTTTGACTATGCTGAGGGCTCAACAGATTTGTCTGTTTCTCAGCTGGAAGGCAACTTACAGCTTCTTGAATACCTTCATCACATTCAATATCTTTATCGCCATAACTCATCCCTGAATTTATTCCTTCTATATTAGCTTCCACAGTTTGTATAATTTCACTCTTTGCATCAGAATCATCTGGTTGCCTACTTGAAGAAGATTTGCATTCTACTGACAAACTGTTTGGTTCAATACATTGCTCAATTTGGCACGCTAACCCGTCTGGCTGTTCAGTCTGATTCCCATCAACCGCTGTGTTCTCAGTGGTACTTGCTACCATCTGCTCTTCACTTTGATTGGTACTTGGATCCTTAAGAACCTTGGAACAATCATCACAATTCCGCTCTACCTCCTGTTCTTTAAAGAACAGTGATAGACAGTCCTCAATTGATGGTACAGAATTGCTAACCCCTGCCTCCTTATCAGATACAGCACCTTTACTCTGAGCATTTCCTTTGTCTTCTGCAGTGAATTGTACTGTGCCAGCGTTCTCCTTAGCTTGTATACTGACTTCGAGCTGATTCAATAGATCACCAGGATCAGCACTGTCATTTTGATCTACAGAGCTGCCTGATGCCAACGATGCACTATTTTCACTTAGTGGAGCAAGAAGTGGAGGTGGACTCATATCTTCTGGACTGTGGGAATCTGTTGTCTTCTCAATCACTTGCTCAACTTTGACATCAGACAAGTTATGTGGAACAAAACTAACAGACTTTGGTGCCGCCTCAATGATCCCTTGTGAAAGTTTGGAACACAAGACCTTGTCCTCTCGAGTCTCTAAAGGATCCTGTATAGCATCCATGATTTGCCAGATACATTGCGTTTCAGAAGAATCTGCATAACCAAGCACATACTGTAATACTTAATTTACCAGCAATAGCAACATCATGCAACAAGTAATTTTCACCATCTACATATTTTTTAGGATCTTCAACCTCCACATTTGAAGCAACTTTCTTTTCAAAAATTCCCACACACGATTAAGTTAAGCAACCATTTCCAGCGAACTTCATTGTTTGAAAAAGCAAGTTATATTCCATGGCACTTTTACACTACTACACTAGAGCAAACAGTGTTGCCATTGTCATGGTAATACAGCAGAACATCCTGCTCACTTATCTATGCATATCCTGAAGGTTTCTTCTTTCTTCAGTCCATGTGGGTAAAGGGTTCCCTTAAATAATTTTCTCCGTTTAGAATGTGTAGGGGACCCAATACAATTTGTTTTCTTATTTTGAACAAGACAACGAAAACAGTAGTTCGAACTGTTCCACAGTTTCCTGCATTTTGATTCCTCAACAACGGTTCGGTCTAGGACACTAGGACATCCCAAAATACTCAGTCAGGACTTTTGAATGGGTGCAGGAGCGCGTAAACTCACCAACTTCCAAAGGCTCGGGTGTTTTCTCCATGATGTCATCTTTCAGTTCTGAACCAAGATGAGAATAACCATTTTTGGCAACTGCTTGGATCTTTTCCGAGATGCTCTTCTCATCTGCTGGAATGAATTGAGTAGCAGCCTTCTTCGGTTGAGATTTGAGAGGCTCGCTTGTTTGTGGTGCTGCAGCACATTTGGATGGATGCTCCTCGGTTGGCAGTGCCAATGAGAGCTCATGGAACTGATTTTGGTCAGTTGAACTAGATCCACAATATATGCAGGACCGTATATAAGAGAGTTCACCACTGAAAATGGAATCAATCGTAGGAGCGCCTTTTTGCCTGTTAGGAGTCTCAATTTCAGTTTCCTCTCTATGCAAAGCACTGCGCAAGGACTCGAGCAGTTCATGGCTGTCGTGCATTGTATAGGGTATGAACTTGTCACCATGTAATCTTATGCTTTCCAAGAGTTTATCTGGGTTCAGCATACCTCCCACAGCATCTGCCAAACTTGTCTCCAGAAAAAGCTCCAGTAGTGCTAGGCCAATGTGACCCGGTGGACCATCCGGTCCTAACATCCTTGCCTGCAGCTTATCAAGCACAAGGAGGCACTGCACCACTGCATTCACGTAGCATGTAGACCCACGATTCGGTATCCCTCTGATAGCGTAGCCTTGCACACTAGCTGATCCAAACTCATGGCCATGCCATGTGTCTCCGACGGGTAACCCACTGGCAAGATCGGGGTGCACATCAAATCCAAACGCATGACCACCTGCCTGAATTTCGTCCGTCCTTTCCACCTCCCCTGTATACACAGACACGTCACATTCACACTTGAAGCAGAACCCAGCTTCTGTATCAGAGAACATCGCAGCAACCCAATGCTGCTCCTGCTTGGCGTGATCCTGAGCGTGTCCATATGGGATGAAACTTTCCGAATCCCCGCAGGATTTCCGGCCGCATTCCAGGCACACCAAGATACGGCGATTCACGGTCTCCTCCCTGCTCTGGCAGGCCGCACACTTCCCTGAATCGTTGGATTGCAACGACGAATCCAGAATCTCCTTGTGAACACTGTCCGTGGGGACGTGATTGCACCGATGGTTGTCGCCGGTCAGCTCCGGCCATTTCTCCCAGCCCTGATCGTCCACCCCCAACGCCGTCGTAGCCAGCATGTCCAGCCGCGGAGCCTTGGCATCCCGCGAGCTCTCGCCCGCCTCCCACACCCTCGGCCTCGTGTCCCCCATCACGCCTGGAACAACGGAGACACAAGAAAGAAGAGTCGGATGAATGATGAGTCCGTTAAACCCAAATCCACCAAGCAACCAAGAACCCTACGAATGCGTATGATCCAAGAAAGCCAAAGAAACGGGAAAATAAGGGGGGAAATCCAAGAAGACGGCGAGAAATCGAACGTTTCGGCGAGGATCATGAACAGTACGGACCGGGGGCGAGCCAAGAATGCAAAAGGGCCGAGAACCAGAGGGGGGAATAATCAAGATCAAGAGCTGTACGGGCTAGGGGGATTAGGCTAACGTAGCTGAACAGCGAAGAATCGAAGAAGAAAACCCACGAAATCTCAAGGCGAGGGTGAAGAACGGTGCCGCGGATTCACTCAAGAACCAAAACGATCGAGGCAAGGAGAACAACCGAGATCGCAACCATTCACCACTCGGGCGAGGATCAAGAACCGTACGGAATGGGGGATTGTACCAAGATAGACGAGAGGCGAAGAAGAACCAGAGAAGAAAACCCCCATCAGCAAAACGCACAAAGTTCAGGCGAGGATCAAGAACGCCGCCGCGGATTCAAGAACCAGAACCATCGACGCAACAAGAACACACGGTGTGGGAAGAGAGAAATGGCCGTGGAAAGATTACCACAAGACGGCGAGAGGGCCCCGGGATCGTGAGGGGGGCTGCGGCGAGGCCGCCGGGGTTTTGTTGGAGGGCGGCGGAGAAGCAGACGATTTCGCGGTGGTGTGGGTGGGGACTTATTGGGTTAGTTGAGATTCTTTTTATTGTCAGGGGGCTAGTTGAGATTTGAGAAGCACGTGCCGTGCGTTTCCCTTCTCTCTCGAAACTGGTCCTGGGCTCCTGGACCAGGCCGCATTTGCAACATGGGCCGAGCGGTGCCGATTCCTTTTCCTTCTTATTAGCTAGAAATTCCGTAGAACTGATGCTAAAAAAAACCGTAGAATTATTATTATGATCAGAATCTCAAGGATGTATTCTCAAAAAGAATCTCAAGGATGTGCCCGTGGTACTACTGCCGGTTACTGGAAATTAACAACGGATGGTGGTGGCCTTTTGTATAACGATGTAAACGAGCAAATCCAGAAACGACCAAAGTCTAAGACCACCAGACAAGGGACACATTAATTTAGTGCAGATTTCAGGCCGTGTTTTTTTGTTTTTTTGAAATTTTTTTGAAAGGAATATTGCATGCATGGAGTATTAAATGAAGTCTATTTACAAAACATTTTTAAAGATGAGTGTAACTTTGCGCGACGAATCTAATGTGCCTAATTAACCCATGATTTAGTACAGTAATGATGCCTCATTAGATGGGTCTCGTGAATTAGCCAAAGGGTTGTGAAGGTAGTTTTGTAAACTAACTTTGTTTAATACCCTTCTAGTCAAACGTGTCTATAAAATTTTTCACCCACCAAAGAAACACAGCCTAACAATGGTCACCTTCAGCGCCCAAGTGGTCGAAACAGGTAACTGACTGTCCAACTATTGTTGAAGTGACACCAATAAGTTTCTTAGATCAAACATCAACGCTGCAACAAAAACCATCAAGGGGAGGAAAGAAGAAACTATGTGACATTGCAGATTGCTCTTATATAAAAACTACGTCAAAATGTGTCATATGTGCAATCTCAAAGTTTTATGTAAAGCATATTGCTAAGCTTTCAGGCAAAGCCAACACAAAGGAATATGTCCTAAATTCTTCACAAGGTAGTGTAAACCATTATTGTGTAATAGTAGCATCCAACACAACCTCTTACAAAGCCTGCATGGCCGATTTACCAATATGACCAATGCCACGTGTCATATTCTATTCACAATTTGATCTAAAAAGGCAAAGCAAGCACTAACAAACTCAAATGTGGTACAATTACAGTCAGTTTGAAGCCCTGAGGCAAAAACTGAGATTGATCAAGAGCATGTTTTACTATGTACTCTGACTGAATCCTTGGTGGTCCAAAGAAGGTTTGCTAATCACACATTCTCACTCTTCAGCTTGTTTTGTGACTACATTGTGATTAGTTGTGAGATCTTATGCCAGACTATCTTAGTCTTCCACCCTCTCATAGAAAAGAATGTAAGCCTCGCGCTTGAGAACTTCTTCTAGAGTCACTTGACTGATGTATCTATCGTCCGCACAAAACCATGAGGAAGAGCAGCTGCTCTGCTGTTGTTGATTCCCAAGCCTTCTTGCTCTTACATAAGCAACATAGTGTCCTGCACGCAAGGAGTCGGTGCCACGGTGCTCTACAACACCAGCTAGACGATAGAGAGAATTATCTCTGTCCATAGAGCTGAATATTGGAGAAAACAAAGCAAGAGTAAGCCAAATGTATGGCTGTAAATTATTGTAACTGAGCATTGTCAACAAGAAACCTCTATTTCCGTCAAAAAAACAAGAAACCTCTATAAGATAAACACCCATGATCCTTCTCAAGTGATTAATCATCTAGCAGTGAATATTTCAACAAATAAAGGCTCTACAATTACTAAGAACGTCATTACAAAATACTAAGTTTATTATAGCTATTTATCTTTGAAATAACAACACCAGAAACCAGAACTATAGCTAATATCCAACTTTCCAAGAAAAGGTTGCTAGGTTAGGAATTTAAAAGGACACTACAGACAAAGACATAATGGGATCTTAGGTATGATAGATCTAATTTACGGTGAAGTAAGCAATACAGTGCGGCAGTGAATTGGGTTTGTAGCAAATGACCTGTGCGTTCTATTCATATTCAAATGTGATCAATTCTGTCGTACAAACAAATTCAATTACAATTGGCTCACTGAAGCATTTTCCAACCAAATACAAAGATTATGGCAGGTAGGTTCGACATGGTTCTGGTCAAAATCAAACTAGAAAAGAACTACAAATATACACAGCAGCTCTCCTGTTTATTGTAAAAAAGAAAAAGACTAAGAACACTTCAGTTGCTGTGTGAACAAATGAAACACTTACTTCAGTTGCAAATTGGAATCACAGCTAGTTTGTGTGTGCGTGTGTGTAAACAAATGAAAAATACTACAGATTTTGTAAATTTCTAGAGGAGCTGAAAAGGTTCCAACAAATACACCTTTTTAGACATGTTATCAATGGCATTTGTACAGTTCCTTCACATAGTTCCAAGTTCCAAATAGTGTGTGTCTTGGAAGTATTACGAAAGGGCTATGCATTTTAAATCTGATAAGATGCTGGAAGCTTCCATATGAACCATTGCTGTATGGCCCTTTTTTCTTCTCAGCCTTTCAATATGGCTGCATATTTTACTACATATAAAACTTGTTCTCTATGCACAAATGGCTAGTATGTCTATTCATTTCACTATTATCTTGTTACAGTTGTTTAGTGAATATAATAAATTACTGACAAGGCTCTACCTTCTTTTATCACCCATTACCGCATTGCTGAATACAAATGTTTACAAGGCAATTAGACGATTGTTCAAATTTCTTAATTCTAAATCAGGTTAATCTGCATAGAGTTGTCCTAAATGACGAATGCAAATAAGGAAAAATATCGAGCTTTCCAGGAACTTACCATACACAGTCATTCATTTTCACACAATATGATAGCAGGCTTGTTTTGAAACTGTACTAGTTGATTGCAAAAGATAAATCTATGTGCACATAGTTCATGGTTACAAGTTCACATGATCACAAATAAGAACACTGAGATATGGATAAACAACTAATTGGCCAGGACTGTCATGTGTTCCTAAGTCTTTGTTTAGAGAGCGCCATGTATTGTTGAAGCTAATAGAAACAAACTAAAGAGAAAAGACTAATGCAATCAGAAACTTGATAGAGCTTAGAACAGCACAGATGTACGGGATATTACTGTGAAGAACCATCAGTACCTTGGGTCCATGAATCGCCCTACATCCAGATACTCCTTAAATCTCACATGCTCACTCCTTTTAAACTCAACATTGTTATGGACGATAGCTCTCTTAAGCTGAAGAGTTAATACAGGCGGCAGCTTCTTAAAAAGATGTGTTTGAATAGCATCTCCAACACTATCTTCCTGGTCATTTTTGCTGTCTTTCAGTTGGTATGAACTTTGATCCAGCTCTAAATCTTTACTATTCTTGGCTCTGAACTTCTCGGATTCTTTATCAGTTATGCTGGAAGCAGTTGAGTCTTTTTCACCACAACTCATCCCCGAATCTCTTACTTCAGTGATACTATCCACTGTTTGTATAATTTGACTCTGTGCATCATATGCATGTGGTTGCCTATTTGAAGATTTGCATTCTACTGACAAACTGCCCAGTCCACTAGATTTCTCATTTGGGCATACTGTACTGTCTGATTGTTCAGTCCGGTCCCCAACAACTTTTGTATCTTCATTGGCGCTTCCCACCATCTGCTCACCGTTTTTACTTTGATTGGCTCTGGCCTCCTCATGTTCCTTGGCACAATTATCACAGCGCCAATCTATCACTTCTTCGTGAAACAGTAACAAGCAGTCTTCAATGAATATTATTGAATCTGCTGGTATCTCATCCATTTCTTCAACTTTGACATCAGACACATTATGAGGAAGAAAACTAACAGACTTTACTGGCACCTTAATGATCCTTTGCGGAAGTTCAAAACATGAGACCTTATTCTCCTGAGTCTGCAAAGGACACTGTACAACATCCTTGCTTTTACAGATATGTTGCGCTTCAGTGAAATCTGCAGAATCAAGCATGTATATTCAATTTTATTTTATCCACAGTATCGACATCATGCAACCAGCAACTGTGATGTACAATTTTTTTTTAGTATCTTTATCCTCCACAATCGAAGTAGCTTTTTCGAGAATCCCCACACATGATTAAGTTAAGAAACCATTTGGAGCAAAATTTATTATACGAACGCAAGCACCCAACATCCCAAGCTATATTCCAATGGCAGTTTTAGCTGCCACGCAACAACAAACAGCATTGCCATGTTAATACTGCTGAAAAGATCATGCTCACTTTTGTATACACATCCTGAAGGTTTTCCTGAAAATTTTCTTCTGTCCATGTGCACAAACGGCCCTCAAACAATTTTCTCCATTTAGAAACTGTAGGATACCTATTCCAAAAACTTAAAAATTTTCCTTATGTTGAGCGACATAACACCAACAGTTTCGTAGCGTTCCACAGTTTCTGCATTTTCAATCCTCAAAAGTGGTATGATCTAGGACTCTAGGACACCACAACATTTGCACACTTAAGGCTTTTGAGCAGGTACAGGAGCACGCATATACTCACCAACTTCGAAAGGTTTATGCGTTTCCTCCACAATCACCTCTTTCAATTCTGAACCAAGAAGATGAGAATCACCACTTTCAGCAACTGTTTGCATCTTTTCCGAGTTACTCTGCTCATTTGTTGGAAATAATTGAACAGCAATATTCTTCTGTTGAGATTTTAGACTCTCACTAGTCTGTGGTGATGCAGCACTTTTGGTTGGACACCTCTTTGATGGCAGTGGCAGTGGCAGATCATAGAAGAGAGGACGGGGAGCCAATCTAGAGAAACCACATGTTTTGCAGGATAGTGAAACAGACATCTCAAACCCAAAAATGGAATCAATAACTGTAGGAGCACCACTTTGCCTGTCATCACTCAACTCATCTTCATTCAAAATATCACGCAACAAATGAAGCAATTCATGGCTGTCCTCCATTTTACCAGGTTTGAACTTCTCACTACGCCAACATATCAATTGAAAGATTTTCTCTGGTTTCAGGATGCCTCCTGCAGCACCTGTCTCCAGAAAAAGCTCCTTGAAGACCATGCCAAAGAGACTGTTTGGAGCATCCGATAACATCCTTGCGCGCAGCTTATCAAGTGCAAGGAGGCACTGCACTATTGCATTCATATAGCATGTGTTTGCGATATTTGGTATCCCTTTGATAGCATAGCCTTGCCCGTTAGCTGGTCCGAACTCATGGCTATGATGTTTGTCTCCGAGAGTTGGTAACCCAATGGAAGGATCAGGAACCACGCCAAACCCAGATGCACGACCTTCTGCCTGATTAAGGTTGTTGTCTCTGGTCACCTCCTCCGGGCTCAGCCTCATCGCGCCTGGGAAAAAGGAGCCACAAGAAAGAAGACTCGTGTAAATTGTAAACCCATTAAACCTCAAACCAGCAAACAAGCGAGGACCCTACAGATGCGGATTATCCAAGAAAGCTAAAGGAGTTTGGGGGATCAGAGAACCCATCAAGAACGGCGCCGCGGATTCAAGAAGCGGCAAAACAATGCAGTCGCAAAGAATAAAGGACGGGAAGAGAAATGCCCGGGGAAAACTTACCAGAAAGCGATCTGACAACATCGCGGATCACATCAATTCCAATCACATGACCATCAACCTCATATTCGGCCGGCAATCCCACCTTGGCGTTACAGTTGAAGCAGTATCCTCTCTCTATATCATCGTGCAGAACCGCAACCCAGTGCTGCTCATTCATGGCGTGCGCCCGAGAGTGCCCGAACGGGTACTCGATCCCCCCAACCCCGCAGCAGAGATAACAGCCGCATTCCAGGCAAATCAATATACTGCTCTCCGCGGGCCGGTGCTTACGGTGACGACTGCCCATGGCGTCCTCGAGCTGACAACCCACGCACGTCCTTGCTGCGCCCTTGGATAGCAGCGACAAACTCAACCTCGTGCGAGCGATGTCAGTAAGGACGTGATTGCACGGGTTGTTGCCGCTGGACCCCTCCGCCCCTTCCTCCATCAGATTGCTCGCCTCCGGCGCCAACTCCGCGGCAGCCAGAGCCAGCAGATCGAGGCGCGGAGCCTTCGCCTTCCGCGGGCTCCCTTCCAGCTCCCCCTTCGGCGGCGTCTTCTCCCCCATCGCGCCTAGAACGAAGGAACCGCAAGAAAGAAACAGCCGCATTAAAGTATTAAACCACAAACCACCAAGCAAGCAAGAACGCTACGGAATGCTGATGACCCAAGAAAGCCAGAGGAGGCGGGGAAACAAGAGGGAATCCCAAGAAAATGCCGAGAAATCGAGCGCTTCGCCAAGGATCAAGAACCGTACGGACGAGGGATGAACCAAGAACGCAAAAGGGCGGAGAACCAGAGGGGGCAAAAATCAATCAAGAACAACCGGAATCGCGACCATTCTGATTCTGACTAGCACCAAGAACCGACGGGTCATGGATTGAACCAAGAAACCTGAAAGGCGGTGAACCAGAGGCCGGGAAACAAATGGAATCGACCAAGAAGACGCGCGGAACGGAAACCATGCTGGTGGGGATCGATTCATCAAGGACGGAGAGATTCGAGGAGCCGAACCAACAAAACACCAATCGACCGAGCGACGAGGAAGCGAATCGGAGGAGGAGCGCGGGGGAAAGGCTCACCGGAAGACGGCAGGGGCGCTCGGGTTCCGGCGGGCTGCGGCGAGGCCGGGAGGGAATTGAAGAGGAGGGGGGTTTGGAGGGGGGGAGGGCGGCAGAGAAGCAAATGGTTTCGCGCTGGTTTCTTTTCGTTGGTGGCGGTGGGGATTTTGTAGGGGAGATGGTTGGGTCGGTGGGCTCTGTTATTGGGCTGCAGAGTTGGACGTGTCCGGGCTGGTTTGCCAACCTGGGCCAAGCCGTATTTGCGACATGGGCTTAGACTTGACAGGCCCCATTTGGATTACCATTTCTTTGAAGAAAAAAAAACTGGGGACCGTTGACAAAACCTACAGAGGCACGGATCATTCATGTTGGAAATTAGGCACAAATAAGCTACCCAACCACAGGATGATGCTAAGAAACATAGGATATTTCCAGAAGGTATGGTCGTTTAAGCTTGTAGCCATAGAAAGAGAGTGCATTTTGCGCATCACAAGCAATGGGGTTGCAATCTATATAGAGTCAGGGTGACTCACCCTTGGTAAAAAAAACTTATATTTGAAGAGTATTAAAAATTCTTTGTTCCCCCCCACTAACAGAAGCAATCCAAGTGTCAGCAAAAAATTCTTTGTTCGCCAAACGCGGTGTTTATTATACAGAAACAAAGCATTTGAGAAATTCTTGTTGGCATGCGAAATATTGGTTGCAATCCAAGTGTTAGCAAAGTGGTGAGAATCAAACACATCCTCATCAGCTTAAATAATCGGTGTTGCCAAACAACAAAACAAGAGTAGGTAGGTTCTCATATGTTACACATGCGTGTGCCTATAAAAGGCTCTCGTCTCCCCGTGGCCGCGCAAGGCAAAGGGCAGCATCGCCACCTCTATCGCCTTCCATTCATTCGCCTCCACCATTCTTTGGAGCCCCTGTCGTCCCTCTCCCTATGCAAAGGCATTCATTTTGTCATTTTGAAAGGGCCATCAATCCAATTAATTGATGTCTCATTCAGGAACAGGATGAGTGGTTCTTTCTCGACATTCATGTGGGGATTCAGTTGTTTTTTGTGATTAATTCCTGCAGAATTCGGGCAGCAGCTCGTTGAAGGTAATGCATCACAATTCTGAATTCTCATTCGTACTCTTCGATCCATATGCATGCATGTTCTTACATCGGCATTCTGCACCAACCTGTATGTGTTTACAAGCGCTTTCGATTTGGGGCTATATTACGCATACGCAATCACCGTATATTCATTGGATCATAGTACATTTGTCCATTCATTCTTTTGTTCATCGGATTCAAATGCTACTCCCACAAAGAAAAGAAATGGCCTATTCGAGCCCAACCGCGTCTTTGTCAAGAACAGATAGATGCCCTAACATAGATTCCAGTCTTCTTCTTTCTAAATATAAGCACCGCAACGTGAGTGTGAACAATAATATACCTACCTACATGTTCATCTGTACGCAGGCATAGAGGATCAGAAGAGCTAGCAAGAATAGCCGGCAGCCAAAAATAAATAAATAATCGACAGCAACAATGGAGGAGAAGAAGAAGGACCTGCTCCGGAAGCTGACGATCATCTCGATCCCGTTCGTGTTCGTCGCCATCCCGTCGGTGGTGATCTTCGTGGGCGTGCTGTCCCCGCACGCGGCGGAGCCCCTCGACGGCTCGGCGCCGGCGCCGCCGGGGCAGAACCACTCGGTGTCGATGCTGAGCACGATGACCGGCGGGCAGATGATCCTGAGCTGCCGCGCCGCCTTCAAGGGCAACTGGGAGTACTTCCACTACTTCATCCTGGACCCTTACAAGCCGCAGCAGGCCTTCTTCCAGCCGCAGGACGACCCCTACGTCATCTTCTGCAAGTGGGGGTACATGGGCAACTTCCTCCAGGACGTGGTGGTCTTCAACAGCAGCGCCACCTGGGCGCCGCACTGCCGCGTCGACAATGGCGGCTGCCGCTACCTGTTCCAGGACGGCCACATGTTCCTCGTCACCGGGAAGCACGGCGGCGGAGGGCCGGCGCCGAGGGCCAAGGTGGCGGCGGAGGAGCTGGCGGGGCCGGCGACGGCGCCGGCGCCGGGGCCGGGAAGCATGCTGGCTCCGGGTCCTGGTCCGGCTCCGGCGTCTCGAGCTGTGGATATGGATTGGCCGGATGGTGATCCGGACGCGGCGCCGCCGCCGCCGCCCCCGGCGGGGAGGGAGAAGACGCTGGTCGGGGACGTGGTGCTCAGGGAGTGCCAGCACGTGCTCGGGGTGTTCCCCACCATGTGCCGGAAGAAGCCGCACTACCACCAGTACGTCGGCAAGATCATCGGCCGGTGGCGCTGGTGGTTCAACTACTAATACCTTCCAGATTGCCATCCATGGCGCGCGCACCGTTGGGAACGAAATGATGAACTGTGAACTGAAAAGGACATTATGAGTGTGTACATACAGATTACTGAACTGAATTGGGTGTGTATCGCTATCTCGTATCCTGCTCCTCGCGAGGCATCAGGATGTCCGGATGTCCCTTGAGTGCAGATAAGCAGGAACTCAGAATTAGAGGAACTGCTGTTAATCAGGAACTCAGAATACTTCTTCTGTTTCTTTTAGAAATAGTGACTAGTATAGTATGCTTTGGCAATTTGGCATTGATGGTATCCTTACTGCACCAATCCATGTACACTGGTACAACAAAAAATCCTATACCACGGGGAAAGGATCGCTGGCTCAGATGAGAATGCTGGGCAAGGTGAGAAGGGTACAGAGGTTAGGGGGTGGCTGAGCAACAAACAAATAGGCACTAGCAGGTTGCAGGAGCAATTAGAAGGATGGCAGGCAGGGCAGGGTGCTACTACAATGGCGGGTAGAAATACGACGAAATGGAGAACCCAAGGAAGAGGAGGCCTCCGATGGTTGCAACAGTGCCCTGAGATATCTTGGACGCTAGCATGCTGCCACCCACCACCGCAATCGATGTGCAGATGGTGTGCCCCAAGGTTGCTCCTGTGGCAACACCAATTGCGTTTTTGTGCGTCACCAGCTGCATCGAGGGCAAAACTTGAAGATCAGGTGCTATTCTTTTTATTCATTCAGTTACGAATCTGGATGAACAAGGAAGAGCTTGAGGATTGATTATAAGAGGTAACTGAGCCATACCGCAATTGTAGCTATCTGACTCCGGTCACCCCACTCTGCCAGAAAGGTCAACACAAATGACTGAAACCAAAACAAGTCATACATAAAACCAGTTAAAAAAGTGCACAGGTGTAGCATCAGTGATAGTATGTTTCAAAGAATTGTACATCAATTACTAGTGCTAAGAGAAATAAGTACTGCTAAAAAGGATTATAAATACTCTCAAAGATAGGAAAACAATTGCACAAGATTTCTCCATCCATCCCAAAATCAGATGCAAGTAAATGTAAGTGTTTTAGAAATGTAAGTGTAATATCAGAAGGGCAGGAAATCTACCTCCAAGAAAATAGGAGTGCAAAATCTCGAGAAAACACGTCTAAACGTTGATTTCCCTTGCCCTGCTTCCAGCTTTTCCTCTACCTGTATATGTCAATGTCAAAGAATAAGTAACATATAAGCTGAACAAAGACCATGACAACTAATAGGTCAGTACAACTCTACAACCAATGTGCGTAGTAGGAATGCACAAAGTAGCAAAATCAACTATAGAGCACAAAATGGAATGCTGTCAATGCCAAGTAATGAGTAAACTGTGTCTACACCAATTAAGTTTCAACTTTCAAGCACGGTATGATCCTGATTCCTGAAGGAGTCCATGTTTAGGGGACTCTGAGAAATTACAGGCTTAAAAGTCCTTCACACTATATCCAGCACAGATAGGTACATGAAAATAGGGTGGATGGCTCATGTAAGAAATTAAACATACCTCTTCTATTTCCTTTTTCTGTGATGCTTTGGAATCTGCTGACCTCCAGGCAATGTACAACAGACGTAGCCCAAAGAATGCATAAAGGACTGAAACACAAAATACAGAAAGAGGGGATAAGACATCACTAAATGAACTGGTGCATGCTACAGAACAATATAACTGAACTATTCAGATTACATGTCATGTTATAAAAATCATGAGATTGAAGTATTTGTGTCCAAAAGAGTATTTACATACTAACATACACCATAGAAGACCTTTAAAGTTTAAAGCACAACGACACAGCATCCTAACTAAATATCCTTTCTTCTTTTGTGCCCTCTTTTTGTTTTCAGTGCTTAAATTTCAAATTTTCTGTTATAATTAATGTCCATGAATAAGGGAGTGACCTACAAATTTATATGTTCAGTAGCTTCGTCAAAAGAGCCTACAGGTTAGTCTGTTATGTCCTTCTCAATTCCAATCGAGAGTAACATAAATCTTCAGTTATATAACACCCTGGCAGTTTGTACTAGCTCTATTTCCTCACATTTATGCACACACAGTAACTTTCAAGAATACCTATTGAACACCTGAATTTTGATTTGGGTAGGTGCATGTATGTACCATCTAGTGTGCCAGTTTGGGTGCTTCTGGGACTGAACAAATGATTATCAATTCATAATGCTCATTTCTTTTCTTGACTCGATCATTATACCCCAACCTCTAGGTCCTCTAACCTCGGACTAGCTTTGCACTACAAGTTAACAGTCAGATTGGTCATACCAGTTGCTGCGCTGTTAGTGTGCTTCCTTGATATCAGATTTGGAACAATTCTGCCTGGCCCAGTTGACAGCACCTGAAAGAAGGCAACAGGAAGACCAGAGAAGGATCGGTTAAACCAAACTTGAATCCATTTTAGCCCACCAAATAGCTGTTGCAGAACTGCGAAAGCTTCAGTTTCACCTACTGTCATAACGACCAGCGCCGACAGCGCGCCAGAGAGCACCGTCGACTTGGGGTGCCGCGATGATGAACGTCTCATCGCCAATCTTCAGGCCAGCAGACAAAGATATTCAGGAACACGATACACACGCAGGAGCAGATTAGCAGAAGCAAGCACGTGGATACTGGCGCCGCGGTAGCCTCACCTCGCTGACGAGGATCATGGACAGGCTGGCGAAGAAGGCGTCGATGAGCCCCAGCTCCGGCTCCTCCGCCCCCGCCACAGCCGCGGCCCCGCGCGCCCCCGCCGTGTGGAGGAACATCTGAGAAGCAGAGCACACACAGGACGGGTTCAGAGATAGACCAACCCAGCCTTCAGAGTTCAGAGCCAGCCAACGCTCTGGTTTGGTTCAGACTTCACACACTGCTTGCACTTGCTCACCTTGGTGCGGCGGTCCAGGCGGGCGGCGCCGGTGCCATTCCCGGCGGCGCCGGTGCCATTCCCGGCAGCGCCATCAGCAGCCTGACGACAGGAACTCAGAACAAAGTAAGAGCCCTGACAAAAAGAGGAAACGGGGAGGTGGTGGCGAAATGCTGACCTGGTCGGCGGCGGCGGAGACAGAAATGGAAACGGCGAGCGCGAGCGCGAGGACCAGGAGGGCCCTCGCGGCGGCGCGCCTGTGCATCGCAACTGGGCGGAAGGCGAGGCGAGATCCGTGAGGCAGGTCGGGCGGGGGACCTGTCGGCGCGGCGAGGCGAGGCGAGGCGGGGGCGGGATCTCGGAGGAGAGGCGGGGAGGGGGAGGGGGAGGGGGCAGCCAGCCGCGCGACCCGCGTGCGGCGTCGGGATGGCAGAGGAGTTAAAAAGTGCGGAGGCGAAGGGGCCCAGCCCAGCCCAGCCCATGCGAACCCAAGTGGGCTCCAGCCTGCCGCCGACGCGCGCCGTGTGCCGAACTGCCGACTGCCCCTTCCATTCCTTTTTTTCAGACAAAAAAAAAACAGACTCGTCTGAGGAAACAAGAACAATTTTTTCTCATTTCGAATATAGTGAAATTTTGAAAGACCATATGCTATTTTCATTTAAAACTTTTGTCAAAATGTGTTGATTCAGACACAACACAGGAGGTGAAAGTATTCAGAAAGTGCAGCTACGAAGAATCCACTGAGTTGCTGTCAGTGTGCCAAGCACTCTCGTTGAGTTGCCGTACGCCAACTTCCGCCGAACCCGCTACTCAAGAGACTCTTTTATTCGCCCTATGACGTTTCCGTTTAGGTTGGATCTCACGTAACGATCTTGACGCGTGCACACACACGTGAATATGTATGGGACGAATCTGGTGATGCTCACTCCGCAGCATCCACGAAATTTTGCTTTGACTAGGGTGCATCTTGGAGTCTGAACTGAATCCTCCAATCCCTGGGACCTGTGATACACAAGGACTTTTTTTTTGAACGAACGTGACCCAGACTAAAGACCGCTCTATTAACATAGAAGAGGATAGGTAAGGACTTGATAACCCATCTACTTGTTCGCCCGAGATGAACGGTTAGCTACCTGATTATGATTCTTCACCTCTATCAGTTGGTTAGTGCATATAGTATTTGATGTCTGTCCAAAACCTGAATCCAATCGTCTTGTTTCTATCTTTCAGCCAGAGTGTCAGGCACCAAGGCCAACATAGTGACAGACTTCACCGAACTTTTTAAGCTCCTCTGAAGCCTGACCACGCTAGTTATTACATAATCCAACCAAAGACGCTATCAGGACAAACCTACAGCGATATATTTCCCGCACTTCCTGGACACAGCCAAATCAGTAATCTGAGATTAAATCACGCTGCCACACACTTTCTGAAGTTAGATCTCACCAAGCTTCTTGTCGCCCAGCAATCATTTGTCAATTATTATAAACGCTGCAGGTAATTGAATTTAGAACTGACTGCACCAAAGTACCGCATTTATCAGATCAATTCCAGTTGGAACTCATGGGACCTCACATAGCGAATAAACTGCGTGAACAATAACTGATGGCAACATGCTCAGTATCGTACAATATTGACACCAAATTTTCCTCTTGAAGTAAAGAAAATGAGTGGCTAAATATATTCATTGTCACTGAAGAGAATACTCTAAGTAGTCATAAAATAGTTACTGACAAAGAAAAAGGGGGCGGGGCTTCAAAGAAGAATGTACCTGCGACACAACTCAAAGAAAAGACCAAGCTACAACTAAGAACATTATATGATCTGTACTCTCTAAGGCCAGGGGTCATCTAGATCAGGCTTCTTGACAAACAGCTGATTGTATTCAGGTCGCGACATCTGCAGCAAAGTTTATTCAATAATCGGTGTAAGACAAAAGTTGCAAAATACCAGATACAACAATCTGCAAAACCATACTGCATTCATATATATTGAGGTAACTAAATCACAGAATAATGACATGATTTGCCACTGAACCATGTGCTCATGTCAGGTAGTCCTCCAAATCAAACAATCTGGATAACCAAACCAAGGAAATACATATGAGTATATGACGATTATATATAAATATTCCAAATGGTGTTTTCCACTAAAACATCAATATTCATATGCCAGAAGGGCCTACAGTGGATTTTTTTTTAAAAAAAATACTAGCATGAGAAATGCATTCTACCAGCCATTCAAGCACCACTGAAAATCCAAAGTTGTGAGAAGAAGAGTATTTGCATTGAGTAAGCTAGTATAACTTCTATGATTTCAACCGGTTTCTTGATAATCACTTCAAAGTAATAGCTAGGTCTCCAAGTCAAATTTATCCAGATGGCTGAATCACAGAAATGCAAATGAAGTCAAAACTAGTGGTCTCTGCCAAACACTCAAACTGTATAGCTCACATAGTAGAAAGATCAGTACCACCATTCTACCCGTTATTATCTACTCTAGGGAAAATTCTAAGTTTTATGGATGAAGAGTACCTGCATCCACATCCACTAAGCTATCATTGCAGTACATTCGTGTTCAAATCGAAATACTGTACACTTCAAAAATCATGGCCACGCAGTACCAAATTGACCAAGCGCGCGATGTGAATCGGGCATTGAACTACCCTTCTCGATCTCGCTCTAGTGAATCCGAAACGTTCAGAGGCGAGATACCGGGTTGGTGTGGGTGCTTACGAGGTCCTTGAACAGGATGAAGGCGACGAGGAAGAAGAGCACGAAGAGGATCTCGAACTCGGCGAGGCGGACGACGCGGAACACCCTGTCCACGGCCCTCGTCAGGAGCCCCGGGTCGTCACCCCTCCTCCCGGCCCCGGCCCCGGCCCCGACCCCGCCACGGTGCTGCTGCCGCATCGCTCCGGATCGCTCGGGGATTCCTCTGCCTCCGCCGGATCCAAAGAGGTCGGTCAGCGTCACCAAGGCCAGACGCGTCCCTTGCGATGCGGGTGGGAGAAGGGGGTTCAGATACCGGGTCTCCGCCCGTCCGGCGGCGTGGCGTGCGGCGGAGGGGAGGCCCCGATCCGGCGATCCCTCGGGGTGAACTCGCGCCGCGGTGGAGAGGATGGAGAGAGAGGTCGGGTTCGGCCGGCGCTCAGGACAGCCTCTCCTAGGGGGTAAATGCGTAGCCCACGTGCGTCAGATGTCGATCAAACGGTGGAGAAAAGATGAGAGCGGCTAGCTATGGTGAGGACTGGAGCTCAAGTGAAATTGGGACATTCTTGCATAGTTATCCCGTTTCAGACGTACGTATAAATTTCGTAGAAGATCGAAATTTCCAGTATTAGGAAAAAGATACGAGCACTTTTTTCCAAGAAAAGGTTGAGCTTTATTAAAGCATAACATGTTACAATTTGTTGCATTGTACAATTTGCTGGTCATGTACTCATGTGCATAGCCTTATTTAGATTCCTATTGCAGTGAGTATCAGCGAGCAATTTTACTTCCTTCAATTGCAACGCTGGCTGGAATCGATTATCTTCTTTTGAATTGAATGAAATACATAGCACCTCTATCGTGATACCAAGATCAAGCTATTGAACTACTAAAGGCACCTCCAACAAGAGGATTTGGACTAACTATTTGATCGCTGAAACTAGGCTTGGGGCTTGAGTATCTGACCTGGAGGAGAGAGAGCCCAAAACCAACTCTTCTCTCTCGATTTGTTCGGCGCTAGCGTGGAGGGCGTTGATGGGGAAAAATATTGTGATGGGCAGTACTGTTTTTTTTATTTAGACAGCAGCTATCGAAATCCACGGCGCCGCTATGGAAGCTCTAATTTAATCGGAAACCCTCCCTACAGGGCATTAGCTCAGCATCTTCAGTGTCCACACACACAAATGAATTTGTCCTGATGTTAGAAGCACAGCACCATTCTCATCCCTTGCGATTATGCCCAACCCTGCCGGGCCATGTTTTAAATGCAGTATCGATGTTGATCTTGACTTTGGGTGGAGGCATGTGCAACGACAAGCCAATGCCCCGGATGGTGAGAATCCAATGTGGAAGGATATGATGCAGAAGATACTATTGAGTAGCCGGCACTTAGTAAACACACAAACACAGTGTCGCGAGTTGGCGTAGCGCTTGTGCAAGAAAAGAAAACAGCACAGCTGCAGAGCTGTGGAGAGCTTCATAAACAATCCAGTAAGAACAAATGCATTCCTGTGAATTACCCCTTTCAGTGGAGAATTACACGGTAAAGAGCGATATTTTCTAATTTCTGGTGCCCGGAAAAGAATGACTAAGATAGTAGTTCATGGCTAGAATACATTTACAAAGTACAACTGCAAAAGAACATATTCCCAGTGGGAACTGACTAAACGATGTTATCTTTGTATGATTCCGGGAACAGGTCAGTGTATCAAGTTATCCATTTCGAGGTAACTTGAGCACGCTGCCTAGGTTTCATGGGAGTCTGGGACAACTTCATCTTCTTCATGTTGGAGGAGACGGTTGGTCTGAAATAATCTTGGCTCTTTTGCGTAATGGCTGCGGCCTGTAGGTGTGGTTTTCTCAAAGGAATGAAGGTGTGCGACTTCGAGGGGACTCCTTTTGATGATTCAACACTTCTAGGTGAGTCCCATTTGTTATGATTCACAAAACTTTGGGATCGACCAACTATCTCAGCCTTCTTGTCCTTCGGACTTGGAATGTTCCGGCTTTCCCTTGTTTCAGCAGAGTACATTGTCTCCTCCCCGCTGCTAAAACCGTCCCTTTCATCTCCTAATTCGGATATTGCAAGTGGGGAGGAACTGGACTGCACCTCACTACAGCAATTTTCCTGGTAAGCAACATTGTGAAATGTGCCACAGTTGATTTGCATATTAGATGGATATGTTTCATGTGGAGCTGACCTGTTCACCTCATTCTTGTTCTCATCAGGCATCATTTGCTTTAAAGGAAGCGGTAGACGAATAGATCTTGAATGCCCAGTAGGGTGGCTAGTATCCAAAAGTGAAGCAGCTTGCTCGTTCTTAGGTTTGCACATTTTCGAGGTGAGCTCGTGCTGCCCATGGAAAGAATGTGAGCCAATTGAATCCTTTTCGCCATGTGAAATCTTGGCAGATGCTGAGCTGCATGCTCCATGCTGCCATGTCGGTCTTGGTGGTATCTGTGATGATGACAGGACATCACCACCCTCTCGCCCTGTGGTCTTAATATAATGAAGATGACCAAGAGATGAACGTCCACTTCGTTCACCCGAGGATGTCAATCGTGCAGGAGTCATCATTGGTTTGCTAACATCTTCTAGGCTACCATTCCAGTGCTGTTTCAACCATTCACACACTGCAGGGATAGGGATCCCAAACTGTGCCGGCACATCTTTTCTTGATGCAAGAAGCACAGTTGATGATGCAGAAGCATACCCATTAGGCGTAGAGGGTGCAATCTTCATGGGATCAGAAACCATAAAAGCTAGATTTCCGTGCATATCAAACCCAGCACATCCAGGATGCCATAAGACCTCATCAGTTGAGAACTTAATAAGGTTATCTGTAGCTATTACAACCTTACCCTCGCCGACAGCCAAATCCCTTCTGTTGTGGCCCAGTAGCAAAACAGTACTGCCAAGGTCCAAGCTGGGGTTCAAACAAGTTTTCAAGAAATGAGGCTGTTGCCCATGTGAACTTGAGTCATCATCCGCGACGTCAAGACCGACTATTGTAAGGTCAAGAATTGAACTACTAATAAAGAACCTGAAATGAAGAAACAAAATATGGACTAGTAAACATAATGGCAAAAGAATGGAAAAAAGGCCCATTCGAGCTCTTAAACTTCATTAGCTTATTCAATCTCCAATAACAAGGAGAATGTACATCGCATCATTTTTCTTCGCAAGAACTCTTTTTAAAGATTTTATAGCCTTCTTTATTTAATCATACAACCGATGTTCTGGCCAATAAAGTGTTCCCGAGGAAAATCCAGGTCGATCCCATGTTGAGTTAAGAATGCATTAAAAACATGTCCTGTGCTCATCAATCAAGTTAATAAATAGATCCAAGGACCACTTTTCAGCAGATATTACTATGTACCAATTAGCCAATCAGCAATCTAAACTTGAAAAGAATTTATGCCATCTTGTACAGAAACAGAAAGGCAATCTGGTGCTAGGTTTAAAGTTATCCACTACTGACTATTGTAAAAAACATCTTTATTCCAGCGTCCCCTTACAAAATGGCAGCAGAGCTTTCTGGCTTACATGTCATGCAGTCAGTCTGAAAGCCTGAGATAATGAGCATACATCTCTCTTGTTATACTGGTCCATATATCCTGCTACCAGTACATCTTTAATCTACCAAAATCCTATCAGCAAGGCAGCATAATGCATTTATACTGGCCATACCTGTTCCCTCACATACCAAACAAAATGAAAACCCTATCCCCACAGGAATGTACTACTGTTGCTACAATAAGGAATCCTATCAACAAGATCAAGATTATCTAACCATGACCACAAGCACAGAATAATCTCCTGAACCCTATGGAAGTCAACCCCAGAACAATGGCCCCCAAGTTTTAAGCTTCCACACAAATAAAACCCCTTTTTCTCGAATCAGAAATCAGGCATGCCATTGGTAGATATATTCACCAAAACATATGAACCATATACGCCTGGGAAAAGAAAACCACCAGCTTTCAATTCACTGAAAAATAGATCCCTTTACACCACGGTCAAGGACTTAAGGTGCCACAACAAAAAAACAAGTACGAGTGCAGAAGAAAGAAATCGACGAATGCGTTGCACTTCCTAATTCAAAATCTATCTTTTCATGCGTCATTGTACTATAAAGAGATTCCTAGGGGATGAACTCGCCCCCGGAAAAAAAAATCAAATCGCCTGACACCGCGTTGCACATTCAAACCAAGCCAATGGGGGAGCTAAACACGGGAGGCCAAGAAATGCGATGTTACCTCTGCGGCACCAGGCGAGCTAGGATGCGGCCGTGGTTGAGCCGAACCTCGGCGGCGCCCGCCGCGGCGGCCGAGGGGATGGTGCCGTGCGTGGTGAGCAGCAGGCCGCGGTGGATGAGGAACCCGCTCCCGCCTTTGCCTCCAGCTCCCCCTCCGCCGCCGCTGGGGAAGGATACGGTAGCTACGGCGGCGCCCTTTGCGGCGAGGAGGCTGGACTTGATCCGCTCCAGCTTGGCCCCGCCGGAGCAGAAGCACCACCCCGCGGCGTCGCCCAAGACCCCCATCCGGCCACACTTGTTTTTCCCCTGATACTGCTGGTATTACTACTCCAGCAAACGGCGGCGGGCCAGGGACGGCGACGGCGACGCCGAGCGGCTCGTGTGGGCTCGGGCTGAGGCTGAGAGAAGGGAACGGGACTACGGGAGTCGTGGCCCCAAACATCGAACGTGACACTGTGTGCTCATGTCAATGTCCTGTGTGATTATTGCTGCCTCCTTGACTCCTTGTTTCTTCCTGGGATACTCATATAGTCATATCCGCATGTGACCTTGCATTAAACCTCTTGCTTAATTTTCATCAACTATAAACATTTTTTACAATGGCCCTACCCTACAATCTTAAGTTCATATTTTTTATAAGCTCTAAAGGGTTAAGTATTTTATAGTGACCTAGTACAACCTTAAATGCGTTACAAAGTTTATCAACACTTTTATAAACAATTTTTATGAGCTCTAAAAAACTCCGCCCCCCTCCCCCCAACCCTACCACCCAGGTTTGAATGTTTGATGCTTCTTATTGTTCATTTTATGCTAAAAGGAAATATTTCTTTTTCCTTAGCCCGCCTCATAGCCTGGGGTGGTTGATAGATTTATTCGGTTTAAGAAAAATCCATGGTTTAAAATTAGCATAATTGAAGCTACAATTGAGAAAAATAGCATTACAAATGCGCCTCTTTCGAGCTAGATTTTTTAATTAAATGCGAAAAATAGCCATTAACTACTTGGCTAGTCCAACAAAGTGATTTTTTTCGCCAAACGCAGTATCTATGAATATGAATATGAGCCTCATGATGTCTGTAGCTCAAAGAATAATCTCGCTAATATTACAATAAAACCAGAAAATATGAGCACCTATGTTACATTGAATACTTGCTTGAACACTGGGTGGACAACATATCCATTTCACTTGATAAGTATTGAGAAAACATGTTTAGATTTAAAAAATCTAAATTTATAAAAATAATCCATATAGCTAAATTTTAAAAGTCTAGAACTAGACCAACCAAGCCGACTTCCCATTGTCTCGCTCATTTACTATTGTAATTCTACCGCTATTCTAAAACTAGTCAATGGAACATCAAGCTACTCTTGCTCTTGTCACTCTTTGCCACGACTCTGTGACCGTAGTTGTCCTTCCACCTTCTAACAAAGTTGAGTGTACATGAAAAGAAGATTACTTGACCAATCACCATTTGTTTCTAATAAATGACCTAATATAAGTTAATCGATTGTTTCATAAGTCTATTTTATTCACAATAGATTTAGGTATTCTCATAATTCAAGATATTTTTGCATATAGGAATCAAAATAAAATTCCTGTTATATGTTTGTCTACCGGCTGAGTAACTCGTAGCACCGTGACTGTCATACCTCTAATTCTGCTACCTTCACTGTTTTGAATCACTTGTCTTCTCGCCTTCTCCTATCAAGCACTCTGTTCTCCCCTGTTAGCTGGTGCGCAGCTGTTGGGTCCATTCACACAAGTCACCAAGAACCCCAATAGCCAAAAACCCAACCCTAGATAGAACGGACCAGCAGCAGAACAGCATACTACGAGATTAGGAATTGAACTGCCAACAATGGCCAACAACCATGGAACAATCCGAAGTATTAAAAAAAAACCATGGAACAACCCGTGAAACCGGTCAAACCAGCCCAACCCGCCAGCAGGCCGTGTAAAAAAAGCCAGAAACCGGACAAACCGGCCCATGAACAGGGCGACCTAACCCGATGTGCATCTCTCTGCTTCCTTTCCCCAGCCCTTCGCCGGCGGCGACGATTGGGAGCGCGGTGGCGGACTTCTTCCCCTAGCCCTTTGCCGGCGGCCTTCTTCCCCCAGCCCTTTGCCGGCGGCGACTACTGGGAGAGAGGCCTTTCCTGGCGGCGACGATTGGGAGAGCGGCGGCAGCCTTCTTCCCCAGCCCTTTGCCGGCGGCGACAATTGGGAGAGAGGCGGCGGCCTTCTTCGCCCAGCCCTTTGCTGGCGGCGGCCTTCTTCGCCCGGTCCTTTGCCGGCGACCAGCCTGCACTAGGTATGCCGCCCCTTCTCTTCCTTTCCTGCTGTGCAAAATGGAGCGCGCCAAACCCTTCCGTGTGGCGCGTTTGTTTCGGATCTACTAACTTCGATTTTGTTTGCAAAGATATTGGGTGTGCATGTGTACACCCATGTCCTATGCTGGGTCACGTTAAGGCTGTCCCAGCTACCTTGGGTGCGGGTGCAATGGCTAGTGGATCTTCAGGTGCTGATGGTGAAGTGGAGGCAGGGTTTGCGAAGCTCCAGGGCGAAGATTTCGAGTACTACATGCAGACATACTCGATCATGCTGGGCCGCAACAGCAAGAAATCGACAGTGGATGTGGATCTCTCGAGCCTCGGCGGGGGTATGAACATCTCTCGCCACCATGCCCGGATATTCTATGATTTTCAGCGTCGTCGGTTCGCCCTGGATGTTATCGGCAAGAATGGATGCCTTGTTGAGGGAGTTCTGCACCTCCCTGGAAACCCGCCTGTTAAGCTTGATTCACAGGATCTGCTGCAGATTGGGGACAAGAAGTTTTATTTTCTGTTGCCGACGCGATCCATCTTTGCCTCAGCTGCTGCTAGACATGCTCCTATTATTCCACCACAGCTTCCTCCACCATCGTATGCACGTCCAGGCCGCCCTCGTTTGTCGGATTTTCACGACCGCTCCTTTGAAGGTGACTATGGCCGGGAGGTGGATGACATTGGGAATGGTATCAGTGAAAGTGTGGTGAGGGGAAAGTTGATAAAGAGAAACAAGAAGTCCTCCGGAGATTTGGACATCTATGGTGGGCACCGAATCAATGTGGAAGCAATAGGAACGCTAGGTGAAGGTGATCCTATACTCTCTGTGTGCTTCTACTGGATATGATTTATGTTCCTTCATCCTCTTGTTTTATTGTTATAAAGACACATATGGTAAATTGTGATTGTGCTTGGAAGTAATTCAACCTAGTGGTTACATTAACTACTGTACATAGTTTGTAAGGATATATCAACATTCCATATCAGTTGATAAGCTAGGAATGTACACACCCGAGCAAAATGTGATGGTTAAGGAAATTTAGTAACTCTTAATTTTCATAAAAGATCGATCAGTACTTTCTCTACAAGAATATAACATTTTCTAGATGCAGCCGCTAATCCTATGTCAAAAAGGCAACCTTTTGTTTCAACAGTACCTTCTAAGAGCATGTACATTGGTGTCGTCTAATAGGCGGCCTCATGCAGTGACACGTAATCTTGAGATGATCTATCAGACAACCTATACAATGGATTGTTGTTTTGGTTGTCTCGTAGTAAATACAATATCCCTTAATTTATGAAAAAATAAAGAAATACTATTGGTTGCATGGCAATAAAACCCATACAATGGTGGAGGAGTTGTCTCATAGTCCTAAAATTTAGCTCATGAGGCGGTTGTTTCGCGAAGCAACGACCTCTTTCTCTCACCTCGCTCTCTCTCCTCCACATCAGTAAAAATTCTACGTGGCACTGCATGAGACGATCTATGACACCGCTGACATGTAGCAATGTACCTGCCCTAATCTTTTATTTATGTATTCCCACAATGAGGCCTTTCTTTATGTTCAAAAGTAGCAGCATCTTTTTTTTCCTAATCTGAAATTCTAGCAAGTTGAATGCATTACCTTCATTACTCTTAATAATACAGCAAGGCCTAGTAAATGAGTAATAGTATTTAACTATTTCATCTTTTAAGAATTAGTATATGATGTGGTAAAAGTGTGTCAAACTGGCAAATGGCAATCCTGCTATCCCTTTTGTAGTTTGCAATTATAGATCTTCACTTGGAAAACACTTGTACTGTATTCTTATTTTTAGAGCTATTTCCATTGGAAGGAATTCAGTCATTCACAGTGCAGAAAGAGTTCATCCTAATTGCCTTCTTTTTGGTTTTGCAGAAAGTAGATCTGAAATAAGATCAAGGGGTGACAGGGATATTGACAACCAACAAATCCTTCAAGCAGAAGAGAAGGAGGTTGTATCATCCGTTGCCACAGTGTTATCTGATCTCTGTGGTCCTGGAGAATGGATGCCCATGGCAAAACTCCACACAGAGGTTTGTTATGGAAAATCATAAATATATACCTGTCCAATTTAGATGCTGAAGACAAAGCTTTATCTCTTAGCTCCCTGATCAGTCTAAATCGTATCTTGTTACTTAAATCAACTCGAGGCAAGCCTACTGCTGTTATCATGTGTTTGTAAACTGAAGGGATGGGACATGGGATTACATCATAAAGGAAAACAAACTAAGATTGAAATTAGCGGTACCATGGTTAGACTATGAGAAACTTGTGGGTAAATGCCAGCTGGGACTGTAACATGTAAGTCAAATGTTAGAATTCCTACCCTGTAAATCTGAACTAGATAATCTAGGTCATGAGCAGCACCATTCTGACACTCATATTATCTGAACTTGGTTGATATTTTATGTAACCTTTTCCGATATGTTATGTTTGCGGCCATTGTCATTGATAAACTTTGCTTGAGGTGTATGAGCTGACTTGAGAAAACTATGAGCTGAGGCATTCGATTTTGTGCTTATAGACTATAAACCTGCTTGCATATTATTAATGCATTGCTTTCTCTGCTAGCTTCTAGACCCATTCCACTAACACAGGCATTGTTAAGACATGTACACAGTATGTTTCCTATTAGACTATTGTGGATGTTTCATGGCTCGAGCAGCAGCAGCACCAGTTACGCAAAAATACCGAAGCAGACATGTAGCACTGAGCTACTGTAGTGACAAGGTCCTGTTCACAATAGATATAGTTTTTGGATGATGATTTTAGTTGGGTTATTTGCTTTTGGATATGATCTGTGTATACTGTTGATTTTCTTAGGTTTTGATATTAGTTCTTACTACGTATGTGTCAAGATTCAAGACAAGTCATCCCTATAGAGGCATTGCGATGTATCTACTAGGAACCAGGGAAAGTGGGATTGGTCTATTTGGTCCCAAATATTTTCCCATCCCAATGTACTAACCAATTCACTGAATACCCTAACCTCCTTAAAGTGATGAGATGTGCTGCTAGGCACGCGTCGCCTTGTTTGCCATCCTCAGATGTAGGAGTGGTATGTTAGAAGTCCAATAATTAAGGGCCAGGACTGATGAGTACAGTTTTCTATTATTTATTTATAACCCATGTCTTCCATTTCTGTAGTTTGTTCTGTTCTGGGCTTGTACTGTATACCAGCACCCAGAAAATGAAGCTTTAGGTTTAGTGATTACGCGAGATGGCAATTTCTTGTAGTTATGATTTTGTTTACTATTTTATTTTGAGAACCCTCCCCTAGCAGTTTCAAGAACTTCGGTAGCTACTCTGAGTTCTTTCCCTTGTGCATCACATCTATGTTATCATTGATGTTCAGTTGGCCATTGACTATTTTATGTTAAGTACTGACTTTCTTCATGTTTTTGCTTTTGAGTAAAAGTATAGGATGCCCATTTGTGCTTGCTGCTGCTTCCAAGTTCTAACCCTTTTGATTGCTTGCAGCTTCTTGAACAGTTTGGCAACGTGTGGCACCCCAGCAGGGTCCGAAAGTACCTAACAACAGACGACTGGTCACCAACGGAGACGAAGGGCAGGCCTTGGTTTGGCCTTCTGGCTCTGCTCAGAAAGTACCCAGAGCACTTTGTCATCAACACAAGATCGAAAGGGAGAGTGACCTCAGAATTTGTGTCGCTGGTCTCCTTGCTCTCCTAGAGGGAACTGGGGGGGCGAGATTGGGCTGCCGAGGAAATGACAGGCACGCCAGCTCCATTTTCAGTTTGTGTTCAGAAGGGTCGGAGGTGCAGTGATTTGCCTCTTCTTGGTTTGGCAGATGTTTTGAACCCTGTTGTACTGTATGTCGTGTGTTTCAACAGCTGTATTGGACCATGGTCATCTCTGTAATGTTGACTGGTATACCGAAGCGTGAGTTTCACCAACGCTAGCAACTTGGCTGCATCTCGGTTAAGTTCAGCATCCTGTATGTATATCCAGTGTCATGTTTGGCTGTTAGAAGCAATATTAGTGCTGCTGCTGCTGCTTCATGCGCAATCGCGGCCGCGGTGGAAGATCAATGTGCAGGTAGTTATGTGAATGCTTAGTTTCCCGATTTTCTTTCATTTCCTCCCTTTTCCGCTAGGCTATCAAGAGCTGTAATATTCGTTCGGATTCGGTTGGCGCCAACGAAAAAACTCACCGAGTCCGACTGAGAGACCTCTATTTATTGGATTGGATAGACAAATTTTTTTTACAGGGAAATCAGGGCAAGGAACAAGGAAGCCTGGGATTGGATTGGATGGCGGCCGGCGGCGGCGAGCACCGGGGGCACATCAAGGGGAGGCAACGCCTTCTTTTCGTGGTGGAGGAGAAGAGGATTCTGGAACGAGGTTGCTACTCATACCTTGTGTTTAAGATAAACCTCAAGGACATGTTCGCGTCCGCCGCCGGAGAGGAATACGAGGAGCATTGGGCGGTGGCGATGAGGAGCTTCCCCCGCCCCGTCGCTCAGATCGACACGCCGTCTCCGGCACCGGCGGCACCAGCATCGTCGCCGTGAGCTGCGACAGGCGCACCGTCATCTACGACACCGCCGCCGCCGCCGAGGTGCCGTGCGGGCGGGAGCTTCGCTACTGCATGCCCGGCGGCACCACCCTGATCCCGTCGGGGACGCAGCTGTACGCCGTCGCCAGCAACCTCTGGCCACCGGACAGCGACTCGGCCCCTAGCTTCCAGGCCCTCCAGCCCCCGCTCTGCCGCGGCCGCTGCTGGTCCTGGCGCCCGCTCCCCGCGCCGCCGCGCGACATGTACAAGATTCTCGAGCCCCCCGCGCGGCCCTTCTGCTACGTGACGGCCGTCCTGGCCGCCGGCACGCGCGTCTGGGTCTCGGCGCCGGACAGGGGCACCTACTCCTTCGACACCGCCCGCCCCGCGTGGCGCAAGGAAGGGGACTGGTTGCTGCCGTTCGAGCGCCGCGGCCTGTTCGTCCCTGAACTGGGGCTCTGCTTCGGCATCTGCCCGCGCAGGCTCTGCCTCTGCGCCTTCGACGCCCCCACCGCCGCCGCCGCCGCCGCCCCGCCGGCGGCGCGCTACGTGTGGCAAGACGAGACGTACCCTCGCGAGTGCCAGGACAGGGGATTCTACGTGCGGAGCCCCGGCAGCTTGGGCTACCTGGGAGACGGCAAGTTCTGCATCACCTGGACCATCGGCATCGAGTACTCCGAGCAAGAGAGGGCCATGGTACCCTCGCAGTTTGCTCTCCTCCTGGTGGCCGTGCAGGTCGTCAGGTGCTCGGAGACTGCCGGCGCCGGCGGTGAAGAGCTGCGACTGGTGAAGCATAAGGTGCGCTGCTACAAGATGTCAGGCCATGGAATAGACGGCTACGTGCTGCAGCCTTCCTTGGGCTGATTTCATTCCTTGTATTATTCTCCTGATCTGTGTACGCTATATATATTCTCCTGTCAAGCCGTGGAATAGGACGAGTTTTATCTACACATACGTGTAGCTACACCCACCATTAGTATACCATTGTACGTATGTCCGCATACTAGTTTAATATTTTTAGTATGTTCATATACTAATTATAAGATACTTCAAAGTGAGATACACGAAAAAATTTCAAAGGTATGGACATACTATTTTATATAGTATTATAAAGGTATAATCAAAATATATTTAAAAATAGGGGATGATTTTGAAATTTTTTCGTGTATCTCACTTTGAAGTATCTTAGAATTAGTATATGAACATACTAAAAATAATAAACTAGTATATCATTTTTAGTATGCTCATATACTAATTCTAAGATACTTCAAAGCGAGTTACATGAAAAAATTTCAAAATCAACCCTATTTTTAAATATATTTTGATTATACCTTTATAATACTATATAAAATAGTATGCCAATATACTCAATGTATGCTTACATACTCAACGTATATATCATCACAAATAGTCTAGTATCATCACATACTACATGTACATACTCTTCGTCGGATTAAATTCATCGTGTATCATGAGATACTAGGTGGGTGTAGCTACACGCGCGTGTAGAATGGATTTTTTCTATATATATATATATGTGTGTGTGTGTAGTGTATCATCATCTATTCATTCCTTGTATTATTCTCCTGATGAAATGACACAATATCCTGTTGTCACTCTTTGCTAGGTGGTGTTGGCCGTCTGTTTGTCGGCTTTGTTTTAGTTTTTTCTCTTTTTCAGTCCTTTGTGCGCTTGTATAGGTCAACTATCTAGGACAAATACTATCTGTAAACTACTTTCTTCCTAATGAAATACGTGCTAAGGTACGTTCGCAAAAAAAATATCGCAATATCCTGTTGTTGATTATTTAATCCCCTTGCGCTATTATGACCAAATTAAACTACAGTGTATCACTTCAACAATGTTATCCTTTTTTTCTCTGATCATGGGTTCCAGTGGTGAACCTGGATTCAAGTTGTCGAGATTTGTGTATGTGTATTCATATCAGTGAATGTACATGCGTGTGAGCGTCTGTATATGGCGTTTTGAAGAAAAAATTACTAAATGTCAAGAATCAATCAATATTTATAGTTTTTTTCAGTTCCTCTAATTGCCAGCAAGAAGCAGATATCTCTGCTAGCTGTGGTCTCTTCGGAGGAAATATGTCAAGACCAATAATCCTTGGTCTCATAAATATTTGAATAAGATTAATAATATGCAGAGATAGACAATTATGTCAATCACCATGTGACTATGTGAACGCCGCACAAGTGGTTTGCAATCACCTCACTTCCGATTCATGTAACATATCATAGTACCTTCTGTTCGGCTTTGCAGTTCAGTAATAATGCTGATATATATGACAGAGAGAGGCGATGAAGCTAAATTGCTCCTTCCTGAATGTTTGGTTGACTGATCACTGTTCAGTTTCCACGTCAATGGCTTGCGCGCTTGCTGTGATCACTTATCAGCTGCTTGCTCGATTGGTACAGTTATGACGATGCGACGCATTTCAGAAAAAATAAACGATTTGATACTGATGATAGGCCATGTTTGAATCATCTAGGACTAAAAACTAGTCCAGATTAAAATTTATAAAATTGAGTTCATAGTTGTTTGGATCCATGGACTAACTGTACGTGGCTAGAATTTCAGATCCAATTAAAATAAGAAATAGACATTGTTTTTTTCCAGGACTTGTTTGGATAAACATTTCATCAAGAAGAAAGTTTTGGTTACAGCTTAAGAAGCAACCTAGGGAAAACATGAAATTACAATACCATAAAATTTTCGAAAAAAATAAAATAGAAAAGCAAGAATTATTAGCAAGATTTCCATGGAACCTGGATTTGCTAAGACTAGCAGAAAGCACCGTGAATTGAACGGCAACAGTGTGCTAATACGTACTTACAGAAGCAAAAGAACGCACTGAATCACGTTAAAACCATCAGTGTGCTACAATATCGTTTTCGCGAGCGAAAAGCGCAGAGGCGCACTGCAGAATCCATAGATCAGTCGTCTTCCATTGTGCGATGAACCGATGAAAACGCGAGAGGCAAAAGTGCCCTGCTGATCCATGTGCAACTCTGCAACAACCACAGTTTAACGGCACGATCGAGCTTACTAGGAATCACCATGGGAGTGCTAGCTAGTAGCTAGGCTAACCAGAAGATGCCAGCCAAATGTTGCGCAACGATCTCGGGTGCTTGGATGCTAGGACTAAAGTTTAAAGTTTAGTCCTTTAAATAAGTGATAATTAGAAGCATTAAATATAAATTAATTATAAAATTAATTACATAAGTCATATCTACTTCGCAAGACGAACCTAACAAGCCTAATCAGTATGTATATAATTATCATATAATTACCGTGCATTTTATTGTCTAATTACGAACTAATTAGGCTTAATAATCCGTATCATAAATTAATTTTTGCTTATGTAATATATTTTTTAATTAATCTATATTTAATATTTTTAATTAGCATTATTAGATTCGATTGGACGGAACTTAAGTTTTAGTCCTGGCAAGGCAAAGACCAGACGTAGGCAGCAGAGCACGGGTTTTGTATACAGCGTGCTGTACAGACTACAGAGTGCAGCCGGAAGGCGTCCTCGTCAGTTGGCACGCGGATGTTTCTCAGTGCGCGACGCATGAGAGCCGCCGCCGCCGACGAAGGCGAGTAGTGCGCGCCGCCGCCTTTTGCCGCCAAGAAGGGGTAGAATATGCCGTCTGCAAAGGAGAGCAGCTTTCGACCGAATTGGCAGATGAGGTGTTTACGTCCCAAATTTACTATGCAAAAAAAAAGATTTCCCGTCACATCAAGATGTCATAACATGCATGGAGTACTGAATGTAGATGAAATCAAAAATAATTGCACAGTTTTGTTGTACTCTGCGAGACGAACATTTTGAGCCTAATTAATCAATTTTTAGACAATTTTTCACAAATACAGACGAAATGCTACAGTGACGCAATGATTACGAAGTGACATCAAACTCTTAAATTCAATCTCTCAATTTCAACGTCTAAAATGCCTGAAATGTACTGTGCGTACTGGACTAGTGGTGCGTCCGGTCTGGGTGTAAAGGCGGCGACGTGCGCCTGGCGCCTGGGCCGGCCGGCTCCCGGTGCTCCAAACCCCAGAGAGCACGGCACCAGGCAGCAAAAGAGGTAGTATGTAGGTGCCGGGGGCACATCAACTCTCTCGTCGGGCATCGGCATATTCGGCCTCGACGGTGGAGCAAGCCGCCGTTTGCGTGTAGGCCAAGGCGATCGTGTGCACGACGCCGCAGCGGGCTGTGCCGGCCGGGCCTGTCGTGCGTGTTGCCAGGACGCGCACGACACGGCGATCATACCATATCAGCTCTAGCTGAGACGACCAGACCAGCACTACAAGCGCATGCGCATGCTCCTGGAACTAGGGTGTTCACCACTAGCGCTCGCCAGCCGGCCGCTAGGCCGCCGGGAGATGGATCGGGCCGCCGCCGGCCGGCCGGCCAGCGAGGCAGCTCACAGCTCGATCAGCTGCAAGTTGTACTCGCCGCCTGTTAGACGGCCCGGCGCGCAAGGGGACTAGACCGGGGACTAGTGCGTCTCGATGATTTCTCGGTGGAATCCTTTGGAAATTGGAACGGCAGCTGGCGTTCGGCAGGGGCCGAGGGGGAGACGCAAAGCAGGGCGGCGGTCGTCGTACGGAGCGCACCACGGACGGAGGCGCGGATGGGAAGAAGAGAGCTTTGCGGCGCCGATTGGTGCCTTTCTCCTAGGACAGAAGAACGGTGGTGGTAGACTGGCAGGGGCAGGGGCACGAGCCGCAGCGACTATTCATTTCGCGAGGTACTGTGATTCATGAAATTCATTTTTGCGCACGAAATTCATAAAATTCATATGGCCTGCTGGCTGTTATACATTCTATTGCATTATTAATAAAAAAAGGGAAGCTCGGAAAAAAAAACTCCATGTGTTCTACATAGAGATCATATATGGCCTGCTGGCTGTTATACATACGACTGACTGATCCAAGTCATACTGCTGCACCCTTACGTTAGCTTTGCATCTGAGCTGGTGATTGTTTTTTCTGAGCATGCCTCTCCAATAAGGCACAGTTGTTTCTTCAATCTTCATGATACGATGCCAAGGACTGCATAATAGGCGATGAGCACCGGTAGAGAAACTAGCGTCCCGAATATGACCCTGCATGCATGCAATGTACGCAATATCGTGAGCATGCACCAAGTCAAATCCTTTGAAATCTTTGCGACATTTTAGGAGACTTACGCCGTGCTGAGCACATCCGCATGAAGCCCGTATTCCTTTGCAAAGACGAAGGTCGCAATAGATTGAGGTAGCGCGGCCTGCAATATATATAGAGTTAAAAGATGAACAGCCAGCCTTTTTAAAAAAAAAAAGATGAACAGTCACAAGAGGGCAAACAGAGTATACACCGTTCATCTTTTCGTCACTATATCTAAGAAGATCAAATTCTACGGGCCTAGCACTAGTGTATGTGTTTGCACTCAGACTCAGACACACTACGTTGCAAAAAGTTCAGTTCGGTGATTCATTCGGTCACAGCAGGTCAGTAGCTACGCACGCAGAGATGGCCAACGGTAAGAGACGCGGCATACATGTGGCCACCTGCATGTGGGCCGCAATGAATTGGTGCACACACTTTTAGACGTGTAGAGTACGTGTACGTGCACAGATACATGCTTTGCGTACGTGGAGCCCGGCCTGTTCGCCTCCTTTTCGTTGAAAACAGAAAGATGATGATGCGTGCATGCATGAATGTTTCGTCATGGCAATATGCATGAGACAAGACCTGTATGATGGCGAAGCGCAGCACGTTGCCCCGGAGGCCGAACGCGGCGGCGCCGACCAGAGTGGCGAGCGGCCCGGCGACGAACCGCAGCGCCATCCCCAGCGCCGCCAGCCCCGCCCCGCACGCGATCATCTTCTCCTGCTGCGCCATGAACAGCCCTGCATGCACATGATCGGTCAGTACGTACGTGTCACTCCGTCTAGCTTCATCTGTCGTAGCTGCTACCAGACATGGTGGTATCTGAGTGTCAGTGACGACCCTTGCTTACCCATGCTGAACATGCTCATCCCCGTGCCGGTCCTGGACATCACCTGCAGCGACCCCGTCACGACGCCCGGCATGCTCAGGCCCCACCTGCATTCGTCACACGACACCAACAACCCTTGAATTAATAAGTATATGTATGTATGTATGTGACGGTGGTGCAGGCACGCACGGCGGCGGGTGACACTTGGCCTTGCAGGTAGAGATCGCGTACGTACATGCATACGTATACATACATACCTGTAGGCGATGCACGCCCACACCACGCCGAGCACGCTGGCGTACACGTTCGGGTTCCTCGCCAGCTTCAGCCCCACGGTCCTCACCATCGGCCAGACACGGATCACTGCTCCAGGCGGCGGCGCATCACCTGGGCCCGCGTTCATCTCGACGTCGGCGTCGCCCTTCCCGTCGGCCGGCGGCGGCGGCGATGGCTGCGATACCGGCTCGACGCGGCCTCGTCCAGCGTTCAGCTGGTCGTTATCGCCACGACGGCTGGCAGCGGCGGCGCCCTCGCCGCCGGCCGCGGACGACGGCGGCGGGACGACGGCGCCGACGACCAAGGCCTTCCGGAGCTCGAACCCGAGCAGCAGGAGCGGGAACCACACGAGCGCCTGCACGACGGCGATCTGCACGACGAGGTCCCGCGCCCAGGCGCCGTACATGGCGTCGAGCAGCGGCACGCCGACGACGAGCGTGTTGTTGAACGCGGAGAGGGAGAACCCGGTGATGGACCAGGAGGAGCCCTTGCCGCCGCAGCAGCGGGCCCAGGCAGACACGGCGGCGATGGCCAGGGCCTTGGAGACGGCGTCGGCGGCGAGGACGCGGCCGTCCATGGCGTAGGGGTCGGCGCGGGCCAGGAAGTCGAAGGTGAAGAAGGGCATGGAGAAGTGGACCACCAGCGTGTTGATGGCGCCGCACTGCTCCGCCGTGAAGAACCGCCACCACCGCACCGACCCGTACCCGAGCCCCAGCGCGAAGTAGAGCGGCGCCATCGCCGCCGCTACCTTGTAGATGTCGCCCCACGCGATCATCCTCGAGTTGAGGATCTCTCGATTAGCTTGTGGGATGAATCAAGACGGGAAACACAGCCAGCTCATCAGTGAACTAGGTGATGACCTCGTTGAGCTCGTATATATAGACACTAGTAGTGAGAAGGGGGCCGGGATAGTGAGAGGGAGGGATCAACAGGAGGGAACACCGGATCGACGAGAACGAGCACACTACGCAAGCACGTCACTTTGTCTCGTCTGACGAAAAGGTGATGCTTTGGATTCAGATAGACAATAGTGGACGCATATGTGGAACTGAATTCTTATTCCTGGGAGCACGTTATGCAGATCTCTGCTGAGACGTTTGTGGAGGATAGTGGAAAGGACAGTACTGGTTGTAGATCGATACCAGTGGAAGTGTCTTGTTAAGTTTGTCGCATGCATGTATTCCTTGAATAAAAAAAGTGCTATAGACACTAAATCTTTAAATTCAGAATCTTCAGCATAGGATGCACTGCAGTAAGGTCGAAGGTTCTGATATTTAAATTCGGAATCTTCAGTATCACCAATGATCTTTTATAAATCTGTTGAATGTTGGCCTAAGAGGGACCTTATCAGAAACAAACGCACGCCGGTGCCCAAAACTATAGAGTAGATAAACATGCATGGATGGAAAGGTTGAAAAAGCGTAGAGAAAAGAGATTAAAAAAAGTAAAGGTCGTAGACAAAGTACAATTTAGACATTTGATCATTCTAAGTAATCTGTGTTTGAGAAAGTCTAGAACTAACCAAATTGAGAATACTGGGAGTAGGTGTGATCACATTCTTCGTGACGCCGCTGATGAACGCCTTATATTTTGCTGCGTCTGTCCTTGTATGAGTAGCATGTGTGCTTGGTGCAGTCATACTCTTGCCGTGGTCCATGCATGGTGTCAGTGAGCCTCCTCACCGTGCCGTTGCTGGTGGCTGGTTTCGTCTGCTGGAACGAGACGACAAAGAGCGCGCTGCATACAGTAGATGCTCCCCCAAACGGATCAGGCAGAGGTTCATTGGGCAAGCAATTAGCACCACTCCATAATAATTAAGCAACCATCAGCTAATCAATCATTTATCAACCGATCTTAGTACACCTTAATCGTAAGCCGAATCACAGGTAATAGCACATTTTAGTTGTAAATAACCGAAGTACATTATGTAAAAGTTTGACTTAGAGAACAAATCTAGACAAACTTGTATTTCTGATAGAGGAAGCGTAGTATATATATACGTGCATTCGTGGTGGGAGCATGTATATGCGTACATTCTTAAAAGCACCACTCCATAATAAAATTGCTTCATAACAGAAATTAAGATTATACATACATAATCAATTGGACAGACTATTACCAATTGTAGGATACCTATGCCTGGCGTACCCACCTCATCGGAAAAAAAATTGTCAAACCAAGCATTATTATCACCAAGACCAGAGCGAAAAATGGACCAAGCGCCCGCTCGCCGACCGACTGGGCGTATCTTCCCGAGCGACGTGTGGCGAGCCCCCGCCCGCTCCCCGACCGACTGGGTGTATCCTCTCGAGCATGACGCGTGGCGAGCCCCCGACCTATCGGCAAACCTTACCAAAAAGCACACGTAGTGGCCCGCCAACTGCTATAGGGGACGCGACCCATCGGGACGCATGCCCCCCCCCCAAACCACACGGGAGGACATGGCCCCCGCCGAGACAAGAAAAGCCTCTGACCTCTCGGAAGGCCCGGTCACCTCTCGGAAGGCCCAGTCATGATGATAACTCCGTCCCTATCCAAGGCCTGAGTCCACGACACCCTGCTGGTCTTCCCGCTGAACCCAGGGTGCGGCCCATCCAACTTCAGGGAGTGGGCAGTATCAGACTTATCTCACTGAGGCGTGGCAGCAGGCCCGAAAAGACAATAGCAGCAGGGCCACCAGCCCATGTCTCCTGTAGTGTTGGCAGAGGCCAAGGAACGCCCGGACGAACGAAGGCTGTACCTCCACAGAAACTCCCATACAGATTGAGCTCACCACACAGACAACCACTCCCTTAACAATGGGGCAATATGGAAGGCGTGTGCGCTCATGTACCCGTACGAAGGGCATTGTGAAGGGAAGAAAGGCCTAGGATGACACAGTCCCAGCCTGTGCCAACCACCACGACGGTACATGGAATGGCAAGAAGAGTACGGCGACTGAACTATGGCCCCCCGACCTACCATAGCAAGGCCGGGGGACACGAGCGAGCAGACCAAGACCGAAGGGCCCATGAGACCTCTTCCGATCTACTGTTTTCTCCTTCTTTTCCCATATGTAACCGACCCCAGTCATATATACGAGGGAAGGGACCCTCTGAAAGGGGAGAGACACGCTCGTAGTCAATCATCCATAAATACGCTCACTCGCTTACGAGCACCCCTGTTGTAAGCCCGAGGCATCCGACACAAGGAACGTGACTGCCTCGCACTGGATGTAGGGCTGATTGTCTGAACCGGTATACTTCCCCTGTGTCCACGAGTGCTTACCACTGAGAGCCGTGAGGTAGCGCGGCGTAAGTAAACCACTAGTGTCCTAAAGCACCGACACCGATACAATCATATATAAAAGGCTAATTTATTATATTAATACAATAGTGTTAAAAGGAGCCATCACGTTCGTCGAGAGGACCAAGAAAATCCCACGTTAATCCAAAAAAATAGAAGAATATATGCCGTCGGATTTTATGAAGATCTAACGGTCCATATTAATTCGTTAATCCAAATAAAAAGGGAAAATATAAGCCATCGGATTTTATGAAGATCTAACGATCCATATTAATTCGTTAATCTAAATAAAAAGAAAAAATATAAGCCATCAGATTTTATGAAGATCTAACAGTCCACGTCAACCCAATAAGTCTAGACCGAATATGATTAATACGGCTATCCACACTAGGTACGCCACCCGTGCTCCTCCGCAGTGAAGAGGCCGTGCCGCGGCTCCTTCGCCGACGCGACGGCTCGGCCTCAGGGATTGGCCACGAGCCACCCTGCTCCTCCACTGTCGCGACGTCGGTCGCGAGACCCTGCTTCTCCACCGCCGCAAGATCTCCGTCGCGCGCCCCGCCCATGAACCCGTCCGCCACCACTACCCCGCCCAAGCAACCGGACGAGAGAGCGTAGGAGCCACCCGAAAAGCCTCTGCAGCGCTCCGCCGAGGTGAGCCGCGCGGCCGCTCGCCTGACGCCCCCACCGTTGGCCGCCCCACCGCCGCGAGGATTCGTGCCCCGCCGGGGAGCCGTGCGCCATGTTGTCTGCCCCGCCGCCGCCCACCGATGGCCGCTCTGTCGCCCAAGCTGTCCACCAAAGCCGCCACTGCTGGGAGCCAGCGGAGGGGGAGCGCGAAGGAGAGGGAGAGGGAAGGGCGGCATGGAGGAGAGAGCGGGGGTGGGGGCGTCGGAGGGATAAATGTAACTCTATTATTTAACTACAAATAACTCATGTGAATAGTCAAACGAAATGTATTCGACGGGCTCTACGTGTTCGTGGTCTCTAATTGTCCAATTAATTAACATATCAAAAGGTCAAATTTTACATCTTATAGAGTGTTTGCCCTACCTTTAGTTCTACAATATTTGTATCTATTATCTTATTTTCATTGTCAAAATTTATATAAAATACGCCACCATATTCGTCAATAGGTTTAGAAATTACTTAACAAAAAAGAAAAAAAAATATAGCATCATTGGATTTTATGATGATCTAACGGTCTAGATTATTAAAGAGTCAATATCTAAAACAAACAACCAAATCATATAACCATAACATAAGAGTTTGTGTTTACACAAGAGTTGGGTTTCTAATTATGCACCCTTTCCTTTTATAAAAATAAAAAAAATAAATAGCATAGCATCAACATGGGTGTGCCATCAAATAATCAAATTTACAGCGGAACTACGTTACCAAAGAAAGTGTAAAAACTAAGGATTATTTTCGTTGTTGATGCATCGACTCTAACTATAGTAACCTTGTGCATATTTTGGATTGAAGAAAGAGGGCTGAGAGAAGATAGAGATGTAAGAGAGGAGGTTTGTGCCTGTGGTGAAGTAAATATCTACTGAAGTTGTTATGTAATAAAGAAAAACATCCCACAATTAACAATTCTTGCCCATCGAGGAGCAGTCAACGGCAACAACATTATTCTTCTCCAAATTGTAAGGATGTGTTGTATGCTCATCCATAAGTGGGTGGCAAATTTGTTGTGCGTTTCTTTCAAAAAGAAAAATAGTGAATGCTGGGGAGACACATATATGCCAAAGTCGATTTCAGAATAATATTGAGCATCAATAAAAATTGTATAAAATTTATATTCAAATTTGGTGTTAAGATTGTTTATGTTATAAGGAGAAGAGAACATTTTATCGTCCATTGTTATTCAGCTCAATTTCACCATTGTGTGGGGAAGCAGGGAACCAAAAGAAAAAGAAAATGAGCGGTAGAAGTAGGGATAGGTATAGTAGTTGTGATTATTTGTACGCTGCTATAAGGAACCTCTACACGGTTGTAAAATATAAAAAATAATTTATCACATATGTAAAAATCTGTGACGCAAAATTATGTTATAAGATAATACATAGTTATAGTTTGAATAAATACTAAAAACTATGTTGTATATAAGGTGTTTTTATTTTATCGTGAATTTATATTCCGTGCCAAATAGCATGATTGTAAAAAAGAGAGTTTGGGCCATATAGAAAAACAATGCCAATAAAAAAACTCATTCACATCGATGTATTAGCATGTAAAAATACACCAAGTTATTAGCATAAAAAAGCTAGCTTCCCGTGTTGTTTAAGCGGGCCACATTGTTAGTTTTGTGGGAATTTTAGAGCAAGCTTACGCCACCCTTTTGCTTCTTCCATGCGAGCCCATGCATGGTTTGGCGTTTCTGTTTCAGTGGCCAACAACCATTTTTTCCTGATTCCACTGTCGGGATCTGTAAGCTAAGAATCATTTTCATCAGCATCCTTTACCCCTGTCAACCTCGTCATCATTCCATATCTGTACGTACACGGTGAATGGCCTGCATTTAATAATTGTTAATCATCGGTAGATCGTATAAAATCGCCGAATGAATGCGCTACAGCATGCACACACAAGAACATAGGCACCAGGCCATGGCCATTTAGCTCAACCTCTAGTCGTCTACTATGATAAAAGTGACGAGCGAACCAGAGTTCAGAGGATGCATGCTTGCAGTTCCAATTGCACGTACATACGTGCTGTAGTCGTTTCTTTTGCAATGGCATAAATATAGGATGTGTCTGGCTGCTTTGTATTTGGCTCAGCCTGACTGGCTGACTTTTGGATTAAAACTTGAAAAGTTCACACCGTGTTTCTGAAAAAGGTAAAAAAAGAATATCTAACAATTGGGCCGACACGGGAAAGAGAGGGCGCAAGTAAAGGACGGTCCTAGTTAAGCACTTGAGTTCAAGCTTATGCTGGATTGTGATGAGATGAAACTAATAAAGAGATTAAAGCAGAAGCCACTAGCTAGCTAGTTGTGGTGACTCATCTTACCACATGCGACTCAGTCTGAGGGCAAAACCCATGACAGACACTTGATATAAATACAAAAGCATCAAGCACCTCTCACGTCATGGCCGGCCTGGTTAGAGTAGGGAGTAATTAAATCCAGGAGCCCTTTTGTTGGTGAACTTTCTTTTTAGACATCTTCTGCTGATGAATCATCTTGCACGAAGGACGGCGGCAGCGGCCATGCCTAGGGAGGGGGAGGAGCGGACAGCCCACGTGGGAGGGTCGGCGGCGGTGACACCTGGGCGCGGAAGGGACAACAGCGGCGGCGCCTGGGCGCGGGAGGAGCGGACGGCGGTGGCAGCTTGCCTTGGGAGCGGGAGGATCGGAGGAGCAAACGGACGTGACGGCCCCACGCAGGTGGGTCAAACGACGGCGAGCCCGAGCGGGAGGGATGGCAGCGACTGTCGGTGGTGGCGGCCTAGCTCAGACGTACGCCGGCCGGCCGGCCGGCCTGGCTATGAGCCGACAGGAGATTGAGCGCCACCCGCCAACGGGAGCATCGAGGATGAGGAGAGAGACAGAAAGAGGATCATAGGAATGAGAAGGTTGACTTGACATGTGGGGCCCACATATGCATGTCCATGTCATTATACAGTCAGCATGCCACGCATGTGGTTTAATATGGATTACAGAGGTTTCGACCTCATGTGAACCGATTAGCAAGTTTAGGGATTTGAATGTGCATTTTCAGAGTTTAGGAACCTGAATGATACGCTTGCCAAGTTGATATACCGGTTGTGCATTTTACTCTATAAAGTCAACTATACCGGCGGCCAATGAGCTGTTCAAGCGCTCTGCCCACTCGAGGTGACAAGGACTACTTGAACTGATGATTCGCCTTCTTTTGTTCCAGAAAAATTGTGTGCGTGGTGCCGTGGTGGACGCCGACGTACGTTTGCTTTTGGTAATTGGTCGATGGAATGCACCAACGAGGACAGCACGACGCATGAGAGGAGACATGGCTCAATTAGGGATTTTTAGGTGCAGCTGATCGGCACATGCGTATAGCTCAATTTGATACCTGAGCTAAATATCTCACATTTGAGTCCTGTCTAGTTGCGCAATTTGATTAATCAGAAAAAGAATTATCGGCTTATATTCCACACGTCTTAAGCATGAGTGAGCCTCCACAGTAAGTCTTCAAAATAGGTGAATTATTCGTCTCCCTAACGGCTTAGATTTTTTGCATGCATTTCGTCATTTCGTGTAAATGAAGCATGAGAGGAGACATGGCTCCTGCTAGCCCCACTCACTAGTCCCCTACTCCTAAGATATGCCCGTGCACTGTGCACACAACATACAGTAGAAAACTATCCTACATATTCCCCAAAAAGAACAATGGTAGAAAAATAGTGACCTTTTGCTTTGGAGTGTTGCCATTTGACTTGATTTTAGAGCAAACACAAATGAGTTCTATGGTGGGTTGGGTCCTTCTTGGGCTAGTTATCCACGTCCGGACATACCACCACTTCGTGCTGTTGCGGGTTGGGCTTTCCACCAATTCGGCCTATGAGCCCACTCCCACGAATTCATAAGCCGAAAATTCGGCCCATATTAGCCGAGCCCGACTTCTCCCTTCTTGCAGCACAAGAAGAGGAGGAACGGAGACGAGCTCGGCTTCTTCCCCTTCTCCCAACTGCACATCACAATCCAGAGATCAGACCCCGAGATCGAAGCAAACAAACAGCGGCGCGAGCGGGGGAGGGGGCGAGTGAATCTCGGAGGCAGAGGCGATGGCCAGGTTCAACCCGTACGAGAACAACGGCGGCACGTGCGTGGCCGTCGCCGGAGCCGACTACTGCGTGGTCGCCGCCGACACCCGCCTCTCCGTCGGATACAGCATCCTGTCCCGCGACCACTCCAAGATCGCCCAGCTGTACGTTTCTCAACCTTCACTGCCGCCCCCATGCCTCGTTACTGATTTCGGGAGCTCAGACTGGGTAGCTCTGAATTCAGATCCACTCCTCGGTTTCGCGGTAGCTCTGGATTCGATTAGTCTCGTAGGGCGTTACGTGCGTGTCCTTGGAATTATTATTTGTGCCGCCTGTATCATGATTTCGTTACGTCTGGAAATCAGTAGTCCTGTTCTGAAATTTTGTGTTCAGTATTCAGTTTGTTGAGAATGCCAAACAATTTAGGCTGAACTTTAGTGCTTTTAATCTGGTCTGGATGCCATTGGATGTGAGAATGGTCTTCAAAACATAACTTTGCAAGAAATTCGAATTTTAAGATATTTGTAAAACCTAACTATTTGATATATATGACAGGTTCAAAACATAACTTCCACAGAGTGAACCTGTCTTATTATTTTAATAGCAGAAAAACCCTGTCTGATATTGATGCTTAATTGCTAATGTTGTTCTCACTACTTTCCCTATAAACAGGGCAGACAAATGTGTTTTGGCCTCATCTGGGTTCCAAGGTGATATCAAAGCTTTGCAGAAGAATCTGGCTGCCAAGGAATTGGTAAGTGTGGCCTATTGATTAGTTGAGCTGTTGAAGTATTTGTCAGACCTCTGTTAAGATTATGTGTTTTTTTTCCGTTGACCACACTTTCATCAACCTTACTGTTTCGATACTCCAATACTGCTATGGATTATCTGTTGACCGTAGTCTACAATTCCATTTTCTGTTAAATTGAAAACCAAGGATGAGTTTTTTAGAGAGGAAATCACGAGTTAGAGGATTCCTGAGAAAGAGGATAACTTTGTCAGGTCCTACAAGGTATTATTTCAAAGAAAGAATGTTGTACTTAGCCGGTCTACAATGATTCAGTTTAGGTAGCTAGAATTCCTCAATCAGTGTGGGTAAATATTGTGTCATCCTGAATCATAGTATCATTCCAGTTTCTGATGCTTTCACATTTCTGTCCTTTTAGGTTTATGAACACAATCATAACAAGAAGATGAGCTGCCCCGCAATGGCGCAACTGTTGTCGAACACACTCTACTACAAGAGATTCTTCCCATACTACACGTTCAATGTGTTGGGTGGACTGGACAGCCAAGGTAGAGGGATGATTTTAGCATATGAGTATTAATTTACATTGATGATTCAATGTGATTGTGTCTTCTGAGCGTCTCTTCTCCTTTCACAGGTAAAGGATGTGTCTTTACATATGATGCCGTTGGGTCTTATGAGAGGACAGGTTACAGTGCTCAGGGAACAGGTGCAGCTTTGATGATGCCTGTTCTTGACAACCAATTGAAATCTCCTAGTCCTCTACTCTTGCCAGCTCGGGTGAGTTCTAGTTTTCTTAATTTCAAACGCTTAATCCACTTATGGGGGCGTTTAAGTTAGCCTTGCAATGGTCTCGTTATGTATTTGTTCCAGCTTAACCAAACAGAACTTTTAACTCAATGTTGTTTATCATTCAGGATGCAGTGACACCGTTGTCTGAATCTGATGCGGTTGATCTAGTGAAGGACGTTTTTGCATCAGCCACAGAACGAGACATTTACACTGTATGATGCTTTCCTGCACTTCAGATTTCCAGAGATTACTAGTGATGAGTAACCAAATTTCTGAATCCAATACTTTTGTTCCATGGAATTTGCAGGGAGATAGATTGGAAATTGTGGTCATCAACAGCTCTGGTACGCACCGAGAGTGCATTGAACTGAGGAAGGATTAGTGTACTGTTCCTGTGAAATGGCACTACCATTATTAAGCAAAAGGATATTTGCTTTCACTGTCAGATGTATTTGACTTTCTTCTAAAAAGAAATATGTATTCAGTCGATTCTAGCAGGAAGTGATTATTTTTTTAAGCGGCGGGGGTGATTATAACTATGCTTCGTAATTCAGCAATCAGCATTTTATCTGATAATACTTAAGACACCTGTTCAAGCCTTTTGAATTGCTTGCTGAAATACTCATATTGCCTGAGCATGAGGATAGCAGAAATGAACTCTCTCTCTATTCAAGAAATGGAGAACGCCAAAGCTTTCATTTGGGCATGGTGTTCACCCAAAGCAAATGATCACTCACTCAGCTATACCAACAGGAAAACCCTTGGAACTTCAAGATCTATGGTTACCTAAATTCAAATATGCAAATCAACCAAGCAAAAATCTACTGAATTGGCTTTTTAAAAAAAACGAACGCAGAAGGAACCTCAAGCTAGAGGAGCAAAAACACCCCTGGTGACCGCGTTGAAGATCTCCATGTACCCAACGACGCCAACCAAGACGTCATCCTCGCCGTCGGTGACCCAGATGTGCGTCGTCCTGAACGACAGCATCTGCGCCATGACCGCGGCCAGCGAGCTCGTGCTCCTGCACCTCAGCGCCGCGTTCCCGCCGTGGCTCGCCATCATCATCTGCCCGACGAGGCTGGCCTCGTCGAACCCAACCTTCCTGCTGCTCCTGAGCATCGACGACGGCGCGCCATAGTCATCATCAACCTCGGTCTCCCCGCTTCGCCGCCCGCCGGCGCCGGCGCCGTCCGCGTCGTCATCCATCCCGTGCGCGTCGACCCCCGCGGCGAAGCTCAGGGACGACAGGCTCGCCATGGCGTCCGCGGCGGCCACGTAGTCGCGCCGCCACAGCCTGTGCGCGGACACGTCGGCCAGCACCTTGTGCGACCCGTCCCGGTTCGTCCGCACGACGGCGACGGCGCGGGGCTCGGAGGGGACCCGCCACGAGGCCTCGATCGCCGGCGATGAGGCCTCCACGTGGGCGTAGCCGCGGTTGACGGCGCCGAGGGAGGAGATGGACTGCAGCGGCGTCGGCGCCAGCGCGCCGAGGCAGATGATGAGGAAGCGCACGATGTCCTCCCGCGTCAGGCAGCAGTACCTGTCGCACCCGAACGCCGCCGGCGCCGGAGACGACGACGACGACGGCGGGCCTGCGGTGTGCTTGTTGGCAGCCGCCGCCGCCGCCCGCGGCGTCCCGGTGATCTTCAGCACCGCCTTGTAGAACGGCGCGAACGGCTTCTTGTCGATCGGGCACGCCTCCGTGATGTTCTTCCGCACCAGGACACGCCTTGCCCCTTGCTTCATTAGCTCCACGATTTCTATCAACCTTGCAAGTAATTTATTGAAAACCGAATCACATTATGAACACCAACCTCTCACAAAGAAATCTTATGAATCGCATTATGACTCTGACACGAGAGATGTTCAGGTAATTAAACATCCTGATTCTGAAATCTGAAGAGATGACATGGATCAAGGACGGAACAGGCAAGTTGTGAAATGTGGCGCGCGTCACCTCGTCGTGGGCTCGACCTCCTGCACGAGCGCCGGCTCGTGCGCCACGACGTCGCCGGCGGGGGTCCTCATCGCCGCGTCGGCGCCGCCGACGTGGGAGGCCACGAAGGCGACGACGTCGAGCGAGCTGAGCAGGCCGATCACGGTGGCCGCGGCGGGAGCCAGGGGCGAGGCGCCGTCGCACCAGACGGCCACGTCGGCCTCCTGCGACGCCGGGATCGCCGCGGCGGCCGCGGAGAGCGGCGCCGAGGCAGGGACGCCCCGCAGCGGCGGCTTGCCGGCGGTGAGGTCGGCGGCGGAGGCGCGGAGGAACACGATGTTTGCCATTTCGCCTGCCGGTCTGGACCCCACGCTAGACGGCGAGACGCTGACCTCGATCTGGTTGGGTGGGGCCTCGCGTTTGACCAAGTCTAACCTGATGCCTGACGGGGACACCGATTTACAAAAATGCCGACGTGTTCCAAGTGGAGCCTGATATAGAAATGAATTTGGAGCATTTTGTGGCCGTACGTGAGCCCTCGATACCCATGCGGCGGCTAGCAGTTGAACGATGTGACCGCCGCATAAGCCTCGTTTAGATGTCAAATTTGGACATCTAAACTTTACATTTTAACATAAATATTGTTTTGTAGCATTTCATTTGTATTTGTAAATAATTGTTCAAACATTAATTAATTAAGCCAAAATATTCGTCTTGTAAAGTACAACAAAACTATGTAATTAGTTTTTATTTCATCTATATTTAGTACTCCGTGCGTGAATGTGTCGATATTTTGATGTGATGAAAATCTTCTTTTTGTATAGTGAAATTTGGGAACTAAATAAGGGCAATTCAGTCACCTGATTCAATGACGACAGATGCACCCAATTTTGACTTAAATCTCTGGAACGGCAGCAGGCAAAGGCTAGGGGCCAAGAATGTTGGATATATAGTTCTTGATTTGCAAGTGTATCAGCAGGCTACACCCTATGAAGTTCTGTCCAGTTAGTTCATGAGCCGGTGTATTTGGATGGCTCGAAATGACCTGATCTTGATAAGCAGTACGACCCAGCATGGCATGCTGCATGACTCTTTTGAAAAAAGAATTTGCTCCGGTTATTTTAAGAGCGAAAGAGTAAAACATGCTTCTCATGTTCCAATGGCTAGAGACCCCTTTTCGTTCAAAAAATGGCTAGAGAGCCTCTTGTGATCTTCTTCATTTTCTTTAGCTCCTTTTTTGTTTCCTGATTTCCTTGTAAAACTTTGTCTTGTCTTTTTTCTCCCTTTTTTAGTATACAATATATAACTAGCAGGGAAACCCCTTCTGTTTCATAAAAAAAACAAACCACGGGCCAGGAAGTTTCAACGAGAACTTATTCAAAAACAGTACATACATTACATACTCATGGAAACAACATACAACGAGAACGAAACAACAAAGTTGTATATATATGCATCCCTCTACGCGCGTACCACGTAGTACCCGAAGACATGCATATTTATTCATGGAGTAGTATATATTGGGAATCAAAGCCACCATGGGCCATAGCACCATGCATGACAGCAGAGTAGATAATGTAGATCGAGACACACGGACATGCTATCTGTTATTACCATAGATGATATGAAGAATTTAGTTTATCACTTCGAGGAGGGCGTCAGGAACGCAGCACGTCGGAGTAATATGGCTGCAGATGCAGTCCCTGCTGGCTGGATTTGTCACCTTGACGGCGGCCTCAGGAACGCAGCACGTCGGAGTGATGTGGCTGCAGATGCAGTTCAGGGAGGCTGAGCGCTCGTGGTCCGCCGCCGCGAGCAGCCGCCGTGGAGCCGGCAGGAGCGACGCCGACGACGCATCAGCAGCTGCCATCAGCTGGCCCACGGCCAGGAGAAGCATGCAGATGGCGGTCATCTTGTTCAGAGCAGCAGCGGAAGCCATGGCAGCTATAGCTACAGGCAGCAGTAACCGAGATATATGATTATATGTGGGCGAGCGAGATGGATGCCACTGCAACTTCCCCTCCTTTTATAGACTCCAAACGCCTCTACGCAGCCCTAGCTACATGTTAAGTGGGTAATGATTATTTTCGGAAAGACACACTCACGCTCTTAATACAGGCACACTCACTCTTTTGAATACGGTGCAGAAATAATCGGCGGATATCGAGATTGACAAAATTATTATAGACGTCTCACTCTTAATGGACACGTCGCCTACCATTAAAAATAACGCTGATTAAATTTTAGAATAGATTTAGAAAAATACGTAGACAGCACTGAGCTAATAACTCAATCCTAGTGAGTGGGTTGTACTACAATGAACCTTATAAACTCACTTAACGCTCACATTCTAGCGAAGATAAAGGACGCAGGATGACCACGCTAGTTGGCATCATCATGTGTTCACGTTCTTATCTAAATTGTCTTTCATATGGACATTTCATTTTCTCCCTCGTGCATATATGCATATGTGCAAGTGCGACCAAGGCGTGGAATTGTCACCGTACTCAACGTTTTTTTTACATAACCAGTTCATCTACCCGTGCTGTACGGGCCAGAATCTTAGTAGGTACGTTCAAAAAGTTCAATAAATTTAGTACCTACAAGGCTACAACAAACTAAAACTATATTTGTATCACTGGCGCAGGCGCAAGCACGCTCTCTCCCACCATTTGCTAACATGCACAACACCGATTATATATATAGGTTGTGACCGTAATATCTATCCGATAACGATAAATTCATTATGAACTATTGTGCACATTTTACCGTGTACGTATATTCATGGTTTTCTATGTTGACCGTCTTCAATAAGTGCTTGAAACCTTATATATAGCTTAAATTAAATTCCGTGTATAGTTTGTATACCAGGGGTGGAGCTATGGGCTGCTTGTTCACTGATGTCAGCTGACATCAATGACTTGTTATAAAATCAATGAGAAATCCTGCATATCCACCATTTGTTTATTTAGCTGACATCAGTATTCGGTAGAGCTAGGTGACATTGGTGGCTCGTTCAGTTGTTCGGCTGGCTTCGCCCCTGCTGTATACTATAGTGGCTAGCTGACCAAGACATCTGTGTCTGCATGTGGACTCGTTAGGTGAAGAGGATACATCTCGTTCGTGCAAGTGGATACAATGGCTGCAGCAATGTCTGACAGTCAATGGATCAAAGAACGGAAACGCTACAGAGATATATTTGTATGTTTATGGATTATCTGTAAACGCTAAAAAATAGCAACAATTTTTTTATGGAACTCCACTAAAACTGATGTGAAGGAAAACTTGGTTTACGCGATTACTGTTAGAAATTTAGGTATCATTCGGTATATTTTAATTCCAGAAATTAGCAATAAATTCATGACAACAGTGAGTGATCCAGTGGTAACATAACATGTGTCAGTGTTCAATTTAATTCTCCTAAATAACATAAACAACATAAGAAACCGAAACCAGAACAAAATGATATTCAGGATGTACCCAGAGGCGGGGCCGGTATCGGAGGCACCGGATGCGCCGTCACCAGCTGGAGGAATAGTGTTAACCATCCTCGACTGGCCTTGCTCGAAGTAGTCGATCTAATTCGGTGCAGTGGCGAGTCGATGCAGTGGAGTCCCTCGAACGGTCACCGGGACGTAGTCGTTCACGTGAGGAAGACGGCCACCAGGAAGTAGTCGTTCAGGTTGACGAAGTTGGCCACCAGGAAGTAGTCGTACGGATGATGAAGTGAGCCGCCGGGAAGTAGTCGTTCACAGCAGCGAGCAGGCGCGTACTCGTACGCTCCCCAAAAACCTTATCGCCCGCCTATCCCGAGCAGGATCGCTAGACAGGGAGGTCAATCATTTAAGTTGGTTAGGATTCCCGTTGACTCTCCATCCAGGATTTAATTCCCTAGCATTTATTAGTGGACCTTTAATTTTTTGATTAATTGAGACTTAAATGGGCCAAGGTCTAATTAATCTAACAATTACCAATGTGACGATACTCTTCTACACATATATTGAGAGTTAGAGTTTTATTTCCTTCTATCTCTCGTTAAACGTTTTTAGGTCACGCGTGAATTGAATGGTACGTATGCCTAACTTTAGAAAACAATGTAATGAAACCTCCTTGCGTTGTAGAGATTGTTTCATTCATAATTTCATTTTTTTAGCACATTCATTCATAATTTCATTTGCATATACCGGACGCGCTGCCTTCACACTAGCCCACGAGCCGGCAGCCCTCTACCGACGGGCCATCTGCCTTTTCGTTGGTTTTGCCGCATGGGGCCGGGCCAGGCCTCTGTCGTATGGTGCCGGCGCAGCAGCGCTGTCCAGCCCATTCCCCAGGCAGGCCCGGCAGCCGGCAGAGTGGCGCACGACATCCTTGACTCCCGCCACGGCCCACGGGCCAACCTACCTGGCCTTCGCCTCGCCTACGAGTGACGGGGGCAACGTGCTTGCTTGCTAAGGTTGCCTGCACGACGCAGCAAACATCTCGTGAGGTTGCGGCCAAATTATCCGCTTAATTCATCTGGACCACCGCACCTAGTCGGGTCAGGGTCTCTCTACGCAGAAACCTTGCCGCGTTCTTCATTATTAGTTGACGCCAGGCTCTGTTCGGCTGACCGGCGACAAGTGGCTGACGTTGGTTTGTGCTGAGAAAAAAATACCGCTAGCCATCTGGTGGCTAATGACTGATGTTGGTTTATGCAGAGAGAAAAATACTGCTGACTTGTTGCTGATAAACCAAGCGAACAAAGCGTCTAATCCCATTTTATTATAGGCTAATGCGTGAGCTTATGGACTTGAGTTGAGGCAGACGTGCACGCATATGCATGCCACATTTTGCTTCCCTGACTATTTGCTGACCTCCTGTCAAAGCGTAATTCAGGCTCCTGTAGTCCTGTTGGTGCCTAATCATTTATACTTTATATGCATCTGCTGATTTTCGATAAAACACTGAATCAGAATACACGAACACGAACGATCTACAAGCTTATCATGCTTGTCATTTAGATCGCCAACTTCTAAAACGCACGCATTCCCGGCGCCCCGTTCATGCTGCCGTGCGCGCGAAATATAACGAACAATCTTCGCCTTGCCTGAACAAGGAGCCGCAGAGCAGAACGACGTGCATGCGTCTCGGTGCCAGGCCCGCCGGCGGTTCAGCTCGCCGCGGCGGCGCCATCGGATAACCCACCCGCAACAAGCGGTGCCTGCCGCCCCACACGCACCCAACCAACCAACCCGGCCACCCGAGGAAACCTGAACAAACTGGAACTGGGGACACCTCAGCCTTTTCGGCGCTACGTGTCAGGACGCGCCGGCCTTTGACGGCGCTGGACTTGCCTCCACGGAACACGTGGCGTACACGCAGGCATCAATGATTCGAGCTGGGATATGGGGTGGTGGGTCTCCAACACTCGAGACTTAGAGCGCTGCACGTCAGCACTGGCCGGTGCCGGCGCGCCCAAAAAAAACAAACAAAAACAATTCGGCGGTCGCATCACCGTCACCGATACCGTGTGCGTGTAATCGCCGATGAGAACCGACCTATAAATCTCCACCACTACGTCCAAGCAAGTTCATCCCATCGCGTCTGCATCGCATAATCCTCTTATCCTCCCTGCAAATTTCGTTCACTCCTCTGTTCCGCGACTGTCAAATTTTGCACGAGCTTTTTGCAACCCTGATCGAAAGAAACAATGGCGATCCTGAAGAGGCATGCTTCCATTGAGAGCGTGAAGAGCTTCGCCGGAGAGAGCGAGGTGGTGGTCGGCCTGAGCGACGACGTGCTGGCGGAGATCATCCTCCGGCTGCCGGTGAAATCCGTGGCGCGGTCCAGGTGCGTGTCCAAGAGCTGGCGCGACGCCATCTCCGACGGCTACCTCCGACGCCGGCTGCCCCTGCAGCTCTCCGTGGTCTACTTCCCCGACAGCCCCGCCGGCCGCAAGCAGACGCCGCGCTTCGCCTGCGCGGGGGACGGCGGCGGCTTGCTCGAGGACCGCGATCTCGGCTTCTTCCCGTTCATGGACGACGGCGCCGTCGTCTGCGACGCCTGCAACGGCCTGCTCCTCCTCCGCGCCGCCGGCACCACGCGGTTCTACGTTGTGAACCCGGTGACGCGGCGGTGGGCCGCGCTGCCGCCGCCGTCGCGGGGCGCGCGGCTGTCCATGCTCGCGTTCGACCCGTCGCCATCATCCTCCGGCGGCGGCGGCGGCGGCGGCGGCTTCCACGTGGTCAACTTCACCGGCTGGTGGCGCGAGCGCGGGGGCGAGGTGGAGGTGTTCTCGTCGGAGTCCCGGGCGTGGGCCGTCCGCGACGTGGAGTTCGGCGTCCGCGCGGCCGCCCTCTCCGGCTCGACGCACTTCCACGGCGGCGCCGCCTACATCCTCGCCTCCGACCCGGACTGCGTCGTGCGCATGGACATCACCGACCCCGACCTCACCTGCATGGTCGCCGAGCTCCCCGAGCCGGCGGACGGCGGCGACGCCCGCCTCGCGCACTCCGGCGGGCGGCTGCGCTACGTGGCCATCAGCGGCGGCGCGGTGCTCAAGGTCTGGGTGCTCGACGACGATTCCTCGTCACCCGCGGCGCTCCGGTGGCGCCTGAAGCACGCCGTGAAGCTCGCCGACGTCGTGGAGGGAGAGGGAGGCTGCAGCAGGGAAAGGGGAGTAAACGAGGCCCGGTTCATGGCGCTGCACCCGGAGAAGGACGCGGCGTACGTGTGGTCGGGGTGGCGGCTCTTGGAGTACGACCTGGCGAGGAAGAAGGTCACCGGAGCCTGGGAGTTCGGCGACGGCGAGAAGAATCGCGTCGTCAAGGCATGGCTCGTGCCGTCGTCGATGTACCTGTCGGATTGCCTGGCTGATGCTCACGTGCAGTGCTGAGCCTGAACTCATGTCATGGCTGCAGAATTTGTTTGAGTCGTTTTCTGTTCTGTTGTAAAAACGATGGCTACTTTTTACGTTAGCTGATGTTTTTTTTGTCAGATGTGTCGTGCTTGTGCAGATGTTATTGTTGTATATAGGACGATTTGACAAAGAGGGAAGTTTGGAATACGAGTAGAGGATGCTTGCTTGTTGTAGTTCTCTACTTTGAGTAGAAGAGAAACAGAAGAAACTTGTGCAGATGTATACTCCTTGGGTGGCCAGGATAGCCGGATAGGTCAGGCTCCAGTTCCAACTCGACATCTCAGAAACACAGCACTGTCGGGTTTGGTCATTGCTCAGAAATGGTATACGAGTCTGTCAGTACCTGTAAATATTCAGAGACACAAGCACGGGGACTTGAATGTTTCATGTGCAGTGCCAACTGATGAATGGCCTGAATCCTAATTTGTTCGAGTCGTTCTGTTCTGCTGCTCGTAAAAGATAGCCACTTTCACGTTTGCTCATGCTTTCGGCTTACTTGTCAGATGCGTCGTGCTTTGTATACAAGCTATTTTTGTAAAGGACGGTTTGATAAATACAGAAGGAAATTTGGAATGCTTGCTTGATCTGTTATTCTATACTAAAGAAAGATGTTTAGAACAATGTTTGAGTCAAACTTTAGGAATGTAAATCATGAATAATTTTTAAGTTGTCGAGTTTAAAATTATAAAAGTTATATAAATAGATTTATTTTAAAAAATATTTTTATAAAAGTATACATGTATCATTTTTCAATAAATATTTTTATAGAAATAAGAAGTCAAAGTTGTGTTTTGGAGGTGGTATCTCTGTCCTAAACGTTTTTCCTATACGGAAGTACTTGAGTAGAAAAGAGACATACTCTTCTTGTGGCCAGGAATCCCAGGATAGGTCAGGCTGCAGTTCCAACTCCCAAGCGAATCACACTGCCCGTTTGTCCTCAAAACACTGCACAATCAATCATTTGGGTTGGGTCACGTGTTCTAAAGTTTGGCACGCTAAACATACATTTTATTGTTAATACGTCACTATAGCATTTTGTTTGTATTTATGAATAATTATCCAAACATTAATTAATTAGGTTCAAAATATTCGTCTCGCAAAGTACAATAAAACTGTGTAATTAATTTTAAATTTCATCTACAATAAGTATTCTATATATATGTCGATATTTTGATGTGACGTGAATCTTTTTTTTACATAGTAAAATTTGGGGTCAAATTTGAGGAACTAAAGGACCTGATAATTGCTCTGGTATACAAGTCTGTCGACTGCATTAAGTATTCAGAGACAGTTCCCTCAACAAAGCGTATGAGACACAAGCACCGGGACTTGAATGCTTCTGCAAAGTCGACTGTAAGCTTTTGGACGTGTTTAGTTCTCAAACTTTCTCTCTCCAAACTTCACTATTCACATGTCACATCAAATCTCTCTCATCATGTATGGAGCACTAAACGTGGGTAAATAAAAAAACTAGTTGCATGGTTTTGATGTACACGACGAGACGAATCTTTTGAGCCTAGTTAAGTCATGATAGACAATATTTACCACAAACAAACGAAAAGTGCTACAGTGTGCTACAGTGTCCGATGTGACTTTTTTACCCTCTTTTCAAGGAACTAAACGCACCCTTTGCTGGTGACATATAGAGTGTATAGGTATCTTGGGCCTTGTTTAGATCCCAAATTCTCACCCTAAAGTTCACTATGTAAAAAGAAAATTTTCATCACATCAAAATGTCATAGCATGCATGGAGTACTAAATGTAGATAAAATCATAAACTAATTGCACAGTTTTGTTGTACTCTACAAGACGAACATTTTGAGCCTAATTAATCAATTTTTGAATAATTTTTCACACATACTAACGAAATGCTACAGTAGCGCACGTACTCCAAAAGACTCAAATTTGGCTCCAATTCCAGAAACTAAACAGGGCCTTGCTCTTATCATGAGTAGTTTTTTATTAATATTTACATTCATGAGCAATAATGACAAAAGCCGGCACACCAAGTGGTGTTTGTTTAAGCTTATTTCCGATTTTTAAGACTCGCTTATAGAGAATAAAAGTCCGATGACTCCTATAATCTATAATCAAGAATCCAGCTGGATTATAGATTCTCGATTGTGGATCATGAAAGTCATCTGACTTTTTAATTCTCCATAGACGAGCATTAAAAATCAGCCATAGCTGAAACAAACACCTCTGTCTAAACCTCCACAAACCGCAGTGTGCTTGATCACATTGCGAGTTGCGCAAGCTCATGTGCAGCGCTGTTCCGCTCTCTTGTCACATTTTTGAGTCAATATGATTCATATACTATTCCAGAAACGGTAATTTCGCTGTATTCTGGTCATGCTCATTGGTTGTTTGACCTGTCACTGTCAATAAAGTAAGCTGATTTATTGCTATACAAATTGGAGTACCGTAGCGACCTATATGTTTTCTTTAGAGTTTTGAGGCCCATAGTAGAGAAGAAATACAAAAAAGAGCAATTTGGAAGGACCGGATTAAGGCGCGACCGGTCGCGCGGAAGACCAAGGCGCCCACCCCGCCGCCCTCGCCTTCCTCGGCTCCGGCGGTCTCGTCCGCCGCCGTCTCAATACTAACCTCTCGGCCGCCGCTCTCCTCCTCACCGTCTTCACCCCCGCCGCCTCCTCCGCCCACGGCTCCGGCGGCGCCGCGCCGCCTCCTCCGCCCACGGCTCCGGCGGCGCCGCGCCGCCTCCGTTGCCGCCTACCGACGTCGCCACACTAATCCGCCGCCGTCGTCTCCTTTCTGCCGTCTCCGCCCCGCCGCCGACACCGTCCATCGGGGTTCCCCCACCGCCCGGCTGGCGGCGCCCTCGCCGTCCGGCCCTCCGCCCGTCGACCGTCGCCGCCGCCGGACCGGCCGCCGCCCCGACCACCCTTGCTACGGCCGCCGGTGAGCTCCCACTCCAAGCAACTCCGAGCCCCTAACCCCGGGCCGCTAACCTGACCGGTGCGGCACGCGGCAGTGGCGGTGCGTGTGGGTCGCGCGTTCGGCGCGGAACGTGACCCGTCGCCCCATAAACTTAACGAATTTTGAAACGCATGCATTGTCATTCTTTTTTCCGATGAAAACACATGGCGAGTTTTTAAGGTATACTCGCTCTGTTCCTAAATATAAATATAGGTAGTTTTCGCTTCCCACGAAACATCTTTGACCCAATATATAGAAATATTTATTAATATTTTTGGTACATAATAAATATCATTAGATAGATATTTGAATCTATTTTTTAATAAATTTATTTGGAGATTAAAATGTTGCACGTATTTTTTATGAATCGAAATAAAGTCGTGGCACGAAAACCAACGGCGACAGTTATCTAGGAAGAGGGAGTACATCTCACTGTCTATGCTGTCAGCGGCTTGATCAGTACGGGTTTGAAATAATTTAACCGTATTTAAATCTTATCATCTAGCACGTGTATCAGCAGTCAGCTGTCATCTCCAGTCGTTTTCCAAACAAATTAACTAAAATGCTCCAGTGTGTCGATATACGTGTGGCAGACGTACAACCGAAATTTCTAGAGGGGTTACTGGATAAGCTATAGCAGATGTGGACTGAATAAAGAAGAAACCTTTTAATTTTCAAACTTAACTCCTGCATTTACTCTAAATCTGATATGTTTAAATTTTTTTCTTTTACAGTGTTGTTTTTAGAACCTCATTCAGTCATTTGTTGTAACGGCATGGATAGGTACACATGAATGAGCGAGCATACGGCTATGTGAGCTGCTATATTTTTCTTCAACCGTTCAGTGTTGCAAATTTGCAATACAGTGTGACCGGCTGCTGACCGCTGTTCCAGTGATCACCCCTCCCCCTTCAGACCTAGTAGTCATTAGCCTCCCTTGCCCTCTCAAACTAAATACCTATATTTAATTACTGCATGTATTTTAACTTCTGATATATGTATGAAAAATCTTTACTAGCTATGGTGACCTTTCTTCCCCTTCTGATGAGACTGCAGTCAGATCACTGACGCTGAACACTAGTTGAAGCGGTCGAAGAAGGCGATCATGTCCTTGTAGACGTAGTCCCTGGCGCAGACTCCGATGACGAAGTCGAGGTGCGCGAACTGGTCCAGGTACTGGACGGTGAGCTTGTCGCCGTCGTGTCCCCGGAGGTCGTCGAGGAGGAGGCGCACGTCGGCGGGGTCGGCCAGCGAGTCCCGGCCGCCGTAGGTGAGGAAGAGCGGGAAGCTCGCCGGGATGTTGGCCATCTCGTACACCGGCGGCTCCGCCTGGCCGTAGCTGGCGATGTTCAGCTCCGGCGCCACGTAGTCGTACTTGGTCAGCACGCCGTCGCGCACGGCTGCCGATGCAAATGGAAACGCAAGCGGTTTAGTTACTTTTGTTATTCCGGCGAGGTAATTAAAGGGAGGATTATTTAACGCGAGTTGGATCGAGAATGGCTGTTCGTACTCTGGGCGAAGTGGACCATGGTCTTGGTGGAGGACGGCTGCGGCTCGTACTTGAGGAAGGCGTCGACGGCGGAGCTGTTGAGGCAGTAGTTCTTGCCGGTGATGGAGCCGATGAGGTCGTAGCAGTTCATCCCCGGCCGGCGGCAGAACGCCCTGATCAAGTTCGTCACCGGAGGCCTGCACACATCATCCACAGCAGCAGAAAACGATCATCGACTGGATCTGAAACCGTGTTTCCAACCAAACGGGAGGAATCTGAATCTGAATCTGCAGGTACGAGGACGACGTACGACAGCGGGTCGAACTCGGCGACGCCAAGGATGTCGGAGATGAGCTGTTTGCGAAGACGATGCCATCATTTGGTCAGATCAGAACAGAAGAGAGTTTTGTACGTCTCTGCAGAATGAATGTTGGGGATGGCAGCTCAGTCAGTTTGTTGTTACCTCTCCGACGAACGCTCTGGCGAGCAGGATGCCGATGGGCGTGGTGATGTGGGCGAGGTAGGCGACCGGCGTCAGCAGCGCCGCCGACTTGAGCTTGTCCACAGCACGGCCCTCCGAGAAGGCCGCCAGCGCCACCAGCGTCCCCTGAAACCAAAAAAACAGACAAGAATTCAGGCCTTCGGTGTAATTTACTCACCGTTTCAAATTATAGTTTTTTTACCTTTTTACTCTATTATTCAAAATTTTATGTAAACTACCATATTTCTTATGATAGCTTACTTTATTAATATTTTTTTAAAAAAATACTTTAAATTTAACTATATTTATATAATTTTTTTAATAAGACAAACGATTAAATTTATGATAAAAAAGTCAAACGATCTGTATTTTTGAAAGGCAGTACTTCACGTGATGCAGCAAAACCATTGGAGCGTAGCGTGTACCATGGAGTGTCCAACGTAGTGGGGCTTCTGCCGGGTCTGTCTGAAGACGAAGTCAACCATTGCCGGCAGGTCGTTGACCACCAGGTCATCCCATGACCAGTTCCAGTAGAGCTGTGGAAAATCAAAATCAAAGCAGGAACGAAAATTAACGAGCCATCGATCAGTCAGTGTACACATCAGGTAGTGTGCGCGCGTCACACAGATCGATCGATCATTATGTTGCTGTTAGTTAGTTGTTACCCTGCTTGAGGTGTCGAGCGAGACGTGGCGGCGGCTCCAGCGCGTGCCCCTGGTGTTGGCGATCCAGACGTCGAAGCCACGGTCGGCGAGGATGAACGGCAGCGATTCCTCCGGCGAGGCCAGCAGCCACGACATGCCGTCCTGCACGCACCGGATGGACACGTCAGCTTCGAGTAATAAAAAAGATAAAAGAGCCACGTCCGCAAGCGCCCTCGTGTCCGCCAAGCGGTCTGGTGAGATAGGCAGGGTGTACTACTAGCTAGCTACGTACACCTCACGCACGTTACCATGCATCTTGTTCTCAGCTAAAATACCAACTTGTACACAAAAAGCGGGCAGTGCGTACGTACGAGTACGTGTACAAATTAGTAAACGGCAAGGCCAGATCCATCTCTGGGCACTGCAGCGAAAGGAGCATTCGTGTTTCCCTACAAAGGTAAGTAGTACGCTAGCAACAGCAGCTCGTGTATTCCTCGTTCCCTCTGATTGGGAGTATATCTGCCAAGGGAAAGATATGTTTTGGCCCATACACGCTGACACAGCATCTTCAAAAAATTAGCTAAAAAGACTAGTTAAATTTAGCTAGTCTTAAAAATAATTTCGGTAACAAAGAACAAAGTAATCAAACAGATTCTGTAAATATGGCCAGTGAGTAGGCTAAATGAGGTGGGACGGAGAGCCACTAAATTTGAAGGAGTCCGTTGGAAATGTTTTTTTATCTAACAATGATTAAATTTAACTTTAGAAAACGATTTAGCTAGTCTCTTAGTCCTGATATATCTAATTTCAGCTGTAAAGCGAGAGAGAAAAAAATCACAAAAGCGCTGCAACGCAACAAATTAGAAGAGAGAGCCGGCTCGCTGGATAAAGCATCACAGTGTATTGCACCGTCAGCGAAGCGTGCTAGGCACATGATGTATGAAGCCGAGAAGAAATCAAGAAACAATAAAAAAAAGGCAAAAAGAACGAAACAATGGAGAGCCATGGCCCCATGCATGCACGCGTACCACAAGGACCCCATGCTGCAGGAGTACCGGCTGCCCCGCGCGCGCGCCGCCGCCACGCCCTCCGCCGCCGCCGCCGCCGCCGCCGCCGCGGCCCCTCGGGATCCTTTGCAAGCTCAGGATGTACCCGTCCTCCGTCGTCACCTGCGTATGTCAATACATATCCAGACCAAGCCGGCCAATCAGGATACGCGCAAAATCTTTCTTTCCTTTCTTTCTTTTCCCCTGCCGGCGAGCAGGTGAAGATACGCATGCAAACTTCATTTATTCGGCCGGGATCATGTCAAGCTAGATCGAGCTCAAAGGAACAGCTAGAGAACCTGATGCTCCTCGCAGGGGTATCCGAGCGGCGTCACGGCCAGCGCGCAGGGCCCCCCGGCGGCGACGGCGAGGTGCGGGGACAGCAGCGCGAGCGCGACGACGGCGACCATGGAGGCCGCGGAAGAGGAGGAGGAGAGGCCCGAGCGGTCCGCGGCGGCGATCATGGTGGCGATGTGCGCGCCGGCGGCCGTGCGGGCTGAGCTAGCTAGCTGCCTCCACTGGCGCGCTCGCGGTGTGCGTCGTCGTCGTCGTAGTGGTGGTGGCGATCGACCGAGACGAGCAGAGACGCGTGCGCGCGGGGGGTATTTAAAGTGCGCGGCCGCCGGGGATGACGATGGACGGATGGATCAGGAATGCATGCGGGTGCAAGCAACGTACCGTCATCGTTTGGCTTATCAATCACCAGCTAGTAGAGTGTGTGCGAAGGCGGGAGTCGTGGCGTCTTGCTTTCGTCAACGTGATGACACCTTTAATTTGGCTCTGGCATATAGGTCGAGCCATTTGCCTCGCTTTCTTACGTAGTAGGAGTATTTTTTTTAAAAGAGACCTAGTAGGAGTATTTCTTGGCGAGTTCATCAGTCTACACAGAATTCGGGGAGTAGTAAAAGTAACTGCAGTTGTGTGGTGTGTGGCCTCCCGAAAGAAGAAAAGAGTAGCTGCGACTGAGAAACAGGATATTGATTGACGTCCGTTTAAAAACTCAAAACACAAATGCTACTTAAAGGATGCTGCTATTCAATGCTGTGTTTAGTTTTCATCTTTGCAGGTGTGTAAAACCCCTCCGGCAAATTTCCTGTACTGGAGACAGTGCGGTCGTTCATGCGGCAGGACATATACATGCAGTTAGTTAAGAATTTTCCTAGCAGTGATACTCTGCCACAACAGTGACGCCAACGGCTTCCATCCATGCCACACGGTCGGGTCAACCACGGAATTCTGATCTAACAGTGACCGCAGTAAATGCTAGTATAGGAACATTAGGGTACCGTGTTCATCTCACAATTAACTATACTGGTATGGTAGCATCGTTCCCATTTTCGTCATAAATGAATTTCTAGTAATCTCACCACGAATGCATTATGCATAAAGTAATTTGTAATCCGTCGGGTAATTTTCAAAGATATCAGCATCAAAAAATTATCGTAATTTTGGACCCATAGCTAATGGAATATCTCGTTGTACTCCCTCCGGTTTAGTATCAGAAATCGTTTAAGACAGCGACACGGTCATTAAAACATAATTTTGACTTCTCTTTTGTATAAATTTTTTTTTTAAAAATTTATATATGTACTACCTCTGTTTTTAAATATATGTCATTGAGACAACCAATTTAGTTCAAAAATGAACTAATTTGCTTGTCCTAAACGTCATATATTTAAGAACGGAGGGATTATATTTTTATGAAAGTAATTTTTTAAGATCAATCTATATATATGATTTTCACACTTCCAAATTCAACGACTTAAATGTTATTCATGATTTATATTCTCAATGTTTGACTCAAACATTGTCGAAAACGACATCTAATATTAAACCGGAGGGAGTAATAGATAGATATGTAGCGGGCGATGAGAGGCAAAAGTGCATGTACCACCATTTGTTGTTGTTCGTGATTATAGTGCATTACTAAGCAAATAAAGTTTTTGAGGTGGTACATCAAGAATGTTGGAGCAAAAGACACAAGGTTGGCCCAAAAGAATATAGCCATTAACTAGTGGCGCATGTAATGGTGGAGCAATACCCTTATCTCTTCATGCAAAAACGTACCAATCCTTAATTGCTTCCTAAAAGCTGAGCTAGAGGGGGGTGTTTGGATTCCATCAACTAAATTTTAGTCCTATCACATCGGATATAATGATGTTAATTAGAAGTATCAAATATAGATTAATTAAAAAATCTATTAGATAAACGAGGACTAATTTATGAGATGAATCTATTAAGTCTAATTAGTCCATAATTAGATAATGTAATGATACAGTAAATATGTGATAATTATGTATCAATTATAGGTTAATTATACTTGTTAGGTTCGTCTCGCGAAGTAGCCTTGACTTATACAATTAGTTTTATAATTTATTTATGTTTAATACTTTTAATTATTATTTATTTAAGGGACTAAACTTTAGTCTTGGATCCAAACACCCAGAGCTGTAAGACACAATTCCTTTTTTTTTTGCATATGGGAGAAAAATGCAACAGTTCACTGTCGGCAAGCATAATATACTCCGTACATGAAGTTGCTTCGGAATTCGACAAGATAGTAGTATTCGTGTGCTGCGAAAATTTTCGCCGCTCCCAGCTGATGGGCATAAAATTAACCAGCAACATGTCCTCGCACAGGATGACATGATCAACTTCGTTTGGACTTTCAGACATCAGCGTGGGCTCTGCTCGTCAGCATCCCAGTGCTCCGCACATCTAGGCGCCTCTCATCTCTCACACCACTCCTTTTCTTTTTTGATACTTTCTCACACCACTCCTTGAACATGCAGAACGCTTAGCTTTCTTGGGTTCAGACACGCCGCGGAAGGCCCCAGCTCGAAGACACTAACTAGTGAGAAACGGACACGCCTCCAAATGCTCCATGCTCTCGACCTGATCGCTTGGTTTCGTTGGGCTCTGGGAGTATCATCTTCTCCTCGCGTCTTTTCTCGCGGGAACAAGGCTAAATTCTACCCCCAAAGTTCGCTATGCAAAAAGAAGATTCACACCACATCAAAATGTCATAGCAGGTATGGAGTACTAAATATAAATAAAATTAAAAACTAATTACACAGTTTTATTGTACTCTACGAGACGAACATTTTAAGCCTAATTAATTAATTTTTTGGACAATTTTTTACACATACAAACGAAATGCTACAATACATATTTATTGTGCTACAGCGTCGTCAGTTCGGAACTAAACAAGGCCCGAGTAGTGTTGGTGCCTTCTCGGTAACCGAAGGCGCGGCATGGCGCGTGCGAGGCGGGCATGGGGGCCGGCAATCATCTCATCTGGCTCCTTACTAACAACTGAACATTCCAATCCTCTGAAGTCTGAAGAAAAAGGAGACTGGACGTCAGCTGATCATCAGGCGTTCACATTCTCTAGTCTGCTTAGTGCGTAAGATAGTGCTGGAGTCACTAAACTCACAAGTGATCCAGTGCCCTGGTGTGCTGGCAACTGGAGGTGGTCTTTTTGCTGTTGTTGCAGCACTAGTTCGGTGCCTCAGATTGTAGAGTTGAACGTGTGTAATCCATTGCCATTGCCCATTGGTGAGTGCACTCCCATCTTTTTATAGAATAGGTCATTACATACCCTATATACCTCTAGCAAAAAAATGGTAGCGATCGGAATGAAAGTATAGCCAAATCATCTTTTTGCAATCTGTAAATAGAACAGCCTCCATATAAAAGGATCAGCATTCATCGTTCATGCCTGCCGCCTAAAGATAAAGATATATCTTTTGATATATTTTGCATGAAGCTGGCAGCGCTTTGAGAGAGCTGCCAAATTCTGCTTGCACGGCACCACCGCTTTCAGTCTTCCGTCAACAAGTGGTCCTTCTCCACGACCTGTCTGTCGTCGCTTCAATGTGTTCTTCTTTCCCCATCGAGATCAAACGACGAAAATCTGAAGCTGACTGAACTTGTCTTCAGAGTTCAGACTTCCATTGGAAGAAGTAAGCTGTCGTCAGAACGGAATGCTCGCCATTACCAGCCATAGGACATGGGTCGGTCTCGGTTCCCCCAGCTTCCACGTCTGTAGGAGCAGAGGTCACACTCATATCCTGCAGCAGTAATGTGCCAAGCAATTGAGTGCAAGCAACGTGGCCATAGCTGCATCTGCTTAGCCTGACGCACTACTATCTATCGTTCGAGGTCATCAATTCTATTCTATCTCCTAAGCTGGCAAAGAGAAAGAAGGAATGAAAGGAATTATGCTCCATTTGATGGGCTTATCCCGAACGACGAACCATCGCGTAGGGCGAGTAGGGCTGCCGTTTGCTCTTCTGAAGCAAGCTGAAAAAAAAAAGGCAAAGATTATTGCCATCTTGCTGATGACCGTCAGTGTAGCCGTGCTCGCTTGCCTCCTTTTGACATCGGAGTCGCAACTGCCAGCTGCCACAGTGTTACTCCTTTAAATGAGCACTGATTTTTTGACATTGGAGTGGTTCCCTTTTGTACTTGATCCAAAGGACTAAAGTTGTCTTTAAATAAATGACAATTAAAAATATTAAATATAAATTAATTATAAAATTAATTACATAAGTTATGTACATCGCGAGATGAATCTAACAAGTCTAATTAAGCTATAACTGGTACGTAATTATTATATATTTACTATAGTATTACATTATCTAATCATAGACTAATTAAGTTTAATAGATTCACCTCGTAAATTAGCTCTCATATATATAATGAGTTTTTTAATTAATCTATATTTAATATTTTTAATTAATATCTTTATATATCTGATGTGACCGGATTAAATCTAGGCGAAGAGGAAACCCAACACCCAGTCGAGACTCGAGATGTGCTTTGCTTTTCGACGTAAGTCACACACAAACGTCAACACTCGAGATGAGATGGCTCCATTATTGGGTCGCAAGGTCCAACTGAAGCGATTTCGTTTCGTTTTGGCCCAAGTTTTCGGCCCAAGTCAATCTAAGGGCAGCAGCATTTGTACCAACCAAAAAGTCCAGCTCGGCCCGCTCAGTTACTGGTTTCGCCTTTCGAAAAGGAAGAATGGGAGAATGGGTCTTTCTGAGTCCTGAGCCCAAATCGTCGAGCGACCAAGTTGGAATGAAACGGTCTTGCATTTTTAAACATCTTTTTCGTCCAAGATGTGCATTTTTAATCCGTTTGATTGTTGGACGAGGTATGCTTTGTTCATTAAGTAATGTGACTTATACGTGCCAGTCTCTTCCAGCAGTCTAAACTATCATGACTTTATGCGCCAGTCTCTTCTAGCAGTCTATAATAAGGCGTCAATGGTGACTTCGATAATCTCCAGATCTCCCGTGTGCTTAGTCATTCGGAGGTGCTTATAGAGGTAGTGTTTGCGTTCGCGTATTCATAGGAGTGAGTGTGCGTGCGCGTTGTCAGCGCGTTGTAACATGTAATTAAAAAAACAATCCCGTTTTTTAGAAAAAAAGAATCGCTAAACCGCTGAATTTCAGTTTTGCCACCAACTGTCTCACGTCACATGCACCGCCCCGTGCTCACCGGAGCAAATGGAAGTATCTGAAACTGTCCCCAGGACATCAATGCACTCCTGCAGCCAGCAAGACCGGATTTGTTGGGTCCACAGCCCAAAATCCGCTGGTAGCCGCATGACATGCATGGTCCCCTACCCAGGCCCTGCATTTCAATCTGCAGCCACATTAATGGCAAAGGGGAAAAGAAAAAGGTAGTATCTTAAAAGGCTTTGCAGTTATCAGAGCACACAGAAAACTTGACAAAATTCCAAGAGGAAAACCAAAACCAAAATGGACCAGCTGCTCCAAGGCTAGGAGGAACCCAACGAATCTACCTTTCATATTCCTTTACTCTACAGCGAAATGCTCTGGGGAAGATTTCCCAGAGAAACTCCGCTCCACCCCCAGCCACGGTCCCTGCACCAGGCCTTGGTGCACCGCGTGGGAAGGGCGCCGCGCCGGGCCGAGCCGGTCTACATAAACCGCCTCCACGCATCCCCCGCTGGCCGCTCCCCCCACCACCCAAACCCCACCTCTTCCCCGTGTCAAAACCTCCGAGCCCCCGAAGCGATCGCCAGCTCAGCGCGCCGGCGACGGCGGCGGTCGCCGGAGAGGAGGAGATGGAGGACGTGATGGACTCCGCGGTGGGCCCCCACTTCAGCGGCCTCCGCCTCGACTCGCGACGCCTCTCCTCGTCCTCGCTCCCGTCATCCCCCTCCGCCAACGGCAACGGCACGGCCGCCGCCGCAGCCAAAGGGCTCGCGTCCCCCAAGGCGGACGGGACCAGGAGGCCCTTCGTGATAGGTACCTACCTTTCCTCGCCGCCGAGGCGGCCCGCCGATTGGCTTGTCTCTCTCGCGCGCTTGGGATTTTCCGCTTGCCGTGGTGCGGTTTTGAATTTTGGTGTGTTTTTTTAACTCGTGGCTTTGATTTTTTTTTTGAAGGCGTGTCGGGAGGGACGGCGTCGGGGAAGACGACGGTGTGTGACATGATCATCCAGCAGCTCCACGACCACCGCGTCGTGCTGGTCAACCAGGTGGGTTTCTCCTGCTCCCCGGATTAATTTATTTTTTGTGTTCTGAGCTTGTTTTGCTTTGGCTCTGTACTGCGGCTGCGCTATCGATGCGTTTGTGTAGCGAGCTCTAGTCATGTTAGTGTTTTATGAATGCTTTGCCAAAATCATCATAGACTTGGTTTCAGATTTGGATATTGTTTACTCTGTCGATGCTTCAAACTGCTTCTTCCATATAGGATTGCAGTCGTTGGTGCGTCAGAATGCTAATCGTTTGGGGATCTGGATAGGTTACGGTTAGATTATTTGTTGCTTTACTCTTAGTGGATTTTCATATTAACTTGGAGTGTTGGCGTAGGCTTATGTGGCTTCTAAAGCATCTCATCGCATCTTCATAGTTTCTGAAAAAAAATATTGAATGGTGAAACAAGACACAGCCTACAAATCTTCAATGTCTTTTAACTTGTGGATACTGTTTGCTTTGAAATGGCTGTAGTTTTTGTTATGCTGGTGCTGGCATGAAATGGTAGAGGTGCTTTGTCACTAGAGAGGTGACTGCAGAGAACATCATTAGTTGGGCTGCGGCATTTGGAAATTGTTTACTTTGTCAATGGCCTCAATCATACAGAGCTGCAGTTGATGTTGTGTTAGGATGATCTTGGTTTGGGATATTAACTTGGACTAGGCTTGTATGACTGTAAGGAATCTCATTGCATCTTCACAGTTGTTGAGAAATGAATCGAGCAGTAAAGCAAGGCACAGGGTACAAGGTGCCTTTAACTTCTGGTTATGTTTGTTTTGAAATGACTGTAGGTTTTGTATGCTGACACTAGCATGAAATGGTGAGATACTTTTTCAATAGTCACTAGGAAGTGACTGCACACAACATCACCTGATGCAGATCAAAAACTGGTGTGCCTGCAGAACTAACTTGCCATTTCTGTTAAATGTTGCTTGAGCCTGTTGAGTGTTTCCTAAACAATGTAAAATATCTAAGCGCAATTTGCTTGAGTTGTTATTTTTGGTGTTCACTTGGAGATAGCTTTTAAGTTTCTTTAAGTCAAGCAGGTGACTTGTTGATTTATTTTAAATTGTAACAAGAAATTCATTGCGAGCAGCTTATATTTGTTAGGAAGCATGAGTTCATTTATACTTGATTCACAAGTATGCATTTGCTCAAATCGTTGGCTACATTACATGTTGGTGACACTAGAAAAGTATCACTTTAAGAAACAATGCACGATGTTGCATTTGCATTCAATCATTTGTGTTCTGTCTCCGATGAAATAATCAGTACTGTTCTTGTTTTATTTTTTGTTGAATGCTGATCTGTGTGCTTGCGAGTTGCAAAGCATCCTGAGGCAGGCTGACAGTTATGGTTCTATGAAAACCAGGTGTAGACAAATGGTTGCATCAAGAGATAGCAAACTACAAGTTGGCTATAGTAGGCTCAACTTCATATGCTCTGGAGGATTCTGACATCAATTGCATTTTCTCTGGGCTGTAATTTCTTGCAGGATTCATTCTACCGTGGTTTAACTGACGAGCAGTCTGAGCATGTGCAAGACTACAACTTTGATCACCCTGGTACTTGATATGCAATCATGTATTATGCTGTTTTTCAGTTTTCAGAGATTTTGTTCACTTTGGCTGAGATTTGTTTTTTCCTTTCTTTTGCAGATGCATTTGATACAGATCAACTTCTTGAGTGCATGGGAAAGCTAAAAAGTGGGCAGCCTGTGAATATTCCTATATATGATTTTAAGAATCACCAGCGATGCTCTGAAAGTTTTAGAAAGGTAGTGATTAAATAGTCAAACTATTGATGCAAAGAGAACAATCCCCTTATCATTTATGACATAATTTTCATGACCTTGTTTACAATGTTTTTCCTCCTAAAATAGCAATTTGACATGAAAACTGGTGGCATGTCACACATGCTATTTATTACGAGTGAACTTAATTTCTTTTACTACAACTTTAATTTTGTTTTTAGTGTGAATGCTATTGTAGTTTTCTGATTTTGTTGTTTCCTAATCTAGATATTGGCGCCAACCTATTGAATTTATTAGTAGGTATTTACTACACATTTGAAGTATTTGCTTTCAGATAATTTACATATGATAAAACAGTAGTAGAAACAGAAAATCATGATCCTTTTTGGGGTGGGTCATATGTAACATACAAGGGCACAATGCATATAATAAACAGGCCACAGCCCTCAACCTCCTCACTCCCCAAATGTAAACAATTATGATTTGATTTGTCTTGCATTCCTCTAATGACTCAAATCACTGATCATTTTCTTTTGTTAGGTCAATGCATCAGATGTCATAGTTTTGGAGGGGATTTTAGTTTTCCATGATCAAAGGGTTCGTGATTTGATGGACATGAAAATTTTCGTTGACACAGGTTTGTGGCTCTTCTCTTTGTTAGATATATGTGGCTATCTGTTTAAAGACAAGTATATGCTTAAATTGTATTGCAGCTTTGATTGGTTATCCATAATTTTAACCCTTCTTTGATCATTTATTCATATCTGCTGTTCTTTTGCGCATGCATGTAGATGCTGATATTAGGCTTGCTCGACGTATCAGGCGTGATACAGTTGAAAGAGGTAGAGATGTTGCCTCGGTGCTTGAGCAGGTATTCAGACACTTATTGGGTCACTTTTTCGTTTTAAATTATGCTATTCATGCTATCATGCTTGCAGCAGTTGTAAAATTATTACACTCCCTAATATGAGTTTCCATTGAAATAATCAGTATGGAAGGTTTGTGAAGCCTGCATTCGATGACTTTGTCCTGCCTTCCAAGAAATATGCTGATGTGATCATACCAAAAGGGGGAGATAACCATGTTGCAATTGATTTAATTGTGCAACACATCCGTACAAAACTTGGTCAGCATGACTTGTGCAAAGTCTACCCAAATGTTTTTGTAGTCCACACAACTTTCCAGGTACACCTAACACTGTTCCTCTTAAGCTTTACAATGTTCTTTGATTTGGAAACTCTTGATGTTTTGGATGATTCATCTGAACAGATACGAGGAATGCACACTCTCATTCGTGACAGGGACATTACTACACCTGATTTTGTTTTCTACTCAGATCGGCTGATTCGTCTGGTACCGCTCTTAGTTCTTATGACCTCTACTAACTTATTTCATTCAGTGGCCAATTTGAGAGCTATTAATTGTAGTTTACTGCATACTAATACATTTTTTGTACGCAAAATGTCTTCTAGGTAGTTGAGCATGGTCTTGGGCATTTGCCATTCACAGAGAAGCAGATCGTTACACCAACAGGTATGTCGTTGACTTGTTTTTTCCGTACACCTTTCTTCTGCTTTGTTTATTGCATATGTCCTGTAGGTAATTGATCGGCATAATCTATCACAATATCTATGTTCCTTGCTTCAAATTGCCTCTCTAATATTACATGGGCAGCTATGGTATACTAGAAAGGTTTTTTTTTATCAAAGGGAAGGACCATGTTTGGGCAAAACTGGGTTTATAACATTGGATGAACATGGCATTTGCTATTTTCTATTCATATGTTTGGCCTTTCCCAGAACTATTAAGATCCAATATCTGTACTGTTGCTGGCTGCTTCTGATTTTTATACAATAAATGATCAAGGAAAATTTCTGTTAATTTGCTTCGTATGCTTGCCCTATAAAATATAAAGGTCCGGTCGTTGAAAATCTGCAGTTGCCCCGGAAAAATATTACAGCTTATTTGCTTGTCATAAAAAAAGTACTAGAGTTTTTATGGAGATATAGTACCTTATGCCTTCAACGACGGTGGATCTCAGTAGATAGTAACGTGAAATCTTCTGAAAGCTCTAGGACTTACTAAAATATTTTTTGTTCTAGCTACTTCAATCTACTGTCAATTTCTTCCAGAATTACTCTTTACTGTTACATATTCTAGGATATATTGAAAATTTGCAGTTTTGCAATCTATTGTGTCCTGACTGTTTGTCCTGTGTCCAGGATCTGTTTACATGGGAGTTGACTTCTGCAAGAAGCTCTGTGGAGTATCTATTGTTCGAAGGTAAAGCCCATAATATTTTTCCTAGAAAGTTTTAGTAGTTTTAATGGGAAAGAATATTTTATGTGTTCTGGTGTCATCATCTGTATTTTTCCAGTATATTATATTTGGTTCAACACAACCGTAATAAATTGCATTCATATGATCTTATTGGCTGTACCAGAGTTTCAAACTCCCAGATTTCCTTTGCTTTCTTACATTCTATACTACTGCAATTTTTTATTATTCAAGTCCTGTTTACAAAGCTATAGCTTCTGCTATATTTTACCTAGTACTCCCTCTGTTATTCTTTAAATGACGTTCCATATTTTTTTTTGGCTCATTTTTACTTCTAGTATAAATTTCTGGTCAGAAACATCAATTATTAGCTTACAGCAGCAGTATGCTACTAGTGATTTTTAACATTTAAAACTGCAGAACAGTATGCGGTTATAGTTTATGATATTGTTTCACCTTCTAGATCTGCATTGGGTATCTTTCCACTTTTGTTTTTCTATGAAATCACTTTTAATATGTTAACAACCTTCTTTCTTTTTCTCGTGCACATTAAATTGGTATATCTGCAGTGGTGAAAGCATGGAAAATGCATTGCGTGCTTGTTGTAAGGGGATAAAAATTGGTAAAATTCTAATACATCGTGCTGGAGATAATGGACAGCAAGTAAGTTCTCTTAGCATGTACACCTTGGAAAGTTAATGAAAATATTTCAGTTTGTGACATTGTGAACAAACCGGATTTATTTTCTGTACCCAGCTCATATACCATAAGCTGCCCATGGATATTGCTGAACGTCATGTTTTGCTTTTGGATCCTGTGCTTGGTACAGGTTAGCGTTGTATATCCGTTCTTTCATTTTTATCTTTATAAGTTCCTTTTGCATGCTTTTGTTGGGATTCGAAACTGATATGTGCTGGTTATTTAGTTATTGGCTGAAGTTTCTTATCTTGTTTCTGCAGGTAACTCAGCTAATCAAGCCATTGAGCTTCTTATAAGGAAAGGAGTTCCTGAGGACCGGATCATTTTTCTTAATCTCATCTCTGTAAGTTCCCTTGCTGAGTAGATTGGTCGCTCCTGCATCGTCCTTATTTTTTCGGGGCTAGTTTGTTTATATATCTCTTTCACAAACAGGCCCCTGAAGGAGTCCATTGTGTCTGCAAGCGCTTCCCTCGTTTGAAGATTGTAACCTCAGAGATTGATTGTGGGTTGAACGAGGAATATCGGGTCATCCCCGGACTTGGAGAGTATGGGGATCGCTACTTCGGCACAGACTAATCGATGATTGGAACTTCTGTAGTTGGCATTGTGAAAAGATACTCAAGTTAGAGCTAACATCACCGTGACAGATATACTGGTGTTTGGTTGGTTATGGTATACTGGAAGCAACCGTGGAAAGGTTCCTGGGAGTTGCTGAAACCGTGTGGTCTTGTCCATCATCACATGACTCGGTAATACTGTTGGTTTTCTTGGTGTGTGACAAACAGAATTGGGTTTTTGCATTTTGAAGCTCCTGGCTGAATGGACATGTTCCTTGTCAGTTACAGGCCTGCGAAATGTATTGCTAAACCCTGTTTCCCGGCTTCCAACAGATGCCGTGCGATCTCAGCTGTGACTGAGCTGAGTTTCCGAATGAAATTTTCAATGGTGGTGGCAATCGTGATTTCAGAGTATTTTGCTGTGTTGGAGTATCATGTGATGCATTTCGTTTCTGTTTTTCTATTACTGATTATATTTATGATGGTGAAGTGGTGGTGGTGATGAGTAGTTTGCATTTCCAATTCTCTTAGGCGGTGTTTGGATCTGGTGCTAAAGTTTCGCGCTTTAAATAAGTGATAATTAGATATATTAATCATAAACTAATTATAAAACTAATTACATAAGTCATGTATTTCGCGAGACGAACCTAACAAGCCTAATTTCGCTATAATTAATAAATAATTACATACGTTTATTATAGCATTATATTGTTTAATCATGGTGTAATTAGGCTTAGTAGATTCGTCTCGTAAATTACTCCTCGTTTATGTAATGAGTTTTTAATTAATTTTAATTAATTTATATTTAATACTTCTAATTAATATATTTATATCCGATGTGACGGGGCTAAAGTTTAACGCGTGAGAAACTAACGTGGCCTTAATTTAATGTGCAGTGGTGCAGTTGAGCATTGCTGATCTCACTGTCCCTTCTTTTCAACTGCTCTCCACCAAGGACATTCATAGCTCGTTCCTCGGTGCCAAGATTGTAGAACACATTTTTATCCCGCCAGCGATGTCGCCTCTCGTTGCTTCTATGATTGCAAGTGTTATGCTCGCTAGAACGAATGGCGCGCTACGCCGCGCCCGCATAGGTGTTGTTGCCGTCTATACATCTTTTGGTTCTCTTTTTTTCTTGATGTCATTTACTTTTGGCCTTTTGCTGATCACTTATCATTAGAGAAGATTATGCAAATATAAATTAATATACAAACGGTCATAAACACCACAGACACATAAGGTGGCTGGAAAGAGCACTAAAAAAAGAGACTTCACCAAAGGACTATTAGACAATCACTCAAAGCAGCTAGTTCGATACATTGGCAGAAGCTAAGTATAAAAGATGCATCAGCTTTGCAAGTTTTCTGAGATAGGCTACTAAACCTACCATGTTTAGTAAGCAAGCCAATCAAAAGAAAAAAGATTCAGAAAATGTCTCATCTTTCTTTGCCCTTCGAAAATAACATAGGAACAATCCAAGGTGAAACTGATAATCTACACAGAGGATGGGAAAAAAAAAGTTACTGCAGCACCGTGATGCCATATATTAACAACAGCACCTATCAGAGTCAAAGAATGCATGCATCTCAAGCGGACTGTAAGCAAAACTCTAGGAAATATGAACATATACCTTTATATAACAGCACCCAATCGATTAGTCATTTGCTTTCGATCAGTACTGTTTTAGAGATACAGCACAGCTAGACAACAGAGATGAACAGCAAAAAAAACCTAGATGACTAAGCAGCCCTACAATTGACCTAACATTGGGAAAGGCATAGCATTTTAGTTTTAGACAAACAAATAGCATTCATTTTTAAGGAAAGTTCAGTGAATATAAAAACTTGGTCTATAATAAATCAAGAAGTAATGCATCTACCAGTCCATTGAAATGTGAAAACATAGCAATCATGGGTTTTTTCATTCCTGATGAAGATAATGAAATCAAAGTATACGATATGCAAAGGTGAAAAGACCCATATGGTAGCAAGTGATGGAAAAGTTCAGAGAAAATTAATCTCTCATATATGCAACAAAGCGAATTCAGTATATTTTTCTCTCATCTCCCTTTAATTCTATCTTCTGCTGGACATCTGTCAATGTAAAAGGAAAGGAAGGAAAACACTAACATGCTAAAATTGCTACTACGAAGTGGAATCTGTTGACAAACTCCAAGCATAGATTGTATAGTTAGCAGCCATAACAATAAGCTAAGCTTATATAGTCCAAGACGACCGTGAATTCACAAAACACATTCCATGCCACAGCATCAGAAGCACACCTGACAGAGCACATCCATGGTAGTCGCCCCCCCCCCCCCCCCCCCCCCACCCACTCCTGATATTCTGAGAAGTATCCATCTTGAGCACATGCTCACAATTTTGCCATTCACCACACTACCTCATGGCAACCACTGCCCGTCACGAAACATGTAGCCATCAGGCAATGAACAGGGTGGCAACATAGGAGGCCTATCTGATGTAGAAATTGGAGAACAGGTACCAGGCTGAAACAAAAATTACGGCAGATCGCAGTGAGAGGAAAAGCCCGACAATGGTGGAAGCATAGAAAAAAGAAAACAGAAAGCAAGACGCCTCAGATAAATCACAGTAGAAGAAAAAATGCCCTTCAGATGTATGAAGAGGAGGGCAGAGGCTGCCGACGGATCTGCAACAGCAGGAAATAGAGGAATTAATCAGTAAGACAACCAACCTATATGAATTAAAAAGCGGAGGAATCGTAGATCACATATGCAGCCGCAACCAGCGGAGGGCAGCACATAGGACCATATGCTACTGACGGAGCCCATGAACGGCGGCAGAAGCAATGAATAGCAAGCATTCCCATGAGTAGATGGTACGCGGGCATTAGAAACGAACAACGAAGCAGTAGGACAAACGTCAGAATCTGTTACCAACGAAGGAGAAGATCAACGATGGAATCGAGGAGGGAGTATCTTACCCGGGAGGAGATGGGGAATGGAGAAACCGAGAAACGGCGGCGACGACGAAATCGAGCGACACAAAAGGACCGGCGGAGAGGCTCGAGGCATCGCTGTGCCGAGTGTCATACATATGGGCCAACAGTACAACAATTTCTTCCCGAGACACTGAGGAGGCCCACGTTTGCGTAGAAGGCCTGGGAACGGAGCATAACGGCTAACGGCCCATTCAACTGAGCAGCACACACGCCCCCAGCATTTCCACGCGTCAACGGCAACTCTGGGGCGCACTTTGTGCAGGCCTCCGTGCCGATGGCCGCCAGCGCGACGTCCCAGCCACGCGTCGACGAAGGACGCTCGGAGCGCCGGATGGGCCGGGACTTCTTCAGGGAGAAGAAGTTACATATTACATATTCCGTTCCGCTGCTTGTTGGTAAAGGTTTACCTCGACTGTTTTGGAAATAAATACCATGACTGACAACGCATCATGTCATCCATCATTAATCTGATAAATCCTGGATTGTTTGGGCTGCATCACTGTTTACACGTCGTCGTCGTGGATCGGAGTTGTAATTGGCCGTAGCTTTCGACGAGTGCATGAGCGCCCGTCTCCCGCTACCACCTCCTTCCCGACGCGCCCCAAGACACGGCGGCGGCCGCGCGCCTGCCTTGACTTTGCTGGCGGCCATGCCCTCCGCCGTCCGGACGCACCGTAAATCGAGCCCGGGCGGAGCTCGGGGCGCCATGCCTCCGCCGTCCAGACGTGCCACCTCCACCGGCCGCAAATCGAGCCCGGGTGGAGCTCGGGCCGCACACGCCGCCTCCACCGGCCGCAAGCGTCGTGCCTCCGTCGTCCGGACGCACCGTAAATCGATCCCGGGCGGAGCTCGGGGCGCCGTTGCTCCGCCGTCCAGACGTGCCGCCTCCACCGGCCGCAAATCGAGCCCGGGTGGAGCTCGGGCCGCACACGTCGCCTCCACCGGCCGCAAATCGAGCCCGGGTGGAGCTCGGGCCGCACACGCCGCCTCCACCGGCCGCACGCGCCGTGCCTCCGCCGTCCGGACGCACCGTAAATCGAGCCTAGGCGGAGCTCGGGGCGCCGTTGCTCCGCCGTCCAGACGTGCCGCCTCCACCGGCCGCAAATCGAGCCCGGGTGGCGAAGCTCGGCTCGCCGCCCCTCCACCGGCCGCACGTGCCGTGCCTCCGCCGTCCGGACGCACCGTAAATCGAACCCGGGCGGAGCTCGGGGCGCCGTTGCTCCGCCGTCCAGACGTGCCGCCTCCACCGGCCGCAAATCGAGCTCGGGTGGAGCTCGGGCCGCACACGCCGCCTCCACCGGCCGCAAATCGAGCCCGGGTGGCGAAGCTCGGCTCGCCGCCCCTCCACCGGCCGCACTCTCCGTGCCTCTGCCGTCCGGACGCACTGTAAATCGAGCCTAGGCGGAGCTCGGGGCGCCGTTGCTCCGCCGTCCAGACGTGCCGCCTCCACCGGCCGCAAATCGAGCCCGGGTGGCGAAGCTCGGCTCGCCGCCCCTCCACCGGCCGCACGTGCCGTGCCTCCGCCGTCCGGACGCACCGTAAATCGAGCCCGGGCAGAGCTCGGGGCGCCGTTGCTCCGCCGTCCAGACGTGCCGCCTCCACCGGCCGCAAATCGAGCCCGGGTGGAGCTCGGGCCGCACACGCCGCCTCCACCGGCCGCAAATCGAGCCCGGGTGGCGAAGCTCGGCTCGCCGCCCCTCCACCGGCCGCACGCGCCGTGCCTCTGCCGTCCGGACGCACTGTAAATCGAGCCTAGGCGGAGCTCGGGGCGCCGTTGCTCCGCCGTCCAGACGTGCCGCCTCCACCGGCCGCAAATCGAGCCCGGGTGGCGAAGCTCGGCTCGCCGCCCCTCCACCGGCCGCACGTGCCGTGCCTCCGCCGTCCGGACGCACCGTAAATCGAGCCCGGGCGGAGCTCGGGGCGCCGTTGCTCCGCCGTCCAGACGTGCCGCCTCCACCGGCCGCAAATCGAGCCCGGGTGGAGCTCGGGCCGCACACGCCGCCTCCACCGGCCGCAAATCGAGCCCGGGTGGCGAAGCTCGGCTCGCCGCCCCTCCACCGGCCGCACGCGTCGTGCCTCTGCCGTCCGGACGCACCGTAAATCGAGCTGGGCGGAGCTCGGGGCGCCGTGCCTCCGCCGTCCAGACGTGCCGCCTCCACCGGCCGCAAATCGAGCCCGGGTGGAGCTCGGGCCGCACACGCCGCCTCCACCGGCCGCAAATCGACCCCGGGTGGCGAAGCTCGGCTCGCCGCCCCTCCACCGGCTGCACGCGCCGTGCCTCCGCCGTCCGCACGCACTACCCCATAGGCCGAGGCGAAGCGCGGGTCCGCGACGCCACCGAGGCAGAGCTCACCATGGTGGAGCTCTACGCCATCTGCGGGTCAGGAGGAGCTCAAGGCGGCGCCGCCGATCGAGGTGGAGCTCCATGCCTATGCATGTTGGTGGAGCCAGACGGAGGAGGAATGGCGCGAGCGTGAAGGAGAGGTAGCACAGGAAGGGTAGAAACGTCTTTGCGTGTGGAGTTAAAGCTGTTTTAGTCCTTTTAGTACTAGAATCCAATCAGCTATGTTAGTCGGACTAATTTTAATTCGGTCAAATAGTCCCCAAGTATCCAAACAGTCACCAAATCTAGTTCTAGTCATGTCAAAAAAAAAGATCTTCTAGACCTAATCCCCGCTTCGCTTCCGCTCCCCTCTCTCCACCCACGCAACACAGATATGTCAATCCCACCCCCTCCCATCGGAATTCCAGCGCCTCCCCGCGGGTTGTATTCCCCGTTGATCAGGAACGACATCGCCATGGAGGTTCTGCTAGATCGTGGTGTCCCTCTAATCGATGAGGTCGCGGAGTTCATCAAGCAGAGCGGTGGACCGTCGCTGGCGTCGATCCTCGACAACCTCCGCGAGCGCGCCGCCGTCGCGGCGCCGGCGGAGGCCAACGCGAGGGAGAGGCATGCCGCCTCACAGAGGGCCATAGCATCTGAGATCCTCCGCTACCGGTCGCATGTGGAGGCGCCGGCGGTGGCTGCCCTGCGCGAGCGCAAGGCCGCCAGCCCTAGCGCGGTGCGCAAGGTGGGCTTGGGCGGCAGAGACTCCGTGGTGTTGGCCGCCTTGGAACCCGACCTCACTCGGCTCTCCTGCCCCCCAAGATGTCCTCCTTAGCGCTTCACGTGTCACCGGAATTGAGCGCCGACGCCGCTCACAAGTATCAAGGCTGCGCCCTCGTCGCCGGTGCCGACCACAATATGATCGCCATGTACGTCGGCCCCTACCGGCCTGGAATCCCTTCGCCGGGGTTTTACCTCGTCTACGACTCCCGGGCCAATTTGCTCGCTGCCGTCCCGCAGCTGCCGAGCTCCTCCATCTCGTGGTTTTCTCACCGCGCCGTCGGCTCCTTGGCCGCCGTCCTGCGCCACGCGCCGCCCAGCCACTACATCCTCACCGAGCTTCTCGCCCGTAACGACAGCAGAGGCCTGCCCACAAACAATGCCACTCTCTGAATGTGGTGGTCCTCTGGCCCGATCGCCCGCCGGTGGATCCTGAAGGAACTTGTCCTCCCCCTCCGCCTCCCCTCAAGTCAAGGGTACACCTTCTGTGCTGACACCGTGTTCGCGGCGGGGCATGCTTCGCTTTGCTGGGTCGATCTGCTGATGGGCATCCTGATGTGCGAGGACATGCTGGCCCCAGATCCCTCGTTCCGCTTCATTCCACTGCCGGAGGAATATCACACGAGGCCTTACCCTTCGTGCAGACGGGGTTTTCCGGAGGAGTACCGTTCCATGTCCTGCAGTGTCGACCCCCTCACCGGCAAACACGCCATCAAGTTCGTCAACCTGGACGGCTACTGCCAAGACTGGCCTGCCGAGGACGTGATGGCCACCATGTGGAGCCTCGATCCGTCCGATTTCAGGCTCCTATGGCACAAAGAATTGGAGACCTCATGTTTCCCCAAGACCTTGGCCGTAAGATCCCGCGGCCGCTCGTGGCTAGGTTCCCGCTCCTTAAGGCATGTACAACAGTTTAGACAGATGCTGTCTATTTAACACATACAGACAGTTAAATAGTCAGCTCTACAATAGTTTAGACAACTGCTGTCTATTTAGTTGTCTGTGTGATAATAAATACGCACTCTGGTTTCTGATGTTTTGTATGGGAGCACGAGCCAAAGCAGTAGACGAGACAGTAGACAGCAACACTCTCTTTCCTCATTAAATGATGACCACATCAGCTCATTTGATCTATGTGACAACAAAAAGACAGCTGCTGTATGTGGGTTGTACGTGCTCTTAGAGGGCTAATAGATTTAGCTCGCTGCCGGCTGCTTGCATGTCTGCGCCCGTCCATGCGCCCGCTCCTACGCCTGCTGCTGGCGTTTTGCTTCACGTGGGGCCCAGTGTTCAGTGTTTTAGCCAGAGCTTCAGCCGGCGGTAAGCAAATCGCCCGCTCCATTCTCTCTCCTGTCGTCTCTCTCTTCCACGTAGATTTTAGCTGGCTCCCAGCCTGTTGTTATACTTGCTCTTAGCGTGGTCTACAGTGATATTGTCTACCTGAACATGAGTGACGAGAAAGGGCAGATTGGAGGTTACAATGCGGTCGTGCAGCGAGGCATGGTGGTGAAGCTTACCAAGCATTCAGGATCACCCCACAAGTTTGTCAGCCTGTTCAGTATGTTCATAGACGAGGTAAAATCATACAGTATATTTTAATTCTGCTCTTGTGCATCTAGCGATGCTACTGTTGCTGTTAGTATTCCATTTGAATTGTAGCGCTATATCAGCAACACGTACCTTTGAATTAGTGCTGCTGGTGCCCCCCTTTGAATCCTTACTGCTATGCGCACGCTTTTTTACGGATGCAAGTGGTGTGGGTGTCACTAATGGGTAGTGGTTTAGCTAGCTAGTTTATGCCACTAATCCTGCTTTGAAATCTTTATTGTTTTGTTTTGATGAGTTTACCCGATGACCCAAAGAAAACCAAACTTGCATCCCTACCTCATACGAATTTTAGTGCTTATTAGTACTTTGCTTTGAATTATACTGCTGCAGTAGTACTTGTAGTGTTACTAGTATTTCGTGCTGCTACCACCACTAGCTAGACACACACTGTTTCTTTTGAATTGTGCTGTTTATGCTTATATTACATGCCGCCACAACTGCCTAGAGACGTTTCCTTGCTAAGCAAAACCTATGTTCAGAGGGCTTTATTACAGAAAACAGGCATGGCACTGGCCTCCGTTCACAATCATTTCATCATGGCTGCCATCTTTTATGTGGTTTGAACTTACCATAATCTACTACTTTGTACCAAGTGAAACCAGACCAGTAAAGTTGATTTTAGAGACTTAGAGCTAAGTTGTTGTAATTGTGTTATGTTATTTTCTTTGACATGTATCTATTGTTTCTTCTAGACGGCCCTGTTGAATGTACTGGAGAAGGCGCCGGAGAGGCAGGAAGATGACCTGGAGGTGCATTGATGCCCAGTTAGAACAATAATACGGGACCGTGTGGGAGTAGCTTCGTTGCTGGATCTAGTAGGCTTCTTAATGACCCCTACTAACAGTCGATCTGATGCTGGCGCACTGCAAATCATGACATTGTTATCTTTGACGTCTTATTTAAAACACTAGGATGAGCAGAACGACACGAGGTTTTGCATCACCTCTGTTTGGATGATGCTAGTACCTTGGAATGTAGGTCCTTTTGGATGATATCGTTTATTTTAACTCCTGTGTCGGTAGTGCTTGGTTGTGCTTGCTGTTGAACCGGCACGATCTGATCCAGTTATTATATACTATAAGCTGAAATCGCATCCAACTAACGCGTATGTATTGGTCAGGGATGGTAGGGTTGAGAGAGTACAAACTCGCTTCGGTTTGTTTGTCCAGAAAATTCCATGGCTAGCTGCCTAGCTGATACACGCTTCCGATCCTATATACAGTTATGCACAATGCGTACCCTGACCGAGTCGAGTCGGTTTGTTTGTGCGGAGATATATATACGTAGTAGTACTCCGTATGTATGTATATATATATATGTATGTATATATATATAGGGTCTCCGTCTCGACCTTTTTTATAGCAGCAAAAATAATAATAATGGATCCCGCAGCAGCAGCAGCAGGTATTAAGGAAGTGCTGATAGATCGCAGCGTGCCCTTGATATATGAAGTGAGAGAGTTGATCCAAGCGAGCGGCGGGCCGTCGCTGGCGCCCATCTTGGACTCCATCAGCAAGCGCACCTGGTCGTTGCCGGCGTGGATCGGCAGAAGGGAGAGGGAGGCCGCGGAGCAAAGGGCAGTAACCGCGGCGATCTCGTGGTACCGCGCGGAAGTCGAGGCGCCGGCGGCGGCGATCGTCCGCGAGCGCAAGGCCGCCAGCCCCAGCCCGGTGCGCAAGGTCGTGATCGTGACGGCCTTGGACGCCGGCGACGCCGACGCCTACCGTGCGGCGTTGGACGGCATCGAACCCGATCTCTCCCGGATCGCCGCCGCCACCCCCGGCGTGTTCGCTCTTCGAGTGTCCCCTCCAGCACCAGCAGCAACCACCTCCTCCGACCCCCCTAGGACCCACATCGCCCTCCACGGCGGCGGCGCCGTCATCGCGAGCGCCGACCACGGCATCCTCGCCCTCTACTACGGCCACTGCCGGCCGTGCCAGCCTTCCACAGGGTTTTACCTTGTCTACGATGCCTGGGCCAACTCGCTCGCCGTCCCGCAGCTGCCGCCCACCTCCATCTCCATCTTCTCCCACCACAGCATCGGGTCCGCCGGGGTCGCCGTCCTGCGGCTGCGGCCGCGGCACGACTACGTCCTCGCCGAGCTGCTCCTCCGCTATAGAGACGACGGCGGCGGCCGGAACAGGCCGGCCACGCTCTGCCTGTGGTGTTCGTCCGGCCCGGATGCCGGCCGGTGGATCCAAAGGGAGGTGATCCTCCCCCTCCCCTCCTCCTCTGCCTCTGGCTCCGAGTTCTGTGCCGACACGGTCCTCGCGGTCCAGGGCACTTCCCTCTGCTGGGTCGACCTCCTCATCGGCGTCTTGGTCTGCGACGACATCCCGTTGCTCGCCGGCAGAGCAGATGATGATGATGATCCCGCCGCCGCCGCTGAAGTGTCGTTCCGGTTCATTCCATTGCCTGATGGATGTGTCATAGGGGCGGTTGACCCCCTATCACGGCACGGACGAGGGCGACCGGAGGAGTGGCGTTCCATGTCTGCTGCTTGTCCCTGCTCTGCCGACGGGCCGGCCATAAAATTCGTCTCCATGGAAGGCCATGCGGCAGGCTGCACCATCAACACGTGGACTCTTCACCTCTGGGACCCGGACTTGGAGTGGAAAAGAGGCGCAGCGTCCTTGTGTGTTGGGAAGCTATGGGATGATCCAAGCTACAGGGACTTGAAGCTGCCAGCGATCATGCCGAGTCGCCCTCTCCTCAGCATGCTCCAAGATGATGCCGTCTACCTGTATATGACTGCAAACCTTGTGATCAGCGTCGACATGCGGCGCGGGAAGGTCATATCAGCGCTCAGGCCACATCCACAAAGGGATGGGAGGTCATACCAGCTGCCCTATATCTTAATTCGATACTAATTGTCTTCACCATGTACCAGCTGAATGCATGCTAATTTGAGATTATAATATATCCTCGATGATAGCTTTTAGATAATTAATTCTTCTCTCTGTACATACGTGCGGCGTCCGTCCTAGATTGGGACCCGAGCTTGGCTCCATAGATTGTAGTTGCCATCGCGTTTCTGATCCTATCATACATATATGCTTATTAAATCTGCAGCCCACATGCCAACAATCTAATCTATTTGTGACTTGTACTTCAGTAGAGTTGCAGCACTACGAAAGGACTCGAACACGGGTATTATTTTAGCATCTCGGTCGGTCTAGGTCCAGCCGATCAGCCCCACAATGTGGTGGCTGTATCTGAATCCTAAATTCGCTGTGCATGAGCCCTGCTCTTATTTAGCGGCCACCCAGCGTGGATGTTGATGCTGCAATGCTGAGATACAAAAGAGGAATTAAAGTTCGCAAGGAGAGCGTACCCTCATTATAGCTAAATGTACTGTGCAAAGAATATGAGATCCTAGATTTTCACACACACACACACAAATACAAGATCCTAGCAGCAGAGCACAGCAACAGCCATGCGCCACCCCCCGCTCCTCTTCCAAGGTACTTCCTCCTCCAAAGTTGGTGAGGTGAGGATACATCTAGCCCTTGTTTAGATGCAAATTAGGGGGTGGGGAATTGGGAGAAATGTATCACTTCGCCATAAATGCACCACTGTAGCATTTCGTTTGTATTTGTGAAAAATTATCCAAAAATTTATTAATTAGGCTCAAAATGTTCGCCTCGCCGAATACAACAAAAATGTGCAATTAGTTTTTGATTTCATCTACATTTAGTACTCCATGCATGTGCCGATATTTTGATATGATGGAAATCTTCTTTTTGCATAGTAAACTTTGGGGTTGCTTTTTGGAACTAAACAAGGCCCTAGGTGTGCTGTAATTCACCCGAGAAAGCGGTCTAACATGGCCAGTCAAACAGAAAACAAATGATATTGTGCCACATTTGGGACATGGATGATGCATGCTATAATGCTAGTCATATATCCACTATAATTATGATGCATGTTTTTTTTGCAAACAAGAGGAAGGGCAAAGGTAAACAGGAGGGTGAATATAACAAAACACCTCACAACATCCTTGGTTACACCAGCAATGGTAAAACCATGCAGCTTAATTCTGTGCAACGCAGCACTTCAGGGCGTTTCTCGAGTAACATCAGCATATGCTCATCGCATTTCAGCAAACTGCTGCAAAAAAAACTTCTACCTACTCAGTGCAATCCACTATTCTCTTCTCCACACTGATCTCACCACCACAACATTGGCTCCCAATTTCGGAAACTAAACAAGGCTTGAGTCAGTCGATTTTCCCGTTGAAGAATGATCAACAACAACCACCTTCGTCTCGCTCACATTCACGCTTCTGCAGCAGACATCCCATAAAATTGACATGACCTTTATAAACCCTCTTCACCAAATTGTCATTCTAACTAATTTCAAAGGTAACATTATACATTACCATATGATTTATTTAATGGAAAATGTATATATGTTGCAATTTGGAGGCAGTATAAAATGAATGTTCAAGAAAACCACCTTGGGCCATCTCGACGTTTTCCCACTAATGCACCCAATCCCGTGCGAACTGTGCTTCAGATCTGTCAGCGTTTGTATTTGAGATCCTAATCCTACAGCAGCAAAGAATTTGTCTTAGTCAAGTAATTGACATGACAAATCTTTTGTAGTAGTACATGCAAGTTTGATTGGGTAATCAAGTAATAAATAGCTAAGAAAAATGAAGAGTAGATTAATTCAGTTTATACTCACAAGCCCATCAGATCCCACCCTGGAGGGCCTGGAAATCTAAGTACTAGTGTCAGCAGAGCCGTATGCAGCAGGAAAGGAAGGAAGAAAGAAACTGATGCTTCAGCTTCAATCAAATTAGTAACCTGTACAACAAAAAAAACGAACACAGAGATTGTAATTAGTGTGAAACACTATGGCCTTGTTTAGATCCTAGCCGTTCCCAAAAAGAAACCCCAAAGTTCACTATGCAAAAAGAAGATTTCCATCACATCAAAATGCCATAACATGCATGGAGTACTAAATGTAGATGAAATCAAAAACTAATTGCACAGTTTTGTTGTACTCTGCGAGACGAACATTTTGAGTCTAATTAATCAATTTTTGGATAATTTTTCACACATACAAACGAAATGCTACAGTGATGCAATGATTACGAAGTGACCCTAAACCCTCAAATCCCCACCCCCTATTCTCCGTCTAAACAAGGCCCTAAATTCCACCCCAAAGTTCACTGTGCAAAAAGAAGATTCTCATCACATCAAAATGTCATAGCATGCATGGAGTACTAAATGTAGATAAAATCAAAAATTAATTGCACAGTTTTGTTGTACTCTACGAGATGAACGTTTTGACCCTAATTAATTAATTTTTGGACAATTTTTCACACATACAAACGAAATATTACAGTAGCGCACAAAATTTGGCTCCCAAATCCAGAAAACTGGTCACCTGCCCTCTCTTTCTTCTTGCCATTCGGGGGCACGGGCGCACGGCCGCCTGGGCTGCGTTGTTGTGCATGCTTGTGCAGCCGGAGGAAGAGAGAGACAGTCCTGTTGTTTTGGCTTATCAGTCACCCACCAGTAGTACTTTTATCTCAAAATAAATCAGTCACCGGTACTAAATCGGCATCCGCCGCCAGCCACGTCAAACGAGTAAGGCGGTGGGCCGGCCGGCCTGTGTGTGCCTGGACCATGAGCTGGCGCGGCGGCCCCTGCCGGCCGCCGTGCACGGACGCTATCGCTTATCGCCTTGTAACGGCCGGCACCTGTGGTAACCGTTACACAATAGCTGCTGCCTAGCGCTAGCCTTCCGGGCTCTCGGCAGGGGTTTGTCATGTTGCTGCTCTCCTTTCCGTGCACTGACTGGATGGACTTCTTTTTTTTTTGGACTGGATGGACTTGGTTGCGAGACTAGGCATTGGGCCTGACCTGACGGCCCGAGCCCTTTATGTTTGGCCTGGCCCATGATCCTTGGAGCCCGTGAGCCCAGCCCAACTATTTTTTTAGAAGAAAATATTTTCAACTGAAAATTTATGGCGAAACGAGTCCAGCCCAAAAAATGAGCTTCATGTCGGCATGACGCACAATGGATGAAATTGGACACGGATCGTAGGCACAAAAATAGTCAGGCTTTTCGGTCATGTATAATGTATTAATGTGGACCATGGCCCTTGAGTTAAGGATCGAAGAAAAACGTAGGTGAAACTATAGAAAGCATGATGCAATTGCATCGCAAAGTTGGTAGTTCGAGGGACTTTTTTTTATAGAGGAGTGATTATCTACTGATTCTGTGAAGTAATTCACTGAAATGAAATAAGAAATTAGAGATGGGGAAAGTAGATTCTTTTAATTTTGTGAGGTGATTCTCCATACTAATTTGAGAGTTTATGCTAAAGAATTTAAAAATATATATATATTTTCAGCCACTTCTCTTTGAAAATCGGGATCTGATGGAGCTCTACCAAGCATGCTTTAGATGGGAGCAACTAGGCGTCGCTTCGACGACAATATCGCGTGAAGGCAGTGGGCCCGTAGCTCCACTACATGGGTCTAAAGGGCCCTGCGTGCTCCATCACCTGGGCTGAAAATGTTTCTTGAAGGAAAACCCCTACTATCCACCGTGAAGGATGAAGCCTGGCATGTCAATGGGTTCCTCGGCTTACTCACTAATCTTCCCACTTTTCCATTATGACGCTCCATCACTTGGGCAGAAAGGGTTTTTTGACGGCAAACCCCAGCTATCCACCGTGAAGGATGAAGCTTGGTATGCCAATGGATCCTCGGCTTACTCGCTAATCTTCCCTCTTTTCCTCTTATTCAAAATATATGGAAGCAAACAATGATGAACAAACATATATAAAATATTAAATAATATTCTACAAAATGAATAAATAACTTAGCACCACGAATAAATTACTCAATAGAGTGAACAAATAACTTAATACTACGCACAAATTAATTTACAAAGCAAACAAAATGGCTTAACGCACAAAGTGTTATATAAGAAGAAAAAATGCGTACATATCGTGAACAATTTAGAATACAAAGCAAATAAATAACTTAGCATCGCGAACACAGTCTATGGTCTATGAAAGTGAGCAAAATATATCTGCAGTTGAGCAAGTTATTCTTACAAGAGAGCATAATATTTTGCACATCGCGGACAAGTTAAAGCATGTTTGTTTAAGCTTTTATGCAGCTTCTTAGCGAGTTAGCGTGAAACCCGGAAGTTGAAACAAACAGCGAAACTGCTCGTGCAGCTTTTGAAAAGGCAAAAACTTAGAAAAGCTGAATTTATATGGAAAACTGTGAGTTTTTCATAGCTTTCTGACCTAAAACATGTTGTAGAAGTTAATATTGTCTTTTAGAAAAAAAAAACTTCAAAAGTTACGGCTCAAACAAATGTCATTTGCACCCAGGCGGCGGGAAGAGTTGCCGACTTCCCGCGAGGCGACTGGTTCAGTACCGTACAGGCTCTGATCTGCTGGAGGGAGGATGATGACCGGCGCCGTGGAGATCTGATACCTGGTAGGGTTTTATGCGCGGAACGTCACGGTTCATCTGTGCTTCGCCGGCGCCCTCCTGAGATGAGATCATCGGCTTTCTTCAGTTTCACGTAAGCTTTGCCGCGGGATAATGGTGCCAGCGCTAAATTGAATGGAAAATACCATCATGCAAACCGCTCATCTCCAGGGCGGCTGGTGTGGTGTGCCAGTTACAGATATTGTAAATGCCCTCTCCAAACATATCTCTAGGATTCTCTTTCTTAATTGGACACTGTGAAAATCATTTTTCTGGTACGTACTATCTCTTAGTAACTTCAAACAAATCCTATATGCCCACATCATATATGAGCTGCAGCCTGCATGCAGGTGAGAGCATCTGAACTCACAGCGGAAGTGAAAGTGAAGTGAACCATATGGATCGGATATGGTTAGCGAAGAAGCTTGATTCATCCATCAGCATTGCACAGATTCTATTGCTTGCGCGCCAGGCCAGCATATTCTTCCCCGTTCCATCACTCATACTCACATCCTCCATTTCCTTCTTGATCACAGGTTCTCCAGCCCACATTTTGATCATCCAAGGCCTCCAGACCAAATCTCCAGCATTCCATCTCGATCAGTTCCAACTCATCAGACCCCCTAATTCCGATTAGGATAAGCGTTTCCAGAAGGAAAAAAAATGGAAACAAGTTACTGCTCAGGATTGTGCTGCCAGGATTAATTGCCTCCTTGGACTGGACAGCGCAGAACTAGATACTCCCCATCTCTCATTCTTCCAAAAGAGCCTGCAGTAAAAAGCCAGTATAAAGGAAGCAATAGATGCGATAGATACAGGCTGCCTTGAAAACCAGTAATAAACCATCCATGCCGCTCTTCTCTGAAGAGCCGTCCTGCTGCGCCTCCCCCTCCTCTCGCTCGAGGCCCAAGAACATGGCCTGGAAGGTGAGGAGCGGGGACATGAACAGGCTCCTCCCGGTCATCGCCTTCTTCCTCGGCGCCGCGCTGACGGCGGCGCTCGTCTTCCTCGGCGCGACGCTGGATGTCAGCTGGCGATTCTCCCAGCTGGCCGCGTGGGGCAGCGGTGCCAGGGACGAGGTTAGCGATCTGTTCACTGCTTCTTCTTCTTCTGAATTCTGATGCATCATTTCGGGGTTTTTCCCCCCTTTGTTCATGCGCTTGATGTCAAACTAAACTTCTCCTTTCGGTAGATTTCAGAGTGCAAGATAAATAGCAAATAGCAGTAGCAATATAGCATGCGTACGGCTGTAATTTCAATTTCAGTTTCTGGTAGGTACGCGTCGACAGCACAAAAGAATTTGATTTTCGAAAGACAAAGCACATGATTTATGCATGAATGGCTTTGCGTCGGAAGGAATCAAGAGGAACATGATCATGAGCATTTTACTGCATTTTGTTCGAGCTGAATCTGCAGTGATCGAGGTGTGTGGTTGTCGGAAGTTCTGGACCGAAGAATAATTTACAACGCTAGCTTCTGGTTATCTGAACTTGCTAGTGGAAATGCAGGCTTTTTTGGCCTCCCTTTCTTTTCCTTTGACTAATATCTTGTAATATACCAATAATAGAACAAGGTCATACAATTTGGACATTTCTGTTTCTCTAAGAGATTCTTTTTTTTAAAAAAAAAAGAAAGCTAGGTAGAGCCTTCGTCTATGGCGAATTGATAAATACGATCTCTGTCTTAGGTTCATAGATAGCAACTAGCAAATTCATGCCCAATACCATACAGCAAAAACATATCTGTGTGCCAAGCCAACTAATGGAGCATAGCATCGAAACCCTAGCTAAACTCCAACTGGAGCTTTTTGTCATATCCAGAGAATCAGAGACCCAAAGCTTTAAAGCTGAAGTTGGCCACTGAACAGGCAAAGAATATTTTTTAGATAATGGATAAACCGGTCTCCACCCTCAGAGTGTAACAGGCAAAGAATATGCTAACCCTGGTGTCTACGCAGCAGGCTTATGGGTTTATCCCAGTGAGACGAGCCACTCAATTTCCTCTTCAGATTTCGAATCAAATTCATGAACTGACTGATCTGCGCGTGGCATGTCAGCATCTGATCGATCGTGCACTGTCATGCCCAGGCGAAGCCGTTCGCGGAGCTTGCCGAGCTGCTCAAGAACGCATCGATGGAGGACAAGACGGTGATCGTGACGTCCATCAACCAGGCGTACGCGGCGCCGGGCTCCCTCCTTGACCTCTTCCTCGAGAGCTTCCGGCTCGGCGAGGGCACGGCGGGGCTGCTGGACCACCTCCTCATCGTCGCCGTCGACCCCCTCGCGCTCCGGACCTGCCGCTCCTTGCACCGCCACTGCTACCTCCTCCAGCCCGACGGCACCGCCGCCGCCGCCGCCGACCTCGGCGCCGAGAAGTTCTTCATGACCCCGGACTACCTCGACATGATGTGGGCCCGCAACCGGTTCCAGCAGACCATCCTCGAGCTCGGCTTCAACTTCCTCTTCACCGACGTCGACATCATGTGGTTCCGGAACCCGATGCGGCACATCGGGATCACGTCGGACATCGCCATCGCCAGCGACTACTTCAACGGCGACGGCGACAGCCTGCACAACCTGCCCAACGGCGGCTTCCTGTACGCGAGGTCCACGAACCGGACGGTGGAGTTCTACCGGCAGTGGCGGGCGGCGCGGGCGCGGTTCCCGGCGGGGACCAACGAGCAGCACATCCTGGCGAAGACGCAGGCGGCGCTGAGCCGGCGGGTCGGCGTGCGGATGCAGTTCCTCGACACCAAGAACTGCGGCGGATTCTGCCAGCTGAGCGGCGACCTGCGCCGGGTCTCCACCATGCACGCCAACTGCTGCACAGGCCTCGCCAACAAGGTGCACGACCTCCGGGGCGTGCTCAGGGACTGGAGGAACTACACGGCGGCGCCGCCGGAGGTCCGGCGACGGGGAGGGTTCGGCTGGACCAAGCCCGGCAGGTGCATCCGGTGACAAAGACACAGCCCAGCAGAGATGCAGCGATATGCTCGTGCGCTGCTTTGGTTTCTGTGTGAGCAATGGGTGTCTTGGATTTGCTTTTTTTTTATAACGCTGCATCTCGTTGGTTTCTCTTCTTTTTCTGGGTGGAAATGAGACCACCACAAGTTGTACTGTAGTGAACGAATGACCATCTATCTGGTCGAAAAAAGCAAAGCTTTACATGAACCATCTGTGAATAATTGCTGTCTTGGCTTTTTGATAACGCTGCATCTCGTTTCTAATAGGTAAAACTATCGCGTGGCTGTACCATAGTTTAAACGAGGCCACCACGAGTTGTACTGTGGAGATCAAACGGCCATCTGGTTGAAAAAAGCTTACATGAAACATGTTCAAGTACTAGGTCGAATTGACTCCAAGCAAACAATGTCTATGTATCTTGAAGCACATGAACTTTTGTACTCAACTTCCGATGCAAAATAAGGTCGAGGAAATCTCATCATAACCAAATTCATGTAGATCAAATGAGTCCAAGCAGACAAGTGCTCAGATATCTTAAAACTATTGTCAAATATATTACGAATTGCCAGCACAATCTGAAGCACAGCATCAAAGTTTGCAAATCCAGATCCAAAGTATTGGTACCAGTAACATCTCAAGAGGCATGGCTGCCAGAAAAAGCACATAAACGAGCTACAGCTATAATTCTTCGACAAAATAACCATGATCAGCGAGCTAACATACTTCACTGCTTCCTTGCTGCGACAATGTTGTCAGCCTATAAAATAAATATCACACGGGATTAGGAAGGCAGCTAAATTAAAACTACTAAAAAAGCATTTATCAAGATGCCAGAAACATATATCTGGTACCAAATTAACTTTGTCCAAGTCAAAGGGAAAACACAAAGTGAAAGGATGGATGCAATTGCCTTAATCATGGAAATGTTCTCTACCAAATTAAATTCCTTCAAGGAAAAGGGAAACCACAAAGTGAAAGGCTGCACACAATGTCCTTAAATCGTGGTACTTTCGTTTACTGTAAGATGAATTAATGCCAGTATTTACACATCATGGTCATTCTTCCAGTTCAGTAATTTTACTGAATTAAAATGGGAGGGTACTTCAAAATATGTATCATAAGGATTTTAAGTCAAAAGCTCCACAATATCAAGATTATGTTTGATGGATTCACAGGGTTTAAATAAATACCTCTTTCTTAACAGGCTCTTCCTTCTCTGACAGGATCAGCTCAATGTGGCAAGGTGAGGACATGTAAGCTGCATCAAAGCAAAATTGAATATGCTATTGAATAAAGCCACAAGAACGAAACATCACCCATCAATACTTACGATTGATGCGTCCATGAGCACGGTATGTGCGGCGCCTCTGCTTCTGGGCTTGGTTCACCTGGATGTGAGAAACATAGAGGTTGTCGACATCCAAGCCTTTCACCTGGAAATAACAGAAAATTAAGTTAACCCAAACAGTAGCGAATGCCATGCACGTTTAAACAGAAAAAAAGGAGAAAAAAGAGGGCAGCAGCATTATACGTCAGCGTTACTCTCAGCATTCTTCAGCAAATCCAATATGAACCTGGCTGATTTCGCAGGCCAGCGACCTTGGCCATTCGAGTGGCGAGACTTAGCTTGAGCAGTGCGACCAACACCACCGCAGTATCTCCGGAAGGGAATTGCCTGCTTGTGAGCCATAACATCCTCAAGGTACCGCTTAGCCTTGGTCAAAGGCATCTTGCGAAGTGCAAAAGCTGTCTCCCTTGTGTTCTGCAAAGATCAATACCAGTTTGGTAAGAGAAACCACGAATATATTGTGAACATCAGAGGCACCATATGATATCTACTAATCAGCGAACTCAGTATCACAGTATGCCTACACCATATGTGGGAAACCTCCAAAAAAGGATTTGAAGCCTGCAGATCCTTTCCATGGCAGGTTCATACTAAGCACCTAAGCTTCTAATGGTAGCTACAGCTACTTCACCTAGAATATTCTGTCAAAGCATATTTTATAATGACTTTGACCTCACTGATAAAATGGCAAGGCCAAATAGAGAATAGCAACACTTGCTTTTGTGAGGGAATTGTATGCTGTTTCAAATACAAGCCAGAAATATAGAGAGTAGGTAGAGAACACATCAACTTAAAAAGGAGACATATGACAATGCTTTAAAAGAAAAGGAAAAGTTCCAACTATGAGCAACTTATAAGGCTCCATGATATAGCTCACGATAAATCAGCAATCATAATTTCCTCCAAAATTTAATATAAGGAAAAGAATTTGCACAGTGAATCAAGGAGTCTGTTTGAGGTGCGATTAGCAAGATGTAAGCCATGTCAACACAGTATTTGAATGTCCTATCATCAATTCATCATACAAAACATTATTTAAAAGTTTAAGGTGCAAAGCCCTCAACTTCGGCATTGTAGGAGCAATGAGACATATCGTGGATTTTTTATAAAAACACAGATGCCACTTAGGTAAATCTCCAGCAAAAGAAACGGGTTTAAAGATGTCACATTGTCTAAGAACCATTTGCATGGAAAACAATGCGATGATTCATTAATAACAATCAACAATGTGTTGATGTCCCTGAAGTAACGTGGGACTGTTCATTTGAAGGACAGAGCAAAACCTTTACTCTTTAGGTTTCCACAATGTAATCCATTCTTGCATGATGCCACACTTATGCAGTTCTGACGAATGCATATAGATGCTTAAGCTCCAATAATGCCATAAGACGACTTAATTGACCACAATTACATCAAATGCGCAGCTAAATAATTACGAAGCAATCAACTCGCAAGGATCCGAAACAAGCGTGTTAAGAAACGGACCTTAAAGTGAACCCTGAGATCCCGGCCCATGGCCTTGGCCGCTGCACAGATAACACAAAAAACCCATTAGAACCACCACGAGATGGGGAGAGAACCTCCATTACAACCAAAACCATTGCAGAAACGAAGCAGTGCTAGATCTTACACTTGGTAGGGTTGCCCGACTCCTGCGAGTACTTCACCTGCGACGCAACAGCGAGATGTCAGTCGGACCAACGGAACAGAGCATGGTAGCATGGTTGAAGAAGAGGGGGCGGGGAGAGGAGGGCCTGACCATGGCGGCGGCGGCGGCGGCGGTCGGAGTGCGGCGGGGAGGAGGAAGGGTCGCCTTCGCAGTTCGCAGTCGCACTGAGGAAACACCGAGGCGGCGGCGGGCTAAGAAGTGGGGAAACCCTAGTCAGGGCTAAGCCGCTCTAGAAGGTCCGGCATGGACCAACTTTATGGGCCGTAAGTGTGGACAACCCAAGTGACTCAGAAGCCCGTTAATTGGAGGAACAGACCTGGCCCACAAAACACCCAAGCTGGGCCGCTGGCCTGCCTTGGCCCCATATAACTAGTTTTCGTGTTTCTGGAAAACGAAACGAAGAAAAATTAGAAGACTCCGAAGTTGATCTTCTTTGCCGTAATAATGTAGAAAAGTGGGGAAAATCCTATTTTTACAGGAAATGTCAATTAACCATATAGTATGTATTTATCTCATGCGTTTCACCGATTACGCTAGAATAATATTGTATTTGAATTATCATCTAAAGTTGTGTTCCACCGCTTCCGTTTCAACTTAGACAGAAGTAGTATGGAGTATGCGTTAGGTGTAGCTGATTGGTGGGAAATAGACAGAGGTTTACATCGAAATAAACGAGTGTACAGTACTAAATTATTATAGGCACGAGACGTGCTTGATCATTGGTCACTAACCTGTCAGGATCAAATTAAACCTTTTATGCGAATCCGGACTTGACGATCAAGACATATTAATGAAAAAGACAGTGACTCGTGTTGCATTTGGTCGTTAAAGGAAAATAGTGAATTGTACCCAAATCTTGAGTGATGCTAACAAGAATGCAGGTGCTATTTTTTTTCTGCCAGGGAAAGTAGGCGTCACAACGACACTTGTTTAACCTTTTGTTTCTTCTTGATAGCGAAACATATTTTCTTTGCGATTTTTTACGAAAAATGTCAATCGATGTTATATTATTTACTAAGTTATCATAGACGTTGCGGTGCCGATGAGAATGCCGTCTGTCACTAAAAATAGCGTGGTTAAATTCTAAAATAATTCAATAAATACGACACCAGCGCCGAGTTGATAAATGTCCTGTTCCACCGCAATAAGTTTTACCAACTTACCTACGATCCATTCACAATGAAACAATTCTCTAATTTCGTATATCTGGTACGGACACATGTTTTTAGGATTTTTAGGAGAAATGGAACCGTTCCAAAATTACTATTGAACTTTCTGAAATCATGGTTGCCACTATAATGCCGAGAAAAAAAATGTTTTGACATCATCCGAGAAATAGGTCTCACGCTTTGGTTTGGAACTTTGGATTCGGGGAGAGGATAACGTCAGTCGTGAGACATTACACTTTTCTTATGAGAGTGAAGCTCTACACTAGTCTGAACTTAACTACTTAAGTAATGCGCTAAAGTACAAAGGATTTTCCCTTTCTCCTTTTCATTTTTTGTTGGACGAATGATCGTTCTCCTTGGCAGTTGAGGGCCCAATATATTGTCCTTTGTCCGGTGGGCCCACGAAGCGCCAACCCAACCCAAGACTGAGTAAACATTGACCATTGACTTTTGTAAAAGAATTATACAAGTGGTCACTTACCACGTTCACATAGGACGTCGCTGAGCTCGAGCCGTCTGATCAGAACTGGTGGCGCTCTCCTTTCAGAAAAGAAAAAAAAAAGAACTGGTGGCACATAATGGAATCAAGAGAAGCAAAAGAAAATACTTTGAAGGACGTTGATTCTGTCTCATCTCATGCATGTTCAGCAGCAATTTGTTTTCTAGGCATCCACTTTCCAAAGAGAAGGTAAAAAATGATTGCGCCAACTAGAGCAAATTGCTCCAAAAATACACTAGTCAAGTTAACAAACATCATTAGAATAGAAAAGGATTCATATTTTAATTGACCTCTTTGATCTCGGTAATTATTTATCCTGTCGTCGCGTTCTATCTACTACCACACAAAAAAATTACTTTTCGCAAAGAGGAAACTGTCAAATGTTTGGGACTTGAGATAGCCCAAGACTTCCTCCAAAAACCCTACCATTCTTGAGTCTTACTTAACTGATGAGCAGGACAGCCAGGTTGGATATTGCAAGGGACACTGTAATTTCTGTCTGCAGGCTCCCTGTGAAATTACCATGAATTTTTCACATCCCACGGAACTTGTTCAGCAGCCGCAGCCATCTACGGGCCCGTTTGGTAGAGCTCCATCTGATTCTGATTCTCTATAAGAGCCGATTCTCTGAGAGAAGTGATTCTGAAAGTGATTCTCTTTGTTTCTCTAGCGTAAACTCTCAAAATCAGGATGAAGAATTACTTCACAGGAGAAACTAATTTTTTCAGCTCCCAGACCCTTAGTTCATTTCAGAGAATCACTTCACAGAATCAGCAGAGAATCACTTTCTTGCTGAAAAAGTGTTTGGCAGAGGTCCTCCTGGATTCACCGGAGAATCAGCTCTGGAGTTCTGCCGAACGGAGCCTACGGCCCCTCGTGGGGTGGTATTGCATACGAAACCGCTACAAGAGTATTTGTGGAACTTGCTTGTTCTGCTGCAGTCTACATTGACACGTCAACAAACCCAATTCTCCTCCAATTCTTGAAAAAAAAATCTAAAACAATTCTCCTCCAATAGGATACACCGGATGATTCATTTCATCTTACACGACTTCTCCAAAGAAAAGGACACATGGATTCACTTGACACGGTCCAAATTCTCTGGAACACATAATTCGGATATTTCTTTTTGGATACATGTTATACTTATACTTACAAAGAAAGAGATTATTGTGATTATATTTATCAAAGGCAAGTATAAATTGCGCCCACCATCCTTCCCTTTGGCCTACCAGAATTGCGCACCTTTAGAATCATTCCCAGTGATTCAGTCGCGGCAACGACCAAGAAAGCTTGCTCCTTGCATTCCCACGGCCGCTGCTTCCATGGAGAGGCGGAGCGCGGCGTCGTCCTCGTCCCCGGACGCTGGGCAGGAGAGGGTCATGGCGGCCGCGAAGCACATCGTGAAGAGCCTGGCCGTGTCCAAGAACGCCGCCGACGACATGATGCACTTCCTGTCTACCTTCGACCCCCGCCTGCACCCCCTCTCCTCTCCGGACACCGCCGACGAGGCGTCCGGCAGCGGCGGCGGCGGCGAGGAGGAGGAGGAAGAGATCGCCGCCGCGGAGGAGATCATCCGCCGTTGCAACTCATCGTCTTCGTCCTCCGGCACGATCGGCATGATCGACTACCTGTACGCCGTGGACGACGCCATCTCGGCGTCGGGCCACTCGGCCCGCGCCGCCGCCGCCGTGCACGCCGCCATGCCGCGCCTGGAGGAGGAGGCGCGCTCCCTGCTCTCCTCCCCTCTCCGGCGCCTCTCGCTCTCCTCGGACGACGCCGACGAGGCGACGCTCACCGCGTCGCCGCGCCACGGCACGCTCTCTCCAGGCGCCGCGGCCTCCGTCCGCGCCGTCGCGGACCGCATGTTCCGCGCCGGGTACGGCCCGGAGCTCGCGCAGGTCCACGTCTCCGCCCGCCGCGACGCGCTCGCGGAGTCCGTGGCGCTCCTCGGCGTCGAGCCCGTCGCCATCGAGGAGGTGCTCCAGATGGAGTGGAGCGCCCTCGACCAGAAGATGCGGCGGTGGGCCCACGCCGTCAGGACCGTCGTCAGGACCTTCCTCGCCGACGAGCGACGCCTCTGCGACGAGGTGTTCGAGCCGGACGAGGAGCTCGGCCACGAGTGCTTCGCCGACGTGGCCCGTGGCTGCGTCCTGCAGCTGCTGTGCTTCGCCGACGCGGTCGCCGTGTCGCCGCGCGCCGTCGAGAAGCTCTACCGCACGCTCAGCATGTACGAGGCGCTCACCGACGTGCGGCCGGAGCTCGAGGCCCTCTTCTCCGGCGACGCCGCCGCGCGCGAGTTCTTCGCAGGCGAGGTCTCCAGCGCCGTCGAGCAGCTGGGCTCCACTGTCCGCCAGACGGTCGAGGAGTTCGGCCACGCCATCCACGACGAGGCGTCACGGAAGGTCGGGCACGGTGGCGAGATCCACCCCATGACACGCTACGTGCGCAACTACTGCGGCCTCCTCGCTGACTTCCGCGGGACTCTGGACGCGGTCCTCGGCGACGCCGGCCTCGACGACGACGACGACGCCACCGACGGCGCCGCCGCCGCTTCGTCGACGCCTTCCGCGCGCTGCATCCGCGAGCTGCTCACGCTGCTCCTGGACAAGGTCGAGGAGAAGTCCAGGATGTACGACGACGCCGGGCTGCGGAACATCTTCCTGATGAACAACGTCTACTACGTGGTGCAGAAGGTGAGGGAGTCGCCGGCGCTCCGGGAGTTCCTCGGCGACGACTGGATGCGCCGGCACCGGGGCCAGATCCGGCAGTACGAGACCGGGTACCTCCGGGCGTCGTGGATGCCCGTGCTGTCGACGCACCTGAGGAGGGACGGCGGCGCGGCGGCGAGGCCGGCGGCGGGCGGGCACAGGGACAGGGCGCCGCTGGGCGCGTCGGCGAGGGGGTTCAACGCGGCGTTCCAGGAGCTGTACCGGGCCCAGACGGCGTGGAAGGTTTCGGACCCGCAGCTCCGGGAGGAGCTGCGCATCGCCGTGTCGGAGCGGCTGATCCCGGCGTACCGGGCGTTCCTGGGGCAGGGGAGCCGGCACCCGGCGAGGCACGTCAAGTGCAGCCTCGAGGACCTCGAGAACTACATGCTCGACTTCTTCGAAGGCGTGCCCAAGTTTGTCAGGTGGTGATCGCCGTCGCCGGAGCAGAGGATGAGATCACCATCCATGGCAGCGCGCATGCATCGCGATCTTGGAGCACAGCTCCAATTCTCTTGGTAGTTTGATACCGGAGCTGTTGATTCCTCCTCTAGTCCTCCCTTCTTCTAGGTTCATTACATTCCATTGATCTTCATGGCAGTCAAGCTACAGCTTTTACAGATGTAAATATTCATCAAATTCAGGAGGGTATATACCGTGCTTTTCTTTCGGATGAGATCACCAATTCTTCACTTTCAAAAACGAAGGCATGAGATGGCAAAGCAATCATCCAAGCCGTATGGCAAATTATAACTTGAAATGGTTTCGACTCATGGGATTGGGTCATTGGAAGCATATGTCTTCTCTTCTGACTCCATATAGAACTTTCAACCTGACAATTCAACTTGCTTTTATTTTTATTAGCATTGACAATTCAACTTGCTCTTCTAAAAAAAAAGACAACTCAACTTGGCGCACACACGCTGACCGGTCCGCTCTACCCATTTTATCCGTTTTGGGTCAGAAATGAAGGCCCACTATAAGTTAGGCCTCAAGCCCATGTCAACGCAAGGCCTCCTCCAGTCCTCCCTGCGTGGGCCTTGACAGAAACCCTCCAGAAGAGAAGGACAAAATTCAAGTGGCGGCCGGGGCCCGCTTGTCATGTCACTGAAATGTTAGGTCGTGGGGTAGTGGCCGCCGGCCCTCGCGCTTGCCGTCACCACACACAGGGAGCCCACTTCCGAGGCCGGGGGGTGGCGGTGGCCGTCTCGGTGTCATCGCCTCGTCTCGTCTCGTCTCATTTCGCGGAGCAGCGAACCCAAGCGAACAGGGAGGGAGGAGCTCGGAGGCCACCACGAACGGCACGAGGGGAGGGAGATGCCGGGGCTCACGGCGCCGTCCAACTACGCGGAGGAGCCGCCGCGCCACCCGGCCCTCAAGATCAACTCCAAGGTCAGCGCCGCGCGCCCCCTCTCCCCGCCGCGTCCGTGCCCCTTTCGCCGCAGATTTGAGTGGCTGGGCTGGTGGGGGGGGCCTTGTGGTGTCGCCAATTAACGCGGATTCGTTCGCGGCTTGGCTGGGCTCGGCCGGGGCAGATGCATGCTAGGGTTTCGATGGGGCCGGTGCATCGGCCGATCAAGCGCCGCTGTTGACGCTGTGTGTGTGCGGTGGCCGCTCGACTCCCCGTCATGCGTGCACGTGCTGATAGTGCGTAGTAGACTAATAGTGATTGGTGAAGGTCTGGTGATCAGGAATTTTTGTAGCTTCTGTCAGTGTGCAATTAGCCAAATAGTTGCCAGTTTCATTTTGGTAAATATGTCCAACGGGTTATGCATTCCTCAGTCCGTGGCACTTGGATTGGATGTAGTTCTCTGTCTCCTGCCGTCCTGACGCATGGTGTCCATTGGCAAGTGATGCTCCTGAATAAGTGTGTAGACTATCAAGGGCTATTCTAGCAGGAAGTATTCCTGAATTATTCAGTAAGATACAGAAATGGACTAATATGGTAGCATTGTGCTGTTGTGCAGGAGCCATTTAATGCTGAGCCTCACCGATCGGCACTGGTTGCATCTTACATCACCCCGGTGGATTTCTTCTACAAGAGGAATCATGGACCCATTCCAAAAGTCGAGGACCTCTCAAGGTTTCTTGATCGGAACTGTGAATTTCCATTTGTTGCTGTAATCAGTTACAGACCCTGACACTATAATATGAATGGATCAACAGATACAGTGTTTCCATTTCTGGTCTTGTCAGCAAGCCTATTCAGCTATCCATGGCAGACATTTGGTAATGTCTTTTAGTATATTATCATGTGTATGAGCTACTACTTGTATTGGCTTAAAAAATGACTCAAAACTTCTCATTTAGGGCTCTTCCAAAGTACAATGTCACGGCAACTTTACAGGTTGTCTATTGATACCTTACATGCCTTGCTCACCTTAATCTTTCTGTGATCGCAAATATATTGGAATCACAAGTTTTTAACAATGCGACAATATAATAATCTTACAGTGCGCGGGAAACAGGAGAACAGCAATGAGTAAGGTACGGAAAGTAAGAGGTGTTGGTTGGGACATATCTGCTCTTGGAAATGGTAAGAGCTGTGCTGTTTACAATGTTCAGAAGTTAAGGGATGCATTTTGTTTCAAAGATGTAGAAATGCATTCAGTGCGCTCATCTCAGTGCATACTGGTATACAAAGTAAAATGCTTTTACTACTGTGTTCTGATCTCATGTATCATTCCAGCAACTTGGGGAGGAGCGAAACTATCTGATGTCCTTGGGTTAGTTGGGATGCCTAAACTCAGTTCAGTTACATCTTTAGGAGGGAAGCATGTTGAATTTGTTAGTGTTGACAAGTGTAAAGTGAGTATATTGGCACTTAATTGACTGGCAGCAGCACTTTTAGTGTCACCCCACTGATCTCATGTTGTTTGTATGTCAGGAGGAAAAAGGTGGTCCTTATACTGCATCTATTCCATTAAAGCAGGCAACGGATCCTGATGCTGATGTATTGCTTGCATACGAAATGAATGGAGAGGTGACTGAACTTGCTTTCACAACTGAAACTTTATTTTAGCCTTTGGTCTGATGTTGAAGTTTGTTTCCAAAACAGGATTTTGTGCTATGCCATTGTCCCAACTCTACTTCTTGTTTACCTTGTCATTTAATCTGGATTTTGCCTGTAATTCACTCGTTATAAATTACCATGCACAGATCCTCAATCGTGACCATGGATACCCTCTGCGTGTTGTTGTTCCTGGTGTTATTGGTGCACGTTCTGTAAAATGGTTGGACAGTATCAACATAATCGAGGAAGAATGCCAGGTTTTCTAAAAATATGAATGCAATGCCCTTTTAATTTTATTCTTCTATGTTCAAAATTCAAAACTGACTGCTATTCTCAACCAGGGTTTCTTTACTCAAAAAGATTACAAAATGTTTCCACCAACCGTGGACTGGGACAATATTAATTGGTCAACTAGAAGGCCACAGATGGATTTTCCCGTACAGGTATACTACATTATTGATTCTTCTATGCTAATCTGTTCTCCTTGGCCTCTGGATTACTTATATTCGCTTACTTTTGATCAAGTAGTCTGCTATCTGTACACTGGAAGATGTAGATGTTATCAAGGAAGGAAAGGTTAGTATTGTTTCATAATAATGTTACTCTGATACTGCATCCTTTGTGCATACAATGGGCTAGAATAAAATCGTATTCATATATGGCTATGATCTTTTGCTGCAGGCTAGGATTGCTGGATATGCACTTTCGGGTGGTGGCCGTGGCATCGAGAGAGTGGATATATCTGTTGATGGGGGTAAAACCTGGGTCGAGACTCACAGATATCAGAAAGACAACGTGCCGTATGTATCTGATGGACCTCAAAGTGATAAGTGGGCTTGGGTTCTCTTCGAGGCTACATTAGACATTCCAGCAAACGCTGAGATAGTAGTAAAGGCGGTAAGTGAAACCCATCACAACCCACTGTTTCATCTACTTCTTTTGCTTTGCATAAAAAAGATGGTGAAAATGCATCTTATGTGCTGCAGGTGGACTCAGCTGCGAATGTCCAACCTGAAAACGTGGAGGGCATATGGAACCTGAGAGGCATCCTGAACACATCTTGGCATCGGATCAAAATACAGAATTTGTCGTGCGTTGGAAGATCTAAGATGTGAAATAAGCATGCTGCTGACCACTTGGAGCAATTATGGTGGTCTTGTTACAAGTGTTACCATTGTACCAAAATAATAACAGTCATTTCAGCTTCCAGTGTCTTTTGACATCGGACTGTAACATAAATGTTGGAGCTTCAGTTGTATGGGATTTTGTTTGACTGTGACCCAGTACCGTCAGGCGTCGGCTAATGCTGGTGTTTTTTAGACCCTCAGTGCGGATAACTGCTGCTGTTGATTTATCTGATACCGAGAATATGCTATTGCATTCTGCATTGGAGAATTACTGTTACAGCATATACTTCCTCCAGACCAAAATATAAGTTTCTTTGGGCATCATCATGGTAAATACCTATGTAAATACCTATTTCAAAACGCAAAGGGTCTGTTTTAAGTTGAACTGGTCTTTTTTGCTTTGGCCATCAGCATTTGAAAGTGTGAAAGGATCGGAAGTAGCAGACCAGTTATTTAGGCTAAATTGGCGACCGAAGGAAGAGGCACACTTCATATAGCAGCTTGAACATGAAAACAATCCAAAGAATGGTGTGGCTTAAAACATCACAAAACATATAGGCGTTAGAGACGCCGAAGAACATATCATCATAAGTTGGATGGACGTGAGTGTATATATTTTCCCTTCCTAGTAGCAATGGGAACGGAAGAATCAGTTTCAGTATGGAATGGCACTGATAACGGCAATGGAACACGGTCACCTACGAGTCAGGACTCCGGAACATCCTTCTAATTTACATGCAGTGGCCGCAACGATCTAGAGCGAACTAACACAAGGAAGCATTGGTATGACAAATTACTAACAAGCAACGGATGCTAGACTTGCCAAATCACGTCACGTTTTAGAGGTACTTCCTGCTACCACTTCATGACCATTGTTACTGCCCTGCAAAAGCAATGGTGAAAACGTCTGGAATTTTAGAATCAGACAGCTAGTACTACAATTACTACAAACAAAGAATATGACATAATGAGAAAGGCAATCCAAGTAAACTTACAGCAATTTGCATTTGGTCCTTGGTTGGGAACAAGTCCTTGAGCATTTTATCCAGAGAATCCTTAGCCAATGGAAACTTCTTCACTTCTTTCTCTCCTGATTTTATAGAATCCTTAACAGATGTGGTGCCATTTTGAAGCTGCAGCGACAACAATAGTTTACCCTGATCAGATCTTTCAATCTAGAACCCTATATATCAGGTCATTGGTTCAGGTAAACAATTGGGAGGATATGATCATGAAGCCAATTTCTGAAGCGTAGAACATCCATGAAAAATCACCACACAGCAATAGCTCCACCTACCTCTGCATCAGGAGCAGCAGCTAGCTGCTCCGATGTGTCTCCATTCTGGTTCAACTGATATTCTGCAGTGCCTGAATTCTGTGCAGATGCCTACAGAATAACCCGACGCTTTAGAATGAACAGAATGCGATCAAGATAATGATGAGCAGATATCATCTAAACATCATATCACCGAGTCAGCTCCTCACCCGATCCTTTGAAACATCCTCCTGCCACTCTGGCTGGAACTTCTGCAGCAGCAACGTGAGCAGCTTCTGCAACTCGGGCGGCACCTCGTCGGGGAAGAGCTTGGGGATGTCGTCCTTGGAGACGTCCTCATTGACGCACCGCCTGATCAGTATCCTCAGGCACACCAGCAGCTGCAGCAGAGGTTGAACAAGCACAGAGTTGGGGTCTGAACATTCTGAACTCGCAGCACCCGCGACACCAACGGCGCAGAAAGGAGGCGAGGAAGAAATGGCTGGGGGGAGGGGGTACTGACGGGGTCGAGCTCGGCGTCGGAGGAGAGCTGGAGGGCGTCGCGGGCGACGGCGCGGTCGGCGGCATCGAGGCCGGTGCGGCGGGTGCGCCAGAGCGCCTGCAGGATGTATTCCAGCGACTCCTTGGACCCCGCGCGCGCCAGAAGAGGGAGGTGCTCGTGCCCCCACAGCGCCGCCGACTCGCCGCGCTCCCGCTCCATCACCACACCGGCCGGCCGGCGCCGCCGATGGAGCCGAGCGGTGAAGGGGCAGAGAGGTTCGGTTGTGGACTTGTGGTGGGCCGAAAAAAAACAGCCCATGAGGGATGAAGAAATCAGTCAGCTTGGCGGGGTTTTTTTGTTTTTTTTTACTTTGTTTTTTTAGGTAAGCTTGGTGTAGTATGGTACTAATTTATCCGTGCTGCGGAAGGCAATAGATCTCCCTATGATTCTGCTTCTATACGAGAGCTTGATTCTTCGAGATAAATGATTCTGTAGCTGAAAGTGATTCTCTTTAATTCTCTAGCATAAACTCTTAAAATTAGGATAGAGAATCACTCCACAGAATCATGGGAAGCTATTTTTTTAGCTTCCAGCCTCTTAGTTCATTTCAGAGAATCACTTCACGGAATCAGCTCCTCAGCTCTATGAGCTCTGTCAAACGGGGCCTAGTTTGCCAAGTAAATTGATATCAGCTGACTCGTTAGTTCATGATATAAACTAATTCGTTTGTTGTGTAGAATAATTTATTTATTATATGCAGACTTAGTTGTCTATATTTATGGACTAATTTGTTTAGGATGTACTATAGGGTGAAACATTTTTTACTGAACTTGTAAATTTTCTCCTAACACCTAGATAATTTTCTCATAACATTGTTCCTCTTAATAAAATGTTTTGTTCCATCTTTAGATCAAAATGTCGTTAAAATTATCATCCAAGTATATTTAAGTGTAGTTTTGTAATAAATCGATTATTTTAATAAATAAAGAACGTAATAATGCAGTTAATTTTGATGCTCCATTTAGGAATTGTGACTTCTTTATCTATACTATAAAGAGAATTAGATTTAAAAATAATTGTTACCTGTATTTAGCCCACCTCTACCTCATATATGACCCACCTGTCGTACCAAAAGTTTGACAAAAGAAGGGGAAAGACATTTTTTCGACGTTAGAGAAGGATTTTCCTCTGAAATCCAATACTTTTTCCAACCAAAAAGGGTCCACCTAAATATACACATATTTGTACCCACGTCTATACATAATTATCCCATATTGCCAATGAATAATAGATTGAAGAGTTTTTCTCCATACAAATAAAGAATAACTATCTCAAAAATGAAATGATGTGCCTCTAAATTTGAGAATACCCAAATCTCATGGTCCACTCAAGTGATACCTACGTTCTTGCTAGCAAATCTCCAAATAATTGAAATGATTGTTTCAGTGCGTGATAGCGATGGGTTCCGTGGGCCTTAAAAAACGGGGACCGTGCTATCCATCTTGCTTGGGGCCGCGTGGCCTCTCTCGGCCCAAAATAAATTTGCGCAGTTGGCGGGGAGCCTTCGGAAGTGACATGATAGCATTTTTAACTGTTTGGATTGGAAATAACATGCTCAGCTATTGCTTATTGCTAAGAGAATGCCACTCATCAGGTTGGTGGCACCATTTCTCACCGTTTGTGAATTGTGATTACCAATGATCAAGTACTACCAGGTGACTACCGTTTGGGGGGGAAAATCTGAATCTTATCTGTTTCTTTTTAGCAATCAGCATTTAAAAGAAAAGAAATTTGCTGAGAAAACAGAAGCGGAGGGGGAAAGGAATCCACGTGGTGACACTACTGTAGCAAGACAGCTACATGCCAATGCAAGAAATCAGCATCTTACTTGATCTTTTTTTATAATAAGGGATTATGTCCTTCGTTACTGTATTGCACGTAATCCCTCTAACTTTTAATAAAAAATAACGTACTGAACATTGGCAAGGACTATATACTATTGTTTACTATTGACGTTTATTACAATATACTATTTGCAACACTATATATTTATTTTATCATTGAGGGAGTAGGTAGAGCCGTTGGATGGGCGCGTGAGCAATGATGCAGCAGCCGTTGCCATGTAACTTCAGTGTACAGTTGAGATTCTTTTGCCAACTGGTATGGCATGTGTACCTGTTCATGTCATATCATTAATCTCTTTAAGAAAAAAAAAGAATCACGTGGTCGAATAGTATACCTTTTTTTTCATTTTTTTTCCATTGGGTTTGGACATCGACGTGGCGGGCTGCTGTTCACTCCTGGGAAACATTTTTTTGTGGTTGCCCAGTTACTGACTTACTGTGATAGCTGATGAAGATCCGTGCCGTTGGTTTTGTCGCTGCGCGTACTGTACTGCTCCTCGCCGATCTCCATGGTCATTTTTGTGATTGCCCAGTTACTGTGATGTGCTGATGATCCGTGTCGGTTGATATATTTTTTTGACGTGTAAAAAAATATTTTTTTTGAAACGTGCGTATATCTCTCACAAGCAGTAGGTGATGCGAGATCTGGGCGTATCCTCATGAATCTTACCGACGCAACCAGATTCCGGGACACAGTAGATGGCGAGGGAGCTCGACAAAATTATTGAAGGAAGGGTAGGGTACCATCAAACCAACTGCAGCAACACGAGATCGATCACCCAATCACATCGAGACCCAACGAGATCTAGATTTTGGTGCTAAACTTTGGCCCAAACTTTGGCCCAAAGTTTACAATTTATAATAAATGCTTCATTATAGCATTTCGTGTGTATTCGTGAAAAATTATCTAAACATTAATTAATTATGTTTAAAATATCCGTCTCGTAAAGTATAATAAAACTGTGTAATTAGTTTTTAATTTCATCTACATTTAGTACTTCATATGTGTACCGACATTTTAATGCGATAAAAATCTTTTTTTTACATAGCAGAATTTACGAGCCAAATTTAAGCTCTAAACGAGGGCCGAGTTTTAGTATAATGACAGCAGGAACGCTGCGTTGCAGTTGCAGGTCGTAGTCACTCGTCAGCGTGCCGTGGATCGGATCCGGCTCCGGGGACAGCTTTGATTTTTTTTTTTTTTTTTTTTTTGCGGACGGCAGCTTTGATAATTAGCAAGAAAAAAAAAAGAGCCGACCCCAAATCAGGGACCAAAAGGTCAGTGTCAGCGCCTTATGGATCGGATCCGGTCCGCCTACAGTGACAGCCTCGAGTTTTTTTAGGTGCGTTTAGTTCCTCCCAACTTTTCAATTTTTCATCTCATCGACGTCCCATCGAAATATTAAATATAGCAAATGACGCATGTATGAATCATTAAATGTAGGTAAATAAAAAATTAATTGTACACGACGATACAAATCTTTTGAGCCTAGTTAGGTTATGATAGGACAACAATTACCACAAACCAACAAAAAGTGCTACAATACGTCACAATATTTGATGTGACCCTTTTCCCTTTTCACTTATCTGAACACAACCAAAGAGCCCCGGGAAGCGCCGTTGTCAAAGCGCTGTGTCTCGGGTCCGCCTACAGCGACAATCTTGACAATTTGACATGGAAATAAAAACAAAAGAGCCACGCGTCCCAAATCAGCACGTGCCGACTATTTTTGTCATTTTCATTTAGTTGCATGTGTGGACCAGTTCAATAAAAAACTGAAGTTGATGTAAAAGATGGATATATAGTAGGTTACCTTGCAATCGAATTGTGAAAAAAAGCCAACATATCGTTAATTAAGAAAATGAAAAAATATATCTAAGATTCTATGATGATCTAACGGTGTACACTAAATAAAAAAGTCCTTCATCTCGTATACGACTAATATATATTAATTATTACCCAGTTTTTAAGTTCAATAAGTGAAACCAGATTTCATCAATAATTTAATGGTTAAAAATAAACTTCTTTCTTAAAAATATAAAAATTAAGTTAAAAACATTAAAGATCCACGAGGAGTCCAAGCAAGCAATAGAATCGGTAAAATTAGCAGTTATTTTTTGTGTCTTTAAAATTAAAATAACTAAATAAGAGTCTATGCCAAATAGGTACAAGTAAATACATATATTTCTATAAAAAGCTAAGAAAATCAAGACATAGTTATATTTTCATACATACTAGGAAGATAAAAGACTCAAATTAAATGGCTCATACAAAACCTAATTCATAAAACTAAATTGTAAAAAAATATAGAAAAGTAAGAGAGTCTGTATTGAATGCGTAAAGGGATACTGGCGAAAGAGGGATTTGCACAAAGTAAAGCATAACATTGATTTCTATATTTTTCTCTCTTAATTTCTACGTAGGATGTAGATGCATTTTGGAAAGGCATATACAACCGTGTTTGATAAATTTATGAATATATATATATATGTCGGGGACAAACCCAGGGGGTCCCCTAATCATCGGGGTAATCACCTTCAAAAAACGATATGCCACGAAAGGCCGAATCACCGATAGCCCGGAAGGCCCGGCCAGGCAGCTCGGCCCGTCACAGCCTATCGCGGCCCAAGAACGGTCGTCCGAGCTCAACTGTCGGAGGGCCAAAGTCGCTACCCCCCGTCTCCGCCTCGCTCGAGGGCCGCGCACCCTCGAGCGGGCGCGACACAAAACCCGCCTCGCTCGAGGGTTGCGCGCTCCCTCGAGCAGGCGAGCCGACTCCGCCTCGCTCGAGGCCAACTCTCTACTTAACGCGGCGCACTCCGGCTCCCTGCCCGACAACGGCATTTAATGCCCGCCCCGTCAGGCGGGCGCCAAAGTCAAAAGACGATCCTTCCCCATGCCGCGCCACTGACACCGCAGAGCTCACTGTTCCACCTGCTCCAGTCACTGTGCGTCCTCACCGGCGCTGTGCGGGCGCACACGGAACCGTGCGAGGTCCTGTGTTGACTGGCAGGCGTCATTCCAAGCCACTGTTATACCCACTCCCGTCCTTCCCCCGGTGGGGAGCCCTCGAAAGGGTATGGAGGGCCCTCGAACAAATATCTGGGCGACGACCGAGTACAGACTCCGGTCAAGCGTGGCCTGGTGATGACGAACGTCGGGTCAAATCCGCCAACTCTCGACCATTCCCTGGTGAACCGACCACGCCGCGCACTGTGGTTGACGGCAGCCACCATACCAACCCCTGTGCCGCCAACTCCGGTCCTTCCTCACCTGCCCCGCCCTCGAAGTCAACCAGCGAGCGGGCAGCTAGACGCGGGCTACGACAGCGCCGCCCTTCGAAGACACTCCAGGACAAGCACAGGGACGGTCACGACACCCCCGGAGGACGGGGTTCGCCATAAATCCCCCTCCAGGGTCAAGGATGATGGCGCGCCCGGCGCCATGCTCCCCAGTACATATCCCTGTAGCGCACATCCCGCTCGTACTTGTAAACTTCCCCCCTCCTTTCTCTCCTTGGCCTATAAAAGGAAGAAGGAAGACGGGGGAGAGAGAGAAAAAAAACACACATCACCACACACGATATTGGCACTCGCCTCAATCACACTCAGGGACTTGGAGACACCTCCTCCTCTCCCGCCTTGTTTGTAGCCCCCCTCTGCAAGCACTCTGGTGCAAGATAGTACAGCGCCCCGAGCGCACCCTGCTGGACGTACGACCTCACAGTCGGAACCAGGATAAATCCTCGCCTCATTGTGCTAACTCTTGCATCAACCGTCAAGGGACGGGACACAGCACATTCTGTTTAGGCGTCGGGGATTGACCGACCGATCTCGGCACCGACAGTGGCGCGCCAGGTAGGGGCGCGCTGTGATCGATCACACCCGACAAGTTCCCTTGACGGCAGGTCGCGACGAGACCATGTCACCTCGATCCGCCACGGGGTCCCCCGGTCCGCTTCCGCGCGGATACCGGATCACGTTTGGGAGCCTGGAGTTCGAAGCGACCGGTGAGGGCCTCCTCATGCGGCTCGCCTCCAGGCCACCCAGCGTGACGCCCGACACCCCGACATCGCCGACGCCAGTCCAGCTCAGGCGACGGCGGAGACTTCGCGAGCTTCAGATTAATACGGAGCAGCGCGTTGCTCCGCGCGTCGTCCTCCCCGATTGGGACGCCCACTTGCTGCTTCAGCCCGCAACCACATTGCAGGGGGGCGAACTCCCACCGGCAGTTCCCGCGGAGGGAACGCACCGGGAAAATGTGGCCAGGCTAGCACGCCTCCCGTTCGGGATGAGCAACGCGGCCGCAAGCCACTCCACGGCGATCAGCACCATCCTGGGCGCGCGTGGGGACTCGCCCAGACATCGGCAGGCCCCAATCCGCGACCTCGGCACTTCTTCGCCCGGCGGGCTCCACTCCGAGTCAGAGGACGAAGAAGATGTGCGCGGCCAGGAACACCCAGACCTGGATTACACCGAGTTGCGCAACCGCGAAAACCTCATCGCCTTCCAGGCCGTCGCGGACTTCTGCCTCACCTGCTCCGACGACTCCAGCGACGGGGAATACGACCCCTCGCGGGAATGCTTCGTCCTCGACGGCGAAGTAGAGTCCGTGGGAGAGGACGAAGAGACGCGCGACGGGGCCGAACACGCCGAACCACCACCGGCGCCCGCCGAGCCAGCGAGCGATGCCGCACTCGCGCAGGCACAGCTTGCGCAGGTGCAAGAGCTGGAAGCCAAGCTCCAACAGGAGCGCCAGCAGGTACAGGAGCTGCGCGCAGCTCTGGAAGCCCAGCAGCCCAAACGTGGCGAACGCGCGCGAGCTGCCGGGCGTATTGCTCAAGCGCGCATCGTGGGCGACGGCGACGACGCCGGTCCTGCCATGCCGCCGCGAGCAAGCCAGAAGCTCGTCGCCGCAGCAACCCTGATTCGGGCCATGCCCGAACCATCGACACCGGAAGCGCGCAGCATGCGGCGCCAGGTGCAGGCCCTTGTCGAAGAAGCGGCCGTGCAACAAGCGGAGAGTTCCGCCTCCCGCATGCGCCACCAAAACAGTGCAAGAGCTGGAGGCGGCAAGTGGGATAAGGAGCAATCCGTCCACACCCCGCCCAGGGGCGCGTGGACGCCTCACCGTCCAACGAACGACGGAAGGGCGCTCATGGCCGGCGATGGCGAAACGAGGAGGTCCGCGAAGGACCGACTTGTGGACACGCGGGGCGCCGTCGACGATGGCGACGCACGCAACGTCCTGAACAGGAAGAGGCAGGACGCGGCGCCTCCCCGCAGCAGGCACCCCCGACGGGGAGGCCGCTATGACAGCGAGGAGGACAGAAGCCCGACGCCGGAACCCCCGGGAACCCCGGTGTTTAGCCGGAAGATCCGTTCGGCCGCCATCCCGCCGCGTTTTCGCCAGCCAACCACCATCACCAAGTATTCGGGTGAGACGAAACCCGAGACATGGCTCAACGACTATCGCTTAGCCTGCCAGTTGGGCGGGGCCACCGACGATGCCATGATCATCCGCAACCTTCCGCTTCATCTCGCGGATTCGGCGCGGACGTGGCTCGAACACCTACCCACGAACCAAATCCACGACTGGGACGACCTGGTCAAGATGTTCGTGGGTAACTTCCAGGGCACATACGTGCGCCCTAGAAACTCCTGGGACCTGCGCGGGTGCCGGCAGGCGGCCGGCGAGCCGCTGAGGGACTTCATCCGCCGTTTCTCCAAGCGCTGCACCGAGCTCCCGAGCGTGGGTGACTCCGAAATCATCCATGCCTTCCTCGAAGGGACGACCTGTCGAGAGCTGGTGCGCGAGCTGGGGCGAAACCATCCCACCAGTGTCAACGCTTTGTTCGACATCGCCACCAACTTTGCCTCTGGGGAGGAGGCTGTCGGGGCGATCTTCGACGGCAAGACCAAGGGAAAGCGTGCGGAGGAGCTGCCCGCGGAGGGCAGTAAACCCAAGGCCAGGACCAAAAAGCAGAGACGGGGCGGTAAAGGCAAGGGGCCTCGGAAAGCCGCGCAGCAGCAGCGGCAGGACGAGGACTCTGACGATGCCCTCGTGGTCGAGCGGGGCCGCAAAGGCCCTCGGGGCCCCCCTCAGGGGGGAGGCCTGTTCGACGAGATGCTAAAGAAGCCATGCCCGTACCACAAGGGCCCTGTCACCCACACCCTCGAGCAGTGTGGGATGATCAAGGGCTACTTCAGGCGCACCTCCGCGAAGGAGGATGGCCGGAAGAAGGATACGGGCGATGGCGGCAACGACGAGTTCCCTCATGTGGAGAACGTGTTCTTCATCATAGGGGGGCCCGCGGCGAACGCAACATCCCGGGAACAGAAGCGTGAACGCCGAGAGGTCTTCTCCGTTCATCCCGCAACGCCAGCTTACCTCGCCTGGTCGGAAGAGACCATCTCTTTCGGCCGCGAGGACCATCCGGACTATGTCCCGAATCCAGGGCGCTATCCGCTTGTCGTCGACCCCGTCATCGGCAACACGCGATTCTCCAAGGTGCTGATGGACGGGGGCAGCAGCCTCAACATCCTCTACGTCCACACCCTAGAGCTCATGGGCATCGGCACGGACCAGTTGAGGCCAAGCAAGGCACCGTTCCACGGCATCGCGCCGGGAAAACGGGTCCAACCCCTCGGGCAGATCGACTTGCCCGTTTGCTTCGGTACTCCCGAGAACTTCCGGAGGGAGACTCTCACCTTCGAGGTGGTGGGATTCCCGGGAGCGTACCACGCTATTCTCGGGCGACCGTGCTATGCCAAGTTCATGGCGGTCCCTAACTACGTCTACCTCAAGATGAAGATGCCAGGGCCAAAGGGCGTCATCACCGTGAGATCGTCGTACGAGCACGCCTATGCGTGCGACGTCGAGTGCGTCGAGGGCGCGGAAGCGCTCGCCTACAGCGAAACCCTGGTGGCGGATTTGGAGAAGATGGCGAACGAGGCCGCCGACTCCGCCAAAAGGCACACCGGCACTTTCGAGGCTGCGGAGCACACCAAAGCGGTGCCCCTCGACCCCGCTGCCCCCGAGGGCAAGGCGTTGAGGGTCAGCACCACCCTCGACCCCAAATAGGAAGCAGTGCTCGTCGACTTTCTCCGCGCCAACGCCGACATCTTCGCGTGGAGACCCTCGGACATGCCGGGGATCCCGAGGGAGGTCGCCGAGCACAACCTCGACATCAAGCCACACTCCAAGCCGGTGGTACAGCGACTGCGGCGGTTCGACGAGGAAAAGCGCCGCGCCATCGGGGAGGAGGTGCAAAAGCTCCTTCAAGCTGGGTTCATCAAAGAGGTATTTCACCCAACCTGGCTTGCTAATCCTGTTCTAGTTAAAAAGAAAAATGGAAAATGGCGCATGTGCGTAGACTATACCGGTTTAAATAAAGCGTGCCCTAAGGTTCCATTTCCTCTGCCTAGAATAGATCAAATAGTAGACTCCACCGCCGGGTGCGAATTGCTATGCTTTCTTGATGCTTATTCCGGTTATCATCAAATCAAGATGAAAGAGTCCGACCAGCTCGCGACTTCTTTCATCACCCCGTTTGGCATGTTTTGCTACGTCACTATGCCGTTCGGCCTCCGAAACGCTGGAGCTACATACCAGCGATGTATGCAACACGTTTTCGGAAGCCACATCGGGCGGACCGTTGAGGCATATGTCGACGATATCGTTGTGAAAACCAGAGAGGCGAACGATCTGGTCAACGATTTGCAAATCACGTTCGGTTGCCTCCGGGCGAACGGGGTAAAGTTGAACCCGGAAAAATGCGTATTCGGGGTGCCGCGAGGCATGCTGTTGGGCTTCATCGTCTCCCAGCGAGGCGTCGAACCCAACCCCGAAAAAGTCTCGGCCCTGGAACGAATGGGGCCGATTCGGGACCTGAAGGGGGTGCAGAGGGTACTGGGCTGCCTTGCAGCGCTTAGCCGTTTCATCTCTCGACTTGGTGAAAAGGGCTTACCTTTGTACCGGCTCCTAAAAAAGCACGAACGCTTTTCATGGACCCCCGAAGCCCAAAAAGCCCTCGACGGGCTAAAAGCGTCGCTCGCGCGCGCACCCATCCTCACGCCGCCGCGGAGCGGTGAGCCTCTCTACCTATATGTGGCTGCGACAACGCAAGTTGTCAGCGCCGTCATCATTGTGGAAAGGCTAGAGGAGGGCCGCGCTCTGACGGTCCAGAGGCCGGTGTACTACGTCAGCGAGGTGCTGACCGAAACCAAGATGCGGTACCCACAGATCCAGAAGCTAATCTACGCCATAGTGCTCGCGCGTCGAAAGCTGCGGCACTACTTCGAGGCCCACCCGGTCACCGTGGTCTCATCTTTCCCTTTGGGGGAGATAGTCCGCAACCTGGACGTCTCGGGTAGAATAGCGAAATGGTCTATGGAACTCGTAGGGGAAACTCTCTCCTACGCGCCGCGAAAGGCGATAAAATCGCAAACCTTAGCGGATTTCGTCGCTGAGTGGACCGACGTCCAACTTCCGCCGCCGCAGATCCAGGCCGAATGCTGGACCATGTACTTCGACGGGTCGGTGATGAAAACTGGGGCAGGCGCGGGCCTCCTCTTCGTCTCACCCCTCGGAGAACATATCCGATACGTGGTTCGCTTGCACTTCCCAGCGTCGAACAACATGGCGGAGTACGAAGCCCTCCTCGCTGGGCTCCGCATCGCCATCGACCTCGGCGTCAAACGCCTCGACGTCCGGGGAGATTCTCAGTTGGTCATCGACAAAGTGATGAAGAACGCAAGCTGCCGCGACGAAAAGATGGAGGCGTATTGCAACGAGGTTCGTCGTCTCGAGGACAGATTCTGTGGTCTCGAGTTGAACCATATCGTGCGCAAATACAACGAGGAAGCGGATCAGCTGGCCAAGATCGCGTCAGAGCGAATCACCGTTCCTCCGAACGTCTTCGCCCGCGACCTCGACGGCCCCTCTGTCAGCTTCGAATCAAAGGCCGGAGCCCACGGGAAACCCTCGGGGGCTGCGGGAGTCGAGCCCATGGAGGAGGACCCCTCGAAAGAGGGGCTCGAAGCCCTCAACACTGAAGTCTCTTTGGCCGAGGCCATGGAAATCGACGCAAACACACGACCACAAGACTGGCGCGATCCGTACCTCGCATGGATCGATCGCGGAGAACTGCCCTCGGACCGAGCCGAGGGGCGCCGCATCGCCAGAAGGGCCAAGACCTTCGTCTCGGTCGGCGGCGAGCTGTACAAGCGCAGCGCCTCAGGGATCTTGCAGCGATGCATCCCCATCCCCGAGGGAAGGCAGTTGATTCGCGACATCCACGCCGGGGCGTGCGGACACCACGCAGCGCCGCGTACCCTCGTGGGTAACGCATTTCGGCAAGGCTTTTACTGGCCCACTGCCGTGTCCGACGCAAACGAGGTCGTGCGCACCTGCGAAGGGTGCCAGTTCTACGCACGAAAGACGCATCTCCCGGCGCACGCCCTGCAGACCATCCCTGTAACATGGCCTTTCGCGGTCTGGGGGTTGGATCTCGTGGGGCCCTTCCGCCCAGCGCCCGGGGGCTTCACCCACTTGTTGGTAGCCATCGACAAGTTCTCGAAGTGGATCGAGGTCCGGGCCATCACCAGCATCAGATCTGAGCAGGCCGTAATGTTCTTCACCGACATCATCCACCGATTCGGGGTACCCAACTCGATCATCACTGACAACGGCACCCAATTCACCGGCAAGAAGTTCTTGGAGTTCTGCGACGACCATCACATTCGCGTTGATTGGTCGGCCGTGGCACACCCACAAACGAACGGCCAAGTAGAACGTGCCAACGGCATGATACTACAAGGCCTGAAGCCAAGGATCTTCAACAAGCTGAACAAGTTTGGCCGGAAGTGGGTTGCTGAGCTGCCATCGGTGATCTGGAGTCTCAGGACAACCCCGAGCAGGGCCACAGGCTTCAGCCCGTTCTTCCTCGTCTACGGCGCCGAAGCCGTCCTCCCAACAGACTTGGAGTACGGGTCTCCGAGGCTTAAGGCCTACCAGGAAGACCAAAACCAGCGGGACCGCGAGAACTCGCTGGACCAGGTGGACGAGGCTCGCGACGTAGCGTTACTTCACTCAGCACGCTACCAACAATCGCTTCGGCGATAACAAGCTCAGAAGGTACGGCGTCGGGACCTCCACGAAGGGGACCTGGTGCTGAGACTACGCCAGGACAACCGAGAGCGCCACAAGCTCACTCCGCCATGGGAAGGACCGTTCATCATCGCCAAGGTCCTCAAACCCGGCACTTACAAGCTGGCGAACGAAAAGGGCGAGGTCTTCACCAACGCCTGGAACATCCAACAGCTACGTCGCTTCTATCCTTAAAACTCTCAGTATTTCTTGTAAATACTTCGTGTTCTTAGTTAACAATAATAAAGAGTTTGCGAAAAACATGAAAACATTGTTGCTAACAACACAAACAAGGGGGACTTGGTTTTATTTTTAATAAAGCCAAGCCCCCCCTCGGGGGCTGCAGGGGGGTTAACCCCCCTAATCGTCCCGGTTTTTTCGAAAGTTGTGCTAAAACTCAAGGCGCCTAGAAAGATGCGGGACGCAAGCTAACTAAAGCTAGAGCCGGCTGAGCCGTGAGACCGCCTGCGCCCTCGAAGGGATACGGCATCTCCCTCTCCACTCCAGGCCTTAATTACTTGCGGATTCGAAATACCCGGCCAAAATCTCTCCAAGCCAAGAGCAGCACAATAGAATGATTAACCAGGCTGCCAAGCCTTTCCTCCTTAAATCCAGAAAGGTGAAAGCAAGGCACGAGTCTACCGCGGCTAAGAGTCGGCAGAGTCGTGGGACCGCCCACGCCCCCGAAGGCTACGGCATCCCCCTCGCCACTCTACGCCAAAGTTACTGGTGTTCCCCTGCCGAGACCGATCTCGAGTTAAGAGGAAGGCGCGGCACGCCAAACAAATGAAACCTCGGTTGCAAAACCCTAACTAAATCCGAACGCCCTTATTTGTCATGCCGCTAACCGCGAAAATACGGGACCAAACTCCCGGAATCATTGCAGGAACTCGCGGAGACGGACTCGGCATCCCAGAGATCGCGAGAAGGGTCCGATTTTCCCTCGGTCGAAACCCAGAAAGCGTTATTAGTCATTTCCCCTCAAAGATTGAGGAAGACTAAAAGCAAGGCGTGAGTAACTACGGAGGACGGTTGGCAGGGTCGTGGGACTGCTTACGCCCTCGAAAGGCCACAGCATCCCCCCCGTCGCTCAACGCTCAAGTCACTCACGAAAACGAACTCCTTGGCAAAAGTCATTCCTAAATCATGAGAAAAGGCACAATTCCGCGCGAAAACTTTCAACGCAAATACAAGATTGTGCAAACCCATGAAAAGGTTGGGCACAAACAGGATTCATTCCTTGCACACCGCGAATGGCGAGATCACGATGAAAAATTGCACTCGGCCATAGGCCGTTTTAAAGATACAAAGACCGGAGCCACCCCAACGGGGCTCTCGTACTACTTCAGCTAGCCGGCCAGCACACTATCACGAGAACCAGTCTCCACAACTTTCTCGTCGATTTTCTTCTGGCACCTAGCTAACCGAAGAACCCGGTGGTGGGGCGGCTGCGGGACGAAGGACGCTGGACCACTTGACCGCCGGACAGGGCATGCCTTCGCGCCCTGCCGTCGATGAGTGCCCTCGCAAGGACGACGACCGGCGAACACCTTTCGCTAGCTTCCTAGCGAATGAAGCGCCCGCCGCAACGTCCTTGCGGCGCCTCGCCACCGGCAAGGTCACCGCCTCCCCGGTGAGGAGTGCGACGCCCTGCTCCTTTCCCGCAGCATGCCCACCTCCTCTCGTCGACTTTCTTCTGGCATCAATGGCGCGCGCCGGGGACGAAACCCCGGACCACTCCACTCCCACTCTCAAACCCATCGGGAGGATGAAGTTTGCGACTCTGCATACCTGATGAGCTACACAAAAACCCGGAGATGATCCTCTCCCCCCGCCCGGACGACTGCCTTTATAGGCGCCCCGGGGTCGCGACTGTTACTCCCATGGGTGGGTGATCGCGAGATTCGCGTGCGGATGCGAGCTACCAGCCGTATCACGTGGGCAGCCTTGACTGCCTCCTTGACTCAGCCTGTCCGCGGTACGGTTCTCACGCCCAATGAACCACGAGCGAACCAGCCACGGACCAGGCAAGCGGACCGGGTCAAAGATAGTCACCCACAAGCACCTAAGTAGGGAAGCCAGTTCAAGCCACTGATAATTGGGCCCGCCCATATGGGAAACCATCCCGGGGCGGGAAACCACGTTTATCCGGCGGGCCACGAGGTGGGACGGCACGACAGACGTCCGAACCGTCACATCGCCTCAGATCCTGCCCTACATAACGCCTCGTCGCAAAAGACGCGCCCGTTCGACCACGCCATCAAACAGCGGCCCGACCGCTCGGTCCGAAGAATGCACGCGAAGTGCGGCCGCGCCACGCCAGCCCGCGCATGCCGCCACCGAGCCCGCGCGCTAAGCGCGGCGGCATGTGGAGTCACTGACACCCGGGCCAGGCGCACGATGAGGATCGCCAAACAACCGACGCGCGTGGGCGGCGACATTTGTTACGGCACGGTAAGCGGAAACGGCGCGCCTGCGATGCATTAACTGCACGTCGCCTCGCCTCCTCCTGGCGCACGCCAACCCCGCCTAAAAAGGCGCGCCCACTACGCCCATCTCGCCCACTCCGCGACGCATCAGCCCCGCCCACACCCACCAGCGGTTGTGCGCGGGCCCGCGGAGCCGAAACGACCCAACCGTTGGGTTCCCCCCAGGTAAGGCTGCAACACTCCTCCTTCCCTAGGCACGGACGCGACTAATCGGGGATTCAAGGCCCGAACCTCGAAAAGGTTCAAAGGGTGCCCCGGACCGAATAATGCGAAGTCGCGCTCGGCCAAGCCTCAAGCCCGCCGCTCGGGAGCAACCCGCATCTTACGCAAGGCCCTACTGATCAGGAGTACGAAGCCTGGCCCTCGAAAGGGTTCGACAGGCGCTCCAGATCAACAGAGTCAGGGACGATTCGGGCGTGTCGAACGGACTTTACCCCGAACGCGAAGTTTGGGGACGCTCCTGTCGTGTTCAAGGCCAGACAAAGGCAGCTAGTCGGGGGGATCCCAACGAGGGAGAGCTTTCGCGCCCTCGGTCCCCACGAAAGGGACCGAGCCCCACCTAGCAAACCTTTGCAAGCGCTACATGGACGTGTCTCCGGACCACGAGCCGACCCCTAGCGAACGGGGCACGGACGTCCACTTGAACTACCCGCTAACAGCTCACCGAGGTATCCGCGTACGTTGCCCAATTCGAGGGTTGCACGGATGACCTCACCCCTCTCCCCCGCGAAAGGGGTAGCGAGGGTCGAAAAATCATAGACGGGGAGCCCCTCCGACCGCCTCCACACGGGCCAGGAGCTCGGGGGCAACCTGCATCTTACGCAAGGCCCTACTGATCAGGAGTACGAAGCCTGGCCCTCGAAAGGGTTCGACAGGCGCTCCAGATCAACAGAGTCAGGGACGATTCGGGCGTGTCGAACGGACTTTACCCTGAACGCGAAGTTCGGGGACGCTCCTGTCGTGTTCAAGGCCAGACAAAGGCAGCTAGTCGGGGGGATCCCAACGAGGGAGAGCTTTCGCGCCCTCGGTCCCCACGAAAGGGACCGAGCCCCACCTAGCAAACCTTTGCAAGCGCTACATGGACGTGTCTCCGGACCACGAGCCGACCCCTAGCGAACGGGGCACGGACGTCCACTTGAACTACCCGCTAACAGCTCACCGAGGCATCCGTGTACGCTGCCCGACTCGAGGGTTGCACGGATGACCTCACCCCTCTCCCCCGCGAAGGGGAAGCGAGGGTCGCAATTCAAAAGACAAGAAGCCCCTCCGATCGCCTCCGCGTGGGCCAGGAGCTCGGGGGCTCCTTGCAGCATCTCCTCCTCCTCTTATGCGCGAAAAACACCAAAGCCGTGCAGGGTCCGCCCCCCGAATTCCGTATAACTCGATCTCGCCCCTAGGGGAGCGACTGACGCAACCCTCGAGAATCAAAGCCCTTGCACGAGTGAACTCACTCCTCCAAGGGCTCGGGGGCTGCACCCGCGGGTGCGCTCGCGCGCCCCCACGGAAGAACGTGCATAACCGAGAAGGGATAATTCCCGCAGGATGCCCGGGAACGGTCCCACGGACCATCAGCCTCTGCCCGACTAATCCTTAGTCCGGCAGGGGCTCGGGGGCTACTGTCGGGGACAAACCCAGGGGGTCCCCTAATCATCGGGGTAATCACCTTCAAAAAACGATATGCCACGAAAGGCCGAATCACCGATAGCCCGGAAGGCCCGGCCAGGCAGCTCGGCCCGTCACAGCCTATCGCGGCCCAAGAACGGTCGTCCGAGCTCAACTGTCGGAGGGCCAAAGTCGCTACCCCCCGTCTCCGCCTCGCTCGAGGGCCGCGCACCCTCGAGCGGGCGCGACACAAAACCCGCCTCGCTCGAGGGTTGCGCGCTCCCTCGAGCAGGCGAGCCGACTCCGCCTCGCTCGAGGCCAACTCTCTACTTAACGCGGCGCACTCCGGCTCTCTGCCCGACAACGGCATTTAATGCCCGCCCCGTCAGGCGGGCGCCAAAGTCAAAAGACGATCCTTCCCCATGCCGCGCCACTGACACCGCAGAGCTCACTGTTCCACCTGCTCCAGTCACTGTGCGTCCTCACCGGCGCTGTGCGGGCGCACACGGAACCGTGCGAGGTCCTGTGTTGACTGGCAGGCGTCATTCCAAGCCACTGTTATACCCACTCCCGTCCTTCCCCCGGTAGGGAGCCCTCGAAAGGGTATGGAGGGCCCTCGAACAAATATCTGGGCGACGACCGAGTACAGACTCCGGTCAAGCGTGGCCTGGTGATGACGAACGTCGGGTCAAATCCGCCAACTCTCGACCATTCCCTGGTGAACCGACCACGCCGCGCACTGTGGTTGACGGCAGCCACCATACCAACCCCTGTGCCGCCAACTCCGGTCCTTCCTCACCTGCCCCGCCCTCGAAGTCAACCAGCGAGTGGGCAGCTAGACGCGGGCTACGACAGCGCCGCCCTTCGAAGACACTCCAGGACAAGCACAGGGACGGTCACGACACCCCCGGAGGACGGGGTTCGCCATAAATCCCCCTCCAGGGTCAAGGATGATGGCGCGCCCGGCGCCATGCTCCCCAGTACATATCCCTGTAGCGCACATCCCGCTCGTACTTGTAAACTTCCCCCCTCCTTTCTCTCCTTGGCCTATAAAAGGAAGAAGGAAGACGGGGGAGAGAGAGAAAAAAAACACACATCACCACACACGATATTGGCACTCGCCTCAATCACACTCAGGGACTTGGAGACACCTCCGCCTCTCCCGCCTTGTTTGTAGCCCCCCTCTGCAAGCACTCTAGTGCAAGATAGTACAGCGCCCCGAGCGCACCCTGCTGGACGTACGACCTCACGGTCGGAACCAGGATAAATCCTCGCCTCATTGTGCTAACTCTTGCATCAACCGTCAAGGGACGGGACACAGCGCATTCTGTTTAGGCGCCGGGGATTGACCGACCGATCTCGGCACCGACAATATATATATATATATATATATATATATATATATATATAACGTACATGTTGATGATTGTAAATTTAAATTTATTAAATATTTTTTTAAAAAAATAAACTAATAAATCTAGCCACATCATTCACCTAGGCCCCTTTGTTAGTTCACTTTTACTTCAACAGTAGCAGCGGAGATGAGCCTATGGTCACACGACAATTACTCCAGTGAGCTCTCCTGCTCCTACCCCAGCTGGCCACTGCAATACCACTAGCACTAGTCTATAAGAAGGCCAACCCATGGCGCCCTTCACTTCATCATAGCTATCACAAGCGTGCTTGCCTAGTAGCTAGCGCGCCAGCTACTTCCATGGGGATGGGAGACGCCGGGACGGTGATGTTGGCTCTGGTGCTGCTGGCCGCCGCCGCGGCCACGCTGCCGGCGGCGGTGAGAGCGTCGCCGGCGGAAGGGTTCCAGCCGCTGTCCAAGATCGCCGTCCACAAGACCACCATCGAAATGCATCCGTCGGCGTACGTTCACGCGACGCCGTCGCTGCTCGGCGAGCAGGTATACACAACGCCGGCGCTCGCTAATAAGCTAGCTAGCCAGTTATTAATTAACTCGTAGTTTCTTCATTCATCTAAACCAGCCACTCTTAGCTAGCAGCTTCATTTTTCTGAGCTCGTCGGGGTCGGGGAGTGTAAACATGTCAGTCTAACTTGCAGAGATATGATCGATCTAACACCGTAATTAAGTAGGATCGTATCAGTGCTGAACAACTCAGCGCGCACGCAACATATATAAGATTCAATAATTTTAATCTTTGACCAACAGTTGGTTTGAATTTTTGTTGATTATATACTCCATTGAGGACTATATATTTGATTGGTATCGTTGGATTGCGATTCGAAACACTTCAACATGATATCAATTCGTAATCATGAACATTATATAAGATCTAAACTATTAACGGTCAAAGGCAAAACACATCTTATAAAAAGAGAAGGATTGAGTAGCACAGGTGAGACTGTAACGTGCATTAACTGTCATCTTTCCAAAAGGGAAAATCAGGCAAATTAAACAATATATGCTGGGGTTTTCCCGTTTCTGAAGCTGTGGCGACAAGTTTTCAAAAAGAACCTGTGGTGACCAGCGATCCTGCGTGCTGCACAATCATGCAGACCTTGAAAGGACAGTGAAATATGCTCGGCTCCACACCTTTCGCTCTTTCAACAGTTTATATATACGACAAAGGACAGCGAACGGACACTGGAAAAAAGGGGGAAAAAATCAACGCGAGATCTGGTAGATGCATGAGAACGGGCAGTTAGAGAATTATTGGTGGTTTAAATACTGGCATATTGGCATCGATCTCTCCCTGATCATGTCATTTTTGTTCGTCGCATCCTTCGTCGAATGCGAGATGGCAACCTACAAGCCAATAGTCAATGTTATCATGTACGATCCATCAGGATCAGTGGGACCACAAAGAGTCAGTGCAACTTGTTTATTTTTTATAATTTTGAGAAATATCAGAGGAGCTTGTTGTAGTAATTTATTCCTCACCTTCACCTAGCTGTGTGCTCACATCTGGCATTTGCATTGGACATGCAATGGAGATGGCATGAACCAACAAACAGCACACCTATTTTATGATCTTTTTGTTTTTGGATTTGAATTGTTCTGCTTTAGTATTTACAACTTTTGCAAAAAAGAGAAGTACAGATATGTATCAGAAAAGTGTGCTAACAACACGAATCCGCTTCCATTTTCACCAGTCTCACTGATCTCTATTACACAATGACAGTGTACATGCTCTAAGTTTCTATGCCTCTGACAGGGAGAAGACACTGAATGGGTGACGGTGAAGTACGGCTGGACAAAGCCGTCCGCCGATGACTGGATCGGCGTTTTCTCTCCAGCAGATTTCAAGTAAGCTTCATCTCGACCAATTATATATTCTTCATCCTCTAGACATTTCGAACGTAGCACACAAATTTAGTTGTCAGATATATAGTCGATCGGTGACTCACTGACGCATCAATATCGTCATGATGTCGCAGCTCGGCCATGTGCCCTAACCGTGGAGAAGCGCCGATGCTCTGCACGGCACCTATCAAGGTTATTACTTTGCAAGCATCAAATAAACTCTGATCTTCGTGTTTTCATTGTTTTAAACATGGAGAAATACGCAGCAGTTTAAAAACTTAACCTGTAGATCGATTTCCATTTCTTACATACTGAGACATGTTGCTGCTCGGCTGCAGTATCAATTCGCCAACTACTCGGCGAACTACATCTACTGGGGCAAGGGCACCATCCGCTTCCAGCTCATCAACCAGCGCTCTGACTTCTCCTTCGCCCTCTTCACCGGCGGCCTTGAAAACGTACGTGATCCAGCTCGATCGGATCCTCACGCCCTGCCTGCACTGCACGCCGAGAAATCTCTCTAGAATTGAGCATTTTCAGTTCATGACTGATTGCTGTTCAAATCTAAATGAATTGCTCATCAACGTAACTTTTTAATTATCCTGAATTGGTCGGGGAATGCAGCTCGATTCGATCAATACTAACTGGCACCACGCGCGTTGCATTGCATCACTCCTTGCAGCCGAAGCTGATCTCAGTGTCGAAGCCGGTCTCGTTCGCGAACCCCAAGGCGCCGGTGTTCCCTCGCCTGGCGCAGGGCAAGTCTCCCAGCGAGATGACGGTGACATGGACCAGCGGCTACGACATCAGCGAGGCCTACCCCTTCGTGGAGTGGGGCGTCGCCGGCGCCGCCGGCGGCGGCGGCATGTCCTGGTCGGGGCGCGCGCCCGCCGAGACCTTCACCTTCAACCGCGGCAGCATGTGCGGCGAGCCGGCGCGCACCGTCGGGTGGAGGGACCCCGGCTTCATCCACACCGCGTTCTTGAGGAACCTGTGGCCAAACAAGGAGTGAGTATATATACTGCATCACTGAAGGATCCTTTAGTTGCATATATCACAGTTAATTTGTTGCATTGTCTGATGTCACTTTACGGTTCAGATTTCTTCAGACACCTGTTCCACTGTCCACTGCCAACGTTCTAGGACTCATCTGTTGGATTTGTGTGAGTGTTCAGGTACTACTACAAGATTGGGCACGAGCTGCAGGACGGATCCGTGGTGTGGGGGAAGCCCTACTCGTTCCGTGCTCCGCCGTCGCCGGGGCAGAACTCACTGCAGCGCGTCATCGTGTTCGGCGACATGGGAAAGGTGATGATCACACATCGTGTGACATGAATGTTCAATCCGATCCCAAACAGCAAGAGATTGATGATGACGGGTTACATTACATGTGTGTTGATCAAACATTTATATATGCAGGCTGAGAGAGACGGATCCAATGAGTTCGCCAACTACCAGCCTGGGTCGCTGAACACAACGGACACGCTGGTCAAGGATCTGGACAACTACGACATCGTCTTCCACATCGGCGACCTGCCCTACGCCAATGGCTACATCTCCCAGTGGGACCAGTTCACTGCACAGGTCGCGGCCATCACCGCTAAGAAGCCCTACATGATCGCAAGGTACGTATTGATCTCTTCATCCGACTGCATATATGTCAAGTAGTCTCACATTATATTTTTTTTCTCCTGAACTCTGCATCTGATCAATCTGTACATGTCGTCTCCTGCAGTGGTAACCATGAGAGAACCTGGACCAACAGCGGCGGGTTCTTCGACGGCAAGGATTCCGGTGGCGAGTGCGGCGTGCCGGCCGAGACCATGTACTACTACCCGGCAGAGAACAAAGCCAAATTCTGGTAACAGGCTAGCAGCACATCGATCATCTATGCTCTTCCAAGTTCCAAATGAATCGATTGCACGGAAGAACACATGTTCAGAACTTGAAATCCGACATGTCGTTCTGTTGAGATCAGGTACAAGGTGGACTACGGCATGTTCCGGTTCTGCATCGCGGACTCAGAGCACGACTGGCGTGTGGGCACGGAGCAGTACAAGTTCATCGAGGAGTGCCTCTCGACGGTGGACCGGAAGCACCAGCCATGGCTCATCTTCGCGGCGCACCGCGTGCTGGGATACTCCTCCAACGCCTGGTACGGCATGGAAGGCTCCTTCGAGGAGCCCGAAGGCCGTGAGAACCTGCAGAAGCTGTGGCAGAAGTACCGCGTCGACATCGCCTTCTTTGGCCACGTACACAACTACGAGAGGACCTGCCCCATCTACCAGGTAATTCTACGTTCATAACACCTATCTGGATTCAATAATAATCCAGATAATTCGATCTCCGGTTATTTGCAAACAATATATATAACTACTTATTATATATACATATACATACATATATATATATATATATATATATATATATATATATTGCGAGCAGAGCCAGTGCGTGAGCAAGGAGAAGAGCCACTACTCCGGGACGATGAACGGGACAATCTTCGTGGTGGCCGGCGGCGGCGGCAGCCACCTGTCGGACTACACGACGGCGATCCCCATGTGGAGCATCTTCCGCGACCATGACTTTGGGTTCGTGAAGCTCACGGCGTTCAACCACTCGTCGCTGCTGTTCGAGTACAAGAAGAGCAACGACGGCAAGGTCTACGATTCATTCACCATCGACAGGGACTACCGCGACGTGCTCAGCTGCGTGCACGACAGCTGCTTCCCAACCACGCTGGCTAGCTAAGCAAGCCTGCGTTGCTGTGCTAATTAAGCAAGAGTTGCAGGATGCTATGCTAATAATAATCACAGAGTGATCGATCGGCCGTGGCACTTGGTTTCTGTAGCTTCCATCATTATGTTCTGGAATGCTGGCAATAAAAATGGAGTCCTACATGGTCATTGATTCACCGTGGCACACCTAGGACAGATATTAAGTATTGACACAATTAGCAATTTAATTTGGAAAGCTCAAATCTGGTGAAATTTTACTGGTTTTCTTATAACAACAGTCTCCACGCCTTATAACTGTTATCAATAAAATTAATAATTATTAAACTGAACGGTGCAAATTAAATTCTGGCTACATAATTTTGTTCTTAGATAAGATATTCAAAACAATACCACACTTTTATATTCGATGATATTTTAGTAAAAACAATCTATTATCTTAACACAATAGTGTTAAAAGGAATTAGCTAAACTAGCTAAATTAAGAGTCCATGCGAAATACTACTAATAGATAGTTAAATTTGTGATAAAATAAAAAAATGCATTCCAATTTTCGTTGATATTAAGAAGCATTCCTCAAATAAATAATGCATGTATAATAAGTATTGATCCTCCAAAAACCTAAGTGCCAATATTGTTGACGCCAACCTAGAAATTACCATGCTAATCAGAAGAAAAGAAAAGAATACACATTGTTGGATTTTATGATTATCTAGGAACTTAGACTAACTTAAAGAGTCCATGTCCAATATGACTAATAAATATAACAAACATTTATTATACACATTTCATTAGGATAGATACGGGCAAGAGTCCACTCTTCCTAGCAACCTCTTCCTTTCCCTATGACAAACAAAAGCAATTATGTGTAATTGGGACTCTGCTAATCTATACTATAAGGATCCAGTAGAATTGAAAACACTTTTCACCCAAAAAATCCTACCCACCTCTCACAGAGGACCCACGCGTCAGGTCAAACGGTGGAAACGACGTGGAAAGTTTTTAAAAAACGATGTTTCTAGAAAGTTTTTGCCGTTTTGGACATTATTTTTTTCACCGTAGAATTTCTTTACCCACCCCACGTACCCACAATTCCAAATAACCTTTTAAATAAAAAACATGCACACGATACAACATATATCAGGAATCTGGCCGCACACGCGATAGACTACTCCAAACTGCATACGATACAACATAACATTTCCAAATACAAATAAACCTGTCATCTTGCCTATCACAAGGACTCTAACGTAGGTAGCAAGATGGACCGAGTCGCAGCCAGCTCTACCGTCGGCAGCGACGACGACAGCAGCGCCTCTGGCGATTTCGGCGATTACGAGTCGACGATGAAGAAGAAATTGCATGCCTCCTATGACTACAGCGAGGAGTATTACTTTGATGACTGCAACGACGACGAAGAAACTGAGGTACCAACAGATCGATATCATTGACTACAATAGCGAGGCATGGAGGATGCCGTACGCCATCCTGACGGAGGAGGAAGTCCACCGCTGGCAGGACGTGGCAACGGTCAAGGTCACCGAGATCCCCTGTCGCTCCGTGATGCGCCACTTCAAGCGGAACCCCACGCGCGTCGAGGACCAGTGGTTCTCTGATGATCGCTGCGTCCACGACGCCGTCTGCTGCCCGCAGATGGCGGCGGTGCCCTGTGCTCACGGCGTTCAGCGCTGACGAGTCCTCCCGACATCTGCTTCGCGCCTTCGCTGACCCGTACCCCACCGGCGAGACGCGGTCGGCCGGCTGCCGCGCCCACTTCTAATATACTGCAGCGACTGCTGGCGCGGGTACACCGCTGCGGCGTATACGACGGCGCGGTGCCTGTCGCTGCGGTGCCCGACCGTCGTCGGGGAGCTCGTGGAGGCCGCAACCGTCGGCGCCGACCGGGACCAGTATGCTTGGTTTGCGCTCTGGTCGTTCGTGGAGGAGAGCGGCAGTGGGATCAAGTGGTGCCCAGCGCCAGGCTGCAGCCGCTGCACCCATGCAGTGGAGTTCGCCGGCGCCGTCCACGCCGCCGACGTGTTCTGCGTGTGCTGGCGTGGCTTCTGTTGGGGCTGCGCGAGGAGGCGCACCAGCCGATGTCGTGCGGCATGGTGCACGCTTGGCTGGAGAAGAACAGGTCCTTCTCGGAGACGGCAAACCGGCTGCTGCTTGCCAACACGAAGCAGTGCCCTATGTGCCACCGGCTCATGGAGAAGAACCAGTGGTGGCGCATGCACATGACGTGCCCGCCGCCGTGCGGGCACGAGTTCTGCTGGGTCTGCCTCTACCCCTGGAATAAGCACACGCGCTGCAAAGCGTTCCGGCAGGACGAAGACGAAGAAGAAGAAGACCCTAATGACGGCGACGACGCCCTCCAAGAGGAGGAGCTCCACCTGCGGCTGGCCAATGCATGGGACATGTATCTCTACCACTACGAGCGCTGGGTGGCGAACCACTCGTCGCTGGAGGAGGTGTTTGAGGACATGGCAGAGCTGGAGAGCTTGGAGATCAAGAGGATCGTGTCATCGCGACCACGGTGGACCTGCCGGAGAAGGAGTTTGAGTTCCTGGTAAGGGCGTACGGCCAGATCACTGACGGCCGGCGGGTGCTCAAGTGGGCCTACGCGTATGGGTACTACCTTGACCCGGCGCGCGACGCGGCGAAACGCGGCCTGTTCGACCATTTGCTGGATTAGGTGAACTCGTGGCTGGAGAAGCTGCATGCTAGCACCGAGCTGGAGAGGAGGGAGACCTTCTGCTCTAGCGCCAAGCCCGACGTCTCCCGTGAGGTGTTGAATGGTTACTACAAGGGCAATGTACGTGGAGAACCTCACCGGTGTGACGAGGAGATTCATCCGTGACGAGGACGTTCTTGGGCAACCTTGTCAAGGCGTTTGAGATGATCAACGACCTGCCCAAGTTAAGTCACTGAACTAGCTATATTCAGCTTGCTACGGGATGTATAGTACTGTCCTTTCATATTACGGTTTTCGAAATCTATATAATAGATAGCTTAATAGACCATGCGTGTTACTTTTTGGTTACTCCGAAAGATTGCAGTTTGGTTTATCTTTCTACCATTGAGTATTTTATTTAAGTACTGATGGTTTCTGTAATCTCTGATAGATAGCTTATGGTTTTCTAAGTCTCTATTTTTCCTTGTTTTTATGTTTGTGTATTTCATATCCATTTCGTTTTTCCATTCCATATTTGTCTATGTGTATTTGTGTATTTCATATTTATATTCATATTGATCTTTCTTACATATATTTCATATAAGATATCCATATTGATCATGTTTTTTGTGGTGTCGTCGAATAGCACAAAATGTACCCAAAAAACAACAGGTAAATTCTTTTTACTAAATGCAAATAAATGAAAATATACTAACAAATAACAGAAATTTAGCCTCTAGCAATTTGACAGGATATCTAAAAATATACTTAATGCGCATCTGGGATGGAAATTTTTTTGTTGAAAGATCCACATGGTAATAAATTTTTCATATGTGCCATTTTATTTTTAATTATTAACAAGATTGTAATAAATATAGACTAACAATGATGCTAGACTTTTTTTAATACGATTCCTTTCGGCTAAGAAAGTAGTACTTGATTGAGATGCTTAGAAGGAATGAAGCTGCGGAGAACATACCAAACAACTTGCGAGAAATTAATCAAGAATGAAATACCATATACATCTAATTATTTTAAAATGTAATTTCTATTTTATTTTTCCAAAACACGTATGTGCCGCACGTGCATTCTACTAGTAGAAATAAATAAACATCCATATCTATTATGTCGTTACTTCACAGGAAAAGGATAAGGTAGAGAGAGGGGGCTGAACACAGCCGTCCAATGTAGATCTAAAGATCACAAAATTCAAGGGCTGAGAGCTTATCCAACACTCGAGTATTCTGACAGCCTCTTTAACAATACAGTAGGATAGGTGCTACTCTTTGTAGTTAGATAACATATAATTAAAAGGTAATAGCCCTTATTCTTTTTATTTGACGTTCCCGACAAGCAAACAGAGTTAATTGCAGGCCAAAGTTAATGCCTCAAAGGTCAAACAAAACGATACTGAGATAGCAGTTTTGAGCTGTATCGTTGAGTTTCAATCAATTTCCCCCTTTTTTTAACCTTTCTTGAATTTGTAACGAATTTGTGTAACGACTTGTTGTAGAGCTGAAACTTTATTAATAAAATTTAATTTCTTCATCTAAAAAAATGAAGCACCGAAATTGTATTCACAAAGTTAAAAGTATCCCAACTTTTGAGAAAGGCTATACCTCATTACCTCCACTTGAAACTGGTAAGAGCAGACACGATTGGTTGAGTATGTGTGCACAGTTTGTGTTTTTACGTCAAAGCGGAGCAGAGACAGTCTGGCAAAAAGGCCATCAAGGGGATCTTTTATGAGTTTTCGAAAGAAATTCACAATTTTACTTTATATAAGCTTCTGTTAAGCAATAATCAGCATGCAAAAAGAAAAAAGAACAACCTTGCCGGTAAAAAAAAATAGCAGGCCGATTCTGCAATAGCGCTCCGCTGCCGCCGCATCGTCCGTAGGGCGACTCGGGCGGCGCCGCCACCGCTCCTCCCGCCCCCGCCCCAATCCCCACCCCTCCTCGCCGTCGCCGGAGCTCGCCACCGAAAGTCCGCTCGGCAGCGACGAGGGCGGCGGCGGGCTCATCTTCCCCTCACGTTTCCCTCCCCTTCTCCCCGCATCGTCGCCACCGCCCCTCCCACCCCCGCCCCAACCCCCACCCCTCATCGTCGCCGTCAGAGCTCGCCGCCGGATGTCCGCTCAGCTCTCGACAGCGATGAGGGCAGCGGCGGGCACATCTTCCCCTCGCGTTTTCCTTCCCCTCCTCCCCATCTTCTTCTCTCCGTGCTCCTATTGTGCTACAGCGGCGGCAACGGAGGCTATCCCCGCACCGGCGGAGTCTAGATCTGGCTCTGGCACGCTTGGATCTAGTGGCCTCCAGTCTTCTGGTGCTCCCTCCTACAGATCCACTCGGGGGCTCCGCAGGGTGGGACCCATATGTGGCTCCACCGGGGCTCCGTCGGCTGGCTCCTTGCAGGGGTGCCTCGGTGCCCGGCCTTTGCACCGGCCATCACTGAGGACGACCGTGGTGGTGGCAGCACGTGTCGTTCGTTAGCGCCTCATCGAGGTTCCTGTATGAGCACTCTTGCAGATGACCGTGGTGGCAGCACGGGTGCTCTCAACTTTGTGAGTACTTCATCTCTGCGGCTAATGCTCAATAGCGGGAGCTCCATTCTTGATTGCTAGAAGCTGTGCAACGAAAGTGCCACACTCGGTGCGTGGGGAGGTGCCCTACCTCCGCATAGTCTTGCCAAGATTTTGGTTGCTTCCAGTGATGCACTGCTGCTCTGTCTTGTGATGGTGGTGGCCTGCAGCGAAAGCGCCACGCCCGAGGTGCGGGGAGGTCCCTGACCTTCGCATGGCTTCCTATCAAGCAAGCAAGAGAGACCAACGCTGCATTACCCACCTCAGCTGGTTAAGGTCATCCCCTGTACATGGCTTTTATTTGTGTGGCCATTTGCTTCATTGCAGTTTGATATGTGGTCACTTCTAGCACCTCTGCTTCGTCATCGCGCTCCTTGCTTGTGGTGTCATCAAATCTTATGCTGGGTGCGCTCATAGTAGCCGACCTTCCCTCGTTTGAGGCTTCCTCCCCTTGAAGGGCGTTAGATGGCGGTATGTGGGGGCCTGGATGTGCCGCGAAAGGTGTTTCCACTTGCTCGAAGGGAGATCGATGTTTCCGGTGTACTATTGTTCGGCGAGCTCCCCCTGCCTTTAGTCCCCTTTTCGTTGTGGCGGTCTCTTATTCCTTGACGCGGAGGTGCAAAAATGAGCACATGAGTGGGAATGGAGGGCGGCAGCGGGGAGGCGTAGCTACGAGGGGTTCGGGGGTGCCTCTTTGGAAAGCTGGCTAGTATGTTGCTTGGTTGTGGTGCTCTATGGAGAATGGCAGCCCGCCTTTTTGGCTTGTGCAAGCTTTTTGGTCTTGTCCCAGAGCCACATGAGTGGGAATGAAGGGCGGCAGCGGGAGGCATAGCTACGAGGGGTTCAGGGGTGCCTCTTTGGTCTTTGGGAAGTTGACTAGTATGTTGCTTGGTTGTAATGCTCTATGAAGAATGACAACTCGCCTTTTTAGCTTGTGCAAGCTTTGGTCTTGTCCCAGAGCCATATGTTTTTATGGATGTTACGTCTCTTCCCTTCTTACGTTTCTCTTCTTTGTTGTATATGTTGCGTTGTGCTCGTAACTTTCCTATGTAATTCGTGGATTTGCCACACCTTTTAATGAGAAGTTCAGGTCGACAATCACCTATCATAGATTCCTAAAAAAATAATAGCATAAAAAGGGATAGGGAAAAATCATTCACGTGTTGACACTACTGTAGCAGCAGGATAACTATGTGCCGCGGTGCAAGAAATTAGTTACTCTCTCGGTCCCACAATATAAGCATTTGAAGCATTCAAATGTAAAAAATAATAGAACTGCTAAAAGACTTATATACCCCTCATTTTACACTACCCACCAACTCTCCATCCACCCCACCAACCCATTTAGTTTTGTCATATCTCTAAAAATGCTTACATTTTGGCATAAAATTTGAACCTTACAGATGCTTACATATTGAGACGGAGGGAGTATATCTTACCTAATCTTTTTTTAAAAGAATTATTCTGTTATATTCCATGTACTCCCTCCACTTTAAGAAAGTGACGCTTTAAACATTGGTGAAGTCTACAAAACATATCATTTAGTATTAATATTTTTTATTATAATATATGTGGAACATGCCACTATTTTGCATTGAAGAACTTATGCTAGCTAGGACCTCTCGTAGCTTACATATATATAATCTCACACATGGCCAGCATATCTAATTAGATTTGTCAAAAAAAAGGCACATCTAATTAAATGATGAACCTTTCCTTTTTAAATTAGCTTGTGGAGAACCGCCGGATGATGTTACCATCGGGTATTAGTGTTATTTTGACTTTAATCTCGGATGGTAATGCTATACCGGTTATTGTTTAGTCTTTTTTAAATACGTTACTGTTTATTCTTACCACCTAGTCTTACAGGGTTTTCAAATCTTTCACTCTCATAAATATAATATAATAATATTAATAATAGTACCAATATAATATTATATACAATTTTACCTATATTTCTGGAGATAGATAACGAGTTTTGACGAGCCACGAGCGGCCAGTCCGGGCGTCCGGGCAAAAGTGGCTGCTGTGCATCATGCCGTACCGTGCCTGCCTGCCGAAAGGTCGTTGTCGTTATCTTGCCCGCCACCAGCGACAGAGATGTTTAGATCCATGAAGGGTAAAAATGGTTACATTGGATCCTGCAGCGTATTAGTCTGTGATAATTGTTGTTCTATCATGACTTAAAAGATTTGTCTCATCGTATACATCAAAACTATGTAATTAATATTTTTATTTATCTATATTTAATGCTTCATGTATTCGCTATCTGTTATATTTAATGTTTCGATGTGACATCGATGTGATAAAAAGTTCGAAAAGTTGGGTGTAACCGAACACAGCCAGAGCCTAGGTTGAGAATATTTGACAAAGGAAATTCTTAAACAAAAGCGGCAAACCTCGAATCAGGGAAGCGCGTGCAACGCGCGGGGATTATTTTATCGTGCAGTCGCTACCAGTGCTCTGAGTACGTACGTAAGTATACCTTATTAATTAGTTAATTAGCAGCCGCCTAACAACTATATGATCACATGTGAACTCCTTCGGCGAGCTGATCTCCCTCTCCAGTCTCCACTGCAATGCCACTTGCATAAAAAAGGCCAGGTCATTTCACCCTTCGCTTCATCAGCCGCCAGCACAGCAGCACCAAGTGGCTAGCCACTTCGTTCCCATGGGGAGGAGAGACGCGGGGACGACGATGACGGTGGCGGTGGCTCTGGTGGTGCTGCTGGCGGCGGCCGCAGCGCTGCCGGCGGCGGTGAGAGCGTCGCCGGCGGAAGGGTTCCAGCCGCTGTCCAAGATCGCCGTCCACCGGACCACCGTCGAGATGCAGCCGTCGGCGTATGTTCACGCGACGCCGTCGCTGCTCGGCGAGAAGGTACGTGTGTAGACACGGTTGCGGCCAGTCACTGAGAGCTTGCTGGTACGTTTTCGAAGCTTGGGGGTTGTAAAATTTCAGTGTAGCTAGCACGTACAAAGATCTACTCCGTATACCATCAGCTAGATTTGGCACTGAAAGTAGTACGGTCCTGCACGTACACTATCAGGCTGCTCGTAGTCCGTCGTGTTACGTGTGTGCCAGTACGACGTGGTCCAACATGTCAGCGGGCACTGCCCCCGGACAGTCGGACAGAGGAACACGTTTCCCGATAATGCATGGACCATAGCCATCCTTATCCGGATTACTTTGGGTAAAAAAAAATTTCACCCCCGTTTCACTAATAATTAAGGGTATTAAATAAAGTCAGTTTACAAAACTATCTTCGGACAAATCTAATGAGACTTTTGACCGCACGATTAGATGACGAGTGCTATAGTATTATTGTAGTGAATCATGGATTAATTAGACTCGTTAGATTCGTCGCGCAAAGTTACACTCATCCCTAAAAAGATTTTACAAATAAATTTTATTTAATAATCCATACGTGCGAGATTCCCTTTGAATTTTTTTTCATGTCCGCAAAGAAACACAATATTCACACGTGAGTCTACATAAGCAAAATAGACGTGTTTATCATAAATGAAAAAAATGTTGCTGTTTATTATCGGGTCTACTATTTTATCATGTGTTTCATATAAAACAACACTAACCGGAGCAAAGAATGCATATTAAGTATCATACAAATAGCAAAATAAACAACCTATTATCAAGCTATTTAGTTAGCTATTTATATGCGTCAATCAAACAACAATTATCTAAAGTATTGCACATGCACTGAACGCATCCAGCGAAAGAATCTCAGAAAGCGGGACATCCACTTTCCACAGTTTGTGCACGACAAGCAAGGACTTGGAGCGCGAGATCTGATAGATGAGAACGGGCCAGACAGTGAGAGAATTATTCGCGATTTAATATATTTAATTTCTTTGTCAAGGATTAAAGATTGCCTTCTCGTCCAAGTTCATGGCATATTGGCAGTCTTGGTCTTATGATCTTATCATACACGCCATCAGGATCAGTGGGCCCACAGACACTCAGAGCAATCCCCCCTCCCCCCTCTCTCTCTCTAAAAAATCAGAGCAACCTGCTACAATAATTTATTCCTTACCCTACCTACTATACTTACATCTGGTATTGCCTTGATATAGTTTTGCTAGCAAATTGCATATTTGACTCGATACCATTTAATATATGTAATCATACTATAAAAATGTATATTTATAAATTTGGTGTTGGAATGACACCTAAATCTAAGTTTAGGTCAAATATACAATTGATATATTTAGAGACCGGGATGATACTCGAAGCTAAATTCAGAGAGTCTGTAATCTATAAGTTCGAGGATAGGGATGACATAGCGTGACAGGTTAAACGACTGCCGATGAATTTACTGGTTTCGCTAAATGGACCCGACCCGGTCCGAGAAGCAACGGACATTTTTATAGAATCTGTTTTATTTTATCTATAAATCGTTCCGCTTTATTACTTAGGGCAGGTACATTGGTGTCGTCTAATAGGCGGTCTCATGCAGTGACACGTAATCTTGAGACGACTTATCAGACAACCTATACAATAGGTTGTTGTTTTGTCTGTCTCGTAGTAATACAACATCCCTTAATTTATGGAAAAATAAAGAAATATTATTGGTTGCATGGCAATAAAACTCATACAATAGTAGAGAAGTTGTCTCATAGTCCTAAAATTTAGCCCATGAGGCGGTTGTTTCGCGAAGCAACGACCTTTTTCTCTCACCTCGCTTTCTCTCCTCCATATCAGCAAAAATCCTACGTGACACTGCATGAGACGACATATGAGACCGCTGACGTGTAGCAATGTACCTGCCCTTACTAGCGGAGATAAGCATGCCGCATGCACATGTTTTTAACATATGTCTAATTGTTGTGCAAGAGATATATACGGGCATGTTTGGTTCCAAGTACTAACTAAAACAAAAAAGGACTAAATTTAGTCCCAATAGGGACTAAAGATCCATACCCTTGGGACTAAAATGGCTAAAACCCTTTAGCACCATAAACACCAACAGATGAGCTTATAAGGACTAAAACAACGACTTTTCCACCGAATGCCCCTCCCCCGGCACCAGCGCCACACCCTCTCTCTGTCTCCGCTCCGCCGCCACCTGCCCCCCGCTCCCGCCTCGCCGCCGGTCGCCCTCCCGCTCCGCCGCCACCTGTCCCCCACTCTCGCCTCGCCGCCGCTCGCCCTCCCGCTCCGCCGCCGCCCGTCCCCACTCCCCTCCCGCAGCATGAGCCCACCGACGGCGACGCCCACCACGAGCGACATGGACGGCCCGTTGCTGCTACCGCCCCCCAGCGAGGGCGGGGACCTGCCCCCCGACGATGACGGGGTATTGGAGGGCGGGGACGGAGTGGCGGGCGTCCCCAGGGAGGAGGAGGAGGGGGACGACGTGGAGGGCGTCGCCGGGGTGGACGGAGGGCACGGGAGGGGACACAGTGAGGGTCGCGGGCGTCAGGCAGACGGGATGGACGACGGCGGCGTGGAGGGGGGCGGCGGGGTCGGCGCGGCGGGCGTGGGTGGGGTGGGCGCCGCCGGGGTGGACGAGGGCGGCGCGGTCGGGGTCGCCGGTGGGGTGGACGGACTTGGCGAGGGAAGCAGGCGCGCGCGGCAAGACTCGCGGGAAGCAGGGGCGCTCGGGAAGAGAGGGGTAGGTGAGGAAGGGTAAAAATATCTTTGCGCACGTCATTAAAGCTTCTTTAGTTCCTTTTAGTTCTATGATCCAAACAACTGTTTTAATCCCGTAGGGACTAATTTTAGTCCGATCACTTTTAGTCCCAAGTATCAAACAGGCATGTATAGCTAGTGGATATATGATGTGGACCCCACGACTCAAGCTATTAGTGGATATGATATGCGGATCCCATATTATAAGCGGCTAATGTGCACGACAGATGCACTAGCGTTGTAGACGAACGAGGATAGAAGAAACACCAAATTTATCTCTCTTTATTATAATTTATAAATAAATAAATTACAAACTTTCGAAGAAGAGATGTACCGATAAATTATCGAAGCGGCAAATAGAATGTGCTAAAAACATGATCATGCATCATCAATAGAATGTGCTAAAAACATGATCATGCATCATCTCTCTCTATATATATATGACATAAAATTCCATCCATAAAACGAAAACACAATCATTTAACGGTGTACATGCTGCTTGTGCTTTAACTGTATCTTTGACAGGGAGAAGACACTGAATGGGTGACGGTGAAGTACGGCTGGACAAATGCGTCTGTCGACGACTGGATCGCCGTTTTCTCTCCGGCTGATTTCAAGTAAGCTTCATCTCGACCATTATTCTTGATGATCCTTTAGACATTTGGAACACGTAGCGCAAATTAGTTGGAAGCTACCCGGTCGGTCTCTGAGCTTGTCTGGCAGCTCGGGTACGTGCCCCAACCCTGCGAGTTACCCTGGAGAACCGCTGCTCTGCACGGCGCCTATCAAGGTTAGGTTACTTTGCAAGCATCAAACTCTAATATTCGTGTTTGCAATCTCCTGACCATAGGGAAAACTCTGAGCTTAACCTGTAGGTTTGTATTTTTTTTTACTGAAACTTGTTGCTGCATGAATGGCTGCAGTATCAGTACGCCAACTACTCGGCGAACTACATCTACTGGGGCAAGGGCACCATTCGCTTCCAGCTCATCAACCAGCGCTCCGACTTCTCCTTCGCCCTCTTCACCGGCGGCCTCGAAAACGTATAAACTCCAGAATCACAGCTAGCTTTCCGATTACAGAATTCTTTACCGGTTTAGGATTTTTGAGTTGGACTAATCGCTTTTTGAGCAATGCTAATTAACTGGCACGCCGTCGCGTCGCATTGTATATATCTATGCAGCCGAAGCTGATCGCGGTGTCGGAGCCCATCTCGTTCAAGAACCCCAAGGCGCCGGTGTTCCCTCGCCTGGCGCAGGGCAAGTCCCACGACGAGATGACGGTGACATGGACCAGCGGCTACGACATCAGCGAGGCCTACCCCTTCGTGGAGTGGGGCGTCGGCGGCGGCGGCGGCGGCATGTCCTGGTCGGGGCGCGCGCCCGCCGAGACCTTCACCTTCAACCGCGGCAGCATGTGCGGCGAGCCGGCGCGCACCGTCGGGTGGAGGGACCCCGGCTTCATCCACACGGCGTTCTTGAGGAACCTGTGGCCAAACAAGGAGTGAGTATATACTGCATGGCAAGATAAATGTTTACACTTTACACTACACATTAGTACTGTACTTGTCCTTTGCGGTGTTTGTGGCAGCAGGTGTTGTCAGCTTTACCGTTCAGATTTCTGGCGAGTGGAGACCCTGTTCGAGGGTCAACGTGCTAGAACGTGTCATAAAGTGTCCTCTTTCTGAATTATGATGGGGTAGTGTGATTGATCAGGTACTATTACAAGATTGGGCACGAGCTGCAGGACGGGTCCGTGGTGTGGGGGAAGCCCTACTCGTTCCGTGCTCCGCCGTCGCCGGGGCAGAACTCGCTGCAGCGCGTCATCGTCTTCGGCGACATGGGAAAGGTGACTCGTCAAAATTCTGATGATCGAACTGTTCTGTTCAGTGGGTTGCTACACGTGTTGATCAAACATTTCTGCAGGCTGAGAGAGACGGATCGAATGAGTTCGCCAACTACCAGCCGGGATCGCTGAACACGACGGACGCGCTGGTGGAGGACCTGGACAACTACGACATCGTCTTCCACATCGGCGACCTGCCCTACTCCAACGGCTACATTTCGCAATGGGATCAGTTCACTGCACAGGTCGCGCCAATAACCGCTAAGAAGCCCTACATGATCGCAAGGTAAATATATACTGCTCTCATCTGACTTTATCACGTTTTCTTTTCTGAACTCTGTAATCTCATTCCGGCCGTGTCGTCTCGTGCAGCGGCAACCATGAGCGGGACTGGCCCGACACCGGCGGCTTCTTCGACGTCAAGGACTCCGGCGGCGAGTGGGGCGTGCCGGCGGAGACCTACTACTACTACCCGGCGGAGAACCGGGCCAACTTCTGGTACAAGGTGGACTACGGCATGTTCCGGTTCTGCATCGCGGACTCAGAGCACGACTGGCGTGTGGGCACGCCGCAGTACAAGTTCATCGAGGAGTGCCTCCCGACGGTGGACCGGAAGCACCAGCCATGGCTCGTCTTCGCGGCGCACCGCGTGCTGGGCTACTCCTCCAACACCTGGTACGCCATGGAGGGCTCCTTCGAGGAGCCCGAGGGCCGCGAGAGCCTGCAGAAGCTGTGGCAGAGGTACCGCGTCGACCTCGCCTTCTTCGGCCATGTCCACAACTACGAGAGGACGTGCCCGATCTACCAGGGCCAGTGAGTGAGCAAGGAGAGGAGCCTGTACGCCGGGACGATGAACGGGACAATCTTCGTGGTGGCCGGCGGCGGCGGCAGCCACCTGTCGGACTACACGACGGCGATCCCCAGGTGGAGCATCTTCCGGGACCGGGACTTTGGGTTCGTCAAGCTCACGGCGTTCAACCACTCGTCGCTGCTGTTCGAGTACAAGAAGAGCAGCGACGGCAAGGTCTACGACTCGTTCACCATCGACAGGGATTACCGCGACGTGCTCAGCTGCGTGCACGACAGCTGCTTCCCGACCACGCTGGCCAGCTAGTCGGTATGTGGTGATGCCTTTGGCGCAGATGATGAGCGGCCTGGGGAACTTGTGTTAGCATAGGTGAAATATATGACATGCGGGCAGGGCTGAACGATCGGTCGTCTCCTTGTGCGCCCTGGCCGGCTGGTCGTGCGTGGCTCCTCTTCCGGCCGTGAACTTAGTATTCTGTACCTCCAAACTTTTGGTCGACCAATAAAATGCTCTCGACAAATGACAAGTAGTTATTACTCCCTCCTTTTGAATTTATAAGGCACGATATAATTTGACATGGTCTTTTAAATTACGCTTTGACCATTCATTTATCTTATATTATGTTATTTATGATTATAAATTTATAATCATTAGAAAATACTTTTTATGATAAATCTAACCATTCAAATTTGCATTATAAAAGTTAAAATTTATTAATTAAACTATTGATTAAGTTTGTTAAGTTTGAATCTTGATATACGTGCGCGCCTTATAAAAGCAAAAGAAGGGAGTATACATAAGAACACACGTCCCATTTCCAGGCATCCCCGTCATTTGGGTCCTTGGAATCCTAATCCTGTCATTTTAAGGATTTGGGAATGAAATTGGCTGTGTCCAGTGAGTGACGTCGATGGGAAACTGGAGTCGTCTATTTACAGTGTGGATAGTTTGCACGACGACCTCGGTCATCCGATCCAGAATCCGAGGCTAATCCAGTCACTAGTCTCTCATCATCGCCCACATCGCGTAGCACTTTCACATGCCAACAACCAGGCTAATCTATAGGGCATATCCAAACGCATCGTGGGTTTCAGTCGACGCGTTTACATCTTCATCCCCGGAAGAAATTGCTCTGCATTTTCGCTCCGAATTTATCGCTGTATAGTAGGCAGTGCCCAATCTGGTTGGTGAAAGTTCCTTGTCATGCAGACCTGGACCCCCTTCTTGCTGCTTGTTTGGCGTTCCGGATGGCCAGTCTCAACTCTCTTGCAGCTTGCTGCAATCCCGATTCTGCAATCCCTGAATCGGGACATCATATTGCGGTAAGATGGGAGGTTTGCTATACCTCTCGCTGACCGCAAGCTCCGCAACGTGACATGCCAACACAAGCACGGCATGGTATTAAGAATTCAATATGCGGAATTACCATCTGGAAATTTACTTAAACAGCTTTGATGCCAGAAAAACTACAACCAGATAAAAATGACCTCTGTTCCAGTTCAGCAGAACTGCAGGTCGTTGATAGACTGAAAAGATATACGGAGTATCGTGGTCTAAAAAGATAAGAGAAGCAAAAATTTAAGTTGGCGTAATTGAAGTCTGCAGCTAACCGTCAGCAAGCAAGCAATTGTTCTGTTGCTATCAGATCTACCAGCTCGTGGCCACAAAGTGACATTTCGCTCTCCAAAGGGTGCACATGTCCAACAAAGTTAAAGCGGCACCCACCAACGTGGAGCTTCAACTGTAAGCTCTGCTCACATATGAAGCCTCCAGAATTCAATACGCTGAAGATGGACCGCAGCCATCAGCGTGATATAGCACACTCATCTTTTTGTTTCATTAGAAGCTCATGGAAAGGAGAAACGTCTGAATAGACAAGACCTTCCCAACTTTCTGAAAATATTAGAAGGCTACTATTAAAATTTTAGGAGGCCACCAGATCAGCTAAGACCCTTCTTCCCAAAGCTTCATGCTCGTTTGCAGCTCTCATGGCGACACCAACCACACCACAAATATGCTACGTGTCTTGTAAGCAAAACCAGCATCTAAAGCCACTCACAGCAGCCACCACTGTGTTTCACAGCTTTTCTGCCATACACTTGCTAAATCTGTGCCCTCCACGGCCAGCTCGAAGCATGTACCACGCACAACTGAATTCATCCCACCAAAATCTGCTCTGAGATTGTCAGGTTTTTGAGATGGGATCACTTAAGATGACTGAAAAAGCTCCTGGTGCTGCGCTGCCAGAGTCGTCATGTGCCTACTTGCTTCAAGAATTAAAGGTACAAAAATTTCCTTCAACTAAGCATCAATATTTGTTCCATTCTAGCTGGAATGCTTACTGAACTCTGCGTGGTGCTTAGATGATATGGGATGAAGTTGGGCAAGATCAAAATGAGAGGGAAAGAATACTTGAAGAGCTTGAGCAGGAGTGCCAAGAAGTTTACAGAAGAAAAGTAAATAGTGCAAACATGTCTCGGATTCAACTGCATCAAGCATTAGCTGAATCTGAAGCTGAATTTACCAACCTGCTCCTATCCCTTGGAGAAAGATCATTCCCAGGCCGAGTAAACATCCCCTTCTTACAGGTTTCATCATTTAACCATATCAAAGAAGAAACCGTTGGAAGCTAACCTGAAATCTTTTATGCAGCCTGAGAAAATGGCAGGCACTCTAAAGGAGCAGCTGAATTCCATCACACCAGCCCTACAAGAAATGCAGATGAGAAAAGAGGCCAGAGTAAAGCAGTTCATGGAGGTTCAAACTGAAATACAAAGAATTGCTTCTGAAATTGCAGGACACTTGGGGAGCGAAGCTGTAACTGTGAATGAAGAAGATCTGTCACTTAAGAAATTCGAGGAATTCCAAAGTGAGTTGCAAAGACTAAAAAGAGAAAAGGTACATATGTCTCCTTGACTTGATGACGAACCTGTACTATAATAAATACTAGTATATTATAACAGGCTTGGATTTGATTTTGGAATTTTATTTTTTCAAGACTGATCGCCTCTGCAAAGTTGAAGAATACAAAGTTCTAATTCACCAATTTGCAAAAGTCATGGGAATGGATCCTTCAAAGATACTTGCTAATGTTCACCCAAGGTTGCTGGATGGGCCAAATGAGCAACAGACAAAGAATATCAGTGATGACATCCTCAAAAAACTCAACCTGACCGTTCAGCAGCTTAAAGAAGAGAAGAACAATAGAAGGGAGAAGGTGATTTATCATTCATCTGGTACTAACCACTGTAGCCACACTTCACTTGGTTAGGTTAATACATTCAGGCTCTCAGAGTGATACATATTCGATGAACCAGCATACTTAGCATTCAGGCTCTCAGACTGACTTGATACATTTACCAGACACTTGATTGTTCTTCTTACAAAGTTTCACCTTTGAACTCATTAATAATTTAGCATTAACAAGTTATTGCTGTTGCTAGTTCTAACATGAAATATACCGTGAGAATAATAAAGAAAGAAACTTGAACTGCATACATTATTGCCTACTAATGCAGGTATTATTTTGTAGCTCCAAAACCTTGTAAAAGCATTAACAAACTTATGGGATACTCTCGACACTAGCATGGAGGAGCGTCAACCATATGGGCAAATTAAGATACTCGGAATGACTTCAGTAAATGGTATGTTAGGTCCTGGAAGCCTCACACTTGAGACAATCCAACAGGTAAAACCCAGCGATAAAACTTCAAATAAAAACAAGAAGTGTATCAGTAACTGTCTTCAAGCTGATACGTTATTAATTTTACCATATTGAATGAAATAGGTTGAATCTGAAGTCCAGCGACTGAATCAGCTGAAGGCAAGCAAAATGAAAGAGCTATTCCTGAAAAAGAGATCAGAGGTCGACGAAATTTGCAAGAAATCACACATGGACATGCCTTACCAAACAGAAATGGACAAAATAATGAATCTAATAATGTCAGGTGGGTACGGCCAATTAGATGCCTCAGTCTCTTTTTGGCCCGCCGTAGATGCTATAACCTTGCTTCAGTGTTGGAATTATTTTCCAGTTTCCACTGCATTGACTAATATGGCTATTTGGGGGATAAATGAACAGGAGATGTTGTCCACGATGATCTATTAAAGACAATGGATGAATATATATACAAAGCAAAAGAGGAGGCCACAAGCCGGAAAGACATAATGGACAAGGTTGAAAAATGGATGGCTTCCTGTGATGAAGAACGATGGCTAGAAGAATACAGCAGGGTGCACTGGCTGCCTGATGACTATTACCATAGACATGCCTTCTATTCAAGTTTACTTTTATTAAGTAGATTATAATTTTTTTCTACAGGACGAGAGAAGGTATTCAATAAGCAGAGGAGCCCACAAGCACTTGAAACGGGCAGAGCGTGCTAGAATCATAGTTAACAAAATTCCAGGTATGTATACTACAGAGTTACTTGGAAATTGAAATGTAACATATACTTACAAGAAATGGTGCAGGCTTGGTAGAACAGTTAATTGCCAAGACACAATTCTGGGAACAGGAGAGAAACAAGATCTTCTACTACGATGAGGTGCAACCTCATGAACTCCAAACAAAATTGTCTGATCTGAAATCATTTGTTCAAATTTTGGACCTCAGAACAAAAGCCCTCGTAGTTCATAAAATATTTGGATTTAAGAATGAACTTGTCATAAGATATTTATCCTAGACTGACCCACATAGCCTAAACTTATAGTGTGCCATTTTTACTGCAACTAGTAGATTCTTTGATGGCTTAGCCCATATTTGAACTATCATGAACCTGATTTATATTGCTCTGCAATTTTGGTACTATAGTGGCACAGCGTAGACACAATTTGTATTGGCACCTTTAGAATTTATGGAAAGAGAGGCTAGGTATCTTTGGTAGTCACTGGATAAGGTGGCAGCAAGTAAATGTGACCTTCATCATCTCATAACCTTCACCAATTTAAGCAACCTTGTGAATATGCTCGTTTGCAACAGCAAGATAAATAATAGAATAAGTTATGCATGCGACATTGAATAGATGAAAGCAAGTAAAAATAAAAACTCGCAACCCAGCACACCACCCACAAATATCAAGAAATTATCAAGTACTATAGTACGCAAAAACAGTAGTACACCCAAGATAGGCAGCTAAGTACCTGAAGGGAGGATCTATGCTTAGTTGTTATAGTTTGTAATTTTGCTATAGCATCTGCGACGAGAGCATTCTTCCAAGACCATCATTTGGGGGAAGTCAGTGCAATAAATAATAGGCCAGTTAGTCTTCAAAGCAAAAATGACTGAAGCGAGCATACATGTAGGCATGAAAGGAACTCTATCATATCCAAACCGGCAAAGCCACATATGCCATGCCTGTACATAGAGAAACAAGCAAAAGGCAGTTTACTTGGACAAACCTATTCCTTAGCCTTAAAACCTGTGTAAAAGAAAATCAGAAGTTCTTGGAAGACAGTGCATGAGGGATAAAGGTGCCCACCGCAAATCAAGATGGATTAAACTGTGCTACCAACTATGGAAAACCATCCAATAGCAGGGCAAGAGCCTACACATATATATACAGAAAGAGATTCAATAAACAAAATAATTGTGATTCCGATAGGAAAGTGCAAACCCCCACCACCACCACCCCCCCCCCCCCCCCAAAATCCATAAATGTAGGGCATATTTCTATTGAAATAGTCAAACTTCCCAATTTTGACCAATGATTACTCAAATTAGATGCATGTTTAGTGTACAGAGGTTGTATCAATAGACTCCTATTCAAATTAATTTTCCGGTGATATTGATTTTGTGGTAATTGACAATATAGTTTAAGAGAAACCAATGGTCAGCATCTACTTTTTAAGACTACCTTCTTTTAACATATGCCCTGCATTGATGGATAGCGGGAGTACTGCACAACCAAAAAGTCCTATTTTTCTTCTTAATATGAAGCTAGGCAACTCTGTTGCGTGTTCAAGGAAAAAAAGTCCCTATGTTACCCTGAGTTGTTCGGCAAATGATAAATACTGGTAGATTAACATATACAGCTTATATTCATAAGCAAATGTTGGAGAAACAACCTTGTAAATAAAATACTGATGTCTGAATTTGCATGGTTAGCTCTTACCTGTAAAAACAACCTTGACAACAATTTTGTTGTATTAAACTTTTAATTGGAAGGTTTTATTTAAAAAATCCAAACAGACATGCAGTTTAAGCTCGATTGATTGTCAAGTGATCCCAAATGATAGAAAGTCTTAATAATTTAACTTCTTGAAAACATAAATTTTTGCAGTTTCCGCTTCTGGCAATGCTAAAAGACTACATGTTGACACTCAAAGAAAAAGAGGAAGAGAAATACAGGCAACGGGTGAGTCATTATTACTCAACTGGTCGATTGTACAGGAAATCACCTAACCTGGGTCATACAGGTTGATTGGTAAGGGGGTTGCTGCAGGAATTTAGTTTAAATTCGAACTAGATCCTAAGGATTTGGATTCCTACCCCCATATCGAAATAGAATCTACAAATTTCAGCTCCTACCAGTCGGAATGATGTTGGTTTCATAAACATTTCTTTACAGGAGAATAAAAAGATACAGACTCTACTTGTAAAGAGGCATGAGAATACATTAACGTTAAGGCCTAACACAAGCTTCAGTCGTCCATCAAGCAGAGGCTTCAATACAAGTCCTGGCTCCACATCCATCTGGAGCAGACAAGTTTCTGCCAAAGTTCAACTACTACCTGACTCAGAGAACTCTCCAGCTGAAAAAGATATGCACGCAAAAAGAATTAGGAACAGAGCTATGCAGAGCGCGTTGGAAAGTAACAGAAGCTGTTCAGTCTCTCATGGAGATAAAACAACGGTCTCCACAGTAAAGCAAGGCCTTTCACCAATTTGAACTTCCTTCTTTTTTTACTCCTTTCAATTTCTATACAGTAAGTTGTCCGCCCGATATGTGAAGTTGCAACTACTGCCTAACACTATTAGAAAAAATGAATAGCAGTAGGTTTGTATGCGCCTTATACCATACTCATATTTATTGATGTATCATTCAGTAAAGTATGTTATTCAGCTTTTTGGTATGCTGAACTGCTGATGCTTTATGAGATCGTCGTTACATGAAAGCACAAAAGAAAAGGTAACTTACCATGTTAGTGGAAAAATTTTATGACTTCTGGCAGCATATTAATCATTTCCTTGCAGAGGATGTGAGAGACGCCAATTAAGATGTGTACGCCCACTTCTATTATGGTATAAAACCTGTCCAATAGTAAACAAGAGGACTAGTTAAACACAAAAAACAAGGCAAAAAATCACAGTACTGCCCAAAGCCATAACGATTTAACATACATCATTCATAATTATTCCCTCTTCAGGGATCACATTAGTTAGCTAAGCACATCAAAGCGAAAACTCATCCATATGTTATGATGAATAGAAATAAGCCGATAGCATCTTCAAACCATGCTCAATTATACTATTCAAGTTACTTTACTTTTCTAATTGCTGCTATTCAGTAGACCACATCAAGACTAGATTGTGTTGCATTTCTATTGATTTCTACTGTTGTAGAATGGCGAAACAATCCAAACAATACCTCTTCCAATGCAATATAAAGCAACAAAAGAAACTAAAAGGCCTAATAAGCAACTCACAACTTTCTGATCACTTCCTCCAGTGGAGATGTATTCATCGTTAGGGGCTACAGCAACCTGGAATTTATTCCATGAAAAAATTGATGCATCAAAAGGAACCATGAAAAAATCCATGCATCAAAAGAGGTAAGCTAAAGGAACCAGAACCACCAAGTAGAATATCACAATATAGACTCACCGCATTAGCACATCGAGTATGAGTGACAATATGTCTGACGCAAGGTTGACCAAGAGTAACATCCCACATTCCAATGCTACAGGCAGAGTAGGCTAGTATTAAGCATTTTTTGTGACTTAAATCAGATTGATGAATGACACCATGTCCACCTCATTGTGTTAATTACTCACCTGCCATCACCACTTACAGTAACAAGTACAGGTTCACCATGCATCCACTGTGTGGCATTTACCCCCTGATCACCCTCGTCAACATGACTGTAATAGAGAACATAATCAAAGGCTATACGAAAGTTGGGAACAAAGAAACAAGATAAGCTAATGCCTGATGCTACATTGGGGTATAATGAACATATAGTACTATATAGTATTTATAGCCTTAATCTGCAAATGTTATTTTACAACTCAAGGATTCAAGATGGGAAGGACATGTCTATCACAGATTCACAGTATTAACAGGGGCCATCTAGAGGCCAAACAACAACAGTGAAGTCTTTTAGTCCTGAGCCGGGGTATCAGCAGGGTTATCTAGTGGCCAAACAACAACGCAATCTTTTACTCCCAATAAGCGTAGAGTAGGATAGTGATGAAACCAAACAACATCCAACAAGAAAGAGAGTACAAAACTAAAAGTTATTAGTAATAGTAAAGGTAGTAATAGTGATCATAGTAAAAGGGGATATGCACATCTGACCTTTCTAAACTCGCCTATGATGTTTTTTGAATAATTAGATTCGGCATGTAAAAAACAATATGAAAAGATTTGTCTCAAGAAGTATTTTCATAATATTATATGTTTATTAGTAGTTTTAAAAAAATATTACATAATAAAAGTATTGACCACTGGAATGAGAAAGATTTAACAGAATGGGATGTCGTTAGCCTACCAGTGAGTCATAATGCTGTAATAAATTCTTCTATATTTATAATTTTGCAACTTTAGCACTGAGTGGCATAGCATGAAGTTATTCCTAAGGGAGAAGTTTGAATACACTAGTGTAAAACTTATAACGTCGTTATGTTTTCTACTTTTCTTGTGAAGATTATACTTCACCAAACTAAATACAACAGATAGAAAACTAGAAGCAGCACATAATCAATACAGTGAAAAACTAAATTTCAATCCATAATATAAATGACTACCACTAAGTTCACCGTTAAACTTCAATAAATTGCTACCGATTTTTCAGGCATAGAACTAATCACTACAATATTGATTAGCGCTATATACAAATTACCCTGGCAATTGGCTTGTATATTCTGCAGTGGGCATCTGATTCCCATGGCTCAAGCAATGTAAAGGCCGGAAAAACCGCATGTCCCTGTTTCGTGAAACATCCTTGCTTTGATTTATTGGGACTAGTCTTGTATCCCAGACCAAAGTATTATTTGATGTGCTAGAAGCAGAAAAATAGGTGCCACAGTTGCTAAATGAAACAGATGTAACCTGTCGAGAAGCAACATAACTACTATTAGTTCTCAGAGAACGAATATGTCAGTAATCAAGCGATCAGAGGCAATACAAAAAGTTTCACAATCAGAAAGTGGATGCACCCTTCATTCTTAGATGAGAATCAACACAAGAAATGACATAGCATTATCAGTTCAAAACTACAGCCCTTAATTCCAACATCTGTGAAACAATACCTCACAACCAGATCCCACCGACAAATGGTTAATCGCAGAACAAGTAAGGATGTCGAATAAGCCAATAGTCCCATCACCAGAACCTGCACATTGGAGGTAACAATAGCTATACAGTGTTTTCTGTGGCTGCAATTAGGAGGGATTCCAATGTGACACAAAGGGTAAATAACCTGTAATGATAGAGTTGCCAGCAGGGTTGACTTTAAGGGAAGTAATATACTGTTGACAGAGATATGTTAGTGCTTCATTAATCTCTAAAAATCCCACATAGAAACAAAAGGAGAAGGTACGTACAGAATCACTTGCAGAGAAAGATAAGTAAGACTCTGGAGAATCAATATCCCATAATTGTACCACAGCTGAGCCACCATAGTCGCAGTCACTTCCACATGCCAGATGATTTTCACTATAGAACTCCATTGTATCAACTGAAGGATAGACCATATCCTGGGACCTACATTGAGACAAATTCACAGGGTTTGAGGATGGTTTAAGAATATTGGGATTTTGCAGGCTTAAGTGACAATATGAAATAGATGTGAACCAAGCACTAATAAGCTTACACCATATATCCTACAAATCAACAGATTGTTAGTTCGACATAGTTTTAAACATAGACTGATAAAAGAAGTGATCACAATAGCATGGTAGACAACACTTTCAGAATAGTAAATAACTGTAAAAATAATCTGGCCAAATCTATCTTTAGCATTGCTAAAAAAAATCTATCTTTAGCATGATAAGCCATTATCAAATTCTTTAGAGCTTACTCTTACAGGCTTTTCGTTTTCTGATGATCTTTGTCTCAAAGGAGAAAAAGATGCAAAATGGAGCATTGTGTTCCTACCTACTTTCTACACAGCTGTATCAACATAACAAGTGAAATGGACTTATATTTTTTGAAAGGAGGAATTACTAATTATATGAAGATGCATATGCAGCACGCAAAAAATATATACGACATGTAAGTTCTCGTTGGATGATGCAGACCATTTTATGAAAAAAAAATATTGTCTACTACCTCCGCTCTTAAATATTTGACATTTAGGACAAACTAGTTAGTTCATTTTTTAACTAATTTCCTAAACGACATATATTCGAGAACGGAGGGAGTAATAGTTTTTTAACGTACAATGTTAAATCTACTGCTAGTAATTTCCCTTGAACGAACTAGACACCATTGTAAACTGTTGGAGTATAATGGTATATTAGGCCCATCTAGGCCCATGTACTAATAAATATATACCCACCCTTCTAGGGTTGGAGGAATAGAGCACAATTATTCTCTATCAGACATGGTATCAGCTAGGTCTCCCTTCTCTTCTTCCCTGTAGCGCCGCCGCCGCCGGCACTATGGCCGGCCGGCCGCCGCCGCCGCCGCCTCTCTCTGCTTTCTTCCCCCCTCTCCTCTCCTATGCCGCCGCCGTCGGACCCCCCCTCTCCTCCTCTGCGGGTGCGGGCGCGCGCGCGCTGGTCGCGGAAGCCGCGCCAGGGGACGCGGCCGACGACGCGCCGCCCGCGCAGCCATCGCCCGTGCTGCTCCTGCCCGCTCTGCTCCCGCCGGCCCTGCCCTCCTCCTCTGGCGCCCTCGCCCAGGGCGCGGGCACTGCGGCCCCCGCGGCCGCCGTCGCCGCCGCAACTGCGGGCGCGGGCGGCGCCAAGGCCGCCGCCCCGGATGCGGGCGCGCGCGGCGCCACGGCCGCCGCCCAGGATGCGGGTGTGGAGGCCCCTGCCCTCCCCTGGTGCGGCCTGGGGATGCCTCCAACGGATGCGCCCCTCTCCTCTGCTGCGTTCCGCGGACAGCAAGCCCTCCTCGACGGTGCCACGCCGGCTACTGCTGCTCTCGCGGCAGCCCTCCTCGCCGCCAAGTCCGAGGCTGCAGCGGCCAAGACGCGCGCCCGCGAGGCAGCTCTCGCCTGGGAGCGCGAACAGACAGCGGCTGATGTTCTTGCCCGGCAGGTGGCCGAGGCAGAGCACTTCCTGTTCGCCTCCCTTGGCCAGCAGCCACCTCCTGCTGATGCTGCTGTCCCCATGGTTGAGCAGCCAGCTTATTCCTCTCGCCAGGCGCCGTCCACTGGGTCTCAGCTGGCTCTGACCGATCCCTCGGTCGCCCAGCTCCACAGCCAGGCTTCAGGCGTGCTCCACATCAAGCACCTTGTCTCGGTCGTCCTCAACCCGACGTCCGCCTCCTACGCCCGCTGGCGTGATCAGGTCCTCATCGCTCTCCGCCGCTACGTCCTCGACGACCACGTCCTCCTCGACACGCCAGTCGAGGCACGTGACATGACGTGGCAGCGCCTTGACTACGTCGTCATGTCCTGGATCAACGGGACCATATCCCTTGATCTTCAGGACCTCGTCAGGACCCGTGGCGGCACGGCTCGCCATGCGTGGCTGGCCCTCGAGGGGCAGTTCCTCGGCAATGCCGAGGCCCGTGCCCTCCAACTCGATGCGTCCCTCCGGACATTCGAGCAAGGGGACCTGTCGGTGGGCGAGTTCTGCCGACAGATGAAGACCAAGGCGGATGCTCTCCGCGACCTTGGGCACCCGGTGCCTGAGCCCACCTTGGTGCTCAATGTGCTCCGGGGTCTCAACAGCTCCTTCGACCACCTGCGCACATGGATCACCCGTCAGAGGCCGTTCCCCACCTTTCTGCAGGTCTGGGATGACTTGGTCTTGGAGGAGATCACTCGGGGCACCAAGGTGACTGCCCCCCCCCCCGACCTCGTCTGCCTCCACGACCACCAAGGCGCTGGTTGCTACACCACCGGCTTCTGCCTCTCCGTCCAGCTCCCTTCTTGGTCCTCCTCCCTCCGGGCCGAGCGGAGGTGGGGGGGGGGGGGCGCGAGCGCGGGGGCCGGAAGCGTGGTGGTGGTCGTCGGCGTGGAGGTGGCCGCGGTGGTGGTGGTCGTCGTGGGACGTCCACGCCCGCTTCTCCTCCTGCCTCTGCCCCTGCTCCTGGAGGTATGCCCTGGCCATCCTTCGCCAACCCATGGTCAGGGCGTATCTCGATGTGGCCTTTCCCGGGGCAGGGGGGAGGAGGATCTCGTCCGTCGCCGGCCATGTTTGCCGGTCCTCCTCTTGGGCCGGCCTGGCCCCAGCCCTGGCCGGGGTGGGATCAGGCTGCCCTGGCTCAGACTTTCAGCACCATGGGCCTGACTCCACCCCTTGGTCCCGAGTGGATCGCCGACTCGGGGGCCTCTTTCCACACCACTCCAGATGCTGGTATACTCTCTTCTGTCCATCCCCCCATCCCTCCTATCCCACTTCTATCATGGTTGGTGACGGTTCTTGTCTTCCCGTCACCTCCGTGGGTTCTACTTCTGGTCCTTTTCGCCTTTTCAGTTTTCTTGTAGCTCCTCAGATGGTCCACAATCTTCTTTCCATTCGTCAATTCACTGCTGACAATTCTTGTTCTATCGAATTTGACACTTCTGGTCTTACTGTGAAGGATCTGGCCACCCGTCGTCCTCTTCTCCGATGTGACAGCGAGGGGCCCCTTTACACTCTTCGCCTTCCGTCTTCCGTTGCGCCTCCTCCGTCAGCTGCTTTGGCGATGACTCCCTCCACCACCTGGCACCGCCGTCTCGGTCACCCTGATCGGGATGTTTTGTCTCAGCTTAGTCGTAGTGCAGACATCTCTTGTACTAGGACTTCAGCTGAGCACTTCTGTCATGCATGCCAGCTTGGTCGTCATGTTAGGCTTCCTTTTTCTTCTTCTTCTTCGCATGCTTCGCATGTTTTTGATCTTATTCACTGTGATCTGTGGACCTCTCCTGTATCCAGCATTTCTGGCTATAAATACTATCTTGTGGTTGTTGATGATTTCTCCCATTACTCCTGGACTTTTCCTTTACGCGCGAAGTCCGAGACTTTTCCCACCCTCCTCCACTTCTTTGCCTGGGTGTCCACTCAGTTCGGCCTCACTGTCAAGGCCGTTCAGTGTGACAACGGGCGTGAGTTCGACAACCACACCTCTCGTTCTTTCTTCCTCTCTCGGGGTGTTCAGCTGCGCATGTCTTGTCCGTACACTTCCGCTCAGAACGGCAAGGCTGAGCGCATGCTTCGCACCACGAACGATGTCATGCGCACCCTTCTGATCCAGGCCTCTCTGCCCCCGCGCTTCTGGGCTGAGAGCCTCCACACCGCTACCTACCTTCTCAACCGCCTCCCTTCCACCGCTTGTCCTGCTCCTACTCCCCACCACGCTCTCTTCGGTACACCTCCTACCTACGATCACCTTCGTGTCTTCGGTTGTGCATGTTACCCTAACATCACCGCCACTGCTGCTCATAAGCTGGCGCCCCGTTCGACACGTTGTGTGTTCCTTGGTTACTCCCCTGACCACAAAGGGTACCGCTGCTATGACCTCACCTCTCACCGGGTCATTATCTCTCGACACGTTGTCTTCAACGAGTCGGATTTTCCTTACTCTACCTCCCCCTCACCTTCTCCTGAACCTGAGCTGGAGTCCATGTTTTCTGACCCGGTGGTTCAGCCACCATTTCCTTCTTTTCCTTCTCCTACAGGTTTTCGTGGTGCGGCATCGACACCTCCTCCCATGCCACCGTGCGTGGCCCCGGTGCCACCTGCAGCGCCACCGTGCGTGACCCCGGTGCCGCCGTGCGTGGCCCCGGTGCCGCCTGCAGCACCGCCGTGCGTGGCCCCGGCACCTCCCGCCGCGCCGTGCGCGGCCTCGGCACCCCCCACCTCTCCGTCGCGCTTCGCCGAGCCGGTCCAGGTGTACCAGCGTCGCTCGATACTAGGACCGGCGCCCGGTTCTCCGGCTCCGGGCCCCGGCGCCCCGGCGCGCTTCGCCGAGCCGGTCCGAGTGTACCAGCGTCGCTCGGTACTAGGACCGGCGCCCGGTCCTCCGGCTCCGGGCTCGGAGGCTCCTGCTCGATACGCGCACCCTGTGCGCGTCTTCGAGCGTCGTCCGACGGCCCCGTCTCCACCGACACCTCCAACGGGGCCGTCACCAACACCTCCACCACCGCCACCGCCGCCGCCCCGCTCCCGTGTTGAGCCGGCCGTGTACCACCCGCCAATTCTCCATCGGGACCCTCGCCATGTACACCCCATGGTGACTCGGCAGGCAGCTGGTGTTCTTCGACCCGCGGCTCTCTCCGTCACCGAGAGTGAGCCGCGGCTCTCTCCGGTACCCTCCTCTGTCCGCGACGCCCTGGCGGATCCCAACTGGCGTCGCGCGATGGAAGAAGAGTACGAGGCGCTCCTTGCTAACCAAACGTGGGACCTCGTGCCGCGTCCGTCTGGTTGCAATGTGGTGACGGGCAAGTGGATTTGGACGCACAAGCGTCGGGCTGATGGTACTCTCGAGCGCTACAAGGCTCGTTGGGTTCTCCGGGGTTTCACTCAGCGGCCTGGAGTGGATTATGATGAGACCTTCAGTCCAGTGGTGAAGCCTGCTACAGTGCGCACGGTCCTCTCGATTGCTCTCTCTCACTCGTGGCCTGTGCACCAGCTCGACGTCAAGAATGCCTTCCTACATGGCACTCTGTCCGAGACTGTTTACTGCAGCCAACCAGCAGGGTTTGTGGACTCCAGTCGTCCGGATCTAGTCTGTCGGCTCAACAAGTCTCTCTATGGTCTGAAGCAGGCTCCTCGGGCTTGGTACTCTCGATTTGCCACATTCTTGGTGACATTGGGATTCACGGAGGCCAAGTCCGACACTTCTCTATTTGTCTATCGACATGGTGATGAGATTGCTTATCTGCTGCTCTATGTTGATGATATTGTTCTCACTGCCTCCAGTCAGCAGTTACTTCGGCGCACCATCTCCTCTCTGCAGCAGGAGTTTGCTATGAAGGATTTGGGTCAGCTCCACCACTTCTTGGGTGTCACTGTGGAGACTCGGCCTTCTGGCCTCTTCCTTCACCAGCGCCAGTACGCTCTCGATATCCTGGAGCGGGCTGGCATGTCAGATTGCAAGCCCTGTTCTACTCCTGTTGACACTCAGTCCAAGCTGTCCGCGGATTCGGGTGCTCCTGTAGCTGATCCTACTGCCTTCCGAAGTATTGCCGGGGCCTTGCAGTACCTCACCTTCACCAGGCCGGACCTTGCATATGCTGTTCAGCAGGTTTGCCTCCACATGCATGATCCCCGCGAGTCTCACCTTACTGCCTTGAAGCGCCTTCTTCGGTATGTCCGTGGCACGGTTGACTTCGGGCTGATCCTCCACCGGTCTCCTCCTGCTGAGCTGGTCGTCTACACCGACGCTGACTGGGCTGGGTGCCCGGACACTCGCCGCTCTACCTCAGGGTATGCCGTCTTCCTAGGCGGCAACCTGGTCTCCTGGTCGTCCAAGCGGCAGCCGGTTGTCTCCCGCTCCAGTGCCGAGGCGGAGTACCGGGCTGTCGCTAACGGCGTAGCTGAGACGTCCTGGCTTCGACAGCTCTTGGCGGAGCTCCACAGCCCGCTCCCCAAGAGTACGCTCGTCTACTGTGACAACGTCAGCGCCGTGTACCTCTCCACCAACCCGGTTCAGCATCAGCGGACGAAGCATGTCGAGATTGACTTGCACTTCGTTCGCGACCGGGTTGCCATCGGCGATGTTCGGGTCCTCCATGTACCGACCACCTCCCAGTTTGCCGACATCTTCACGAAGGGTCTGCCCTCCTCGACATTCTCGGAGTTTCGCTCCAGCCTCAACATAGCGGGTGGCTAGTTGTGACTGTGGGGGGGGCATGTTGTGTGATGTTGTGTTTCTTTGTTGTCCAGTCTTGAACACCGCTGCGCCGGTAGTTCAGACTGCGGGGGAGTGTTGGAGTATAATGGTATATTAGGCCCATCTAGGCCCATGTACTAATAAATATATACCCACCCTTCTAGGGTTGGAGGAATAGAGCACAATTATTCTCTATCAGACATAAACATTGACATTTCAGTTAACTAAAGATGGAAGAGGGAGGGGGGGGGGGGGTCAATATATTTCACTATAATGTAAACTATGATGTGAAGCTACAAGAACTAAAAACAAAATGCAGGATGGAAAAGGAAACATTTATGTGTTACCTCAGGTTCGAATTTAGATCAGAAGCAAGTTCACCTCTTAGAGCGTTCCATAGTAGAAGCTTCCCATCACCTTTTGCCCCACTAGTGACAACAAGACCTGCAAATGAACCCTATGTTGAGATCAAAATAACAAAAACAAATGAAGTAAAGAAATAGAGATAATATATCATTGATTTAGAGAACCAAAGATTACACAAATGAGCAAACCAATAGAGCAAAGACAATAGTAACTAACCTACAATAAATGGAAGGATAAAAAAAATTATTCACCGAATATCCATTGTACTGATGTTTCAAAACACAGAAATTGGTCCTCATTATCTGCAATTAGTATATCCGAAACTTCTATAGAGCTTCCACACATTATTTAACAAAATCGTTATTCTAGTGGGAGATAAGCACAAAAGCTTGAATTGAAACCGGCTATAGTACATACGAAATCACTAAATCAGCACAGAAACAATCATGAGGTCGTTGTATGTTCTTTCATTTGGAAATCTACCTCATTCAACATCAAGTTGTCTAAGAAAACTATCATAACAAGAAAAAGAACAATAAAACATGCAAACTCGAAAAAGGTAAAAGAAGACATCTAGAATTTGAAGAGGACGTAGGAATTTGCAGGCATAAAAAGATAAGGTTGATGAAGAGCAGAATTTGCAGGCATAAAAAAATAAGGTTGATGAAGAGCAGACGTACAGGATTGCCATTTATTCACTGCCATAGCATTAATTTTTTTATTATGCCCGACAGAATTTCGATCATCACCACCCAGAGTATAGAGGCAAGACCCTGTGATGCAGTCCCACACCTGTTCTCCAGTTACAGGAAGAGAAGCAATGACCAGTGTTATTCTCATAATAGATGCAGTAATCGGCATGGAATAAAATCTAGGACTCTAGGTACCTTTAATAAATTCAGATTAATTATTACTTGTGCAACATAGACAATTACCTGACAGTATCACAATTCACAATTATCCAAATATGCTTATCAAAGTGGTCAGTTTCTTGCTGTATAGGGCGCACTAGAAATGTAGAGGCAATGTGACTAAGAATCGAACATGTAGCATGAAAAGTAAATATTGCTAGAGAAAGGCTCAAGCATGTCACATACTCACACGATCACTTTTATCATTATTTTCGTGTCACATACTCTCATGATTTCAGCTTTTTATCCAGCTAGGAATGGTACTATAGTACAAGCAATGAAGGGATGAAGGTGGTATGGATGCACAAGCTGAGAACATACTGAATGTTTTAATGCAACAAGAAAAACTTATTTGGCATACCTTGGTATTGTGGCCTCTAAGCTGAATTGCCCTCCCAGAAAGAAGATTGAAAAGCAATAACTCATTGGGTGCCTGAAGTAATGAAATACTATGTATATAATTAAATAAACCAAAAGAAAAGAAGGTATACCCAGTACTCAAAGCACCCAACAAGGTATAACATATTAATTGGTCAATAAATTAAATGAGGAAAACAAAATAAGGAGATCAAAGCTCCAACACAAAGATAAAGGAACTTTAAGATATTGCAATGATTGTTTTACAGTAGCAGGAAAAGATATGGTATTCTTGAATAGAAGATGTAACATGAATAGTAAACAGAACTAACCTCATTAGAGCTAGAAACAAGCTGAGGTAACCCTTCTGGACGAAATTTTACATCAAGAACTTTGCGGACACCTTGCTGGGACAGTGCAATATTAAAAACATTAGATGGGAATGTATAGATACAACAATAACAAAATAAAAGACAACAAACCTTTTTTGTCTCAAGCAAATTGCATAGGCTACAGATGAAACCTTAAGCCACCAACAAGAAGAGGAAAAATATACAAGGAGTCAATGATAGTAACGTTGCTGGAAACATTCAATTTTTGTCCTTTAAGACCTCTGCCAACAATTTGCCCATCCAGTCATCCCTCTTGCTGATTGACAAGCTCCAAGTCCAGAAGAACTTTTGGATAAAGAAATCTAGAGAAATAGTAATGGTTGCCTGTTGGACCATCTGGTATTACTGCAGTTCCAGCATTTTGGATCTGGAGTTCTTTGCTAGGGCCTGTTTGTTTCAGCTTCTGGGCAGCTTCTCAGCATGAAAAGCCAGAAGCTCAAAAAGGATGAGTTTTTAGGACCAAAAGCCTGCAGCAGCTTTTCCAAAAAGCTCCATAAGCTGCAGCTCAAACAAACAGGCCCTTAGCTAGGAAAGCTAAGTTCAGACTTCAGAGAGGATTTGGCTCTAATCATGCATAGAGCAAAACCTAACATGAGGATGTTGTCATAAAAGTTGTTGCTTAATTTCCAACAGTGGAACTTGGTTGGGTTTCTTTGGGCCTACAGCTGATGTAACAAATTGTACATACTCCATCTACTTCACTATGTCTGCCCATAGCACAGCATGCACACTAACCAAGGAAGTATGACTCCAAGAAAAAATCATAACAAGATGATCATTCAGACCCCCCTTAAATAACATGAAACGACCACTTGCCTTCTTCCAAAGCATTCAATTAGGGGCATGCAGTGGAAATACACTCTTGATATCCTCAATGGACAAACATTGTAAAACGTGTTATTCCGAGGCCATGGACAAACATTGTAAAACGTATTATTCCAAGGCCATGGACCAACATAGTGAAACAGATGGAGTATTTATTTTGTTGAAAACAGTAGGTGCCTCCCCTGCTGTTCCATTAAAAAAATGTTGTCTTCCTATGTGAGTCTGGCCTTACTACATCATTGCATGTAAACAGTAAAGCTTCCAGAACTTAGGGGTCACTAACAATATAGCACTTAAGAAAAAATTTGTACACCAGAAGAGTTAACATTGCATAAACAGAAGACAGTCAAAGCAAACCATCAGATATCAAAGATTTTAACTTGCACAAAATTCCATTGCCAAGTGTGTAAGAGATCCATACCCTGTCATGAGGCTGAGCAGAAGGAGCACTTGACGTATAAGCACATGAAGTTGGACACCAAGACAGGTAGCTTTTTCTCACGACAGGTACTGCAGGCCCTTCAAACTGGACAGTAGGTGAATTCCATCCTAATTGAAAATCAAGAGTAACTCGTTATTATTTCATAAAATGAAAGCATAGAGAGAATTTTAAAAGGAAAAATAAGGAAGTGAGCACTAAATTTGGTGAACAAAACTTAAAACAGACATGCCTTCAAGAAATGGAGTCCATCTTTCACAATTTCGTCCAGCATAACCTCCATAAGAAGAAGCTTGAGACCAACTGGCACCAGTTTCACGTCCCTCAAGACAGAACAATATATTTTTCTTAATATCTCTATGTGGGAATAGTGGATTAGCATGTCCTTTCCAAATATTGGAATTTCTTGCGGCACCACTATTTGAACTAGAGTTTTGTTCATTCCGCAAGGTTTCTGCATGATATCACCACACTTGTTCAGTTGATACAGATCTGTTGAAACATATTTGCATTTTTTTATAATAGCTAAAAAAGAAATATATTTCATTAAAAACCAAGTAATTATGGATTAGTATTAATATTTTAAAGTAAAACAAGTTGTAATACACCAGCATTCCTGGGTGCATCTCAGCATGCTAAGGACATTGTATCCTAATTTCACAGTAAAATTAAAATATCCAAGACTGACAGGAATCATGACTCCCTTACAAAATCAATGCCCTTTCGTAATGAAGCAGCATTAAAGTCAAGCTAAACATAAACAAATATTTTCAGTTATGGGGTTGATGATGTTGTAAATTTGTCACCAAAAGTACTTCAAACCACTGTACATTAAATTTAATAAAATATAGTAGAAAGCTGAAAAGGTGCTGCTTAAAGGCTTGTATATAAAAAATAACTATTTTGGAACGGAAATAGTACAAATGAGACAAACAAAAAGGATGTATCTAAGATCAACTTGTACCGGCTGTAGCAACAGATGATTAATCATACATCAGGCAAAATGACAAACCTGTTGATGCTTCACTATAACACCATGCAGGTGTAACAATGATAGGGTTTCTCTTCCTCTTTTGCCCAAGTTCACTTACTGTGGCTCCTGCTGGGATTGACTTTTCATTGACAATAACCTTTGTTGCCTCTGAAGGGGCTGATGCACTTGCAGTAGTGGCCCCTTCTTGTATAATCATGTTAGCCTCTGGATTTTCAAATTCCACATATGATGAATCTGCTTCTTTAATTGCAACAGTGCGGCATTGCTTTAACAGCACAGCAGTCAATTGGTTCTGCAAATCTGTCAAACTGAAACACATCAAAGAATATGTGAGCATGAACCATTTACAACTTAACAGACAAATAGCTTATAATTAGCCGCCTACAGTTCATATTTGAGCAAAGCTTCTTTCTTTTTGGACAATGACGTCTTCTAGTCCTTAAGAGTTGCATTTCCACCTTGAAATCTGCCCGCGGCACCACTCTGTTGTCTGCCTGCACTGCCACTGGGAAACCTACCTGCAGTTTGCCAGAATGCTATCTTATTGTGGAGACACTTAAAGTATCACTTCAAGAAAATACACAAAGATATTGCAAGTAAACCTGTTACTGGAGGTGTAGTTTTCCGCAGTGGTACTATGCTTTCTTCTGGAGCCACTGGCGCAGCACTTGGTTGAACTGTGGCTCTAGCCGCGGAAAGCTGTAGAGTCTGCAAACCAAGGATCAGCTTTTGTACTCCCTTGCCAGTTTAGCAAGAATAGGGAAAAAACATTTATTGCAGCAATCAAACAGTTAAGAAATCCAAATTACCTTTGGCAACTTCCCCTTCTTTTTTAACATTTTCAAGTGCATCCTCTGGGTATAGTGAATCAAATGATATCTTGAATGCTTCTCAACCAGCCTGTCCATTATCTTCGGGTTTGATGTAAGCCAATCTGATATCTGCTGTGTAGCAACTAGTGAGTCCATATCGAGAGATTCCAACCACTGGTACACTGGCTTCCATAGATCAGTTTGCTGAAACCTGTAGGGGAATGCGCTCTGGTCTGCATCTAAAACCTGACATCAAAACAAAAGTAAGCTGTGACACAGTATTGAAAAACGATTATGGGAATCTAGAAGAATCTAACAGATATTGAGAAGTATACTTCCATCAGAATTATCATGCAGAAGCAGCAGGCTACATTAAGTACAGAGAGCTGATAACACATTTCAGTTAAGGGATCAATGCTCTCAACGAGCTCCGAACTGAACTAATTGCCACTGTAGTTCAACCATTCATAGAAACTCAGCATGATCGGGAAACCAAATTATCCATATTAAACATGGAGCAACTCCAAATTCCAAGGGCTGGAACCAGGTAGCCTTTCTATTGCAGACCCATAGTAACTAAACAAGCTCAACCTCTACGATAGAGCAATAGAGTACACCTAGGTCTGTGGCCATTGGATTGATTCAGAAATAAAGCACACCCATTCTCATCAGATTCAATGCCCCAAAAAACACACAGATGCAGCACGCAAGCCCGTCAATCCCATCAACTGGACAACCGGGGATACACATAATGATTCGCGAACACGTGAAATGGTTGGGTTACCTGGTCACCGCGGAGAGCGAGGAGGCGCTGGTGCAACTGAGAGCGGGGGGGGGGGGGGGGGGGGGGGGGGGGGGGGGGGGGATGGGAGCTCGGGGCGATGGGCGTCGATGTAGGCGTCGACCTCGGGCTCGGTGGGCGGTCGGCCGTCGGGGAAGGACTCGAGCCAGGCCCGTGCAGCGATCTCCCATGGATGCGGAGGCCGCGTCGAGGAGGAGGAAGGCGGCGCGGCGGGGGTTTGGGGTTGGGGAGGGGTCGGGTTCGGGGGCGTGGCCGGGGCGGCCGCCGCTGGGGCAGGGGTTTGGGGGTGGAACGGCACGGGGACGGGGAAGGGGAGCGGCGCGTCCGGCGGGAGCGCCCGGAGCGGGAGGATGGCCTGCGGCTCCGGCATTCGAGAGGCGGCGTCGGAGGCCGGAGACGGAGAGGGAGACGCGGCGGGGCCTTTGGGCCCTGGCGTGGTGGGTTTTGAGGGGTTTGCTTGTGCTGTGCTCGACGGCACGGTAAAGTAGGAAATCAGGATTAGGGGGCGTTTAGCAGATTTTCACTGTTTCACAGCCTCATTCCCCAGCTCCACTTTGATTCGCTTGGTCTCGGGTGAAAGTTGATTGTGTATATCAAATTGTTGATTGGATTCCTGAAAAGTAAAGAAAAAATGTGCTAGTAACCCAATTATTCGGCACGTTTGTACATGGCTGGTTTCGCATTATAGATTTGTGCAAATCTGTATGAAAATAAGACGTGCAATACATTTGAAATATTATGTCGAGATATCTTGTAAGGACTTTTTTACTTTATAAACTTGTAAGAGCTGCTAACCCTAGCAAAACCTAAATTTTTTATAAAGTAGAGCCAAATGGTTTTTGGTTCTATACATTTGAAATATTTGTAAAATCCACAAAAGTCAGATTTTACATTATAGCTTACAACCAGATTTCAAAAAATAGAAAAATCAACAAAAACTTAAAGATATAATCACATAGTTTGACATATCAAGGTCAGTACGAAACCTATTTTTTGTTTCTATCACTAGAATATGAGTAAACGCATCCAGTGCATCTTCAGAAGGGGTATTACTTGTATATTTGGTTGGTTGGCATGTAATTTGGTCCCCACGATATTGTTGGCGATCCTTATAATCAAGTCCTCGTGATGCCTCTAACCATGCCAAACAGCTTGGCTTATTCATTGTCACACCCGGATTTTCACAAAAAAAAACCCGAATACGGCCATATGGGTGCCCAGGAAGTCATAGTACACATATAGCGAACAAATATGATAAACAGAGAACATATGCTGAAATAAATTCTTCATTAAATAAAATGTTTACATCAGAGTGCTTCATAAATGATCTAAACAATAACAGCGGAAGACTAATAAAACTCTCAACTAATGGAGCCGCAAACCACAGGGACTCTGACTGGGAGATCACAATTCAGTAGTACGGTAAATCTTCTGGAAACTCAGCAGCAGACTCATGCCCAGCCCAATCTGTTTACCCATCCGGGATTTTATTGAATAAAATAGCAAGTGTAAGTAAACAATTACTTAGCAAGTATAGGACGGGTATGAAGGCTCAAAATAGGCTAGACACGGCTTAACTGCATTAGCATTTTTAGTTGGTTCATTTTAACATTAACCAAATTACTACAAGTGAATGAGAACCCGGTTGTAACCCAATTAATAAAGTATAAGTGACATTAAACATAAATAAATACCATCTTCTAATCAAAAAGGATCCAGGCCGCTCGTGACCCTGAGCAAGGCTATCATGATAGATTTTACACTCTGCAGAGGTTTCGCCCTTTACCCACCAGTCGCGTAAAAGTTCAAAGAATTTTGCACCCAACCACGCACATCAACACTTCCGAGGTGTGATTGCATAGGGACACTACGAGGCTTTTCACAAGACACCCTAACAAGACAGTGGCTGCTAAGGTATAATAAGGTGGTGAGACTCTAGGCACCGAGATCGACGTACGCCTACAGAGTCACACCATAGGGGGGGTCGATGGCGTCCAGAGCGCGGGCATCGCACCCAACAATGCGCAACGTGCGGAGTTCCCCGTCGCAGGGACTTCCAACACGGGACTGGGTCTAACGAGACCTAGCCGACGGGGCTACCGTCCTCGGTGGAATCAAGAAACACCTCGCGCCTTACTTCCCATAACGCCGTCGGCCCCACCGGTAACCACTGGCAAGCTAGAGACGTACAAGTTACTTGACCAAGACCAGAGCCATAATAGTTCTAGCGGGGGCGACAGGCTCTTGGGTTGCCGCTTTAAGAACCGGACCTTACGGAGAGACACTAGAGCAAATCACACAGCACATGCTCTAGTTCCCTAAACCAAGTTGCTAAAAATCAAGTTTTACCATTAATGTTGGAATGAACCATTAAGTCAAGATTAACAGTTAAATAATAGTGACAGTAGTTGCGCATAGCAAAATCTACCCATATGCATAAACCCAAGGTAATCGAAGGATAGGAGTAAACAAACTAGGTACAATCTTAATAGGACATCAATTTAGACACATGCATATGAAAGTAAATGTATGTAAAAAGGGTGTTTAGGTAGCAAGGATTGTCCGTGCTATAACTTGCCTTCCTCGAAGGGCGGTGGCTGCTGCTGCTGTGGGTCCTGCTCCGGAAAGTCTCCCACGTACTCGAACTCCAAGGCGTACGGCTCACCGACTGGACACGAATCACCATACAAGCGAGCACGCAAACCAATACATGCAAACAAATAATAATCTATTAGAACAGTACATCAAACAGTAGAAACAGTACATAAAAAGGGTCTGGAAATAATCTACGCGTCACTACGAACACATGAGCGCGAAAATCGCACTAATCGGAGCTAAAACAAAAAAGATATGGCTCTTCTAAGTTCTAGGGATCTACTGGCAAGTTTTAAAAGTTTCCAGGGGCTTATTTTAAAGAAACCAGGGACCTATACATAATTATGCTTAAAAACCGAAGGTCTAATGCGTAAAAGTACTTAGACAGGACCGCGGGTTTGAAAACTCAAAAGCCTAGGGGGTTATTCAATAAAAACAGGACCTACTGGTAATTATTTTTCAACAGGGGTGGACCGCGGGTTAATTCGCGACAAACCCAGGGTCTCTTTAGCAAAAGTGGCTCAGCTGACCGTTATCCTCGGGTTTGACTTGGGGTTCGGCGATCTGTGGGCCGTCGGATCTTGATCCGAGGGCACGGATCAATCCCGGCGTTGGGCTCGTCGGCAGGGACAGAGGCGTGGCGGCGCCGCCTCGCCTTGCGGCGGAGGTTCGCCGGAGTAGGACCTAGAGGGCGCCACAAAGCTCGGTTTGGGACGGGAACGGGCTCTATAGCACCAGGGCGCCACGGCAAGTCTAGCTAGGGTGTTCAAGTTGACACCCGAGGCTCTGTGGCGGCGGCCGACGTGGTCCGGTGGCGGGCAACTCCGGCGAGAGTGCAAAGGCGTGCAGGAAGTGCTAGGGGGGACGAGGAGTAGCTCGGTGTGATGCTCACCGCTTCGCGAAGCTCCCTGGGGCGTCGTGGGGGTCCGAGCAAGGCCGGAGGAGGGCAGTCGTCGGCGGCGGGGCGAGCTCAGGGCGGCGGCGATCTGAGTGCTTGTGGAGGGGGCGCTGCGGGGCTCAGGAGCTCGGCTGGGAGTTGTGGAGGTTCTAGGGGCTCGGGTGTGGTTTAAATAGCCCCGGGGGGTGCCCTAGGCGTGTGTGCCGAAGATTGGGGGGGAATTGGCGGCCGGCGGTGCTTTCTATCGCGGGGAGATTGCTTCCCATGCGGGGAACTACGCGGGGAAGGAAAGGAGCGGGCGAGAAGCTTCGGCGAAGGCCCCCCTCCCCCCCCCCCCCCCGCTGGGTGGTCCACTGTCAGCGCGGGGAAGTGGGCTAGAGGCCGGCCGAGGCGGCGGGCAAGCGAGGGGAAGGAAACTCGCGCGCTGTCGGGAGGAAGGAGAGGAACCTGGTGGGCGGGCCCTACTGCGCAGAGAGAGAAGGAGAGAGGGAAGGGGCGAGTGCGAGGCGCGCGCGCTGGCGAGGGGGCGTTGGGCCGCGGCCCATGAGCGGAGGCGAGGGGGGGTGAGGAGTGGGGGCGCTGGGCCGGCTCGGGAAGGAGGCCCAGGTGGAGGGGAGGTGCCGGGCTGGGCCATCTGGCTGCGCACGCGGGCGAGGAGGCGGGCTGGGCTGTGCTGGAGGAATAGAGGAGGGAGGGGAAGCAGACTGAGGAAAAAGGTGAAGGGGCAAAAACGAACTCCGGGCCAAACAACTTTTCTAGGACTCCAAACAAGGTGATTCAAATTTGAATTTAAATAAATTTAAATTCTCGTTTGAACCACAAGCAATACAAAAATAAATGCAACAGCATGAATGCAACAAAAATGTTTCTACCACTTATATTTGATTTTAATATTCATAAATAATTTATTTAACTTATATTAATCATGAACAATTAATATAAATGCCAATTAATTACTAAAAATTTTAAATAGGCTATTTTTGGGTGTTACATTCATCTAACATCAACAATGATATTTTTTTTAATTATAAAAAACAATGTTATATTTTTTCTAAGAGTAAATTACATGGTCATTCTTTAAACTTGTCCATTTGTCACTTAGATTCATGTACTCTGAAACTTGGTTTCTAGTGTTGTTTAGGTCCATATAATTTTAAAATGCATATTTGACTCCCTAAATTTGATTCCAGGTGTCATCTAGGTCCATATACTTTCAAAAACATTGCCATCCCAAACAAATTGATATCACTTATTTTATTGTAGATATAACTTATTTATAATCCCCTCTATGTGCAAATAAATTGAATTTCAACTCATCAGCATGTAGAGAACGTTGATGAGTATGAATCCACCGAGTTTGGTGATTTTTCACTTTGAAGGAAACATCTTAGCTTGCTAGCTGTACATGACATCATGCTCTATTCATAGAAGATTATTCAAACTTGAATAACTTGTAGTTGCACTTGCCAAACTAGAATCAGGGGCTTATAAACGTCATGAGGACACAACCTTCATGTTTAAAGCGAGAACTTGCGTATTTCATTCTTATGTTGCACTTTGAGAACTTGCATATTCAAACTTGAATAACCTGTAGTTGTCCTAACATATGCAAGTTTAAAGCGTGGGCACAACCTGCATGTAACATAAGAATGAAATAGTGGAGCAAGATATGACACAGCACAGTTTGTCATGCGTGGATCTTAGCTAACCGATATATGCATAGTACATGTAACCCATATAAAAGTAACAGAATGCACAGTTTGCTTTACCAGTTCTACCGATATATCTGAGAAAATCCTTTGGAAGCCGCGTTGCACTGATATGGTCCCATCAATGTTTCCAATGCAATCTTTAAAGAATTATTAAAGTGCGACCACATTCTTGTCGTGTCATTTCTAATCCTATATTGTGTACGTTATAGAAGTTTGGATCCTTAGGCTGAATGTAGTCCTTTTTTATTTTTTTGAAATGGCTGAATGTAGTCTTTGGACATTCCCACAAACACAATGTAGAACCTCAAAAGGTTTTATGCTAATTGTCTCTCCAATCCAATTGATTGCCAGCCTTCACTTGCTCAGCAAACAACAAACTATACTAAGGTTTTCATCACTCCGATCCGCACTATAGCCATTATGCCGTCCACAAAATCCACCGTGAATTCCAAATATACAACAAGCAAGATCTAACAGAGGTACTGTTGTATTGTAATTGGTTTTCGGAGCTGGGGTAGCAGGTTTTTCCGGATTCACAGGTCAATTACAAAAATGGTGAATCACTCCCTTGATTCACATGTGAATCATGTCAAAACCCCATTTGGTGCAGCTTTGGAAGCACAGCCAAACACTCATAGAATTAAAGCATTTCAACAACGTATCACACACGTACAAAATTCCAACGAAACACATATTTGGAGACTGTTATGTCAAAGAAAAATTCAACATGTTTGGCACACGTGTTTCAGTTCCCAATATGCCAGAATTGCTGGGTGCTGGGTGCATTTGTATGATTAGTAACAAGTTTCGAGTTCCATCTCTGGGGTCAATAACACACCTACATGGCACTTTAGTAAATTTGAGCAAGTAAATGTCTAGAAATGAAGTAAACATCTACATGAGCTCAAACAAATTCCAGAGTTCCATCTCCGCATCTGATGTCTAGAAACGAAGTGAATATCTACATGAGTTCAATTACAGATATCCGCAAACTGACTATAAAAACATCCTACATCCATGTGTCTCATTCCTGTACTACATTCATGCACTTCTTTCTGTCTAGGAAGTTCTCCACTGCAACTCAATTTGGATCTGACCATTTTTTGAGTCTATCAGATGGTACTTTTCATTAATCCGCTTGTTGGTGATCACGTCTGCAAGGCTGATATCAATGTAGCCCAAAGTTTCCTGGATCAAGAAAATACGGGCATCAGGATACAAGACATTTGATATTTGTCTTTAAAATAATCCACCGTTACGATTTCAAATACAGTAAAACTAATTCAACAATAGTGATCTTATAACTAACGGTGAGCAACTACAATCATAATCCTGGGTATTGTTATCGTCATTAATCATCCCGTAACAGAGCAACCAAGAGGATGCAACAGTTTCGTAAATTAAATGGAGGGCAAGAATTCCATTCTACCTTGCCATATATCAGCCCTTTCTTCGGGGCTTTACTTAGGACTTCAACATGTAACTTATCATTTACAGGAGGTTCCTCGCACACAAACTCGAATTCATCCTCCCATCGCGGATCCCTATTCTTCTTGATGACCTAGTACAGGGGGTGAAGGGAAAATAAAGAGATCAGTCAATCATAACCATTACATGAAGTGTCATCAATAAAGATAATTTGCAGGCATAATACCTTTGTTTTCTTCTCCTCGCCCTTGAAAATTATTTTTGCATATGGGTTTGTATGGTGCTTCCCCTCAAGATCTTGAGCTTCATGAACAATAACATAAAGCAACCCACCACCAGCTGGAGTACCATCTGGAGCTTTCTCTATCACATCGTTACCCTCTGTGCCTTCTTTCTCCATATCTTCTTCCTTGAAAGGCTTGTACATAAGCTCTAGAGTAAGCTGACCACGAGACTTCTCATTTTGTACATCATGTGGATCCATGGTCTTAAGCAAGTCAAGGGTAGTAACTTTAGTCTCCTCTGCTGGGAGGTCTTTCAATAGGACCCTGCTCATGCCCATCTTTTCATGTTTTCCAACCTATATATATCGATAAAAAATAACTGTGTATTCTTGGGTAATATAACACCAGAAAAGCTACCGCAGATTTACAAAAGAAATAATCCATACCTGTTCCCAGTCAAAGACATTAATTTCAAGAGCCTGAGTTTCTGGATCTGTCACAACAAATTTGAAATCTTGATTCCACTCTGGATTGAGATTGCTGCGCTTTACAATTGTTTTTTTGGATGGAAGCTTGTCATCTGACATCTTGAGTTTCACATATGGGTCCGATTTACCCAGCAGATCCTTCTTTCGCAGATTCTGGGCTCTTACAACCCTCACATGTAGAATTCCAACAGGTTTTTTTGATGCTCTGGTAATGTGGAAAACATTAGCAATACTCATTTGCCATCAGGTCAACGGTTCATGTATATTGTATACAAATCCAAAATAGAAAAGGTGTTACAGAATTTACTTTGAGGGGTCCATTATAGGTACTTCCAATGCCTTTGGCCACAAATACATGCTTGCTACTTGCTTCTTGATGGTCTCCTATAAATGCAGGAAAGATTGCATGACAAGATGAGCTAACTATAGTCAAAGAAGTGAATTAGATACCACAAGGTACATCCACTGTAAAGGGCAAGGGCAAGCTAGAAATTGCAGAAGGATAGCTGGAGTCTAAATCCAGGTGATCAAGTATCTAGTTTTGGTACACAGATGCAAACACATACAGGTCAATAAACATAAGCCAGATAATTTTGTTCAAAGTTTGATAAGGGTATTAAAAGGGATCTGTTTAGTCCTTTATGATTTTTTTAAGAGTGTCCTTTATGATTTCGTGTCAAAAAAGAAAACCATTCATGACACTGCAACTTAAGCCATTACAAAGTTCAGAAAATTAATGAAAGTTTTCACAACAAAGTGCAGAAAACAAGCAAACTTTCACATGAGAATGTTCGAAGTAGGGAATCCAGAATACCTGAACAAATCTGTAAAGACCAGGAATAGCCATTACATCTGCTCCAAGAAGTTTCAGCCCAAAGTCAACATGTGGCTGCAAAACCAATAGCAATTAGCAAAGAGTGGTGCAGCAAGATAATTCAAATGTGAGTAATCAGTCATCATACCTTCTCCATGAGAGAGACAAGGATTTTTGCAAAGCAAGGAAATGCAGGCACCAATGGCTTCAGAGTAATACGAGGTGATGCAAAGACTTGTAAATCCACGATCTGAAATATCTCAAGAGAAAATAGATTTAGTTTGCTCGATTCAACATATCATTTAGTGAATATTGAATAAAGGATCCAGCTTACAGAACATTTTATACCTGGATAGTAGCTTTCAAACCATAAGCTTTTACAACAACAGTGACATTTGGATTTGCAGCCCATTTAAGACATGGTTCCATTATCAGCTCATGCTCTTCTGTGACATAGACTTTCATCCCTGGGAGGGGAAGGTACAATTGTTCAAGATACATTTTGCAGCACCAGTTGTGGAAGAATTAGTATCACATAAATCAGAACTAATGTAAGCCAGTGTGCAAACAAAGTTCATTCAAATTATTATATACTATACATGGGAAAGTTGATGCATAAACGTCACCAGTTGTACATAGCCAACCAGAAGACATGGCGACTGTGATATATCACTACCAGAGCAGGTGCTCTCACGGGCGACCGGCTACATGAGCTTGCTCGGGGTCCAGAAGCCCACGTCCTGCATCTTCTTAAATCAAAGCAGAGGGACGGTCTGCCCCTTTCCGTCTCGTTTTTTTTTATATCACTAGTGAATAAAATATCCAATTCTAAATCAATATATAACAGCTAGGAACACAGATGTAACAATGTCTCCATATGATCACATCCCGTATCATCAGTACAAAGTTTTGAGCCACAACAAGTGTACCAACAAAGGTGAATTGGCTAGTCATGAACCTATGAATGGTAACTAAGGATACATAAAACAAGAACAGCATAAAGTAGAGCCACAACTTTTTATATTAAGAACAAAACATAAAATTAAATAAAAAAATCTAGTTCAAAGGATCAAAGCCGTCTGAAATACATATGCATGCATGTAAGGAAAACATAAGAATGCAACACTACTGACCTTGAAAGGTGGGCGGTAAGCTGCCAAGAGTAAGTGTTTCAAATTCAACCGAGTCTATCTTATATTTTGCAGTATTCTCAGCAATAATTGGCTTTGCAATATCTTCTGCAGTTCTGCAGATAGCCTACAGGATAAACAACACAAAGCACAGAAAATTCATTGTCAATACGAGAAAATGATTTCATGCTCAGAGCAAACAAGAAGATAGAGTACCTACCTTGTTAAGATAAGGCCACATCAGCTCCAAAAACCTGTTCAGCCAATCAATCTAGAGACAAGGGGGAAAAATGAGGACCTAAAAGTATAACTAGTATTAATATAGTTTCTTGCTAGCTGATTAATGGAGGAAGAGCATACTCTATCATAGTCAGGATTCTTGACCCACAAAGGAATTTCAGGAAGGATGCCATCCAAAGATTTTGAATCGTATTCCACAAGTGGGCGAACTTTGACATCCTGACAGGCAAGTGGGGAGAGAAATTATACCCATGACCCTATATTATTGAGTTCGATCTCAAACATCTCGCCATTACAAGCAGAAGCAACAGAAAAAACATACAAAGCATTGCAAAATCCAGTAGTGAAACCACTTGACCCATCCTTGCCAGTATTACTCAAACCAGAATGCTGCAAATTTGATAGAACTACTAAACATTGTGCAAAGGAGTAAAGGACTATATGAACATGAGAACAGATGATTTTGGGAAAAGCGGATCATATGATTTCTCCAGGTCTGCATCTCCTTCATGACATGGCCCTTTGCTGGGGGACATGCACTCATGCAGCATACGCCATCACCAAGCAATGCATTAGTTTGGGAAGAAAATATGATGGTCCCGAACCGCCAAGCCAAGAGTGCCATTTCAGTGCATAAGGCATGAAAGGCACATTGGACACACAGATGTAGAGTTCAATGGCCTACATATCAACTAAAGATAATCAACAGACAATATAATAACCATGGCTTATGTCAACAATGCTTGTCAGAAGGAACTAAATAGTAACGGGATATGCAGAAAAAGTAAGTGAATTCAACAGTGACCACAGGCCTCTTTGTTTCATCTTGGCTACATATTAGCTGCAATATCTCAAATTATCCCCAGATCATTAGGTTAAACTATTCCGGAAGCATAACGGCAAAGCATCTATCAAGAATCCATCCATTAATTATGCAACAGCCAAGAAAAATTATATATGGTGAGAATGAATGAAGAACAAACGAAAAGTCCCCACCTTGACATCATTTGGCTGGACGTAGATAAAGAGGAAGTACCCGATAACAATACCAGCCGAGAACCCAAAGCCAAATCCAAAGAAACCAAGCACTGTGCTGATTACACCCATCTTGGATTCCTTCCAAAACCTTCAGACAAACACCAGATTTCAACCAAAAGTTGTAAAACAAACGTAAAGAGGGTATAATCAATCAAAATTTGCACTCACAAGAAACAATAAACCAAAAGCACTTCACTCTGCTAAATTGCAAGGAAACGACCTAGAGTGATCTGGCCTCCTAGCACTGCAACGATCCTATTCAATTTGCTGCACAATACAGGATAAGACAACACAAAGATGGTAAATCCTTAGTCAAACATATGTATGCGCATTCCCCCATCAGCAAAAAGCAATTTCCCACATTAGAAACTGGAGGGACCCATCAGCCAAGGTTCTCACCAGCTGAAAAAGTAATGCTTTAAGCCACATCACAAAAGAATATCATCAAAAGCGTTTAAAAATTCAGTGATAACGACAAGCAAGTAGCCGATAATTAAATGATAACAATAAAGTTTAGCACAGCTAATGAGAAGTAGTTTGCTAACTTAACGCAGCTATAAGGACCTTGGGAGCAAGGAGAATACTTGTCAGTTGTCACTTTCAAGCTGATCACGCGGGTTTTAGAATAATGGAGTGGCACCACGTTGCCTCACGCTATTAAATATTAGCTGAGAAGACAAAAGGCGAATGCAAACAGTGGAGGAAAAGAACGTGAAGGGTGGCATTCCGACATCTTTAATGGTTGTTCTTGCTTGAGGGTCGCGTCGGTGCTTTAATCTTTGCTTTTGAGGCAGGTTTCGGATTGGATCAAATCAAGAGTGGTGGTCTGGTGGACTAAAGGAGGAAAGGTGCAACAGCTCAGGGGGGAAATCAATATAACCGAAAGGGGTATCTGTAGGCTTGACCAAAATGCAAGTTTGTTTCATCAGAAATCAGGAACAGAATGTTGGGCTCGGTTCAGTTGAAGGACCGGAAACACGAATCAGGTTACAATGTTTCTAAGCGGGTGGATTCAAGGAGCAGAGGACTACAACTACAGGTTGCATGCGCTCCTCAAACAGAAAATCGCTGAAATGGAGAACAAAACAGGCCACACCTTCACAGCCTGGAGGGGCACGGTCGGCGACGCGGGAAGGGGGACGGCCGGCGACCGGGGAGGGGCACGGCTGGCGACTGCTGAGCGGCGCGGTCCGTAACGGCAGACCTCGGGCGCCGTTCCTGTACGGCGGGCGTCGGAGGGCCCGGAGCTTGGGACCGATCGGCGATCGGAGCGAAAGGGCGGCGCAGGAAGGGGAACGGTGTGCCGTGTGCGAGACAGCGGGAGTACATATTTGGGAGACGGTGGGGAGCCGGAGGGGAGAAGGTTTTTTGGGTACGATGGCACATGAAAAAAAAACGACTTTGTGCGATGGCACATGAAAAAAAATAGCGAATGGAAGAAAACAGAGTATTGAAATAGATATGGATTTTAACATTTTGTAATCTATATATCTATACTATAATATACATTATAAAGATAATTAGATTTGAAAATAATTATTACCCGTATTTGGCCCACCCAACCTCATAGACATTTTTTTCGACATTAGAGAAGGATTTTTCCCCAAACATAATAATTTTTTTCACCAAAAAATGCACACCTAAATATACCCAGCATATACACAATTATCTCGTATTGCTAATAGACAATAAATTAGAGAGTTTTTCTCCATATAAATAAATGCCAACTATCTCGAAAATGGTGTGCCTCTAGATTTGAGATTTGATATGAGAATACCTAAAGCTCTCTATACGTGATTGAGCGAATATAAAGTATATAGCCCACTCAAGCGACACTGTTTTAGTACCTACATGTCATCTGCACGTGCGTTCTTGCTAGTACTATAAAGATCCAAAACTTTCGACGACCGACGGACCCATCGGTCGTTAAGACATTATCCCTCCTGTGACCCCACCCGTCAGACTCTTTTTTTTGACAAACCAACGGTTGAAACCCAGGACTACTCCATCGTTAAAATATATAGGAACCAAAGGTAACATGCACTATGAAGTATGAACTCAGGACTCGTCATCGTCAAAACAGCAGCGCCGTGATCGTCGGCATAATGAAGGCAGCATGCACGTGTCGCGCGGACATATTTGCTAGACTATCTATCTATCTATACTATAAAGATCCAAAACTTTCGGCAGCCGACAGACCCACCGGTCATTGAAACATTATCCCTCCTATGACTCTACCCGTCATGCTCTTTTTTTCGTCAAACCAACAGTTCTAATCCAGGACCACTCATCGTTAAAATATACGGGAACAAAGATGACACGCACTATGAAGTATGAACCAGGACTTGTCATAGTCAAAACAGCAACATCGTGATCGATATTTGCTAGTTGTGTAAAAAGATTCCCAAAAAAAATGTAAATGAGAGGTATCTCAATTGTTTAGGTTCTGCGTAAATTTTGCGCTCAACATGGGTTATCAAATCTTAAATCAATTGTTATCCACGTACGATAGAGTTAAAAATATTACACAATATGTCACGCTTTCCTGCTCGCGCGCGACAGGTGCACGCCGCCGTACCCGCAGCTCACTAGGGTTCAGGGTGGGAGTTGCTCGCCAGCTTTAGAAGAGGTGGCGGCGCAGCCAACCATAGACAGTGAGGAACCCCAGTGAGCAGTGTTGGTGACGTGGTGAGAAGCAGTGGCGGATCATATGTGATCCGGGCTGCAGCCCTGGTTATGGACCAAAATACTATAGAAAGTGGTGGCTTAAGTGAGAGCTGGCTGGTTGCGCCCCCTCAACTCAGTCCTGTCCTTAATACCAACATATTATTTAACTATGTTCGTACCTAAGAAGTGGTTGACTGCAAATCTGGATAAAATCAGAAGAGGTTTCTCGTGGAAAGGGACAGAGCAAGCCTCTGGTGGTCACTTGGTCAAATGGGCAATCGTCAAGAGGCCAAAGAAGCTTGGAGGAGTGGGAGTTCTAGACATGGATCTGCTTAGTAGAGCACTCCGGCTTAGGTGGTTATGGTACCAGTGGGTCGAGCCAGACCGTCCGTGGGTGGGAACTGAAGTTGCTTGCGATGAAACTGATCAGCAACTTTTTAGAGTCTCTACAAAGGTCACTTTGGGCAATGGCATTCATGGCTTCACGCGAAGTTCTGGGAATCGGCGTGGCTTCAGGGGCATGCACCGAGGGACATTGCGTCCAATATATACAGCCTTGCTTGGAGAAAGAACGATTCAGTTAAAGAAGATCCGTTTAATCAGAATTGGACAAGACGTTTATGGAGAATGTCGAAAGCACAAGAGATGGCAGAGTTTGTGATTCTATGGGTTATGTTACAGGAGGTCCAACTCAATGACCAAGAAGACTCCATCTAGTGGAAATGGACAGCAGATGGAACCTATACAGCTAAATCAGCCTACAACTTCCAGTTCCATGGGACTTACTGCACTTTCAGATGGAAGGATATATGGCAAGCTAAGACAGAGGGGAAACACGGGCTATTTGGTTGGCTCCTGGTGTAAGGAAAATTTTTTACAGCCGACGGACTTTTGGTCCGGCATTGGCCCCGTGCTCCTATCTGCTCCTTGTGGGATCAGGTGTTGAAATCCGCAGAACACTTATGACTTCAGTGTGTCTATGCACGAGAAGTCTGGCTCTTAGTATCCTCTTCAACCGGTGGCCTGGTCCAGGTACCTCCTCGAGAGGCAACAATTGAGGAATGGTGGAATGGTGCTCTGCAGAGAAGCAAGGAAGAAACGAGCAGTGATTATGCTTTACACAGCTTGGAACTTGTGGAAGGAGAGAAAGGATCTTCAATGGAGTCGCTGCCTCGCCGCCAAGAATTTTAGTACTAATAAAAGAAGAAATGCAGATTCGCGCCTTTGCCTGTGGGCAGGAGGAGAGTTTTTTTTGTTTAAATCATGTTTCCCTTTCCGAGTGGTGTGTCTTATTTGTCTTGTAATATCGATATCGTAAACTCTCGCATGCTTCTCCTTTCTTATATGATTCGGCATCACTCCTACCTTTGTTTCAAAAAAAGAAATTATAGAAATATTAGAGAAAAAAATGTGTTGGTGTATATTCTAACCGGCTCAGCCCGGGTTGTAGTTCAATTCTGGATCCACCCAGCACACGGGTTAGGGTACGTTTGGTTGGTGGGATGAGTGAGAATGAAACGGAGCGGCTCCGTTCTTGTAGGTGTTTGGTTGAGGAACCATAGAATGGAGAGGCTCCCACTGAAGAATATACCCTCAGATTCTGGAACGAGCTCATCCCAAAAAAAGGACCGAACGCGCTGGCTCTCGTCACCTCCCGTCTTCTCCCTTAGCGCCTCCTTTGACTCCTCCACTCGCGGCGGGCGAGGGCGGCGGAGCGGCAGGCGGAGGCGGAGCACGACGACGAGGGCGACGACGGCGCGGGCGACACGAGGGGCGGAGGGCAGAGGGCGGAACGGAGGCGGCCGCGGGCGACGGTGTCCGCGAGGCGGAGCGGGAACGGGACGGCGCGGCCGCGGAGCATGGCATGGTGGCGGAGGCAAAGTTCCGGCCGGGGTGGAGAATGACGCGGAGCTCGGGCCGAGGCAGAGCATGGCGTGGAGGCGGAGCTCAGGGCGGCGCGAAGAACGACGCGGAGGAGGAGCGGCTGACGGAGGCGGAGCACGACGGCGAGGGCGACGGCCGCGCGGGCGACCGCGGCCGCGAGGCGGAGCGGTGACAGAGGACGGCGCAGCGGTGACGGCCACGAGGCGGAGCGGCGGCGGAGGATGGCGTGGTGATGGAGGATGGCGGCGGCGGATCTCGGCGTGGAGCACGACGCGTAGCTCGGGCCGGCGGAGGAGGAAGACGCCTGATGAGCGGGACCCAAGCAAACCGATCTAAATTTTCTGTTATTCCATCCCTTCAACCAAACAAGAAATGGAACCGCTCCATTCCTCCAACCAAACATCTTTACCAGAACCGCTCCATCCAGAAAAATAAGAATGGAACCACTCCATCCCACTCGCTCTCCAACCAAACGCTGAAACCACTCCATCCCACTCGCTCTCCAACCAAACGCACCCTAAGGCGGAAGGTGGGTGGAGCGGCACGGCTGGAACGAGGTGCAGCTGGAGGATGAACCAATCGGCAAGGCAGAGAAGAAAGAAGACGTCGGCACGGTTGTGAAGGGTTGCTGTCCTAGAGGGCAACCCATCGTGCTTTAAACCTGTCCATGTGATAGTTTATTAATCTAAGATCAACGGATCCAGTCTCTCTGAAGTATTTACAATAGGAGAGAGAGAGGGTGTACGTGCTTATGGGACCCTATGTTACGAATTTCAATAGAAAAAACTCGGGGAAAATGAAAAATCAATGTTCACGCTTTAAAATTGGCTCAGGAATTTCAGAATATTTGGAAGAAAAAAAACTAGCAAATTGCACAAGGCCAAAGAATAAGTGGCACAACGCGGAAAGCGCCATTTGCACTGCACAACTATGTAATCTATCTTATCTAAATGGTCGGCATTTCATTCATGGTACAAGGTAGAGCTTCAAATCGAGGACATTACGTACTAGTAGTTTTCTAAGTAACACATTAGAAACGAACCAGAAAAGCTTGCAACGAAGTGAAAACCTGTGACTAGACAACCATCACTTGCTCAGCCTATCTTGCAGTTTGATTCAATATGGTCTACCAACAGGCAGACAGTAGACTACCAAGAGGTTCACTACCGCCTGCACTTGGCTTTCGCCATTTTCTTCCTCCTCTTTTTCTCAGCCTTCGGTTTCTTAGTCTTGCGAGCTTCCCTCTTCTTTTCCTTCACTTTCTTCTTGTGTTCCTTCCGGGCAGCTTTTCTTTCCTCGGGTCCCATCTTGGGATCAGCCTCGTGCCATGAACTGTCTTCATCAGAACTGGAGCAAGATTCATCGTCGTCGTCTTCATCTTCCACTATGTCGTCCAACAAGCACCTGTTCTGCAGATCCAAGGGCACTTCCGCTACATTTTGTGGTAATTGACCTTGCTGATTTTCAGTGTGCGTATTTTTATTCCGCACAAACCCTAATAGTGGCTGATCGTAAAGCTTATCTGCTGGTGGCTCGTAGCCAGAGGATGGACGTTGCATCATTGACATGTTCACAATATCTGCCTCGCATTGCTTCACGTAATCCAATGTCTATGCAAACAAATCAAGTACATTAGTTGTACACAAGGCAGTAGAAACATTATAAGGAACAAAATAAGACACTGTTGCAAACTAGTGTGCAACATCTGAGAGAGATCATGCCCTGTGCCACAACATTGCAATTGTGCTCTATCAACAGGATCTGGTACTTAAGATGTTAATAATTAAAGCTAAATTCAGGGCACAGCCAAGGAGATGACAAATTAATCTTACCTGCACCATGACTGTGGGAGTGATTTCATCATCATTTGGAACTGTACCCCCATTTTCCAAAATATTTTGCTGAATCTGTGATTAAAACACAATATTGTTAAACAATAAGATTTCCATCAATCATGCAGCAAGAATCGTTGTTTGAGCTTTCAAAAGGTGATCATTACAATGAAAGATTGAAAGGTAATGTTTTGTACTCAACATACAAGATACCTTTTCCAGGTAAGCATCGACATCTTCATCAGCAATGTTTTGATCAACAACAAAATTGAATAAATCTAGTACTGGCATGACAGCAACACCTCGTTTTTTAAAGAAATCCTGTGCACAATGTTGAATATATCAACCACATCAATGTACAAGTATATATGTGGTGATCAATTTAACTTCCACTTACAGAAACATGCAGGCAATCTTCCTTCAAAAAGTCCAATGCTGAAGGATGATCAAGATCAACAGATTGTGAAACGTCAATGATGTACAAGTGGCCCTGCACGATAGGCAAATGGGGATGGAGCATGGAGATAAGGACTGGTGAACTTTTAAAATGAAAGATGATTAGAAGAAAAAAAGATTATCTAATAGGAGTTGAATTACCTCAAAATAAAGAATGTTGTATTCACTCAAATCGCCATGGACCAGTTTGCACTTTTGATAAAGAGTCCGCATTATTGTAATTATCTGAAAACAAGGTGCGGTAAGTAATATGGGGAGACTGAAAACAATACACATACACTGAAATCTAACGATTAGCTTCTGTTCTTGACTCATGATTCTCTTCAACCCCAATATATTGTAAGACTGAATTTGGCAGACAATAGGGAATGCCATGGGAATTTGAGGGAGTTGATAAAGGCAATTCATGTGAAAGTTGAATGTCCCACACTTCCCCCTGGTAAGTCAGCAATGGGAGTTCGCCCCCTAAACTCCCATTTATCACACACACACAGGCCTAAAGGTTACACATCATCAATGGAATTCAGGGATACAGAACCTACTGTTACCCTTTTGAGGGAGAATTATTTTAACTAGCAGTTAGTTCAAATCTGCTAACCACATTTGGTCATAGATGCCTGGCATTTGCATCGATGCAATAATCAATATGTTGCAATCGTGTTCTCTGACATATCGTGTACCTCAAAGTAACTTTCACGCAACTTGTCATCTGACAAAGCAGCATCCTTGAGACGAGGAGCAGCCCAACCTCCTTTCCCTGATAGATAACCAAATCAACTTATCATAAAATCCAATTAAAAGTACTATTGTGCCGCAAGCAATGTTGCATGTTCCAACTAAATAGTTACTAAGTAGAAATATAGCATTGTTAAATAGAAAGTTGACATGTATTCAGAGGACAAACGCTAACACAAATTTTACCTATGAATTCCATCACCAGTACATGAAGCCTCAGGAGCACAGTTTCCGGGCAAAGGATTCCAGCATCTTTTACTCTGTAACAAGGGCAACAGAGAAAAAGATGGATTCAAATATCAGAACACCCGCAATGCATATTCACCTGACTAGCAAGGGTGTTGAACCCTTCAAAAGTAAGGTCATTCCTAGTTATACAGAAGAAAGAAATATAACGATTAACAGACTGAACAATAGATTTGAAGACAGCAGCTACAGCTTGACAAGTTGCTAGAGTAATATGTGACGTGTCATCAATAACAGAACTCACCGTATAAGATTCCTCATTTCCTTTTCAGCCCAGGTCTTAACCATTTTCCGAGGATTATGCTTGCAGTAACCATGTCTAAAACGGTAATCTCCTTGAACATATCGGTCTCTATCCCTGCAAATCAAATAATACAGTTTCTTCGCATGTATACTTTTTTCAGAAAACAAAAGCATGCAAGTACTTAAGGATAAAAAGCATAATGACATAATCAGCATTTCTGCAAAGATATCAACAAGTATACAAAGTTGGAGACAGATAAGCATTGAAATTTAATCTTACTTAAAAACAAGGACAGAGGTTTTGTAGACTTTAATTGCTAGCTCCTTCCCATCTTTTTTTGTTGCATGATAGACATTTGCCTGCACATTGAACAGGTTTATATTGTTTATGTTAATATTTGATAATAATAATACTCAATCAGGATTCAGGAAAACAGAGATCTTTGACTAGCAGGTTAAGGTCAATTCAAAAGGAAAAAAAACACTAGAAGGTCAAGGTGAATTCTTTATATTCTACTCCGTATTAAGCACAATCCATTGATTATGCTCGTAATATTTCTAGGTAAACAATAGAAGAAGTCATGAAAATGGTATACCTCTTTCCCTGTAGAAATGCAGCCATTTATGTTATCAAAAACGCCACGGTTTAACATCTTGAATAAAACCATGCGTGTTCTTGGGTCAATAGCCTGGACATAAAAAACCATTAAATGTTCAGAAACTCATTCCCGTACAATGATCCTCCATTAGATATAATATAACCCAACACATACACTTTTTTTTACACGACCAATTCATACACTTTTTGTTTTACATGACCAACTCATGCACTTAATGCCAGCTAACATCAAGAAGGGTGCACTCAATACTTCTTTAAGGGAGGAAACTTCTGCATCCCCATACGTTTACAGCAGGCAACAGATTAAAAGGAAGTTAGTTATGATGAAAATTATATGATAGTGAATAATTTATATTAGGGGCCCCTTTATATTACTCCAGCTAGAGACACTTGTCAAACTTTGCTTGCTATACAATTCTTTTGACCCTTAGTGACATTTGGATCAAATGCATATAATATTGTAAATGGAGTCGATTTTGGAAATGTTACCGTGCAAAATTAAATGGGCTGATACAAATTCTTATCCTGTACAGCGAACATCCAAGGTAATCGTTATACAATAAATTTTGATTTCTAGCACAGTTGCATAATACAGGAGCCATCAGCCCCAGCTTAACATGAAAGCGAGCTAGGTTGAGTACAGATAGAATACAGCAGGATTATGCAAGTGCAAGCAGAACAACTTCGCTCTTGTTTAGTTCCAAAGTTTGGACACCCAAACTTTGGAAAACGTCATAAATGCAACACAGCATTTCGTTTGTATTTGTGAATAATTGTTCAAACATTGATTAATTAGGCTTAAAATGTTAGTCTCGCAAAGTACAACAAAACTGTGCAATTAGTTTTTGATTTTATCTACATTTAGTACTCCATACATGTGCCGACATTTTGATGTTTATAGGAATCTTCTTTTTGCATAGTGAAATTTGAGGGTGGAATTTGGGAACTAAACAAGGCCTTCAATTCCAAAAGGCACATGACAGAACAAACTAAATGAGAAACATTTACAAACCTGTTCCACTGTAGCACGATCAGCCTTCTCTGTGTTCCGTATCTTCCCAATTGCTGTGTCCCTTATGCTATCCCTGATCGCAGTGGTGACTGAATTTGACATCCCCACGTTCATTCTACCTTCCCACTCCTGAATCATTCCGAACACACATGACAAGAAGCATTCAACACAAACTACAGCAATCAGCAACACTTAAATTTACAAATTATGCATTCACGCATACCCCCCATAACCTAAAGTGCTCTATTATGTTTATTACTATAACCATATTTTTAGAATTTTAGACATGGTCCAAACAGATACATATACATAGAATCTAAACTTGGAACTGATAGGTTATCACGCCACGCTTACCACCAGTGCACCACATTTCAGTATACCCAACTTCTAGCTCTCTCACATGTAAATGCTTTCTTAGGTCACGGAAACAAATGACAGCACGACTCAATTTCTAACTACTCAGAAGTGAGTTGAAGCTGCATACCTCCAGGGGGGAGGCACGAATGTGCGAGGTCAGCTTCTGTGTGCGGTTGGAGAGCGGCTGGAACGGGCGGGAGAGCACGCCGCCGTGAGCGTTCGGCCTGCGCGCCGCGGCCACGCATCCGGAGGCCGAGAAGGCGCCGGAGGGTCGGGCAGAGCCGTCGGGGCCCTCGACCGCGTCAAGCCAATCGAGCGCATCGCCCACCTCGGTGTCCGAGGCATCGTCCAGGTCGGAGTCGGACCACTCCTCCTCAGCGTCGGACTTCACCTGGGCCATCTCGGTAGAGCTAGAAGGCGGGGAAGCGGTGAGCTGCGCGGTCTGTCGCCGAGGAAAGACGTCGGTGCAAGGAGGCGTCACGACGCCGGCGGTCAGGACGGGTTGTGGCGGCGGTAGTCGTAGGGGTGGTAACGGATCATGGCCCGTTTGTTCCTTCACAATCTAGCTTGGCCCTAACAAAATTTAGCTTAAAAACTAGTATTATTTTGGCCCAGCCCTAATCCGGCCCGATCCTTAAAATTTCTAGTACAAAAGTGAGGGCCCTTTACCACCCCTAGGTAGTCGGGCAGGGCAAACCCTCGAGGCGCTCATCTTTTCCGGGCCGCAATTCCCGGCTTATATGAGAGAGAGAAAGGGGCAGGCCGTAGGGCCCAACTTCTTGAAAGTATCTCAAGCCCACTCAGAATAAAAATGGGTCTGCCAGGCCGGGTTTGTCCTTGGGCCAGGCCTATTTTCGTTAGGCCCACCCTGGATTAATCATCATCTTCGCGACGAGGAATGGAATCATCCATCTTCCTTCCGGCACATTCCTGCTTGGACCACAACGGCTTCCATGGCGGCCGCCGACCCCGCCACCGCGGCCTCCTTCTCGCAGCTCTCCTTCCGTCGCGCCGTCTGCCCCTCCCCGCTCCGGCTGCCCTTATCGCGGGCCCCTCCGCCCGGTCGCCTCCGCGCCTCCTCCACCGTGGTCGCTCTCCACAAGCGCAACCCCAAGCGGCTCAAGTACGCCGCCGAGCGCCAGTTCACGGTACTTTCTGCCTGCAGCGCCTCCTCTGCCTTTCCTTTCTCCGCAATCATACTGGCCCTTGCTGACTGCTAAGAACATCTCTCTGGTTTTGCGCTTACGAAGAGAGGGGATACCGGGATGCTGCGGGTGAAGGTGGAGCCCTCCGGCGAAGACTTCTGGAAGTTGGACCCGGTTATCGACCTCATCAATCGAGGCGCCGTCGGGGTGATCCCTACTGACACCGTGTACGCTGTTCTCTTCAGTCCTCACTTGGCCTTTTTTTTAGTTTCGATGAAAAATCATAGACCTACCTAAATTGTAATAGTAGCAACAGCAACCATTCGGGCATTTGCAAATGACTGCTATGCATATGCTTTGTTCTGTGGTAGCTTTGGTTCCATTGAATTTGAGCCTTGGGAAAATAGCACGGGGTATTTGATTGTGTGGATTTTGTTGGCCATGTTCTTACAAATGTGATTATACTCTTAGTAATTTTTTGTTTTCTATTTGAACTATTATCTGTTGGACACAAATAACAAGCAGTGGTACTTTTGACAGATACTCCATCATCTGTGATCTGAGTAACAATGAATCTATCGAGCGCCTTCGCAGGTAAATTCATTGTTTTGATCATTTCGGAGAGGATGAGTGATCAAATCCAATCTTTGCTTGCTCTTTTAGACATGAAGCAAGGCATTTCAGCTCTAACTGGTACTATATGATTGTTCTTGATGCAGAGTCAAAGGCATTGGAGACTCAAAGGCAAGATTATCAGGGCTACAAAGTCTATTTGAGTCAAGATTTTTCTGCAACAGAACATTACTTGCAGAGCATAGTTTTCCATCTGTATATGTACCATGTTTTCTTACACTAATCTAAATTATGCAGCCTCTCAGCATCCTGTGCCGCTCATTACGTGATATTGATACCTACACAACAGGATTTCCTCGAGGTACCAACCAAGGGCAAGCTAACATTTTCCGTGCTGTCAAGCGTGCTATACCTGGGCCTGTAAGGACGCCTTCATATCACGTAGTTCAGCAGTTTGTTATTGATTACTTCACAAGTAACTTGGTTATTTTAATCATTTGCAGTACACCTTTATTTTACCTGCAACCAAGCAATTTCCCAAACAGTGCATTAAGCATGGTTCTTCGACAAGGTATGCAAAAAGGAGGCAGGTCGGCGTCCGGATTCCAGATGATCCCATCAGCCAGGCAATATTGCAAAATCTGGATGAACCTCTGATCTGCACAAGGTTTGTAGTATAACTCAAGTCTTATCTGACTTTTGCTTCCTGCTCCCACTTATGGCTGCCTACTGGGATTACGGAGTATTGCTGGATGATGATTTGATCAAACAGTTAGGTGGAAGTACTTTATGCTGTGCTTGCAAATTGCATGCATGAGCATTCTCAATACTTGGCTCTCTGTCTCTCTGTATTTTGGTCTAACTAGGGAAGAAGATATTTTACTTAAAATTATAGAAGAACTTCAAGTACAGTGCATCCTTGCTTTTGTTAGTATTTGTAAAAAAATCACGTTTTTCCTTAGCACTAGCAAGGTGTCCCGCGCAAATTTACGCGGGTAGCTAGTTTTTTACTAATATTTAGATTTTTTAACTTAAATATAATTTTATTTAAATATCCGTTGTTCTATTATCAATACTGTTTGTCCAAGTGTGCTCAAACTAATGTATTATTTTTTATCATCATGCATGTGGCACATGGTATGAATTAATGATGGAAGCTTATATTTACTAATTGTATTTGATATTGATTCTTTGATCAACTTATATTTTCCTTATTTATTCGATTTAGAATTTAACTATTTATTTACTCTAATCAATGTACTTTAAGGGTTAATATAGATTGTTAGATCTTATAAAAAACAAACCATGTGTATTATTTTTATTTTGTTTAATATGGTAATAACATTATGTTATTAAGATTAACTCTATCAATACCTCTCAGACTCTCCAAATACTAAATGGAGTCTACCTCTATTTTTAAGGGCCACATAAATGCTACAACTCCAGCAATAACCCTCATAAATATAGGGCTTTCTATAGACCCCCCCGAGAATGGAGGCCTACTGGAGTGCAATTTTTTTTCTGGAACCTCTAAACTTGCGACAGGGGCTTGTTGGGTTTGCTGGAGTGCAACTTTTTTCTGGACCCTCTAAACTTGAGATAGGGGTTTGTTGGGTATGCTGGAGTTGCTCTAAATTATATATTGTGTGACCTAATATTGAGGTAGTGATCATGGGTAAGTAAATAAGGTAATTCATATAACTTTACATATATAAAATGCAACTTACTGACATGATATGAGATACTCTCTTCCTCACGGACATGAGAACTACCTCTACGAACTTGCAATAGCATAACACATGACGGTTGGATTAAAGTAGAAATCTTCTACAAAACATAATGGTGTTTGTGTCGTCTCACTTTGGTACGATCTGTAGCCTAGCTTGCTACAGAAATCAATGATCAGAATGACATACCATGAAGGAAAGCTTAAGGAGGGAGGAAATCAAATATATAGGGTAATCAATCACACCAGGAAAATGCTATCCAAAAAAATTATGAGAAAAATACTACTATTTTGCTAGTTATGCAATGAGAACTTAGGCTGCAGCAACCAATGGGTACCTATCACGGTTATGGATCAATCTTTTGCCTTTTTCCTCCTCCGGTAAAAGATGGAGTAATACATAGACATGGTTTATGCCCGATCTAGTGAATGATCAACAGTAGTTTACAGTTGCATGATTATATCGGGCATCAAGAGAAGCATTTCTTTGCCCAGCCTGTTGTCACTCAACTTTCATGTCAACACATGTGCACGTCAAGCACGCCTATCATCAAAGTTGTACGACACTTGAGTTTCTTTGCTTTGTTTTTCCTAAATCTGCTCCTGCTTCTTGCACTGACTCGTTTACGAAGACCATCAAACGGGATTGAGTGTGGGCAAACCATTTGATGATCTTCCATGAGTGCTGAGCATAACCATGGTGATGATCAATTCCAGCAGCGATTCACTTCCTTCAGATATAGAGAATTTTTCTCTCACGTTGTTCTCACAACCTTGGTGAACGCCCTAAATCTAAGCAACTTTCATCAGTTACATGTGCAAATCAACATGGTGTCATTCGCTCATGTTGAACGCTGCACCACCTTAGTTTCTCCGCTTTGTTTTTCCTCTCTCTGCTCCTTCTTGCACTAAGTCATTAACAAAGACCATCAAAAGGGTTTGAGCGCAGATAAATCATTTGATGATCTTCCATGAGTGCTGAGTGCGGCCATGGTGCTCAATCCCGGCAGTGATTCGCTCCCTTCGGACAGGGAGAATCGTTATATCCTGCTGTGCTCACAACCTTTTTGAACACCCTAAATCCGAACACCTCTCATTAGGTACACGTGCAAGATCGACATGCTGTCCTCCGCTCATTGTTGAACGTTGCCTCTTATATAGAGAAACCTGGAAGGGCACATGGGGCTTCAGGCTATCCGCACTCGTCGTACTCTGTTCTTATCCTCCAAAAGGAATACTTGTGCCTAGTCACTGAGATTCTCTCCTCTATATTAATTTCTTCTGCATCCGTTATCTTCTATATCTCATATTATATACCAACTACTAACACGTGAGCCCACCCATCTCTTTTTTCTCCTTTTCTTTCACCGACGCCCCCACTCCCCCCACTCTATCTCTCTCCCTCTGTCTCCCCACCTCTCTCTAGTAGTGGCGGCGGCGGCGGCGAGGGGTGTCGGTCTCTTTGACCGGCAGCCTTCAGTCCCGCTGTCCTCCGGCGGCGCGCGCACCGTCTGGACCCCAAACTCCGAAGGCACGCGGGCGGCTCCCACGGTGGCGACGACGGTGGATGGCCTCCTGCCGGCGCTGCAATGACGAAGGACTCCCGCGGCGGCCACAGATAGCCGCGCAGCCGCGGTGGCCGGGGACGGCCTTGCGGCGACGGCGGTGGACGGCCTCCCGACGGCGACGACGACGACGACGAAGGACTCTCGCAGCGGCCACGAACAGTCGTGTGGCGGCGGTGGAGGGCTCCCGCGGTGGTCGGGGACGGCCTTGCGGCAACGGTGGAGGCCTCCTACGACGACCATGGACGGCTACGCGGCGGCGGCGGCGGCGGAGGGGCTCCCGCGGCGACCGCAGAAGGGTGGCGGCGGACGGAATAATATAGACCGTTAGATCTTCATAAAATCTGACGACATATATTTTTTTCTTTTTTAGATTAACGGAATAATATAGACCGTTAGATTATCATAAAATCCGACGGCATATACTTTTCTCTTTAAACCGTTAGATCTTCATTAAATCCGACGACATATATTTTTCTCTTTTTTAGAGTAACGGAATAATATAGACCGTTAGATCTTCATAAATCCGACGGTTCATATCTTCTCTTTTTTAGATTAACGTGGGAATTTCTTGGCCCTCTCGGCGAACGTGGTGGCTCCTTTTAACACTATTGTATTAATATAATAGATTTGTAGAGGAATTGTTTATGATAAAAAATAATAGATGTCCTGTTATCAACTTGCCATTCTCAAGTTCTATAATTATCCGTTGTTCCCTTTGTTTACAGTGTCAAATATCTGTCAGAGGATGAATGGATACTTGATCCAGTAATCATTGCCGATCTTTATGAACCACTGGTATCTCCTTCCACCTGAAACCCTTTATTCTAACTTTCTGTATCACCATACATATAATTCCACTTCTCTTAGAGCAAGTTAGCCTGTATCTGCACCGTTGTTATATACAACTAGCAAGGTGTCCCGCGCAAATTTACGCGGGTAGCTAGTTTTTTACTAATATTTAGATTTTTTAACTTAAATATAATTTTATTTAAATATCCGTTGTTCTATTATCAATACTGTTTGTCCAAGTGTGCTCAAACTAATGTATTATTTTTTATCATCATGCATGTGGCACATGGTATGAATTAATGATGGAAGCTTATATTTACTAATTGTATTTGATATTGATTCTTTGATCAACTTATATTTTCCTTATTTATTCGATTTAGAATTTAACTATTTATTTACTCTAATCAATGTACTTTAAGGGTTAATATAGATTGTTAGATCTTATAAAAAACAAACCATGTGTATTATTTTTATTTTGTTTAATATGGTAATAACATTATGTTATTAAGATTAACTCTATCAATACCTCTCAGACTCTCCAAATACTAAATGGAGTCTACCTCTATTTTTAAGGGCCACATAAATGCTACAACTCCAGCAATAACCCTCATAAATATAGGGCTTTCTATAGACCCCCCCGAGAATGGAGGCCTACTGGAGTGCAATTTTTTTTCTGGAACCTCTAAACTTGCGACAGGGGCTTGTTGGGTTTGCTGGAGTGCAACTTTTTTCTGGACCCTCTAAACTTGAGATAGGGGTTTGTTGGGTATGCTGGAGTTGCTCTAAATTATATATTGTGTGACCTAATATTGAGGTAGTGATCATGGGTAAGTAAATAAGGTAATTCATATAACTTTACATATATAAAATGCAACTTACTGACATGATATGAGATACTCTCTTCCTCACGGACATGAGAACTACCTCTACGAACTTGCAATAGCATAACACATGACGGTTGGATTAAAGTAGAAATCTTCTACAAAACATAATGGTGTTTGTGTCGTCTCACTTTGGTACGATCTGTAGCCTAGCTTGCTACAGAAATCAATGATCAGAATGACATACCATGAAGGAAAGCTTAAGGAGGGAGGAAATCAAATATATAGGGTAATCAATCACACCAGGAAAATGCTATCCAAAAAAATTATGAGAAAAATACTACTATTTTGCTAGTTATGCAATGAGAACTTAGGCTGCAGCAACCAATGGGTACCTATCACGGTTATGGATCAATCTTTTGCCTTTTTCCTCCTCCGGTAAAAGATGGAGTAATACATAGACATGGTTTATGCCCGATCTAGTGAATGATCAACAGTAGTTTACAGTTGCATGATTATATCGGGCATCAAGAGAAGCATTTCTTTGCCCAGCCTGTTGTCACTCAACTTTCATGTCAACACATGTGCACGTCAAGCACGCCTATCATCAAAGTTGTACGACACTTGAGTTTCTTTGCTTTGTTTTTCCTAAATCTGCTCCTGCTTCTTGCACTGACTCGTTTACGAAGACCATCAAACGGGATTGAGTGTGGGCAAACCATTTGATGATCTTCCATGAGTGCTGAGCATAACCATGGTGATGATCAATTCCAGCAGCGATTCACTTCCTTCAGATATAGAGAATTTTTCTCTCACGTTGTTCTCACAACCTTGGTGAACGCCCTAAATCTAAGCAACTTTCATCAGTTACATGTGCAAATCAACATGGTGTCATTCGCTCATGTTGAACGCTGCACCACCTTAGTTTCTCCGCTTTGTTTTTCCTCTCTCTGCTCCTTCTTGCACTAAGTCATTAACAAAGACCATCAAAAGGGTTTGAGCGCAGATAAATCATTTGATGATCTTCCATGAGTGCTGAGTGCGGCCATGGTGCTCAATCCCGGCAGTGATTCGCTCCCTTCGGACAGGGAGAATCGTTATATCCTGCTGTGCTCACAACCTTTTTGAACACCCTAAATCCGAACACCTCTCATTAGGTACACGTGCAAGATCGACATGCTGTCCTCCGCTCATTGTTGAACGTTGCCTCTTATATAGAGAAACCTGGAAGGGCACATGGGGCTTCAGGCTATCCGCACTCGTCGTACTCTGTTCTTATCCTCCAAAAGGAATACTTGTGCCTAGTCACTGAGATTCTCTCCTCTATATTAATTTCTTCTGCATCCGTTATCTTCTATATCTCATATTATATACCAACTACTAACACGTGAGCCCACCCATCTCTTTTTTCTCCTTTTCTTTCACCGACGCCCCCACTCCCCCCACTCTATCTCTCTCCCTCTGTCTCCCCACCTCTCTCTAGTAGTGGCGGCGGCGGCGGCGAGGGGTGTCGGTCTCTTTGACCGGCAGCCTTCAGTCCCGCTGTCCTCCGGCGGCGCGCGCACCGTCTGGACCCCAAACTCCGAAGGCACGCGGGCGGCTCCCACGGTGGCGACGACGGTGGATGGCCTCCTGCCGGCGCTGCAATGACGAAGGACTCCCGCGGCGGCCACAGATAGCCGCGCAGCCGCGGTGGCCGGGGACGGCCTTGCGGCGACGGCGGTGGACGGCCTCCCGACGGCGACGACGACGACGACGAAGGACTCTCGCAGCGGCCACGAACAGTCGTGTGGCGGCGGTGGAGGGCTCCCGCGGTGGTCGGGGACGGCCTTGCGGCAACGGTGGAGGCCTCCTACGACGACCATGGACGGCTACGCGGCGGCGGCGGCGGCGGAGGGGCTCCCGCGGCGACCGCAGAAGGGTGGCGGCGGACGGAATAATATAGACCGTTAGATCTTCATAAAATCTGACGACATATATTTTTTTCTTTTTTAGATTAACGGAATAATATAGACCGTTAGATTATCATAAAATCCGACGGCATATACTTTTCTCTTTAAACCGTTAGATCTTCATTAAATCCGACGACATATATTTTTCTCTTTTTTAGAGTAACGGAATAATATAGACCGTTAGATCTTCATAAATCCGACGGTTCATATCTTCTCTTTTTTAGATTAACGTGGGAATTTCTTGGCCCTCTCGGCGAACGTGGTGGCTCCTTTTAACACTATTGTATTAATATAATAGATCTCTTATATGAAGTAGAAGTAAGCTCTTATGGAGCATTACTGGAAAAATATTCCATCTGGCACCTCTTTCTACCAGTTGCCATATCATGCGTTATAGTTATAAACAATTACTTGCCTGGAGTAGCAATCACTCAGTCTTACAGAAGTATTGTAGACAAAATGTCTTCAGTTTTTATTTTTATATATGCGTGAAATAGTTACAGATCACTGCAAGCGGCTAGTAAAATCATTGTTGAATTCTTGATGTCCAGCTATATTCCTAATGGTGCTTGAGCAGGCATATGTCTGAAAATACCTTGGCAAGCAACAAACATCATATGCTTCAATGTTTAAAATTTTCAGGGAATCGATTTCATTGTTGATGGTGGTCCTAGAATTGCAGATCCGTCTACTGTGGTAGATATGACGGGAACAAACCCCACTGTAATTCGTCAGGGAAAGGTAAGCGTCATCTTGGCCATTTGATTGTGCATTCTTTAATCTTTAGCCCTCTACTTATTGTAAGGTAAACACTCTACATCGCAACCTTCTGCTAATCCCTAATGTGTATTTGTGTCATTCTGTTATACTATATGTTTGATTCAAGTATTCAACCCCTCAGGTCCTGTCAATCAGTATGTAATTGCAAATTCATTTCTGTGCATACATGCACTTAGTACATTTTTCCCATGCTTTAGGGTCCAAAGCTGGATTGGATGGTAACAAAAGATGATGAAGAGGAGGCACAATCGATGTTTGCTTTTAAAGCGGCTTGAAAATTTGTCACCTGACCTACTGTCTGGGTTTCCAATGCCTCAACCGAAGCATATCATCTTTTGACTGCAGACAGTGTTAGTGCATAGTACTAGCATATACTGAACGTGAACAGTTGAGTTCATGATGTAAATATGCAAAAGGCCATGTAACTGCAAGCTGGCAGGATTCGCTCACTTGCAACCTTTCCTGGAAAAATCAACAGCTGGGTGCTGATTCGGTGATTTTCCTTACTTGTTGCTGTGTACTGTATATACATGTCGATGTTTCCATTCTGTAAGGTTCCCTAGTTTGTAAAACTGAGCATGTACAACGAGGGTCCTCTGGGGATAAGCTTGGCCAAAATGTTTTGCCATATCATTTGCACCCGATGCTCAAAAGGGCGCTTAATGTGCGCTACCAAGGTGGTTGAGCTTAACTCTCACTTTACATTATACAGATTAACTTTCATATGCGGTGCTTGATAATTTGATAGTGCTGCCTCTCCAGTCGATGTTTAAAACTTTAAACACCTTGCGTTGGGAATGTCCAATTTATCCTGGCATCCTCCTCCAACGACACTGTGAAGAAAATAATGAGTACCCGTTCGAAAATGCAGGTCATTTGAATTTTTTGACTCTAATTTTAACCACTCGTCTTATTCAAAATTTTATAGAAATTATTTTTTTATCATGTCTTGCTTTATTAATAAAAAATATTCAAAAATATCTTAAATTTGACTATATTTTTACAAATTTTTTAAATAAGATGAGTGGTCAAACTTGTAATAAAAAAAGTCAAATGACCTATATTTTGAAACAAAAGTATTATCGGTTTTGGTGTCACCCGGTGATTCAGTTTCCTGTGAAACCAACGCGCCGACGCCATTACCCATTATTCCAGGCGCGGAAACGTGCATCCATCCGTGGCAAGTGACAAACTTTGGGTGACGCTGACGCAGAGGCGATCGCTATTCGTTGCTCCGGCGAGCGGACATGGCAGGGGTGTTGCGTGACTTGTGCAAGGCCATCCTCGAAGTGGTAGCAGCTATCAACAATGGGCAAGCGGCGGCAGAGGGTAGACGTGCACAGCTTCTCTGCGTTATTCCTACACCAAGTTGCCAAAATCCGAACCTGTCATTATTCTCTTATAATTCTCCTTGTACCAATCGAACAAGAATATGAAACTTTGCTTTCATGAATCAACGGGGGTCAAGAGAGCCCGCGAAGTTAATTTGGCCACCGCACTGGAGAAAAACAAGTGACTTTTTACAGGGAAAAGAAAAGGCAGGAGAAAACACCGAGGCATCAAATTTCATAAATGCTGAAATTCTTGATGCTTTGATTCCCCGCTCTGCAGTGTGCCAGCATTGAGACTTGGTTGAAAAAAAGTGGTTTGAAAGCCTATATGTTCTATTTTTCAGAATTTATTTCAGGATTTCGATGACAGGTTTTCGTCAATCTCAAAATTAATAGGCTCAGTTTCTTGATATGCTTATGGAGGTAGGTTTATGGCATGTATCAATAGATCGAGATGAGTATGTAGAGTATGTGTCTGTATTTCAAGAAAAAAAAAGGTTATAAAATAAATTATACAATTCCAGCTGAGATATAAACATGACATACGTAGAACGATTATAAGGTGAATTATACAATCCGAGCTGAGATATAAACATGGCCTGCATAAAGCACTGATCTCTTCTTGCAAACGGACACATTACGATCGAGATGCTGCTGCTGGCCGGATTTTCCTGCTGCCACGGGCAAGCAAAAGGATTCACGTACACATAGCGTTAACGTGACCAACCTGAAGCAATAACTCGTCTGCATGCAGCTGATACGTACCGGATGGCGCGACTGTGCGAGACAAAAAGCAAACAGTGCCCCGCAATTGCAAAGCGGCAAACGCCAAAACACGACGCCGTACCACGACACGACGCGCACGCACCGACCGGCCGGGATCTCTAGCTCGATCCATGGCCGGGCAAACGCGCGCGAGATCAATAATGCCTCGCCGACAGACATGCATGTCAGCATGTGTATGTACGCACTGCGCGCACAAATGTTAAATGTAAGAACACGGCCGTGTCATTCGATCGAGATGGCCGGCAAATGGAACCACCGGCGGCGGCCAGACGACACGCGAGATCGAGAAGAGCGAGTACACGCAGGCCATCCTGCCCGGCCTTCCATGAAAGCACAAGCGCCGCCTGCATGCATGTCCGCCGGCTGGCCGCGCCAGCTTGCCCGGCCTGCACGCATGCATATATGTAACGCAACGCACTCCCATTCGCTAGCTGCATGCCACATGGCAGTACTAGGTTTAACGGCCTTGACACTAATTTAAATCGGCGCCACTACTAATTTAAACAGCGTCACAGCAACAGTCGCTGGTACCGTACGGTACGTGCCACCATGGGGCACGGCGCGTACGTACGTACGTGGTGGTCCGACGAGCGAGAGAGCGCCGGCCGGACCTTTTGTTCATTACTCCCGGAACAAATAAAGTCGTAACCACTAGAAGGAGGCATTCAAGTGCTGGCAGCGCCGGAGAGTAGAGACCCCGACCCGACAGGGGCACCCCCTTCGTACGCCCGCCGCTGCCCCTGTACGTACTTACTTGCAACAACGACTCTCTCTCTTGTTTAATACCCGCCACGTACTGATAGATAGATCTACCTCTTGCATTGTACGCTGGGACGTGCACTTTTACCGTGCAGCGCGACGCAACGCCCGGCCGGTTCGTTTGGCTTATTTCAATCACCATTATTTTTCTCTCGGAACAGATCAGCACCAGCCATCAACCACTAGCCAGTCAACATTATTTTCTCTCAACCCAAACCAGTACCAGCCACCTACCATCGGCCAGCCGAACGGGGCCACGCCGTGCCAGCCCTCGCCGGCGGTGCGGAAGGCAGCTGGCCGCCGCGCCACGGCATGCCGTTGTCCCGGGCGTGGGCGGTACGGCCGGCCGGCGGAATACGGGCAGCCGCGGCGGCGCACACGTGGACGGAGCGGGCCGGCGTCCGCGCCAGGAGCCCCATCCGCCTGGCCATGTCGCGGCGGAACGGGACAGGACGGGCGGGGGGAGCGGCTCCGGCCTACCGGTACCGGCCCGGGCCTCCTCCATCCATGCATGGCTCCTCCCTGGACCAGCAGCACGGCACCGCCACATCACATGCCCGCTCTGCAATCTGGAGGCGGACCACCACCGCGCGCGGGGTGGCTAGCTCGGCGCGTCGATCCGGCTGGCGATCGACAAGGCAGGCAGATTGGCGCGGAGGGGGCCCCCCACCTCACCTGCACCTCTGCGCGCGCCTCACGTGCGCACGCATGGCGCCGGGGACACGGCGCCCGCAGGCATGGTAACTTCCGCGCGGGGGGCAGCGTAGCCGTGTGGATTCGCTTCTCCGCCTGCGACAAGAGGCCCAAACGAACGTACGGAGTACGTCGTACTACAGTACTAGCTAGCTAGCTTATTAGGGTGCTTGTAGTAGCCCGTCAGATACGTACGTACGCCACCGGGGCGGTGTACGTGTACGTCTGTCTTCGTATATATACTCGATCGGCGCGCCCCCATGCATGCAAACGAGATTCCGATCCCGTGTTCTTCTTCCCCGGCCGTGCCTGCAACTCTGCAAGCATGTCGTCGTCGTTGTCCGAACGCCGCTAGCTCAGCTCATGATCCGGGAATCATGCGCCATATGCATGAGCATGATATATAGCACCAGGGCTTTGACGTATGCTCTGCGGAGCTAGCTCATCCTCCGACACTGCTGGCATGTCCAGCTAGGCACGGGGATTCAAATCTGCGATATATATATATATATATGGCGATCGTATTATCATCGATCGATACGACACGATCTGCATGCTGCAGGCAGGCCGGGCCGTCGGGCTTTGATTTGATTTGGATTGATTTCTCTTCCACCTCGATTCATTGTTACCACGCGACGCGGTTGCTCCTCCTGTTCACGGCCGGGGATTTACAGCGGCCGGCCTTGGCAAGCAAGCTTTGCACAATCAGGCACAGTAACTGTGTTCGTCTTTCTGTAGTACAGTACGTAGCAGCCCACGCGGGGACGGGGACGCCCTAGCTAGCTAATTAAACTAGCTGCAGGACCACGCTATAGCTTGCGCCCTAGCAAGCGGATTTGGTAACGTAGCCCTTGTTTAGTTTCAATCTTTGGAGCACCAAAGTTTAGAAAGTGTCGTAAATATGACACTGTAACATTTCGTTTGTATTTGTGAATAATTATCCAAACATTAATTAATTAGGTTCAAAATGTTCGTCTCGTACAGTACAATAAAACTGTGTAATTAATTTTTGATTTCATCTATATTTAATACATCATGTATGTGCCGGCATTTTGATGTGATGCAAACCTTCTTTTTTATAGTGAAATTTAACTTAAAATTTAGAAACTAAACAAGGACGTAGCTATTGCCGCCATCGTTTTTGGTTTTTCACCCGGCCCCCGTGTGGTTGCATTTGCATTGACTAGGCCTTGTTTAGATCCCAAATTTCACCCCCAAAGTCCACTATACAAAAAAAAAAGATTCTCGTCACATCAAAATGTCATAACATGCTTGGAGTACTAAATATAGATGAAATCAAAAACTAATTATACAGTTTTGTTGTACTCTACGATACGAACATTTTGAGCCTAATTAATCAATTTTTAAACAATTTTTTTATACATACAAACAAAATGCTACAGTGACGCAATGATTACGAAGTGACCCTATGCTCCCAAATTTGGATGCTCCCAAATTTGGCATCCCAAATTTGGAATCTACACAAGGCCCTAGTGTTTTGAATCCATCGGCGGCGCAAGTCTTCGATCTTCTCTGAGCCCGCAGTCGCCATTACGATCGATCTTCAAAGTTTTTACTACCGATCTGCTGCTGCTGCTGCTGCTATTCATGGCCTCGTGGACACCTTCATTGTAGTAATCAGCTACTCGAATATAAAGAAATGGCTCGTTGTATTTTTATACATATGGGAGATATAGAACGACAGAGAAAAGCATGTCTATGTAAGACACACCTAATGCAATAAAGAAATATATTTAGACGAGTTTTGGAGCTAATGACTAGTTAGACTATATATTTGAGAATATGCTGGTTATAGACTTTAACGGGTTATTGATTATTATTGGAGGCCGTGGCATTGGTGTCGGCTCGTTACGACGAACGTATGCAGCGGGGCTTCGATACTCCGGGCGAAAGCCTTTGCCAGATCCTTTCTGGTGGAATGGCGGCGGCGCTTTAGGGCGTCGCTCTCCCTTTTGAGGGCGTCATTCTGGAGCTAGAACCCTGCTGCACGACTCTCTAGGTGAAAACCCGGTCCAGCTCCTGGACGAGCGACGGCGGCGCCTGCGGGCGTCGTGTCCTCCTTGGAGGCGTCGTCTCTAGAGACGCCGTTCGTTGGCGGCGCGGCTGCCATGCTGCTCGCGGCTACCTCGACCGGTGGTGACAAATCTATCGCTGGCATGCAAAAAGGGGGTTCCCTACCTCACGCCAAGATGTCTGCTCCCTTGTTGGTGGCCGGATGTCATCTCTGGCGGTTGTTTGGCCGGCTTGCAGCGTTCCGCAGCGTCTGGTGTTGCATGGCAACCTCAGTGCGATGCGGGACAGCGTTGAAGGACGGCGCTTGCGGCGACGACAACTGGAGATGCCTTGGCCCGCAGCGAATCGCGGCGGTCTGTTCAGCACGGCTGAGCCTACCCGGTGCGGTACAACGTCGGAAGACGGCGCGGGTGACTTTTTCGGTCTTCTTGTTTGAGGGCGGCGTCTTCGTGCGCGGGGGAATAGCAACGTGATGACTTCAGACCACGGCGGTGGTCCGGCGGCTTGGTTCAGGTCCGGGAGGGACGGGGCACTCCTTTTGCTGCCTCGACAGCATTTTCGAAGACGAGTCCGGAGCGTGGAGCCGTGTGGCGGGTTGGAGGTCCCCACACACATGAGAGCCGTGCTGAGTGGCGGGTCGGAGGTCCCCGCGCACGCGAGAGAGGCGTCCAACGGCGGATGTGGCGAGGCCCCCGCGCGTTGAGCTGCTCCGGACTTTGTGTTTTCACGTCGTCGAGCGATCGATTTGGGTGCAGTAGCACTGCGGCGTTGGGTCCTGCACGGCAGTGGCGTCTTGGTGCAATGGTGTCTGCCCCTTCTGCTCCTCTATCAACGCCGGAACACTTCAGGGGTTCGATAGCCGCATGATTGCGATGATGGGTGGAAGCTGCGGTTGAGTCTTGTCTCTATGTCGTAGTCGTGAGTAGAGTTGGGCCGTGTTGATGTCCCAATCCAACCGGCCCGTGAGTATAGTTGAGCGGTTACCCGTGTTGACGTCCCAATCCAACCGGGCGAGTTTTTGTTGCTTTCTTTTCTTTTTGTTTCCTGGCCATGGCCTCTCAGGACCGTATTCTTGTATTTTTCTGCTATATTAATAGAAACGCACTCGTCGAGTGCCGTTCGTTCAAAAAAAATATTATTGGAGGCACTCTACGTACCGACAGCCCTGATACAAGAAGACTCGCACGCATCCACCCTCGCCCCTGTAAATACAAGCACACAAACTCTATATTTGTGGGAATCTCCGATAGGTTAGATCAGTAAATATTAAGATTGACAAAGTCATTATATACACCTCACTCTCGACAGGTATATCACCTGCTACTGAAAGAATAGTGCTGGTTAAATCTTAAAAATACAAACACCTATAATGAGTCGAGAATTCGTCGGCAGGTTCGACCGTAAGAAATCTTAGTTGATCTATGACCATTTCGTGGCAGCAGTGTTGATTTTCATTTCACTAAATGGCAATAATGTACATTTATTCTATCTTATGCAGTCCACGAGCTGGACAAAACAAGCTAGGAGAAGGCAGCGTGTTGAATTGTTAGTTGTTACAGTTTGATACTTTGTGTTGGTTCGCGTTGGTGGATTGCAAGAGCTGGACTAATAAATCTCGGGTGCTTTACTTTCAAAAAAAAAATCTCGGGTGCTTGGAAGAGTCAGAGATCTTAAAAGATACTGAAAGTGGATCTCAAATTACAAACAGCTAATCACGCTGACAATTTATTACCCTTGCGCACTGCAGCTAGTACTAGGCCTACTAGCTAGGTGTCTACCCAAAATGAGAGCGCGATGGTGGAGCCATTAACTGCCCAGACTTTCCTTCATTTACAGGTCGGCCAATCAACTCCACGTACTCTCTCTCTCTCTTCTCTCTCTCTCTGTGTGTGTGTGTGTGTCGCGTCACGCTTGTGGGGGTCCGAAGTGAAGCGTCGTTGTCCCGGCGGCTGTCGCCCGCCAGCGAGGTCGATCCCGGCACGCAACAGGGAAATGAATGCAGGCAGGCTAGCTCGATCCGCCGGGCCGCGAGCGCGAGGCTTGCCGCCGATGGGAAGGAAGCTCTCAGCAGGACGGCGACGGCCATGACTAGCTAGCTAGCTAGCTCCGTGCATACATGTGAGATCTTTTCGAGCCATGGCGTATGGATCTAGATGTTGGTCAGCTCCATATCACTGTTCACGCGCCAAAAAGGTGTGTGAAGAGCTCATTCGATGGCGGCTTAATTTTTCATATGGGTCTCGATTCTTGGCAGGAAGATCTCAGCTCCGTATGTACGCATATATACCTTCCTCTATATTGATGCAACCGATCGATCGATCGATCTCCTCCGGTAGTGTTGCAGGTCTAGGCAGAGGACCTAGCTTTCCAAATCCCTACTCCTCCCAACTCCCAAGCTAGAGAGATTTAGGATATCCGTTCGGGACGTACACACACGATTAGATGAGCTTCGTAATTAAGGACATTCAATTGTTAAGTTCAAAAATTCTACTGAATCTTAAGGATTTGGATCAGAGCTACTATATACCCCCGCTTGGAGTATGCATGCGCTGTTGCGGTCGATGCATGCCGGCGGCCTGGAGGGGATTGAAGCCGTCGTCATCGTTGCTCAATTGATCACCCTCTCGCTCTCCAGGCAAAGCGATCCAATAGTCAGATTATTGATCCATAGATGGCGATACCTACAGAGTGTTTGCATCGTGACATCTCACTGAATGGTACCTGTCATCGATCTCAATCGCTCAGCTCTGACGCCACCAAGAAACCGATCGATCGGTGTCCATGTCACAACAGATTTTTCGCATTTGTCCCTGTGTAATGCTGGCTCGTTTTCAGTAACCTTAGCTACAAGAGATTGACGATCTTATCGAGCTGTTCAGATTCCTTTTGCTGAGGTTTTCACACAACAGTGCACTATATCATCATGCAGCAAACAAATATCCTTAATTATTAGCTGATGCATGGGTTACTACACTAGCTCGCCCCATGGATTCTTGCTGCAGGCCGGGTAGCACATCTACTTCGCATAGTACATGATGCCATGCAATCCAAAGTATTGACAAGTCAGCTGCCAAAACCAGCTAGCAGCTAGGGAGATCGGCGAGCTTAATTGCGCCACAGAAAGGGCAATTAGTACCACGGAAAGGGGGCATCACAGTCGCGGGCAGCTGACCTAGTCCTGTCTCGATGTTGTTGGATGGATCGCATATAATGCCCGGAGCTCCGATCCATCAGGGCCGGCCGGCCGGCGTCGAGGTACGGCGATGGTACCCGGCGATGGATTCGCATTTCTTGCAAGCCTGCTGGTGTTTGGTTCTGGATCCGGAAAAAGCGTACTAGCTCGTCCGTCAGAGAAGGGTGGATTATGCCTTTATGGTGCTCGAGGGACTGACCTCTTTGCCGACCAAACATACAGTGTGTTTGTTAGTGGAGTGACAGTGTGTTTCGTGTTAATGGCTTGTGTCAGCTGAGCCCTCAGTCACAGACAAAGCTGTGCTGAAAACGTCACTGCTGGCGTCTCAGTGAAGTGTAAAGCAGAGCGTTTTACTTCGGACAGGAGCAGTAGATTTGTTTTTTACACGCTGATCTGAGGAATTGAGAAGCGAGAATTAAGAACCGTTTGCACTCCTGAATCCGAGGCTGAAAGCCACGCACCAAGAGGCAGCAGCGGCAGAGTACTCGTTCGTAGCTACTAGGCTGGTGTAGCGCCAAGTGTAGCTGCCGCCGGGGCAGTCTCTCTCGTTATCTCACAGTCACATTCACAGGCCAAGCACATGCATCGTAGCAGGCATGGCGGCATGGCATGGCATGTCTAGCTAGCCCTCTCCTGTCACCCCGTGCTCCTTGGCGCTCCTAGCTAGCTATTCCCTGTAGGCGCAACACGTTGACCCTTCGCCGGTGACGTCACGGGCGGGCAGTACGGCGGCGTCCTCTCCTCCCCCTCCGACGGGAAGGACACGGCCAGGGCCGGCCAGAAGCCCCCGCATTCACGCGCGCCATCGAGAGCGTGGCTCGCCTTTTACGGCGCCTGCCCGTGGGCCGGGGTCGATCGGTGACCGCGACGAGAGCGCCGCGCCCCCGATCGAGCCCCCCACCGCGAGCTCGAACCCATGCCGATGCCAGCCGATCCGCGCCGCGCCGCTGGCTGCTTGCTTCAATTCTCACCTGCGCCACGCCAATGGCCGGGCGTCGCGGTGGCGCCGCCCGTGCACGGGGTTCCTTCGTTCCGAGACGGCTTCCTGCGCCGCGCGCGCCAACTTGCAGCAGCGGCGGGCGGCGGCGGCACATTGCGCTGCGGGGCCGGCGGCGGCGCGGCTACAGTATACACACATGGAGCCTACTAGGGCCGTAGGGCGCTACGCGATCGAGCTGCTGTGGCCTCCCATTGGCCATGCAAGCAAGAGCGAGGTATAGGCCGGTATTCTCATACTGTTGATGAGATGAGAAGCTCACCTGAATGATGGCATGACACACACACAAGCAGATCACAGAGCAGCAGCAGCACCTCGTCGCCGCGCGCGCGCGCGTCACCTTCATTTTTGGCAAAAAAAATGACCCGGGGCGGGGGGCGTTCGCTAGCCGTTCCGGCCAATTTTTTACAAGGAAAAGGGGAGCCCCCGATCGATCACATGGCCAGGCCAGCTTCGTGCCCCCCATCACTCCGTGCACGCGCCCGCCACCGTCGCAAATCCATGACCGCCGGCCTGCCTGTTCTTTTGACAAGAAAAGAAAAGCCTATACGACTACTACGAGAGGGAGGGTGCCGCGCCGCGCGAGACTGCGAGAGAGAGAGAGAGAGAGCTAGAAAGAGCAAGCGGACAAGCGCCACGTCACTCAGAGGTCTTCTTGTTTCCCCGCTCCCACCCAAAGGCTCCACCACCACCACCACCACCACCACACCAAACCCAAACCGACCCTGCAAGTCACCCATCTTTTCCAACCATTTTTTCCATCTATTTTCCTCCAGCTAGTGCCATGTAACCTCACATGAATCCCTCTCCACTAGCCTATCTTTTTCCTTGTACGTGGAAAAAACATATATTTATATATAGTGACATTATTACTAGAGTAGGACTTGGAGGAAGTCAATAAACAATGGGTCGCAAGTGCAGTTCGCCGGCGATATATAAAAAAACCGGAGATTTTTTTTTGGTAGTGGGGGCAGAATGTGTGGCTCATGCGCTGCCAAACTGGGAAACATTCATCCCCAATCAGGAGCAATGGGTGACACCCCGGGGTCTGGTGATGTGGGGATTATTCTAACCTGCCCGAGAACAAAAGTGGGGTTAGTTGGCTGATGAGGCGAGACCAACTGGTTGCTCTTGGGTGATAAACCCGTCCTGATCAGACGGCACTTGGAGCAATTTTTATACGATTTGCAAGCCGCGATCCCCTTTCTTCTTTTTGCTTAAAAAATGGGTTGCAATCTCAGTAGCAGTAGCCAGTAGGGGAGAGAAAAAAAATTGTCTTTTGAAAAAAAAAATTGTAGCAAGGCAAGGCAAGGCCAAGACCCCCAATAATTGTTGCACAACCCCTTGCATTGCATGGCAGTGGGAACATGGCTGTGGGGCCCGGCCCACTGTTCCTCCTTTAGAATACCTGACAGGGATGCAAAGGTTGCGGGCCCACCATGGCGCCAAGTAATAATATCGCTGCCCTCTCTCCTCGTCCGTCGTCGTCGTCCTCCTCCTCCTCCTCCTCTACTCTCTACTCTCTCTCACTCTCTCTCTCTCCGTCTCTTTTCATGCACACACTCCCTTGCTACAGTCGCAGTTGTCTCTGCAAGTACTGACTGCTACCTCCCCCTCCAGTTCCTGGCCTCTCGGGCCTCGCTTTTGTTGCTGCAAATCTTTGTTGGCTGCCCACTGCCCTGCCGCCTTGCTATCTATACACTGCACCTCCCATTTCTCCCCCTCCTCAGCTCACCAGCAGCTTCACTTCACAGACACCTCGGCTCTCGCTCCCTCGTTGCATTTGCCGAATTGCAGCGTGCGTTTGATTTCGAGCTTGATCTGGCCGCGCTCGTTTGGCACGCCAATTAACCAGTAGATCCAGTACTGCCACTGCCACCCTCCCCGCCCGTTGCAAGAAAATGCCCGCGGAATGAGAAGGACAGGCCCGAGAGGGAAGCGCCCCGAAATAGCCAGCGACTCGAGTCGAGTGCGTGCCAAAGCGAAGGGCAGGCGGCAGCGAGCTAGAGCGGAGCTGAGTTGAGGAGAAGGCCGGCGTCGGCATGGACTGGGATCTCAAGGCGCCGGGGGCGTGGGACCTCGCGGAGCTGGAGCACGACCACGCGGGGGGCGGCGCCGCGGCGGGGGCGGGAGCGGCGGGGCCGTCCGGCGGGCACGCCAATGCCGCCGCCGCGGCGTACCGCCCGCCCGGGGCGGCCGAGTGCTCGGTGGACCTGAAGCTCGGCGGGCTGGGCGAGTGCGAGCTCGGCGCGGCGCCGGCCCGCAGGGAGCGCGGCGGCGCGGCGGGGAAGGCCCCGGCGGTGGGAGCGGCAGCGGCGGCTGCGCCGTCGTCGCCCGGGCCCGGCGGCGCGCCGGCGAAGCGGCCGCGCCCGGCTGGCGGCGCGGGGCAGGGGCAGGGGCAGCAGCAGCAGTGCCCGCCGTGCGCGGTGGAGGGGTGCACGGCTGACCTGAGCAAGTGCCGCGACTACCACCGGCGGCACAAGGTGTGCGAGGCGCACTCCAAGACGCCCGTCGTCGTCGTCGCCGGCCGCGAGATGCGCTTCTGCCAGCAGTGCAGCAGGTAACCCACTGACGCCCGCGTCAATTGAACTGAAGCTAGCTGCTGGAGCAGACAAAAATGCATCCATCCATCGTCTGTAGCTACCGTAGCTAGCTGCCATTCCGATTGCTTTCAACCTGAACCCGTTCATCATCACCGCTAGCTAGCTTTGGATCAGCATCAGGCATCAGGTCCGTGTCCAGCGTCCACCTTCGCTGCCTTTTCTTGGGTTCTTCCTCCCCAGCTTCCCCATGGGAGGAGAGCATGTAGCTCTCTCAGCTAGCTCCCTGTCTCATTTCAAGGACGCACATCTTTACCTTTTCTGGCATATGCCTTTTCCAGTTTTTTTCTTTTCTTTTCAAGAAAAGAAAAATCCCTTCTCTGATCCCTACCATGACTGTAGCTAGCCAAGCCACGCTTTAGCTTTGCAACAACTTGCATTACCTGAATTATTGCCACGCTTTCCCCTCCCTCGATCTCTTTCTTCTGGCCCTTGCCCCCAGCGCTGCTGCCTGCCACTGCTCCTGCACCGCGCTGATGAGAGTTAACGCTGCTGGCAAAGTGGGCAGCTGCTCCCCCTCCCTCCCCCATCGTCTGCCCAAGATCACACACACAGTGACCCCCCTCTCCCTGACGAGCGCTTCCGGATGATAACTCCGGACGCCGGGCATGATTGCCCTGCTCTTTTCCGTCGTGGATGCTGTGGCCGCGACAGGGATGCCCATTTTTCCCCCGTCTCCGTCTCCGTGTGGGGGCTGCCAGCCAAGCCAAGCCAAGCCCTTTGGAGGTGGCGCTGAATCCGAACGCGCGCGCGTATACAGGTAGTACAGGTACAGCCAGCTTTGGGCTTGGCCACCATCATTTCAGGCGGCAGCTGCTGGCCTACCACATCTGCTGCTGCTAGCAGCTAGCGGCGTCTACTGTCTCTGTAGGGCAAAGGCGATATATACTAGCTAGTATCCCTGCAGATATTGAGCCCATATATACCCCAGAAAGTACTCAAAGGGGTTCGTGGTGGATCTAGCCTATGCCTAAATTATTTGAAAAGGACCATGGATGAACATGATGAACCCGCAGTTTTACCCTGTCAGAACCCAGTACCCCAGTAGTCTCGTACTCTCGTATATAGAGCCTCTAAAATGAGATTTCGCTTATTTTCTCCGGGTGCCTTGGGGCCGTCTGGCCCTGTCTTCACCTGTTCCATTTTGGCAACTGTAGCTCGGTGCTAGCAATGGCAGCAAACATGGTTTCTCCAAAACAAAACAAAAAACAGCAAACATGGTTTCTGGGCACTGTTATAATCGAAAGGCTAGCCCCTCCTATTCAAATTATATGCTGTTTAGAACATTGACATTGTCTACTAGGTGAAATTTTGACAGGTAATATTTTGTAGTTCATGTATTTGATCTACCGACAATTTTCTGTTACCAAATATCTTATCTCGTTTCAGCCTGAACCACCCAGTTTCTGTCTCGTAGTAATTGAATTTTGGCATTATGAAGTATCGCTACATTTGCGATTTAGTTCCGTCAACTTTACAGTACAGCTGTGTTGGCGCCCATTTTTGTCTTGATGATCCATGGCAGACGGTCCCTCTCTGTTGTGGTGGACCTTTACACTATTTACTTGATAGATAGAGGATGCTAATGTGATACCCCCGTCTTATGCTATGCTTATATGCAAATATCTTACTCGGTGGGGACAATTCTCAATGATTGATTACTTTGTCTCTTGGTGCGAATTGCAGCCTTTATAGATTTAAGTGATAGTCAGTGTGCCAACAACATTTCCAGCTTTCTTATTCCTTTAGAAGAATGAAACTGACAGTTTATACCTACGTAGTTTGAGTGCACTATATTGTGGTCCAAGTTCAGCAGGTCTTTCAATATTTTCCTGGCTTGGACAGACCTTCGGTCCAACAAATCTTTATCTAAGACAACGAGCACTAAATGGCTTCATTGACAGAGGAACATTGGTCCCTGGTGTGCTGTGTATTAACTATTACTTACAAGCATATGTGCACAGTACATTAAATATTCTGACAATAATGAACTTTATATTCTTTAGTAAGGAGCATCTTCATATACCATTGGATCATGTGCCTAACTAGGCAGGACCATCTTACCTTCCCACTTGAAAAAATCCAACTAGGAGTATCTTCTTTGTTTATAAATTTAAAAAAAGTACGGATATATTCTAATTAGAATAGGTGAATTAGGATCCTGTGGTCCTGATCGATTATGCCATCATTCAAGGTCATAAGCTTATGAGAGCAGCAAACTACACTGACAAAAAAATTGCAATGACGGTAGAATAACTGGTACCGTGTCATCAATGTTTTATGACAGCTAGGCACTTATCAAGTGGATTATTTTCATATCTCTGTGTAGTGATGAGCTATTGGGCCTTAATCTTAATGTACAAGCATCTTGTTAAGAGAGATGCTGCCAGCATATTCACATAGCAAATATTTCATTTGCCTAAGTAATTCAGTTGTCTCATCAGGAGTGTTTGTTTTTTTCAGGTTTCACTTACTTGCGGAGTTTGACGACGTCAAGCGCAGCTGCAGAAAGCGCCTGGATGGGCACAATCGCCGTCGCAGGAAGCCACAACCAGATGCCATGGCTTCTGCTAGCTTCATCACGAGTCAACAAGGTATTGTTTCAACTTTTTTTTTACCAATCTCCTATGCTTTTCGAGTCTGCAAATGGTACAATAGATCTTCACTCCGTATCTTGCTGGAGAGGAAAAGAAAATAAAGCTGTAAATTAAAATAGGCCTGTCCATACATGAAACAAGAAAATAATTCAGCGGTTCAACTCTGCCACTCTGCCCTTAGGTTGCCTAGTACTTTAACATGTGGAAGACCAGAAACTTGGTTCATAGGATGCTACTCCACCATATTGCTCAATCTCTATCCAGCTATTTCCTTGCGTAAATTAATGGCCTTAAGTTGACATTTTCAGAAAGAAGGGATAGCATCATATTTTACATATAGATGCATCCAAGTTATTATGAACTATATCTACACATTACAAATTTTGGTTCATTATACTAATTGGGAAACTAGCAAACCCTTTTGTTTCTGCCAAATGTATCATCATATTTGATGCAAGGTCCTTCTGATGCTTTTAAGATCATATACGTGCTCTGCCTTTCAGATGTGTTCAAATACTGTCCTTCACTATTTGTGGTGCTTGAATAACTGAAATTTAATCGACAACCCATATGAATTCTCATAGATATAATGAGACACATTGGCTTGTCGAACACATTAAAATGATCTGAGTACCAATTTACTATTTTTTTGTTGCTAGATGCATGATGTATGTCTAGCAGCTGACAGCTGCGTTACTTCCTTATCAGTTACTGTATCACCTATTAATCAGCATTTCTTTCAAATTCAGGAACAAGATTCTCACCATTTGCAGCCCCGAGGCTTGATGCAAACTGGCCGGGGGTAATCAAGACCGAGGAGAGTCCATACTACACTCACCAAATCCCTCTGGGCACCAGCAACAGGCAGCATTTCGTCAGCTCGCCGTCTGCTTACGCCAAAGAAGGCCGGCGCTTCCCTTTCCTGCAGGAAGGCGAGATAAATTTCTCCACCGGCGTCGTGCTGGAGGCTCCAGCTTCAGCGCGCCAGCCGGTCCTCAAGACGGCAGCACCTCCCGAGAGCAGCAGCGGCGGGAAGATGTTCTCCGACGGGCTGACCCGCGTGCTCGACTCGGATTGTGCTCTCTCTCTTCTGTCAGCTCCGGCGAACTCCTCCGGCATCGACGTCAGCAGGATGGTCCGGCCGACTGAGCACGTCCCCATGGCGCAGCCCGTGGTGTCGGGCCTGCAGTTCGGCAGCTCGTCGTGGTTCTCGCGCCCGCAGGCCTCCGCGGGCGCCGCCGCCGCCGCGGCCACGGCCGGGTTCCCCTCCTGCCCCGTGGTGGTGGAGGGCGAGCAGCAGCTGAACACCGTGCTGGGATCCAACGACAACGAGATTAACTACGGCGGGATGTTCCACGTCGGCGGCGGTGGAGGCAGCGGCGGCGGCGAGGGCTCCTCGGACGGCACCTCCTCGTCGCTGCCCTTCTCGTGGCAGTAATTCCCACTTCCCAGCGGTTGTTCTCGGGTGCTTCTGATCCGGTAGAGCTATTCGCTTTAGTGAGTGATCACTGATCAGCATTGGTTTCTGTCTTTTCCCTCCGCATTCGTTTTCCTTTCCATCGATTCTACTCGCCAGCATTCGTGTGGACAACTCGAGCATAATCGGGTGCTCATTTTCCTGAAATTGTCTTTGCTGCTGTGGCGCCTGCTGATTGCTGGCCGCAGCGTTCTCCTGTTCCTGTCATCGTCGTGAGTCGTGACACATGCTTTCAGTTTCAGGCTTTGGTTAACTATATCTGCCCCGTCATTTTTCTTGACCTTCACTTCAGCTACGAACTGTCCGATCTCCAAGGCATCTGAAGATTACGATCCAACGCAACGCACATGTGGCGTCGAGAATCACTTGCTCGATCTGCTAAAAAAAAAGAATCGACTGAGAATTGGTAGTTCATTGGCCTAGTAAAAAGGGGAACAAAAGATGCAGTAGTATTCACCGTTGCAGTAGCGGAACACAGCGGCTGTCAGTGATTGAGTTGCTGGCCTGGAATGGAAGCGTCGTCCATCCGGCCGGTCACGTCCCCCGGTGCCGGAGCCGCCGCCGCCGCCGCCGCCACGGGCGCCAGACGGGGGATGCGCCCGGTGGCCCGTGCGCGTCCGATTTCATCACGGAACGGGGACGAACCAGGCCGAGAGAGCACGACACGCCTTTGCGGAGGATCATGGACTCGTAAGAGTTTATGGGCTATGGTACCGGAGGCCCAGTTTGGTTAGTCTGGCCTGGCTCAAAACCGCCAACATTTTCCCTCTTTTTTACGGCCTTCAGCCTGCTGTTCTGATCGGATCTTTTTCTGGTTCCCGAACTTTTATTTTTGAAAAAATAATGGAAAAAACGCACATCTCGCCTCCTTATATCTAACATTTGCAAATTCTACGATGACATATTTAGATTCCACATTAGATTGTGGAAGCTGGCGTGTAGCTCGTAGGATTATAAAGGCTGAACAAAAAACCTCCATGTTTGGATCAGATTAAAGCTTTTTATCGGGCAAAAGCTGATAAAAGCCAGAGAGAGACATCTTTTGGGTTGTTTGGATCCCGAGCTGGCTTTGTGGAACTTGGTGAGATCGAAACAGACCCTTAGTTTGTTAGTTGGTACACTGCATTACAAACATAGTAGTTCTGACATCCGTTGCGATGAGATGCAGATATTTAGAGCATCTTCAAGAGCTCTGATATATTTTGTTGGCTAACTAAGAAAAGATAAAAGAGAGAAAAAATTGCATCCAACAGACTGACCAACTGAATGACTATCTTTCCACGCTAGCTATCTCCTTCCCTTCACAAGCTATCTTTGCCGAGTCAAGCGCGCTAGCCAGTTTTAAATATAGAAAGTTCAGTTTCAGAGAGTATGTTGGTTTTTTACCCCTACTTTTAGAAAGCTTTTTATTTTTTAGTTATCCTTTTAATCTTTAAATTTAGCGGATTATTACCGGTCCGTTGAAGATGTTAGAATGCGAGAACCGATCGATACGCGCGCAGAGTGTTATTAGAAAAAAAACCCAGTTCACACGTGGGTTTTTACGATCTCTCCTTTACTTTTACCGACGCAAATCATGCACGCCGGGACTCCAACTCCTCGTCAGCTAAACATGTGCGGGAACGTGATCCATGAATTAGCTCATCTCGCTCTCAATAAAAGCTAGCGCTACGGCCTACGGGAATCCCGTCGTCTAAAGTTTAAGCCGAGACGAGTCAGTCAGCCTCGGTACGTACGTAGCTGCCCGGCCCGCTCGTTCGTACGCGTATCATCAACGTATACGGCGGTGTCCACTGTACACAAGCAGCAGCTACGTACCCACCATTCATGGCGCTTATACGTACGTACGCATGCGCGCTAGCTCTTTGCATCAATACTAGGGACTAGGGATCCGAGTACAGCAGGCACACTGCTCTTAGCCCAACACCCAGCGGCAGGCCCGGAGCTGGAGCAGCAGCAGCTGGCCCAGCTCCGGCCTCCGCTCAGGATCACACATAAACACACACGAGATGACGACGAGGCGCTGCAGCCACGGGCCCCGCCACGCACGCCTGTGCAGAGCCTGCGTCGTCGTCCCGGGATCGCGGCTGCCACCGGCGAGGTTGCTGGCCAGCAGCAGGATGGGGCTCGTTCGTCCACGCTGACACGCAAGCAAATGTCCGATCGATCGATCAAATCCGTCGTGTCGCTGGACTGATTGCACCTCGGCTCGATGCAGCTAGCTAGCTAGCCATGGAGGTAGCGTGGATGGGAATATGGAGATCGAGCACCCTTTTGTCCGAGGAAGAAAAGGGCGTGCGTGGCCGTGGCGAGAAGTAAAGCCAATGCAAGTGGACAACGGCAGAGCGTCCGATCGACAACTCTCTCTTCTGTCAACAGATGGTTTGAGATGGATAAGCTTATTAGATGATTTGGGACAAGTTGGGGGTCGTCTAGGACTCAATGCTTGACTTTGAGATCAGTAATTCTCTTCTTTTTTTACCACTGTCCACGAAGCTCAGATCTCATCAATTTGCTAGCTCGTCGTTTTAATTCTATCGTGATGTAAGTGCTGCATGCCCCAATTAAGTACACAGGCCTTGTGTGTTCTCGCTCGTACATCCAAACACAGTAAATTGACACCTTTTCTCTGTCGTGAACGGCACGGGTACTTGTACGTGCCAGTACCTCACCCAAACCAAATGATTCTCTCCATTCCTCTCCTGACTCCTGCGAGCGAGCAGCAGAAATGGCAGATCGACCAACTAACGCGACAGCAGCCGACGAGCCCAAGTTTTAATTCCACGACAAGAATCCCGTCCTTCAGTACCCCACTGCACCCTGGCGTACGCTAAAAAAAAGTTATCTTCCAAACCCGCAACAGGCCAACACATACACGTACGCCTCGCCCACGTTGTGTTAATTCGATCGGAGACACGGGACGGCGGCGAGCGACCTGATATGATGCTGCCATGGCAGCAGCTCGATCGTCGCCCGTCCGGCGAATGTATGTACCGGCCGCCGGTCGACCAGCTAGCCGGCGCGGCGGACGGATCGGAACAGTACGTGCAGTGCAGTGCCCCAACACGTCGATGCATATGCGTCAAGTGCAGTGCCCGGCGAGAATCATCAGTGAATCCATCAGATTGGTACGGTCGATCGGCGGCCCGGACCCCGGCAGGGAGCGAGGCGAGTGCCGGCCGGCCGGCAGCTGCCGATCGAGTGCGCGCGGTGGGGGCAGTGAGGCCGGCGCGCTGGTCCGATCCGGCCGGCTTGTGGGCTGTCGCTAGCTGGTCTGGACAGTGACCCGGCGAGCCACCGGGAGGAGCCAGAGCTAGGCGAGGCGAGGCGAGGACGCGCGCGCCCGCCGGGCAGCACGCTGCCCCTGTGCTGTTCGTGCGTGACCGCGAGTGGCCGCGCCTGGCCGGCCATTAAAGCAACACATGTGATCGACCGCTCGCCAGCGAGCGCGTGCGTGCTCGGAGCTGGTTGGCTCGCTCGCCGGCGGGCCCCGCCGAGATAAAAAGCCGGGCGCGGGGGGCGAGGAGAGAGAGAGAGAGAGAGGCCGGGACGGCGACGCGACGGGACCCATCCATGAGCGGAGCGGAGTGGGGTGGTGGTGAAGTGGAGTGGTGCGGTGGTGACTCCCATCCCCTAGCTTTCCGCAAACGCGCTACGCGGCGGGGGGGCCTAGGGTTTTCCCCCTACGGATGCTTTGCCGGAAACGGCAACCTGACGCCGAGGCGCGCCACCCCCTTGCGCCCACCGGCTCCTTCCCTGAGCTGCTACTACTACTCCCACCACCACCACCGCTAGCTAGGCTCTGGCTGGTGGCTGCTAGCCTCCTCGCTCGCTCGCTGGCCCCGTGCCATCGCTTTCCCCTCGTTATTTAATCCCCGCTCCCGTCTCGCCTCCGCTCCTCGATCTCGCTCGCTCCCGGCTCGAGAGAATATCCCTGCGCTGCGCTTCGCTGCTGCCTGCCGCTTTGGTGAGGACGTGAGGTCGATCTGGCGGCGGAGGCGGAGGGGTCGGGGGCCGGGAAGGCGGCCATGGGGAGGGGCCGGGTGGAGCTCAAGCGGATCGAGAACAAGATCAACCGCCAGGTCACCTTCGCCAAGCGCCGCAACGGCCTGCTCAAGAAGGCGTACGAGCTCTCCGTGCTCTGCGACGCCGAGGTCGCGCTCATCATCTTCTCCAACCGCGGCAAGCTCTATGAGTTCTCCAGCACGCAGAGGTATACACACACACACACACAAACATGACACATGTCACACCCCCGCGCGCGAGCGCGGTCGCCGCCCAGTGAATTCTCAGCGGATCTCGCCAGATCTGCCCATGGAATGCATGCCGCTGTGTCGAGCTCGAGCATCCCGAGCAGCTTCTGTTGTTAGCTTAACCAAGCTGCACGTACGCGTTCGATTTGAGGTGCCGCCGCCGCGCGTGGGTGGCGGTTTTTTTTGGCCGTGGTGAGGAGAGAACGGGCGACGGCGCATGCTTGGAGCCGGGTTTTCATTGCCCCGGGCACGGATCCGGCTAAGATCTCTTGGGTTTAGGGTTTTGTTTTCTGGTCCCTTTGCTAGATCGATCTTACTTTACTTTCTCGGCTTGGCACCGTAATTTTGATCCGTCGGTCTTAAGTGTGTTCGTAGTTCTGATTGCCAGCTCAAATTCACGATCCAGGCAGGCATCGAGGACTTGCTCGGGTAGATCGAAGTACAAGAATTTCCTGGTTAATTAAGCGCGGATCCGGTTGCTGTCTTTTTGTTTTCAATATGTAATAACCCAAACTCCAAATTAGTGAGGTTTAACAAGCAGAGAACGGAGTCACTCATCATAGCTAGATAGATGCATCACAAATCGAGTTTGTTTATGAACTGAGAAGGTGATTCGTGTATGATTTGAAGAAAACTCGCCCAAAGAAAAAAAAGTCATGATAAATTAACTCTCGCTCTGCCCTCGTGTTACATATCTATATTTTAATATCTGTCAAAACATATATAAAGTCAAAACTCCAATTCAATTTTGTTCTCTAGATCGGTATTTGTATCAAAGTACTATATAAAACAAAATATTTCTGGGTCAGCTATATATGAACTTTTATATATTGATCATTGATCTAGCTTGATACTTAAACTCCATGCCAAGCTGAGTCAGAATTTGGTTGTCATATCATCCTTATCTGCTTGGACGCACCGCTTTAGTTTTCTTTAGCTCCATGCATGTGTTTAGTTAATGAGGTGCCCCTGTGTATCGTATGGAATGACACACACGGGAGGAGTTGAGCATCATCTCTTGCATTGTACACATGACTAGCCCCCATATATTTCGTAAAAGCTACTAGAGTTCGTTTTTCTTTTTGTACACATGAGCCCTACAGTGCCATCCTAGATCCCCCACCTACCTCCTAGGACTAAGATATATATGTGACCTCACGATAAGATGAACGTATTTGGATCACCAGTCCACCACCACTAACATATGGAGCAGTCCAAAAGATGGAGTAGATCATTATCCATCTCATCTGTGACATGACACAATAGACATACATATTCTACTTTGCTCTTTTCATGTGTCATGAGAAAGGCCTTTAATTTACCCAAAATAACGATTCATTCATGTGACACGTCTTGAAACAGTAAATAATTTACTCCCCAAAACAAGGTAAATAGCCTTGATTTCCATGCAATCTCGTATATATGCTACATGATCGTTATAGTATATTTTGCCTCATTTCTTTGTTGATTAAGCTAGCTGTCCACCTTTCTCATTCATAGACCATCTCCTAGCCATTATCTAGTCAGTTGTCCCTTCAGAGCTATGGGCGGCAATTTTTTCATGAATGTTTCAGCTTTAACTTTGTCAGGAATTGCATTGTATAGGAATTATGCATATAGTACAAATAAGTAATTGCTAGCAACTCATGACATTATGGAATGTTGTCTCTTTATTGTCTTTAACTATCAAGTAATTATGAAGCAATCTTCCTCTTAGATTAAGCAGATCAAATTCTGCCTTATTATTGTTCAATTCGTTTGCATTCACTTTTTATGGTCCCACTGATTTTCCTTTCTAGAAATTAACTGTATGTGTAAGTTTCCATGCCCTTTCAGCATGCCAAAGACACTTGAAAAGTATCAGAAGTGCAGTTATGCAGCGCCTGAAACAGCACTGCAAAATAGAGAGAATGAGGTAAAGTAATGTTACTTCCCTAAATTTAGTTCAAGATTGTCTTTCTTTGAGCCTAATCCAAAAATATGCTTATTTGCTATCTAGCAGCCTATAGCAAGAAGCCAAGAACTTATGAATTTATGATACTAAGTACTTTGCTGCTAAGAAGTAGGGACATTCTATGCAATCTGATGGTTTGGACTTTTCATACATTTGAGAGGATATAACACACATGCCAACAACCTATGCATAGATTAAAGGGGACACCCTGTAAAAGGCTATTTAGATGTTAAAGATCAAGGCGACCACGCAAACTTAAATTTCTTTCCAATAACTATATGAGCGAATGTGGAAATACAGATACTGAGTTTCTTCTAATTATTCGTTGTGTGCACGTACTTTTGAATTGAACAACTCATATTCTGTTTCTGTACGTGTTTTGTAATTAATAAAACTTGTGGAAAAATATCAGTTACTAACCCAAATAGTAAACAAAGAAATGCAATTACGATTAAACACTTTTCCCGTACAAGAATAATAAGAGCACATTTCATGTGAGATATTGAATGTATATCTGCAGCAGTAAAGTATCATCTCTATGTGCATATATAGTGATTTAATATGTGTTCCTCAACCATAATATCTCACTGGATCTATGGCCTTAATATTCAGAATTACATGTCCTTATTTTTTTTAGAAAACGCAGAGCTACGCTTCATTGAGTTAGAGAGAGAAAGAATTACATGTCCTTACTAATATGCTGTCTTGCATCTCTAAATAATAGTGCAACTAAGTGGGCATAATAGCAGTGAGACAGTGCCTTAATAGAACTGTTGGCGTGTGTGGCGATGTTGTGCTTTCATCCAAGCGAAAATATCCAGACACTCCTAGTTATATTCCCTCTTCAATTAGACTGTAAACTAATTTTCGGGTGACAAATATGAGGCTTGCAAGGCATATCGCTGTAATCTATATAAGGATTTTCACTATTCAGAAGATTAACAAAATACATTCTGCATATGATATTCTTTCATGTCTTTTTCTCAATCAGCAATTGAAAAGCAGCCGTAATGAGTACCTCAAGCTGAAGGCACGTGTTGAAAACTTACAGAGAACTCAAAGGTTAGCTCTAACTTTTTACATGTCCAAATAATTCGTTTTTATGTACAAAATAAAAATAAACAAGAGCAATTTCTTTTGAATAATGTTCTTTGATTTGGAAAAAAATGCCTGACAAGACCACATCCAGCACTTAAACTTGCCTGTCTGTTTCTGGTTTTAAACTTTAATCAGGACAGTTTCTAAGCATCTTTTATTTGATCATCTCGATAAGCAACTTGATGAAACAAAATACGGTGTAGTAAACTTCAAACATTAAAAAATTGGAAGATTAAAACACCAGTGTTTTGTCAATATTACTACCGTCTCCAGTCAAATGTAATAATTCTCTGAAATCTTCATTTGTTGGAACATATTTAATTTCTTAGCCATGTTACACAACAGCAAATGCAATTGTTCAGATCCCGAAACTAATTATCATGAAGGCGAGTGACCTATAACTAGAACAATTCAATATTCAGATAGTGCATATCATTTAAATGGAGTTTTCAAGCATTGTCTACTAGCAAGTCAAGTTTCCTGCATATCTATATACAAGAGAGATAGAAATGGTCTATTTTAAAATCTTCATGCTTTATGGACAAAATAGGAATTTGCTCGGCGAAGATCTTGATTCATTAGACATAAAGGAGCTGGAGAATCTCGAGAAGCAACTTGATTCATCCTTGAAGCACATAAGATCAACAAGGGTACTGAAAATTCTCAGATCATAAACGGCTATCTTGTTTTAAATTTTAAGTGGAATGTTTAATTAAGTATCGTATTTTTTTGTGAACTATGTAGCAAGGTTCATATGGCACTACTAAACGGCATCCTTATCAGCTATGCCTACCTCTCATATTAAACATTCTGACCGTTATATATTCCTCTTGTAGACACAACACATGGTTGATCAGCTGACGGAACTTCAAAGAAAGGTATGCTCTTAAACACTAGCCACCATATATTTGGCTTCCCTCAACAAGTGAATGACTTAAGCTCTTCAATTTGCAGGAACAAATGTTTTCTGAAGCAAATAAATGTCTTCGCAGAAAAGTAAGCTGTAAAACTTTTGTCATAAAAAAAAATGCATTCATAGGTGAACTTGACCAAACTGAATTTATTAGGTGTCATCGGTCTCTAAAAAGGATGAGTATAACAGGAAAACTCAAGGCTTATGTACTATCTTTTTCTATATGGAGGGGCAAATAGCCTATTCAGTTTCCTTCTAAGCTAGATTTCGAAGTTTTTAGGTGGACATGAACATGGTCATCTTTATATGATCATAATATAGTATAGGGTTTAAATAGTATAAGGAGGCTGACCATTATAATTGTTTTGAGATGTGCAGCTAGAGGAGAGCAACCAGGTTATCTGGCAGCAAGCGTGGGAGCACGGGGAGCCTCAGCCAGAAGTTGGGCACCATCATGAGCTGCACGGTGGCAATGGATTCTTCCATCCTCTCGATGCTGCTCGTGGTGAACCTACTCTTCAGATAGGGTCAGTTCTCCTACCTTCGGCTGATCTCTTCCAACTCCGATCCAAACCAAGAGATGTCAGGATCATCCAATTAAATGGCCCTTTTTATATTTTTCATAATCTAGTTTTACCATATTGGTTTTTATCTGCATGCAGGATCATAAAATTAAATAGCCCTTTTTTATTTTTTTTCATAATCTAGGTTTACCATATTCGTTTTATCCTACATGCAGGATCATCAAAGCTAGTGACACACCTTGTACATTTATTTTTCTTTCTGACTAGTGAAGAACACGTTTATACTAATAGCTAGCGAATTCACTACTCCCTTTGTGCTCTTTCGTCCAGCTAGATAATTGCTAAACCTTCAAATACAAAACTAGAAGAAAGTAGCACGCTAAGTTTTTCTCTCCGAGTTGACCTTATAACAAAATTAAGTGGATCCTCCAATTGTGCTATATATTTGCAGGTACCCTTCTGAGACACTGACTACTAGCTCATCTTGCATGACCTTGCCCCCATGGTTGCCATGAGATCGAACTACTGTGATTCTGAAATAATAAGGATGCGGCGGCCGACCACGCTGCCATATATTGCACTTCGAGTGATAGATTCCGCTTTAAGATTCATGCATGGCTTGTATGTGTGTAACGTTTGTGATCGATGAACTTGGAAATTATCCTTTTTTATTCTCGAATAATCAATGTATTGGGTATAAACATAGCACGCACCCGTGAATGTTGTGGGCTTGTATGTAGCAACACTATATTTATGTTGTAATAACTTTTCAAAAATTATTTATGTTGTAACCGTGATGACTTTTGCCACAATAAACAATTTTCATAGAAACCGGCTGCACTATAGATATGCTGTGATGATTTGTCATATTGAAAAAATCAACCTTTGTTTGGAAACTTGGTACCAAATAATGCATGAATAGCGATGATGTTGTCACATGAGCTTAATTATAAGAAGGATACAACTAGAGGGAGAACGGTCTCCTTTTAGCGTATAATCTCATGTGGGTCCCACAATGTGTTATCTTCTTCCTCACACCGCACATCTTCTTCCTTCCTTTACGGATCGATACCTCGCTTGGCTGACCCCCCCCCCCCCCCCCCCGACCACGGCCCACACTAACCAATTGGACCGGCGCCAACCCAATGCGGCTGCCTTCCGGCCACCGGTCGTCTTCCACAACCCCCGCGGGTGGTGCCCCCGCCGCCTCGCCATCCCGCCCACAACCCGCCTCCACCTCCAGGCCGGCAGCCTCCCCCGAAGCTCCCTCTATCCCCGGTGCCGACACAGAGGTAACCCGGACTCGAACCCTTAGTTCACCGGAGCGCCGCCCATAGCGTGAAACTGAGTTGTTACTTGGTTTCTCCTTTTGTTACTTTCTTGTGATGGACTTTAATGTTTCCCCTTTTGAAAAAAATGGACAACTTTGCTGTAGACACCGTGTTTCCAAAATGAGGGCTCTCGCATTCCGCCTAAAACGAGAAGGCTCTCGTTTTGGATTTTGTGTTATAAGAGCATCTCCAAGAGATTAGCTAAAAAGACTAGTCAAATTTACTGATTTAGCTACTCTCAAAAATAGATTTGACTAACAAATAACAGGGTAATTCAACAGATTCTGTAAAGATGGCTAGTGAGGTAGGCTAGCTAAAAATGGCTAGCGAACGAGGTGGGATGGAGAGGCACTAAATTTGGAGAGTCATTTACAGAGTCTGTTGGAAACTTTTTTCTCTCACAATAGCAAAATTTAACTTTAGAAAACGATTTGGCCAAATCGTTTTCTAAAGTTAAATTTAGCTATTATGAGAGAAATTTTTTTCCAACAGACTCTGTAAATGACTCTCCAAATTTAGTGCCCCTCCATCCCACCTCGTTCGCTAGCCATTTTTAGGTAGCCTACCTCACTAGCCATCTTTACAGAATCTGTTGGATTACCCCCATTGAATTAGATGACTTTCTATTTTTACAAAGGGGCTATAATCTTCATATTTAGCTAACACAATACAGAGTCTCTTGGAGATGCTCTGAGAAACCATATAAACTGGAATGCACTGAACGAGGTATTGAAGCATCACCATTTTCTCTATATGCCATATTCAGTGGTGAGCCCTGAGGTCAACTGGATCCAAGTACTGTATTTTTGATGTGGTAGTCTACTTAATTTCGTGGTGAACCAAACGCCGACGATGCTGTTGAGTTAATCGCTTGGCTTTTTTCACAACGTTTTCATGATCTGCTGCTAATCTTCTGTTTCCTCCATTATTAACTGAAAAGAATCTTCTGTTTCCGGTCTTGGCACTACTTTTTTCAGGGAAAAAGATCACGAGAGTTTCAAGATGCTCGAGGGAGCTGAAACGTCTGATAAAAAACTCGTTTTCCCAGGTTGTTATTCAGCATGAACTCGGCCCTGTTTAGCGGCCCATTATCGGCAGTTGGTGATAGGACGGACTCCCGAGTGGTGGGCTGGGAAGAGCTTGTCTTGGGCTCCTCCCCAGTTCGCTGGGTGGAGTGGTGGGCTGGGAAGAGCTTGTCTTGGGCTGGGAAATGGCGTGAGCATTATTGGCAGACCCTTTTATGGCACCGCGACACCGCCGAAATCCACCGGAGGCCCGGAGCGCACGGCGCCGCCAACGCCGACGCTTCCGTCGTCCTGTTTGGGTTTGGACTTTCCCAGAGCACCTTTTTTTCATTTTTCTTTTTTGCTGTTACAGGACTTGTAGGCATGCAGTAGGCAGTAGCCATTGATGAAGCATTTGCTATAGAGAGAATTCCCTATTTGACACTGGAAAAGTTACTCGTTCCTTATTTGGCCCTGAAAAAAATTTTGTTCCCTATTTGACACCGGAAAACTTACTCATTCCTTATTTGACATTCCATCACGTTTTTCATCCATGAACCGTTAACTCCCATGGGAAAAGACGATTTTGCCCCTCTGTCCTCGTGGGCTCCACCGCAGCCTCTCTTCTCCTTCCTCTCCTTCCTCTCCTTCCCTTCTCTCGCTCCCGTGTCCCGTCCCATCTCTGGGCTCGGCCAACGCGCCCGCACACCAGGCCAGTGGCGGCGGCGGCCTCACGACTGCGGCACAGGGCCCGCGCGCCCAGCCAGCGGCGGCCGCGCGGCATGGAGCCCGCGCGTACCGGCCAGCGGCGGCGGCGGTCGTGCAGCACGGCCCGCGCGCCCGGCCATCGGCGGCGGCCGCGCGGCACAAAGCCCGCGTGTCCCGGTCGGCGGCGGCGGCCGTGCAGCACGAGGCCGGCGCGCCCGGCCATCGGCGGCGGCAGCCGCATGGCACGGGGCCCGCGAAACCGGCCGGCGACGGAGGTAGATGGCCGGTAGTGAGGTGCTTACGTGGGGGGCTCGTCCGCGCGGCGGAACAATGATGAAGTCCGGTGGGATGGAAGTGGCTCGGCGGAGAGATCCTCGTGGCGTCGTCAGTTTGCTTAGAGGGTCGACGGACGCGGCGAATCGGGACGGCGGCGCTCGGTCCCGGCGACGGCTGCCCATGGCTCAAACGCGGAGCTTCTTCGGCGGCCGGGCATGGACGGCGAGGATGCAGGGCGAGGCGGCGACAGGAGAGGAGGAGCTGAGCAGCAGGGGGTCCGTGCCGTGTCGCGCGGCCGCCGCCACAGCTGGCTGGGATGCGCGGGCCCTGAGTCGCGAGGCCGCCGCCGCCGCTGGCCAGGTGTTGCGACAGCCAGAGTGTGAGAAGGGAAGGAGAGGAAGGAGAAGAGAGGCTGCGGTGGGGCCCACGAGGACAGAGGGGCAAAATCGTCTTTTCGCATGGGAGTTAACGGTTCATGGATGGAAAATGTGATGGAATGTCAAATAAGGAATGAGTAAGTTTTCCAGTGTCAAATAGGGAACAAAATTTTTTTGAGGGCCAAATAAGGAACGAGTAACTTTTCCGGTGTCAAATAGGGAATTCTCTCTTTGCTATACTTTCTGGTCAAGACGTCCTGTTTGTTTAGCTTATCGCACCAGCCAGCATTATTTTCTCTCAGCACAAGTCAGCACCAGCCACCTGTCACCAGCAAGCCAGCAATATTTTTCTCTCAGCACAAATCAGTATCGGTCACCCGCCACCAGCTAAGCGAACAAAGCGGGTCTTCATGCCAAATTTCGGGGCAAGCAGCAGGGGCATTCCCTTCCCTCAGCCAAGATATCTTTGCATGTGTTTGGTTCGGAGGATGGGACGAGACGGGATGGGCCGAACCTCTTTTTCCGTATGTTTGGTTGTAGAACTGTGAGGGACAGAATCATCCCCTAGACGAATATTAGCCTCAGATGCAGGACGAGTCTGTTCGCCAAAAACGAGCGGACGGGGTCATCCCACTTCAACGACGTCTCGTTCCGTTGTTGCCCGAGCGGAGAAAGCCATCGACCTTCATCGCATGCGTGCGGGAGGCGTGGGTGGGGCTGGAGTGGCCACCCACCGGTGACCGGTGCGGAGGAGCGGGCGCGGGAGGAGGGCGGTCGCCGGCGAGGAGCGAGATGGGTGAAGCGGCGTAGGTGCCGGCGTGGAGGTGCGAGCGCAGGACGGGAGCATCATGGTTGCCGGCGAGGAGACGCAAGATGGGGACGGCACGGACACCGGCGTGGAAGAGCGGAACGGGGCGGCGTGGCCACCTACGTGATTCGCGCGCGGCCGCCGGCGAGGAGCGGTGATAGAGCGGTGCAGCCACAGGTGCGGGACGGTGCAGCCACGGGCGTGGAACGACGCTGTAGCCGGTGAGGAGGAGCTGGGCGGGGTTGTGCGGTTGCCGGCGAGGAGCGTGACGGGACGGCCGCTGATGCGGGAGGCGTAGGACGGGCCAGCGCGAGCGCACAAGCTCGAGCTCAAGCTCCGCTTTGTGGAGTAGTACGGCAGGACGGAGAAGACGATAAGGCACCAAGAAAAAAAAGTTCATTGAGAATGACACGCGGGACCACCTATATGACACGTGGGACCGACCGAAAACTGACTTACGATGTTAAAACGACCATCCGTCCCATTCTTTTGATCCCTCCTACCAAATAAAAAATTAGGATGGACTTGACGCCAGCAATCAAACACAGTATGGGACCATCTCGTTCTAAAAAATATAGATAGAATAAACACATCCTATTTTGTCCTCCAACCAAACACACGCTTTCTTTCCCGATCTCGCTTGAAGCTTCTCAATGCCATACTACGGTACTACTGCTAGTGCTAGTCTGGTCACTGTCCGGTCTTTTTTCTGCGACCTTATCGTTACGACGTCCAATGTTATCGCAACCATCCATCTTTGCCCCAAGTTCATGGGATAGGCACTGTATATGCAGCACGTACTCCCTCCATTTTAAACGGAACTCTCACAAACCTAGCGGTCAAATAATTTCTAATTTAACTAAATTTTTATAAAATAATGGACGAGTTTTATCTACAAACGTATGTAGCTACCTTCACCGTCAATGTAATATTGTTTGTACGTTTACATACTTATTTGTCAGTTTGAATATATTCGTATACTAATTCTAAGATACTCTAAAATAAATTACACGAAAAAATTCAGGTGCAACCCTATTTTTTAAATTTATTATGATTATACTATTACATTAGTATATAGAAATTAGCATGTCCATATACTTATATGTATTCATATACTCGTATGTATACCCAACCTACATACCACATAAATAGTCTAGTATTATTACATACTACATTTACATACTCTTTGTCGGATGAGAAACACGTTCTATCATGAGATACATAGATAAAGTTAGCTACATACGCATGTAGAAAGAAAATTTCCTAAAATAATACTAATATTTATAATGTAAAATAATACTAATATCCATACTTAATCTATTTGAAAACATTAATATTAGTATTTTTTATATAAATTTGACTAAAATTAGAATTATTCGACCCTTAGTTGTATTTTCCTAAGACAGAGGGAGTACCCTGGTAGCATGTTTTAAGTTCTATCGGTAGAGGACAACATGCCAAATCGTATAACACATTCATTCATTCATTTCTTTCTAGTCTTTTCTCTTCCTAGAAAGGAGGGAGCCATTTTGGGCCGTGTGTTCTTTGGGGGTGAAAATTTTTACGCACACGTTTGATCACTAATTAAGGGTATTAAATAAAGTCAGTTTATAAAACTACGTATAAAACACTCGGGTTAATTCGTGAGACCTATCTAATGAGGTCTCTGACCGTATGATTAGAGGATGGTTACTGCAGCATTACGGTAGTAAATCAGGGGTTAATTAGGCTCATTAGATTCGTCGTGTAAAGTTACACTCATCCTTAAAAAGATTTTATAAATAGACTTTATTTAATACTACGTGCATGTAAGATTCGTCGGAGAAAAAAATGCTGACACAAATAAACATGGCCTTGGTGCTAGTCCCTCCGTCCCACGATATAAGCATTTGAAGCATTCAAATGCAAAATAGTAGAAGTGCTAAAAGAGCTATATACCCCTCATTTTATGCTACACACCAACTCTCCATCCACCTCACCAACCCATTTTGTTTTGTTCTATCCCTAAAAATGCTTACATTTTTACACAAAATTTGAACCCAACAAATATTTACCTATCGGGACGGAGGGAGTAGAAGGGAGTGCATGCCAACAAATCTTGTAAAGTTATTTCATTTTTTTTTTCAAAAGGGAGTACTTTCCTTTCCTGTACTGTAGTGCTGACAGGACTGATACTGCAGAATGTCCAACGCAGGGATTAGCATTACAGCACGTGGGAATAAGCAACGTGGACCAATCGACTTGACTACTGTGTCTACCTCCAGCCTTATCCACTTGACCAATGGACAGTGTAAAAAAGCTGCCTCCCTCAAGGACCGCGCCCACCCAGACTAACCAATTGGGTGACGGGATCGTACCGTGTACTGGGCCTCTCTCCACACCTTGCTGTTTGTAGTAAATCCGATAATTACAAAAATATCCTCATGTCGCGGCCCCCACAATATTTTTCTTTTTCAATCGGATGGGGCTCATCAAAGCCACGAATTGATGCATGAAACGAGTGCCGCTGAAAAGACTAATTTGATGACAGTAAAGTGATTTCATATGCCAACTTCATAAAATAAAATTTGTATAATGTATGGGATATTAAGATTTGAATTACAACTTTGAATACCATGGTTAAAAACAGTGTCCTATATTTTTAAATGGAAGGAATTGAAGTACTAGCTACTTCCTCCGTTTGCTTTTATAAAGCCGGCATGATTCGATATGGTATTCTGAATTATATTTTGACTATTTATTTATCTTATAATACTTTATTTATGATTATAAACTTATGATCATTATAGAGCATTTTTATGATAAATTCAACCCTATCAAGTTTGCATTATAAAATTTAAAAATTATTGACTAAATTATTGGTCAAAAATTGTAAAGTTTAAATCTTGATATATAAAATTAGTTAAAGATTGTAAATTTTAAATCTCGATATATATCTATACACGCCTTACAAATAGAAATAGAGGGAGTAATATAGTAGGAAATAATAAGAGCGAGTAGCTAGTACGGAGAAACGATAGGAGCGTATATTTATTCCGCCACTAATTGAAACGTCAACATGCGATAGTTAGAGGGTTAGGGCATCCGAAATGTGCGAGGACAAGAGCGGCCTTACAGCAGGCCCCATGTAGGGATAAGGCCGACACTGTTATGCATATGGCCAAAAGGGTCCTAAGCCGGTGGATCCCACCCCGAAGAAAAAAAAAACTAATTCTTTCTCTCAGTCCTCGTCCTTCTGGACTGTGCTTGGCTTGCCGTCTGCATGCGGCTGGCCCATCACCGTACTTCCTTCGATTTTTTATTTCCTATGGCCAGGTCTTTAACTTGAGGCCAGTCTCAATCTTTTTGAGCTTAGAAACTTTTTTAGGACCCCCTCAAGTATGTATGTGGTCGGTCACAAGTGGCTTAAGACCCTCTCTCCGCACACATTGTGGATGTCCTTAGCGGTGGACCTAGACACGTGAAATCCCATGTGAATAGACAACGACCACTTTATAAGATTAAATACTCATGGATGACCCAAGGAATATATATATATATATATATATAATGGCCATGGCAATGGAAAAGTGAAAAGAAATTCTAGATGAAATTCTGGGCTGCGAATGCGCACTTAGTAAATACTTCCTTGATTCCAAATTACTGCATCCTTTACGTCATGCTGACCTGTGTAATTGTGTTAGCCTTCAAAAAGGCTCCGCTAACGATCTTTGGGAGTCGCCACACGGTGAAGACACACACAATTCCTGGCGCAGTGCCAACAGTGTAGCCTGGGTGGGAATGCATCACGCTCCTTTCTCTCCTTCACAATTCAACTTGACCCTAATAAATTTTAGTTCAAAAACTAGTAGTATTTTGATCCGACCCTGATCGAGCCCGATCCTTAGAACTTCTAGTATAAAATTCATGGCCGATTACCACCCCTGTTTAGGGCAGCCATTCCTGGCGCAGTGGCATTCTACTAGTAGTACACTAATTAACACTAGTACTACTCGTACTAACCGGCCATCTACAGTGGCGATGGCAACCACATATATGCAGCATCCAATGCCGTTGCGAAACGCGTCCCTGCGAGGAGCTCCTCCCCTTTCTGTGGGAAGGAGGACACTGAGAGCCGGGCAGGGGCAGGGATGGGCACCGTATCCTTTACCCATCGGCCGAGCAGGAGGACATGGAGGCCCCGCATGGAGCCCACCCTCCTGCTGCCATCCACAACTTTCGCGGCAGTGCATCGCCCCTAGCCCCTCCCTCTCTCGCCGCGAGCCCAAGATTTGTTCCGAACCTCTCTTTTTATATGCCCTTCGCAGCAGTGAAGTGACAGACAGCATTGGCACTGTTGGGGTGGAAGGAATGGAGCGGGAGGAGGAGGCCGCCGCCGCGAGGACGGCGGAGCTCCAGCTGCTGCGGCCGGAGAAGAAGAAGAAGCGCGGCCGGGTGGAGCTCCGGCGGATCGAGGACCGGACCAGCCGGCAGGTGCGCTTCTCCAAGCGCCGGAGCGGGCTGTTCAAGAAGGCCCGCGAGCTCTCCGTGCTCTGCGACGCCCAGGTCGCGCTCATCGTCTTCTCCCCCGCCGGCCGCCTCTACGAGTTCGCCTCCTCCACCACCAGGTGATGCCGATTTGCTTCACGCCTCCCCCGCCCAAAATCATCTATCCATGTCAGTCATGGTTAAGCTGCCGTTCCCTGTTGGTTTCTGCTGTCTTTTAAATTTAATCGATGCTTCTCCTAATTGTTCTTCCTCGATCGTTTTTCTTTTTGACTACTGGTCGTCTTTAATTCTTCCCGGGCCTTCTCTTTGCTTGAACGGCTGATTCGTCTAGAAATTTCGCCCGCGTTCCTCCCGCTGTCGCTAGAACGAAGCTGGATCTGTGCAGGACGCAGCTGATTTAATTTACTCGTCGTGTCAACTGTGCAAGGAGCACGCTAGCTAGAATGATCTACAGCCCTACAGGTAGAATGAACCATCTCATAAATGCCAGTACTAGATGATCTACAGCTGGCCGGCCTTTCATGGGATATGGTAAACCTCAATGAAAGAGACAAAATGCTTATCATCAACTGTTTGGATTTGCATTTGAGATTGCGGTCATGCGTGCTGTTCCAAGGCTACTGTAAATGACATTTTGTTTGGTGTCAATAGTCCGAGATAATTAACTTACCGATAATATAGTACACATACATGCCGCAGCATATACTATTGATGGCCAATAATTTGTCAACTGACATATTAGTTCGAAAACATGCATAAAATATATGGGTAAATGCAAATCAAGGCATTAAAAACTGTGCCTTGGAACTGTTGAAAAAAACAGTTAGCCTAAAATAATGTACTCCATAGAGCTTTTCCGCAACAAAATTAACCAGGTGTTTATGTACTTTTCGTCGAGTGATGATCTTGTTAGTTAGAAGTAATTATTGTAGGTCAAGTTCCATTGTGCAGTGACCATTATATACGTACATAAATACAGGATTGAGCGTGAGATTGTCATCTGTGTCAAGATTTTGCGTTAGTTTATGAGCATCTACTAGTTTAATTAGCACTCTTTTTGTCCATATGTACGTGTATACCCACTTCATTCGAGTTAAACTTAAGATTTTTGTGCATATTCTTCCTTGCAGCATTGAAGAAGCTTTTGGTCGATATTGGGACCTTGCCAACACAACAAATGATTTTGATCTCAATATTGAAGCAGCACCAGACTCAAGGATTGACTGCAATACACAGGTCAAGCATAAGTAGTTGATAAATTTGTTTCTCGCGAATGAAATAGTTGATGAATTATACCGTATATGAACAATAAAGCTAACTTCTGTTTATTATTGTCGGGGACAGACCCAGGGGGTCCTCTAACCATCGGGGTAACCACCCTCAAAAAGTGTTAACCACAGAGGGCCGAATCACCAGCAGCCCGAAAGGGCCACCAAGGCAGCGCGGCCCGTCACAGCTTATCATGGCCCAAAACAGGCGTCCGAGCTCGCCTGTCGAGGGGACCCAAGTGGCGACCCCCGTCTCCTCCTCGCTCGAGGGACCCGGACCCCCCGGGTCAGGCGCAACGCCAACTCCGCCTCGCTCGAGGGCCGCGCACCCCCTCAAGCAAGCGAGCCAACTCCGCCTCGCTCGAGGCCACCCTTCCACTCGACGCGGCGCGCCCCGGCGCCCCGCCCGACAACGGCATTTAATGCCCGCCCCATCGGGCGGGCGCCGAAGTCAAAGGACGATCTCTCCCCACGCCGCGCCGCTGACACCGCAGAGCTCGCTGTTCTACCTGCTCCGGTCACTATGCGTCCTCACCGCTACCGTGCGGACGCATGCGGCGCTGCGCAAGGCCCTGTGCAGACTTGCAGGCGTCATTCCGCACCACTATTCTACCTGCTCCCGTCCTTCCCCCCCGGTGCAGCCCTCGAATGGGCGTAAAGAACCATCGAACGAATACATGAGCAGCGACCGAGCACGGACTCCGGTCAGACGCGGCCCGGTGATGACGAACGCCGGGTCAAATCCACCAACTCTCGGCCATTCCCCGGTAAACCGGGCACGCCGCGCACTGTGGTCAACAGCAACCACCATGCCGACCCCTGTGCCGCCAACTCCTGTCCTTCCCCACCTGCCACGCCCTCGAACCAACCAGCGGCGGACGGCTGGGCGCAGATTACGGCGGCACCGCCCCTCGAAACCACTCCAGGACAAGCACAGGGACGGCCGTGACACCCGCAGAAGCCGGAGCTCGCCATAAATCCCCTGCCGAGGTCAAGGACGACCGCACGCCCGGCGCCATGCTCTCCAGTGCGCACCCCTGTAGCACACACTGTACTTGTACTTGTAGGCCCCCCCCTCCTTGGCCTATAAAAGGAGTAAGGGGGCGAGAGAGAAAACAGACGAACACGCACACGATCACCGCCTTCCACGATATTGGCACTCTCCTCAATCACTTTCACACCCATTTTCAGGGACTTGGAGACTTCCTCTCCTCTCCCGCCGTGCTTGTAGCCCCCCCACTGCAGGCACCTCGGTGCAAGATAGTATAGTGCCGCGAGCACAGTCTGCTGGACGTACGGCCCCGCGGCCGGAACCAGGATAAACTCTTGTGTCATCGTGCTAGCTCTTGCATCAACCGTCAGGGGACGGGACACAGCGCATTCTGTGTGGCGCTGAGGTTGGGCGACCAATCTCAGCACCGACAATTATAAAGCTGTTGTCTGATACTAACTGAATGCAGAAACACACATACTTTCATTCAAAAAACCAACACAATATATATATATATATATATATATATATATATATATACCATGCATGCATGAACTAGCTTTACAAATTTTGATCACAAATACACACAAAATCATTAATATGTTTTCACATGGAAAATATTTTACTAGGTCTGTAATGACTAACAAATATCATTTTCAATAAATTGCCAAAACGAATTTGCTTAAAAAGTAATCATCAATGATGCGTGTTGGAGACAGTTCCAATGGCTAAAACACAAGTAAAAGAAAGCATGGAGGCAGTAAGTAATTTTCCCCAGCGTATGCCGAGAATATGGATAAAGAAAACTCATTATAGGAGATCATTAGCATTATCATCTCAAGATCGTATATCCAGTTTAATGTACTTGCTGTTTTAGTCTCCTTTACAGTCTTCGAAATACATTTACAACTTCTAGTTCTAGGCAACTTTGCTATGCTCTTTTTTATTCTTATCCCTCTTTAATTGCATCATTTTATCGACCTCAATTCTTGTTCTCAACTCCAAAAATATTGTGAACGACCTGAGAGTCTCAAACACTTTTGGATTTTAAAGCATCTGTATAAGGAGGATATAAACATGAAAAAGATTGCAATTGAAGCTCAGCATTTTAAATTGTTCAAAAAGGAAATATTTTATCCAATATTTTCATTTTCAGGTTTTACAATATTTTTTTGCGAGTTTTCATTCTGTTTTCTAGTTTTTCTGAAGCTTAATGCTCATTATACTGATAGAATTACTTGGAAGCTTTTGAAGTGCCTGCTTCTTGAACAACAAAAGATAACAAGCAACACATACACTTTGTACATAGAATCCACGTATGCATTCTTTTATACTGAGATTAATTATGAGCAGGTTGGGTAAATAAGAATTGCACTATTCGCAAAAAAAGGTGGGTATATACCAATGGCTGAAATGTTTTGCTCATGTATAACTCAGGTTCTACTTCTTTATGCTGGCCAAGATATAGCAAGTCTAAATTTTACATCAACTTGAAGTTACCACAAGTACATAATGTTCGTCTAAAGCAGAACCTTTTGTGTTGGACTTTCATCAGTCTCCTATTAACTCTTCTCTTTTGCTTTTATCTGAACTTAGAATAATCCAGTACCATATTAACCAGATGTAAAACAAAAAGGAAAGAAATCTTCATATCCTAGTGCTTGGGGAAAATCATATCTCATGTTGCCTTCCAAGTTGCAACAATTAATGCTACTAGGTAGCCAGATAAACTTTCCTAGCCTGTTTTGCATATACATCTTGTGATCTTCGTCCGTAAACTAATATGGGTTAAATTTCTTCCACTGCCATGATCATGTAATTCTGAAAGCAGAATCATCATGTATTTTTCTGATTGTATTCCATATGCAGGAGATTTGCCATCAGTATGTTTTTTTTCCTTAAAACGTGTAAAGCTGGCAGGAGATTTGCCAGATTTATATTAATGTTGCAGATCGACCATCAGTAGACCACGCCAGTATCAACCGATGCACATCTTCACTTTTGTTCTAGATCCAGCATTTGCATGCGCAATTGTACTTTCTTTGGGTTCTCCCAATATATGGTAACCATCTGTATTTTTTGTGCATTCCCTCCTGTGGTTGCTCAGAAGGAGCAGTCATCTGCTGGCTCGTTACCTGATCAGCTAAATATCATTGCCCAATGGTATGGATAATCTTTGGTTCTAGCAGCTCATCGAAAATGCTCAATGTTGCGTTAATTACTGACTATTCTTTATGTAAAAATTTTCAGGGCCACAGAAGCCAATGTAGACGAGATGAGCATGGCTCAGATAAGAAGCTTGGAGGAAACAGTAACCGACGCTCTGGCAGCTATCAGGGTCATATGCACTGCAGATATTTCTTCTAGTATACCTGCATGAACTTGGCATGCGTCACGATCATGCAACGTTCATGCTGCACACATGAGATTTCTGAGAGCGTCTTAATTTGGTGATTGCAGAACAAACTGAGGATGAAGGTGGTTGAGTTGACCCAAACTTAAAGTTAGCTCTGGAACTAGTTTTGATGCAGAAAAAGGTACAGTACTTTTCAAGAAACCATACCATACATCTGGCTCCATCACTAAAATTACTAACCTTGGTTGTTGTGTTGAATGACTAAAGCAGAAGAAGCCGTAAGACGAAAGGATGGGCCATCTCATGATATCATCAAGTGGACTCCAATCCACAGAAACTAAGAAAGAACAGTGCTCAACTGTAAATGAGAGCCGCATATATAGTATACTTCCCAGCTTCAAGCCTGCATGCATGGTGAGAAACAGGTTAAGCTGGGGCCTATATATAGTCGTGATCAGCAACTGTCAACTTAGCAAACTAATTTCCCTTGGACATGCATGGCCCTGTATCTGTCAAACATCACATCGTCCCTCTTGCGTTCGTGTGTTGATATATACTTGTACTGTTATTATTAGTTGCCCACGCACACGTGTCTCACTTTCTCACCGTGTGTGTGCTTGCATATAAATTGTAAAAGATGCCGATGCCGATGTACATGTAAGAACCCACTCTACGAAAATGTACTCTTTCGTTGATTATTCATAAAAAGAATAATATTTTCATATAAGCTGTTATGGAGCTACAAGGTTCTCTATGTGATGTGACTTGGACTAGTACATTTTTTCTCTCAACTAGTTATGCAACCTGTACTCCTGCAGAGGCTAGTAATTTTAAAAAAACATAAGTATTAGAAATTTATGAAAAAATTAGTCCATTCTAATAATAATCAAAATAGCTAACCTTGCTCTCTCTTTTATTTTTTAAATACGCTAACGCGATACCCATATAAATATTAAGTTGTGATAGAATTTAGCTAGGGATTAGTCTATACATTTTTAATCCACATTCGTTGTTTTCCATTTTTCATCGCGCCTCTTATGTGTTTCATGTGTATTTAAGTGAATCCTTAATTTGAGCTACGCGTTTAACATAAAAATTGGCATTCTCATTAATTCATATATACATGCTCTTCATGGTGACACATGCATGGATACCTTAAGTTGGTATTTTCTATATAAACAATGACAAAAACAGTAATGTAAAATCATATATTGATGTACTTTAGTATATTATAATAACACATGTAGCTAAGTTATATATAGATGTGGGTTATCAATGTAAATTTAAGAGGTGAATTTAAAATATGTTTTAGAATAAGTGGATAATTTAGATAAATATTAGGGGTTACTTTAGGTTATTTTTTACAATGGAAGAGGTGGGTTGACATTGGTGGATAAATTAGACAAAGATCTAGGATGCTACTTTAGACTATTTGCATAGTGCTGGAGATGACAATTTTTAAGAAAGCATAATAAATCCATTGGATATTATTATCAACAATGATTAGAGCCTATCAAATTGATGGCTAGATGTTCACGATACCTAAGATTTAGCTTTTACTACCTCTGTTTTAAAATGTAGGTCATTTGTCTTTTTTTACCACAAGTTTGAGTGCTCGTCTTATTCAAAAAATGTGAAAATATAGTCAAATTTAAGGTATTTTTGAATATTTTTATTAATAAAGCAAGCCACCACAAAAAAAGATAATTTACACAAAAGTTTGAATAAGACGAGCGGTCAAACTTAGAGTAAAAAAAGTCAAACGAACTATAATTTAAAACGGAGTAGTATTTCTAGCGCCTCGTAGAGGTTCCAAATTTAGAGTGTTATTTTATATTATTTTTATAATACCACATGTGGGTAGTATAGACTATAGACGAAAATTAGGGGATTACTTTAGGTTATTTTTATAATTTAGATATATATGTAAATGCTTATTTTAGGCTTCACATAATGGTAGAGGTGGAGAGTGTTCTAGAAAACATAGTAGATCTAGTGACCATTCACTTGGAAACTTTTTATATGCGCGGGCGTGAAAATCTCATTGGTGCCTATGATGAGTCCGACACCATGGAGCCAATGCGAATGAGGGTATGTTATTATTGCCGGTGTCAAAATTAATACTCTTCTAATCATTTTATATTAAGCATATGTACATTTGAGTACTATTTTTTACGGTATTTGTTAAGCACTTGTAGGTATGGTCCTCCTATTTCCACCGAAGTTTAATTAGACCACTATCTATCTATCTATACTATAAGGATCCAGTAGAATTGAAAATAATTTTATTCCAAATTTTTTTCACCAACCCCTCATAGAGGACCCACGTGTCGGGTCCGTGGGTGAAAGTGCATTAATGGATTTACGAGGTCAAACAAAAAAGAGCATTTTCTAGAGAGTTTTCACCGTTTAGAGGCTACTTATTTAATCAGCAAAAGGCTTACCCGTCTTTGTGTGCCCACGCTCCTACCTGCCCAAACTATGTCCTTCATAATCTTATTTGATCTTTGAAAGTTGACCTTTCTAATTTCTTTGAGAGTTTGTCATGTAGTTTTATTTTCTATTGAACTAGCGTGTCGCACATACGTTCTCGCTAGTATTTCTTTAATCTAAACTTACGGTGCAATTTAGCCCCGGTTAGAATAATGTCAAATGCACAAATAAATTATTACCAATTATAGTGTTCATCAAATCCACGAGTACTAGAGGCACGTTATTACGAATGAGTTGTAAAAAAGATATGCACTTGTAGACGTTAATAATAGCAATTATTACTCCATTATCATTATTTAGAAATAACAAAAAGTACTAACATATACTATGTATATAACAACACAGATTCAGTAAAAAATAAGATGAAAACTAAATCAATATATATAACTTAGCAGAAGTTCATCATCCTCGTCAACGAATATACCAGCGAGTTCACCACGCGCCATGAGGCGGACGGACGCGGGGCCCTGAGCGCTTCCCATCTTCGTCGTGACGTTGTCTCATCGCCGGGCGCACAACTGGAAACCAATCAGGCAACCACACCTCAAGGGAAAAAAAAAAAGAAAAATGAACCTGACCATTGAAACGTGCGTATAGATTATAGAAGCTGCCTTGAGGACCGCGTGGCCTAGTGGGACTCATGTACACGGGCACAACTTCACTGCACGTTCCTCACACGTTGCTCAGGTGATAGCTGCGGATTATGGCTATTGGCTACCAACACGATCGGATAATAATCATGACATTCCAGATTCGTGCTATTGTGCTTAACCATCAATCCATCATCCAGGTGACATGCATGTTTCTAACTTCAGATTAAATTATACAAGCTAAGTACATTGGTGGTTTCGTCGGAGGTCCTCATGTTCTTTTGGCGGTGAAAATTTTTACACAGACGTTTGACCACTGATTAAGGATGTTAAATAAAGTCAGTTTATAAAACTACGTATATAACTCTGGATTAATTCGTGAGACCTATTTAATGCGTCATCTGACCGTATGATTAGATGATGATTACTGTAATATACCGTAGTAAATTATGGGTTAATTAGGCTCACTAGATTCGTTGCGTAAAGTTACACTCATCCTTAAAAATGTTTTACAAATAGACTTTATTTAAGAGCTCTTTTACGGTACCTCTACCACTAATTTAAAGGACTAGTATATAAACATCCGACGATTGAGAATAATTGTATACTAGTCTAACGTTGATTAGTGGTATAGGTAGTATATAGTGAGTAGTATAGTAGTATAAGGGCATTATTGGAAAAAAACTTAAATGGCATCACTGTAATTTAGATATATTTTAATTTTTTCATTCGATCATATGTCTTGGGCCGACAGTCGAGGCACGCCAGTGGGATGGGTCTCGGGTCGGTGATGCACGCCGCCGTTAAGAACGAGAAGAAGTATGCTTAGTTAATATATTTATGTCTAAATTACTATATTACTCATTCTCTATACTATATACCACTGGTCAGTGGTATAAGGTACCGTAAAAGAGCTCTTATTTAATAATTCATGCATGCAAGATTCTTCGAGGAATTTTTTTTTGCAAAGGCAACTAAACACGGCCTCCCATAATCATACCACAAACTTACGGCAAATTAGCGTTCTCCGGTAGTGAAAGCTATGTACGTCCTCACAACTGGTGACGATATTCACCGTAAGAGTCTACATCGATCTTTTCCTATATTATTAAGCATAAGTAGCCAACAATGTTAACCACATTAGTATATTTTCTAAATGGCCCATATATTTTTAGTATGATTTTCTTTCCTGTTTTACAGTTTTGGCAATTAGCAATAAAATAACCCAACACAAGCTTATTACCCATGCTTTTCTGTAGCTTGTGAACTGAATATACTAGAACTGTTGGCCACTTATACAAACAAAAAATGTTTGAAAATCGGTAAGTTTTGTACCATTTAGTGGATTTGACAGAGCTCCAGCTCTACGAACTAGGAAGTCTCTGGATTTTTTTGGACTGGAGATGTGTTGAAACAAATATCATTTTGTATAGTAAATATAGATTTTTAAACCATTTACATTTAGTTTGCTAACTACTCCATCCGTCCAATAAAAAAAATGCAATTTTGGGTATGAGTCTACCCAGAATTACATTCTTTCTCGGATAGAGGAAGCACATATCTAACTTGGATCTCACAACTAAAGCTATTCCAAAGAGGCTTACAGTAGTAGATTAATTGATGGAACCTTAAGGAATTGGATATATGGGTTTTGAATGTCGACACATTATGATTTTTTTATAATTGTTCAATAGATTAGTTCATATTGCATATGAAAAATTGGCGTGGTATATCCTATATTAAAACCGTCATTCTGTAGTTGGTTTTTCCTCGCCAGTGCATATGAAATAGAGATTGACTCTATCCGGCCTCCTCCGGGTGTGTTTCTTTGAGGTGGAAAATTTTTTCCACCTCCGTTTGACCAATAATTAAGGGTACTAAATAAATTTAGTTTATAAAACTATCTTAACAACCCCGGGTTAATTCACGAGACAAATCTAACGAGGCATTTGACCGTACGATTAGATGATGGTTACTGTAGCATTACTGTAGTAAATTATAGACTAATTAGGCTCGTTAGATTCGTCGCGCAAAGTTACACTCATCCCTAAAAATATTTTATAAATACACTTCATTTAATACTCCATGCATACAGGATTTCCTTTGAAAAAAAATTTCCGGAAAGAAACACGGCCGGTCCCTAGTACGAGCGTGTGACTACAGCCTGAGCGATTCATCTGAAGGTGTGTGCCAAGCACTTGGAGTGCATGCGTGAGGGAGAGGGGTGTTGCCAATCAGCCCTGCTTGTTTGAGTGTTGTAAGTGGAGATAAATACATGACTATTATGCATAAAAGTATTTGTACAGATAGCCGATTTTATTGATCATGATTTTGTAATTATGCATGAAGAAGCCCATTTAGTTCTCTCCATGACGCCTAGATCTTGCTACGAACATTTATAACGACAACGTAACTACTATACAACTTTAGATGGTGCAAGAGGAGGAGAGAGGAACCTTGTAATTTTGTCGTAGGAACCATTTTTTTGAGGGGAGAGGAGAGGAGAAATTAAACATTGAGAGTTGTGCAGGGTTCTTACAAAAAAAGAGAGATTTGTGAAGGCTCGAGCTGCCATTTCTCTAGATTTGTACTGTTTGAGTGACTTTATAACTAGTTCAAATGATGATGAGACCCTGTAATTGTTATAAAATAATGCGAAAACAAGATCGAACACGAGACACGATTTAACGTGGAAAAACCCTTCCGGGAAAAACCCGTGGAAGACAATCACTATTGAGGAGAGTTTACAAGTAGGGATGATACATGGCTTATCTGTCTTACCCTACCGTCTACATAGGTCTTACATATATATAGGCGGCTCACGTCCCTGTGCTTGGTTGCGTTGCCAAGGTGGGACTAAACTGTGCACTCCTGAGAGAAACCACAGCACAATGGGCCTCCGCTGCGCTCTGGCCCAAGCCTGGCCTATATCGTGGATGTGAATTTGGAACATATCCAACAAACTCCACCTTGAGACAAATTCCATCATGTAGACGAATAATAAACCTCCATATTCAAATCTTGAATACCAATGTCCATCGGACAAATAAGATCACTTGAGTATTCTCCCAACACTTGAGCAAATAACCAATAGGTTCAAACACACACAACTATCAACAAAGCAAACGAACAATCTGGGCCTTCAACAAATTCATAATCCCAGCAAAAGTCTGAGTCTGTGCAACTGGCCTCGGAAAAATAAATGGCAATAATGCTCAATCATTAAACGACATAAAGTCGCAATATCACCTGTGGTATTAAATAAATATCCAGTGAAGAACTCAATTACTGCTCCATTCAAACACGATTCAGATGTGGGCATAAATGTGCAACCAATGAAGTATAAACCTCTGCAATAGACCCTGCAGTAGTGCAGTCATGAGTGGACGTCTCCACCTTGAACAATAAATGTACTGAATGCCGGCCAGTACAAAACATTATAGTATCTATGCAGCAACTCTGAACTAGATCCCTCAACACGAGCAAAGACAGCAATAAACGTACTGCTCCCGCAATACAAAACACTGTAGTATCTAGTCAAACAAAACTTCCTCTGTTGCGCTTAGAATCCTCCACCTCGAACTCAATTCGGAGCAAAACCTTCACTTTTAATTAACCAACTTCATAGGAGTAAAGGAAACCACTAGGCTGACATGAACGATGTTGTCAAAACATCAAGAAGAATAAACTCAAAAGTGATCAAATAATAATCACAATATCTCCTCAAATCTCAATATATCTCAGCAGCGGAAATCATATATCATAGAAACCATGTGAAAGAAATAACCAGAAGAAAATAATCTGCAGTAAATAATCTAGAAACGTTACTGTGTAACTCTAGTAATAACTTGCAACCTTGTGTACAACTCCGTTGTCGGTGCTGGGATCGGGCGGCCAATCCCCAGCGCCACACAGAATGCGCTGTGTCCCGTCCCCTGACGGTTGATGCAAGAGCTAGCACAATGAGACAAGGGATTATCCTGGTTCCGACCGTGAGGCCGTACGTCCAGCAGAGTGCGCTCGGGGCGCTGTACTATCTTGCACCGGAGTGCTTGCAGTGGGGGGGGGGGGCTACAAGCGAGGTGGGAGAGGAGAAGGAGTCTCCAAGTCCCTGAAGATGAGTGCGAAAGCGATTGAGGCGAGTGTCAATATCGTGTGAGGCGGTGTGTGTGGTTGTTTTTCGTCCTCCTCCCCCCACCCCGCGTCGCTCCCTTCCTCCTTTTATAGGTCAAGGAGAAAAAGGGGGGGAGGAGTTTACAAGTACAAGCGTAGTGTGTGCTACAGGGGTACGCACTGGAGGGCATGGCGCCGGGCGTGCGATCGTCCTTGACCCTGGCAGAGCATTTATGGCGAGCCCCGGCTTCTGCGGGTGTCGTGGTCGTCCTTGTGCTTGTCCGGGAGTGGTTTCGAGGGGTGTCATTGCCGTAATCCGTGTCCAGCTGCCCGTCGCTGGTTGATTCGAGGGCGTGGCAAGTGAAGAAGGACCGGAGTTGGCGGCACAGGGGTCGGCATGGTGGTTGCTGTTGACCACAGTGCGCGGCGTGCCCGGCTTACCAGGGAATGGCCGAGAGTTGGTGGATTTTACCCGGCGTTCGTCATCACTGGGCCGCGCCTGATCGAAGTCTATACTCGGTTGCTGCTCATATATTCGTTCGAGGGTTCTTCACGCCCATTCGAGGGGTGCCCCCGGGAAAAAGGACGGGAGCGGGTGGAATAGTGGTGCGGAATGACGCATGCAAGTTCGCACAGGGGCCTTGCGCAGTGCCGCGTACGTCCGCACAGTGCCGGTGAGGACGCATAGTGACCGGAGCAGGTGGGACAGCGAGCTCTGTGGTGTCAGTGGCGCAGCATGGGGAGAGATCGCCTTTTGACTTTGGTGCCCGCCTGATGGGGCGGGCATTAAATGCCGTTGTCGGGCGGGGCACCGGCGCGCGCCGCGTTGAGTAGAGGGGTGCCCTCGAGCGAGGCGGAGTTGTCTTGCCCGCTCGAGGGAGTACGCAGCCCTCGGGCGAGGCGGAGACGGAGGTCACCACTTGGGTCCCCTTGTCAGGCGAGTTCGGACGGCTGTTTTGGGCCGTGAGTTGTGGCGGGCCGCGTTGCCCTGGTGGCCCTTCCGGGCTGCCGGCGATTCGGCCTTTCGTAGTTAACGTTTTTTGAGGGCGATTTCCCCGATGATTAGGGGACCCCCTGGGTTTGTCCCCGACAGTAGCCCCCGAGCCTCTGGCGGACTAAGGGTCAGTCGGACAGAGGCTGATGGTTTCGCAGGATCGTTCCTGGGCCTTCTGCGGGGATTACTCCTTCTTGATTATGCACGTTCTTCCGTGGGGGCGCGCGAGCGCACCCGCGGGTGTAGCCCCCGAGTCCTTGGAGGAGTGAGTTCACTCGTGCAAGGGCTTTGACTCCCGAAGGTTGTGTTCGTCGCTCCCCATTTGATGTGGCGGATTGCGGGGATGATGTCGAGTTATTCGGAATTCGGGGGGTGGACCCTGCACGGCTTCGACGCGTTTCGCGCATAAGAAGAGGAGAATATGCTGCAAGGAGCCCCCGAGCCCCTGGCCCGAGTGGAGGCGGTTGGACAGGCTTCTTGTCTTTGAGTTGCGACCCTCGCTTCCCCTTCGCGGGGGTGAGGGGTGAGGTCATTCGTGCAACCCTCGAATTGGGCAGCGTACACGGATGCCTCGGTGAGCTGTTAGCGGGTAGTTCAAGTGGACGCCCGTGCTCCGTTCGTTGGGAGTCGGCTCGTGGTCCGGAGACACGTCCATGTAGCGCTTGCAAAGGTTTGCTAGGTGGGGCTCGGTCCCTTTCGATAGGGTCCGAGGGCGCGAAAGCTCTCCCTCGTTGGGATCCCCCCACTAGCTGCCTTCGTCCGGCCTTGAACACAACAGGGGCGTCCCCAAACTTCGCGTTCGGGGTAAAGTCCATTGAGCACGCCCGAATTGTCCCTGACTCTGTTGATCCGGAGCGCATGTCGAACCCTTTCGCGGGCCGGGCTTCGTACTCCTGATCAGTGGGGCCTCGCGAAAGGTGCGGGTCACCCTCGAGCAGCGGGCTCGAGAGTTGGTCGAGCGTGACCGGCATCCTTCGCATCGCTTAATCTGGGGCGCCCATCGAATCCTTTCGAGGCTTGGGCTTTGGGCCCCTGATTAGTATCACCCTGCGCCTCGGGGGAGAGGGGCGTCGTTGTCATACCTTGGAAGGAACCCAACGGTTGGGTGGTTTGACGTTTCGGTTTGCGGGCCCGCGCACGACCACTGGCGGGTGCGGTCGTGGCTGGCGTGGCACGGAGTGGGCGAGATGGGCGTAGTGGGTGCGCCTTTTTAGGCGGAGTTGGCGTGTGCCGGGGAGAAGCGAGGCGACGGGCGGTCAGGCGCTGCTGCCACGTCGTTGTGTTTTACCACGCCGCAGTAAATGCCGCCGCTTGCGCGTGCCGCTCCCTGGGGAAAAGGAGAGGGGCCCATGGTTGTCATCGATGTGCCACGCGTGCCCGGCCCGTGTGTCAGTCGGCTCAGTCCACGGCCGCACTTGACGCGTGCGTTCCCCGGACCGGGAGGTCGGGCCGCTGCTGATGGTGCGGTTGAACGGGCGCGCCTTTTATGATGAGGCGTCATGTACGGGTAGGGTCTGAGGCGACGCGACGATCTGGACGTCTGGCGTGCAGACTCACCTTGCTGCACACTGGATAAACGTGGTTTCCCGCCTTGGGATGGTTTTCCACACGGCCGGGCCCAATTATCAGTGGCTTGAGCTGGCTTCCCTATCCAGGTGCTTTCGGGTGACTTCCTTTGTCCCGGTCCGTCCGCCTGGTCCGCGGCTGATTCGCCCGTGGGTCGTTGGGCGTGGGAACCGTACCGTGGGCAGGCTGAGTCAAAGAGGCGATCAAGGCTGCCCGCTTGATACGGCTGGCGGCTCGCATCCGCACGAGAATCTCGCGATCATCCACCCATGGGAGTAACAGTCGCGACCCCTGGGCGCCTATAAAGGCAGGCGTCCAGGCGGGGGAGAAGATCATCACCGGGTTCTTGTGTAGCTTGTTGGGTATGCAGAGTCATGAACTTCATGCTCCCGATGGGTTTGAGAGTGGGAGTAGAGTGGTCCGAGGTTTCGTCCTTGGCGCGCGCCATTGATGCCAGAAGAAAGTCGACGAGAGGTGGTGGGCATGCTGCGGGAAAGGAGCAGGGCATCGCGCACCTCATCGGGGAGGCGGTGACCTTGCCGGAGGCGAGGCGCTGCAAGGACGTTGCGGCGGGCGCTTCGTTCGCTAGGAAACTAGCAGATGACGTTCGTCGGCCATCATCCTTGCGAGGGCACTCATCGACGGCAGGGCGCGAAGGCAGGCCCTGTTGGGCGGTCAAGTGGTCCAACGTCCTCCGTTCCGCAGCCGCCTGACCACCGGGTTCTTCGGTTAGCTGGGTGCCAGAAGAAAATCGACGAGAAAGCTGTGGAAACTGCTTCTCGTGATAGTGTGCTGGCCGGCTAACTGAAGTAGTACAAGAGCCCCGTTAGGGTGGCCCCAGTCTTTGTATCTTTGAAACGGCCTATGGCCGAGTGTAATTTCTCATTGTGATCTCGCCATTCGTGGCGTGTAAGGAATGAATCCTGTTTGTGTCTAACCCTTTCGTGGGTTAGCACGATCTCATATTTGTGTTGAAAATTTTCGTGCGAAATTGTGCCTTTTCTCATGATTTAGGAATGACCTTTGCCAAAGAGTTCGTTTTCGTGAGTGACTTGAGCGTTGTGCGACGGGGGGGATGCCGTGGCCTTTCGAGGGCGTAAGCAGTCCCGCGACCCGGCCAACTGTCCTCTGTAGTAACTTACTCCTTGCTTTTAGTCTTCCTCGATCTTTGAGGGGAAAGGACTAATAACGCTTTCTAGGTTTCGATTAAAGGAAAATCAGACCCTTCTCGCGATCTCTGGGATGCCGAGTCTGTCTCCATGCGTTCCTGCAGTGATTCCGGGAGTTTGGTCTCGTATTTTCGCGGTTAGCAGTATGATAAATAAGGACGTCTGCATTTAATTAGGGTTTTGCAACCGAGGTTTCGTTTGTTTGGCGTGCCGTGCCTTCCTCTTAACTCGAGATCGGTTTCGGCAGAGGAACACTAGTAACTTTGGCGTCGAGTGGTGAGGGGGATGTCGTAGCCTTCGGGGGCATAGGCGGTCCCACGACTCTACCGGTTCTCGGCCGCGGTAGACTCGTGCCTTGCTTACATCTTTTTAGACTTAAGGAGGAAAGGTTTGGCAACATGTTTTTGAAAAAGAAGCGCATGGAAAACAAAAGGGGTTGGAACGGTTGGGGGGTCGGTCCCCCGGTAGCCCCCGAGGGAGGCTCGTTTTCACCTCGAATCAGCTTCGAGGGTAAAGGCGAGTCGCCCTGTTTTTATTGTTGTTAGTAACAATGTTTCCATGTTTTTCGCAAACTTTTCATCGTTGTTGATTAAGAACATGAAGTATTTACAAGAAATACTGAGAGTTTTAAGAATAGAAGTGACGTAGCTGTTGGATGTTCCAGGCGTTGGTGAAGACCTCGCCCTTCTCGTTCGCCAGCTTGTAAGTGCCAGGCTTGAGGACTTTGGCGATGATGAATGGTCCTTCCCATGGCGGAGTGAGCTTGTGGCGCTGTCGATTGTCTTGGCATAATCTCAGCACCAGGTCCCCTTCGTGGAGGTCTCGACGCCGCACCTTCTGAGCCTGATACCGCCGGAGTGATTGCTGGTAGCGTGCCGAGTGAAGCAACGCTACGTCGCGAGCCTCATCCACCTGGTCCAGCGAATCCTCGCGGTTCCGCTGGTTTTGGTCTTCTTGGTAGGCCTTGAGCCTCGGAGACCCGTACTCCAAGTCTGTTGGGAGGATGGCTTCGGCGCCGTAGACGAGGAAGAACGGGCTGAAGCCTGTGGCCCTGCTTGGGGTTGTCCTGAGACTCCAGATCACCGATGGCAGCTCAGCAACCCATTTTCGGCCAAACTTGTTTAGCTTGTTGAAGATTCTTGGCTTCCGGCCTTGTAGTATCATGCCGTTGGCACGTTCTACTTGGCCGTTCGTTTGTGGGTGTGCTACGGCCGACCAATCCACGCCAATGTGATGGTCGTCGCAGAACTCCAAGAACTTCTTGCCAGTGAACTGGGTGCCGTTGTCGGTGATGATCGAGTTGGGTACCCCGAATCGGTGGATGATGTCGGTGAAAAACAACACGGCCTGCTCAGATCTGATGCTGGTGATGGCCCGGACCTCGATCCACTTCGAGAACTTGTCGATGGCCACCAACAAGTGGGTGAAGCCCCCGGGCGCTGGGCGGAAAGGCCCCACGAGATCCAACCCCCAGACCGTGAAAGGCCATGTTACAGGGATGGTCTGCAGGGCGTGCGCCGGGAGATGCATCTTTCGTGCGTAGAATTGGCACCCTTCGCAGGTGCGCACAACTTCGTTCGCGTCGGATACGGCGGTAGGCCAGTAAAAGCCTTGCCGGAACGCATTACCCACGAGGGTACGCGGCGCCGCGTGGTGTCCGCATGCCCCGGCGTGGATGTCGTGGATCAACTGCCTTCCCTCGGGGATGGGGATGCATCACTGCAGAATCCCCGAGGCACTGCGCTTGTACAGCTCGCCGCCGACCGAGACAAAGGTCTTGGCCCTTCTGGCGATGCGGCGTCCCTCGGTCCGGTCCGAGGGCAGCTTCACGCGGTTGATCCACGCGAGGTATGGGCCACGCCAGTCTTGTGGTCGCGTGTCCACGTCGATTTCCATGGCCTCGGCTGAAAAATTTTCAACGTCGAGGGCTTCGAACCTCTCTTTCGAGGGGTCCTCTTCCATGGGCTCGACCTCCTCAGCCCCCGAGGGCGCCTCGAGGGATCCGGCCTTTTGTTCGAAGTTGACAGAGGGTCGGTCGAGGTCGCGGGCAAAGACGTTCGAGGGAACAGTGATTCGCTCTGACGCGATCTTGGCCAGCTGATCCGCTTCCTCGTTGTATTTGCGCACGATATGGTTCAGCTCGAGGCCATAGAATTTGTCCTCGAGGCGGCGAACCTCGTTGCACTATGCCTCCATCTTTTCGTCGCGGCAGCTTGCGTTCTTCATCACTTGGTCGATGACCAACTGAGAATCTCCCCGGACGTCGAGGCGTTTGACGCCGAGGTCGATGGCGATGCGGAGCCCGGCGAGGAGGGATTCATACTCCGCCATGTTGTTCGACGCCGGGAAGTGCAAGCGCACCACGTACCGGATGTGCTCCCCGAGGGGCGAGACGAAGAGGAGGCCTGCGCCTGCCCCGGTTTTCATCACCGACCCGTCGAAGTACATGGTCCAGCATTCGGCTTGGATCTGTGGCGGTGGAAGTTGAATGTCGGTCCACTCAGCGACGAAATCCGCTAAGGTTTGTGATTTTATCGCTTTTCGCGGCGCGTAGGAGAGAGTTTCTCCTACGAGCTCCATCGACCACTTTGCTATTCTACCCGAGACGTCCGGGTTGCGGACTATCTCCCCCAAAGGGAAAGATGAGACCACGGTGACCGGATGGGCCTCGAAGTAGTGTCGCAGCTTTCGTCGCGCGAGCACTACAGCGTAGATTAGCTTCTGGATCTGTGGATACCGCGTCTTGGTTTCGGTCAGCACCTCGCTGACGTAGTACACCGGCCTCTGGACCGGCAGAACGTGGCCCTCCTCTGTCCTTTCTACGACGAGGACGGCGCTGACAACCTGCGTTGTCGCAGCCACATATAGGTAGAGGGGCTCGCCGTTCTGCGGCGGCGTGAGGATTGGTGCGCGCGCGAGCGACACTTTTAGCCCGTCGAGGGCTTTTTGGGCTTCGGGGGTCCATGAAAAGCGTTCGTGCTTTTTTAGGAGCCGGTACAAAGGTAAGCCCTTTTCACCAAGTCGAGAGATGAAACGGCTGAGAGCTGCGAGGCAGCCCAGTACCTTTTGCACCCCCTTGAGGTCCCGAATTGGCCCCATTCGTTCCAGGGCCGAGACTTTTTCGGGGTTGGGTTCGATGCCTCGTTGGGAGACGATGAAACCCAATAGCATGCCCCGTGGCACCCCGAATACGCATTTCTTCTGATTTAATCTTACCTCGTTCGCCCGGAGGCAACCGAATGCGATTTGCAAATCGTTTACCAGATCGTCCGCCTTTCTGGTTTTCACAACGATATCGTCAACATATGCCTCAACGGTCCGCCCGATGTGGCTTCCGAAAACGTGGTGCATACATCGCTGGTATGTAGCTCCAGCGTTTTGGAGGCCGAACGGCATAGTGACGTAGCAAAACATGCCAAACGGTGTGATAAAAGAAGTCGCGAGCTGGTCGGACTCTTTCATCTTAATCTGATGATAACCGGAATAAGCATGAAGAAAGCATAGCAATTCGCACCCAGCAGTGGAGTCTACTATCTGATCTATTCGAGGCAAGGGGAACGGAACCTTAGGGCATGCTTTGTTTAAACCGGTATAATCTACGCACATGCGCCATTTTCCGTTTTTCTTCTTAACTAGAACAGGATTAGCAAGCCAGGTTGGGTGAAATACCTCTTTGATGAATCCGGCTTGCAGGAGCTTGTGCACCTCCTCCCCGATGGCGCGGCGCTTTTCCTCGTCGAACCGCCGCAGTCGCTGTACCACCGGCTTGGAGTGGGGCTGGATGTCGAGGCTGTGCTCGGTGATCTCCCTCGGAATCCCCGGCATGTCCGAGGGTCTCCACGCGAAGATGTCGGCGTTGGCGCGGAGGAAGTCGACGAGCACTGCTTCCTATTTGGGGTCGAGGGTGGTGCTGACCCTCAACGCCTTGCCTTCGGGGGCATTGGGGTCGAGGGGCACCGCCTTGGTGTGCTCTGCAGCCTCGAAGGTGCCTGCGTGCCTCTTGGCGGAGTCGACGGCCTCGTTCGCCATCTTCTCCAGGTCCGCCACCAGGGTTTCGCCGTAGGCGAGCGCTTCCGCGCCCTCGACGCGCTCGACGTCACACGCGTAAGCATGCTTGTACGACGATCCCACGGTGATGACGCCCTTTGGCCCCGGCATCTTCATCTTGAGGTAGGCGTAGTTGGGGACCGCCATGAACTTGGCGTAGCACGGTCGCCCGAGGATGGCGTGGTACGCTCCTGGGAATCCCACCACCTCGAAGGTGAGGGTCTCCCTCCGAAAGTTATCGGGAGTGCCGAAGCAATCGGGTAGGTCGATCTGCCCGAGGGGTTGGACCCGTTTTCCCGGCGCGATGCCGTGGAACGGCGCCCTGCTTGGCCTCAGCTGGTTCGTGCCGATGCCCATGAGCTCTAAGGTGCGGACGTATAGGATGTTGAGGCTGCTGCCCCCGTCCATCAGCACCTTGGAGAATTGCGTGTTGCCGATGACGGGGTCGATGACAAGCGGATATCGCCCTGGATTCGGGACATAGTCCAGGTGGTCCTCGCGGGCGAAGGAGATGGTCTCGTCCGACCAGGCGAGGTAGGTCGGCGTCGCGGGGTGAACGGAGAAGACCTCTCGGCGTTCACGCCTCTGCTCTCGGGACGTTGCGTTCACCGTGGGCCCCCCCACGATGAAGAAAACATTCTCCACATGGGGGAACTCGTCGTTGCCGCCATCACCCGTATCCTTCTTCGGGCCATCCTCCTTCGCGGAGGTGCGCCTGAAGTAACCCTTGATCATCCCACACTGTTCGAGGGTGCGAGTGACAGGGCCCTTATGGTACGGGCATGGCTTCTTCAGCATCTCGTCGAACAAGCCTCCCCCCTGAGGGGGGCCTCGAGGGCCTTTGCGGCCTCTCTCGACCACGAGGGCCTCGTCAGAGTCCTCGTCCTGCTGCTGCTGCTGCTGCGTGGCTTGCTTCCTGCCCTTGCCGCCCCATTTCTGCTTTTTAGCCTTTCCCCTGGACTTGCTGCCCTCCGCGGGCAGCTCCTCCACGCGCTTCCCCTTGGTCTTGCCGTCGAAAATCGCCCCGACAGCCTCCTCCCCGGAGGCGAAGTTGGTAGCGATGTCGAACAGCGCGTTGACGCTGGTGGGATGGTTTCGCCCCAGCTCGCGCACCAGCTCCCGACAAGTCGTGCCTTCGAGGAAGGCGTGGATGATTTCGGAGTCACCCACGCTCGGTAGCTCGGTGCAGCGCTTGGAGAAGCGGCGGATGAAGTCTCTCAGCGGTTCGTCGGCCGCTTGCCGGCACCCGCGCAGGTCCCAGGAGTTTCCGGGGCACACGTACGTGCCCTGGAAGTTACCCACGAACATCCTGACCAGGTCGTCCCAGTCGTGGATCTGGTTCGCGGGTAGGTGCTCGAGCCATGTCCGCGCCGAGTCCGCGAGATGAAGCGGAAGGTTGCGAATGATCATGGCGTCGTCGGTGGCCCCGCCCAACTGGCAAGCCAGGCAGGTAGTCGTTGAGCCACGTCTCGGGTTTCGTCTCGCCCGAATACTAGGTGATGGTGGTCGGCTAACGAAAGCGTGGCGGGATGGCGGCCGAACGGATCTTCCGGCTGAACACAGGGGTTCCCGGGGGTTCCGGCGTCGGGCTTTTGTCCTCCTCGCTGTCATAGCGACCCCCTCGTCGGGGGTGCCTACTGCGAGGAGGCGCCGCGTCCTGCCTCTTCTTGTTCAGGACGTTGCGCGCGTCGCCGTCGTCGATGGCGCCTCGTGTGTCCACGAGTCGGTCCTTCGCGGACCTCCTCGTTTCGCGGTCGCCGGTCATGAGCGCCCTTCCGTCGTTCGTTGGACGGTGAGGCGTCCACGCGCCCCGAGGCGGGGTATGGATGGATTGTTCCTTATCCCGCTTGCTTCCTCCAGCTCTCGAATTGGCCTGGTGGTGCATGCGGGAGGCGGAACTCTCCGCTTGTTGAACGGCCGCTTCTTCGACAAGGGCCTGCACCTGGCGCCGCATGTCGCACGCCTCCGGTGTCGATGGCTCGGGCATGGCCCGAATCAGGGTTACTGCGGCGACGAGCTTCTGGCTTGCCCGCGGCGGCATGGCAGGGTTGGCGTCGTTGCCGTCACCCATGATGCGCGCTTGAGCGATACGCCCGGTAGCTCGCGCACGTTCGCCGCGCTCGGGCTGCCGGGCTTCCAGAGCTGCGCGCAGCTCCTGTACCTGCTGGCGTTCCTGTTGGAGCCTGGCTTCCAGCTCCTGCACCTGCGCGAGCTGTGCCTGCGCGAGTGCGGCTTCGCCCGATGTCTCGGCGGGCGCTGGTGGCGGTTCGTCGTGTCCGGCCCCGTAGCGCGTTTCTTCATCCTTTCCTATGGACGACGCGCGGGGCAACGCGCCGTTCCGTGTGAATCTGCAGCTCGCGCAGTCTTCGACGTCTCCTGAGGTTGGGTGGCGTTGGCGGCGCCGGGGTAATAGCTATCATGCCGGGTACCCTGGAGGCGAGCCGCATGAGGAGGCCCTCACCGGTCGCTTCGAACTCCAGGCTCCCAAACATGATCCGGCACCCGCGCGGAATCGGGGCGGGGAACCCCGAGGCGGATCGTGGCGACATGGCCTTGGCGTGGCCTGCCGTCAAGGGAACTGATCGGGTGAGGTTGTTCACAGCGCAACCCCCCTACCTGGCGCGCCACTGTCGATGCTGGGATCGGGCGGCCAATCCCCAGCACCACACAGAATGCGCTGTGTCCCGTCCCCTGACGGTTGATGCAAGAGCTAGCACAATGAGACAAGGGATTATCCTGGTTCCGACCGTGAGGCCGTACGTCCAGCAGAGTGCGCTCGGGGCGCTGTACTATCTTGCACCGGAGTGCTTGCAGTGGGGGGGCTACAAGCGAGGTGGGAGAGGACAAGGAGTCTCCAAGTCCCTGAAGATGAGTGCGAAAGCGATTGAGGCGAGTGCCAATATCGTGTGAGGCGGTGTGTGTGGTTGTTTTTCGTCCTCCTCCCCCCACCCCGCGTCGCTCCCTTCCTCCTTTTATAGGTCAAGGAGAAAAAGGGGGGAGGAGTTTACAAGTACAAGCGTAGTGTGTGCTACAGGGGTACGTACTGGAGGGCATGGCGTCGGGCGTGCGATCGTCCTTGACCCTGGCAGAGGATTTATGGCGAGCCCCGGCTTCTACGGGTGTCGTGGTCGTCCTTGTGCTTGTCCGGGAGTGGTTTCGAGGGGTGTCGTTGCCGTAATCCGTGTCCAGCTGCCCGTCGCTGGTTGATTCGAGGGCGTGGCAGGTGAAGAAGGACCGGAGTTGGCGGCACAGGGGTCGGCATGGTGGTTGCTGTCGACCACAGTGCGCGGCGTGCCCGGCTTACCAGGGAATGGCCGAGAGTTGGTGGATTTGACCCGGCGTTCGTCATCACCGGGCCGCGCCTGATCGGAGTCTGTACTCGGTTGCTGCTCATATATTCGTTCGAGGGTTCTTCACGCCCATTCGAGGGGTGCCCCCGGGAAAAAGGACGGGAGCGGGTGGAATAGTGGTGCGGAATGACGCCTGCAAGTCCGCACAGGGGCCTTGCGCAGTGCCGCGTACGTCCGCACAGCGCCGGTGAGGACGCATAGTGACCGGAGCAGGTGGGACAGCGAGCTCTGTGGTGTCAGCGGTGTGGCATGGGGAGAGATCGCCTTTTGACTTTGGTGCCCGCCTGATGGGGCGGGCATTAAATGTCGTTGTCGGGCGGGGCGCCGGCGCGCGCCGCGTTGAGTAGAGGGTGCCCTCGAGCGAGGCGGAGTTGTCTTGCCCGCTCGAGGGAGTACGCAGGCCTCGGGCGAGGCGGAGACGGAGGTCACCACTTGGGTCCCCTTGTCAGGCAAACTCGGACGGCTGTTTTGGGCCGTGAGTTGTGGCGGGCCGCGTTGCCCTGGTGGCCCTTCCGGGCTGCCGGCGATTCGGCCTTTCGTAGTTAACGTTTTTTGAGGGCGATTTCCCCGATGATTAGGGGACCCCCTAGGTTTGTCCCCGACATCCGTGTACGATCAGCAAAAAACTGAAGAAATCTTCTAGTAGCTTTTCACGTGTGCGTCTAGCAAAATTCGACAAAATCTTTTTTCCACCGAAGAAACCGGCGCTCTGTCCTCTTTGATCCGCGTGTAATAGCAAACCGCAGCAATCTTCGACAGCAATCTTTTTTCTTCCCGGTGCAGACGGAGCGACACAGAATTAATTCCTCTGCCGAATAACGCAGTGGCGGCGGCGCCACGCAATAACAGGGGTGAAACCCTATTTTTTTTACGCGATCTCGTACCAAGCTCTGATACCACTTGTTATAAAATAATGCGAAAACAAGATCGAACACGAGACACGATTTAACGTGGAAAAACCCTTGCGGGAAAAACCCACGGAAGACAATCACTATTGAGGAGAGTTTACAAGTAGGGATGATACATGGCTTATCTGTCTTACCCTACCGTCTACATAGGTCTTACATATATATAGGCGGCTCACGTCCCTGTGCTTGGTTGCGTTGCCAAGGTGGGACTAAACTGTGCACTCCTGAGAGAAACCACAACACAATGGGCCTCCGCTTCGCTCTGGCCCAAGCCTGGCATATATCGTGGATGTGAATTTGGAACATATCCAACAGTAATTAAAGTCATTTCCCCACTTCGGATAGTATATATCTTCACGATGACACAACTACTCACGTCCGTGTCCTAAGCCACTCTTGATATCATGCGGCCTTATAGTAGTATCACGTCATGATGACACCATTAAATTTTTTATTACTTTTTTAGAAATATTTACACAAATTAATAAATGTACAAGTTAAATCTAAAATATTTTTGATGGTAGATATAGTGGTATTCATTTTATTTTACTTAACTAATTGGTTAAATAAATATTGTTGGTCAAAGTTTGAGATATATTTAAAACAGAGATAGTACTAGGAGCAAGTAAATGACACATTTCACAAGTTTTTTTTAAGCTGGTGAAGCATTACAAGAGGCCCGAGCCTTGTTTAAATCCAAAGTTTGGTGTCAAACTTTAGGCCAGACTTTGCACTTTATAATAAATACGTCACTGTAGTATTTCGTTTGTATTTGTGAAAAATTGTTCAAACATTGATTAATTAGACTCAAAATGTTCAGTCTCGCAAAGTACAACAAAACTGTGTAATTAGTTTTTGATTTCATCTACATTTAGTACTCAATACATGTGGCGATATTTTGATGTGATGAAAATCTTGTTTTTGCATAGTGGGTGTTTAGTTCCAGAAAAGAGGGGGTGAAAAGTTGGTAGAAAAGTCACATCGGACACTGTAGCGCACTGTAGCACTTTTCGTTTGTTTGTGGTAAATATTGTCCACCTAACTAGGCTCAAAAGATTCGTCTCGTCGTGTACATCAAAACTATACAATTAGTTTTTTTATTTATCTACATTTAATGCTTCATGCATTAGGAGAGAGATTTGATATGACTTGATAAGATAGTTGAATAGTAAAGTATGGAGAGAGAATTTTTCAGAACTAAAGAGGGCGAGGGCCCGGTTAGCATTCAAGCTGCTGAAGGATTACGGGTACAGGCTTTGGCTTGAAGTGTCGTTTACTTGCAGGGCGTCGCACGCCCAGTCAGCCACGCTGCTTCACTCTCCACTGTAGACTGTACTGTCTGTCTACAGTGACCCGACCTCCCTGGACAGCCAGCCAATGGAGTCGCGAAACGCGTCGGGACTAAGCAAAGACTACTCCCGGTCCCGCTGTCAGCGACTCCTTCCCACGAAAGATGACGAAGGCAGGGAGGCGAAGGCAGGCAGGGTCGCATGGAGCCCACGCCCCTCTCCAGCTCTCCTCCTGCTGCCATCAACAGCTTTCGCAGGAATCCATGGCCCCTCTCACTCTCTCCTCTGCCCGCCTTGATTTATTCCAATCCTCTCTCTCTCTATACCATCCTGCAGAGGAATCTTCCTCGCCCGTCTCCTTGCAGCTGCGAGAAGCTGACAAGCTCGAGCTCAGTGCTGAAGAAATAGTAATGGAGGAGCAGGTGGCCGCGGGGAGGACGGAGCTTCAGCTGCTGCGGTGGGAGAAGCCGGGCGAGGTGAAGAAGAGGAAGCAGCGCGGCCGGGTGGAGCTGCGGCGGATCGAGGACCGGACGAGCCGGCAGGTGCGCTTCTCCAAGCGGCGGAGCGGGCTGTTCAAGAAGGCCCGCGAGCTCTCCGTGCTCTGCGACGCCCAGGTCGCGCTCGTCGTCTTCTCCCCCGCCGGCCGCCTCTACGAGTTCGCCTCCGCCGATTCCAGGTGATTCCGGCTTCTTCACGTTTACCATGCAAAGTTGGGTGGTTTCCTGCGCGCTTAATCAGCCCATACTACCGCTCTTTTATTGACTACCTGCTAGCTGACATTTTTTTGACTGCCTCCGGAAATGCTGGATGTCTGCTGCACGTGCGCAGCTGATTTGTTTGTCGGGTCTGTCATTTTAGTTTAGTTTTGGCACTGCGGTTATTAGCTATTTCTTTTTCTTAAAAATGCATTTTCTGCGAGTAAACATAAGTCCCGTTCGTGCGACCGTGCGACCAGCCACCGACCAGCAGGATTTTTCTCTCACAAGATATCAGCAACGGCCACTGGACAGACGGGCGACGCCGCCGTGCTAGTGTCGTGATGTCCTAAGACTAAAGCCGCCACTTGTTTAATTTGGGATGGGGACAAATAGTAATTTACTGGATATATGATGCACAGATATATACTGCTAGTGTACGCCCATGTGTTGTAGATTGATGTGTGCCAGTTCGAAATTAACATGCATAAAATATATGTGATAGCGCAAATCAAGGAAATATATAACTAGGCCTTGGAAACATTATTCAAAAGAAATAATTAATTGACCATAAATAATGTAATGTACATAAGGTCTTTTCTTGTTAAAACCAGGTTTATTATGTAGTTTTGGCGGAGCGAAATGTTAATCTGAAATAACTTTGCATTGTGGGGGTAAAGTCTCTTTGTGCGCAGAATAACATATATAATTCTGAGAGTGAGATTAAATTGTCTTGTGTGCCAAGTTTGTGCATTAGTTTTATTTAGCATATATTATTAATGAATTTATTTAGCTTCCTGTTCCCCGTGCACTCTTTGTTGCAGCATTGACGGAATATTTGGTCGATACTGGGACCTTGCCAACACAGTAAATGATCTCAATATTGAAGCACGAGACTCGAGAGTCAACTGCAATATACAGGTCAAGTATAAAGAATCGATTCATTATATAAAAATCAAGCAACCTTTCGTTTGCTAATCAATACACATACTATAATTTATCATAATGCATGCTACAACAATGTCATATAAAATAAATATGAACCCTCCTCAATTCCATTGAAAATCACTAGATCATATCTCTATCTAACTCATCAACATGTCTCAGAGTGCCAAATAAAAGAGGTTAAAGTTTACAAATTTTGCGGTTTGGATATATGAAAGGGAAAAGTCCGGTTTACACCCTCAAACTAGTATGATAGTCTGATTTTCAACCTTTATGTACAAAACCGGATAGGAAAGACCATTCAACTATTAAAACCGGATAGATTTGGCCCTTTGAGTGGTCTTAAAGGTGGTTTTCTGTTTTATAAAAGAATAAAAAATCTGATTTAATATAAAAATCACAACTAATGTGTTTTAAATAGTAAAATATGAAAATTATACCAAAAATTTTCTAAAAATGTACTATCTATTAGTGCTCCATTTGGAGTTACTCGACCTCATCCAATATAATGTAAAAAATAACAATTTAAAAGAAAAACATGCATAATTAAAAGCAACAAAACACTAGGATACATACATATATCTGATAGGAATAACTCCAATTAGAGCACTAGTAGATAGGTTACATTTTTACAAAAAAATGGTATCAATTTTATTTTTTTCTGATTTAAAATGAATTAGTTACTAATATATTAATTAAATTTTAAAAATAAATTTCTAGAAAATACAATACCACCTTTGAAACAACTCGAGGGACCAAAGATGTCTGATTTCAACAATTGGATGGTCTTTGGCGTATAGCTTTGTACTTTAGGGTTGAAAACAGAACTATCTTCATATTTGGAGGGTGTAAACCGGACTTTTCCTTATATGAAAAAGGTTGAAACTCACAATTTTTAAAGTTTTAAAAGGCCAATATCCCGTCTACTAATTTAGTTTTACGAGAAAAATTATTGTTGAGAATTTTCTTTATTATTTCTAGCTTAAGGGCAAGTTGTGGGGGAGTTGCTTGGGGGTGTTTGGATCTTTAGGACTAAAGAAAAAGTTCTAAAATGAAGGTCCTAAAGTTTAGTACCACAATTTGGTTCCTAGTACTAAAAGGGGCTAAAGAAGCATTAATGAAGTGACCAAAGACCATTCTACTCTTTCATATTGCCCCTCATCCACTATTCCTGCGCGGTAATAAGGGATAAGGCGTGGAAAGAAGACCACTTTAGCCCCTTTTGACTTTGGGTGCTAAAATGTTTTAGCCCCTTTTAGTCCTAAATTTTAGTAACTTTGCTTTAGCACCTTGGACCCAAACACCCCCTTGGTAGTTAATAAACCACTAACATATTTTCCTTAAGGGCAAGCTGTGGGGGAGTTTCCACACTACTTCATTTTCTATATTATAAGAAAAATAGAACAAGTATTTACATGGGTCAAGGAGGAGCAGATAACAAGAGAGAGAGAGGGAGACAAGGAGAGAGAGAGAGTCAGGGATGGTTGCATTCATCATTTTCCAATTTTTCTGGGATGCAATCATTAATACAATGAAGAATGGGAGATGCACCATCTATTGAGTGCAGATGGTTTGTTCATGTATATCCATGTCATTCATCCATGTAAATGTGCAACCTATTCTAACATTCCATTGCAAATGGACAAGTGAAGAAGAGATGATCCTTGTCTTCTTCGATTCCTTCATCGCAGAGGATGCATTCTACGCGTGATTGGACATTGGAATTCCTACGCTAAAGAATTTTCCTTGTGTTTAACTGATGCAATAGTAGCAACCAAGTGAAAAACTTCAATCTCGTGGTGCATTTTTTACTTCCGCATGCATCAGAAGGTAGAAGGTGCTTGCTTGCCTTAGAAAGCTAGTTTATAAAACCTTCTATATGTGTAGATCCCATTTCCCTAGATGGATGTCCATTGATCCTTTGCATGTTCATCATAAGGGATTTGCTGATGGGAATTTTGCTGGGATTATGATTCTTCATAGGTTTCTTTTGGTAAGGTAATATGAACATGGAAGCTAGTTCAGACGATGCCATCACACCTTTCACTTACATGAGGCATTTGATTTAAAACCTAGGGCAAGAAGCAACCATAATGTTTTCTACCCATAAATCTTTCCAAAATAATACTATCAAAGCAACATCAATATATCCTTCTACCATAATGATCCAACTTCCTTTGAGGCATGGAGCACCTTATCAAGATAATGTGTTGTCCAGATTAAGTTAACCCAAGGAACATCCTTCTTGGCATAGAACTTGTCGTGTTTTAGAAGGTCGTCATTCTAAACTCAAAGATTGATGACAAGAAAAATACACCATGGTGGGACACTCCCACCATGTTTTGTTCTAAGAAGGTGTTGTGCTTTGAACCCGGGTCAGGACAGGAGTTTCTACAACTCCAAGGGTTCAACGCTCTAACCGGTCCATCGCGAGAAGCTTGGCAAAGATTGATGACACAAATGCCCCCTTTTTTCTTTGAGTATATTTCCTCCTTTTTGTGGACTTGTCACTGCTTGTCCAAATACATTGCTTTCATGCCCTATCAATGTTTGTTGTGGCTCACTTGTGAAATTTTACTAGGAACATTGCATAATTATGGCTGGTGTGATCACCGAGTTGACCATCTCTAGCCTACCTGAATAAGACAACAAAGACAAAACAAGTTGTTAGCATTCTCTCACTTCTATCCATATGGTTGCCAAGATATGTGAATGGCATTGCCCTGTGACATCTCGTCCCAATTCGGATGCCTTAGTAGTGGCCCATGAGTGTGGTGTGCACGCTAGTACTACCCTTCTAATGGAGCAAGAGTAGAGCCAACTTATAAGCCTTTGTCTTCTATCAATAACACCTTCGAGTTAACCCTTTTACACGAAGCAAGGACGGAAGTGTAAGCAGAGTGCTAAGTGTACGCGTGGACGCCCCTTGGAAGGGCCAATTAGATCCAAGTGAAATGCCTTGTTGATGATATACTAGATAAAAGTTTCTCATTGTATTACCCTTTATCATTGTAGCAAGGATAACAGGGTGTTCAATAGTGTCAAAGCCCTTTTACAAAATCAAGCTTAAGGATAATGATACCCCTTTTGAATAATGACACCGATGAATGTATTCAAAACACCAAGCCAGACAATCTTGTATTGTTCTAGATCTAATGGACTCATATCGGTTTACATGTAGCAATATTATAATGATAAGTTGCAACTTCTCTGCTAATATTTTGGTCAAAATTTTAATGATGTATAAGGAGGAAGATATGTTTGAAACAATTGACTAATTAAGGATTGATTATCTTGGGGACAAAAGTAATATAGGAATTATTGATTGGCTCCAAATTGACCCTCCCTTCAAAGAACTCTTGGCACAACTGGTAAAACTCCTCTTTTATAATGGGCGAGCATTTGTTCATGAACAACCCACTAAAACCATCTTGCACTATCAATTTTCTTCATTTGTGAAATGTTTCATCGGGTCCTATTGAATATTACTCCACATAAAATCCCTTCATTTTATAGCAAGTTCCAGAAGGTCAAGGTGACCAATCATATCTGTCGGTGTTCGGATTGGTCGCCCGACACTAACTAGAAAGAATGTGTTGTGTCCTGTCTTTTGATGGTTGATGTGAAGGCTAACACAATGACACAAGATGTATCCTGGTTCCAGCCACGGGGCCGTACGTCCAGCAAAGGGTGTACGTGCACTGTATTATCTCGCACCAGGTTGCTCGTAGTAGGGGTTTACAAGTAAGGCGGGAGAGGAGGTGAGGCCTCCAAGTCCCAAATGTCTATGATTGATTGAGGCGAGTGCCAATATCAGGGGGTGCGGATCTGTTGTGTTGACAGATTTGGTTATGTGTCCTCGGATGCGTCGGCCTATGGCCGGGGGGTCTACCTCCACCTTTTATAGTTCAAGGAGGGGCAGAGACATGTGTGTTACACAGTGGAGTCTACAGTCATTGGGTACTGGAGAGCATGGCGCCGGGCGTGGCTGTCATCCTTGCGGATCCTTCTGCCCGGCGCGAATCGGTGGGCGTACTCCAGCTCCATTGGGCGACGTGGCGGTTCCTGTAGAAAGTACATGTCCCTGTGCCTGTCCCGGGGTGACTTCGAGGGGCCGCGCTGACCGGCGTCCGTGCCCAGTCGTCGCCTGTACACCCATTCGAGGGTTCCCCCATGCCTTATCGAGGGCTTCGTCATAGGGTTAGTACGGGGGTTGGCAGCACAGGGGTACGGGAGTAGGCAGCATAGGGGTATGGGAGCAGGCAGCACAGGACCGCACAGGGCCTCGCAGGCCTGCATAGTGTTGGTGATGGCTGCACAGTGCCCGGAGTCGGCAGCACAGGACCGCACAGGGCCTCACAGGCCTGCACGGTGTTGGGGATGGCTGCACAGTGACCGGAGTTGACGGACACGATCCATGTCACATCGTCTGTGCGGGATGGCTCGCGATTTACCTTTTGACTTCGGCGTCCCGCGGCAGCGCGGGGCATTGAATGCGCCCGTTAGCAGAGCAGACGGGCGCGCGCCCGTTGGTTGAGGGGTAGCCTCGAGCGAGGCAGAGTTTCTCGAATCGAGGGTCGCGCGGGGCTCGACCACGGAGGCCTCGATCGAGGCAGAGTTTGCCATTCGCTCGAGGGGGGGTCCGACACCCTTGATCGAGGCGGAGATGGGGTGTGCACATCAGGGCCTTTTCGAAGGGCCTCGACTGGGCCGTTAGCCCGTGATGTGCCGTGGGCTTTGTGCGCTTAGACCCTTTCTGGTTTGTGGAGATTTGGTAGTTGTTTGTTTGCATTTTTCAAGGGTGATTATCCCCTAGGTTAGGGGACCCCTTATGCTCGTCCCTGACAATATCATTAACAATAAATGTGTTTTGGATATTTCTCCTAGTTTGTTATGATCTTCTAGGGACTTGTAGAAGTTGAAATCCCCAAATGTCGTCGAATTTTCCTCATCTTGTATCTAAAGATTCTCCATCTAGTTAACAAACTTAGTTTAAGTTGGCTCTATGCAATGACCATATACGGAGAACAGTTTCCATAGTTCATAGTTATGGGTTGAAGAGAAAGAAAAAAGATCGCAACACACACCTTTTCTAGGACCACATCAGCAAAGATAGAGCTATTCCATGACACCATAATACCTCTTGAGGCCCCATAGGAAGGGATATAATCAAACTTATCAAATCCATCGGGGGCGAATTTCTTGGCAAAGGGGTATCAAAGTTCTCTCCTTTTGTTTCTTGCAACCAAACAATTGTGCACAAGCACTTTCCTCAAACTTATTACAAATGGCATTCCATTTATCACTATTTTTTAAGGCCACTCATGTAAGTTCCTATTCATGATGAAAATAGTGGTGTGGTTAGTTGAGACCATTGTATGTAATACATATGGTTGTAGCGCCCAAGAAATATAGAGAAAAGTCTGGAGAGACCATAATGTCATAGATCATGATGTCATAGTAGTAAAATAGGTAGCCACCTACCCACAAGACATTGTTCTTAATGAAGAAGAGCATAACACCAAACATCAAAGTTTTGTTCAACAGACAAAAGCAAAACAAGTAATAAACAAACATTCCACAAATTAAATGATAGCATCACATAGGTAGGATTCTCCATAGTCTTGTTCTTATGTTGGTCGTATTATCAGTATGAGCTCAAATGGCCCATGCATGAGTGCATCTTCATTGAGATCTTCAAGAGCCACATTGCAAGGTAGGCCCATCCTTATAGGATCTCCACAAGGATTGGGCATGGAATTTCCTCACCTGTTGGCTATAGTGGGTTTTCAAGTAGCTTTGCACTAACCACTTGCTTCATAGGCACTTTCTTCCATTGTTTGCATTGTGTTCATGGGTTCTCCTCAAGCTAGATCTGTTAATACCCATCCTTGCTCGGATTAAGCCTTACACTATATATAACAATAGACATCAGCAATGGACGTTTTAAATAACATTGGGTAGGGCCATGGGCTTGTAGATATTGAGTAGTGGACCCAATTGATCAATGAGATAGCGTCCTATTGCTCTGCCATCACTGGTCATTGTTTGCATTATTTTCAATGTCTGTATTTTTTTATTTTCACCTTATTTTTGTTGCCTTGATTCACAGGGAACCATTCTGGCATCAATCATCCATGTGATCATCATTTTAGGATGGGTAAGTAAGGTCATCCTACACATTCTGCATCTGGATGACATTGAGCCCAAAATACGCCTAAACTAACTGAAACCACTAACATCTTGAAGAACAAATGATAATAAATTGCATACATAACATATACATAAATTCCATGCATTCTTTTTATTGAGATTGTAAGCATAGATGATATAGGACTAGACCAAAATAAATCTGACCTTGCCTTGGCCCACTGGTGTAAGCTAGTTTCATGGCTACATTGGGGCCAAGCTTGGATGGAGTTAACCGAGCCCAATTTTTTTGTCCTAGCCAAACTCCAATGCTTTAATTATTTTTACACTAAAAAATAGTGGATGACTAAACACTAGCTGGAAATATATGAACTCGACCATGCTCATTGGGTGTACATGAGCACCAAAATTCTCGGCCTGAATGGAATCGATCTTTCTCTTGACCCAACCCAAGAAATACACATGTGTATATTGGAAAGTTGCATTAACTCACACAAAAAGGTATGCTCATCATTGAAATGTTATGATAAAAATTTTAATTTAAAGGCTCTATAATACCTATTTAAGTTGTCAAATGTCATGCCAAATATTTAATTATAAGCCTATAGCTCGCTTATCCTTTTATTCCTATGTAATCTAATCTTTTGGTAAATTTAAGGGTTGCCAAATGTGAAAGTTTTTGTAGAATATTTTCTCCATGAATTTTCATTCGTTAAAAAGGTAAATTGTTGAATTTAAGTGCAATACAAAATATAATGTGGAATTTAAAGGGTAAAGAGTTGCAAAGTTAGCACCATGACCTTTATTGCAAGGTAATAAAAAGTTGTTTATGTGCACTAGTCCTTAGTGGAGCCCACACAAAGTTTGCTTCGTATAAAGGGGTCAACCTGAGGGTACAATGTTATGGCTAGAAGTGAAGCATAATAATTTGGCTCCATCCTTGATCAACTAGCAAGGTGATACTAAATGTCCACACTGCACTTACGCTCCACTACTGGGCCATCCAAATTGGACTTAGTGTCATGCCATGATAGACAAGGTGTAAGAGGTGAGAGATCATAGTTGAGGTCGAGTTTAGGGTTCATGGACAAGTATCTATGTGTAAGAATGAGTCTCTATATGTGAGACTTCGCACACGGAGTATACGAATAATTGTACTAGGTTTTGGTTTAAATTATACCACATTGGTTGAAACTTAATGCAAATAGAGGAACCTATCTTTGGGTCTTGCATCTTTGATCAGACTTCAACTTGTTAAATGTCGAAGTAAACTTCCATTAATTCACACATTTTTTATCTCATTTACCCTTGAATTTTCTTGTCATCTCAATATTTCAAATATCCTTTTATGGGACAATTTATTTCTTTGCTCATTTCTTGTTTTAGAAAATTGATTTTTTTTCATCTTTGACATTGGTCGTCCTCATATCCTTTTATTGGACCACCACCAATTACTAAGCTTATTTAGCACATAGTAACTTAATTACTTGTTGTTAATCATATATAACCCACGAAGGGGTCTAGATGCACTTTTAATCTTCATTGACAATGGCATCCATCTCTTCATCTTATTAATATTATTCAATATTATTGCTTCCATCTTTTAGCATGTGCCATAGATTGTTATGATTACTCAATGGCGGTTCTTCTTGATCATACCAAAGTATTGTGATATATAGCCATCATGGTTCATAAGCTTCAATAGCATAGATATTGTTAGCCTTCTTAGAGAAAGCACCCTGATATGACCAAGTTGATCATTACAATAGTTGTGGGCTCCTATCAGTGCGAGTAGTAGTCTTATGCATGGTCCTCCATGTTGAGCTTCATTCATCCAGCTGACGATGCAACACTCTTGAATGTTATAAGGCAATATGGCTATATGCCTTAATGTGGTTTCATTAGCTTTGGAAAGCGAAGATGTTGTCATATGGAGCATTCTTGCAATAATAGACTTATACGACTCCCATCATTAAAGTTGCAATCTATGAGACTTGGATGGTCTCTAGAAAGCTTATGAAGTGACCAGTGAGTACGACATATATGCTCCACCCTTGGGGTAGGCTACTTTAGCCAGGCATTGGTTATGACTTTGAGCGAAACTTCTACCCACATAAACTTTCAACTCAAGGCATACTCCATTGTTCAAGTTGTGGATGAGTGTATCTTGAGCTCTAGATGGAGGTTCAACTTAGCGGTCTCTGCTAAAACATTGGTATATCAGACAATAGTGAGAGTAGGCAAATTCGAAATAGGTATTTGAGCTCTAGTTGGGATTGTTAGATATATGGGCTTGGTCCATATAAATTATTCTTAAGAATCTCAAAGACACATTACTGTTGGAGGGTGCTCCATTTATGTCACGTATTGCTAATAGACGAGTGTGTGTATCTGTGTTGGGGGGGGGTGTTCCTCACTATTAATATAGACCACCGCTTCAAGGGAATGCTACACTATAGACTTCTATACAGCAAATTCGAAATAGGTATTTGAGCTCTAGTTGGGATTGTTATATATATGGGCTTGGACCATATAAATAATTCTTAAGAAACCTCAAAGACACAGTAGTGTTGGAGGGCACTCCATTTATGTCTGGTATTGCTAATGGATGAGGGTGAGTGTGTTTGTGTGTGGGGGGAGGGGGGGTTCTCCCTATAAATAAGGACCACCCCCTCATGGAAATGCTACACTATAAACTTCTATACGGCGAGACCCCTTGGTTTGGGAATCTCTAGAAGAGTCTATACGAGTAAAGATTGGCCTCCTTTTCATTGTTGTGTTGCCATTGTAGTCTACTCCATCCTATTGTGTCATATTTTGTATTTAAATTTTCTCATTCAAATTTATCTACTAAATTTGTTTGTTTGAACTTTTATTAGATTAATATATACTTCAGTTTGTTCGAATCGAATACTACGACGTTGATACCCATAGGGACCTGATAAAGTTTGAGGATCCAATGCAGCCAGGGATGGGATCCCAGCTCATTGCCATCCTAGGTCTAACGGCCATTCAGAAACCTGAATTTTGAAGTGCAGTTCAGGAAAAACCTTAGTTTCAAAAGGCAATATGTTTGAAGGCCTTAGTTTTATAAGTTTGTTTGGGAACCTTAGTTTTGGAAGATAGTTCTAGGGCCTCAGCTCTTGAAATCCATTCAGGAACCTTATTTTCAAACTTTGGCTTCATCTATCCATCGAAAAGATTTGTGGAGAAAGGGCTTCCTCCCACTATTGGAAGGAGTTGTGGAAGAGGAGCTCCCTTCCACGGTTTAAACATTTCATAGAGGAAGGGTTTCCTCCTATAATTGGAAAGTATCACGGAGGAAGGACTTTCTCCTAACACTGAAGATATCACTGAGAAAGGGCTTCCTTCCACCATTGGAAGGGGTCACGATTGAAGCATAGTTATTTGCATAGTCTTTTCCACTTCAAATCGAATGGTTTCTAGAAAAAAAATAGTCGGTTTGACTGGATAATGCTAGTTGAAGGGCTTCCTCCCATTTTTGGAAGGCGTAGCAGAGGAAGCCTTCCTTCTATTGTCGAAAAAATTTAATGCAGGAAGAGATTCCTCACAACATTAGAAGGAATCATGTAGGAAGGGCCTCCTTCCACAATTAGATGGACTCTTATACGAAGAGTTTCCTTCCAATGTTGGAAGGCACCATGGAGAAAGGGTTTCCTCCAATGGTCCAAATATTTCCTAGGGGAAGAGATTCCTTCCCCGGTTAGAAGGATTCATGGAGAAAGGGCATCCTTATACCTAGGAAGGCACTCCTTTGTAGAAGCCTTTATTGAGGAAGGGCTTCCTCCTAATGTTGAAAATCTTCATGGAGGAAAGGGTTTCCTCCTATCATCAAAAGGAGTCACGAAGGAATAACTTCCTCCCACTTTTGGAAGGCACCATGGAGGAAAGGCTTCCTCCCACCATCAGAACGAGTCATGGGCTAGGTAATATTCCATTTTCTAAAGGATCTATGGATGAATGTCTTTCTCCCACTGTTGGAAAGCGTCATGGGGGAAGGGCTTCCTCCCAAGACCAAAAATGTCAGGGAGGAAGGGCTTCCTACATGCCAGGAGGACGCGTGGGGGAAGAGCACCATCTAAAGGAGTCATGGATCCGTAGGAAGAAGGTGTAGGAAGGACTTTTACTCCCACCATCATAAGTAGTAGTGAGGTAAGGGCTTCCACCATAGAAGGAAGACATTGTGGAGAAATGGTATCCTCCCGTTGTTAGAAGGTTCCATTCTAGATGGCCTCCCAAAGCTTTAGCACTGGAGCGCCATCTCCACTCCCTTTACAGATTACCCATCCCCACAAATGGTGCTAATGTTGGTGGAATGTATTCCTGAAAAGAGACAAACCCTAGTTGTTAGATGCAGCTGGATATAAGGAGAGTGAAGTTGGGACTGACAGGTTTAAATGAATCCATCCCCTTTTCTTATTGGGGTCACCTATATATAGAGAGAGATGGGAGTGATTTTTTCCTTTCCCAACCTTCAAGGAAATATAATTGCAGCTAAGTGCTAGGTTTGAATTCCAACATGGGTTGAGATGAGGTCATTTTTTCTAGGCATGTATCATGGATGTAGAGATTAGTAGGTGGAAGTTGGCATAAATTGTATTTGAAACTGGTTATAGGACGCTGCCCTGGACTTTGCCGGCGCGGTGGAGCCATGATGAGCTCGACAATGCACCAGGAATGCTGGACTATGAGGAAGATAATGCAAACCAATCTAATGCATGCCCCAACTAACAAATGATCATGGTTTATAGAGCACCAAGTTCATGCACAATCGCAACCAATTTTATTCATTAAACCAACTTGCTAACAAACTATCTTATCTATAAGACTAAGAGTTGGTTGAGAGTAGAATCTTCCATCGCTAACCTTGCGCGCCATGAGTAGATGAGTCGACCTTCTTTCATCGCCTGTTGTAGGACAATCCCCACATGACAGTCTATGAGAGCTTCATGTACATTCTTAGACTAATATTTCGAAGAGCTAAGATATAATACAACTAATCATCTACTACGCCAAAGTGCCCATAATAAGCCTCCAACTATTTATGCATGCATGTGGGGTTGTTAACTGATTAGAGGCTACAATTAATATAGATGAGTTTAGGTTTTTAAAGATTTCATGGGCTTAAAGTGAGCAATAGAAACACTAGGATCATATTCAAACTAAAAAAGACGTGGATATGCACACCATTCCAAAGGCAATAATTCCTATACTTATGTAGGTATTTTACGACAAAAGAAGGCATTTACATGGTGCTCATTAGATATAAAAACATAGAAGTAGACAAAGAATTGACCAAAATCAACTTTCTTGATAAGTATTCTATAATAGTTAGAAGTAGAGGAGTAATACTAGCCACCCTTCATTTAACCTTCATCATGGACAAGTATTGTATAATGGTTAGCTTAATGGTTCTATGTGGCCATCTGAAGTGTAAGGCCCTATCTTCAAATAAATCAATGGGATTAAGAACTTGAAAAAAACTAACCTTTAAGCATATGGAGTCAACAAAAGACACGAGAAGCCCTTTAAGACTGAAAGTAATCGAAAAGCATCATCCGACATAACAAATGAGGTATCATCTACCTATTGCATAATAGGACAATCACCCTCAAAACTTTCTCCAAAAGGATGCTTTAGGAGATACGAGTTGGCTGCCGAATTAGTGATGGATTGAAATAAATCAACAGCCATAATGAAAAGCAAATGGGAGAGGGAATCATCTTGTGTGACCCTCTTTTCTAGTGGAATGCCTTCCTAAATACACTATTAAAGAGAACTATTGAAGTTCTTGAGCATATGATTTTTCAAATCCTATTAGTCTATTTGTCAGAAAAAGCATGTTTGAGAAAGTATCCAAGATGACTTTGTGCTTAATTTTGTTGAAAGCCTTCTCAAATTTGATCTAGAGCATGACTATCTCTCTTTTTGATTAGTGACATAGCTAACTGGTCTAATTGAAGTCCAATTTAAATGTGGAGTAAGAGGTAAGTGGATGAAATCCATCATGGAATTTGTCCATTTTTAGACATGGTTTCACTTGATCTATGGAGTTTCATTAAATCAACAAACTATATCAAATGGTATTTACCCAGCATCTAGTGGATAGAGCTAAACGAATCTTATTACAAGGAATAAAGACACGAGTCTTCAAAATACTTTTGACCTACTAAGAAATTGGATTAGGACACCCTTTGGTTCTATGCATTTCTCAAACCTTTCATAATCAATGTTGCTAGTGATACTCCTTTATTTTTTTATTTATGAAGGAAATGCAATCGATCAATTTGAATTAGAGTTAGGTTAGTTCCAATGGAAAAACTTTTCAGAGCAAGGTCACGTTCTATGTTGGGTGCATGATACAATTTCCTTGATGAACTGAGGGACTAGGATCTGATCAGATTCGCCAAGTATCAATAAACCCACTAGCACTATTCTAACAAAAAAAATTATGGTAAGAGCCTTGTATCAGGATTAGACTTAAGGAAGTTCAAAAAAATATTAGATGACACTTCGAATATTGATTAGATAATAAGTTTTGTGTGTTATGATTAGTTCACAAGGATGCCTACTTCTTGAAACCTCCTAACCAATGAGGGTGTCTCAGTGCCAAGTCTCATCTCTTGTATCAAGGTGTTAAATGACTCAAAATTAGTCACCAACATCAACCAATGAGTGGAGAGCATGGAGTAGGAATCAAATCCTCACCTTGACTTAGTTTGTGAGAGCTCATAGTTACTTCATATTTACAATAATGTCTAAAAATAGTGTTCACACAAGTTAGAAATATGATTAAACATAAAAACATTTACTAGACTGGTTAGGAATTTACTCGAGAGGTCTCTTTTATATAGGCTGCATCTACTCCACAACCACTAAGTAGACAACTTCCTTCTCAATAGAGATACATAGGATCTCTGCATGCTCCTTCTCAAAATGCTTTATCTTGGCCTTCACTTCTAACATACCATGTTAAAGTGTTTGTAATTGTTAAAGGAATGAGATATTTGGTTTCTAGTTTTGTACACCAATAGTATAGCATTTTCAATACCGAGGCAAAATCAATACTCACCTATAAAGCATAGTAGATTGTTAACATAAACGAAAAGGCTTAGAAGATATTTCTTAAGTGAAGGTGAATTTACTCTTATAATAGATATAGATCCATTATCATCAATAAATGGCCTGAGAACTGAAAAAAACTTCTTGGCAACCTCTGCCTCGCCTGCCATCAACTGGCCCCTAGGTATGCCAATGTCAGTTCTAGTAAGTACTAGTTGTTGATGGACCGGCAGATACTTTAGTTGCAATCAAAGCCACACTGCTCCTACACCGTCTACAACAATGCCTTGTCGCCAATAACCATCAAATTGTTCGAGCTTTTCACAAATTCAAGCACGATGGTGAATGAAATGGGAAGAATTATCCTTTCGAGTTAGGAAATTGCCTCATGTGACTTTATCGCACGTTTGAAGAACATTCTTTGAGCTCAAAGGTACAGGGTTGTGGAGAAAATATCAATTAAGAAAATTAAGAAGTAGGAAATTAAAGATATACTAGTGAGGTACAAGGCTCACATTGATGCTTCACCCTTAAGCTTTAAGGGTATTGTGAAGGGAAATACAAAAGGAATAATTTCACTACAAACACATTGATGTCTTGGTCAGTGCGGTCTCTATGCCCACACATCCCTTGAGGCCTCTTCCGCTTGTGATGCTCCATCTATTTTGGAGTTGCTTCATTTGCAAGGACCAATCAAGTTGCTAAATTCTCCTTATAAGATTATATAATGAAAGTGTATTATAGGAATCCAAGGGGCATATTTCTCTTACTCGAAACTTGTCTTTAGAGTTGCTAAAATCCACATGCATAGAGACAATGATTAGATATTTAGATATATTTAGCTCCTAGGAAGCTAAAGGGCATATTTCTCCTAGTCCACAATGGAAAGACAATTGCACTTACAATATCCATGTCTAGTCCTCCACCACAAGTCCACAAGCCCATTCGAATCACAAGTTTGGGTTAAGAAAAACCCTAGTCTTTTTTTCTGACCAATTTGTCCTATGAAAGATGACTCAAATGACACTTGCTGAAGTCAATGCTCTTAGAAGAGCCTACAAACTATAACTATAAGTTGTGAGTCCAAAGACAAAAAATAAGTACGAACCTTAAGAGTCTTCAAGAGATTGCACAAGTTGGTTGCTGAAGGATCCATGATATTAACCATGCTCTTGAAGTAACTACACTATGCAACAAATCTATTGGAAGATATCAATAAAAACATTGAGAATAAAATATGCTTGCCTATATTATTGTACCTTGTCAGGTCTTGGTATCATTAGAAGAGAAACCTAGGTACTCCCAAAATTCAACAGGTCAAGGTGTCATGGGATAAAATCCTTGTCCACATTCTAGGTTCTTAGGTTGCCAGACTTGAAGGACTTGATATGATTGGTAAAGGCCACTATCTACTTTCTCACCTTCCTTTGCCTCCGACACCCTTGAACTCAAGCATGCCAAGGGAAAGTTAGTTGTACTCCTTGTGCCATCCCAAGCACAACAAAAGACAATAGAACCTACTACTCCTTTAGTTGATAACTACATTAGGTGGTAGTAGTAGGTCGAAGAGGAGAACAAATGGCTTCGCCTTCTTGAAAGGTCTACAGAGAAGAGTGTATGTCCTAAGAAATTAAAAATCCTTATGTAGTTAAAATTGACGTAATCAATGCTATTGAAGGTAATATTTCCTTAAGGAGATCCAAGGCTAGATCATGGAAGTAGCCAAGACATTAGAAGTCCTCAAATACTATGTTCTTGTTGGTGTCTAGAGTCAGCTACATATCTCCCTCATCTTTCTTCTAAGAGATCAAATCTTTCTAGAAAGGTGAATACATCTACTTCTAGTTTCTAGATCTCTAGGGTAACCTCAAATACTAGGACAACATCATCTCTAGTGTAACCTAAAGATTGTTGGATAAAGAATTGGTTGACAGTGTAAATCTAGTGTTGAAGATCAAAAAATAGGAAAACAATTCGAGGGCGAGGGCGGGAGAAGAGGGGGTCGTGTCCAAGAATGCAAATATAGAAGGAAAGTCAATGATGGTGTTTCCTTCTTATTTAAAGAAGAGGTTTGAGCCAATATTGTTATGTTATGGTGTCATCTTTGTCAGTTTAGATTTCAAAGCAGCTTCCTAAATGCCATATGCCTTTTCAGACATAATAATGGTTAAACTATGCCTAGATTTCAAAGCAGCTTCCTAAATGCCATATGCCTTTTCAGACATAATAATGGTTAAACTATGCCTAGATCGTCTGTGTGTGTGTTTAGTTTACATTCCTCGACAAAGAAGAATAAAAAAGAACCATGTGCTTTTATACTAACATTAAGCAATTCCCAACTAGTTAGGTTTATACAAGTAGAACTGGGAAAAACATTTTATGGAAAGGTCCATTTTAATCCCGGTAATAAGGATTTGATAACTAATAATACATTATTAGGCTTTTATTAGAAAGGAAAAGTCCATTTTATTAGTCTGGACAATTCAGTTTGTCCATTTGTCCCATGACAAAAAATTGACTGAATGTACTCTCCTAAGCCATTTCAATTTATCTAATTTCCTTCTCACTTGGGATTTTCAGTTCTAAGATTAGTGACATAGGCCATCATAACTTATTGTAGAAAAATATAGTAATATTTCTTCATAATTATTTTCATAGGTTAGGAGCATCTAATACTAAATTAACCCTCGATATACAAAATTACATGAAAAGTTTAAGAATGTTTCTAACATAGAATATCATGTCATTATCATCTAAAAAACTTGAACTTAAAACTCTATTGTACACAAAGAAATGAAAAGGAAGAATCCAAATAAGGGGTACATTGGACCAACTAAAAGAACTTAGGGGGAAAATTGTGCTAAATTTTTTTGTCAAGGAGTCAAATGGACAAAGTAGATTGCTGAGAGTAGTAAAATAGACTTTTTTTACTAGAATTATGGTATTTCATAATAAGGAAATATCTACGATACACATATCATTAACCATAGGCACCACAAGATAAATAAGTCGCATGTTGATATTTCAGGCATTTTATCATCTTCAACATGGAACCAATCCTTTGATTAGGAAGGAACCTTCAAGATATCCGGAAGAGATACAAACTAGGAATATCACATTCGAGACTCAAATAAGTCATGATTCCCCGCTATGTATAACTACATAAAACGAGGAGGGGATAAGCCACAGGTCAAGCATATTATAAGCAACATGAACCAAGCCATAGCCTAATACAACACTAGCTACATCCAGAATAAGTCAAGAAGAAAGATAAATATAACACATTGATATTCATTTGGGTTTCTTCAACATCACCATTTAGGGTTTTCTACCGATATTCATTTATGTTGTTCTTGTTACGGCTCACGCTTGTGTAGGACTTGCTATATCATATCTAGACCTGAGAGTTCTTGTATATAATAGTCGTATCAAAGCTAGACTTTTCTATCAAATCACTACACTGCATTTGGGAATATTGCATATAATAGGTATCATAGCTAGCATTTTCAATCAAATCACTACATTGCATTTGGGAAGTCATTGGGGTCCTCCTCCTCAGCTTTGTTGATGGGGTCATATTCACCCTCAAAGTAGTAGTCAATGTTGTTGATTGATATCCTTAGTCTTTTCCTTATCTCCTCCTCACCACCATTGTAACACTTAGCTCCTCATCTCTATCCTCCTCTTTGACTCCACCTTGACATTACTTTTCACACCTCCTCTTCTCCTAAAATCCTAGTTGATGACTTCTCAATCGCCAATGCACCTCTGATTTCTACTCATCATCGTTGTAGCCTGATGTCCCAAAGGACTCCTCGTCTTTCATGTCTCCTCCTCATGCTCCTTCTCCCGTAAGTCGAGTTGTTCCACAATAATCCGTGCGGAGGGAATACGAGCAATCCTTATCATACTCCTCCAATGCCACGGGTCTTCAGCATCGTACTCATCCTCTTTTTTGCCATAGAAATCTACCTACCAGTTGACAACCTTGTAGAAGGAGAATGATAGCGTTGAGTATGAGGACCAACCATAAGACATCTAGGTCATAGACCAACATAGGGCCAAGAACAGACATAAGTCATACACGAATTTAAAGCATGTGTTCATGTCCCAATGACCCTACTATATACATTTGTTGTTTGGAGCACCATATGTGATAGTGGTACTGTCGCAAATAGGCTGAATCAAGACAAACCCATCTGGATGTATATCGCATATGGCTCCCTTTATGAGCCATCTACGAAGTGGACACTCAACACAGATAACTGGTTGGGAGACCATATGTGATATGCTGTCATCACATACAACTTTTGAACTTTGAAAGACTATTTGTATTCTTTTTGTTTCTGACATCTTTACCACAGTGAGATTTATTTCCCTTCTATGATGCATCAGAGATGTGGCATTCTATATTAACCAGATGTAAAATAGAACGAAAGAAATGAACACGCCTCGAGCCCTTAAGGGAAATTCATATCTCAAGTTGTCTTCCAAGTTGTGACAAAGCTATCTGAACAAACTTCCAGTATTGGATATAGTGATATTGTATCATAATGTCTCCGATACTTTTTTCCCCTCCCATTTTAAGTTAAATTCTAGCACTGTTGTCAAATATGTCATAAAGTTATAGGCGCTGAATTTTCTTCCTCAACCATGATGGTATGATTCTTAAAATGAAACTACCGTGCATCTGTTAGTTTGTTTTTCTTTTCCATGAAGATACCATCTGCAATGGATGCACACCAAGAAAAATCTTCACTTTCTATTCTAGCTCATGCAACGCATTTGCACAAATGTGGAGACAAATTGTATAGTACTATACTTCCTTCTGGAACTTGGTATCTGAATATTATACAGTTCATATGTCAAATATTCAAATATTTAGGTTTCTAATCAAGGATTACTGTAATTTCTGTGAGTTCTCACGGTATACTTGTTTATTCTTGCTTGCCCTCCATCTTTTTCAGAATGAGCAGTCGGCTGAAGACTCCCATTGGTTCTTAATTCTCTTCGAAGATGACCTATGCTGCCTTACTTTTTATCTAATTCTCTAGTCAATCAAATTCCAGGGCCATGGAAGCAAACCCGAACGAGCTGAACACCGATGAGATAAGAGGTCTGGAGGAAGCAGTTATTGACGCTCTCGCAATTATCAGGGTGATACTATTACTGTAGATTTATAATTCTTGTGATCTCCATACCATTCTAATGGAATAGCATGAATTTGCACTATTTACCTGCATCTCAGGGCAATGTTTCTGAGAGCATCTTAATTTTGTGATGTGCAGAAAAAACTGATGATGAAGATGATGAGTGGGTTGCCCCAACCCAAACCTGAAGTACGTATGTTCTGAAACCAGTTTCTTCTGAGGCAATAAGAAGAAGTTTCAAAATAAAGCATCAACCATTGTGGGAACTAAACCATATGTTCAGAGAGTTGTGACTCCTTACCGTAGCGTGCAGTGTGCTTGAGTCCTGTCTGTATGTTATGTCTAGCATTGCCTGAACCCTGGTTGCGGTTTCTGTTTCCAGATGACCAGAAACAGGAGAAAGCACTCTGAAGGAGGCAGTGGGGTGCTGTCATCAACTGGTGTTGTGTGACGGTTTGGCTGGTCCATTCTTCTGCTGGGTTGCAACAGCATGAATATGTATCAAGCGTTTGCCTTGCATCAGTCCATCCAATGTATTTGCCTCTTCTGCATGTGGCGTGTTGCAATTTGGACATGTACAAGTGTACCTTTCAAGAAAATCCGAGAACTCTAACATGTACGTCTGTGAACCAGCCATCTTCTGCAGATTTCTTGGAGTCTTGGAGACAGAATTAAGCTGAGGAATGGGGGTGATTTGGACACGTAAAATGTCCCAGAACAGAGACAGACCAGGGAACTGGAAGAATCAATCAGTTAAGAATCCAGCACTCGCCCTTTACTCTGGGCTCTGTTTACTGGGCTTCGTCGCCGCCTGGTTCTGTTTGGCCCATGATCGCGCCTCCCGTTTACTGGGCTTCGTCGCCGCCTGGTTTTGTTTGGCCCAAGATCCCGTTTTGTTTAGCGGAGTATTTTCGTCTCTAATTTCCGAGTGGTCTTGTGTCAAATTCGCCAGGCCATGTCAAAACTGTGAATACGCCACCACCCATTTGACTACGTGAGTCGAACTCTGGCATTTATGATTTTCCCATCCACAGTGAAGGTCAAGGAAAGATTTGTTGCAAGTCAATTTTTACAATCGTCGAATTCAATCTTAAACGTTCCTGGCTAGTAGTTCTCGTTTTCGTCACGGGCATCTACTTTGAAATTCTGGTGCACTTCTTCGAGTTCAATTTTTGCAAATTTTGCAGGCGCGGAAGAGGAGTATTTGCTGAAAGGTTAATAATCCAGCTGACAAACACAGCCATGAGTATCGCTGTTTTCCCAACAGAAACAGGACGGTACAATTGATGTTTTCTGCGTCCTGCGAATCACAAACTTCGATATACCGACTTCACAAAACAAAGAAAAAGTCGCGACTGTTGTCCCAAAACGCATATCAACCAGGACAAACAGATATCCTCTCATGAATCAATTTGGACCGTTTTCATTCACAATCCACAAAGAAACGGTGCCCACGCAACCAGAGTACATGATCCAAAATAAGAGAAATTATCCAACACAAGCATAGTCTAGGGATTTTCTTGGATAAATGGCAGCAGCCAACAAACAGATAAGAGTCAAGGCATCATTCATATTCATCAATTCAACATGAACCCTTAATCACTTCACTTTCCGCAAGAGTTCCCGTCTGTCTTTTAACCATAGTTCAGGCGGAACATGTCATTCTGCACAAAGAAGGTACCTCCAGCCGGCAGCAAATGGAACACCTACAGAAATAATCAAAACATGGCGACGTCAACATTGCTTACTGGAAAAGGAACATACAAAAATGACTGCAATCAAGAGCCACCAAACAAGAGGTGCAATCCGTTCGTGATGCACCACAAGCATGGTATAGTTTTGCAAACGATGATTTGATTACAAGTGAGTGCTACCGGAATTCAAATATTCAATCGAGCTACATGATGCACCTGAATCAACTACGGCCCTGTTTGGTTTCCGGAACTAAAGTTTTAGTCCCGTCACATCGAATCTGATTTTGCTAATTAGAAGTATTAAATATAGATTAATTAAAAAACACATTACATAAGCGAGGGCTGTTTTATGATACGGATCTATTAAGCCTAATTAGTCCATGATTAGAGTTGCATGACCGATCTTTTAATTGAACCGAACCGGTCAGGTCACCGGTTCACGGTTTTCCGGTCCGACCAGTGAACCGTTTCGGTTTTTTGTTCTAGGCTCTCAATGCATTGCACATTCAAACAAACACCTAATCCACACCAGCTGTTCAAGACCCAAATATACAAGCTGCATACAAGAATCCTATTACCATTGATAAGGTTGGAAACACGGGAAGTAGGGCAGGTTAAAAGTTCTGTGTATTTCTTCAAACATACTCCCTCCGTATCACATTTAGAAGTCGTTTTGGACAATGACACGGTCTCCAAAATGTAACTTTTGACTTCTTATTTTTACAAAAATATTTATTAAAAAATAATATATGTATACTTTTATAAAAATATTTTTAAGACAAATCTATTCATATAGTTTTTACACTTCCAAACTCAACGACTTAAAAGTTATTCATGATTTATATTCCCAATGTTTGACTCAAACCTTGTCCAAAACGACTTCTAAATGTGATACGGAGGGAGTATGATTCAAGATACAAGGGCGTAAAACCAAAGCTTTAGAAACTGTAGTTTCAAGTGAACTGTACATTTGCAGTCTGAGGTTATACAGAAGACACCATACACATGTTGTACAAGCAATCATTCCTATTCCTAAGTTAATAAAGTTGCCATTAAAAGATAGAAATTAGTGTCAATAGCCTTCTAATTATCGCACAGTTTGAAAAAGAATTGCAAACTAACTAATATGGAGAAACTAACCAAAAATAGGTAGAAGGATTATTTTACACCTGCAATTTTGACATTTCAAAGTTCCTTCATGGTTCAGAGAACTGATTATGAAACAGCTTAAATAGATCATCCCAAACACAAGGTCCACAATTTTTAGGAACAGAAATTTGACACTCAAACCTTAAAACACACTAATGGCTAAAATTCAGCAAAAATTTCAATGATACGACAAAAGGGGCAAAAGGCTGAACATATAAGGAGCTCTAAATTGCGCGCAACTCCAAATACTCGATTACAACCAAGTGAACCATTTCTCTGAGGATTGAACGACCAACAGATCATATAGACAACTAGACACCAGCAGCTAAAGATCAAATCAAAACACAACTGAAAGGATCAGCCAAGAATAAACAAAACAGTAACATGTAGGTCCAAACAACACAATCTGTCTAGCAATACTACAGGGCCAGCAGTCAGCAGCTAAACAAATGCTCCCAGATGCGAACCACTGGCACAACTAACAAGTCATGGATCAATCAATTAATACTAAACAGAGAAAAGTGAGAGAAAACCCATCACAACCGTAAGCACAGATCAGGCAGGCAATTCAAAACAACAGACAAATCGAGTGCCTTCTACTGACTACAACGAGATCGGGGCTAATCGAACCAAGGATGCACAGGAGTGACCACAAATCAGATCAGATCGGATCAGCTGAAAGGTCAGCGCGGACAACCCGCAATCAAGATACGCCTTACTCCTACGCGGCGAGTGCGAGTGAGAGGGGGGCGGGCGGCGGTGCAGACCTGGGAGAACTTGAGGGGGTGGTCCTCGGGGCCGGTGCGGATGGAGCCGGAGACGAAGACGAGCATGCCTGGCCCCGAGGGCTGGAAGTCGACGGTGACGATCTGGTGCTCGCACTGCTGGAAGGGGAGCGATCCGAGCTTGCCGGCGATGGCGGCCGGGCCCTGGAACCTCTGGCCCTCGAAGGTGAGCATGGAGGCCTCCTGGTACAGCCCCACCAGCGCGGCGCGGTTGCTGTCGAACGTCCGGTAGTAGTGCTCCACGAAGGCCTTCGACACCGCTTCCGGGTCCATCGCCTCGCCGCTGACGCCGCCGCACGCGCCTAGGGTTTCGAGCTCTAGGGGAGAGAAGGGGAGGGGCGCCGCGGTGTGATGAGGAAGGAGAGGAGCGCAGGAGGGGGATCGTGAGGTCAGGTGCTGCGGAATTTGGCCCCGTGGGTGGTGGGGCCGCCGCGGCGGGTCGGGTTGGCGTGAAAAGAACGCGACGTTGTCTGGGTCGGGCCTGGGCTGCAAGTGCGTGGAAAGAACGCGACGGTGTCTGGGTCGGGCCTGGGCTGCAAGTGCGTGGAAAGAACGCGACGGGCCGGAACCCGGAAGTGGTCGCTGTTCATGGGTTTGGCTTTGTGCTGATTTCTAGCCTCAAACAAACAGATCATTTTGTCAACAAAAGACAAAAAAAGAATGTCTATTAGTTTCGACATGTAGCAACGAAGGCATATACTTTGCCTTCAAATAGTCAGGATGGTTTCGCCGAGCATGATTGATCGCAACTTGTTCACCTTTCTTGACTTCCTATATTCAAGCTTCAGCATGACACTCCATGCCAGCTTGTTTGCTTTATCCTAAATGGAAACGAGACATCTTATCAAGTAAATATAAAAAAATGCATTTTCTTTTATGTATTTTCATATTGCGGACATATCCAGTGCAAACCAACCCTTCCGTGCAAACTTTGGAAACCAACGTGCATGGGAACATGCATGGGAGGTGGGAGGAGAAATTTACAAAATCAGACCGAATGTGGGAGGGGGGATTGACAAATCCAACATGCATGGGGACATGCATGGAATGTGGTAGACTAATTGGATCAACATCGTGTGGACCGGATGTGGTTTCCAAAGTTTACACGGAGGTGTTGGTTTTCACCTGATACGTTGCCTTTCATATTTTTATAGATTATAGAGCTCTGGTGGTCAACGAGAGACCACACCGATATATAGAACTGACGCGAGGGCATTGTAAAGTGCAGCGATGAATCTAAGGCCCTCTCAATTCATATACTTAATGCACCACTTGTTATTGTTGCATTTTGTCTGAGTGCACCTCTCAATAGTTCTACCATCTTCATCCAGATAATAAGTGAGGCTATGGACTTCGTCCAAAAAAGGGCATTCATTTATAGTTAAGGTGTTAATATTTATATTAACAACTGATCTGTCCTCAATCAACAAAAGATCGCTGATGTTGTAGTCCAAACACATCCGCCAACATCTGCTACTAACCAGACCACGTACATGTCCACATTATTACAGAGTGGTGTTGTTTCGGGGAAAAAACATTACACAATGACGCACTAAATTCTTTTTTTACTGTTTAAGAAAACCTACCAAACAAACAATTATACAAAGAAGCAAACGCAGCATGCCTACTAACAACTAACAGACAACAAGCATTTGTCAGCTCAGAGAAAATGCCAACATCAGTTTCTTTCTTTTTTAGGGTAATGCCAACATCACTTTCTCTTCATGATAAACGTGCCAAGACTCGGTCATAATTCATGAAAAAAAAACTCTAACATCGTAGTGGATCTCAAACTGATCGAATACCTACAGGTGTTTACATGCCGGAAGATGCAGGTACTATTGACGTATTGTCAGCGAGCAATAATTTTGATTCGTTTTGGTCAATATATGCGGCCATTATATGGCATATGTGCTGAGATTTTAGTGTGTTATCTGTTAGATGTGATAATGTGATATCCATCATAACATCTCACGTCAGGGAGTTTGTATAATTTAAGACCATCTCAGAAATCAGCTTTTACACTACATCTGTCAGCGGAAATAATAATAAACAAACTATCAAAAAGGCATATGGTAAAAAAAAACGTAGAAAACCACTACACGCTCCGTATGTTAGCTCAAGAGGCTTCCCGACCTAAAAAAAAATGGTGACCCATACAACTTACTCCCTTTATGTTGGTATTAAATGACGTTTTATACAAAATTTTAGTCAAACATTGAGAATATAAATCATAAATAATTTTTAAGTCTTTAAGTTTAAAAATGTAAAAATCATACAAATAGATTTATATTAAAAACTATTTTTATAAAAGTATTTATTAAAAATAATATATATATATTTTTATAAAAATAAGAAGTCTTACGTTTTGGAGACCCTATCATCTAATACTAATGGTGACCCCACCAAGCAGCGACACAAACAGTCCAGTGGAGTGTCGAGCGTGTGACAGTGCGAGCAAGCTAGGGGCCCCCAGGCCGGCGTTGGAACTTTCAGTTTCAGCTTGCTCGCCGGCGAGGCGACTGACACCAAACACACTCGCTCGGCCTCTTCCGTGCCCCCGGCCGGCGGCGGCGTCACACCGCAACACGTCTCGCCTCCTTGGCGGCCGCGGCCCGCCCAGGGGCCCCAGGCCGGGCGTGACACGACCTGCCCGACCTGAAACGCATGCAGCGAAAGCCCGGGTCCCCCACCTCCACCGCTGCCGTGGCTCTGGTGTGCCGCGCCGCGCACACCCCCGGCCCGGCCACCTCGAGCAGCGTGCGTGCCCGGCTGCCCCCCGTCAAATCAAGCGCGCACCGGAGGAAAAGGGCGACCCGTCATCAACGCCCCCGTGTTTGTCGCCTCCCGCCTCGCCGAGTCGGCATCGCCGCCCGATCCCACCACCCCGACCGCCCAACTCGCCAGGCACGAAAGGGACGGGAAAGCGAGCTCAAATCCCCAGAATTCCGCCATCTTGTATGCGCGACACTGGGACACACATGCTTATCGGCAACCAAGCCACGGCCACCGCTGCCGGAACCGCACATCCCATCCCCGAGCCCGCCCGCTGAGGCCCCTCGATCCCGGCCGTGCGTCTTCCGTCGGGCAAGGCGTGTGATCGGCCGCTCCGGCCTGAATCGGCGCGCGGTTTCGGCGCCGGGGGAGCTCCGCGGGTCCGGAGGCGGCGGCGGGCGGGCGGGCGCAATGGTGGAGGTGGGGAGCCGGGTGCGGGGGTTCCTGCGGAACCGATGGCTGGTGTTCGTGGCGGCGATGTGGATGCAGTCCTGCGCGGGCGTGGGGTACCTCTTCGGCAGCCTGTCGCCGGTGATCAAGAGCTCGCTGGGATACAACCAGCGCCAGGTGGCCGGGCTCGGCGTCGCCAAGGACCTCGGCGACAGCGTCGGCTTCCTCGCGGGGACGCTCTGCGCCGTGCTCCCGCTCTGGGCCGCGCTCCTCGTCGGCGCCGCGCAGAACCTCGTCGGATACGGCTGGGTCTGGCTCGCCGTCACGCGCCGGGTCCCGGTGCCCCCGCTCTGGGCGGTGAGATCCCAACGCCTCTTCCTGTCATTACTGAATTTTCTTTCGTTTCACCAAACACTGATTACGATGCTCTCGTTTCATTTTCCTTTCCGTAACGCGGGCGGTTGGCTTGGCTGGTTCCGTGGTCCACCAGCGCTTAAACTTTCCTTACAATTTCTTGTCAGCGATTGCTGATGATTGAACCGTGCACGATTTCGTGTGGAATTCATGTTGAATTTATTGGGTTCTAAGAGCAGTCATTGTTGAAGTTTCAGACCTTCGGTTTCATGTCATGGTCTGACATCCTGATGTTTGATAGAACTACGTTTTAGTTTTCTATAAGATTGGGGTGGGATTATGGAAACCAATCATGCCGCGTGTCAAAGGTTCTTGCTTCAAGCAGCACACGGTTTCATTTTGCTGACAATGTGAAGTGCTGCATGGCCACCCTCCTGGATAGAGAGTCGCACTTGGGTTCTTTCACTTAGAAAAGGACAAATAATTTCTTGTTTTGGGATAGCAGTGCAGCTCAACTTCCACGTTTTATTGGAAACGATTGTTCTTAGAACGCTGACTTCTCGAAGTTTGATTGGAACAATTTGACATATATATGAACGGTTGAATATGGTTAATTGTTGTCTGAGGTGTACTTCTCTTGTCAACGGGGTCACTTTCCTGTTTTCCATCTGCCTTTAGCCCTACCTGGCGTCCAGGTAAATCATACAGTGATTGAACTGTAACATCTTATTCCAATCCCTTAATGTACAATCAAGAATGCCAGAGTTGATTATCGTCTGTATATCAAATACAGCTGCAGCAGGCTCGCTCTATAATTTTTAGGGTAAAAAAGATATGGAAAATGGCATCCAAGTATACGTCCTTGTTAAGAATGCCTTGCCTTAGAGCTCTAAAACATGTTCTGGTTCCTTTTGCCACCATCACTTGTGCCATTGATCTTCCTAAGATCAAGATCAGGAATGAATGATTTGTGATGCCAAATGTTTTTCCTTATGTCAAGCAACATTAGAGCCCTTCAGTAAAAGCACAGGATTAGTCGATAATATTTCAAGAAAACATCACTTTCCATATCATCAGGATAGAGGATTGATAGTACTTTGTACTTTTATTTCATAAATCGAACTATTCCTTTTGTTTCCCTTAGATATGTTAACATGCAGAGGCTAGAGACCACGGGCCAGTGATATTTACAAAATAACATGAATAGTTTATTCCAATCTGTAAAGAAACTTTGTGCAATCTATAAAGAATCTTATAACCTTCATCTAAAATACTGTTTTTTTTTTGCTCATGCTCTCAAGAAGGATCATGAGAGTTATACCTAGAAACAGTTCTAAGGTTTACGTTGCCATCAACAATTATTTTATTTTCTTTCTATCGTATGACATAAAGATAACATGCACCTGTTGATGTGTGTGCATTCTTGTTGTTGCCTCTGAATATTTGCCATTCCTTTATGCATTTCAAACTGCACTTTTGCTCTGTATTTTACTGGTACGCCGAATATGGCTTCATAGAGTTGCTGAAATTTGTTCAAATAAATCACAGAGAAGGTATGCAATGCATCTGCATAATCAGTCAGTAGCAAACTGTTGGCTAGTCTACTTGCCTTTGGTGTCATTTGCCAGCTGGTATCTATCGAAGCTCTCATGGTTGAGTCTCACTGGCTAGATATCAGGTGTATTTTTTACCAGAACCTACATGGTATTAACATAACATCCGATTGCTATGGTACATTGTGGTGCAGGATCCCACATTCCTGTTCAATTTTTTATCTTCAGAACCATGAATATTTTCATAATTTCCACATGAGCAAAATGAAAATTTTATTGGTCTTTTATATTACCTTGAATGTTTTTATGAGGGTTGTCATTCTAAAAGTTGATCATCCTTCCCCAGATGTGCGTTCTAATCTTCATTGGTAACAATGGCGAGACATACTTCAACACTGCTGCCCTCGTCTCATGTGTTCAGAACTTCCCCAAAAGCCGTGGGCCAATTGTCGGTATCCTCAAGGGATTTGCTGGATTGAGTGGTGCAATTCTGACGCAGATTTATGCAATGATACACTCGCCTGATGATGCCGCACTGGTCTTCATGGTTGCAGTTGGCCCAACAATGGTGGTTATAGCTTTAATGTTCATTGTGAGACCAGTTGGAGGCCACAGACAAGTACGGCCTTCTGATGGCACAAGTTTCACATTTGTATACAGCGTCTGCTTGCTCTTAGCTGCTTATCTGATGGGTGTCATGCTACTCGAAGACCTTGTTGACTTAAGCCAGTCAGTGACTGTCTTGTTGACTATCTTTCTAATAATCTTTTTGTTAGTTCCAATTGTCATCCCAGTGCTACTCAGCTTCTTTTCCGATGATGATGAGACTCTGTATGCACTATTATTGCCATCACCTCAGAAAGAAGAAGCAAGTGCATCAACATCTTCTGAGGAGCAACAGGAAGTTATACTCAGTGAGGTGGAAGATGAAAAGCCAAAGGATGTCGATCTTCTTCCAGCCTCAGAGAGGCAAAAAAGGATTGCAGAATTGCAGGCAAGGCTATTTCGGGCAGCTGCTGTTGGTGCTGTGAGGGTTAAGAGGAGGAGAGGTCCACGACGAGGAGAAGATTTCACATTGATGCAAGCACTGATCAAGGCAGATTTTTGGCTTCTATTTTTCTCCCTTTTGCTGGGCTCTGGATCCGGTCTCACTGTCATTGATAATCTTGGTCAAATGAGCCAGTCATTGGGTTACGAAGAAACCCACATTTTTGTGTCAATGATTAGCATTTGGAACTTCCTTGGGCGCATCGGTGGTGGTTACTTCTCAGAGATTATTGTCAAGTAAGATCATTATGCTTCTTCAATGATATAGAAAGGCTTCATGTGCTGTCTCATTAAGCATCTTGTTTAGCACATATCAAGAGCATCTTCCAATTATTAATTCAATAAGTCATATACTTTTTGGCATCATAGTTCACCATACCTGTTGACCTATGTTTTTACCACATTATACCTAGTGTGTGTTCCTGCCATAGTTTTATTTACATTTCGTTCCTGAAATAAATTTTCAAACTGGTACCAGCATATCAGGAGAGCTTATTACTAAGGAATAAGGATGAATAAAGAAAGAATTGGTTACCATCCTGCCAAATGAAGTAGAGAAGAAGAGGAAATTAAATTATTAAGATAAGTGCTGGAGATAAATAACAGACTTTACTTTCAAAAAAAAATAACAGACCATGGCTAACTGTAGTAAGCTAGTATACTAAACAGATATGAATATATGATCTTTTTCTATTTAGATGCCCATGTGTACTAAACATGCACTACCTTATTTCTTTCAGCAATCATGAATAATAGCTCCTGTTATGCATTAATGAAAAGTGAGACTACGAGCTGCTCAACTCCTAATTCCAAATATAGCATGCATCTCATTCACTTCAACTCTTTTCTTCTCTGATCCTTTTGTGTTCCATCACCTATTTTCAGAGATTATGCATATCCAAGGGCTATTGCATTAGCTATAGCACAAGTTTTGATGGCAATTGGGCACTTCAACTTTGCCATGGCTTGGCCTGGGACAATGTACATCGGCACACTGCTAGTCGGAGTCGGCTATGGTGCCCACTGGGCCATTGTGCCGGCTGCTGCCTCTGAACTGTTTGGGGTGAAAAATTTTGGAGCACTTTACAATTTCCTCACGGTGGCAAATCCAGCAGGCTCCCTGGTATTCTCAGGGGTTATTGCCAGCGGCATCTACGATGCTGAAGCTGCGAAGCAGGCTCAGCAGCGCCACAACTCAACTTTGCTGGCAATGCCTGGAAGAGTGGTTAACATGGTCTCTGAAGTCGCTCCAGCACTGAAGTGCGAGGGTGCCATTTGTTTCTTCCTCTCGTCGCTGATCATGTCTGGGTTCTGCATCATTGCTGTTGTCTTGAGTTTGATCTTAGTCTACAGGACGAAGATTGTGTACATGAATCTTTACGGGAAGCCACGTACTTGAAATTGTACTTCTCAAAGGCCAGAGGGCATGATATGGTTTCAGAGTTGTGAAAACATACTTTAGTTTTGAATTTCGTCTGTGGTACTCTGCCATTCCTGTACAGGTTTGGTGCTGGCCTTCAACTGGTTCTGCACCATGTTCTTTCAGAACAGAGCAGGAATTTTGCGTTAATTGCAAAGTATACTGCAGATGATCCTGGAACTCTTGGATCACAGAAGAAGCTCTTAAGCAGCCTTCAAGTTAGTGACTGCAGATGGGATCATGGGAGGTACCGGCTAGGATGAAAGTTAATGGTGTAATTGTGACTTTCGCTCGAATTTTGCTGTCTTTAGTTGGAAAAAAAAATGTATACACATGTAATAAGCTGGAGCTCTTTCTATGTATCCTCAAGGGGAGAACATACTCTTTCTGATAGTTGAAAACTTGATATATAATAAACATGTACAAAATCAGGAAAATTATATGAAGGAATCATGTACCCTTTCTCTGGGCTATGTGATTAGATGCACTGTGTAAGATGTTAAGTTTGATTTACACCAAAATTGGTATATTTTAATTATTTTATAGAAAAAGGGGATCATGTTTGCGCCTTTAGGCCGGACCATTTGGTATATTTAATTTGTTTATTGAAAAAAAAGAACAGCTTATTTGAAATTGGACCAGCTTATTTGAAATCGATGAAGTCATTGCAAGCATCTGATGCATACCACTAAAAGAAAATTAACGGTAAATGTGAGTACTCATACTGGAGACTCTGTAGGGGCAAGTTTCACCAAAAACTCAACAAATTGCTCCCTATACCTCCCTAACTCAGTAACTCGTCTTGGCTCTTGCCATGTGTTGACGCTTTTTCTGGTCAACACACACGAGCGCCGTATCGCGCAAACGAAGAAACGACGAACTCGCCTCACCACCACACAAACCGGTCACACCGGTTTAGGGATCCGGTCAAACCGGTTTCCCTCGGGAGCTTCGGGATGAACCTAAGATCACCACCTCGGGAGGGACCCCGTCGGAGATGGCGCGCCTAGGGTTGCTCTGAGATCGGTCAGGCCACTCAGAACCTCCTTGAACGCCGTCGAGACAAACAAGGAAAGCAAAGGGGTTGGAAAAGCTAGGGTTTGGAGATAAAAAGTAAAAGATAATGTTTGATCGATTGGATGATCCTCCTCAACCGGCCACGGCCCTTTATATTTATAGGGTGGGGAGGTCTTGCCCCGCAAGGAATCCTTTTACAATTTGGAACCGACTAGGACTCCTAATTCTACTCTAACTCGGACTGAAACCGGTCAGACCGCTTTGGCAAACCGGTCAGACCGGTTTGGCTGTTGCCAGATTGGCTACAGGGAAACCGGTCTGACCGCTTCCTAGAACCGGTCTGACCGGTTGCCCTCGACCTGATAGGCAACTGTCAATTTTGGGTGCGAACATATGCCCCCCTGTTTTCTAGTAAATTTTATGTACTAGAAAATATGCTAAGGTCGATGTTACAGAATTCACCGGCCATTTTATCCTAAGGACGATTTTTAACCATAAATCGGCCATGTCCTATTAAGCACTTTGCCAAACACTTGGATAAAATTTCTTCAAGTATCTCCCATTGAGAGCTCTAGGCAGCTGCTGTCCTTGCAAGGTCTCTACCATGTAGGAATTTCCTGAACAAACCTTCACAATCTTGAAAGGACCCTCCCAACTTGGAGACCATTTGCCAAACTTGTTGCTTTTCAATCCAATAGGCAAAATTGTTTTCCAAACCAAATCACTTACTTGAAAGGATTTGAGTTTAACTTTCTTGTTGTATGCTCTCGCCATTCGTCTCTTATCTTTTTCAATTTCTTCTAAAGCTTCCAAACGCTTGTCGGTCACTTCATCAACATTATCCATCATCAAAGCATAATATGTATCAACATCAAGATTATTTTGCTTTGCAAGTCTATATGCGCCAAGATTCACCTCTACAGGTAAAACGGCTTCTTGACCATACACAAGCTCAAACGGAGTAACTTTAGTAGCACCATGTTTAGAAATACGATGAGCCCATAAAGCTTCAGATAATACCTCATGCCACCTTTTAGGATGATCTTCTACCTTCTTCTTGATGAGCTTTATCAAAGTCTTGTTGCTAGATTCCGCTTGACCATTGGCTTGAGCATAATATGGAGATGAATTGAGAAGTTTAATACCATAGGAATTAACAAATTCACGCACCTCTTTGGATATAAATGAAGTCCCTTGATCCGTAGTCAAAGTTTGTGGAATACCAAACCTATGTATAATATTTTCTCTAATAAATTCAATCACCTCTCTATGTGTCATATTCTTCAAAGGAACTGCTTCCGTCCATTTGGTAAAATAATCAGTTGCCACAATCACAAAACAATGACCCTTTGTTGAATGAGGATGAATCTTACCAACAAAATCTAAACCCCATCCTCGAAAAGGCCAAGGCTTAATAATTGGATGCATCAATGCCGCAGGTACCAACTGAATATCCCCATGTTTCTGACACTCCTCACATCCTTTGTAATACTTAAAACAATCGGCTATCATATTGGGCCAATAGAAACAAGCTCGCCTAAGGAGCCACTTCATCTTGGGAGCCGATTGACGAGTACCACAAATTCCTTCATGAACCTCTGCCATAGCTAACCTAGCTTGGTCAGGACCCAAACATTTTAAAAGAAAACCATCAATAGTCCGACGATACAACTCATCATCATCCAAAACAAACTTGAGAGCCCATCGTCGGATTTTTCTGTCAACTGTACTGCTAGGATTTTGCAAATAATCAACCAAATGTCCTCTCCAATCATCCACTTCGTCTTGATTGCAAACAACAGCCGAAGTAGTATTTTCACCAGGCAACCGGTCAGACCGGTTCTGTAAAGCGGTCAGACCGGTTGAACCGGTCAGACCGGTTTGAGGAAGCGGTGCGACCGGTTCCTCCAGAACAGAACACTCGGCTTCTAAAAACATCGGTCTTTTTTCTTGAAAATTTCTTTTCTGAACGTTATAACCAGATGCTTGCTGAGCCAGAGCATTCGCCTTTGGATTTCTTTCTCGTGGTACATGATGAATCACAAACTCATCGAAGCAAGATATAATATCGAAGCATCTATCGAGATATGCATTTAAGAATCCATCTAAACATTGACATACCTTAGAAACTTGTTGTACCACCAGTAAAGAATCACCATAAGCTTTTACATGCTTTACCCCCATGTCATGCAAAATTCCCAATCCGAATAGAAAAGCTTCATACTCGACTTGGTTATTAGTGCATTTATGATCTAATCGGTTAAGTGCTTCAAAAACAGCCCCATGTGGAGAAGTAATAACAATTCCAATACCACAACCACTTTTGCAAACCGATCCATCAAAATGCAACTTCCATGGAGTAAAAGTAACATAACCGACATTTAAATCAAGTTGCTTATCTACTCTATGTCCAACAATAAAGTCGGCCACTATTTGACCTTTCATTGAAGTTAATGGCTCACAATGTAAATCATATTCAACTAAAGCATAAGCCTATTTGCCGACTCTACCACTCAAAATTGGTTTATGCAACATGTATTTAATTATGTCGGTTTGACATGCTACTATACAAGTACTTGGTAAAAGATAATGCCTCAACTTGGTACAAGTATGATATAATGATAAACATAACTTTTCAATAAAAGTGTATCTTGTTTCGGCGTCTAACAATCTCCTACTCTCATATGCAACCACATGTTCCTTTCCTTCGGTCTCTTGAGTCAAAACACCTCCAATGACATTTTCTTCCGCCGCCACATACAACTTGAATGGAATCCCACTCTTAGGCGCTTGAAGAACGGGTGGCGAAGATAAATATTGCTTGATCTCATCAAATGCCTCTTGTTGTTTTGCCCCCCCCCCAAGTAAAATTAATGTCATTTTTCAACCGAAGTAAAGGAGTAAAAGCGTTCACCTTCCCGGACAAATTACAAATAAATCTCCTCAAGTAATTTACTTTGCCCAAGAACCTTTGCAAATCCTTCTTACAAGTAGGGGCCTTTACATTATTAATAGCTTCAATCTTTTTAGGATCTATCTCTATGCCCTTTTCATGCACAATAAATCCTAAGAACTTTCCAGCCGATACACCAAAAGCACATTTGAGTGGATTCATTTTCAATTTATATCGACGCTGTTGACGTAAAATCCGCACCTCACGCCAAGCACACAGCAAGCCGAATTAGCTGGCTTCACACGTGGCCCGAGCGTCTGAATCCGAAAGCGTGCCAGTCAATTTTCCTGAAACTGACAAAGGGAGAAAAGATGTTTAAATAACACCTGGAACGTACCGGGCAATACCAGTCAGTTCCATATTTACGGCTACGGAGCCAGTTTCAAACAACATATAGCTATGGAGAAGCTATCTGTCGGCAGTTAAAGCCTCATTCGGCAATCGGCAAGGCACGCAGGGAGCGCACTGCCGAATGCGTGACGTAAGCATGACGAAAGATCGGTTTTCAGCTGAATGAACATTGTAACACATATTCATAACCGATTAACGAGGAACAGAGCATGATTGATAAATAAAAGGGTGAAAGCATGACCATAATTTCATAATAAACAAGAATGCATAGGCAAAAAGCACTAGTCTACCGCATGTCTAGGTACTTTCCAACCCGTCGAGCATGAAAACAAACAAGTTAATCCACCGCATGATACGACTTGCTTGGAATCACACCACCAACCAAGAATAGAGCAATCCACCGCATGATACACCCTAAACACGGAAGGCTAAAAGCATTCTTTATTTAAAACAAAACCATGGACGTGTTTCACTCGTGACGATACTGCCGAATTCAGCTATATAGCCGAATCGGGTTCCGTGAAGAAGGAACACGCTTCGTAGATGATGATAGATCTATCAGATCGAATCGAATTCTAATCCACCGGATGATTAGCTCTAAGACGACCCAAAAACCTGCATCTACCGCATGATACCCGGTTCTGTCAAGATCTACACAAGACCAACGAGCTTGAACCGCAACACGTGGCAATCTAGATTGATTTCGAATTCAGCTATGGAAAAGCAGAGCATTGTGAGCTGGAACCGAATCTAATCAACCTAGACTGGGCAAAAGAGTGTTGTAATGAATTTAAACACAAAGGTAAAACCCAGAGCAACACATGGTAACTTAATAGATCTATCAGATCTTGCCAAAATCCAACGGAACCGATAACTTGTTCCAAGTTAAAACTTAGCCCACCGCATGGCTCATGATCTAACAATGGAACCTTCCTGAACCAGAGCCTAAATCCACCGCATGATACTAGGCATGGCGCAGGGTTGCCGGTACTTACGGAGGTCGACGGATCGATGACTCCTCTCGAAGAACTCGACGACTCGACTAAAGGACTCGAAGTTGGCACGGGGCCGGTTTGTTGTATGATCGATTGGATGATCCTTTTACAATTACCATGGGTTTATATTTATACCCTGGTTTCGACACGACTCCTAATCGATTACGATTACATTATTTATTTCCTAAAAAAGATAAACGCCGGGGCACCGTATCCGCCTTGCATTCCGAGTTAAACCAGCCTTTTCCTTATACTTGATCCACGTCATCACGCGCTCCCGAATGCCTTTTGCGTTACAGTTCTCTTGCCGAATGACGATGCGCTCCCGACCGCAGAACGTCTTTACCGAATGCTCTGGGGAAAAACTCCTTTGCCGAATGATATCTCTTCGACGATTCCGGCCCACATGTCAGCCTCTTCCTGGTGCCAATTTTTGGTGTCAACACATGCCCCTTCAATTTCGGGATAAAAGGTAATTTTATCTTGGAATTGACCAGAAGCACTCAACATTCCCAAGTTAGCTCTGCTCGGCACCCGCTTCTCCTTTTTGAATCTTCAGAGCTCTCATCCGGATCCGAACCCTAGGTCATCGACTTCCAAGATTCAATCTCCAAATGGCGAACCAAGATCTTGCCCTCCAGGTAAGCTTCAATCCCCTCAAGCACATTCGGTATTCTTCTTTCGATTTGCATCTTAAATTTCTTCTTATCCCCTTCCATTCTTGATAGGCCTTAGCTGCCGAAATCCTCATCCCCGTTGAGGAAAAATCTCCATCCTACTTCCTCGGCCCTGTAGGGGATTCAGATCCTTCCGAAGTTATCGCGGCCGAATCTCAGAGGGTCCCTTTCAAGACTTCATTGACAAAACCTCATGAGTGGCAAGACGCCTTCAAGAACTGGCCTCTGCCCCCAATTGCTGGCTGGAGAAATTGGTACAAAAGGATTTCTGATGACAAAAGCCCCCAAACACAGAACTGGGACCATCTGCGCATTTCTCATTGCTTGGAGCTGTCACTAGCCGAAACGCCAAAGAATGAGAACCTTCTGATTGCAGCTTGCCATTTTTGGTCCAATGGTGCAAATGCTTTTCTCTTTGGTCATGGCCCAATGTCTCCCACTTTGGCCGATGTCTACATGATGACCGGCCTGAGTGTTACAGGAACTGTATATCCATATGACCACAAAGGTTCCTCCAAGCAGACAGGGGTAGAAACAGGGGTTGGATACAAGAGATACATCCAGAACCATATGTCTGATGGCCCTCTGACTGATGTCGAATACAGGGCCTTCCTGAATATGTGGCTATGCAGATCAGTCTTCTGTGGCAAAGCCAATGAGCCAACCCTGAATCATATCGTGATGGCTGAAGAGCTGGCTGCTGGAAAACTCATTCCACTTGGAAAATACCTCCTAGGAAGTGTCTACCACATGCTCAACCAAACCACCCACCTGATGCATACCAGCAAGAAAATTCCTTGTGTAAATGGTCCCTGGTGGTTTGTCCAAATGTGGCTGCAGTTGTACATGCATCAAATCGTTGCTATTGACCTCAACAGCCGAGACTTCCCTTCAATCAATTACAAAGAAGGAGAAACCCGGAGAACCAAAGGTTGTCAAACCTATGGAGAAGCTGCTTCCATTGTATCTATCAACAAGAACATCGGTGAACTGTTTGAGCTCTTCTTCAAAGGCTTTGCTCATCCTCTTTGGTTCCCATATTTGGACAATGACAACCTCACTCTCCCTTGCGAATTCAGCTTTGAAACTGGATGCACTGATGTACAATCTATAGCGATCTTCAATGCCTTTATCCAGCCCTGCATCCTGCCAGCCGAATTCTGCGGAGGGAGATTGGTTCAAAGCACTTATGAATATTATCAGCCAAACATGATGGCTAGACAGTTGGGATGTGGCCAAGTGCCCCCAAGGCTATTTCTTCATGAATTTCTCAAGCCTAGGGAGATTGTCAAAGATTCCACAGAGACAAGAAGGATTTTCACTTATAAATGTTGTGGAACTATCTATGCACCTGATCCTTTTGTGCCAATAATATCTGCCCATCCTTCTTTCACTCTCTGGTGGCAAGAACTCCATGATCATATCTTCAACATGCCAATCCATCCCTTCTGCCTCGAGTTAATGCCTGATTATCAGCCAACTTCAGAGGTAATACGCTTATTCCTTTATCTGTCTCAATAACATTAACCTCAATTGATTCTGACTCTGTTATTTTGCAGGACATAACACCTGCCCCTCTTGCCAGGGCGATTTTGTACAAAGCTGCAGGCCCAATATCTGCTTTGGGGCACCAATCTCCTACCTTGGCTCAGCTGATGGCTAGACAGGCTTCTCTAGATCCAATACTCACTAGACCATCATCTGTTAAAAGAAAAACTCTTTCTTTAGCTGCTCCCTTAGCGGTAAAGAAGAAAAGAACAAGCAGCAAAAAGGTTGTCAAGATCAAAGCCTTCTTTCTTCGACCATAATGCCATTGGTATTCTGCTCAGCTTTATTTCTTCTTGGTTTCAGGCCAAAGCACAGCAATCAGCAATCAGTGCAGCTCTTGCCGATGCTTCATTGATTGGTAAAATTCCACCACCTTATTCTCTTAACTTCTTTTTTATCGGCACTCATCTCTTGTTAACTGCAGAACAATCCTCAATGGATCCAATCTTGGAGAGCTCTCCTTCTCATCATGATTCATCTTTAGCTTTGCAACTTCTTCCCCAATCAGAAGCACCATCTTCACCAAGAAGTCTTCCAGTTTCTCCTCAGCAAGATACACAGAATCTTCCCATTGAGCCTGAAAGGCTTCCTTCTCCTACTCAGGAAGTCAGGAACGAGGTAAACATAATCATTCAACTTCCCCACTCTTCTATTTAGCAGATTATTACTAATTCGGCAAGAATCATCTTTCAGGAGAAAACCATTTCATCATCCAGCTATTCTTTTGCTGTGGACGACTTGGTTGCCGAACAAGGAGAAGAAACATCTTCTGGCCAAGCTCTGTCAGAAGAAAATCAAACAAAGCTGAAAGATATCCTTGCTTTGCTGCATAAGAATATCCAAGATCAAGTCAAAGATGCTGATCTCTTAAGGGATGTATTGGAATCCATTGACCAAGAACTCCCTGCCGATATCAAAACTTCTTTGGAACCAGTCTCTCATTTGGATCAACAATACGCCGCAGTAAAGCAGGCTCTAAAGAACCAATCTTCTCAACCAGTTCTGGAACAGAGGAGATCCACAACCAAACAATCTGTGAAAGACCTGCATACTCAAGCTCAGAACAGCAAGGAATTACTGACCAAATTGGAATCTGAACTTGAAATGAAGGAGGTCAGAAAAGCTGCACTTGAAGCCGAATTGAGAGATCTATCGGCCGAAATTGAAGCTGATAAGAAAAAGATAGTGGAGCTTCCCAAGTTAACAGAGAAGATGCGAAAGGAAGCTTCAGCAGCTCTAAACGAAGACAAACAACTCAAGGCAAAGCTTGCTGCTCTGGCTAGAACCCAAGAAGCTGACAAAAAGCTATTAGAGAGCATTAGCAATATGATATCAAATGCTAAAAATGTAATCTCAAATTTCTTGGGTTTGTAATTGTAACAAACAGTTGATAGCCGAATGCTTTATTAGTCCTGCAATCTTGTCATTTCGTATCTCTGTTTTTATTGTGGACAACTCATTCGGCACAGCTGGCTGTGACAGCGTCAGACCCGAAAACGCTTCAAACACGACATAGCCGAATCTCATCCAGTCAACGCCGATTACGACTCGGTAAGAATCCTAAACGTCATGGCAATCGATCGGTTGGAAAACCTTTTCCACCTTCCGAATTCTTCGGGATATGCACCATAATTTTCGGCCACGATCTCTTCGTTAGTTCCATAAATAAGAACCTTGAGCGCTCCTAATCTTCCATCAAATCTTTCAACTCGAGCTCTCTGCTAGCCTGAGTCTCTTCCTCTTCCAGCACAGTAACCTCCAAGAAACCCTGATGTCCAACAACAGAAGACGCCCGGTCGTCGACGAAGCCGAAGGGAGCCGTGCCGGCGCTCGTCGGAGGTGATGACTGTCTGCCACTCCTTATCCTTCCCTCCAGATTTTGCATTATTCTCAACCTTTCTTTGTGCTTTCAGGCTTATCCAATGGAACCCCGTCGCTGCCCCGCCTGCGGCTCCGGCTGCAGCGGATGATTCTTCGGAATCATCTAGCCGATCCCCCAGGCCCGACTGGGATCTGCCTTACTCAGACAGCGATGCTCGCCGATTCAAGCAGGAACGTGACGACACTCGGCGTGAACTGGAGGTCATATCCAAACAAGCCGGGATCGCAGATCTAGAGTGGCAACACCAACGCAAGCAGCTGCTCGAGACCATCGACGGTAATTTCTGTAGTTCACTTAACTTCAATCTGACCTTGGACTAACCCGCCGTTGCTTCGTAATCTTGCAGATCGCGATGCTGAACTCGATCGGCTGAAGACATTGGTCGAATCTTTGGCGAACAAGGTGAATGCTCCTGGGGACACGCTAGAAGCTCGCCTTGGTGCAGTGGCAGGCCGCATTGACGAGGTGGCCTCACACGGCATCCGTCTGGGCACTGCCGCAGGCCTAGTCGCCATGTCGACGCACACCGGCACCGACTACTCCAGGCTACCACCCGGCTTTGCTAATGGCAACCCGGAGGAGATCGACGACATCGAGGCCTCCATAGATCGCCTTGATGCTCACGGTGCCGCCATTGCCGATTCCATTCATCCCCAGTCTGTTCTGAACAGATTATTCCATTAGTTTGTACTAGGGATTATGGAATTTCGGCAATAAAATTCATCTTTTGCGGTCCTTTTTACGATAACTTGGTCAAACTCATGATGCAAAACATTTGTACTAAGGGCAATACATTCTGGTATTGGCCATTAATATTTTTTGTTCTGAAGACGGCTCCTTCCCGAATGCCGGCTGTTTCAGTTGTTTTGACATTGAACTTTTCAATCAGCGATCAATCTCAACACTAGGATAATATTTCTTCAAATACCTCCCATTAATAGCAGCAGTAAACTCCTCTCCTAGTAAAGTTTTCAGGATATATGCATTTCCAGGCACGCATCTGACCACTCTGAAAGGGCCTTCCCAGTTTGGAGACCACTTACCGAATGCACTGTATTTAGTCCCAATCGGCAATATTGCTTTCCAAACCAAATCTCCTTCTGCAAATTGCTTGACTTTTACCTTCTTGTTGTAATATTTAGCAACTCGCATTTTATTTTTCTCAACATTTTCCAAAGCCCTGAGACGAATCATATGCAAATGTTCTAATTCGTCCATCATTAAATCATTATAATCTTTAGAACTTAAATCCTTTTGCAACTTTATTCTCCTTGAATCTGACTGTATCTCCCATGGCAAGATAGCATGATGTCCATATACCAATTCATAAGGAGACGTCTGTGTAGCCCCATGTGGAGCCATTCGGTAAGCCCATAAAGCCTCATTGAGTACCGAATGCCACTTTCTTGGCTTCTGATCAATCTTCTTCTGTATAATTTTAATCATAATCTTGTTAGAAGCCTCTGCCTGACCATTAGCTTGGGCATAATAAGGAGAAGAATTCAACAATTTGATGCCCATACTTTCAGCAAAATCTCTGAACTCTGAAGATGTAAATTGAGTCCCTTGATCTGTGGTGATTGTTTGAGGAATTCCAAACCTATGAATGATATGTTCTTTAACAAATTCAACCACATTCTCTGATGTCACCTTCTTTAATGGAATCGCCTCAACCCACTTAGTAAAATAATCGGTTGCCAAAAGCACAAACTTATGCCCCTTGCTAGATGGAGGATTTATTTGGCCAATCAAATCTATTCCCCATCCTCTGAATGGCCATGGCTTGATAATAGGATTCAGAACCGATGCTGGAACTCTCTGAATGTTTCCAAATCTCTGGCAATCTTGGCATCCCTTGTAATATTCAAAGCAATCTTCTAGCATTGTGGGCCAATAATACCCAGTTCTCCTAATAACCCACTTCATTCGGTAAGCCGATTGATGTGCTCCACACAGCCCATCATGTACTTCACTTATCAGCCTTTTTGCTTCTTCTTGATTTAAGCAATGTAACAGCACCCCATCCAAGGATTTATAATATAAATTATCATCAAGAAGAACAAACTTTAAAGCTTTATACCTGAGCTTTCTAGACACCTTTCGGGATGGATTCTCCAGATAATCAACAATTTCTTTTCTCCAATCATCTTCTGCCAGATTACTCCCGAAAGCATATACATCATTAGCAAAAACTTCTTGAAGCTCTTTATAACCCGAAGCACTTTGAGCTAATCTGTTCGCCTCTTCATTGTCCCTCCTAGGAATGTGCCGCAGAATTACGGACTGAAACTCCTTTAAGATTTGCTTGCATTCTTCATAGTAATTCCTTAAGACATCGTTCCTGCACTCATATTCGCCATTTAGTTGCTTTATGACTAATTCTGAATCTCCAAAAATTTCAACTGCAATGGCTTTCGCTTCTCTCAAGTATTGGAGTCCCCTGAGCACTGCCTCATACTCGGCTTGATTATTAGTGACAGTAGGTCGAATGGGAATAGCAAATTCAAATACCTCTCCTCTTGGTGAAATTAACAAAATACCTACCCCACCACCTTTGTCACATGAAGATCCATCGAAGAATAATACCCAAGGAGTGATCTCAAGCAAATTAGTTGATGAATCGCGATGTTCAGTAATGAAGTCAGCGATAATCTGTCCTTTAACAGCCTTTGCCGATTCAAACCTTAACTCAAATTCAGACAAAGCTAAAATCCATTTGCCAATCCTTCCGTTCAAAATCGGCATAGACAACATGTGCTTTATCACATCAAACTTTGAATACACAATGTATTCGGCATGTAGCAAGTAGTGCCGAAATTTTGTACAGGAGTAGTAAACACATAAACAAAGTTTCTCGGTAGCCGAATACCTTGTTTCGGGATCAAGCAACTTCCGGCTAAGGTATGCAACTACCCTTTCCTTTCCCTCAGATTCTTGTATGAGGGCCGATCCAATAGTTTGGGCATCAGCCGCCACGTACAACTTAAAAGGCTTGTTTAGCTGTGGAGGTACCAATACTGGTGGTTCTTTCATGTATTCCTTGATCTCATCGAAAGCCTTTTGTTGTTCGTCACCCCATACAAACTTCTGATCTTTCTTGACTTGTAACAGTGAAGAGAAAGGCAACACCTTTTGTGATAAATTCGATATGAATCTTCTTACGAAATTTATCTTACCAAGTAACGACTGTAATTCCTTAAGATTAGTTGGAGGAACAACTTCATCAATGGCTTTCATACTTTTCTGGCCAACTCCTATTCCTCCTTCATGCACCAGAAATCCCAAAAATTCTCCTGCCGAAACTCCAAAAGCACATTTATTTGGGTTCATCTTGAGCCCATGTTTCCTAGTGCATTCTAGAGTTTTCCTTATGTCGGCCAAATGTGCTTCATGATCCAATGATTTAATCACAATATCGTCGATATATATCTCCACAATCTTGCCGATCAACTCATGAAAAATATAATTCATGGCTCTCTGATAAGTTGCACCAGCATTCTTCAAACCAAACGTCATGACAACCCATTCAAACAACCCTATATGTCCTGGACATCTGAAAGCTGTTTTCGCTATATCTTCCAACGCCATAAAAATTTGATTGTACCCCGCATTACCATCCATGAAACTAATCACTTTATATCCAGCAGCAGCATCAACCAACGAGTCAGCAATAGGCATTGGATATCCATCCATGGGTGTAGCTCTGTTCAGATCTCTAAAGTCTATGCAAACTCTCATCTTCCCATTTTTCTTGTATACAGGAACAATATTAGAGATCCATTCTGCATATCTGCATGGCCGAATAAAGTTTGCTGCTATTAATCTTTCCACTTCTTTCTTCACATCGGCCAACACTTCATCTTTGTAGATTTTCCGGGGTGGTTGCTTGTAAGGTTTATAACCGGGCTTGATCGGCAATCGATGTTCAACAATAGAACGATCTAAACCAGGCATCTCTGAATAATCCCAAGCAAAGCAATCTTTGTATTCTTTTAACAACTCAATCAATTTTTCTCTGAAAACCGAATCTAAGCTAGCACTGATGAATATCGGCCTCGGTTTATCACCATCTCCAATGTCTACTTCTTCTAATTTATCAGCCGACACAAATCCACGTCCTAGCTTCCCATCAGTTCCATCAATTGGATTATCCATTAAAAATTACTAAAAGAGCCGACTGCTTCGATCGGCCGTTGATCACTGCTGACTGGCTCAACAGGACCTTCTCCCCAGTCCTTACCTGAGAAGCAATCTATGCCTTGATATTCCCAGAAGGCTGGTTCCACATTAGCCACGCTGATTGAATCATCTGCTGGGACAATTTCCACTTCATCATCTATCCACTGAATAAGTTGTTGATGCATAGTAGATGGAATACAGCAATTCGCATGAATCCAATCCCTTCCAAGTAGCAAGCTGTATGCCCCTTTGCCTTCAATAACAAAGAAGGTTGTAAGCAGAATCTTGGACCCAATCATCAGATCTACATGTACACATCCTTTGGTGTCCGAAGGATTTCCAGCAAAATCATTCAACACTATGCTTGTTGGCGTTAAATCTCCAGGGCTCATGCCAAGTTTCCTGAATGTATTGTATGGCATCACATTAACAGCAGCTCCACCATCAACAAACATCTTCGTTAGTGGCTTCCCGTTGACATATCCTCTTAAGTACAGTGGCTTCATGTGCCGATTCTGGACTGGCTTCTCGAAAATAGCTTGTTTAGTCAATACCAATTGTGCCATTAACCCACATTGCTCGGCTTCATCCACTTCTGGCAATATCTCTTCCTGTACAATTTGATTAGCTGGAGCCCTGAATTCATTCGGCAAGAAACATACCATGCATGTAGGATCCGAATGACCCGATCCGTCAGGTCTGTCCTTTGGACGCCATATCGATTTCATCCTGGTTCCTGCTCGCTTCAACTCTTGATCCCTCAGGCGTTGGACCCTTCTCTTCTGGCTCTTTCTTAAACTAGGTGGACACCACTGTCCTTTCTGCCAGACATACTCACGACCTTCTTCTTCATGATCAATCCATCTACGATCAGCATGTCTTTTCCTTGGTTGATCATCATTCTCATATATTTTTAGACGCCGATCATCACGAGGATGTATCCTTCCAATTCTTTCGTGGACGGATCGGCGATTGGCATCATTTTGCCCATGTTCGACATATCCATTATTGCATTCAGGACAATTATTCCACGTGGGCAGCTTTAAACCCTCATTCCAACAGTGTCTGAAGAAGACACAGTTCCAATGTGCACGTTCTTGTTCTCGGACATATTCCTCTTGTTCTTCCTCATACCTTTCTTCTTTGCGCCTTCTTTTCTCCTCCTCGTATTCACGTCTCTGGTAGTGCTCTTTTTCTTGCTGACATTGCCACTTATTGAGGAGAATACGCGATGTGACTCTGGGTTTAGAAGAATTCCCAATTTCAAATTGGTTATTCGGGAAGCGAGGCTTTTCCTCGCGAATCTGTTCGATCGTGATTTGCCGATTAGGATCGACTGAGCCATTCTGCTTTGCTTCCTTCGACGTCAGGACTCTCATCTTTCCCCTTTCTCCAGATTCGGCAACATTCACCATATTGATCGAGAACCCAATCATGTTCTGAGGAAACGGGTTATTGTCCAACTTCATCTTATTGTCGAATTTCAGATGACCTTCTTGGATGGCTTTCTGAATCCTCACTCTAAAAACCCTGCATTCATTGATGGAATGAGAATTTCTATCATGGAATCCACAGTACCTCTTATCTTTCACTCCATCGGGCCGAAGCATAGAATGCCCCTCTGGTAGCTTGATCCGGCCTTCCTTTACAAGATAGTCAAACAATTTATCTGCTTTAGTTACATCGAAATCATAGGTGCCCTTATTCTGTTTAATCCACCTCTGATTCACCATGACTGGTTCTTTACTCCACACTATCTCTGCTGCGGCTATCTCCTCGCTATCTTCATACTCATCTTCTTGATCTGCTCTTTCAAGGAATTGGTTATAGATGTCAGCCACATCATTATGTTTAGCAAATCTGGCATCTTTCTTGAAACCATATGCCTGGTTACTCATTAAGGCCAATCTGTGTGACAACTGGCCCAAATCATCAAACTCCATCCCGAATAGCTTTTCCCGAATGGCAGGCAGCATGCCAGCTACAGCCATACCAGCTAGCTGGTCATCAGGTATGTTCAGAGAAAAGCACATGCTCTTTGTTTCCCTAAATCTCCTGAGGAACTCCGTAGGTGTCTCATTATTTCTCTGCCTTAAGCTGGTCAAATCAACCAACTTTTTCTCGGTACTGCCAATGTAGTAATGAGCATGGAATTTCTGCTCCAGGTCTTTCCAAGTACAAATTGACTGAGCAGGCAAAGAAGCAAACCATGTAAAAGCTGGACCCGTCAGCGACAAAGGAAAGTATCTGATTCTGAAAGCCTCATCTGCCGAAGCTTCTCCAAGCTGCATCAGATATCGAGCTACATGCTCCACAGTGCTAGTATCATCTTGTCCTGAGAACTTAGTAAACTCTGTAGGCACCTTGACTCTATTCGGCAATGATACCCTTTGGTACCATTCTGGGAAAGGAGACGAGTACATGTATCCCTGATTTTTAGGCTTCAGACCGAATTGATTTTGCAATACATCGGTCATTTTTTGCACCATGAGGTCAATACTGGTATCTTGATTCCCTGGTCTTCCAGCAAGCATGCCTGCAGTACCAACATACCCGGGATTCGGGAGAGCGTCGATAGCATTGTAATCCATAAACTCTGAATATCCGTTTCCATACATGTCCCTTTGCAGCCTGTTGTTCAGAGGGGATATCTTATAAGCAGAAGCAGGTGGATTTCCCGTGGTGCCGAATGCCATATCACCATATGTACGAGGTTTCGGCAATGCATGCTGAAGTTCTTGCTGAATTGGCTGTCCATTCGCGTCTTTGGTTCCAGAAGCTTCAGTTTTTTCAGTACCTTTACCATGACGTTTTGGAACCGATGCTTGAACATTGAAATACGTTGGTCCACCAAGTTGTCCATGCATTTGCTCAAAAGGCTTATCCACGTGTTGACCAAAGATGCTGACCAGTATGAGCCGAAAACTGTTCAGGAATGCAGCATTATGATTGGTCATTGTTTCTCCTAAAGCCTTGTACAACAAGCTAGAGAACTTCTCCCTTTCTTCATCTTCAGTAAGATCAGATTGTCCCGGCAAAAGAACTCTTGGCAGATCTGACTTGAGAAACGGTGCACCACTCCTGTTCTTAGCAAAAGACAGCAAGCATTTCTTGATGAATTGATCTGCGGCAGTCTTCACCATTTGTTGATGTTCATCAGACAATTCTTCGAAAGTGACATCCAGAATGTCTTTTAATTCAGGCATCTTCGAAGCTTGTTGTGTCCCACTGGGCGTGCCAAAAAGTGTGTTGACGTAAAATCCGCACCTCACGCCAAGCACACAGCAAGCCGAATTAGCTGGCTTCACACGTGGCCCGAGCGTCTGAATCCGAAAGCGTGCCAGTCAATTTTCCTGAAACTGACAAAGGGAGAAAAGATGTTTAAATAACACCTGGAACGTACCGGGCAATACCAGTCAGTTCCATATTTACGGCTACGGAGCCAGTTTCAAACAACATATAGCTATGGAGAAGCTATCTGTCGGCAGTTAAAGCCTCATTCGGCAATCGGCAAGGCACGCAGGGAGTGCACTGCCGAATGCGTGACGTAAGCATGACGAAAGATCGGTTTTCAGCTGAATGAACATTGTAACACATATTCATAACCGATTAACGAGGAACAGAGCATGATTGATAAATAAAAGGGTGAAAGCATGACCATAATTTCATAATAAACAAGAATGCATAGGCAAAAAGCACTAGTCTACCGCATGTCTAGGTACTTTCCAACCCGTCGAGCATGAAAACAAACAAGTTAATCCACCGCATGATACGACTTGCTTGGAATCACACCACCAACCAAGAATAGAGCAATCCACCGCATGATACACCCTAAACACGGAAGGCTAAAAGCATTCTTTATTTAAAACAAAACCATGGACGTGTTTCACTCGTGACGATACTGCCGAATTCAGCTATATAGCCGAATCGGGTTCCGTGAAGAAGGAACACGCTTCGTAGATGATGATAGATCTATCAGATCGAATCGAATTCTAATCCACCGGATGATTAGCTCTAAGACGACCCAAAAACCTGCATCTACCGCATGATACCCGGTTCTGTCAAGATCTACACAAGACCAACGAGCTTGAACCCGCAACACGTGGCAATCTAGATTGATTTCGAATTCGGCTATGGAAAAGCAGAGCATTGTGAGCTGGAACCGAATCTAATCAACCTAGACTGGGCAAAAGAGTGTTGTAATGAATTTAAACACAAAGGTAAAACCCAGAGCAACACATGGTAACTTAATGGATCTATCAGATCTTGCCAAAATCCAACGGAACCGATAACTTGTTCCAAGTTAAAACTTAGCCCACCGCATGGCTCATGATCTAACAATGGAACCTTCCTGAACCAGAGCCTAAATCCACCGCATGATACTAGGCATGGCGCAGGGTTGCCGGTACTTACGGAGGTCGACGGATCGATGACTCCTCTCGAAGAACTCGACGACTCGACTAAAGGACTCGAAGTTGGCACGGGGCCGGTTTGTTGTATGATCGATTGGATGATCCTTTTACAATTACCATGGGTTTATATTTATACCCTGGTTTCGACACGACTCCTAATCGATTACGATTACATTATTTATTTCCTAAAAAAGATAAACGCCGGGGCACCGTATCCGCCTTGCATTCCGAGTTAAACCAGCCTTTTCCTTATACTTGATCCACGTCATCACGCGCTCCCGAATGCCTTTTGCGTTACAGTTCTCTTGCCGAATGACGATGCGCTCCCGACCGCAGAACGTCTTTACCGAATGCTCTGGGGAAAAACTCCTTTGCCGAATGATATCTCTTCGACGATTCCGGCCCACATGTCAGCCTCTTCCTGGTGCCAATTTTTGGTGTCAACAGACGCATTCTTTCAAATGCAAGCCTTAAATCAGCCAAATGAGAATCTACTCCAGCCGATTTGACAACAATATCATCGATATAAACTTCTACTATAATGCCAAGCAAATCATGAAAAATCAAATTCATAGCCCTTTGATATGTGGCACCAGCATTCTTTAAACCAAAAGTCATCACTACCCACTCAAATAGACCAACAAAACTCGGACATAGAAAGGCCGTTTTGGCTATATCCTCTTCGGCCATAAATATTTGATTATAACCAGCATTACCATCAAGAAAGCTAAGAATTCTATGTCCAGATGCAGCATTAACAAGAAAATCGGCTATAGGCATAGGATATTCATCTTTAGGAGTAGCTCTATTAAGATCTCTAAAATCAATGCAAACACGAAGCTTTTTTGTTCCTTTCTTTTCAACAGGCACAATATTAGAGATCCAATTAGCATATCGACAAGGCCTAATAAATTTAGCATCTAGTAACCGATTGATTTCTTCTTTCACTCGGTCATAAATATCAGGATTAAAGTTTCTGCGAGATTGTTTAAAAGGCCTAAAACCAGGTTTAATGGGTAAACGATGCTCAACTAAATTACGACTTAAACCAGGCATTTCATTATAACTCCATGCAAAACAATCAACATACTCCTTTAATAACTTTACTAACTCAGATTTAAACAAAGGATCAAGATTTTTGTTTACAAATGTCGTCCTAGGTACAGTACCATCACCAATATCTACCTCCTCTAGAGGATCAGCCGATGTAAACCCTTGTCCTAACTTGCTTAAATCATCAAAATCTTCGATGGCCTCACACATATCGTTCTTATGCGCCCGATAGTGCTCACGCCTCTGCTGTAACCATTCTAGATTCGGATCCATCAAATCATAAGAGATGGTATAGCCAGATCTCCGATCGGCCTCATAACAGCAGTAGCAAAGCCATCCTTGGTGCAACCAATGATCTCACAATCAGATAAATCTAAACCAGATAAACATTTAAGATTTTCATGATCATCCAAAGAAGAACTATCGGCCACTGCAACACAAGCCGATGTATCTCCATGAACGACTTCTATTTCATCATCTATCCATTGAATTAAAAATTGATGCAAAGTAGAAGGCACACATTGGTTTGCATGAATCCAATCACGACCAAGGATTAAACTGTAGTTACCTTGTGTCTCAGCGACGAAGAACGCAGTAGCCAAAGTCTTGCTTCCAATAGTGAGCTCCATAGAAGCAACTCCCTTAGCGCCCATAGGTTCACCTCCTCCAACGCCGCTGATGGTCATGTTGGTCTTGATCAACTCTTCATCTGAACCTCCCAGCTTCTTGAACAGAGAATACGACATCAAATTAACAATCACTCCTCCATCCACCAGCATGCGAGAAATAGGCTTCCCATTGATATGACCCTTCATGTACAAAGCCTTCAGATGACTTTCAGTAGCTTTAGGCTTCTGGAAAATAGCTTCCTTTGGTCCAAAATCAAGTTGAGCAATGCTTTCTTCTGATAACACATAACCATCCATAGACATGTGAATAACATTAAGCTCAAAATTCATACGCTCAGGAGAGGAACCATAATCAACAAGCTCTTCATCGTCCTCTGAAGTGGATACCGATGATAACTTGCTATCACAAACCAAAGGAGTAGGAGAAGAAAAACCGGGCGGCGCGTCGGGCAAAGCGGTCTGACCGCTTCTAACAACCGGTCTGACCGTTTCAATCGGTCTGACCGACTCCCCAACCGGTCTGACCGGTTCTGTCTGGGAGCTGGTCTTGGCTCTCCACTCTTTCCCTTGTGGAATCATGGGCCTGTACTTGTTGAATGCTTCGTCTCTCTGCTTCTCAAGCTCTTTCTCCTTCATCTCCTGAAACCTCAAGCGCTGAAGCTTCCGCCTTTGAGTATGAGATAAACCGGGAGGACACCATCTTGGCAAAAAGTATTTGGAGTTAGAACTACTCCCATTGGCATCATGATCATTACCAGGAACAGATCCCTTTTGGATAGGTGTCTCAACCTCATTGTCTATGACAATCGGTCCTTTGCCACTGTTTCCAATGGGAACGTTCATCAACCCAATCTGAATAACATCTTGATTTGTAGTCCTTTCTGGGTCAATATCCATCTTGTGCACCTCCTCACGCTGTTTTGGCTTGTAAACTTGCTTCATAGGAGATGTTGCCGATTTCCCAGGGAAACCGGTCTGACCGGTTTGTGAAACCGGTCTGACCGGTTGGGTCTGGCGACCCTGACCAGATTGGCAAGGTGCCAAACGATCCTGTCTATGCCTCGAAATCCTGTCCAATGTCGGCCTTCGTGGTCCTTCCCATCCATGCCATGTTGGAAAGGCTGCTGATACGGCACCCACATCACTCCATTATCGTCATAAATTGGACGAGGTGAATATGAACTTGATGCCTCCCATTGTGGCGCAAAATTTCTCTTTGGCTGAGAATATTCTTCTTGATGTGGAGACACTCTCATTCTCTTTTTTACCGGCCGATCACTTGTAACGGCCTTTTGCTTGGAGTACTTGTCAAATAGCATATCAAAGGTGACCTTTGGCCTAAGAGTACTCCCCTGATTCTTTGCAACATTGAGCTTCCAGTTTCCAATCTCCGGACGGCTTGGTTTAATCATCTTTGGACGACCTTGGAGGAAACCGGTCTGACCGCTTTCCCTAACCGGTCTGACCGGTTTGTCCTGTACAGGCTCAAACGGTCTTTGCTCGGTGGAAACGGTTGACCCTTGCCCCCAATGTTCAGAGGCTCTTACAGTAACCTTGAAAGTCTCCCTGCCATCTGGAGTTGTCTCACATGCAACTTCTCGAATCAACTCTTTTCCCCTCAAATCAGATTTTACTTCACCAATCACAACATTCTTTCCTTTGGTTGCTTCGGCTTCATGCGGCCGAACCAAGACCTTAGGCTGTTGTAAATCCATAGTATTGACAGGGAAAGTAGTTTTGTCCACTTACATCTCATGAAATGTCAAACGACCTTCATTTATGGCCGATTGAACCTGTCGACGAAACACATTGCAATCATTAGTGGCATGAGAATAAGTATTATGAAACTTGCAATATGCACGCCTTTTCAATTCTTCAAGTGGAGGCAATTTATGAGATAATTTGATATTTCCAGATTTAAGCAATTCGTCAAAAATACGATCACACTTGGAAACATCAAATGTAAACTTAACCTCTTCTTGCCGACCTTTGCTAACCGGCTTAAGTGATGTACAAGAGTAAGTTTTTTCTTTAGAGGGTCATACAAATTCAGCAGCAAGTACTTCTTTATCACTATCACTTGAATCATCAGACTCATAATCAATTATATGAACATTGGAACGACGTGATCTAGAAGTATCTCTTTCTTTTTCTTTATTCATTCGGTTTTCAACAATTAAAGCTCTAATTTGAACTTGTGCAACCGAAAGAAAATCAGAACCCTCTATTCTATCTCTTATGGACGACCTTAACCCTTTTAAGCAAATATCAGCAAGGTCCATATCAGTGATTGACAAATTGAAACAACGGTTTTTAGTTTCTTTAAATCTCTTAATGTAAGCAGAAACAGTTTCATCCCTACTTTGCCTAACCGATGTCAAATCTGTCAATTTCAATTGCAAACTCCCACTATAAAAGTGATCATGAAATTTACGCTCTAACATATCCCAAGATATAATAGAACCGGGAGCAAGTGAAGAAAACCAAGCAAAAGCGATGCCAGTCAATGATAAAGAAAATAAACGCACTTTAAGAGCATTATAAGCACCCGCTTCTCCTAGTTGAGCTATGTATTGACTAATATGTTCCCACGTGGTTCGGTCATCATCTCCACTAAATTTAATCAAATCAGGCATACGCCAACCACGTGGAAGAGGAAAATTATCAAACTCAGCATCATATGGTTTTTGATACAAATTTGTGTTACCAATATCGACACCAGTTTTTACCACATTAGCCAAATCTTCTCTAAATTTGTTAAATTCAGCCCAGTTAGGATTATTTGGCTGTTGTGGTTGCACATTCTCCAAATTCATCTTATTTAAGTAGGGAGCAATCTTAGCTTGAGCTAGCCTATAACTTTCAAACACATCATCAGGTATAACGTTTCTTTGAGCAGATGTGTTAATTGTTGTACTAAATTGAGGCTTAGCAGTACCCAAAGTATTAGTGTGAGCATAAACCATTGGATCAGGTAAAACAGAAAGTGGCAAAGGTTGCTCATGCACTAATTCAAGCGCATTGATCAGACCGGTCTGACCGGTTCCCTGATCCGGTCTGACCGGTTTGGCCGTGTTCGGCCCGGTCGGTTGGAACGGCAGGGATTGACCAATGGCAAACTCAGGTGGCATACCATACATGTATTTTTCAGTATTAACATTAGGTATGGGTGACAAGCTAGGAAAAACTCCCCTACTAGTATTAATTTTAGGAACACTACTACTAGTTTCATTATTGTTAAAGCAAGTAGTGGTCCTATCTTTCTCAAGATCCTCTAAACGTTCTAAACGAGCAATATATGAGGCAAGCAATTCATCACTTTCTACACTATTTTTAGGAACACTAGTAGAAGAAGTGTTCTGTGATTTACTTACAGTGGGTATTACCTCAACTTGATTGTCGTTTAACTTGATCGCCGGTAGCTCAAATTCTTTCAATCTTGCCACCTTGCCATGACGATCTTTCTTGACGCCAGCCAAAAATTGTGTCTTTATGAATTCTTGTAGCGCCTCAAATTTCTTCTGCTCCTCCGGAGTAAGATCTTCCAATGAAGCCGTGATGATGTTATCCATATCAAGATCACATCGAGATCCCATCTTGTCTGGAGCTTAGATCGAACGGTTTTTGAAAACCAGATCTTCTATTTCCCCAGTGGAGTCGCCAAAAGTATGTTGACGCTTTTTCTGGTCAACACACACGAGCGTCGTATCGCGCAAACGAAGAAACGACGAACTCGCCTCAGCACCACACAAACCGGTCAGACCGGTTTAGGGATCCGGTCAGACCGGTTTCCCTCGGGAGCTTCGGGATGAACCTAAGATCACCACCTCGGGAGGGACCCCGTCGGAGATGGCGCGCCTAGGGTTGCTCTGAGATCGGTCAGGCCACTCAGAACCTCCTTGAACGCCGTCGAGACAAACAAGGAAAGCAAAGGGGTTGGAAAAGCTAGGGTTTGGAGATAAAAAGTAAAAGATAATGTTTGATCGATTGGATGATCCTCCTCAACCGGCCACGGCCCTTTATATTTATAGGGTGGGGAGGTCTTGCCCCGCAAGGAATCCTTTTACAATTTGGAACCGACTAGGACTCCTAATTCTACTCTAACTTGGACTGAAACCTGTCAGACCGCTTTGGCAAACCGGTCAGACCGGTTTGGCTGTTGCCAGATTGGCTACAGGGAAACCGGTCTGACCGCTTCCTAAAACCGGTCTGACCGGTTGCCCTCGACCTAATAGGCAACTGTCAATTTTGGGTGCGAACACCATGGAATGGAAACAACGTTATGTCGCTATACCAGTGTACCTTATAACCCTATCACACATCGGAAGAATCGAGTTCGTTTTTTTATGGTGGGTCAGGCTTTGGTTTAGGTCGGTTAGGTCAGGTTCACTGAGTCAATTGGAGCCACGATCATGTTGAGTCATCTATATGCTCCCTCTGTTCTATAGTTTATTTTAGCTTTGTTCTAAGTTATTTTTTTAAACAAAATAACCAAATTCATTAGGTCTATTCAATTAATCATGGTGCCAGAAGCCCAGAACGGCAGCATGAATTCATGCCTCGTTTAGTTCCTAAATTTCACCATAAATTTTACTATATAAAAAGAAGATTCCCGTCGCATCAAAATGTCGACACACGCATGGTACTAAATACAGCTGAAATCAAAAATTAATTACACAACTTTGTTGTACTTTGTGAGACGAACATTTTAAGCCTAATTAATTAATATTTGAAGAATTATTCAAAATACAAATGAAATGATACGGTATCACTGCGGGACTAAACTTTAAAGTTTAAACATCCCAACTTTAAAACTAAACGAGGGCTCAAAGTTTCAAACACGTTGCATATACAGATTTTCAATGCCCCTATATGATTCCTCGTGCGCGACACATAAGTCGGTCGACACGACCATACAAACGGCCCCGTGAATTCGCAAATCACAACAGATCGCCGCAGCTTCGAATCGAACGAATCCCCCAACCCCTTTCCTTCCGCCGCAAGCCGCCGCCAGCGCCGCGCCTGCCCCCCGCCGGCGCGCCGCCGGGCCCCCTCACCGCGCGATGGGCTCCACGTGCCTGTCGTGCGGCGAGAGCGCGTTGATTTCGGACCCGGACTCGGGCGTGCTCGTCTGCTCCTCATGCGGCGTCATCCACGACGGCGGCTCGTCGGAGTTCGTCCACCAGGCCACCTTCAACGACTCGGGCGGCCTCGATCTCCGCGTCTCCACCCTCGTCCGCAACAGCTCCGACTCCGCCTACCGCGACCAGAAGCTCGCCGGCGCCACCGCCGCCATCACCTCCATAGCCACGCGCCTCGGCCTCTCGCCGACGCGCGCCGAGGAGGCGCTCCGCATGGCCAAGTCCGCCACCGGCGGCGAGCTCGCCACCCCGGGCTCCGCCTTCCTCCCCGCCCTCGCCGCCGCCTGCAGCCTGCTCGTCGCGCGGTCCCACCGCCTCCCGCTCTCCCTCGCCGAGGCAGCGGAGGCCGCCTTCTGCTCCGCGCCCGCCCTCGCCGATCTGGTCTCCCGCGTCGCCGCCCAGCTATCCCTCCCTCCCCTCCCGTGCTTCGACTACGCCGCCGCGCTCGACCGCGCCGTGCACCTTTCGCCCTCTCTCACCGCCGCCGCGGGCGAGAAGACGGAGGCGATTCTCGCCCACTCCCGGTTCCTCCTCCGCTGCGCCTCCAAGTGGTCGCTCACCACCGGGAGGTTCCCACTCCCCCTCATCGCGGCGCTGGTCGCCTTTTCTGCTGAGGTGAACGGGGTCACCTCTCTCTCCGTGAAGGACATTGCTCAGGACATCTCGGCCGGACTGAGGACCAGCCTCCGTCGATACAAGGAGCTCGTTGATGCGCTCGTTCATGTCGCACGGCAGCTGCTTCCATGGGGGGCCGATGTCAATGCAAAGAACCTGCTCCTCAACGCCCCAGTTCTGCTGCGGCTCATGGAGATGAAGTCACAGTCGGATCCATCTGAAGAGTTTCTGGAGAGCTTCGCTCCAAACATTGCTGCCATTGTGCGGGCATACTCCTCTGTTGATGACGACGAGTCCAAGTACCTTCAAATTGCTCCTGTGGAGGCCGATGATTTTGATTTCGATAATTTATGGCAAGTGGAGCAAGAATTTGAGGATCAGAAGATCACCGAGAAGGGCCTATCGGATGCTTACCAAAATGTGCTAAAGAGGCTTGGCCAGCTACAGAAAATTGGGAAGGTTGCTAAAGGTGCTGACAGGAGGAAGCGGTGGAAAAGAGGACTGGAGCTGGAGCCATGGATGGACACAGTGGATGATGGTTGGAAAAAGGACATGCTGCTTGAGGATGTAATTGATATTGACATTGGCTATGATGCACCTCCACCATCGTTTACTGCTGGTATGGAGTTGCAGAAGAAGAGGAGAGTCCGTATTGAAGCTGCTAAGCAGCGAATTGATGCTACTAGGAAGGCTCCTGCTGCTCCAGCTGCAAGTGCAAATCATTCACGGCCTGGTGTAAGAAATGAAGATGCCTGTCCTCCGCAAAAATTGGCAAGGAAGAAGCGTGGGGGAAAGAGGATGGATGACATAGATCAAATCACACTTGGTGACAATTGGGCAGAGATGCCAGATAGTCCAGATGGCAGGAAGAAGAGACGGAAAAGAGGTTCAAGTGATGGTATTGATTGGGAAGATTGCATTATCGAGCTCCTGTTACTACATGGCGCAAATGAAGCAGAGATAGAACAAGGCCAGTACAGAAGATTGTTGGAGTTGCATGTATTCAGTGCAGTAAGTGGAGGAAGATTGAAAAATGGTGATGCTGCGTCCCAAGTCTTCAGTATCTGACCACAATTTTGCTGGATCAACATAGGTTCTTACTTTTCTGTATTTGCATTCTTTAGTGATATAGAAAGCTCATGCTGATTGCTGAGCACAATTTTGCGAATTTCAATTGTGGGAAGAACATACTGTGATAGAGAAATGATAACGCACAACAATTGCTTTTGTTCTTCCTTGCTAATATTAACTGATAGAAAAGTACAGTTTAGGAATGATATGGCCTCTAACAATTCCAATTGCTTAGACGATCGAGGGTTGTGTAATTTTGTACATTGCTATATGCCTATATGGCTTATGAATGACATTCATTTTTAGTGTTGCATTCTTAATTGTTTTGTAACTAATATGTGCATCACAGCTGAAGCCACTAAGTGAAAACGTAAGGTTGGTGCAGTGACATTCATGAAGAAGTTTGTGTTCAAAACTTCAAATAGCATGTTAGGGACTGTTTTATGATGTGCCTTTTCTTGGAGATATTTGTTGTGTGTTTGGATTTCGACATTACTTTCACATTTTAAGTAAAGTATATGCGACTCAAATTGCTTCATTGGTGCGAATTACCATTTTGGATGAAAAGATCATTTGGCGTTTGATCATGGCGAACCAGGCCTGCTATCCCTCTTCTTATCTGTCTACCTTGTCCTGGAGTCCTTATATCTTGCTGATGGTTTCTCCAAAGGACTGGCTCCCAATTTATTCATGTGCTATTCCTGTACTCAACTGAAATTTTTTCATCATGTTGATCGATGTTCTAGCCTTCTAGGGGGTAAAGTTTTGTAGCTAGGATTTCTTAGATTGAGTTCAAATATCATACTATACAGGTGCATCTTTTCTCTATAATTCAGTAACTGCCTGGAGATGCGCGTGCACAGTCAAGGGGCTGTAGTCATCTTCCTGCATATGACATTGAAAATTTAAATAGCCCAAGCTGTTATACTGTTTTGCTACTAAGAGCGAATCCATATGACATCCTTGGTTAATGATTATTTACCTGGCAATTAATTTGTAAATCAATATCCATCAGACGGATGAAAAAGGTAAATCAGAGTGGGAGAAGAGAACCAGAGAAAAGAAGAGGATCTTCAGTTGAAGTACAGTCCACTGAAAAGGAACACTCTGTGCTCGTTGCACCTGATTATTGGTGATGTGCTTTCAGAGCAGACGAGGACTGTGGTTAACTGATGAAGCAGTTGTTTCTGCAGGCTCTTTGGAAATCATTTCTGGTTATTACCTTTTTACCTACAGGTTTCAGTTGTGTCATCTACTTAATGGACCTCTTAGGCGGCTGCTTTAATCTGGCATCCAGCTGCAATTAATCACACATGAAGGTAACTATACCTTGACAATGACTGCATGGAATCAGCAATCAGGAAACAAAGACAAAGCAGATTAAGGTAATGGCACAGCTGCTGATCTTGATCCTCCATTTTAAAGCAAGTGTTTGCTTGTGTTAATTCTGTTCCACAGTTATAACTTCTCTTGTATTCATTGTACGTAGGGGTTGACTAGCTATTTGGAACTTCAAGAAGGGAGCTGAATGAAGAAGTAATCATAAGCGTTGTCAGGTTAGTGGTTACAGAACTTCTCCAAAGGCTAGCAGTTCAATTTGAATTCTGAAATGTTGTGCGTTGCCTCAGCATACGTTTTACTTGAATATGCATATATCTTCTTTCGTTTTATTTTGATATGACAAAGTTCCTGAAATTGACCAATCAATTAATCAACCGTCCACTTCTTTTGAAATGCAGTTTAATTGACCTTATAACAGATAGGCTTTATTTAAAAAAAAGGAAAAAAACACAGATCCTGTGACAACATTGCATTTCAACAAATTGGATCACAAACCAAAATGCCTTTCCCTTATTAGCCCTATCATCAGATTAACCTTTTGCAAGTAAGAATCATCCTCAAGTTGTTCATGACATTACACTCAGTCTGTACAAAAAATGCGCCAAAAAATAATAACCACAAAAGGTTTTAAAAAGAAAAGAAAAGAAGAGAAAGAAAGAACACCTTCAACTTAGGCAACTGTAAGCAAAAAAGAATCAATCTCAGTATATGTATCTCAACTCCAAACAGCATCAGAAAATCTGAATTACAATTGCTGCTGCAGGCCCTCTAGTAGTGGTTGAAGGCAGTGCAGACTCTTCTGATCTCTCCATCGTTTCCAGTCTTTACTCCTAACCTCCCGAGCTTGATCATGGAGGCAACAAAAGCGTCGAAGAACTCCTTCTGTTCCTTGGCGTACTTGTCTACAAACCCACTGGTCGCACCATCGGTGTACAGCACCTGGTCGGAGGTGAAGAGCCCCAGCCCATACTGGAGGTTGACATAGTACTTGTTGTCAAAGGTGACAGGGCTGACGGGGTCCATGTTGACAGCGATGGTCTTGCCGACGTTGGGCGGGCACGCCTGCTTGAGCTGCTCCGCGTAGTACTTGTTGAAGGTTGGGTCCGTCGGTGTGGTGCTGCTGTGGTGGTAGAGCCTGTTGGTGAAGCGGGTGCAGTGCGCGAAGCCGACGGTGTGCGCGCCGGAGAGCGCCACCAGGTCCTCCGGGGAGAAGCCGTTCTGCTCCAACAACGCCAAGAGCTCCTTGACGTGCATGTCAGGGTCTGGCAGCTTGCCCTTGACGTCGCTGGCCCTGGAGACGAGGCCGTCGCGCCGGCCGAGCTCGACGGACCAGTAGGGGCCTTGCGACTGCGACGGTTTAAGGTGGTGATGAGCACAGGGGATTCAGAAGCTGAGGATGGTGAAGTGAATTGAAGAGTATTTGGTTTTGGTGTAGGCGGGTGGCGGTTTACCAGGGAGACGACGTCTCTGGCGGCCAGGTGCATGATGTCGGCGCAGGAGACCACGCCGGGGCACTTCTTCTCGACGGCGGCCTTGACCCGGTTGATCGTGTCGAAGCCGTCGCCGGCGAGGGACTCGTTGTCCGCGGCGTCCTTCTCGGCGTCGTTGTTCTTGGACGCTATCAGGACGGCGGCGTCACAGCCCTGTAATTCAAATGAGCGACAGTGTTACTCGTAGTTTAAAAAAATGAGAACATGGAACAGCAAAATAAACTAGCAAGTAATCGAGTCTTTACTTGTTTATTATTATCACCAGTATATTTGAATTTGTGTTCTTAAAGCCCTTCAATACGTTGTATGTTTGTGATAGGAAAACGTATTTTGGTTACATAGAAAGGTTTGAAAATTTGAATACGAAAATATGCTTGTTATTATTCGTGCGCGTGGGGTCCTATACTCTACGGGAGCTCACGCAGCATCCAATGTAGGTCAACCCAGAAAGAAAAAGGGACTTAAAGGAGTCTAGAATGGGATGCCAGCTGCTTGATTGGCAGGATGCCACTAGTCACTAGACTACACTAGCAGAGGCATCTTCATCATATTCTCGGCAACATGGAACCAGCTGTATCAATACAAAGGATGATCGATCAGTCGTCCTAATCCTGTCCTGCCTACCCTTCCACAAAAGAACGAATCAAACCAGCTGCAAATGAGTTGCCACATATTTTTCTTTCTTTCGAGATGAACACCATTGAAATCGTTTAAAAAATAAGCAGCTACCACCAGCTCCGTGATGGATTTCAAAACTTTGAGGAACAGAGATGGATGCCCTTCGAGCGAGCTAGCGCTTGGGATTCACGTCGGGGCTTGTGTGATCTCTGATGAGGACGCTAGGCGCTCCGACACTGGGGCATTTTGATAATCGGAGGGGGTTGATGAAAAGTCGCGTTGGCACATGCGAGGCCTGCCGCAACCGACGCCCACGCGGGGCAATCGAAGCTGTTCCCCAGAGCCAGCTCCCCCACACCAAAACAATCCAGCTAATTGCCCATAGCTTTTAGCGAAAGGGAATCCGGTTTTGTATTGGTAACAAGCATCTGAAGACACCGATTTCTTTTTCCATTTTTTTTGCAGAACTACTCGTACGTACTAGAACATCACCAGCACAGAGGGCTGCAGGCAGCACAGCCCTGAGCTGCGAGCCTGCAATGAACTGGATAGCAAGATGATGCAGTGTACCGAGTGCTGAGACAGCCCATGTTATCAAGCTGAAAAGGAGCTTGCAACTTGCAGCTTTGTGGTTCCAAAGATGACTTGCAGCTTCAAGAACGGAAAATGATTCCAGAACAGAGCAAGGTGATTGAGAGAGAAAAGGATGAGATTGGTCAGAGTGGAAGACAAAACTCTACCGGTACTCTAGCAGAACAAATAATCAAAATTTCAACAGAGAACCCCAAAAAATAATAATAATAATAATAAAGCAAATGCAGCGGATCAAATTCACCCTGCTCACTCACTTTCCCAGATGCATTGTGCATCTCGAAGCAAAGGATAGAAATTAATAACATAGGAAGCGAACTATGAGTTCGGCCAAAGCAAAGGGAGAGAGATCGAGGAGCCAAGTCCGATCAGGCAGGATGCAGAGCAGAGCCTACTCACCCCAACCATGCAGTCGTGGAAGACGAGGCGGAGCGTCGCCGGGATGGTGACCACCGTCTGGTTGATCTTCTTTGACACCTCCTCGCGCACGATTTTCTCCAGGTCGCCGCAGCTGTCCTTGTAGTAGTCCGTCCGCAGCGCCGTCGCGGCCTCGCCGGAGTACACCATTGCGGCCACCAAGAGCGCCGCCGCCGCCGCTGTCAAGGACATGGACAGGCTTCTTCGCCGTCTCCCCATGGCGCCCTTGCTGCTGGGGCCCCGCCTGGCTGTGATGCTGATGCAGTGGAGGGCTGGAGCGGCGGGGCAGAAGAGGATGAACGGCTATGGATGTCGCGGAGATGGAGAGCTTCAAAGGAAAGCAAGGCTTTATAGCAATTTGTGAGTAATGATTGGTCATTGGTGGGGGCGTTTAGCCGGCCTTAAAAAAAAGTCAATTGTTAGTCGAGCTGGATTACAAGGGGTTTCGTCCCTGTTTGGGTTTTTTCGAGATAAAAATATTTTTTCAATTATTGATAAAAAATTACGGTTTTACAAATACTTTGGGTTATTTGAAACCACGGTATCGTTAACCGAGTTCAAGCTCGCCTGAGCCGGTGCTTGACGACACCCTCTGCAAAATAAGAATAATTTTGTCTGCATAAGCTCCACATTTGACTCTCATACTTGTCTAAATATAATTTTCGAAAAATGGCTAGCACTGTAAAAGATGAAGAGAGGAGTTTCAAGTCAGATGCTTTTCCCGCATCTCGTTTTGTGTTGCCGGGAAAAAGTGTGTGCTTTTCTAGAGACTCAGCATCTGCTTGTTGTGCTTTTTTTCTCCTTAGGCCCTACCCTCCTCCGGTTCCTTTGCCTTTTGTGTTTCCTTGTTGAATCCTGTTAATAAAACTTTATTTTTTTCTTCATCATATTCCAATGACTAGAATTAGACATATTATATGTTTTATCTCCAGAATTAAAAAAAGGTTGTATTAAATTTCTTTGTCTCTAACCACACGTATCTATACCTCTAACATTTCACACCAAGCCCTGTCATAGGCTAATCTACGCATTAATTAACCTAGTGTGATTATATGAATTGATAATAACACCTAGCGCGCTGTTCTTGTCGATACGGAACATCCTACTCTTGCAACTTCGTTTGAATTTTCTAAATTGTGATCATACGGGCGCCTATTCCCATCGTTTTACATTTGGATGGGGGTATCTTTCTTCCTTCACAGGATAGTAACCATCAATTAGCATTTCGATCAGAGATACCAATAGCTTCCTTTTGTATTTTTGTTCCCACAGAATTTCTTTTGAATAATACGTTGTGTCTCAGCTCTCAATAGCTTGAGTCAATTAAATTTTGCTGTGATCGTGAGGAATATAATGGTATATATTGTCAAACCTGCTGAGAATCTTCAGACCGCGTGCCGGCACGCATGTGCTTCGTGAGGCGCATTCCTGGGCGGGGATAGCTGGTCGTGTTCATCAACCCTCACTCATCTCATCTGGGCAGGTCGCATCGTCACCCAAAAAAAAACTTGACCCCAGTTTCAGGCTTCGATCCCGGGATTGCCGGCCCAGCGGGCGCCAGATACGGCGTCACATGCGTCACACGTACGTTTGGCCGGACTAGAGCCCAAATCCTCAAGAAAATCAGCAGCTCATACTCGTATGTTTGTCCAGTTACGCGACCGGTGTCTATCGACCGTGTGTAAAGTTAGTTTGGCCACGCGCTGGTACTACATGTGATGGTGTGATACACCATATCATCTCAGACGTAAACAAAACTGCCGTCAGGCATGTATATATATAACTATATATATGGCTTTACAGTTACGAGGCTTTTGTTTAGTTCCCCAATTTTACCCCTAAATTTCAATGTACAAGTACAACAAAAAAATTCTCATCATATCAAAATACCGACACATGCATATATTACTAAACGTAGATGAAATCAAAAACTAATTATTCAGTTTTATTGTACTTTGCGAGATGAATATTTTAAACCTAATTAATCAATATTTGGACAATTATTCGTAAATACAAACGAAATGCTACAGTGACGTATTAATAGTAAAATGTCAATTTTGACGTGTCAAAGTTGGAAACTAAACGAGACCCAAATTTACAAGTAGTACTGTAGTAGTCTGAATAATCATGCCCGTGACATTGATACGCGGACCACCACCAGCAGCAGCAGGTGCGGATCGCCGTCGTCTATCACGGGCTGCACCCTGCCTACATCGCCGTCGTCTCCATCCCAAGGCCAAGGTTGTTGCGAGATTCCTTCCTTGCCCATGGCGGCTGATTGATCGATGGCGCCAATCAGATCGACTGGCACTCGCCTCGCGAAATGCACGCGATCGCCACCAAACACAAGCAAAGCAAGCAAGCAATGCGACGATCTCATCGTCTAGCTAGACAAGTCTCAACGACGCGTCATCCAATTAAGCACTCGATCGGCTAGCTGGGGCCGTTGCGTTTTCTCGCTCCTGTTCGTTCCGAGCAGTTATGCCAATCATTTGTTGGCGCCATGTGGTGGCACCCCAAAGGTCAATCCGATGATGTTATTAGCCGGGGCGGGCGCAAATAAAGCTAGTGCTAGTGCTAGTGCTGGTATTATATATTAAGAACCCTAGCTAATCTTGTTTCGCCTTTCAAAAAAAGATAATCTTGTTTCGAGAAGAAATTAAGAAGAAATCGACGACCACGGAGTACTACGACTACCTAATACTCCGTACCACACAGCAGAGACTAAAGAATCCTACGCGAATTATGGGGGCAGCACATGGCCGGGGCTCTCTCCAACTGTTCCACGGCCAGCTGCTGCTGAATCATTTCGTCTCACGCGGGCGACCAGGGGGCGTCGTCGCCGTCGTCTCGAGGATCGATTAGGAGCTAACCCCTAGCCCTAATCGATCAAGCTCTGTGCTACTCGTACGTAGTAATTAATCGCCACAAGCTAATAAAGGGTCAAGAAAATGCCTTGACTGCCGGCGTCAGGAGCCGCGCGAGCGCTGACCGCGGGTGGTCGCGCGCCGGCCGACGTGCGCGCCAGCCGTGAAGAATATGAATGCGCCGCACGACATGGGCGCGTCGCGAGCACGATCTCCTTCTCTGTCACAGGTTCACAGTGTCCGCCGGCGCGTCCCGTGATGTACATGTGCCAAGTCGGCACGCAAAGGTGCCCGTCGTGTGACCAGCGTCCTTCGATCAGGGTCCCATTGCCTGGAACGGGGTCCGGTAACGGCCGCGGAGCAATTCTGTCCTGGGGCGTCTTGGATTGGATTGGAGCGGATCAGTGGGTATTTTTCTGAATCTTTGGCTTGATTAGCACAAGTAGTTGCAGTGCAGTCACCATTCATGCACTAGGCACAAGCTGATAACCAGGCCAGAGCTGGATGCAGAAAAAACTTCAGAATACAAGAGGCCAAGTTGTTGTTGCACGCCCCCGCATCGCTCTCCTCCTAGGGGCGGCTCGGGCGGCACAACAACCCTAGCCACCGCCGCCCCTTCCCACCCCCACCCATGTCTCACCGCCGCCTGAGCAGGGCTTCGGAAGCCCGCGTCCTTGCTAGGACGGCGGCGGCGGGGTGGTTTCACCGCGCCGTGTCTTCTCCGGAGAAATATGGGAGACAATCGGGGAGGTGAGGTGAGATCCGGCGACGACAGTGCGAGGGACGAAGCAATGGGGGGCCAGATGTGGAGGCGCATGACCCTCATCGCGGTGAGGCCATGTGTGGCGGGCGGCGGGCGGACACGCACATGGAGCCGGCATGCCACGGCGGGCGCGGTCAGGAGCGCAGTGGTGTGGTCGGACGCGGGCGGTGACACGGCACGACAACGAAGGCAACGCCAGCAGCGGGAGCGGCGGCGGCCCGGCGCGAGCGGGGCCAGCGGTGGCCGAGCCGCAGTTGGGGCCTGCGGGGACGGCGGTCACCGCGCGGATCGACAGGGCGTGCGGCCGGCGGCTAGTCCAGGCACATGGGGCCTGTAGCCAATGGCCAAGCGTTGGCGGCCAAGTGCGCGGGGCCGGCGGCGACTTGCGGCTAGGCACGCTGGGATAGCGGTGGCCAGTGGCCACGCGCGCTGGCAGCGGCAGTCGGGGCGCCCGGTAGCGGCGTGGCGGCCGTGCAAGGAGATCGCGTGCTGAGACTGCGGCCGACGATCGGAGCGTGGAGGCCGGCGAGGGCAGACGTGATCAGGGACGACGGAGAGTCGACCGTGGGCTGCGGCACACCGCAACGGCAGGTGCGGCAGTGTGAGTGGAGGAGCGGCGGTGCCGCCATCATGGTCGGGCTGCCTTGACCGTGTTCCAGGAGTGGTGAGGTTGAGCGTGCAACGGGGGTGGAGATACCCCGGGCGTAAGCCCTCACCAGCTCTCTTGCCGGGAGAGATGACGGCGACGCCTTAGGGCATCTTTTTCCCTGCTGAGGGCGTCATTTTGGAGTTTCAACCCAACTACGTGCGGTTCACTGGGTGAAAACCCTGTCCAGATCCCGGATGAGTGATGGCAGCGTTGATGGCTGAAAGTGCATCTAGGCACTTAATCTATTTTGGTGATTAATGACAATAGAAATTTGGATATAATGCTTTGAATGAGTTGTGCAGGAATAAAATGAAAGAAAAGAAAAGAAATGTGAAAAGAAGGTCCCCAATTCGATTTCTTATGGTGGTGGACTCGATCGAAGAATTTAATTTGATTTTCGGTTTGAATTTGAGTATAGGACCACCGTACTATCAAGGGGGACGTGTTCGGCAAATTCTAGTTGTTTTAAGTGCTATGCTTGAGATGAAAATCCACTTAAGAGACACACAAAGTCACCTTCACATGTTGTCTGCTTGGTCAGAACTTAGGCCGGAAGATCCGTCCGGAAGTTCCGGCTGGCTCGGTCTCGGGTTGTTTCCCATCGGAAGATCCGATCCTAGCATCGGAACTTCCATCGGAAGATCCTACACTGTGTCGGATCTTCCGGAACTTAGCCAGATTTCAGCCTTTTCTGTGTGTCACATGCATGTTCCGACCCCTGGCCGGAAGATCCGACCGGAAGTTCCGGCCAGCTCGGTTTGGATTTGTTCCGGGGCCGGAAGATCCGACGCCTGTCGGAAGATCCGACAGGGTGTCGGAAGATCCGACGCCTGGAACTGTTCTGAGGGCTTTCTTGCTATGTTCTGTCATTTGCCGGAAGTTTCAGCCCTCATCTGAAGATCCGACACTATGTCGGAAGATCCGATGACTATAATTTGTCTGGGGTTTTCTAACACTAATCTGTCATTCTTCGGAAGATCCGACTCATGGTCGGAAGATCCGATACCCCTTCGCAGAACACATAACGGTCACATTTTGGGGGTTGGTATATATACCCCCTCACCCCTCTCATTCATTGTTGCTGCTTCCACTGACCTAACTCGTGACAAGCACCCACTCGAGCATTCATTTCACTCCTCTACTCCTTCCCAAGCTTGATTCTTGCAAGGATTCATCTAGGGTTTGAGTGAGAGAGAAGATTGAAGGTGTGAAGCTTGTGCTAACCTTGGGCCCTCACTTGTTCATCTCTTGAAGCACTTGAAGTAACTTTGATTCGTCGATTCACGTTTGTTACTCTTGGAGCTTTGCTCCTAGAAGGTTAGAGGTGCCGGTGAGCTCCCATTCCTTTGTGGTTGAGGCCCGAAAGTTTGTATTAACCCTCTCTTTGTGAGAGCCAATAGTAAGTGATTCAATCTTCCTTTGTGGTTGATTGAGGGAGACTTGGGGCTAGTGTGACAGCCCGGCTCTTTGTGAGCTTCTCAACGGAGACGTAGCTCCTTTGTGGAGTGAACTTAGGAAGTAAATCCATTGTCTCCTTGTGCTCATTTGTTTTATTGTTGGATTTGCTTGATTTGATCCGATCTACTTGCTTGTTGTTATTCTATTGCATTGATCATATCTAGAAGGCTCTATACACTTATTGTCACACTTCTATTCAAGTAGAATCTTTAAAAAGTGTACTAGAACTCAAATTACGAAGTAAAGTTTTTATCCCGTCGGAAGATCCTACACAGTGTCGGATCTTCCGGGGGTCGGAAGATCCGAGACTGCGTCGGATCATCCGACGTCTGACAGTTTTCAGAGCAATTTTGCAGAAATTTTTACAGGGCCTATTCACCCCCCCTCTAGGCCTAGTGTTGGTCCTTTCAATGGCGTTGTACCCTCCTCGGAAGCATCATCTCTAGACACACATCTCAACTCTTGGTATCTCTGGTTCGTTGGTCATGGGCGGTTCCTGCCGGTGGCGTCAATCTCGCCACACGGCAAGATGAACAAGTGTTGTTGACCCCACATGGAGGCGTTTGTAGTCATGGCGGCGGTTGGAGGTCGTCGCATGATTGTCGGTTGAGCTGCTTGCAGTGGACCGCGGCGGCTGAGTTGCTTGACAATGGTCAGCGTGGCGTGGGACAACGTCAAAGGACAGCGCTCGTGGCATCGACATCCTGAGACGACTTTGTTTGCAGCCGGTTGCGGCGAATTGTTTCAACATGGCTGGGCTATCCTGTGCGGCGTGTCGTCAGAAGATAGCGCAAGCGACTTCTTCGATTTGTTGGCATGGCAGTGGAAGCTATGTGCAGAGGTAAAGCAAAGATGTGAGGTCGGCTTGTAGCGAGGGCTCGGTGGTACGATGCAGATCTGGAGCAACTTCACTCACCTCCCTGACGACGATTTAAGAAACGGATCCAGGATGCGTAGTCTGAGACAGGCGTGGCGAGGCCTCCGTGTGCGAAGTTTCCTCGTGGCGACGAGAGATGTGGAGTCCAACGATGGATGGGGCGAGCCCCCTGTGCGTTGTGTTTTCGTGCTGGCGACTGTGAGGCAGCCTGTGAGAGATCTCGATTCGGTGGCATCACCCCATCAGGTAGAGTGTGTGTAACGCCCGCATTTTAACCCCTGGGAAAACTCACCAAATAAATCACCCGGTGAAAAGTTTTCAAAACGTTTTACCGCCCGAGCTCCCGTTTGCACCCAAACCCGTCCGCCTTGTTATCACCCCCCCCCCTCTCTCTTTTTCCTGTCCCGCCTCGTCGTCACCGCCCCTTTTTCCCATCCCATCCCGGGTCACCCGCTCTCGGGTCGACCGCCGGGCCCACCGTCGCTGGTCGACCGCCCGTCGTCTTCCCGCCGCGAATCCCGCCATTTCTCCCCCTCTTTTCTCCCTCTTTCTTTTCTTTTTCCCTTCCCTTTCCTTTTCTTTCTCCCTTTTTCTTTCTCCTCCTTCCCCTGTTTCCCCGGCCGTCTTCTCCCCCTCTGCCGCGCTCTACTCGCCGCCGACCACCCCTCCCCCACTGCTCTGCTCGTCACCACCACTCCACTCCCCTGCCTCGCACCGCACCAGCACTCCACCGTGTCCACCACCTCGCCATCACCCCACTGCTGCGGCTGCCTTCGCGCACGCCATCGCCGCCGGTGCTGCCCGTACGCCACCGCCCCCCTCTGCCGCGTCGCAGACCCGCCGACAACACTGCCGTGCCGTCCACCGTCGAGTCGCCGCCGCGCCGGCCCCGCTGCACCACCCACACACGCACACCGCCGTCCTGACGCGCCGGCCACCCCGTACTACGGCTGACCTGCCGTGCCGACCGCGCGCACGCGCCGACCGCCGCAGCACGCTCGCCACGCGCGTGCACGCCACCGCCGGCCCCGCCGCCGTCCTGTCACCGCACCACCCGCGCCGGGTCACCACCACACCGCGCGCATGCCACATCACGACGAGCACAGCACCGCACGCCGCCGCTGGGCCACCACCAAGCTGTCCCGTCCATCGCAAATCACGCCGGTGCCATCAATTCCGTCCGCCGGCCGCTCGTACCGCTCGCCGAGCACCCCTCTTCCACCCTCTCGTCGGCCCGCCTCCCCAGACCTCCTCCACGCCTATAAAAAGGCCCTCGTGCACCATCTTCACCACCTCCCGCTCACCGGCCAACCAGCCCACCTCCCCCGCTGCTGCAACGCCGCCGCCCCACTGCCATTGCCGCCGCCGCCTGCTCTCGTGGGCCGGCCACTTCACTCCATCTCCGGCCGTGGTAAGCACACGGGTGGACTCGCCATTCGGCCCTCTCTCTTTTCCCCAGGTCGATTGGACCCATCACCGCCCGGAACGCCGGCAAGCCGGCCGCCCGACGCCGCCGTCACCCTCTCTCCCCCTTGCTCTGTTTTGCGAGAGAGAAGACGGCCGTTTTATGAATGACCCCCTACCCTTTCTGCTATTCAACCCGCCGTCCATTGAACATAAGACTCTCTCTCTGACACGTTTTCACATAACCCCCTGAACTTTGGCTAAATTAACCCGCAGTCCACAGTCACTATTCTCTCTCTCCCTGTCTATTCGCCTGAGGCCCTCGGACTTTTCTGAAATTACAAATAGGTCCCTATTCTTTGAAAACAGCCCTAAAACCCCACTAAACTCGTCATTTCATGCGCCAAATTAATCCCGTTTGACCCCAAACTCCACCATAATGATTACCGGTATATTTCTGCCAAGCCAGTCAGTCCATATCCAAAAATAATTATATCACCACCATCACTCTCTCATTCTCTGTTCTTTCTTTCGGAGCTCAGCAAAAGCTTTTTCTTTTATTTATTGTATGCTTATTGTGCGTGCCGTAGACTCCGCCGTGAACGAGGAAGGACTCGAGGAGGAGCAGGGCTACGAGCAGGAGCTTGGAGACCAAGACCCCGGGCAGGAATCCCCCGAGGGTTGGGAGAACGGCAAGTGCAACCCCATCCTTTGATGCATACTTTTGTCCCAGTTTTTATAAACACAACCCATGGCCTGATTTATAAAACTTGCATGATTTTACTGCTAAACCCGGTTGGATAGCCATTCCTTGATTGCTATGACTGCTTCCTTGACAACCTAGATTAATGTTTGAATATGACAATGCTCTGTTTGAATGTTAGTCACTGCTAGAAATGCTTAGGAATATTTTACTGTTATACACCCCATTACAATCACTTGGTGTATACAAAAGCAACCGTGTGCGTGCTTTAAAATAAAAGATATGGATTTTGTGAATAAAATGAGTATCCGTGTGGGATGAGGCAAACGGTATTTCTTGTGTGAAATGCCGAGGTGAGCTCGAACCTGTGTGGTTGAGCATGGTGGGAGCTGTCTATCCTATCACAATTTTTGGGATGATGTTGATGTGTCATCTAGCCTAACCCATTTTATTGTACCACCACTCGACCGTTGTATGTGGCAACGGCCTAGCATAAATCCCACTAGTTAAGCTGTTAGTTATGTGGTGTGCTGGTGAGCAACAGAGGGCCATGGAGCCGGGGATACGATCTATGTGAGGTATGCCCCTGGGTAGAACCTCGTTGGTAGGTTGCCAACCCCCTGGTCGCGTCTGTGACAACTTGTCAGTTTAGCTATGGTGGGTAATGGCTTTGACACGAGCTGCACTGGCACTAAGGTGTTCATGTTGTGGTAGCCTGCTTGTGGTTGTGTACACCTCTGCAGAGTTAAAACCTATCCGGATAGCCGTGTCCACGGCATTGGACGAGTTACGGCTTGGTCACTTCACTAGTCCCCTGTTTTGGTGTAAGAAAGTGTTTGGTGTTTGTTGAACCGAGAAAAGTTTTGGCATAGGCTACGACAGATGGGAAATCTGGTAGCCTTAAAACCTCATGAGTACAATAATCATGCTCTGTTGATCCTATTAAAAGAAATATTTGTGAAAACCCATTACGAAAACCAACCCTTTGCATGTGTAATAAAATTTGCCTTGCTGCAAAATAAACCCTGAGCCACCCTTGTTAATATCCTTTGCATATTTTTGTGGTATCCTGTCTGTGGTTGTGATTGTGCTTGCTGAGTACGTATGTACTCACCCTTGCTTATTTTGTTACAGAGGCAGACCCGGACTTTGTGCCTGAGGACGTCGTTTAGAAGGGTTCGTTCTGCACCCAGCCTTTGCCTGTGTGTTAGGGTCACCCGCTTGAAGCTACATGCGTTGCCACTCTGATGAAGATCTCTACGTTATCAACCTTTTTATCTGGAGTCTAGTGATAGTTCTGTTTATCGTGGCCCTGCAGTGCCACCGCCTCCCGTAATGTCGCATATGTACTGAACTGTCTGTTGTAATAATGTGAACCAGCATCCTGGGACTGGTATTTGTATCACATTGAGTTCTCTCATTCGAGGGGACGCTTCAGTGTGGTGTTGAACTGGCACTACGGCGGAGGGTCCCGCGGGACGGTGGCTATCTCAATGTGGTGCATTTTGCTTATGTCGGTTTCCAATCGATACAGAGTCTCGACTGCAGATTCTCGACGATTATTTGGTTATGTACGTTGACGGGCGTCGTAGGATGGAAAAGAGTTGTTGTATCCCGTGTTAATATCCCAATCCTACCGGAGAGCGGCGCCTTGTGTGGGTGCACCGTACCGCCCTCGTTGATGTCTCAGTCTGACCGTCGTTATGTTTCTTTTAACATTCAGTCTCAACTTTATTTTTTTAATATATAATCGGCGGCTCTCGGCTGGTTCGTTAAAAAAAAAAGCTGGATGCAGTTGCAGTCTTGCAGACTCGCAGGCAGACAGAGGCACCACCAACGGCGTGATTGAAAGGAACGGCGCCTGGATGGATGCAAAGCAGGCGACCAAAGCGAAAGGCTAGTAGCCTCCAAAGGAGAGCTGCGCTGAGCGTATCTATCTGAGCAGCGAGCAGTGAGGAAGAAGAAGAACAGACATCTCCACACGAGCAGAAAGTAGAACAAGTGTCTCCTTATCCTTTCACTGCTTTCACTTTGCTTTCGATTTCCTGTCGGGAAATAAAAAAGGCTTCCAGGTGACTCCTACGAATCTAGGAACACCAGTACACTACACCAGGATCAGCAATCCAGCCAAGCAGAAAAGAATTCGATTTCTTTTATGTGCCAAAATCATTGATCTGTTTGTTGCTGATTGCTGTGACAGTTTTGTCTGCAACTGCAGGCAGCTGAGCTGAAGCCAGCAGGCATCGCGTTCGCACTTTTAGAGCCTGTTTAGATGCCGAATCCGGCTGCCCGATTTGGGCCTGCGGGACACTGTGTCGACTGACGCGCGTCAGTCGGCGCAATGTAGCGTTTCGTTTGTATGTGCGAAAAATTATCCAAAAATTGATTAATTAGGCTCAAAATGTTCGTCTCGCAGAGCACAACAAAACCGTGCAATTAGTTTTTAATTTCATCAACATTTAGTACTCCATACATATTATGACATTTTGATGTGATGGGGAATCTTCTTTTTGCATAGTAAATTTGGGAGGTGAATTTGGGATCTAAACAAGGCCTTATTCAGGTTTCAGAATCTAGACCAGGAGCCAACCACTCATCAAGCTACAGAAAAGAACTGCCAATTCTTTTTTCTTCTGCTGGAAATAGCAGAATAATAACTAGATTATTTCACTTATTGTGCACTGACACTCTGTTTCTGAATAAAGGGCGCCGATGCACAAACCATCCACTCTCATCATGCAACAGGATACAGAGAAGGAAAGAGATGTCTCAGCTGAAATCTATTTTTATGTGGGTACAACATAGACATGGACTAGTGAAACATCAAGAACGAATCCACAGGTGGTAAAAGCCGCTGCTCATTGCTCGAGGAATCAGAACACGGACGAGAGCACCGCGGAGAAGATGGCAGCCGCGATGCTGCCGCTGATCCCTGTCTGAAGCTTGAAGCTGCCGCTGGAGGGGCTGACGCCCGCCGAAGAGTCGCCGGCTGATGGCGTGACTGCAGGAGAAGAGGGAAGACGATCACAGATTCACAGGTTAGTTGAGTGCGGTTGGTCATTGAGCAGAGAGTGGTGGCGATTAGCGTTCAGAGTTTTTGTTTTTAACTTATCAGAGAGTGTTCAGACTTCAGAGTTGAGAGCACTCACTCTTGGAGGCGTTGGCGAAGAGGCCGTAGTCCGGCGAGCCCGGCTTCAGGTTCAGCAGGTCTAGCAGCAGGGAGGAGGCATCATCAGACATTGCATATTCAGAACAGAGCGAACACAAAAATAAAATAAAAACATTGGGAATTTCTCAACTACACGGCTGTGCTAATAACATTGGGAATATGTATTATTTAACGCCTGATGCACTGCACATCATTTCTCTTTTTTAACAGCACTGCACATCAGTTGAGGGGGAGTTGGCAAACTAAGCATTTTTATTTTTATTTTTCAACAAAAAAAACAGATATTAAGGTTCTGGACAGTAGGAACATGGGCTGTTTTTTGTTAGGAAACATGGGCCGTTTTTTTTAGGAAACATGGGCTGTTTGTTGACATATGGAGATCGGATCCGCCGAAGGTCGGCTCAATCAAAGCTCACGGCCCATTTGGCCACTGCAGTTGGAATTGGATGATTCTGGAGTGTGTTCTGCATTCAGACCTGGTGAGTGGTGACAAGTCTACAAGTAAGTGTTACCCTCCAGTTTTTTTAAAAAAAAATCTACAGTGTTACCCTGATCTAAGGCTCAGGACATGCAAATTAGCAGCAGCTCATAAAGGATACCCTGAAATATTCTATCTTCCCAAAGAAAAAAATCACCAAATTGGTGTGGCTGTGTAAAATTATGCTACTCAATTGCAGGTCCATCATCAGCAACAACGAAAGAACACAGATCATCATCATCAAACTAAATAGAGAGAGAGAGAGAGAGAAAACCTGCAAAATTCTGAACTAGGCGAGATGCACTACGAGGCTACTAGCTAGTACTAGTGGTGGGTACTCACTGATGCAGAGCGTGACGTTGGCGTTGGGGAGCTTGCAGGCGCCGGGGAGCGCCATGAGCCGGTCGAAGCGGAGGCCCAGCGACTGCACCTCGTTGCGGCCGGTGTGCACCTGCTGGATGATGTAGCAGAGGCACTGCGGCCGCGCCTTCTCCGTGTCGGCGGCGTCGCCGCAGCACGTGGACGACGGCGACCCGGCGTGCCCCGTCGCGTAGTCCATGCAGTCCGTCAGCTTCGCGAAGTCCCCCGAGCACTTGGCCTGCAGCGGGTCCGCCGGCGGCGGCGACGGCGACTGCGCCCGCACCGACGCCGCCGACAACGCGCACCACGCCGCCGCCGCCGCCGCCAGCCACCACCACCACCTCGTCGCCATGCTTCTGGTTTAGCTGCGCCTCCCGATCTGGCTGCGGCTGAGCTGTGGATCGAGCGCGCGCGACGGGGGCGGTCGTCGCGAGGAGGGTGGGGAGGGAAATGAAGGTGGCGTGCAGTGGGCGGCCGGCCGGCGTTTATAGGCGGCGCGAGCGCATTGAAGCGGGGGCGGTGAGGGTTGGATGATGCATTGAAGACGAGAGAGAGAGAGAGCGCGTAGTAAATTCCTTCGGGTACGTGTCCGCGTCACGCAGGTGTCAGTCGCTGCGGCAGGCGGCGGACAAGTGTACACCCACGAGCGACGTGTCCGGGGCGGCCTCTGCCGCTGCTCTCTGCACTGGCTCCCGCGCCGTTGCTCATGCCAATCGCGTTGCTCGCAAGAAGATCCGTGTAAAAAGAAAAATGAAAAACCGTGACCGTGAGTGCCTCGCTGAGCTGCTGGGGCGGCGTCACGAGCGCGGCTTGGGCGAGGGCCGCGGCGGCGGCCCCGCCGTGGACCGGGAAGCTTGGCTTGAATGCGAGATAGCTGGGGCGGTTGCGCCACTGGGAGAGGAGGCCGCGCGGCGGGCGGGCGGTGACGGTGGATGGCAAGAAGCCGGGCACGGGGCACGCCGCGAGCACACGCCATCCCGATCCCATGCCGCCCTCGTCCCAGTTCCTTCCAATGGGCGGGCGCGCCGTTTCGGGGTGCGCGGGTGGCGTCGGCGTGCGTGTTGCTACCTGTTCTGGGCCATCCTGAATTGAGATATTAAAGTTGTTAAAACGTCACGAATACACGATAACATTTCATTTATATTTATGTATAATTATTCAAATATTAATTAATTAGGCTCTAAATATTACTCTCGTAAAGGCCTGCACAATTAGTACTCTGATTTTATCTACATTTAGTATTCCATACATGTACCGATATTTTGACGTGACCAAAATCTTCTTTTTTTATAGTTAAATTTGGGGCTCTTTTTGAACTGCCCTATTCGGTTGAGAGTTCACAACTGATCGGGTAGCTTGTGTCGTCATGCCGTACGTTGTGGCTTCTGTGTGTCCATGTCAACCTCTGCCAAGAACCAAGGATATGTCACGGGCCGGTAGACGCCTAGTCCTAGACGGTGACACAAGTTGTGTCATCACAGTTTGGAGCTGTGACGCCACACAGCTGCGAACTGTGCGCCATTGATCGGCCCGGCCGGATCTCGATCTACGCGCGGAATTCCACATCAGACCTTGTTTAGTTTCCGAATCTGCGAGCCAAAGTTTGGTCTCTAGGGTTCGTGCGTCACTGTAGCATTTCGTTTGTATGTGTGAAAAATTGTCCAAAAATTGATTAATTAGGTTCAAAATGTTCGCCTCACAGAGTACAACAAAACTGTGTAATTAGTTTTTGATTTCATCTACATTTAGTACTCTATGTATGTACCGATATTTTGATGTGATGTACATTTTCTTTTTTGAACTTTGAAGGTGAAATTTCGGATCTAAACGAGGCCTCAGTTTTCGGGGCTGCTCCGTTTTCGGGGCTGCTCCTTCAAGTAGCTGCTGGTTCAGACGACGGTTGCGGTTGCTGTCGACGAATTCATTGCGTTGCGTCCATCGATCGATCGATAATTCCTTCTAGATGCAATGCAAGCTCACACACGCCAACGCAGCTCCACAGCACCTTTAAGCTGGCCCAACGATACTGATACTGGGCGGCGTTGCTTTCGGCCTCGTTTGTTTGTCTCTCACATTAGCATTCCAAAGAGCAACATGGTACAGAAGATCATTAAGGGCACCCGCAACAGTAACGACGTCCTGCTCTCTATAACGTCATCCACCTCAGCAATAGTAACTCAAAACGACGATGCGTCCAACAGAGAAGCTTTTAGCCCAATCTCCCACGAAAGAAATAAATTACACAACCATACTTTATTCCGGTCTAACTCTTCTATTTCTTCAACCTCCGGTCACTTCTGACATGGAATTGTATCCGTATACTCTACCGTGGATGCGTCCATCGAATCGGAAAGGAGAGCTGGAGGGGCCGACGGCGCATGGAGCTTCCCCCGGCATGGCCGAGCTACAGGAGGCCAGCATGCTCCACGCCCTGTGCTATGTCGTACGTACGCGCCACGCTTGACCTCTCACATCCGCGCTCCAGCACCGGCGGCGTGCTCCACTTGCTCGCCCCGTGCAGGCGTGGTCGGACAGCCAGGCTCTGCTCCGCCAGGCGCCGGTGCCCATCGCCGTTGCGCTCCTCTCCGCTCGTCTGACGCAACGCACAGCCCCTTCTCGAGCCGAGCTCCTCCCTGGCCGCTCGCTCGGCGATGGGTGGGCGAGCCTTACCCGATGTTATTGGCCGCCTCCACCTCGCCCGCACACATCGGACGGCCGAGCTCTGCCTGCACTGGCCGCCCCCTCCCCCTCGAATGCTGCTGCCGAGCTCTGCGAGCTTGCCGCCTCGTCGCCCCGAGCTGTCGGCCTCGCCCAGTGCCGACGCCTCGTCTTGCTCCGCGGGCGGCTGCGCGTAGTTGCGGAGAAGATGTAGACACAGCCGGACTGCAAGGCAGAGGGAGCAAGGAGAGAGAAGAAGAGGCATCGCACGTGGTGGAGCCCGCTCATCGTCGAAACCTGTGCTAGCGACTCTCGCCAGGTCTGGCGACAGCCGACTCTCTCTCCTCCGTTCTCTTTCCTACGTGGAAGTACTACAGAGAGACTAACGACCCCTAATTATAGATTACAAAAATGGTCTGAAATAAGCATCGTTTCTGCAATGCTCAACCAATCGCCAGCCTTGTTTACATGGTAGCACCAGAAAGGACTGCATGCACTCCTATTGTCATCCATGAACTAAAGTGCCGGCCTATCTATTTTCAGACAATCAGACTACACGCCCAAATGCAACCCAGTAGATGCAGCAAAGAGTTTTATCTCATGTTCAGAGCTTCAGATAGCAACACATGGCGCACAAAACCCCCCTGGCAATCTGGTCTCGGTTGGAAGAATCGATGGGTCCAGGACCTGGTAGTTGGGTGATGCTCATCAATTGGCAATTGGTTGGGCAGGGCCACAGCCCTCGAGCAAAGATGCCGCTGCATCAACAGTTCAACACGTTCACACCCATCTAGAGTGAGGCAGCTCAGGCTGGCGATTCTTCACGCCGCCTTCTATTCTGCCCTGTTGGGGGCGGAAGGCCCCAGCCATTTATTATTATCGTCGAGAAAGAACATTTCTAGCTTGAGGACTCCATGAAATCAAGCTGAAAAAAGTGGAGGTAAATGAAGACTGATTGACGATTTCAACTTTCAGAGTTCATCTATGGAACCACAAAAGATTACATGTAACCCGAGTCCACAAGCAAGTAGTATATTAGGCTATTAGCACATCTACCAACCACTCAATTGGGCATAACAGCTACGTTCACGTTGGATGATCTTGGCTACATGAGGGGGAGCGGCTACTAGAGTGTTAAACCCTAGATGTCCCCAGCTTGCGCTCGAAGAGCCTGCGCAGAAGGTAGACTTGGATGACGCTGGCGGCGATCAGCGCAGCGGACTCAAAGAGCGCCTTGTGTACTGCCCGCCTGCTCATGTTTTCGTTCACTGTGACCCAACAGGAGAGAAATGATTAGCTAGCTGTTCATGGCATGACAGCATATTATAGAGTATGTAAGTACAGAGACAATTCGCCGTGTAGGTATGAAGCATGACAACATATACTGAAGCTTGGGGTATCAGAAGGCAAATTGGAAGCAAAGCATAAAAACAAAAAACGTGGAGAAACCAGAATGACGTTCCCTGTTCCAAGTTTCTCAACAAAGCATGGGGCTTGTTAGCTCACCAAAACTGAAATCAAGCATATGAACCTGCTTATCTTAATTCGTACATAGAACTTGTTCTAAATAATCTCAAACTTATTACGCCCGTAGTCCCGTTAAGCTATTCTTTCATGAAAATGTACTATTAATGTCAATTATTCGCAAAAGCTGGCCAGCAACCACCAAGAACTATAGTGAGACAAACATGGCATCTAATTTTATTGACCAGCTAGAGTTGGTTAATGCTCATGATTTTAACCAGAGCTGACTCCCCATGATAGATAAGTTACAATATTAAAAAGGACAGGAAACACATAGGAAGAAAAGACTCAAATTAGTATTTTTAGAATAAGGTGAAAATGGGAAACTTACATATTGCTTGTCGATCAGTTTGGGCCTCTAGCCAGTGCTGTTCGAACTGAATATTGTAAAGCGCCTCATCTAACTTGGCAATTTGCTCGAACAGGGGTGCAAAATGTTCTGCATCAAATCCAGAAAACAGGAACTCAATGCTGAGCCCTTGCTAACCAACATTTATGAAACTTCTGAAATGCTTACCATCTTTGGCATGCTGCTCAAAATATGAAAAATGGCCAACATGCACATCAAAGTCTATGGTTTCGTGATACGGGGATTTATTGGTGAAGCAGAAGCGATGGACACCTCTCTTCTGAACTATGAACTCAAACTTATCACTAGTCTTATCCCGAGAGTCACGGACTTGAGCGCCATTAGGATCTTTAACCTGTCATTAGTCAAGATGGTATCAGCTCCAGAATAGCTTATAGCTTAGTGAGTAAAAGAGTACAAAGGATCTCAAAAAAGGCCACTGGAGTGGTTTAAAATCACACCATATATTATTGACCTAGAAATGTGTTCACGCAATCGCATCGTTAGGTGAAACAAGGAAATTAAGTAGCAGGTTAAGTGTGAATGATGTGGGAAGAATTCTAAAGTGCAGTGTGGTAATGAGCCCAACAAGCATCAAATAGAAGTAGTCAATGAGTTTTTTACTTCAACTGTCGACCTCATCAAAACTTTGCTCTAGTGAAACAAAGGAACAATTGACAATCACAGGCAAAACTGAAACAAGTAATAATGGTTGTTGAAAGTTGAATTGTCACCAACCAACTAATTCATTGACAATAATTCCACAAAGTTACTATCAAGGACTCGCTACTTTCTGGAAGGTTAATAGAAAGAAAAAAAAGAACAAATATAATGGTATAATCTCTTTTTTCATTACACAAAATTCATATCATACATATAAATAATCCAAGCCTTAAAATGTGAGATTCGCCAATCGATGAATCAAAAAATGATGCAACAAATCATGCTTCGAGTTGAAAGCCCCACACCACCATTATATCATTTTTTTTCCGATTTCCATCCGATAACAGGACCATAGCTATCTCATCCCCATTCAATCAATGGTGTCTTGTATCTCTATCAGTTTCATTCTGTATGATGCAACCCTTGAAAATAGCATGGTTTGTTGGACTATTTACGTCATCATCGCACCCTAGAAATTGGTTAGAGCAAGGGAATGAAACCGTTCAACTTTCATGAAATTTCATATCTTAGTAGTTATTGCATTCATCACTGCACCCCAGTAATTGATTATTGCTAGATAGCAAAACCAGTATACTCTGTACACAACTTCAACTTGCAAAAAAATTCCGTCAGTTAGAAGTGATTGCAAGCGTGCATGACAACTTCCAAGCAATCATATAAATTGTAAGCTGTTGCAAGCATGCATGCCAAATAACTAAAAGGTGCTAAAATCTAAAGGGGGCACATAGTTTAAACGGATACATTAGCTAAGTTCTGAAAATGCCAATGAACCGACTACTGGCATATTGTCATCAGAACTACAAGTAAAAACTATTATGTAACTTCAGAAATATTGTCGCATACAAGCTGCGATAACAACAGAACAACTAGCTATCTAAGTGCAAATAAGTGTTCCTAGCTCCTATCCCAGAGCGAATCATGTATTTACTGGTTTAATTTGATGGCCACTGTAGGATGCACATATAGACAGAAAAAGAATCAGTTCCATACCACAAGATCGACGCCTTCCTCGCTGTAATGCCACGGGGTATCAGCCTTGATGACCACAAAGGATACGTGGACCGTGTCCCCCTCGTACTCCACGTTGTGCGAGAAGCACTCCTCCCTGTCAATCACGAAGCGGATGGCCGCAGCCGGGCGCAAGAACAGCAGGACGCAGAGCACCGATAAGCACACCGTTCTCGAGGTCGGCACCCCCATGTTGCGTTGCCAGGAACGGTCACAGATTGCACAAGCCTCCCTGCAAGAGACGAATTCACAAGCTGTCTGTCATCTTGAGGGGAAGAGATCAGGTGGATCAGAGGTGAAAATAAACGGATCGGAAGGACTGGATCGGGGGAGGAACGAGAGAGGCTTGAGGGTAAAACGAGGGCACTACGCGTCTTTGCGAGGTACGACACCGCCGTCGGTGAAGGGGGAAGACTCTATTGGACGGGAGTTCGCTGCTCCCCGTCTGCGATTCCAGGCTTCGATCGGGCAGACGGGGAGTAACGGAGCAAGATCTGGCGTCCGATGCTGAGACCCTTGCCCTATCGGAGAAATCGCCAGTCGCGGGGAGGGGGCGGGGAGGAGAGAAGCCACTTACTGGCCGGAGTTGGAGAGGTCGCCGGAGTCCTCCGGCGATCTGGGCGGCGCTTCCCCTTCCCCGGTGGAGGAAGAAGCGAAGCAGTCGATCCGGCAGAGGAAAACCCACGAAGCGAGCTGACCGAGAGGAGCCCGTGTGGAGAGAGAAAGGAGCTCTCTTTCGTTTCGATTTCGACGACGTGTGCCGGATCGGACTGACGCTGTCGAATTGGGCCCTGTGGGCTGCTTGGACCGAACCGGCCGTAAGTATTGGGCTTTACATGGGTCCTCTATGACTGACTAGAAAGAGAAAGAACTGCTGTGCGGCCTCGATGTTGGGCCTAGTAGGCTGAAAAGCCTTTTTTTTCGAATGAGTAGGGTCAAATGTTGTAATACGAACCGTGCAGCAACATGGCCCAAATGCTGCTTACTGACTGTCAAAAGAGAATGAATGGTCCCCTTCCCCTCAAAAAAAGAAAGATAGGGAATGAATGGTCCTGTACGGATACGGCTACTCATACTGCCATACAGTATCCGTACGCTGCGCGCACAGCTACCACAGCTGTACGCTGACTCGATGCATCTGCTGTACCTGTACTGTATGCGACCTACCTACCGGTACTCCGTACTCGGTAGAAAAAAATGTTACTGCAAACCTGCAACCAACCAGAGAGAGAGAGAGAGGCCGTTATTCCATCCGATTCGTACACGCAGCGGCCAATCGCTGCCGCCCAATTAATCCAAGTACTAGCGGAGTAGCCGCCTCCGCGCTAGATTCTGGCACGTACTTACCTGCATGCCCGTGTTTTGTCCAGAAACCAGACAGGGATAACGATCCAAGGAGGTGGTCTGGATGGTGGTGGTGGTGCGCACGTCGGAGCCGCGTCAAAGGGGGGCGGGGCACGCCAGCACGCCCCCGGCCCTGGTGGTGGTGCATGGGTGCGACGACGCGGCAGGGGCAGCACATGCCGTCGTGCATCGTGCAGGCCGGGTAAAGTAAGTGAGCGGCGGCCGGCCGGCCGGCCAACGCACCGTCGTCGCTTCGGCCGGCCTCGTCGCCCGCCGGGTGCTGCCCGGCCTTTCCCCGCAGCGATTCGCGGCGCACATGCCACCGTGCGTGCAGTAGCCACTAGCCGCCGCCACCGGCGACCGGCCGGCGTGCGCGCGTGGCGTTGGAGGAGCAAGCAAGAGCCGGAGCAGGAGATTCTCTCGCCAGAGGGAATCCGAATCTCTTCTCATCATCCTCCGCGTATACGTACTAGCGCAGCGGCGTAGTAGGCGCCTAGTGATCGTCCAGCCTACGACTGGGACTGGCCCTACGGCATGTGGTGGCCAATGACGGCGCTTCATTCGTATCAACATCCCTGGAGCATCCATTGGCCAACATGTACCCTGTCCGTGTTAACCTAGTCAGCCGCTCGGTAAATAATGGAACTCCGGTTTTCTCGAGAAATCAAACAATTTTTAATTTAACCAAATATATAAATAATAATTATAATATGAAATAAGAATTATTAGATTAATTATAACATATGTTTTCATACTAAACTTATTTGGACACACAGATGCACAGTTTATTACAACTCCTACGGTTTTACTACTAAGTTCAGTCTCAATGCACAGTTTTACTGCACAGTTAGATAGACTAAAAACTAGATAATCGTGACAGAGAAGTTTTATGGTGATGAAACTCCTCTCACGTGCCATGAAACTTTCCCTTCTCTCATCTGTCACGTTAGCAAATTTAATGTCATGAAACTCTCATAAACCACCGAGACTTGCCTATCTAGTACTCCCTCCGTCCCGTAATATAAGGCGCGCACGCAATTTAAGATTCAAACTTTAAAAGTTTTGACCTATAGTTAATCTTTCATAATAAAAACTTTATCTAACAAAAATAATACCATTAGATTTGTATTTAAATATACTTTTATATAACTATGATTTTGTTGCTACAATTATTATAGTATTAGAGATATTAAGAGTCAAACGTTAGTATGGGAGACTGTGCAAAGTTTAACCGCGCCTCTATATTTTGGGAGGGAGGGAGTACTAAACTATTTGCATGCACAGGATGCATGTGTGAATCATGACGCTGACCGTCCTCCGTGGTCTTTGGATTACCATCCAGTTTTTAGCAGCCTATGGTGTAGCCTATGCGTATCATATTACCATGTAGTACTTAGCTTTATCATACTGTATTATCATGTAGTACCTATCTCTGCTCAGCTAGTGATGATTGATCAATTTTAAACGTCCGTTTGCTGTTCTCGATCTCTCTCCTGTTTTATTTGGCCGTGACAGTGCCGGTGCAGCGTATCCAACCGCAGCTACATGACAATGTGTGTGACCTTTTGATCTCAACTGCAAATTAATCAATTGTTTATTCCATTTCAAAAGGTATGCCATTGTTTTAGAGTTGCTGTCGGTCAATTTTTTCTCGACTCGTACTGTGTACTTCTTACATTCTAAATTGATGTTCGTTGTTTATTTTTTTTCGGCCATTTGGCCATTCATTTAAATTAAAATTTTACTTCAGATATACGAAATATTAAACCATGTCTAGAGTAATTTTAATAATCAAATATATCACAAACAAAACAAATAACATTTACATAATTTTCTTTAATAAAACGAATGATGTGAAAAAAATTAAAAAAAATAGAACGGAAATAGTACCATGAATTTTTCTTGAAAACCACTGCTTCTACAGCATTAAATTGTTTCTATTTAACTTATCATCATGCTCTTACTGAGTTTACTCTGTCTTTGACGCTTGTACTACATCTTTCGAAGAGGAAGCTATCGATCCATGGAGAGAGGAGGCAGAGACCGTCGCACAGAACCAATCCGATCATGCAGCTCTCTTAAAAAAACGATCATGCAGCGAGGCTAAGGCCTTGTTTAGTTCTAAATGTTGGTGCCAAATTTTGGCTCAAAGTTTATACTTCGTAATAAATATGTAAGTGTAGCATTTCGTTTGTATTTGTGAAAAATTGTCCAAACATTGATTAATTAGGATTAAAATATTCGTCTCGCAAAATACAATAAAACTGTGTAATTAATTTTTGATTTTATCTACATTTAGTACTCCATACATGTGCCGACATTTTGATGTGATAGAAATGTTCTTTTTACACAGTAAAATTTGGAAGTCAAATGTGGTATCTAAACAACAAGGGCTAAGGTTGCTCGCCGGTTCAGTCGCTCATCACACCGCCGGCAGCGCACACGACTTCCTGGCAACGACCTCATGAGGGCAACGGTGCGCTTGGCATTGCTCGCGATGACAGTATGACAGTATTGCTCAGCAGGGCGGAGCTAGAAATAGTTTCCACCCAGGCTGGAGCAGTGAATATATGATGAATGAGCTGATTTAGTCACAAATTTTACTGTTTCATACCTAAATCTACATGTATTTACTGAAAAAAAAACTTGGTTGGATCCGTGCTGCAGCACGCCTAGTACGGGCACTAGCTCCGCCCGTGCTGCTAAGTGCTCTACTCGCTGTGTTTTCCGCTACTCGCCCAACTAGCACCGGGTTGTGTATAAATGTTCAGCCAAATCCATTGATATTTGTGTTTTTTTTTCTAAAAAATGTATGGAGGAGTATATTTTTCTTTTTTTCGTGGAATAGAGGAGTAAAAGCAACTCCAACGGCCTCTCCAAATATATTTGCCTCGATAAAAAAAAGAAAACCACGGCAAAATCATCATCCAACAGACTCGTTTTCTTCCTCGCAATAGTAACTCCCTCGCCATCCCGTCCCCTCCGCTCGGCATCTTTG